>OY728145.1:717817877-720217877 GCA_963277665.1 Viscum album | reverse complement strand
TCATGGGATTTAAGGGGATTATAAGATACACCATTTGATAGGTTAAAGTTCAGGACATATTATACTAGGATTAAAGATTTTATTTATAATTTAGATTTATGTTTGGTATATAATATCCTTTAAGGGTTAAATTATTTGTGAATTAGTATTATGTTGTTTTTTTAATTTTTATTGTTAATACAAGTTCATTACATTTCTATTTCTAATGTGTATTTTTTTTCTTAAGTTTATTAAATAATGAAAATATTAATTTTAATATGCTATAATATATTTTATCTAATATATTATTGGTTAATATTTTATATTTTTTTCAAAATTTATTATCTTTCATTAATTTTAAAAATTGAAGTGGAAGAAAAATTGAATCTCATGTTTTGTTTTAAATTTAAAAAATTATGTTATAGCCTATCTATCATTTCAATCTAAGATAAAAAGATATTTTTAAAGAAAGGGAATCAAAAGCATAAATGTTTCAATTAGGTAAAATCAATGGGATGGATTTCATTTTATAGAGGAAATATATGGAGGAATACATATTTTAAAAGGTTTATGATGCTCTATAAAAAATAATCAAATTATAAGTAATAGAAAATGATAATGTGGAAATTCTTGATAAGATGGAACATTGAATGGTAAAAACATCACCAGCATGAAAGGTTTCCTATAAAATTTGGGAGGTGAATACCATAGTGGATATAATTAATTCTATAGAGGTTATATATGAGAATAAAATAATAATGAAGAATATTTTCATAATGAGAAGGTTATTTGTATTGAGAATGCCACAAGAAAGGACATTGACTGATCATATCAATAACAATAAAATGATTTAGTGTTATCTCCTATAAATAAAATTAAAATTCATGGATGTTGTGTGGGATTATTTATATGTTCATTACTTAGAAAATCATGAGTCATGATGGTGGTTATCTTAATAAATTATTTTATAAAGACTAACCTAGTGTCTGAGGTTGTTTATGATCTCATTATGAATTAATAGATTAGGTGTAAAGAAACCATCTATAACTATAATCAATGTAAAACCTAGAGGATATTTCATGAAATAAAAAGTTTAGTAGAAATCAATAGATATTTAAGTGAAAGAAGTCAAGGTATATTAGTTGGTTATAAACATATATATGTTACCAATATTGGAATAAAAGTAACATGAAGATATATTGTGAGGATAAAAAGGTAAATTATGGAAGGGGATTGTCAGAATTCTATTGTTCTATGAACACCCCAACTTTATACAAGATTAGTTTACTGTAGAGTGTTAATATTCTATTGGCATACTAGATCATTGATGTTAAGGATTCATTTGGTTCTATAATCGAGTGGGTATTCATGGTGTATTATGTATTTGGAAGGTTTGGAATGGACCATCTAGATGATGATAAAGCTCTCAAGATCATGGAAAAGGGATATGTGAATATTTGAAGTTCACACAAAAGCTTATTGGATTTACATAGAGTTAGGTTCCTATTGGGATTAAAAAATAATCAAGTTACCATTGTTAATTGGATGAATTTGGTTTTGTAACAAGATTTAGGAATAGAGAATGTAAGATAGTCTAGTGTCTTATGGTTTCAGATCAAGGTGTTAAAGACGGATCATTTTATCTAAAAGAATGATTTTATGGAAGAAATATTTATATGATAAAAAATTGTTAATTTATGGAGTTATAAAACTACTGTATTGGGAATATAAATGAGAAAAACATGCTAGCCTCGGCGGTTAAGGGTATGTTGAATCTTGGTCTCACGCATTTCAAATATTGGGATAATTTTATACTCAGGAAGTATAGGAAGGTCTAATTTATCATAAAATGAATGAAACATAAGTATTTCATTATAAATTATTTGGATATTGAGATTTAGATTCCAACAATAGTCTATTATCATGGTGGACCTTTATACGTTGTTTATTCATTGATAATTTTAAAAGAAAAGTATGGGTTTACTTCATTATGAACAAATGTTATAAATTCAAATTGTTAGTTTAATGAATTTACATAGTAGTAAAAGTATCTAGAAATAATATTAGGTGTTTAAGGTTCAATTATGGTGGAGAATACAGTAGAAAGGAATTTTTGAGATTTTCTAGATAAAATGTATTAGCTTCACGAAGGCTTTTTCATGAATAATATAATAGAATGGTGCAATTAAGCAGATGAACCAGATGCTAACTGAGAAGGTTCAAACAAGAGAATATATTCCAAAAATCAAAAGGATATTTGGGAGGATATATTAAATTTTGGAGCTTATATTATGAATATAAGTCCTCCCACACCATTAGAGTAAGAGATTCCAAAACAACTATTGACTCAAAAACAAATGATTTTTTCTTAGATAAAAGTTTTTGAGAGACTTTTCTATATCGATAATGATTCCAAGTAATGAGAAAACAATAAAGAGAAGTCACAAACTTGTTTATTGTTTTGGGTATAGTGATAAAAACATAGTTTTTTGACATTAGGATAATGAATGTTTGAAAATAACTAGAAGATAGAATGCTCTGTTTAATTAGAAGGTATTATAGAAATATTGGAAGTTTTCAAATAGTATTATTTAGAATAATAAATCAACTAACAACATTAAATTTGATATGAATGGAAGTTCCAGAATGTTCAATGTTCTTGAAATTTTAGATAACATGGAGTGTTTGGAATGATTAGAAGGAAGGAGGATGTACTGAATGGATTAGTAATTGTGAATGATTAAGGAATATATATGGAATTTGAAATTATATAAGTAGTGGTTTTGGAGAGAGAATAAATACAGGTTGAGGTAAGGAGGTATAATAGGACCAGACAACCATTTTAGATGATCAAAACTGAAAATAAATAATTTATTCTCATAGATAGAAGAGTGATCGAGATCCTAGGCGAAATAGAAAGTAGTACCGATTATAGAAAGTCAGAGCTAGTAATTAATGGAAAAATAGTTTTTTTCATGAAAAAACAAGGGAGATAATGAAATACCCTCAGGGGAAGGAATTTTTATAGGTAAAATGTATTTTTAGTCAATAAAATATAAAAATGTTTGAATAAGTTATAAGGAGAGATTAGATGTCAAAGAAGTTTTGTACATGGAAAGAGTTTACATATATTAAATTTTTTTACCCTATTTCAATCACATAACCATTAAAATGATGTTATGTCTTGTTTATTCTAAAAGCATTTATCTTTAATAGAATGATGTGATGATGAAATTCATTCATTATAATAACCCATATTATCATGATGGTACAAATCATATGTTTTACAATTTAAATCCTTATCTTAATCTTGGTAAACGTGAAATACATACTAAGGAGGGTCCCAAGTTCATCCAAGTCTTGTTTGGAGCCCATAGTTATAGAAAATGGGTATAATTACTAGGACACATGGTTAGTAGAAACCATCCATCCCTACCCACATGGTATCTTGGTGTCGTTTTATACAAAGTATTATGTTTTGAAACCTAAGCTGAAAACCCCAAACTTATTACTAGTATAGTGCATGTATGAGGTCGATCTATAGAGAGATATGGTAACTACATTCTGTTGTTCTAGTTTTTGAATACTTAGGTGAAGTTTAACTAAATTTTATAGTTGATATTTGATGTTTCAAAAATAAAGTATCCAATTCTTCTATTTCTTGATGAATTTCTTTAAGGATAAAGAAAAAAGTAAAATTGATTTTGATGATAAATGGGAAGAATGTGTCTAGTATGTATATTTTTTTAAGGTTATTAATAAATTTATTTTCTTATAATGTTGTGTTGTTCATAATAACTCACATCTCTGAGTTTCAAATAAAACAAAACCCCCTCGATCTGGTAAGTTTTGTTTGAATCAACAGAGACCAATTCCTTGGTATGGAATTTGATTCCTATTAATTTTATTAATTGAAAGAAATTTTTAGATGATAAGTGAACCTAATGATCATGGGTGAAAATTTTTGTAATCCCTCTGAAGATCCCTAGAAATTCAAATTTTGGTTTGATACGGGGTTTCTAGGGATATTTAGCAAGAAATTTCAAGGGATTATAAGAGATATATAAATAACACAAATAAAATAAGATAGTTCAAAAATAATAAACCATAATCATCTACAAACCAAACAAATGGGGGATTTATCTACAAATGGAGTAGCTAATTACTAACATACTCTTAATACCTAAATAAAAAATTGTAGCAACTTCAGATTGAAGATCGTCGGGAAGGAAGAGTGGTATTACCTCCTCTCTTATCTTCCCTCTTTATCTTTCTCTCTCTCTTCTTCTCTCTCCTTTATTTTTTCATTTGGTGTCTCTATTTGTCGCCTCATTCCATAAAAATTTAGAAAGCCTACCCTCTTATTTATAATTTTTATAACTACACGAAAAGTACCATAAAGTACATGCCGTGTAAACAATTCAACTTGAATTGGCTCTTCTTTCTTCATCGGTAGGTGATATGCTACACCGCCCTTGAATTTAAAGGTGTTAGTGTTCAGTTGATTAGGGTAGGAGACATGTAGCGCCACCCCACATGTTGTGTAGTATCAACCTTATCCACCAACTGCTTGTATAAGGGATAAAAAATGTGTAAAGTGAAGTACATGGTGTCTGAATCTCATTCGGTAACATGGGCATGTACTTAGTCTAGTTGATCCGTGTGTTGAGGTAATGAGACAAGGCGTGTGTAAGAAGTACACGCTGCGTATAAATGAATTTTTGTTCTGATCTTTCCCTTATTTGTGTATTAGGATGGAAAATATCTGAAAATCATCATTATCACCGAATCAAAGAATTTTATATAAAAAACAATAAATATTCGGTGAATAATAGTTTTGATACTCAATAGAATGTATGAAAATTTATACAAAAATTGGGAATATCAAACTCCCCCACACTTATCCATTTTATTTCCCTCAAGAAAAATATCAACATAAAATCAACAGAATCCATACTCTAAAAAGGTAAGCATTCAACTAATTATAATTGTAAATACTATTTCCATAATAGAGGATTTTAAAAGGCACAAAACATATTTCAATTAGAAATTTATTCTAATCATATCCCCTATTTAAGTCAATTAATGATTTACATCCTCTTTCATCCGCATTGTTTGACTTTTCATAAATAAAAACTCTATTTGATGATTTACCTCATCAAAAGTAACACAAGCATCACTCCATATTTTAATTAGAGTTATGCTCAATCTTAAGTATATGAAATCTATACATAGGCTTGAAAGTGTTCTCATTTTTCACATTATAAGTCAAATCACAAAAATCTTGAGGGATTTCAATAAGGTTCAAATGTTTTTGAGGCTAAGGGTTAGTAGGTAATGAAGAAAAATAATCTTAGAGGCATAAAAAAGAAGGCTGAATTCTTAATCAGTAATGAAAGATATTCAAAATAAAGCTCAATGAAAATGCATCCCCAATCAAGATCTGTCAAAGGTCATCATCACCATGATATTCCCTTACCAACATGGGTTTATAAACCATCAATAATATGCAATGAATAAATCTGGTCCCTATTTATCATTTTTCAATATTTCTCTTTTTTTCAACAAGGGCCACCAATAATACAACGAATAGTGGGTTTGGAACTCTTCTACTCAAATGAACAAGTGGAACATTCCCCCACACCTAAATGCATGGTTTCACACCAAAATATACCATGAATGGACAAAAATACCACTCTAAAGATCTAATGAATAATCATGTAAAATTATAAAATATGTAGGGTTGGAAGTGTATATAATATTGTAATGTGGATTCCTATTAAGTAATTTCATGGTTTCTATAAGTTTTATGAAGATCAGATGTAGGGTAGGTCTTAAGGTCAAAGGGGATGAAAAATAATCAAAATCCTAAATCATTTTAATGTGATTTAAAATCTGTATGTTTTGAATAGAAAGACTAGTAGGTTATTGTATTTATGAATATCCCAAGAAACTCTAAAGAAAGAGGGTATAAGAAAGAAAATGTCAAAAGGATTTGAATACATCTTGGGAATGATGAAAAATAAATGGCCAATCAGGTCATGACATGAGTATAAATGATCAACCTAATAAATCTAAATGTCCAAGACTTGAAATCCAGTATCAAACATTATCATCAATCATTTAAAAATATTATGAAATTTAAAATAAGTATGTAACTTTTAAAATTACATTTTATTTATTTATTATTTATAATTATAATTATTCAAAAAATTAATACATTTTAAAATATTTCAACTATTAAGGATGTCTTATAGATCAATTCAAGGGTAAATACTAGTGTAGTTAGAGACCCTCCCGCACAATAAATATAGCACATGGACCCCAAGTGAAACACTAAGGAAGAGGATAGGATTTGGGGACACACAGGTAGTCAGGATTAAGGAAATCAAAGAAAGAAGTACAACCATAAGAAAAATGAAAAATAATCCTTGAAATAAGACTCCCCTCATAACTAGGGAACAAATACGGGAATTAGTTGAAAGAGAAGGGCCAAGAAACGCTCCGTCGTACCTGTTACTAATGAGGAAGAGGAACAAGAAACCTATATATATATATATATATATATATATATATATAACATCGAAGCACCCACATAGCACATAAGAGAGATATATAAACATAACAAGTGTGGTAAAAACCATTCACGAGGTCACCTTAGAAGAGGTATCATCTCCAACAGGGGGATCCAACAAAGGAGGACCAGCCGTAGTGGAAACTGCAGGCACCAAATCGATAATGTGAGTGAAAGGCACAATTGGAACAACTGTCATGACAGGAGGAAGAAGAGTATCCAGAGACATAACATTGGTGCCCTACATAGAAGGGTTGACCAACACATCTTGGTGGGTAGCAGTAGTAGGATAATCTGGACTAAAAATGGATGGAAGAATGGAATTGGTGGCAAGTACTGTCATCGGGGGAGGTGCTACAGAAGGTGGGGTAGCATAAGGAGGAGCAGGTTTTGTGGGTAACTGAATACCAAGATACTGAAGAAAAGGGTGTTACATCTTCTCAACCCATGTTTGTGACAATAGGATGGTAAGCTACTGGTTCTCAAGGATGTCCAAAAGGTGGTCCATCATGACTAGGAGAAGGGTAATGGGGATATTAACAGAGTGTGCAGTTGGAGGTGGGGATGGGGAGGGCATAAAAGAAGAGTTAATTGTGTAAGAAGATGAAAGGGAGGAAGAAGTGGGGTGGGGTGGTGAAGGAAAATCTACAGGTGGATGGGGTAAGACTTTCTCAACAACACCATTAAAAGTATTTGGGTCATCTCTTACCCTTACTGAAGCTGGGGTGTACTGTATGAGTACATAGCCATCTCCCCAATGCTCAACCATCAGCATGGAGATAATAATGAGGAAGTTGAGACACTGAAGAGATCCTAATGGATTGTGAGGGAGGGAGGGTACAAAAATACCTAGGTGGTGTGCCAAGCAGGTGGCATAGAATTCGTCATTCAGGTTTCCCTAATATCCATGTATCTTGGAATGGAAATATGTGGCCACAATATAGGGGAGGTTGGGGTAATTGTGCCAGACGACATATGTGAGAAGCTCCATGTCGCGCCTAGACACGACTCCCATATACTCATGGCAAGGAAAAGAATGGCGTTGAAGCATCGATGGGGGAAACAAAGGGGAGGGGAAATGATGAGTGTACTCTTCTGGGATATGGGGTTTATTTGTTGTCTGGCCCAGTAAGTTCCTACCACATAGTGATGAGGTCATAGCACTTAGGGTGGGTAAGGGTGGAAAAAGGAGGTGGGGTTGCATAATGGGGTAAAAGTCGCTCCCTCATCCACACTCATCCATGGCCGGGGAAAAGTTTCGGCCACCCAGCTGAAAGAGAACTAGAGTGGCTATATCTGTGGGCGCCTAGAAATAGGTTGGACCATCTAACTCTAAGGGAGAAATAAACTTCAAAAATAAATATTTATTTTTCAGAGTGCTAACCTAGAGTGTCTCGAGGAGATGCGTATGGAGAAGGAGCTTCTCAATATCATCCCAGATTCCGAGACACTAAGGAATGTTGACGTCTACAAAGTGTCCACTCATCTGTGTCATCCTTTGTGAAAAGATATACAATCAGTCTGCGATAGGGATTCCCTTAACAAAAATCTCGCAGGGATGCGACTGAGGTCGGGCAACAGCTAGAGCAGGCTGAGGTGGGGCTATAGTTGTTGGCATGGCTTAGTCAGGAGTGGTCTTCCGAGGTGAATCATCTCATGCTGGAGCGTGCTCAGGCTTGTCTTCTAAAGTATTTCTCGGATCCAAAGGGAAAAGGCTAGAATATGGAAAGATGGCACCTGATCTCTCAGCTATTATAGATGGTGTGGTAGTAGCTGTAGTGGGAGTAGCGGTTGAGGGCGTGTGAATCACAAAATCCACCCAATCAACAGATGTTGCAGATAGAGGCATCAATAGAAGAGGAGGCAGTGATCCCAACATTTTGGGCTGGAAAACGGAGAAATAGAATGCAGGCTACTTGGAATGATAATGTCGAATATCATGGTAAGGGGGCCTCTAAACCTTAGTAGTGGAAGCGGGCCATTTCCCACTCATGGGATCATCACTTTCCATATCAGAAAGAATGAAATAAATAGAATAAAAATAAAAGGAATAAGAATAAAGAAAAATGTGAGAAAGTAGAAAAACAAATATACATGGTGTGTGGATCTAGGGTACACAACGTGTAGTGGGAGCCAATAAGAACCCGTGTACTCTGGATACACACGCTGAGTAGGAATAGTATTGTCATGTTTTTAGTAAATAGTGTTTCACAAAGTGTACACTCCATGTGTCTGAATATGGCTTGTTAAGGTATTTGCAGGCTTTACACAGATTCCCTCAAAAGGATGGGAGACACAGTGTGTACCAAACATACACACTGTGTGGGAAGACATGGGATATGGGGAAGTGTTCTAGAGGACATGGGTTAGGACAGAAGGAAAGGGGAGGCATTGTACACGGTGTGTACCGAAGATACTTTCCATGTGTATTTCAAATTAGAAAAATGTGCATGTGTGGACATGTAAAAGATGTACGTGACGTGTGCTCTTAATCCAACCCATGTACCATAGGTGTAAGGAAAATGGTTAGATAACCCCAAATCTAACCTAAACACAATGAAAAATCAGAAAGAAAGTGTATATAAGGGCGTACCTAGACTAAGGAAAGAAATGTATGAGAAATCAAAGTGAAAAATGAATAGAAATGGGTGATTGAGAGGAGGGAGGTGGAGTGGCATCATGTGGGAGAAGAAAATAGGGGGGTGGGTGTGACACGAGTTAAAGCTGGGTAGGGTCCCGACCTTTATACCCAAACTACATGGCATGCCGTAAAGTGTACACTTCGTGTATGAGTTTTTTATGATATATTTATTTATAACAAAATTATTGATATATAAAAGAAAATAGTATAATCAGAAATAAAACTATACACATAGTTTATCAAAGGATGATGTGCTGTGTGTTCTAAAATTTGAAAAAGATACTACAACCTTTGATTTGGTGCTTGAGGTGCGATTTGAACTGGCGACCGACCATTCCGAATGCAATCCCTCAACCATAGGAGAAAAGTTTGTAGTGCTGCACTTATTTAGATAATTTTAATAATTAAAGTGTATGTGAAGTTCTATATGGGACGAAGAAAATGCACGATGTGTGGTTATAATTTGAATAAAAGAGATAAAGTATGGATATTAGCTGATTTTGAACCAGTCTTTTGAATCTAGGGTTGAGACTCTTCCAATCTCCCACTTCACCCCCATGAAATTTTTGGTTTTGTAAACCATTTAAATTAGTTCTGAAAACATGACACACATGACATATAACTAAATTCATGATGTGTGGTTTTATTAATTTTAAAAATGATGGAACTGGGTTAGTTGTTAGGATTCAAACTCAAGTCTTTTGGATCTGGTTTAGGACCCTAACTAGTTGGTCCATCTCCTTCATGGGTTATCTTTCATTTGGAAAAACTTTTTTTTGTTTTGAAAATACCTCACACATCATTTAATTAAACATAGGTTCAAAAAGGATAAACCCTATACCAAAGGTAGGTATGGAGTAATTTGAACCAGTGATGACTCATATACATTATAGTGGCCTTACCATCGACACAAGCATCATCATTATTTATCAACTTAATCAATATATACTTATACTATCAGTTCTATTAGAATATAAATTAAAAAGTAAAATACCCATTGTGTGAAAAGGTGATATACGGTGTGTAGTCTCTGGGTTTCCTATGAGGAAGTGCCTTTGTTATAGGTCTTTGGATCGACCTTACCTGAGCCTCCTGTGATCCAAATTTTATGGTGCAGATCGTACCCACCATGTCATCCATGTGAAGATAGGGTTTGAGATGATTCCCATTCACCTTAAATGATTTACCATCTACTAAAGGCGCTTCCACCACACCATGGTGGAAGACCATGATCACCTAGAAATGTCCTGACCACTGGGACTTTAGTTTTCCTAGAAACAATCTCAAATGGGAGTTAAAAAATAGTACCTCATTGCAAGGATGGAGTGACATATGAGAGATCATGTGGTTATGGACTGCCTTTGTATTTTCTTTATATAGCTCGGTAGTCTCATATGCCTTTTTCCAAATTTCATTAAGCTCTTTAATTTGAAACTTCAATTTATCTTCCGTGAAGTTTAGATCATAATTTAAGGCCTTTACAACCCAATAGGCTCTGTGCTCAAGTTTCACCGGTAAATGACATGGATTTCCTAAGATTAAATGGAATGGGGACATACCCAGAGGTGTCTTAAAGGTGGTCCAATATGCCCATAAGGCATCATCAAGATTCTTGGACCAGTCCTTCCTTGAGGATCCCATAGTTTTCTCCAAGATTTTCTTCAGTTCTTGGAGGGATACCTCTTCTTAGAAAATGGAATGGGGATGATAAGGTGTCCCCATGTTATAACCTACTCTATACATCATGAGAACATTACACATCAATGAATTGTCACAATGCAGCCCTCTATCACTTATCAGAACCTATGGAACCCTTAATCTACAGAAAATATTATTCTTCTAGAAGGAAACAATGACCTTTGGGTGTTGTGTGTAATGGAAGCTGCTTCTAACCATTTGGAGACATAATCCACACAAACTAGAAGGTAAGAGTTTCTAAATGACAGGAGAAAGGGGCCCATGAAATCAATACTACATACACTAAAGATCTCAACCTCAAGGATGGGATATTGAGGCATTTTAGCTGAGTTTCCCATGTTTTTTGTTCACTGACACCCATCACACTATGCTACAAAATATCGGGCATCCTTGTGCATGGTGGGCCATAAAAATTCAGATTGCAGAATTTTCACTATCGTTCGGCTTGGCCCGTGATGCCCCCAGCTGGGGAAGAAAGAAAAATCTTTAATTCTTGTCATTTATTCTTTAAGTATGCATCAGTAGATCACCTCATCTCTATATTATCACAAGATAAATAGGTCTTCCTAGAAATATCTTTTTTACTTCGGACAGAAATCATTTCCTTTGTTAGAATGTAAGATCATGATGGACGAATCCTATCACCAGGTAATTGGATATGCCAGCATACCATGGGTGAGGTGTAACTCTAATTGATAAAAGATGCTTGTTTATAAAGTCCTCCTTGATTTCTATGTCATCCTATATTTCTAAATTAGTCAATTCCATATGAAAGAGATGATCAGTGATAACATTATCAATTCCTTTATAGTCATGGATTTTCAAGTAAAACACTTGGAGGAGAAGCACCCAAAAGATGAGATGTGGGTTTTCATTATTCTTTTTCATCAAATATTTCAGTGCTTCAAGGTCTGTATAAACAATAACATTTTATAAAACCAAATAAGAGAGGAACCTGTCGAATGTGAAAACTACCACTAGCATTTCCTTCTCCGTGGTAGTGTAATTAATTTTTGCTTCATTTAGGGCTCTACTGGAATAATAGATAGGTTTGAAGATTTTATTGATCCATTGTACAAGCACTGTTCCTACAACATATTCACTTATGTCACACATGATTTCAAATTGTTCCTCCCAATTTGGTGCAATCCTGATAGGATCTTCAAATAATCTTTATTTCCAGAGATGAAAGGTTGTGGTGCATGTTTCGTCAAATTTAAGGATATCATCCTTTGAAAGGAGGTTGGTTGGTGATTGGGCTATCTTCGAAAAGTCACGAAACAATCATCTTTAAAAACATGCATTCCCAAGAAAACAATAGATTTATCAGAAAAAAGGTGGAATGGGTAATTGTGATATGAATTCAATCTTCATGGGGTCAAATTTGATTCCATTCATGGAAATCCGATGGACTATGATGATACCATTTGTACCATAAGGTGACATTTCTCCCAGTTCAGAACCAGATTGGTGTGTTCACATCATTCCAGGACCAATTCTAGATTTCTCAAGCATGTGTTGAATGATTTTTCATAGACTAAAAAATAATCCATAAAGACTTCTACAAATTTCTCTTCCATGTCATGGAATATCTATAAGTCCCCATCCTTAAACATTACTTAATCTTGAGTTATTTCAATAATACACGTTGAGGATCTTTGTAGGTTTAGAGTTTTAGAGAATTAGATCATAAATCATGCATTACACTCCACATTTAAACAAAGTGGTTACATAAAAGATAGTACTCATTTTTTCCATCATCGGAAACATATTTAAAATAAAACATAGCTTCTTTATTGACACTTCCTTGACACTATCATCACATCATGTACTTTTCCCTTGACATGTTAAAAACATTTCAAAAACATGAGATGAGCATAAAAAGCTCAGCAAGGGATATAAAAGTGAAAAATGAAAACATTAGTCCATGTATTAAATCATACTTTACTTGTAAAACATAATCATTTTAACATACCTCATCAAATCATGAATAGATTATCGAAATCATAAGACATAAAGGTAACTTGATGCATTCAAAACATTCTTATGTAGGGAGTAACCCTTATGGTTACATTTGGAATACCCATCACAGTATATTCCCCAAATCTCTTCAGAGAAACATTAAGGTTTAACCCCTTCGCATTACCCAATGCATTGGAGAGCTATATCGGGCTCACCCGCCCTTAGTTTATCACGGAACCACCCGTATTCATAACAATGCCCAAGAACCATAACATAATCGTATCACATAAAACATGCATAAAGGAAACATAACATTTCCACTTTTCAATCACAAGATATCAATACAACACATTGATATAAAAACATTATGAAAACCATTTTCAATACCAAAATAAAAGAAAAGTAAAACATGGTATTAATTTTTCAATTTTTTTAAAAAAGGTTATGGCTTGTAGAGGAAGCCGAAACTCAAATAATGGTCACAACGGTGAAGAAGTCATTGTCGCCACATACGTATGACAAAAAAACATTTCCTTTTGTCATTTAGTAAATGATTTGTATACAAATATTCCTTTTGAATAAACTTAAAAGTCAAAGGGGTTTATACACCATATAAAAGAAAGTTGTGTATAAAACAAAATATGCCTCAATGAAAGGAGATTGAGACGAAGTCCCTTACCTTGGGTCCGACTTGACTCGATCGTTCTTTAATCTCCGGAATAATAAACTTGAGTTAATTTATAATTTCTTAAGAACCCTTTTTCAAGTTCATTATTCCTTTTATATCACTTATTACCATGTCATGAACACTATGTAATTATTTAAGTTAATAACGGTCGTTTTAACGATCATTGGTACTTGAGTCAAAAATAAACTCTTTATAATTACAAGTTGTTCATGTATCCATTATATCCAAAGTTATATTCATGATGTAGATATCATATATATCATATATATCCAGTATATACATGCATTTATAATATTACATAACATTTAGAGGTAAGAAATGAAATGCACCATTCATGGAGACGGTAAGCCATACGTACACATGAATGATAATTTCATTTGTATTTCATATTTTATAGAATGGAATAATAATTACATAAAGGTATATTATAATTCCAGTATAATTTAATATATAATATCATTAAATCTATCCTTTATACATCCCACATATGGAATTAACGAATCAAATCACTTGGAGGGGGCGGTAGTCTGCACTTCCTAAAATAAAGATATCACGTTTACCCATAATGGAAACCATAAAGGTATGCCAAAAATGAAAAATACAGATGCTTAAGGAAAACATAAAAATATTATATATCATATATAAATACAGTGTCATCTTAATGGCCACCTTTGAAGGTGCTAGAAGAATATTGATCAATCATCTTTTCGTGAGGCAGAAATTCGCCATCCACGGAAACAATATGCTCTTTAACCATTAGATGAAGGTGTGTGTAAGTGTAGATCGAATAATTATTATAAAAAAATCTTAGTATATTGAAGATAATGGTTTTTTTACAAAATAAATGAATAAAAAGTGTTTAGGGGGTTGGAGAAGAAAAATAAAACAAAATAATATTAGAGAAGACTTTACCTTTAAATCGGGTAACTCTTATTAGTTTGAACCAAAATGGTTTCTTGAAGAGATTTCTGCATAAGGTAAAGATTCTAGGATGAAAAGAGGGATGTGGAGAGATAAAATGAGCAGATCTTGGTCGAGCCAAAGGCTTTAGAAGTGTGGGTAAAGAGGTAGAGGTGGGGGCCTTTTATAAGAGGTGAGGAGGGAACTCTTGGAAAGGTATAAAATGTTACTTTATTTTCAAATGAGTTTTGGATTTTAAAGGTCCCACATTGATGTATTTCGAGGATAAGGTGATAAGGGTTCGAAATATTCTCATAAAATAGGTCTTTGACAAGTGTAAGTCTTATATTTTACATTATCTTTTCATTTTATTTAAATTGTTCATTAATGAGGTAATCGCGGCATCATAATAATGTCATAAATAATTTAATTTATTTAATGTCTAAAAATTAAAAAAATACTATGATGTAGGAAATATTTTTATCTTTCCAGTGACTATTTATATACCAATAGATCATTTATTTAGACAAAATTAAAAATGTTTTACTCAGGTGATACATTCTTTGTTATATTTAAATTTCTTTAAAAATAAAAAGATAAAAAGTCATTATCACACAAAAGTGATTCCATGGGGTCCCCAAGTTTGGAACAAGGCATTCCATGGTCGGACATGACACAAACAGTAGCATTAGGACACAATTTGGGGTAATTTTTTATTATTATGATATTATTTTATTATCCTTAACTACCCGATTACTAATTAATCAAGATAATTAAAGATAATTACCGTCGTTACTATTTATAATGTAAAAAAAGGAGTATTAATTAGATAATTTGGAACTTCTAATTCAAAATATGGAATCAATTTTAACAAATTCCAAAAATAGAAATTGAAATAATTAATTTAAATATAATTCACGTTGTCAAAACAAATAGCAGGTTTTTTTGAAACAATATCTATGAAACTTTTGGCACTTTTTTATGCCCAATTCCAAAGTGAAATTAATTATAATGACCACCATTGGATTAAATGGTAAAAAAATATTCTAATTACACTTTAAGAAAAATTAAAAATATAATCTAACCATATAATTATATTAGATGAAAAAGTAATTTTGATGTAAAATGCAGTATTTTTCACTATTCATTAAAAAATGAACATTGTCAGAAAAATACCAAAAATTAACCCAAGGTAAATTTCAATGTCCCAATAATAAATAATATGTTTATTTTTACAAATAGAGATTATAAAATTTTCAAAAGTTTGATTTAAAAATGGGTTTCCATCAAAAGGCAGTAAAACAATCTTTTAAAAATATTAGTGTATTCCATGCTTAAGATTGGATGTATTCTCATTTTAAGCCTCTAAAACACTATCTAATTCATAAATAGACATATATAAAAATATCTATTATTCATTAATTACTTGGGATGTTACATCCTTCCCTCCATTAGAAAATTGCATCCCTGAAATTTAATTACTTATCGAATAAGTGGGGTTATTTAGCCCTCATTGCATTTTCAGATTCCCATGTTTCCTCTTCACTCATGTGGTTTTTCCACAAAACCTTTACTTGATGAATCACCTTATTCCGCAACACTTGCTCCCTGTGGTTAAGAATCTGGACCGGTTTTTCCTCATAAGATAGATTCTCTTCCAGCTGAACTACCTCTAGACTCAAAACATGAGATGGATCTGGCATGTACTTCCTTAACATTGAAACATGAAAAAAATTGTGTACCTGAGATAAACTCGGAGGTAAATCCACTTGGTATGAAGCTGATCCAACTCTCTCTAGAATTTCATGTGGTCCAATGAACCTTGAACTCAACTTTCCTTTCTTACCAAATCGCATCACACTTTTCCATGGTGATACTTTGAGGAAGACATGATCACCTACCTCAAAGGAGAGATCCTTCCTCCTGTTTTCTGCATAAATCTTCTGCATGCTCTGAGATGTTCTCATGTGTCTCTATACCAACTGAACTTTTTCTACCAACACTTCTACCAATTCGGGTCCCATCAACTTCCTTTCACCCACTTCATCCCAGAAAGCTGGAGTTCGACACCACTTCCCATATAATGCCTCAAATGGTGCCATCTGTATACTGGAATGAAAACAGTTATTATAAGAAAACTCAACCAAAGAAAGATGTTGCTACCAACTTCCCTGATAATCCATAGAACAAGCACGTAGCATAACCTCCAAAGTCTGAATCATTAGTTCTGACTGCCCGTCTGATTGAGGATGAAAAGCCATACTAAAATTTAATTCAGTACCCAATGACTTCTGAAGGCCTTTCCAAAAGTTAGAAGTGAACCTGGGATCACGGTCAGATACAATGGAGAGAGGAAGTCCATGTAACCTGACTATCCCTTTAAGATACAAATGGGAAAGTTGATCTAGGGAACAAGTATCTCATATAGCAAGGAAATAGGAAGATTTAGTCAAGCGATCAACAATAATCCATATTGCATTATTACCTCGAGGTGTCTTTGGCAATCCCACAATTATGTCCATGGATATATTCTCCCATTTCCACTCTAGTACTGGTAAAGGCCGAAGCATCCCTTTTGGTAACTTTCGCTCTGCTTTAACCTGTTGACAAGTCAAACACTTCACAGTAAAATCCGCAATATCTCTTTTCATTCCACCCCACCAGTAATACTCTCGAAGATCTCTATACATCTTAGTACTGCCCAGATAAACTAAAAACAAAGAGCTATGAGCTTCACATAACAACTCTCTATTTAACTGTGAATCACAAGGCACACACAATCTCTTCCCAAATCTGAAAGCACAATCATTATCAATGTTGAATTCAGGAAACTTACCTTTCTAAACCAGCTCTACCTTTTTCTGCAACTCGTTGTCTTGCTTCTGTGCTTGCTTAATTCTGTCTGATAGAGAAGTTTTCACTGATACCTGAAACAAAATAGAAGAACATCCTTCACCAATAACTTCTATGCCAAAGTTCATCAAATCCTTAACCAATGGATCACGTTCCAAATGCAACATTGTTAATGAAGCATTACTTTTTCGACTCAAAGCATCAGCCACTTTATTTGCTTTTCTCGAATGGTAATGAATTGTACAATCATAATCCTTGATTAATTCTAGCCATCTCCTCTGTCTCATGTTCAATTATTTCTGAGTGAATATATACTTTCAACTTTTGTGATCGGTATATATTCACACTTTACTCAATACAAATGATGCCTCTAAATTTTTAAAGCAAAAACAATAGCAGCTAATTCCAAATCATGTGTAGGGTAATTTACCTCATGTGTTTTCAACTGTCGTGAAGCATAAGCAATTACCTGATCATTCTGCATTAGGATGCAACCAAGTCCTTTTAATGAAGCATCACTGTAGATAACAAACTCACCATTCCTGGTAGGTAGTGCCAAAACTGGAGCATTCACCAATCTTATTTTCAATTCCTGAAAACAATCATCACATTATTTTTTCCAGATAAACTTAACACCCTTCTGAGTTAGCTTAGTCATTGGACTAGATAACCATTAATTTTTTTTAACAAACCTTCGATAATATCCTACTAAACCAAGGTAGCTGCGAATCTTAGTTACATTTTTGGGTCTTGGCCATTCTTCAATAACCTTTGTTTTTGCAGGATCAACAGTTATCCCATCTTTAGAAACAATGTGACCAAGGAAAGAAATTTGTTGCAACCAAAAATCACACTTTCTAAATTTCCCATACAATTTATTTTCTTTTAAGGTTTTCAAAATAACCCTTAAATGTCTTTCATGCTCCTCTTTACTTTTAGAAAACACCAAAATACCATCAATGAAAACAACCACAAACTTATCCAAGAACTCATGGAAAATGCTATTCATAAGGTCCATGAATACAGCAGGTGAATTGTTTACCCCAAAAGGCATTACTACAAATTCATAATGGCCATATCTTGTACAAAACGCGGTCTTCAGAATATCTGCTTCCTTTACCTTCAACTGATGGTACCCCGATCTCAGGACAATCTTTGAAAAAAACTGAGCTCCCTGGAGCTGATCAAACAAATTATTGATATGAGGCAAATGATATTTTTTCTTAACAGTGATGTTATTCAAGGATCTATAATCAATGAAAAGTCTCATTGAACCATCTTTCTTTTTAACAAATAAAACAGGAGCACACCATGGTGATGTGCTAGGTCGAATGAAACCTTTCTCTAATAAATCTTGCAATCGATCCTTCAACTCTAAAAGTTCAGTTTGAGCCATTAGATAAGGGGGTTTTGAAATTGGTTTAGCATCAGGAACTAAGTCAATGGTAAATTCAAATTCCCGATCTAGTATTATTCCAGGAAACTCATCAGGAAAAACATCAGGACACTCATTTACCACTGGTAGATCATTAATCTGAATAGTTCCCTTGTTTTCAAAAATATGTGCAAGGTAACATTCATTTACATATTTTACAAGTTTCTCAACCTCTGGATATGTTATCAATAGTAAGGGTTCATTCTTGTAAACAAATTGAAAGTCTTTCAGAAAAGAAACTTCTTTAGCTCTACAGTCAATCTTAGCATGGTAAATAGAGAGCCAATCCATACCCAGGATAACATCAAACTCTACTAGAGGTAAAACAATAAGGTTTGCAAGTAGGTTCTTTCCACGGATAAGGATAGGAAGATTTTTATAAATTCTTTTTGCCACAACATTTCCCCCAAGTGTTTTTACTACAAGTTCAGGAGTCATTTCTTGAGATGGTATTCCCATTTTACAAGAAAAGTTTTCAGAGATGAAAGAATGTGTAGACCCTGAATCAAACAACACACTGACATAATCTGAAAAAACAAACAAAGTACCTGATACCACTTCATTTGATGGTCCAACATCTGCTGAAGTAGTTGTAAAGGATTTCACCACCCCTTTTTACTTGTAGTGTAAGTGCTTCCCATCACTCAAGCTCTTTTTTGGACACTCATTTGCACAGTGACCCATCTCATTGCACTTAAAAAATTTCACTAACTGTAAATCAAATTTGGTCATACCATCACCCTGATATCTTTCAGTGCAATCACGAGCCTTATGTACCATATTACTGCATCAGTAGAACTTTCCAGAATTCAGAAGACATTCCACAGCATGTCTTTTACCACATTTATCACAAATTGGAAACTTAGTTTTCTTACCATCATACCTTTTTGAAGAATTCTTTCCTTTCTCTTACCACCTCGGTCTCTTATTCTGCTTGTTGTTATAGAACACTTGATTATAGGAAAACTCCATTTTCACCTTCTCAGCACATCGAACAAGCTTTTCATAACTCTCGAACTCGTGAGAAGCTAAAGCCCTTCGATATTTTGGCTTTAATCCTGAGTAAAAACGATTGATTTTACTATCAAGGTCTCAGATAAAATTTGGAACATACCTTTCCAATCGAGTGAACCTCTCTTCATAAGCATCCACTGAGTCGTCCTCTTGCCTCAATTCTAAGAATTTTTTTTTCATCCTATGTAGAACAGCCTTAGGAAAAGACTTCTCAAGAAACATACCTTTGAATTCATCCCAATCGAGAGCATCAATCTCATCAGCGTCCCTGATATTTTTAACCATCGACCACCACTGATATGCTTCACCCTCCAAACAGTAAATAGAAAGACTAACCTTTTGATTGTCTGAACACCGCATGACATCGATAATCTTCTCCAGTTCTTTAATCCACCCTTTAGCTAGAACAGGGTCAGATGATCCTCTGAATGATGGGGGATGTTGCCTCATGAAATGTTCCACCACTAACATGTTCCTCTGCGGTTGATCTTGCTGATCTCGTGCATGGATACCACCACCATTTATCGCTTGAGTCAACTGCGACATCACTGCAACAAATTGTTCAGTTCCAATTCCGACCATCTCAGGATGCTGATTTGGAAGGTTATTTCCTTCTGTATGCCTTCCTAGCACTGCTTCCCGGTTTCCTCTACAGAATACCATTATGAACAAACATGTCTTAGATGAAGCAACATGGTAATCTTCAAATGCATTATCATTTCAATTTGACCAAAAACATATATATATATATATATTTGGATAATCATTTAATATAAATCTAACGCTTAAAGTTATCTAAACTGACCTCTCATACTAACTATAAGGCCCTAGCCTTAAACATTACTTAATCTTGAGTTATTTCAAGAATACACATTGAGGATATTTTCAGGTTTAGAGTTTTAGAGAATTAGATCATAAATCATGCATTACACTACACATTTAAACAAAGTGGTTACATAAAAGATAGTACTCATTTTTCCCATCACCAGAAACATATTTAAAATAAAACATAGATTCTTTCTTGACACTTCCTTGACACTATCATCACATCATGTACCTTTCCCTTGACCTGTGAAAAACATTTCCAAAACATGGGATGAGCATAAAAAGCTCAGCAAGGGATATAAAAGTGTGAAATGAAAACATTAGTCCATGTTTGAAATCATACTTTACTCGTAAAACATAAGCATTTTAACATACCTCATCAAATCATGAATAAATTATAGAAATCATAAGACATAAAGGTAACTTGAGGCATTCATAACATTCTTATGTAGGGAGTAACCCTCATGGTTATGTTTAGAATACCCATCACAGTATATTCCCTAAATATTCTCGGATAAACCTTAACGTTTAACCCCTTCTCATTACCCAATGCATTGGAGAGCTATATCAGGCTCACCTGCCCTAAGTTTATCACGAAATCACCCGTCTTCATAATAATTCCCAAGAACCATAACATAATTATATCAGATAAAACATGCATAAAGGAAACATAACATTTCCACTTTTAAATCACAAGATATCAATACAACACATTGATATAAAAACATTATGAAAACCATTTTCAATAACAAAATAAAAGAAAAGTAAAACATGGTATTTATATTTCATTTTTTTTAAAAAAAGTTTATGGCTTGTAGAGGAAGCCAGAACTCAAATAATGGTCACAGCGGTGGTGACGTCATTGTCGCCGCATACGTACGACAAAAAAACATTCCCTTTTTTCGTTTAGTAAATGCTTCATATAAAAATATTCCTTTTGAATAAAAGTAAAAGTCAAAGGGGTTTATACACCATATAAAATAAAGTTGTCTATAAAACAAAATATGCCTCAATGAAAGGAGATTGAGATGAAGTCCCTTACCTCGGGTCCGACTGGACTCAATCGTTCTTTAATATCCTGAATAATAAACTTGAGTTAATTTCTACTTGCTTAAGAACACTTTTTCAAGTTCATTATTCCTTTTATATCACTTATTACCATGTCATGAACACTATGTAATTATTTAATTTAACAAAGGTCGTTTTAACAATCATTGGTACTTGAGTCAAAAATAAACTCTTTATAATTACAAGTTGATCATGTATCCATTGTATAAAGAGTTATATTCATGATTTATATATCATATATATCATATATATCCAATATATACATGAATATATAATATTACATAACATTTAGAGGTAAGAAATGAATTGCACCGTTCATGGAGATGGTAAGCCGTACGTACGCATGAACGCTACTTTCATTTCTATTTCATATTTTATGGAATGGAATCATAATTACATAAAGTTATATTATAATTCCTGTATAATTTCATATATAATATCATTAAATCCATCCTTTATACATCCTACATATGGCATTAACGAATCAAATCACTTTGAGGGGGCGGTAGTCCGCACTTCCTAAAATGAAGATATCACGTTTACCCATAATGGAAACCATAAAGGTATGTCAAAAATGAAAAATATAGATGCTTAAGGAAAACATAAACATATTATATATCATATATAAATATAGTGTCATATTAATGGCCACATTTTAAGGTGGTATAAGAATATTGAACAATCATCATTTCGTGAGGCAGAAAATCGCCATCCATGGAAGCAGTATGCTCTTTAACCATTAGATGAAGGTGTGTGTAAGTGTAGCTCTAATACTTCTTATAAAAACATCCTAGTATATTGAATATACTGGTGTTGTTACAAAAGAAATTAATAAAAAGTGTTTAGGGGGTTGGAGAAGCAAAATAAAACAAAAGAACATTAGAGAAGACTTTACCTTTAAATCAGGTAACTCTTCTTTGTTTGAACAAAAATGGTTTCTTGAAGAGATTTATGCCTAAGGTAAGGCTTCTGGGATGAAGATAGTGATGTGGAGAGAGAAAATGGACAGAGCGTGGCTGAGAAAAAGGCTTGAGAAGTGTGGGTAAGGAGGTAGAGGTGGGGGCCTTTTATAAGAGGAGAGGAGGGGCACTCTTGGAAAGGTACAAAATGTTACTTTATTTTCAAATGAGTTTCAGATTTTAAAGGTCCCACATTGATGTATTTCAAGGATAAGGTAATAAGGGTTCTAAATATACTCATACAATGGGTCTTTGACAAGTTTAAGTCTTAGATTTTACAATATCTTTTCATTTTATTTAAATTGTTTATTAATGAGGTAATCGCCACATCATCATGATGTCATAAATAATTTAATTTATTTATTGTATAAAAATTAAAACAAATACTATGATTTAGGAAATCTTTTTATCTTTCCAATTAATATTTATAGTCCAATAGATCATTTATGTAGACAAAATTAATTTTTTTTACTCAGGTGATACATTCTTTGTTATATTTAACTTTCATTAAAAATAAAAAGATAAAAAGTCATTATCACACAAAAGTGATTCCATGGGGTCCCCAACTTTGGAACAAGGCATCCAATGGTCGGAAATGACACAACCAATAGCATTAGGACACATGTTGGGGTCATTTTTTATTAATATGATATTATTTTATTATCATTAACTACCCGATTACTAATTAATAAAGATAATTAATGATAATTACCGTCGTTACTATTCATAATGTCCAAAAAAAAGAGTCTTAATTAGATAATTTGGACCTTATTATTCCAAATATGGAATCCATTTTACCAAATTCCAAACATAGAAATTTCAATAATTAATTTAAATATAATTCCCGTTGTCAAAACAACCAGCGCATTTTTTAGAAACAATATCTATGAAAAGTTTGGCACTTGTTTATGACCAATTACAAAGTGAAATTAATTCTAATGACCACCATTGTATTAAATGGTAAAAAAATATTCTAATTAGACTTTATGACCAAACAAAAAAATAATCTAACCATATAATTATATTAGATGAAAAAGCAGTTTTGATGTAAAATGCAGTATTTTTCACTATTCATTAAAAAATGAACATTGTAAGAAAAATACAAAAAATTAACCCAAGGTAAATTTAAATGTCCCAATAATAAAAATATGTTTATTTTGACAAATAGAACTTTTAAAATTGTCAAAAGTTTGATTTAAAAATGGTTTTCCATCAAAATTCAGTAAAACAATATTTTAAAAATATTAGTGTATTCCATGCTTAAGATTGGATTTATTCTCATTTTAAGCCTCTAAAAAACTATCTAATTTGTAAATAGACTTACATAAAAATATCTATTATTCATTACTTACTTGGTATGTTACAATATCGTTAATATACATTGTTGGAAGGTGGATGAAACATTACACATGCCAAAAGACATCCATTGATAGGAAAAAGTTCCATATGGGAATGTGAAAATGCTATTATCTTGGTCTTTAGGGGAAATATAAATTTGGTTATAGCCAGAATAACCATCTACAAAGCAATAAAACTCAGGCCCTGCCAATACCTCTAACATCTGATCCATGAAAGGAAGTGGGAAGTGATCTATCCTTATGGAATCATTATGATTTCCTTAGTCCACACACACTCTCCATACCATGAAAATTATTGTAGATATTAGTTCATTTTTATCATTGGTAATTTTGGTGATACCCACTTTTTAGGAACCACTTGTAAAGGACTCACCCAAGGGCTGTTGGAGATAGGGTAGACGATTCCCTCATCTAATTGGTTGATCAATTCTTTCTTCACTACCTCCTTCATTAGAGGGTTTATTCTTCATTCTGGGTGCCAATAGGGCTTGGTTCCCTCCTCAATTAACACCTTATGGGTGAAAATGGTTGGACTGATCCCTTTAAGATCAACGACTATCCACCCAATAGCCAGTTTTCATAACATTATAACTCATAGAAGTTAATTTTCCTGATCTGGAGAGAGAGATGCATTGTGTATAAATGGAAGTGTGTGTTTACCTCCCAAGTACCCATAATTTAGAAAATATGGAAGAGGTTTCAGTTCAATTTGTGGAGCTTTAAAAACCTAAGGAATAATCAATTCTACCCTATTTCGCTCTAGAATATCTATAATATATGTACGCTTCCAATAATTACTGCTCTGCCCTATGATGAATTTCATCTCCTTTTGTTCATAATCGGGATGGATGTCCTCGATGGAAAGTTCATCATTGATAGAAAAACATCCCATGTCGTCTTCCATGTGGCCAAAGTGATTTTCCACTATAGTAATGCATAACAATCCTCATTTCCTATAAGTGATACTTTCTTAACAGCTTTGAGGATGTTGGTGGATACCTTTTCATATCCTACTCTAAAGATCAATTCACCTTGGTGAACATCTACCAAAACTTTCCCAGTATCCCAGATTGGAGTTCCTAGAATAATAGGTTCTTCTTGATCTTTCTCCATGTTGAGTACAATAAAATCAGCAGGAAGAATCAACCTTCCCACTTTTATGACCAAATCCTCAAGTATCCTTTTAGTATATTTACTGGAATGATTTGATAGCTGTAGGGCAACTCGAGTCGGTTGTAAATCATTCAACCTTGAATTCTTAAATATTTCATAGGGAATAAGATTGATACTAGTCCCCAAGTCACAAAGAGATTTCCCAAACTCACAAGATCTAATAATGCATGGGATTGTAAAAATTCATGGATCTTTGAATTTTGGAGGAAGAGAGTGTTGAACAACCACTGAACATTCCTTAGTGAGAGGAATTATTCCCAAATACCCCACCTTCCCCTTGTTTTAGAGAATTTCC
Organism: Viscum album; assembly: GCA_963277665.1. NCBI lineage: Eukaryota > Viridiplantae > Streptophyta > Magnoliopsida > Santalales > Viscaceae > Viscum > Viscum album. The sequence goes on along the minus strand of OY728145.1, from coordinate 720,192,455 downwards.
TTCATGAAATTCATATATATTGGAATTTGAGTAAATTCCTATACAAAAGGAATATTAATGTGATGTTTCTGAAATTCCTCCATAAATTAGGATAATAACCGATCCATCTTCCTCTAATTCATTCGCGAGGGAAAAGTTAAGGTGGGTTCCTAAGGTTTGACCACCTCTTTTCCCTTATAATGTACAAAATCATCCTATTTTTATAGGCCTTGTTTTGAGGGGGAATCCTTGATATCAGCTTCATTATTTGAGGAGAGTTTAGGTGGAGATGGATTTTCACATTTATTAGCAGTTATTTTCTAGTGTATCTCCTCACCAATTCATAAAGTGATAACACTGGTGTTTTGTCTGGAATTGGGGATGACCTTATTGATTTAAGATTCAAATATTCCAAGCGGTTTCTAACAGGTTTTTTCATTGAACCAGAAACATACAATGATTCAATATCCATTTGGACCTACTTTCCAAAGGTAGGTGCTCATTAGTTATGAACTAATGAAAGTTAAGAATTTGCATTGGCCAAGAGGATGGGAGGTTGGACTCATCACACCTTTTTAGGGGGAAGTATTTTCTACTCCAGGACTCTCTTTATATATTTAAGTTATGTTTTTGAATCCTTATTATATTACCAAGTATGAAGATGATCATTCCTTTAGATCTAAAAATAAATAATTAGAATGAATGAAATTTAGAGAATCTTTTATATGTATTCGAGGTTCAACATCAATAGAGAATCATATTTATTTGTTAGATATTCTTAGTCAATGGTATCCTTCAATACATAAATGTTTCTTGGTCATTATGATGACCATACTGGTTTTAAATCCACTCAGTGGGGCACTTGAAGTTTATTGTCATTCAGAAGGACATGGATTATTTCAGAGTTGGGATCACACCCGCAGATGGGCTACCTACGTATCCTTTGTTTAGAAAAGGAATCAGAACCCACATAGTTCGAGTAAGGGAGTATGATGTTTATGCATGACTGATGGCTCAAGGAAAGATGTCATGATTACTTTTACAATCTAAGCTCACGCGAGTCTTGCTCGGAGCGAGAAACAATAGGTATTGGTGAAAAAAAACAATTATTCCATGAAAGATGCAATGATGTTGGGCTTATATATGTATGACTGCCCACAAATAGATGAAGATTGGGTTTTACTTCATGGAAGAAACCCACGAACAAGGTCCATAAAGGTATATGTGATTTATGGGGATTTTCATACTCCAACATGGGGCTTACTCCTGAGGAAGATTCTCAAATTAGGAGGGGACTTATGATTGGGATTTACTCCTGAGAAGGAAGCCCAAATGAAAAGTAAATTAAGATTGGTTAAGAGAAATTATGACTGGGGCATCCTCCTAAGGAGGAGGCCCAGGTTAAAGGATTTGAAGACTGGGGATTACTCCTGAAAAGGAGGCCAAATTTAAGTAAATTATAGTTGGGGCTTACTCCCGAGGAGGATGCCCATATTTGGGAAATTGTGAATGGGGATTACTCCTAAGGAGGATGCCCAGGTTAGGGGATATGAATATTGGGGATTACTCCTAAGGAAGAGGATGCCCATATTTGAGACTGAGGCTTACTCCTGAAAAGGAAGCCCAGGTTAAGAGAACCATGGCTGGGGCTTACTCCTAAGGAGGATGCCCAAGTTAGGGAACTTGGAATGGGGCTTACTCCTGAAAAGGAGGCCCAGGTTAAGGATTCTCTCATCTTAAAGTATGAGGTTGAATGAATGAAATATCTAACCTTAGTGACATAAAGATATGTAGATCACTAGATTTTAAGAGATGTTCCACATAATTCCTTTCAGATAAGGAATCCAACAAGGAAATCATGCCGTAGATGGCTTTGGAGGGAGTTCTGAAGGCTTAATCTTGAAGAGGATAGATAGATAGACATAGGAGAGGTGAAATAGGCAGGAGGGGAACCCAAAAAGAGGTTGGCGTGCAAGTCCTACGTGGGCACGCAAGTCATGGTCGTGCAAGTATACTTGCGCGACACAGGGGTACTTGCGCGACAGTCAACCTTTAGGGTAATACTTGGGCGATACTTGGCTCAATCCCTTAGTACTATACCTAGAGGCTTCCAGAAGAGGGGTGCACAAGTTCTATTGGAGGGGTAAGGCGGGGCGCAAGTGTGGCCATTTCCCCTAAGGGATGGCCACTTAGGCGTGCAAGTGTTGATGAGTTTCAACACTTAGGCCTTACTCACCCTCTTTAAATGTTCCTTTCTAGGTAAGAAATTACCTTAGAAGTGTTCAGAAGATTTGAGAAGAGACTAGGGCACCGGGAGCTCAAATCTAAGTTTCTGGAATTTTTCGTCCTAGAAATGGGGGGCCTAGAGGGGGTATTTATAGGCTGGAGAAGACCCTGGGTGAAATTCAAAGAGGGAACACAAGTCACCTACATGACCAATGGGCGACACGCAAGTATACATGCGTGACCTTGGTGTAAATTGCACGAACCAAGTGAATTTGAACCTTTTTCATGCCTTTGTCAATTTTTGATGTTTCTTCAAAGGATGAATAAATTTTAGTTCAAGGTATTTCTGTTTTTCAGTGGTTAGACACTATGATGAAAAGGAGCATCAAAAAAAGTCCCCCCTTTGATTTGCATCCAAAAGAAATGAGGATGTCACTCTGAGGAAAGAAGAAAAACCAAGGAAACTTTGGCGCACAAGTGTTGAGCACGCAGAGGGCGGCACACAAGTGTTGAGTTGTGCAGGCGTCGGCACAGCTAGTTGCACACGTGGGCATTAGGCGCACAGGGTTGAGTCCTGGCATATATATATGTAGCCATTTCTCGTGCAAAGCACCGAAATTCAGAATTTCGAGCTCTCGCCGTACAAGTTGCTCTGTTTTCCGCTATTTCTTCACCGTCACACTGCTGTTAAGGTATTTGGACTTGCGCAGTGATACTTTCATGCCAAAAACTTGTGTGGAACATCCATACTGGTGCGAAAAATCCATACTTGCATGCCAAAATTAGACTTGAATGCCTTAATGCCTTTGCAATTTTCTCAAATTTCATCACAAATTTTATAAAAAATCAACCCATTTAAGAGTTAATTTATTCAACTTTTGTGCAGATTCAATGGCTCCCAAGAGAATCGGAACGGCTGATTAACTTTATAGCAAGAAAATTGATGATATAATGAGCATCATTGGCCATGATTACTATACCGTCTACGATAGAACTATCTCGGATTTGGTGAAGTACCTGAAAGAAGTATCATCTTGATTTCTCACAAAGCATCTATCTATCGTTGTATGGCTATAGTCATCTGCGAGAAGTTACCATTCCAGAGGCAAAGAACTATCTCCCAATTTTTTGGTTTCGGAATTAAACCAATTTTTCTTAAGTAAATATCTCATGTGGAGGAGAATTTATAAATTTTGGAACAATAGAGAAGGCTCATATGATGCATCATATCCCTTGTACACTGGATCTAAAACCTCACAAGCCCGAGCTGCAACCACATTGTTATCCTTCAATCTTTTGAAATTCTCAGTTGGATCAATCCAAAGGCTGGAAGAAGAGCTGAGAATTCCGTCCTGGAGGAGGTTTGAAGCCAACTTGGATGTGTTCATACTGGGTATGACAAACCTGTGCAGAGTTTGTTGAGGAATTGAAAGGAGTTGCGATATATAAAGCCGTGTGGGCTGGGCCAACATATGTTTACAGACATGATAACTTCATGCCGAAGATACTCAGACATTGGAGCCCAGAAACTAATTCTATCCATTTGAATCATGGAGAAGTAGGCATCAGTCTATGGGATGTCCACAAGATCTCAAGGGCTCCACTTTTGGGTGATATGTATGATGAATTCATCCCTCCTAAGGTGACTTGGAATGATTCAGAGAAGACTCTGGCTTTAGCTCGGGAATTATTGAAAATCTTCCACAAGCTCAAGAGTTCAGAGACCTTCATAACTCATTCTAGAAAGGATATTCATCCATAGGAGTGGATGAATATATTTCTTATCGATAAGCAGGAGAAGGAGCTGAAGGAAAAGGGATCGAAGGAGAAGGGATCCAAAAAGAAGGGCCCAAGGAGAAGAGGCCCACTCATCCCACCACTTGCCCCAAAATAGAGAAAAGGGGTGCTCCTGGCACATTCTGGATGACCCTAGAATTAGGGGAATTTGAGAAGTGGGGATATGAGGTGAATCAGAGGATCCCAAAAAAGACTCGTCTGGCAGGATTTTTGGCATTGTGGCTCAGTATTTATCTCTTTCCAGTCAGGGACTCAAAGGGAGGCGTCAGGCCAAGGACCTTTTTTATTGCGACCAAGTTGGATGAGGAAAAAATGGTTGGGTTAGCTACCCCCATTTTAGCAAAGATTCACAGGAGATTACTCCATGTCTTTATGGGTAAGTCTCCTTTAAGAATAGTGGGACCATTCCATGTTTTATGGGGATGGATCACCACTCACTTCCGGACGTATAATGTACAGAATGGAGTACAGATTCCCAGAAGTTCTTTCAGGCCATCAGTGTAGGAATTCTCTGGAATTGCTCCACTAGCTCTCAATTCTTATGACATGAAGGTGAGGCTGAGCATGTATAAGGAATTTAATTTTTTCCTTATGGAAATCCACCAACCAGACATTTTTTTGATGATGGAACAGCCAGTCTGGAATTAAGTGCATACATGCTGGCCTGCAGAGATGGTGTGCTAGTCACCAGGATTTACAGAGAGATTATATGCAGTGCCTATGCTCCAAATAGATTTACACGTCAATTCAAGTGTTTACAGCAGACTGTTGTATCTCCCCCTGTGCATGTCAGGTTAGAGAAACATCCAATGGTTTCCCGGATACTATGGTTTATGACGTCTAGGGAGAAGATTGGGGCAGTGTTTGATATACTAGTTGATAAAGAAACAAGTAATTTGACTACATGGTATGCCAAAAACATGATATCATCATACCCTAGAGGGTTGCTAAATCACCCGGTTTATCAGGTAGAGAAAAGGAAGAGAAATGTAGAGAAAGAAACCCTTCCTCAGGGAGATGATGCTTCCCCACCTGAAGATGATTCTCCAGATTCCTCATCTAGGACTGACTCACCGGATTCCCAATATGGGGATGATGAGGAAAAACAAGAGGCAAAGAAGCCCCATGCCCGATATAATTCTCCATTGAGAATCAAAAGACCCACTCCATCAACTCCTGGTGAGTTACTTTATTGTGGCAATTTTATCACCATTACTTTTTAGAGAAAAAAGTATTATTTTAATATTCTCTATATATAGTTACAGGGGATATGAAGAATCTGAAGTCAAAGATTGTAGGACCTTCCTCGCAGCCTTCCGGTACACATACTGAATATCTACAACCAGAGGCTGTCCAGACATGGCAGATTTTATACTGCGGTGCTGAAACTGCCTGGCTGGATTTGTGCGAGGGGCTACACCTTCTTGGAATAGAAAATATTATGGCTTCTACAGATATCCATTACAAGGATAACCCCTTTGTAGTGCGGGATTATATCAGAGATATGGAAATGATCATATATGCCACTGACGATTCCATTCCTTTCACCAATCGGGTGAAGGAAATGATAGATCGTGGCGCCACTGAGGGGATTGATGCTTCTGGATATGAGGAGTGGCATGATTACGTGCCTCCTGAAGATGTAAGTTTTCTTTTATTATTTGATTTACAAATTGATTTCAGTCAAATCATTGTTACTCAAGGAAATTATTTTCTTCATCCTACAGCTTGCAAATAAAGGAACTACTTAGGTTCCTTTGCAACAATATAGCCCTGGTGGTACTGCCATCGGGGCTGCTGCTGAATCTCCTCATGAATCGGGCGAGATATATCCAGGCCAACAATCCATGGATGAGGAGTTGGATATGGATTTCCATTCTCCTATTCAAGTTCCTGTAAAGGAGACAACTGACACTCCCAAAAATCCAAAGAAGGAAAGGCATCGAAGGAGGAAGTCCACAGCTAAACGCTTCATCAGTAGTGGTAAGTCCTTCGGATAATCATGAGTCTTAACCCATGAAAAGGTTTCTCATTCTCCTTGGTATTGCAGGGGATTATTCAATTTCCCTTCTAAGGGAAAGGAATAACCCTCCTTTGAGGACCACAAAGGGTACTGGTGAACAATCACAAGTTCAGGCTGACTTGGATGCTTCTGGAGAAGAGCCAGCATCTGTTCCTAGTATCCCTCCTGCTGCTGTTGCAAGAAGAGAAGAACCTGCTTCTAGTAAGTTAACAATGATTCATAAAATGTTGAATGAATTATTGACTAAATTCAATTATGTAATACTTTAGGTTCAACCACTTCACTCAACCATTTGGCGGCCATTGCAACTAACGCCGCTACTTTATCTGAAGATGCTGTCCAGGGTCAAGGACCACAGGATGAAGGTCGCCAAGAAGACATACTAAATTCTCCCACTGGTGAGATTAACCAGGATTCTGAGATTACATTGGATAAAATTATGGGATTTATCGCATCTTTTGAATATTTTTTAGGACATTTTAACTTACCATGTAATTTAGAAGATTATGGACGTGAGTGTTATCCTTCATCCTATTAAAAATAACTTCTTATTACATGTATAATCATGATCGGTTCAAATATGTAGCTCTATCTGAGCAAGCTACTGAACTACCAATTCCTGAAGGGGGTACAGAAAACCCTACTATTACAGAGACATTATTGAAAGTGGAGATGAACCCCGTAGAGCTTCCTCAAACTCACCCTGAAAATATTTTTGAGGCTAGGAAGACGGGGAGGAGCATTTTCAAGTTACTGATCTACCGTTGGGTAAGGGATAACAATATTTACGACTGTACTTAATTTGTAAGACAACCAATTAACTTTTGTTATCCTATTAAACTAACCAAAGCTTTCAATTGATTATACAGGGCCATCAATTTTTGTGGCTAGATCTGGAGGTGAAGCCTCATCCCCCTCCCCAATGGGAATTGAAAGTGAAGAAGCACAGGTTAGGGGGGAAAGAGAAGAACATGGAACTTCCTTAAGTGCATTAATCCGGGATTATATTCCCCCCTATGACAGTGATGCTGAGTCGGATCCAGAAGTACAAAAGGCGCTCTAATTTTCACGACACAAGGTATGACAGAACATATAGAAGATCATATCTGAAGTGCCTTTAGAAGAGCTGCCATTAAAGATCCCACGACTGTCATCCCTATTTTTCATGCTGGGACTTGGAGGTTTTGGATATCAAAAGATCCATGTTATGGTAAAACAAGTCATCTTAATGAGGGAGCAAGTGAAAAATTGACATCATGATTTGACCAGGGTGAGGCTGTCAGTAAACATCAATGAATTTGAGGCTGTTGTGTCCCCATCTAAGGTTGATTATGCTTCCAAGATGAAGAAACTGAAACATAATATCAAAGATAAAGTCATCCAGCAGATACACCTTCAGGAACAGTTAGATGTTGTTACTGGGGAACTTGACCAACTCAATAATTCACAGGAAGGAGCTCAAACGAATGGTATGAAATCCATTACAGATGCCAAGAAATGACTTCATCAGGATGAAAATAGTGAAGTTGGTCTAGTGCATGAGCTTCAAGTGACTGCTGATGAAGATCGGGATGTTGTACATCAAGTTAAGACTTATGTTGACAGTCTCTTGTAATTTCTTGGAAAAGAGAAGATACTCAAATTTTTGGACGCCCATATAATTTTTTTGCATCAAATGAAGAATACTTTCATCTTCAATCATTTGTGTCTGCATTTTCTTGCTACCTGCTTTAAATTTTTACCTAATCCAATGGGCCTAGTAAGAATAGTTTGATTTTTTCTAAGATTATTATAAATAACCCTACAAGCTTTGAATCTTTTAATTGCCCAATATTGCCTAAATCATACAAAAATATATGTTTAGGGAGCTGGGACTTGACTTTTGTCTAGAGTTCCCTTGTCTTTTGTGGGCAGTTTAAAGTCATGCACATTGGACATAAAAAGGCTAATGTTTAAGGTCGAAATAACTTTGACCGAATGAATTAAAATTGACTCAATTCCTTGAAAATTTATCTGAAAACATATTACCACACTCAAGTATGAGGGAAAATCCGTAAACTATGACTTAATAAATTTTGAATCTGAGGGATGACATGAAAAAGGGATAAAAGGCATTAGAAGAATTAGTTCCCAAGAATGAAGTTACCACTATTTGACAAACCTGTTAGGGGGTTAAATTATGCAGGGCCTTATAAGGGCATTGGCTGCATAGTCAAATAATAGTATCTTTTAGCTGACAAGTCTGTTATGTAGAATGTTTATGAAAGGATGCCTAAGGGTACGTGCTATATATTTAGGCAAAATAACTCTCAGAAATTTACTTTTCTACTGCTAAAAAGCCAGTGAAAGTTTATGGGGATTCAAACTTTCCAAAGCATAGAGTTTGCTGTATGGAGAGAGGTACTTGAATATGGAAAAAATATTTCCAAACAAGATTGTATAAGAACTGGATGAATGTCACTCCTACGAAGCTCTGACCCAATCGTAGGGAAGTGAAATATAAACCATAGACTTGAATACTTTCAGATTATGAAAAATAGTATGAGACAAATATATTAAGGATGGCTATTTTTTGCGGATACCTACATATTGTCGTTAAGAAAACTAAAGAAAAAATAGGTTTTCTTCCCAAGAATGAAGTTACCATTATTTAACAAACCCGTTAGGGGGTTAAATTATGTAGGGCCCCCTAAGGGCATTGGATGCATAGTCAAATAATAGTATCTTTTGGCTGACAAGTCTGTTATGTAGACTACTTATGCAAGGCCGCCTAAGGGCACATGGTGTATAGTCAAGCAAAAGAACTCTCAGAAATTGGACATTTTCTGACTAGAAGTCAAGAAAAGGGTTATGAAGATCTAAAAATATTTAAGGTTAGGATTATGACACATAAAAAATGGGTATTGTCCAATGTATGTAGAGATACACAGATCAATGCTAACCATATTCATGTTGTGGCTGGGTCCTGAATTAAAATGTTGGACTTCACTACGTATCCCATAAGGATGAAAATCAAGTTGTATGTAGTTCTTGAAATATAGTTTAATGTCGTGTGGGACAAAAGTATGAGAGATCTTAGTTTAGGATCATAGATCATGGACCATTATAAAAAATACACAGTGTGCATTTTCATAGGGACTTTTCAGCCAGTGGACTGAAAGTGGAATTTGGGGTTAGGCCCAAAAGACTTGGGGCCAGATTCTAGGGACACTCGAACGTTCCTATGTATCCCATAAGGATGGGAATCAAGCCAACTTAGTTCTATAAATACCCTTTGTACAGATTTAGTTCGTACAAGTGAAGGGTGAAAAGGGGACTTTAGTGCAATGATGGTTTGACCCAAGATAAAAGGTTCAGGAATTACCATGTATGCACGTAGTCTTTGGAAAATAACATGATTAGAAATCAATGTAAATAATTATTACATCTGAGGTGAGGGTATCAAATAATGTTGTAGTTTATTGTCATACAAGACTAAAGTGATGTACATTTTAACGTCATATAGCGAGGAAAAATGTGAACCAATGTAAAGATATTGATTCTGGGGATGGATTCACGAATCAACATCGTATGAGAAGGAGGTGAACCAATGTGAAGATATTGGTTTTGGGCTTGAACCTCATGAGGTTGCCTACGTACCCATCCTAGAAGGTGAGGGTCAAAGTCTGCGTAGCTCAATTAAAGAATGAATTAGTGATCAAGTTGTTCTTGGGGACAACGACCTAAAAAATGGTGTTGGGACTTACGCATGGTTAACGGCCCAGGGAGGGTGTTATGGTTGAAGTTTACTCTAAGCTCGCGTGAGTCACACTCGGTGTGAGAAACAAGAGGTAGCAACAACCTTAACGATGCATAGTTTAATGTCATGTAGGATGTATGAAGGGACTATACAGTTTAAAGTCTTGTAGTGAGGACTATTGGTGTTGCACAGTTTAGTGTCATGTAGCAGGGACAAAATACAGTTTAACATCATGTAGGAGAAATATAGAGACACAGTTTAATGTCATGTTGGACATAAAGGTGATGTACAATTTAGCATCCTATGGCTAAGGCGATGAGGAAAATATATTTTAACGTCATGTTGGATGAAAGGGGGACTATGCAGTTTAAAGTCATGCAGTAAGGAAAAAAGAGACATAGTTTAACGTCTTGTTGGACGTATTAGGGACTTTTCCATAGTTTAACGTCATGTAGGACGCTGGTGCGAATAGTTTAAGGTCATACGGATGGACCAGAGATTATGTAGTTTAACATCTTAATGAACATAAGGTACTTCTGTACAGTTTAGCGTCATGTAGTTAGGACGTCACAGTTTAACATCTTGCTCGATGATTGCACAGTTTAACGTCATGTTGTATGAAAAGGGACGATACAGTTTAGCGTAATGTTGGATGGTAAGGATGCAAATAGTTTAAGTTTATATTCATGGACCGTTGATGTTGTACATTGTGTTTATACAGAATAGTTCTTCAAAAATCTGGCATTGTTTGGAGTAGTGATGAGTTCTCCATCCATTGAGAATAAAGAATATGCTCCATTGGAGTAGACCTTATGTATTGAATAAGGTCCTTCCCATTTTGGATCATGCTTGGGAGGTTTCTTTCCTAGTATCATTGGAGTTATGAGAACTAATACCAATTCTCCCTGAACGAATGAACGAAGACAAACTTTTTTGTTGAAAGCTCGCGCTATTCGATTCTGATAGACTTCCAAGTGGTGCAAGGTGCACAATATTTTCTCATCTAACTGTTATAATTCATTCAATCGCTTTTGGGATTGTTCATCTGTAGATGACTGATAAAAAATGGCTACTATGAGTGAGTATAACTGAACCTCAATGGGAAAGACTACTTCTGTTCCATATACCAATGAATATGGAGTTGACCGCGTTGCAGTGCGGGTGGTAGTTTGATAAGCCCATAAAGCATGAAAAAGTTTATGAGGCCATGATTTCTTATCTTTATCCACCATATTTTGCAGTATGTTTGAAATAGTCTTGTTGAAAGCTTCTATCTAGCAATTGGCCGCTGCATTATACCAAGATGAATGATTGGATTTGATGTTGTATTCTTGATACAACTTCCTCACCTCAGATGAACAGAAATTGGTGCCATTGTCTGTCAATATGGTATGAGGGACACCAAATCTGGTAATGATGTTAGATTTGATGAAGCTAACAATGCATTTAGAACTGAATTCTTTGAGGGTTATTACCTCTACCCATTTTGAAAAGAAGTCAGTAGTAGTAAGAATATACTTAAACTGCTTGGCTGTAGCTGAAGGATAAGGTCCCACAACATTCATTCCCCATGTGGAAAATGGCCATGAGTATTTAGCTGTATGAAGAAACTCTGGGGGTTGATGAATGAAGTTGGAATGTACTTGGAAAGAATGACACTTCTTTGTAAAATCAACACAATCTTGTATCATTTAAGGCCAAAAGTATCCAAGCCTTCGAATTTGATCAGATAGTCTATGTCTAGACTAGTGGGCACCACAGAATCCAGCATGTACTTCTTTCATGACAACCATTTTCTCCTCACCATCAATAAATCTAAAGAGAACTCCATCAAAACCACGTTTGTAGAGAATTTTCTCTAGGTGATCTGGGCTATCATAAAGAGTGAAATTGACCACATGTCTCCAGACTTGTTCTTTCCCGACTCTATCAGGAAGAAGTGTTCCGTTTTGAAGGTATTCTCTGATAGGTGTCATCCATCCTGTAGTATGACCATATGGTTCAAAGATGGGACTAATTTCATTGATTTCCTCTGTTTTGGATTGAACATAAGGTGAAATTGTACGACGGTGGGCAATACTGATGGTTGTCTCATCCCGATTTGGATCTTCCAGAGCTGTGGCTATATTAGCCAGTGCATCAGCTTGGGAATTTTGTGGTCTCAGGACATAAGAAAATGTCGGTTCCGTAGGAAATTCCACCATTAACTCTCTGACATAATCATACAAAGGTATTAGTTCTTCTTTTCTGATGGCATAATCCCCATTGACTTGTTTGATTACCAGGTCTGAATCACCTTTCACCTTTAAGTGATTCACTTCTGCTTGAAGCGCCAACTCCAATCCTGCGATGAAAGCTTGGTATTTTACTTCATTATTTGTACCGCCTCCGAACAATGAAAAGGAATAGGGTAACTCTGCCTTTTCTGGAGAAAAGAGCACAATTCCTAAGCCAACTTTGTTGAATTTAGGATTTTCCATTTTCCTTCCTGTTGGACTAATGGAAGCACCATAAACGTATGTTTCACATGTTTGAAGACTATCTTGAATAAAGAAGACTTTCTCATCAGGAAGTTCAATATCTGGAGATGTATCTTCCACTGAAGTGTGTTCAGCAAGGAAATTATCCAGAGCTTGGACATTTATTGCCTTTTGAGACACATATTAAATATCAAATTGCTGCAAAATAACTGACCACCTTTCTAGAAATCCTATATGAATTGGAAGGCTATGTATGAATTTGACCGGGTTATTGCGAGATACCAATTGGACCTCGTGATGTTTCAGGTAGTGTCTCAAATTTTGAACTGCAAAGATTAATGCTAGGCAGCACTTCTGAATACTTTAATATCGGGTTTCTTCCTCAAGCATAGTCCGACTGAGATAGTAGAGGCTGTTTTCATTCCCAGCATCATTCTTTAGAGCAAGAAAGGCACCCAATGATTGCTCTAAAGCTATCATATAAAGGATAAGTGGCCTTCCTTCAACAGGTGGCAATAATATCGGTGGACTAAAGAGAGACTTCTTGAGAACATCAAATGCTTCTTGAAATTCTTCAGTCCACTGGTAAGTGACCCCCTTCTTCATCAATTTGGCGAATGGTAAACTTTTTCCTGCCAAATTGGCGATGAAACGCCAAATATAGGCTAAGTTTTATTGATGTCCTCTCAATTATTTCAAATTTCGAGGTGGTGACATACCAAGGATTGAATTTATCTTCTTAGGATCGACTTCGATACCACGATGGAATACAACAAAGCCGAGAAATTTTCCTGAGGTTACCCTAAAATCACATTTTAAGGGGTTCATCTTAAAATTATGTTTTGTCAAAGTTTGTGACATATGACTTCTAAATTAGCCAAGTGATTAGAACGTTTCCTGGATTTAACCACCAAATCTTCCACATGACATTCATCAAACTTCCCTAAAAAGGGTTTGAAGATACGATGCATGACACGCTGATATGTTGCGCCTGCATTCTTCAGGCCAAAGGGCATTACCCGATATCAAAACACACCCTGAGGGGCTCTGAAGGCTGTAGATTCCTCATCTTCTAGAGCCATCTATATTTGATTATATCCTAAATATCCATCCATGAAGGAAATCGATTCATATCCATCTGTTTCATCAATTAAGAGTTCTATAATCGGAACTGAAAAATCATCATTAGAGCAATGCCGATTAAGATCTCTGAAATCAATGAAAACTCTAATTTTTCCATTCTTATTTTTCATAGGGACAATATTAGCCAACCACTTGGGATATTTAACTTCTTTGACAAAGTTATATTTGATAATCTTATCCACTTCAGCTTCAATTTTGGAAGCATAGGTTGGGTGTGTTCTTCTCGTAGCTTGTTTGAATCCTCAATGTTCTTCTGGCAAACCCAAATGATGAGTGGCAACATCAGGATCAGGTCCAGGAATCTTTGTATAGTTACAAGCAAATATATCTTGATTTTGTTTTAAAAAATAAATATACATCTCTTGTTCTTCAAGAGTCATGGATGCACTAATTAAAGTGGGGCGTGTATCTTCTTTTGTACCCAGATTTATTTCTCTGAGTTCATCCACGGTAGTAGAGATACCCTCTTCAAATGATGGAGGATCATCCCTGAGATCTTCATCTTCTTCTTCAACATGTGTTATTTCATATGTTTCTACTTGCATAGTAGATGAAGAGGCAGAATTTCCATGATTAGAAGAGATGTTAAATTTTGAACATCTTGAAGAAGAAGTTTCCATTTCCGACCTGATTGATGATGAAGGGTCTTCCCTAGGTAATAAAGAGGAGACGATGGATTGAGAATCAACATCATCTTTCACCTCTGGAATTGATATAACTTCCTCTGGACTGGTTGGTGAAGTATAGATTTGTTGGATTTCAGTAGATGAAATGAAGACATCCCCATTTGAGCTTTCATCATTGTTTGGTGAATCACCAATTTCTCCCATGTTGTCTGGCTTGATTGCCGTAATTGACATTATGGAATTTTCCATAAGAGTATTTTGATTTGAGTCTATCCTATAAATTTTACTGACAGGCAACACATAATCTGTACTCACATGTGTAAATGGGTTTACTGGAATTTTTTCCAAACCATATGAAGCATTAACTTTGGTAATCTCGCTTGTTGTGGATTTCTCCTTTCCCTTCATGTGATAGAATTATGCCTCAATGTATTGAGATTCACATGTTTTCAATAGGTACTTATCACCATAAAATGTTTCAATTTGACCATTGAAACAATATTTGAGTCATTGATGGTATGATGAAGGGATAACCTCATGTTGATGTAGCCAGGGTCTACCAAGAAAGATGTTGAAAGCAGAGTCTTGATCAACAACCATAAAATCTTAATTAGATACAAGATCTCCAAATTGAGTTCTGAGTGTAATCTCACCCAATGGTTCTTGTTCATTTTTATCATATCCTTGTAACATTAAAGTAGAAGGAGATAAATCATATTCTGTGAGGCCTAATCGATGAAGTGTATGAATGGGGATGAGGTTGAATCCTAAACCATTATCAATGAAAACTCTTCGGACGTCTACACCATTGACCTTTCAAGATAAGTACAAAGGTCTAATATGTCCATGCACGACATCATCTTCATCTTCATCTTCATCTATGAAAGATATCACTGCATGGAATTCTACAGGATTATTCTCTACATGGTAGACTTCAGCTGCAACAATTTCAGTTTCAAACTCTTGAGGACTTGACAAAGCCTCGATGAGTGCTTCCCGAAGATCCTTTTATAGATTCAATGCATCCAAAATTGATAACTTGGCCGGTACATGGGCCAGATGTTTCAATATATCATATTTTTGATCCAAAGGTCTGTGTTTCCCAACAAGAACATGTGGTTTTGCAGGTGCCTCAGATGTTAATGTTGTAGAAGTTGATGCATCTTGTATCGAGGTAGGAGTTAGAAATACTCCTAGCTTTGGATTATTATACTGATTAGGTCTATTTACTTGATGAGAGGAAGAAGGTGTAACCTCCAACCAATCTTCCAGAATAACTATGCCAGGACTGAATCTGCCCTGTGTGGAAGAACTTGCTTGTTCTTGTTGAGCTCGTTGAAGGGCTCTGCCACAAGTTTCTGCCACATACACAGTTCTAGAAGGGGTAGAATTGGAATAGTGGCATCTGAATGATCTACATATTCCTCTATATCCTAGACCTCTGGAACTCCCTCTAATTCCTCTGTTTGATACAAGGAACCCAGGTTCATCGAGTTCGAAACTGTGACTGGCATAAGGATATGTTAAGTGAATTATATTAACCGAACCGAAGATTAACTATTCTTCCGATGAAGACTCTGCCTGACTATCTAATTTAGGCTGTTCCGTTTGGTGGGGCGATGCCCATAATTTCAAAGTAGATGGAATAAAATATTCTATAGTCAAAGACAACTTGGGCTTTGACACAATTTCATCTTCTTCTGATTGTTACTCTTTCTTTGAATTATGCCGTTTCTTTGAGGATTTTCCCTCTGATGAAGAGGGTTTTGCTGTGGCACTCATGGCAGAAGAGACAATTGGTTTCTTCAATTGTGTTTGAAAAATAGCATGAGTTCAGTTGATCGTTTTTGGACCATCCAATCATCATATTTTTGTGCAATTTTGTTCTTGACTTCTTGCCACTCTCCCTCTTCCTCTGGATTTGTAGCAGTTACACATGCTACCTGAGCTGAAGAACCTTTCAATTTGACTTGTCCCGAGTCGACCATTTTTTACAGGAGGTATTTGAAGACAAAACACTCCTGAATGGGATGCCCCAACATCTGAAAAAATGGTCAATAGTTGGGATGGCCTTCATCTCCTTCCTTGTTCAGCCTTTTGGGCCTTGGCAATTGAACCAAAATATTTTCCAGAGCCGAAATGAAGTAACCAGGAACTTGTTCATTTCGAAAAGAGTAAACTTTTCTTTTCAAATCCTCAAATTGTTTTTGTATTTGATCTCTTTGATCATCTTGACAAAACGACCTCTATTGTTGGCGCTCAAGAGGTGGAGCCCTTCGAGAAGATGAAGGTTTTGAAGTAGAAGCAAGTACAGGTGCTTGTTTAAGAATAACTGTAGCAGTCTCTACTTTACCCATTCTCCTTCTTGGAGCTGATGAAATTACATGAGTTTTATCCTTAGTCTTTATAATAGAATCTTAAATCTGTTGAGCGATTGAAGTAATGTTTCTAAACCCTCCTGTGTATTTCACAGGGATCAACGACATGCGTAATTCATCACATAGATTTTCCACACAGATTGGAAAAAATTCTTCTCGAGGGAGTGCTAATCTTAGGGAATATGTTAATCCCATCCAGCGAGAAATAAAATCCTAAACCCTTTCATTTTACCTTTGCTTACAAATTGTATGATCAAAAACTGTTGTCTTTGGTAACATTGAACTGAATTGAAGAAGGAATCGTTGGCGGAGATCCTCCCATCTGGTAATTGAATGTGATTGCAAGCTTGTGTACCAGACAAAAGCAGGTCCCTGTAATGACTGTACAAAACACTTGAGCTTAACTGCTTCTTGATGCTTAGGTGTTCCCATAATAGGATCAAAATGAGAAACAAAATGTGTAAAGTGTTGATCTGGGTCTCCCAAACCATTAAATATTGGGAATGCGGTACTTTCAAAATTTGATGGGGGAGGAATTACATCGACCCATTAAGGGTAAGCTCTCTTTTCTGGTTGAATTTGAGCTCGTTTTCCCTCCATAGCTTCTAACGAAGCTATTAATGACTCAATAATAGTTATTAACTTTTGAGAAACATTCGGTTGAGCTTGGACCTGAATAGGTGCGATGACTAGAGCTTGGACAGATGTGGTGGCTGGTGCTGCAACTGATGGTAGCACCACCAATTGTTGTTGCACTTGACCCGTAGGATTAGAATTTTGAGGGTGTACTGGTAGAGGGTGATATTCTTGATCCATCTCAGTAGCCGCAACAAATTCTCTTAGATAACTGACTCCAATACGCTTAGGAGGAAGACTACCCTAAAGTAGTTCTATGTTCAACCTCCACAATTCTTTCATTTCTTCCTCTTGTTGTACAAATCTTTGCTCTAGTGAGAGCGATTGGCCTTCTCCAGAGGAAGGGTATGTAACCCGATTCTTTCCTTTCCCCTTATTGGACACCTTTTGGAGTGGGGGAAGTGGGTTACTTGAAGGATTACCTAGGTTTTGAGTAATCCTTTGATTTCGTGTACACACACCTTCTTCATTTATGTCTGTGTGTACAACTTATTGATCAAGATCCTCTTCATCTGATCCCTCTGAGTGAGCCTCATCTGGTGGATCAGCAACAATGACATTGATGACATTAATTAATGCATAATGCATTGCATCCCTTCTATCAGAATTTTTGTGATATTTTCTTCTTCCATTTCCCTGATGAGACATTTCCTTTTGTCGATATGATCCCTTAGGAACTTCATGACGAACCGTAATTTGGAGGGAATATCCTGATAATTTGGCCCTTCGTTCCTCTTGAAGCTTCTTCCCTAATAGAGAGAAGACTTACTTTCTCTGAGGGAGGGATTGAGGATTTGAAACAGTCCCCAGTCCGGTGGACTGGGGTTTATCTTGCTCAACTCCTCGAATCCTATTTGTTGATTCTGAGGGTTAGGTTAAAAGAGTCCCCAGTCTAGCAAGCTGGGGTGGCTCTTGAGTTTCTATATCTAAGACCTTCTTGAATGATCTCCTGATCTTTCGGACTTTAGTCCGGAAATTGGCCAGATGCATTAACCTGCATCCGCTTTTATCACCCAGTTCAAAAGACCGTTGGATGATTTTTGACACTTCTGTCACTTGAGGATGTGCTTTCTCTAAATGAGAGGCTTGTTCAATATTCTCATTTCCTTGATGCAGGAGTAATTCAACAACTTGTTCTCTCTTTTCCTGATTTTGAGAAGAACTAGTTGAGGCCTTTTCTTGATAAATCCTTTGATTACAAACAAAGCCCATTGGCTGTGGCCGGTCGTGGGAAATAACATTGCATGAGACCAATTTTGGCGGGCTTTGCTGATTGGAGAGTATAGTGACATGTAGTGCTCTATGAACACCCCATCCCATGATATGAATACCAGATGGGGAATTGGAAATTAATTGTCACAATCTTCTTTGTGCGCCAAGGCATGAACACTGAAGGACTCTCTGCTGATTTTCAGCCTTCAGATATCGAGAAACTGAGAGAGATGCCAAGTCAATTTGGCATTTTAACCCTTCTATTATCTTGACATGATTTTCATATTCATCATAAGATAATATTTTCTTTTTCAACTGACAATGAGTTTTCCATATGTTGAGATGAATATCATGAATTCCATCTTCCGTCAATATCTCCGGAATGTCATACTCAGAATCAGCCAAAGGCCATAACATAATTGGAAATTCACCTTTTGATAGTTGTTTTCTCATATTCAGTACTTCCTCTTTATCATTCCATGAAGATTATTCTACCTGATTAGACCAGAGCTGGTGCTTCCTTTTTGCTTCATCGGATTCAACAAGATTAGTAGAGAAATCACTGATCTAACTAGAAGATGCATGACTTAGGGGTGGTTTAGAGAATGACCTACACCCTGGGCTATCTTATGATTGAGAAATTATTTCACCTGCTAATGGTAAAGCATCAGACATGACTGGCTTCACATTTTCAAGTGCCTCAAGATAAGAGGGCTTTCTCATCACTACATTGTCCATTGGAGAATTTTCCAGGAAATGTGCATTACTACTGTAGAGAGTAATTTCGCAGCTAAATTCATCATCATGGGGAGGACCACCATGGTGGGTTACAACAAAAGATGAAGCATTTTTCTCCTTGGTCTTCTGACCACACAGAGGGTACTTGTGGCTATCATATAAAGATGAAAATTTGAGATTGACCGAATTGTCATGAAGCAAGACTTCATGAGGAAGTGTCTGATGCAGACCTTCAGAATTAATGTTCCCACTATTGGGAACTGAAAGAGTTTAATCTTGAGTTGAAACAGATAATTGTATGAGTGCATCAAGAACTCTAGCATCGAGTAAGGCTTTATTACAAATTGGACCTTGAATTATTGACTATACTAGGCAGGTCTTCTTATTAGATGCCTTATTACTCACTTTAGGAACCACTTGTTGACGAAAGTGGTCATTATGGGCCGCTGTATGTGCCAGATCAGGGGAAATGATTAGGTTAGGCTGATTATATCCACTCAAATCAGGTGTATGTGCCTGACTTGGTTGTCCGTATGATATGGGGGAGTACGCCCCACAACCCTCTTAGACTGAAACAGATGTGTGTGTCTGTTCCAGAGTGAACTGTTGATGTGTCACTCCACTAGTAGGTATAGATTTATGTGTCTTTCCCTGAGATGCTACTGAAGTTGTTATAATATCCTGACAGACATCCAGAATATGAGCAGGGATTTGATTCTGCTCCTTCACCATTGAAAGAATTTGTTTGGTGACTTCTGCGGCATGAATGGGGATATACATCCATTCTGTTCTTGGAATAGGTGTATATTCCTGCTCCTGTCCTCCTTTTCCTGTCAGTGAATTTTGACAGTACTCGTGTGTGGGGGCAGAGAGTTGAGTCTGCCTCCTGTTTGTCGCCGGATCATTCCGACTGACTTCTTCGAATGCTACCAAACGAGACTGCTGGTAGGCTTAATCAATAATAGTAGGTGTATGTTCCTGCTGATTGCACTTCGCAGAACGTGGTTGACAAGATTCCTTCAATACTGACAGACAAGGATGCTGGCAGGATTGATGAGTGTAAACAGGTGTATGTTCCTGTTTTCTAGTTGTCAACACTTTGGGTTGGAGGGATCCATCACATATAGTCAGACGAGCCTGCTGACTAGACGATGATTTATAAACACGTGTAGGTTCCTATCTATAGTACTCCACCGGAATTGCCTAGCGGTATTGGCGTGCTGCTGCCAGACGAGTCTGCTGGATAGCGGAATTAAAACGGGCGGGTGTGTGTGCCCGCTTGTTGCTTTCAACCAAGGTAGGTTGGTGGACTTCTCCGGAGATGGAAGAGATGAGAACATGCTCACTGTTGACCGGATTTCTCCTCTGGTGGTTCATCTTTCCTGCTCGGGATTGAGGAACCTGAGCCGAATTCTTGGAGATGATACCCTCATCATGTTGAGGGCGCACTGCCGCACGAGTCTGGCGGCGATTATTGGTGGGATCCCTCAGGAAGGACTCCGGTTTCCTTGAATAAAGGCCTTGAGTGGCCTTCTCATTCACCTCCTTAGAATATGGGAGGGAATGGTTGTTTCATTCGGGGGATACCAACCTCAAACAGTTGGATGTGGTGGTTAGCACCGCCTGCTTCTTGATCGCTGGTCATCACTGTCCGGACGACCAGGGTGAATTATTGACTTGGAGGGATTGTCTAGCGGCCTCCAGAGTAAGAATAGTACCGTTTTGACGGTACTCCTTAACCAGCACATTTGATACCTAGTGTTGAAGACGCTGAGTAGGTGATGTCATCCTCAGAGGGGACGACGATCGAGCAGGAGTTTCACCAGATGTATTCACAGCAGAGGTTTTTACAGCAGAGGAATTCACAGACGTGCACTTAAGAAAAGCCACTCTTGTAATGTAGAAGATCTTGGAAAATTGTTCCTATTTGATATAAAAAACATAATCAAGATAAATTCTACCGCTACATCTTTTGGATGAGCACATATGTTATTGATTGTTCTGTTGGCCCTCTCATTGAGTTTAAATAGGGGCCTAACAAAATAAATTAAACATCATTTTAATTTGGTTAAGGATTCACATCAGGTTCACCATTTTTTGTTTCCATTAGAATTGGGGATGACCTTATTGATTTAAGATTCAAATATTCCAAGCGGTTTCTAATAGGTTTGTTCGTAGAACCGGAAAGATCCAATGATTCCATATCCATTTGGACATACTTTCCAAAGGTAGCAGCTCATTTGTTATGAACTTATGAAACTTAATAATTTTCATTGGTCGAGAGGATGGGAGGTCAGAATAATCACACGTTTTTGGGAGGAATTATTGTCTACTCCGAGACTCTCTTTATAGATTTAAGTTATGTTCATGAATCCGTATTATATTACCAAGTATGAAGATGAGATTTCCATTAGATATGACAATCAATTATTAGTATGAATGAAATTTAGAGAATATTTTATATGTATTCGAGGTTATTCATAAATAGAGAATCATCTGTATTTGTTAGAGATTCTTAGTCAATGGTATCCTTCAATACATAAAATTCTCTTGGTCATTATGATGACCATACTAGTTTTAAAGCCACTCAGTGGGGCACTTGAAGTTTATTGTCATTTAGAAGGACATGGATTATTTCATAGTTGGGATCTCACCTGCAGATGGGCTACCTACGTATCCTTTGTTTAGAAAAGGAATCAGAACCCACGTAGTTCGAGTAAGGTAGTATGATGTTTATGCATGATTTATGGCTCAAAGAAAGATGTCATGATTACTTTTACACTTAGCTCATGTGAGTCAAGCTCGGTGCGAGAAACAAGAGGTATTGGTGAAACCAAACAATTATTCCATGAAAGATGCAATGATGTGGGGATTATGTATGTATGACTACCAAAAAATAGATGAAGATTGGGTTTTACTTCAGGGAAGAAACCCACAAACAAGGTCCATAAAGGTATATGTGCTTTATGGAGATTTGCATACTCTAACTTGGGGCTTACTCCTGAGGAAGATGCTCAAATTAAGAGGGGAATTATGATTGGTTTTTACTCCTGAGAAGGAAGCCCAAATCAAAAGTAAATTAAGACTGGTTAAGCGAAATTATGACTGGGGCTTACTCCTAAGGAGGAGGCCCAGGTTAAAGGATTTGAAGACAGTGGCTTACTCCTGAAAAGGAGGCCCAGGTTAAGGAAATTATAGTTGGGGCTTACTCCCAAGGAGGATGCCCAGATTTGGAAAATTATGACGGGGGATTACTCCTAAGGAGGATTCCTAGGTTAGGGGACTTGAAGACTAGGGCTTACTCCTAAGGAAAAGGATGCCCATATTTGAGACTGGGGCTTACTCCTAAAAAGGAAGCCCAGGATAAGAGAACCATGGCTGAGGCTTACTCATATGGAGGATGCCCAGGTTAGGTAACATGGAGTGGGGATTACTTCTGAAAAGGATGCCCAGGTTAAGTATTCTCTCATCTTAAAGGATGAGGTTGAATGAATAAAATCTCTAACCTTAGTGACATAATGATATGTAGATCACAATATTTTAAGAGATGTTCCATATAATTCCTTTCAAATAAGGAAGCCAATAAGGAAATCATGCCATTAATGGGTTTGGAGAGAGTTCTGAAGGCTTAATCTTGAAGAGGATAGATGGATAGACATAGGAGAGGTGAAATAGGCAGGAGGGGCACCCAAAAAAAGGGTGGCGCGCAAGTCCTGCGTGGGCGTGCAAGTCATGGTCGTACAAGTATGCTTGCGCGACACAGGGGTACTTGCGCGACAGTCAACCCTTAGTGTAATACTTGGGAGATACTTAGATCAATCCCTTAGTACTATCCCTAGAGGCTTCCATAAGAGGGGCACAAAAGTTCTATTGGAGGGGTAAGGCAACATGCAAGTGTGGCCATTTCCTTTAAGGGCTGGCCACTTAGGCGCGCAAGTGTTGATGAGTTTCAACACTTAGGCCTTACTCCACCTCTTTAGATCTTCCGTTCTAGGTAATAAATTACCTTATAAGTGTTCAGAAGCTTTGATAAGAGACTAGGGTGCCGGGAGCTCAAATTTGAGTTTCTATAATTTTTTGTCCTAGAAATGGGGGGCCCACAGGGGGTATTTATAGGCTGGAGAAGACCTTGGGCGAAATTCAAAGAGGGCATGCAAGTCACCTATGCGACCAATGGGCAGCGCGCAAGTATACTTGCGCGACCTTGGTGGAACTTGTGCAACCCAAGTGCATTTGAACATTTGTTCATGACTTTTTCAATTTTTGATGTTTTTTCAAAGAATGAATCAATTTGGGTTCAAGGTATTTCTCTTTTTCAGTGGTTAGACTCTGTGATGAAAAGGAGTGTCAACTACTAGCCTCCACATGTGGGTTCTTCTCAGTGTTACCTGGTGGTGTACCAAGTTTCTTTAAAGAGATTTGATTAGGAAGCTACCCAATTATATTCTCAAGGATTCTAATATATTCCTCCTGATTTAGAAATTGTGTCTCAGTAGTTGTTATGAATCTAGATATCATTTCTTCTATATTTGATGGGTGTTCTTACTAGGGTTGTTTTGTAGTGGGTTGAGGTTGTGGTTACCTTGGTTATTGCATCAGATGAGGGTTTTGATACCCTTTTTGTTGGAATGATCCTCACTTATACTTTCTGGGATATGGATTCTGGTATTGGTATTGACCATAATCGGTTGGACTTTAGGGGCGGGGTTGAAATTTTTTTTGTTTCTGCCCTCATCTCATGTTCCTGTAATCATGCCAAGACATGTTTTGGTGTTGAGGATACATGTTTGGCCCTATTTTATGAAAAATATTGCTTAAATAACTTTTTTAAGGACCAAAACTTGTCCTTGGGTATTCACCCATCGCATGATTATCACCACATTCACTTCATGCTAGGTGATTTACCGCTTGAACGTGAGATGATTTTTCCAGATTCAACACATCAATCTTCTTGGACACAACATCAATTTGGGTAGCAAGCATTATAGTGTAATAAATGTTATTCATACCCCTCTTTTGAGTACCCTTATCAGAGTTCCATTGTAAGATATTTGCTGACATATCTTCCACCAAGTCGAAGAGTTCCATTGGGGATTTTCTCATCACTATTCCTTCTATAGCTGCATCCACCACTGATTTGGTGTTTTTCATAGTAACACTATAGAAAGTTTGTACTTTCATCTACAATGGAAGGCCATGATGAGGGAACTTCCTTAAAATTTCTTTGGAATTCTCCCAAGATTCATACAATGACTTTGAATCATGTTGCTAAAAATTGTGAATTTCATTCCGCAATGTCACCGCCTTGGAGGGTGGAAAATAATTTGAAAAAAAATCTTAATCCAAGGACTCCCAGGTGAGGATGAAATGTTGAGGAAATCCTTTAATATAGTCCTTCACTTTATCCCTTAATGAGAAGGGGAATAATAGAAGGTTAATGGCATCCTCAAACACCCAATGGTAATGAAATGTGTCACAAATCTCCAGAAAATTGGATTTATGAGTGTTGTGGTATTCACTTTGTAATTCTCCAAACTAAATTGTATTTTGGATGAGCTATATGATGGAAAACATGATCTCAAAATGTTGAGTTCGCACTGTTGGTTTGACAATACCCATATCTGCCCCTTGGATAGAAGGAAGACCATACTCCATAAGGGTTTAATGTAGGGGCAATTATTCTTGAAGAGGTGGGGGCACAAATTGCTTCTCATGAGAAAAATAAGGCCCCTAATTCAGCTACATTTAGGGAAACTACTTTGGTTGACAGTTCTATTGGGATTGATGCTGGATATAACCCAGAACAAATTGTGCCAACTATCTTTTCTAGTTATGTGGAATGAACTCCATGATGTTTGCTGGTGGAAGTTAGATCTGCTCATCCTCAGTAGCTAGTTGTTGGTTCGAGTTGTCATCAAGCATGAACTGATGTCCAAGTACTTGGATAGAAATAAATTATTCTTCTTCCATGTACACCAAGGGGGCATTTTGGTTTTGGTTTCTCGTAAGTGCCTAACATCTCCTCAATATTGATCGTTTGATCTCCAGATGAATTGGAAGGTTGTTCGATGAATTGGTTCTCTTGGAACAATTGATTCAGCCACTCATGCACTTGTGATCTTGCACAATAAGAAAAAACATACCAAACATAAAAGAGGAAGACTAAAATAATAAAAAAAGAAATGATATTAAGAACAAAATTTTTTGACTTTTTTTTTATTTTCACTTTAATTTATACAAAATTGATTTTACATAAAACGTTAACATTCCTTCCCAGGAAATGATTCCATAATTTGGTTTCAGTTTTGGCAAAGCGTTATGTTTGGCAACCAAAATTGAAAAACACAAACTTGTTACTTTTATACTGCAAGTATTGGGACAATACATAGGGAGAGAGGGTAATTGTGTTTTGTTATTCATGTTTGTGATTAATTAGGTAAATTTTAACTAAATTTAAGATTCTATATTTTATGTTTCAAAAATAAAGTAACTAATTCTTCTATTTCTTGATTAATTGTTTGAAAGATAAATAAAAATGAAAAATTGATTTTGATGATAAATGGGAAGCCTATGTCGGGGTTGTGTATTTTTTGAGGTTATTAATAAATCAATTTTCATATCATGTTCTGTTGTTCATAATAACTCACATCTATGAGTTTCAAATATAATAGTCCCCCTTGATCTCGTAAGTTTCATTTGAATCAATGGAGACCAATTCCTCGGTTTGGAATTTGATTCCTATTAATTTTGTTAATTGAAGGACATTTTGAGACGATAAGTGCACCCAATGATCATGGGTGTATATTGTCATAATCCCTCTAAAGATCCTTGGAAATTCCATTCTTGGTCTAATATGGGATTTCTAGTGATATTTAGAAAGAAATTTGATGAATTATGAGAGAGATATAAATAACACAAATATAATAAATAGTTGATTAATAATAAAACATAATCATCCACAACCCCAAAACATAAGGAAATTAGCTACGCATGGAGTAGCTAATGACTAAAAGAACTTTAATACCTGAATAAAACACCACCATAGCTTCAGATTTAAGATCATTGGGAAGGAAGAGTGATAATACCTCCCCTCTTATCATCCCTCTTTATCTTTATCTCTCTTCTTATCTCTCCTTTATTCTCCCGTTTGGTGTCTCTATTTGTCCCCTCCTTCTGTATGAATTTGGAAAGTCTGACCTACAATTTATTGTTTTTAAAACTACATGAAGTGTACCATAAAGTAAATGACGTGTAACTATGTCAATTTTACTTGGATCTTCTCTCTCCCCCGTCAAGTGATCTGCCGTGCCACCCTTGACTTTGTGTGCGTCGACGTTCAGTTGGTGGGGGTACATGACATGTAGCACCATCGCACATGGTGTGTAATATCAACTTCAACCAGCAACCTCTTCTAGAAGGGAGAACATAAGGAGTAAAGTTATGTACATGGTGTGTGATTCTTGTTTCACTACATGGGCATGTACTCGGCCTGGTAGATTAGTGTACGGGGAGATGTGACATGACGTGTGTCAGAAGTACACGCTGTGTATGTATATATTTTTTCAGATCTTTCCCCAATTTGTGTCTTATGGTGGAAAATACCTAAAAATCATCATGATCAATGAATCAAATAATTTTATCTCCAAAACAACATATATTTAGTGAAAAAATATTTTGATACTCAATAGAATGTATGAAAATGTATACACAAATCGGGCACATCATATGTACTAACCATGCAAGGTGAAACAGAGGTACTGCAGGAGCTGCAAGGTTAGTTTGAAACCATAGGAATCCAGGCACATGACCATGTGTAAAACTAGAGACATTCGAAATTGGTATTTTTCATGTTTTCACATAGTTAGGGAAACCATCCACCTAAATCATGAAGTGATAATCCTTAATCAGGTACTTGATTACGGTTGACACACTGTTTGGACAACCATGAGGCCAATTTGTGCACCCTTATTTTTTTGAGTGAAATGAAAATTTCCCCTCATTTAACTTATAGAAATATTTTTATTTCCAATCTATTCATTCCGGTGGATGAATCCCTTTTCTTCCTCCCATGAGGTCTTACCTCCTTTAACCTAGGTAAATTGATAACTTCTTCATCCATTTCTTGAATCAAGATTCATCGAAGGTATTTTATAGCTTTTGGTGAGATCTCAAGTCCTATTCCTTCATTTTCAGTTTATCTTTAGATTAATTGTGCTATTTAGAAGAAATCTCTTTTTCTTTATTTTCAATTGGTTGGAACATTTTGTTGGTTTCTTCCAACCTACTTCAAATCCGAGGCCTCCATCAGATGATGAGTCATCAAATACTTTAAGGTAATTGGTCTCATCATTTTCCCCATGTTTTTTTGTGTTTTAATAGATATTTATTTGTGCTGCATGTTAGCCTTTTCTCAGATAAATGTTTAAATGATTTATTCATATTAAATTGATCAAATCACCTTACATAACTCCTGAGGATCCTAGTTTAGTAGAATAGAGGATATTTCCCCTATTCATAGACACCCCTTCAATGTGACAACATGAATCAACCTTTTTGTTAATTGTTTAATTTTATGGAATTCTTTCCAAGTATTCATCTTTTTTTATAAATAGGACTAACCTATGTTAGGTAAATATGTATTGAATCCATGAAACCTCCTATGTTATTGGATCAACATATAAATGGAATTTCCATGTATTTAATTTCTTTATTAACTAAGGTACATTATAAATGGGTCTTTGAACCTTATAAGTCAACATGCCATGCATAGTTTAATCGAATGGAATACATTTAAATTCAAGGGATGGTCCCTAATGGTTTTCCAATCCTTCACAATACATATTTTGAATTTTCAAACTACAAGTTTAATGGGAAAGTGTTAAACCTAACATATTAGACCCCAGATAAAACTGTAAGGAATATAAACCAACAAAACCCACATACATCATGAACAAAAAAACCTCTCCAAATACAAAATTTTTAAAATTTGAATTTCAAAAGACCATCATACCGAGCCATCCAAGTCACCTAGCCATCATAATCACACTGCTGACCTATCACTATCACTTCCAACGTCGCTTCACCGTAGTCACCACCATCACCACACCATACGTCGTCATCACCAGTGATAACTAGAGATCTATCCTTGTCAAGGAAAAAAGCAACGTCGCTACTGGTACCTCTCATAAATGATAGAAAGTAGGATTCGTCATACCACTGAGGTGAAAGACAACAGAAGAATGGGGTTCCCATCCTCAAATCAATTAAAAAATTAAATGGGATGACTTGTAAAGGGTGGTAATTTCACACCGATTTTTTATGCTTTATTAAATGCACATGGTGAATTATATTTCCTTGTTGTAATTTAAATTGACTAATTTGATACATGGGAGGTAATGCCTCATATATCATATTATAAATATTGTTAGGAATTTATATATGATGTTTTACAATTTGAAGGTTTCTTTTGAGAATGATGATTTCATGCTCCCTTATATTAGGTGTTGTGTATGATATCTCACACCACTCATACTTTTTGGTTTGTGTGAATGATGCACCAAATCCCTTGATTTGAGTGATAAAATGAAGAAATAGTCAACATCTCGAGTGATGAGAATTGATTCTCCCATTAATTATGAGATATAGGGAATGTAAATTATTTCTTAAACATATATGCTAATTAGTCTGGTTATGGATGTCTAAGTTATACCCCAGTCTAGCCAGCAACTAGTATTCTAGGTATATATCTAGTTACGTCGACCCATACATTATTCATATTGGTGGATGAAATATATAACTATACTATATATATATATATATAGTTATTGACCAGACATTTATTCTGGCCAGGAGCCGAAGCTGGTAGAGCCACCCGGTGTCCTTTAAGAACTTGAACGAGCTCTCATTTATTAATTTCACAATGGCTATTATTTTATTTATACCTTCCAATTGTTTAGTTATGATCACTACTTGGATTACTTATAGAATCCATTTTTTGTGTCCTTATAATATTTTATGTCACACCCCATATGGGATACATTTGGTACTTGAATATATTATTTGATTGAAGAACTGATAGGGGAAAGATCCATGCTACTGGTATTTGATATTATTGAATTATAGATGGGGCATAGGAGCATAGGAATGAGAATATGATCTCGATTTTAGTGGATAAGTTTTTGTCCTTTTTGTACTTTTGTATCATGTAGTATATTCCAGTCCCTCGTTCCCCCTTTTGTATATCAGCATGCCATGCATCCATGTATATGAAATTGCTTAGTGGCTTTTGATTATTATTCAGATGTTCAGTTATATAGTCTTCCATCACTTTATTTATTTGGTTTATCTATATCTTATTCTTCCATAGTATTATTAGGATTTTATCCTCTATACCACTCTGATATGAAGTAATAGTTTCCCCACCATACCACCTTTACACCATCGGTGCTAGCCAGTAACCTATGGAATATGGGGAGGCACTCTTGAAGGAATGGGACCCACTGCCTCAGGGAAAGAACTAAGGGGATCCTAGTTAACGAAGTTACAATGTGGTATAAGAGCTATGTTTTTCTTTGTATTGCTATTTGGGTGTTAAATAAAAGACTAAGAGTTAATGTGATTTGGAATTGACCCTGTTCATGGACATAGAAAAACCCATGTACAGGGAAAACCATAATTTTCCTGGGATGAGAAGTAGTTATTATTTATTATTACTTTTATAGTTGATACAAATTCACTATTGGGTGAAAGAATTGTTTTACGGTTTTATTAATATTGTTATAATTTAAATGAGATTTATTTTACCTAGGACTAATGAAATGAGGGGGTTTCGTTACATGAATCATTCTATGCTCTATATGACTTTAATGCTATGTAGTTTTCCATGACACATCAATTTTACGCATGCATGTTTTTGTTTCATATTGATAGTGCATTGACTATGTATTAAAATGTGTAAAATTCTTGTAGTGATTGGAAAAAATAATAAAAACTTAAAAGTGCCTTCCTTAACCTAATAGTGTTTTCCTACATAGGATAAATCAGACACTTTAAATAGTCAATTATGGAATGTTGAGATATGGATCCTTGGTCGCATGGGATGTAATGTGTTATGGTGTGAGTTAAGTGAAAACTATATTTTGGTTCATATAGAGTATGAGATCTTATGGATTGAAAAAGATAATCCACTTAATTCATCCATTTAAAGTGATTTACACATTCAAATGAGAAAAAATAAAAAATGCATAAGACTTTTAAAGTGAAATTAGTTATCCTATACTTGTGAAACTAAGACATAGACCACAACATGGCCTGATTAGTGGGTAGTGGGGTATCTATTATAATTGTATTACTATTATGGGGTTTTAAATAATCTAATCTTAGAGTTTGGAGTAGGTAGAGAGGTGTTCTTGTTTTTATAGGAATGCTAAAAACCTATTATAGTATTCTATCTAGAATAATTTCAATTGTAAAACTCACTTTTTGAGGTATGTGTTTTTCATTTTATTATCATCCCTCAATGAGTTCCTCTAATTGTATAACCTGATGGCTATGATGACCATGAACTTGAGGGTGAAGACCGTGATCCACCAGTGATTCCTCCTAAAAAGCCACTTCTTTGACCTCTATCTATTCCATATATGGGCACTGATTCTAAATTTCAAGATGGATTTCAATGGTTTTTAAAAAAAATATACAAAGTGTTGTACGATATTCCCTGAGTATAGAAGAGTTGACTCAGGAATTCTAGTAGCAGCATCCTCCCACCTTTTCCGGAAATGGTGGACCACATACTACCGATTCATAGATCAAAGATATTATTTCTATATTCAATCATCTGGATACACCTCTAGAGAGGAGGGTCAAACTTTGTTCCTATATGCTATGCGATTCTACCTAGAAAAGATGGGATGTTATTACCTAAACAAATCGATGCAGAGATACGATCAAGGAATATTTCTATACTATCTTCTATGACTATTTCTTTCCCCAGACTCTGATGGATGACAGAGCTAGGGAATTCATGAACCTGCTATAGGGAAGTATATCCGTTAGGGAATAATATGCTCACTTTACTAAGCTATAGTGGTTATCCCCTATTCTAGAAGGTGATGACCTTATGAATGACAGATGATTCGAGGATGGTATGGTTTATTCTATATGATCATAGGTCAATGTATTCAACATGACTAATATTTTTAAAATCATAAAGCAATGCCTTAGCATAAGTCAAAATTTTAGGGAATATGATGGTGCGAGTTAGGGTGGTTGGAAACCTAGAGTCATCAGTGCTTCTTATTCTGGGATAAATAGAAATTTTGAGTCTAATTGTGGAGGTAGAAGTTGTAAATTTCCTCATGATTAGAGTTTTATGATATTTAAGCAGTGTGAAAATATAGGATATACTAAACCTTAGTGTTTATGAGACCCAATGGAATGAAGAGGATGCAGTAGGATGAGACATATTAAAAATTTATACAGAACATTCCAATATGTTCTTAGAGATTAGGGATATATGCTTACCCCATTTTCTAGAGCTGTTCTAATAGGATCATTCTAGGAAGGAAGCTAGAATACCACTGTCCGGTCAGTCTGAGGTGGTGGTGTTGGTAGAGGTAGTCAAATTCATGATTCTCATCCCCTGTAGAGAAGGCTTGCTTAGGGCATTTAGGCAGTGAATCATGACTGTGGTACCAACCAGTTACATGCAGTATAGCCAACAATGGAGGAGAATATTTCCAGACATTATAATATATAATGTACTATTCTTTATCACCCACTTTAGTGTCTGTTTTTTTGGAATCGGTGCGTATCATTCATTTATATCTGAGACTGTTATGGGAACTCTAGGCCTCAAGATTTAACACTTCAATGATGTTATGATGATAAATATCATGTTAGGTATCCATTCAGAGGGAATTCACCATTTTAAGGATTTTCCCCTTTATACTGGTGGATACATATTCATATGAATCTTTTTATCCTCAATATAAAGGGAATAGATGTAATCAACATGATAGAATTATTATTTTCCATTTGAGATATCATTAAATTCTATTATTTTAGGGTGACCTTTCTGTCACTAGAGGGAGGTAAAAATGCACATAATGGAGAATGGGATGTTCATGAGACATGAGAAGGGCCCGATCAGCAAAATATGGGTAGTTTAATAGCTCAGATCGCCAATATTTTACTGGGTGATCATGGGATATAACTTGTTTTTTCCCACTTATAGCGGAGCCTTATAGATATTTCTTTCTTGACAACATATCTGGTCTACCTCTAGTGTGATAATTAGTGTTCTCAATTGATTTAGTGCCCATAGAATCACCATCGACCATTACACTTTATAGTATAACACATATGGATCTTCTAGAGTGGAAGAAAAAATTACAGGATCTAGAGACTAAAGGTTTCATACACCCCATAACTTTTCCTTGGGGTTCATGGGTCCTTTTATCCAAGAATACAAATGCTAACCTCAAGATTTTCATCGATTATTGTCGACCTAACTAACTCAGAATAAAGAATCAGAATCCACATCCAAGAATAGACATCCTCTTTGATCCCTTATGTGGAGTGATAGTGTTTTCAAAGATATATTTGATGTTGGGATATCATCACGTGCATTTCAAGTTGTCATACACACTTCACAATACTTTCATGATGAGGATGGTCTATACAAATACCTGGTCATGCCATCCAAACACATGAATGCACCTTATATCATCATGGATATTATTAATTGGGTTTCCATATGTATTTGGATTAATTTTTTCTAGTATTTTTTGATGTTATATTAATGTATTCACACTCTATACATGACCATTCCACTCATCCTGAGATCATTTAAAATACAGTGAGAGAGCATAAAATCTATTCTAAGGTTAGTAAATGAAAAATTTTCATCGGACAAGTAAACTTGTTATGTCACATTATCTCAGAGTAAAGAGTCTCAGTAGAGCTAGATAATGTGAGAACTACATTTTCCTAGAAGCAAATCAAAGTAATCTTTGAAATATAGAGTTTTATGGGGATAAATGAGTATTAAATATTCATAATATGGGATTACTCACACCTTGTAGTGCTGCTTATGGTCTTGAAAAAGATGGAAGTAAATTCCTATGGATCGAAGATTTTGAAGTAGCCTTTCAAGAGTTGATGGTAATATTAACTTCAACACCAATAATGATTCTTCCAGATCTAGGATAGAGATAAACTGTATACTACGATGCTTCAGGTATTGTGATTAGAGCTGTTCTAATGTTGGATGATCGTGTTGGCATGTACGAATCTCATTAGTTAAGGCCTTACGAGCAGAATTACCTGACATATGACCTCAAGATAATTATATTAGATTAGGATCTACACTATTGGATACACTATCTACTTATTGAGCATTATTTTGGTATACACTAATAAAAAAAGACTCAATTATATCTTTACTTAGTGGGATTTTAATCCCAAGTAGTACAGATGGGTCAAGTATCTAAAATCATTTGATTTCGAGATTTCTTACACATCTATTAAAGGAAATAAAAGAAACTATTCTATATTCATTAAGAATAAATTACAAGTAGTTAAATAATCCTACGGTGATTGGAATATCATAGAATTATTCTCAATGATTCACATTGAGGTTCAAGAAGACCATGTTCAGACTATCCCCTCATCCTTATCAATAACCTCTACTCTTATAGAGTAGGTAAGAATGAGAAAACTATCTAAAACCAAAGGCCTTGTATAAAGGGAATGTATCTCAGATAATGATACATCTTTAGGTTGGACTATGGATAGATATGATACTATACTATTCCATGGATTCATATGAGTAGTATTAGATATCATAGAGGAGATTATGCGGAAATTTAGCACCACGACATGGGAGATTCACCTTGGATTTACCAAAATGTATTAGGATCTACAATTCCTTTATTGGTGGCATGGTATGAAACATGAGATTTCTTGCATTATCACTCACTGTTCTACCTATCTGTAGGTGGAGGTAGAGCATCATCATTTGAAAATGCTTTTACATCCATTGTCCCTTCTCAAGTGGGAATTTTATGTTTTTTTTATGAAATTAATGACTTTTTTTACCCAGATCACCTTGTAAAAACGATATAGTATTGGTTGTCGTGAATCATTTGAGGAAGTTTGCACAATTCTTACCTATGTGAGAGACCTTCTAAGTAGATGATATAGGGAGTCTGTATGTTAGGTAGGACTTACATCTTCATGGAGATCCTCATTCTATTGTTAATAAAAGAGGAATTCTCTTTATGTCATGTTTCTGGAAGGGTTTGTAAAAGGAATTGGATACACAAGTTCTTTTGAATATGAAAAATCACCCTTATAATGATGGAAATATCGAACTTATGATTTAGGTTCTAGAGGACATGCTCCATGCATGTGTCCTTGACTTAGGGGGTTATTGGGAGAAACACATTACCCTTATTTATTTTTCTTATAATAATTAATTTCATGCTACCATCGAGATGGATCATAATGAAAATTTATATGGTAGGACATTTTGTTCAACTCTGAGCTGGATAGAGGGTTGGTAGGAATCTATTCTTGGACCATGTATCGTTCAAGATACTATAGAGTGGGTCCAATATATTAGGAAGCACATGATGACAACTTAGTCAAGAAAGCAGTCTTATGTCAACCAATGATGGCAACCTCTTGAGTTTGAGGTCGAAGATTGGGTTATCTAGCGAGTCTTGACTATATTGGGATATAGACATATTCTGAGGTATGGTAAGATCTCACCTTCATTTGTTGGACCCTTTAAGGTTGTGAAATAGATTAGAACCATGGATTAACAGTTGGTGCTTCCTCAAAAATACAAATCTATGCATGATCTCTTACAGGTGTCTTAAAATTTTCCTATATCATCTAGACATTTCACATGTATTTCAACCTGATGACATTGAATTGGATATAGATTATTCCTTCAAAGAGTATCTAGCTTTTATTTTTGATCGGATCATGAAGACATTATGAGGCAGTGTTCCTTTGGTACATGTTCTATGGTAGCATGACCAAGTGCAAGAAGATAGCTTGGATCAGAAAGATGACATTAGAGTTTAGTGTCCTGTACTGTTTTCTAATAATATTGGTTTATCCTTAGAAGGCCAACTTTGGGATGATTTGTTTTAAAGAGGGAAGGTTGTAACCACCTGCCTATTCACAAAGGTTAGAATAATTTGTTTTTCAATTTAAATCCTTGGTTTAATCAGGGTAAATGTGAACTACGGTCTAAGGAGGGTTATAGGAACATCTGTGGAATTTTTGGAGCTTAGAGTTCTCTAAAATGGGATGAATAAATGGGAAACATGGTTTGTCAAAACTTTTCCACCCAACCCGCATGATCTCCACTGACCGTGAATGGTTAAACAGAGGTGAAACATGATTTTCACTATTTATCTAAAACCATGTTACCCTAGGTGAAAGTCCATCCAAAAACTACATACATTTAACAGTGGAATTTCACATAGTTTTCCCACAGTTAGGGAAAAACGTGAATTAAATGTGTGGGGATAATCCTTAAATAGTGACTTGAGAATGATTGGAGAATAATTTACCAACCATTTGGACTAATTATGTGCCCATGTTTTTTAGTAGAATACAATTTTTACCATCATTTAACTTATGACCCTATTTTTCTATCCCCTCTCTTCATTCCAGTTGATGAATCTTGTTTCTTACTCTCATGGGCTCTTAAATCCTTCAACAAAGGTAAACTAATAACTTTTTCATCCATTTCCCAAACTAAGATCTATCTAAGGAGTTAGATAACTTAAGGTGATGTCACAAGTCATATACCTTCCATCTTCAGTATATCTTCAAATACATTGTGCTATTTAGGTTCAATATATTCTCCCCTATTTTTAGTGATTTAAACAATTTCATATATTTCTTCCAACCTAGTTCAAATATGAGGCCGCAATCAGATGAGGATTTGTCAATGGCCCTATGGTACGTGGTCTAATCATTTTCCCCATGTGTTTTTGTGTTTTCATATCTATTTTGTTGGGCCTTGCGCCGACCTTTACTGTGTGTCATAGTTTAATTGAGTTCTTCATATTAAATTGATCAACACAGTATGCATAACCCATTAAGATCCTTGTTTAGTATATTGGAGGATATTTCCCTTAGTTATGGATACCCCTTAGTTGTTCCATTATGAATTTCCCTTTTTGTTAATTTTTTGATTTCATGGAATGACTTCAAAAATTCATCTTGGTTTAGAAATTGAATTTCCATTAGTTAGGTAAATGTGAAATGAATCCATGGTACCACATAAGTTCTTGTCCCATCTTATAACTAGAATTACCATGTATGTAATTTCACTATTGACTAAGGAAACTTCTAAATCCCTCTTTGAACCTTATATGTTAATATTTCATGCTTTGTTTAATTTAGTGGAATGTAATCAAATTGAAGGGATGGTCCCTGATCATTTGACCTTCCTTCAATAAATTAAATGAATTAAATGGTAATAATTTTAATGGTTGGTAAGACCATTCCAATTGTGTATACTTTATTAAATTTACATTATGAATTAGAATGCCTTATTGGAATTTAACTTGACTAATGAGATACATGATAGGTAATGCCTTATTTTTTTATATTATAAATATATATTCCTTGATATAGGATGTGGTATGATGGTAATGGTTCTGTTGAGAATGACGGTATCTTGGTCCCTTATATCAAGTGTTGATAATGGAATCTTGCACCACTGATAAATTTTTGATGATGAGAATGATGCACTATGTCCCTTTATTGGATTGTTAACATGAATACACACTCAAAATTTTTATTCATGAGAATGGAATCTACCACTCATTATGAAATGTAGTTCATGTGCCATATTTCATGATCTTATAGTCTCATTAAACTAGTTATGGATGTCTTAGTTATGCCCAGGTCTATCCAGAAACTAGTATTCTCGGAATATGGACACTTACGCCGACATGTACTTGGTTTATATAAGTGAATGGAATATATATCTATACTATATATAATAATTATTACTATATATATAGTTATAGATCATACATTCATTCTGGCCATGAGCCAAAGTAGATAGAGACTCCAAGTGTCCTATTGGAACCCGATCAGGTTATCATTTATTTATGATGCATTGTATGTTATTTTATTTATATATACACATCGTTTAGTTACAATAAAAATTTGAATTACATCTAGACACCATTGGTGGGGGCCTAATGATATTTTTTCTCACACCCTACTCAGACTACCTTTTGTACCTGAGAACATTATTTGACTTTAGGCCCTGAGAAGGAAAATCACCCTACTACTGGTATTTTATATTCTTGACTTATAGATGGAACATAGGAGTAAAGGACCAAGAATATGATCAATATTATAGTGGATCCATTTTTTTTCCTTTTTTTACATTTTGTAGAATTTTTTAAATTCAAATCCCATATTCTATTTTTTATATCAGCATGCCATGAATCCATGTATATGACACTACCCAGTGGCTTTTTTATTATTATTCAGTTATTCGGTTTTTTAGTCTTTGAATAATTTATTTATTAATTCCATTTACATATTCTTACACCATGTTATGGTTATGATTTAATGCACTATTCCACTCGGATATGAGGGTACAATATCCCCACCATTCCACCTTTACACCCTCTCTACTAGTCGGCATCCTCTGGTGTATGGGGAGGTATGCTTGAGGTCAAGTGACCCACTGGATTAGGACATAAGTTAAGTGGATCCCGTGATGGGACGTTACATTCATGGATATTTATAGGATGAAATATTTAAGATGAAATTAGAGGGTTATATAGGTAAACAATAGGAGTTAGTGTGAAATATTAAAATACACATTTAAAATTTGAAGACTGTTCCATGGTAATATAAAGTGAAGTTAAATTCTATTATGGAAGAAAAGGGGTTCATCTAGATTAAATCATTCCATTATTTCTACAAGAAGTTTATAAAGGATAGAAGTTTCATAACCCTTATATTATACAAGGATGATGTTCTTTTGGAAGTTATGAACATGAAACCAATTTATGAGGTGAAAGTTAATTTCTATAGAAGGTTCAAGATAAATGATATATATGATGTCTAGAATAATTTGGGGATATGGATCGAAATAGACAAGAAGACCAAAATATTAGTTTTTTATTACTATGAATACATCTGGAATAACATTGAATGGTTTATAATGATAAGGTATAAATATTTTTCAAACCCAATGGTTAGAAACTTGAATTTATCCATAAAGAAAACACTAAAAAAGAAAAATTTAGATAAAATAATAGAGAATGTTCCATTTTCATCAGTGATTGGTCCCTAGATATACACCATGGTTTGTACATAGTTTTAAATTTAATATATATAGTGGGAGTCACTAGTCTATTTATTGTAAATATGGGAAAGTATCATTGGGAAGATGGGAAGTGTATTTTATTAAAGGATTGAAAAATATAACCGTGTGTTTTTGAATTGAAGATCTATTATAGGGTTTTGTTGATGAGAAAATTAAAGGGGATATCGATACATAGATGCATACCACTTTCTTTTTGTTTACCTTTGGAGAGATAGACACAAGTAGGATGTTGATGTTATAATCGGTTATTGAAGTATCTATAATATAAGTAGAGTATATGGAAATCATAGATTTTTAGAAGGAATTGTTGAAAATGAAGGTTTTGTTGGAGGAAAAAAGTATAAAAAATGGATTTTTATTCTGTGATTCTTAGAGTATAATTCATTTGGCTACGAATCTAGTGACTCAATGAAAAAAAAGAACATTGAAAAAAGTATAATTTAATCTAGAGGATATTGGAGGATGGGGTGATGAAGATATAGAAGATCATTAGAATAAATAATCTTGCTAACATCATTACCAAGCTCTTAGTTTGAGAATGTTTGAGGCAACATTATGCCTCAGTGAGACTTAGGTGACGAGAAGGGGGAATGGAGAAACTAAGTATTGTTTCTAAATTTGGAATGGTAATAATTTTACTATGTTTTAGTGGAATATTTAATCCTTGAATGTTTTATTCAGGTTGGATATGGTTGGAAAATGTGAAGAATCATTCATGTTCTGATTATCTTTATCTCAAAGAAGGAACTCTAGTACTTAGGGTTTGAACCTGGAGGGAATATTGAAGCAATAGAAAATCAACAGGATACAAACTAGTTTGGATGGGGATTTTTTAGAATAAGGAGTGCAGGTGGAAATGTATAGATGATGGATATTTAAAAATTATTACTTTAATAAGAATCACTTTGATGATGTATGATTTGGTGTTCTCTATAGTTATATTAGGGTAAGTTGTTTCTTTCCAAATCCCATATAGTAATTTTTATAGTTATTTTGAGAATAACATTCACATTCACCAGAATTTTGTGGTTTAATGAAAGGTGATCTATGGGTGATATAAGGTTTACTATACAAATGGTGGGACCCCTTTGAATTTTGAAAGTTAATGGAACTGGTTTTCTATATAGGCCTCAAAATTATTGGCAGGGTGGGACCACATGTTTAATAACTTTACTTGTACTGATCTAATATCAGATGACTTAAATGATTAACTTTTTAATCCTTTATCATTAATAAAATCAAAGGAAGTAGGTGTGTTCTCATATGGATATTGGACTAAAGTATGAACCATGTAATATTTCTTATAATCATACCTAGTATTCTTTTGGTTCTGATTACATGTTTATTCCAAGAGTTGTGCTTTTCTTATGTGTGTGAGGGTGTTGATCTTGTATGGTGACTAAGGTAAAATTGATCTTCTCAATTTTGGTATATGAATTTTTCATGATTCATCTAGTTGAGAAATTTCCTAATATTGGTTACAATTTTTAATATTTAGGTGGGTTCCCTCTAGTGATCAGTGGTTCTGAATCCCAAAAATTGAAATATTAAAAAATTAGAGATATTTCTTTAATAAAACTATATTTTTAATCATTATATATGTTAAATTTATTATATTTTTCCTTATTATCCATTTTTCCTTAGTTTGAATATATATTTATATTGATGTTCCTTAACAATGATATTTATTCTTTTAATTTTGTTTTATAATAGATATGTTTGATGTAAAATTGATACTTCTTAAAATCCCTCACTATAAAATGTTATTGTAATCATTCACTATGATCTTAAATCTTGATAGCGACCTTTAATAAGATATTACTATACAGTTATTATGAAATATATAATTTCTTTATATACTTTATATATGATTCCTCATTGAGAATAATTGATAAAATATTTATTTTTATTTTTATTTATCTTTTACATTATCATATCACCTAATTTCAAACACAATTTGCGACCACAATAAAAATTTATGGATAAAAAATCTATTTCAAAACCTATTTTCTATGAAGATAGAAAATTTTAACTCAAATCAAAAAAATTTATGGAGGTAAATTTTTATTTTATACATTAATATTTGCAATCATATTTGTAATTTATGTTCTCATTTTATTATTAAAATTATAAGTAAATTTAATAAATATTTTTTTATTTGAATTGTTATATGTAAAAAAGTGTTAAAATTTTATAACCTTATATAAAATTCAATCAAATTACTACTCATTATATAAATCTTCAAATTCTTGTATGAAAAATTTTTATATATTGAATGCTAATATTTGGTTCTTTGAATGTAATAGTTCTCCCACATTGACCTCCTTGAGGTATTACTTTTTATCTAGAAATTTTTCTCATAAAATAAATACAACATTATACAAAATATTAATTGTATAATTTATTAAATAAATTCACTTGAAATACTCTTATTTAATGTTTTAATAGATTCAGAGTGAATTTTATGGGGGATTTATGACATAGGATCTCCTTTAATTATTCTTATTGACAAATAATTTAGATAATTTATTATTAAAACTACCTTCAAGATTCAAGAATCCCTAATTCATGTAACTATTCAAAGTGAAATTATTAAATTATTTTAAATTTGGAATAATTCAATTAATATTTGAAGAAAAAATCTAAATCGATTTTAAATCAATTATTAGAATATTTAAAGCTTCCATGATAGTTCTGTAAAAAATAATTTCATTGTTCAGTTTATTTTAGGAATTTATTTCCAAATAAAATAACTGAATTATTTCATCATATCAATGTATTTTTCTAATATATACTTTTTTTTAAATTCCAATATCGATTAAAATTTCCCCTATTACTAACTAAAATGACCCTTCAATGTTACAAATTGTTTTTATATAGTTATATAATCATCTTATATTTGTAGGAAATTAAATTAGATGCACATTAAAAATATAATATTTGGGCAAGTAATTGGAGAAAAGAATCTCTAAATGTATGATATTAAATAGATTTATCTTTTTAAATCTATACTATTAAATTTTTTCAAATATTAACTCTTATATTTTTTTAAAATAATATATTAAATTACTTTGAATAATTCACTATTAAAATCAACGTAATTTTTTTTTTATTTTAATATAGAATAATCAGAATCAATTCCCATTCAAATTGAAAAATATGTAGAAAAATAAATGATACGAATGTTATTATTTTTTTTTAAATTTAAATTTTAAATTATTTATATAAAAATTTCATTATAGAAATTTTAATAAACATATTCTGTGAAAATTTATTAAAGTATATCTTCATGATCTTATCTACTCAACCACTATAAGGAAATTGATAAAAATAAATAGTTGGATTGAGACTTCATTAGCCTAAAAAATGATTCCTTTTATTAAAATTACCTATGATTCCTGCTATTATATAATATATTTTATATATTATATATCCATAAATATTCATATTTATGTTTTATATTTTAGTTCATTAACTATTTTTTATGTGGAATATGTGTTGGTTTTGTTTTTCTTCAAGGATGCATTAATTGTCTCATATTTACCAAATTTTCATCATATAATAATTTTAAATGTTTGAAACATAGTAATAATAACATTTTAATTTTAATTTTATTTAATGATTTTTTTTATAATTATATAGAAGATTCATTTTTTAATGGTTAAATTCATCAGTTGTGAAAATAATTTCATTAAGAATAATTTTACTTTTTGGTTTGATTTTTTCTATGTATCTATAGAGAAAATACATTAATTATGTTATGTCAGTTTTATAAAAACTCATGAATTAGTTATTTATATGAGTTATATAACTATTTCATCCATTTTATACTTTCATAAGTTTAGTGTTCTTACTGCATTTACTAAAGGTATTTCTTCAATTGAGTTTTATTTTATTCCTCCAATTTATTTATTTTATGAAGATTTTTTGTGGGATATTTCCTTCCCATGATAATTCAATGTGTTTTGAATAATAATTAAGGATGGTTTTAATTATGGTAAAACATTTAATTACACATGTTTTAAGATCCTGTGTTTATATGTATTGGAAATTATTAAAGGTATTTTAACATTCATGTTGGATGAGTCAAATTTTGATTCAAGACTCCGAATGGAATCCCAAAAATTATAATGTTTCAAAGTGATGTTTTTAGATTAGGATGTATGCTTGAGGGGGGTGGGGGTGGAGGGTA
This sequence comes from Viscum album, assembly GCA_963277665.1. Lineage (NCBI taxonomy): Eukaryota > Viridiplantae > Streptophyta > Magnoliopsida > Santalales > Viscaceae > Viscum > Viscum album. The sequence goes on along the minus strand of OY728145.1, from coordinate 720,149,902 downwards.
TACCAAGTGTTTGGATGAGCTTTAGGGGCATTGATTTAAGTTTTTGGAGGTTTTAAAATTTATGTTCTTGGTGCATGGTTTATGAGAAACCATGAAACACCTTACTACTTAGGGTGTTTTCAGTTATTTTTGAACTAAGAATGGTTAGGATTTTTAGTTTGAGTATGGTATGGGGTTAACCATGTGATCCAAAGGGGAAATCATGCAGGTGAAGGAGGAACTGAGGCTTGGTTCATGGATTGCGTATGGTTTTAGCAAAAACCAAGCACCATGTTATAGTAGGGGTCCAGTGGATATTTCTTGGTTAGAACACAATTATAAACCTTTGATTTGAAACTGTTAGAGGGGTATTGGTGTTGGATAGTGGTAAGAACATGTCCGGAGAATAGTTTTTCTAATTGTACGACCTAAAAATTTATGGAATCTATAATGGACAGTGGAGGGTGCACAATTGGTGCACGGTTCAACAATCCATATAGTCAAATTATGTGTCTAACCAAAATTTCACTAATGGGATATTTTACCAAAATTAACACTTAGTATTTTAGGTCATACCACCTCCCTTTCTCCCCCTTGAGAGAAAAACTAACCAGGGGTTCCAAACCCCTTCCTCATTCTTCCTCTTTCAATTTAATTGCATGTATTTGGAGATTCCATGAAATTTTAGACGAGTCCTCCTTTGGTGGATTATTTTTTCTTTATTCTTACTCATTTCTAATTTTGGAGTTCTCCTATTAGGGTTTTGTTGATGATTCAATTGGATCTTGGTGGAATCATTCATTTCCCAATGGTTTTTGGGTAATCTTATGTATGAGAGGTCATGTGATTAATTCTACACATCATCGTGTTGTGTTTCATTAGGGTATATGACCATTGTGAAATTTTATTAGGTTCTCTATCAATTTTTTTTATTAACCTTGTAAATTATGAAGAACCAGACCTGAATACCCTCTTATACTAGTACTCGACCCGAATTTTCATATACCCAAAGGTTGTTACTGATCCCCACAGGCTAGAAACTAGCTTCTGACCATCAAGAAACAACTAGAGTGAAATACTTTTCCCAATATAAAGCATAGAACTGGACATATATTTATAATATAATAGTGGAAAGAATATATAAGTCATAATAGAAATTAAAAGTGGTACTAAAACAACTAAAATGGTAAAAAAAAATCTCTATGTTACAATTCTAACTACAAAGGACTGAAAAATCAAATAGCTACTCCAACAGATCTATGTGATAACTAGGAAAAAATCCCACTATCTCACCACCAGATACCCAAAGAACAAATGACAAAAAACCTCTCCACCTCCCTATGGCGCTTGAACTTTCCCTGCATCAGAAGACATTACTAGGTATACACACCACTAAAGGGGTACACAAGGTGTGGGATAACAGGCTCAGTAGGGTCTCACCCAGGTGTTCAATATCAAGCCTCTGAAAAATAATCTAAAAATGATAAAATTTAAGGAAAAAAGTCATGATAATAGTTCAAAAAATTATATATCAAAATCTTTGAAAAATAAATTAATTTACCCATTTTCCACATTTCTAAAATAATATAGGAAAAATAGTTTGAAATAATTTTATATTTATATATCCAAGTAGGTATATAATTTCAAAACAAATCATGGTTTATCTATCATATCAAAACCATTCTAGTATAATGAAAATATTAAAACACAGAAGTATCCCAAATGGGCCAAAATCATACGTAACATCATGAAAAGGATCATACTAGGCCAATATAGATAGGAAAATCCTACCAAAACATAAAAAATAGTATAAAAATAAATCCAATTAACATTTGAAATAAGTCCAGAGAGTAGAGAAACACTCCATAAAGTGAACCCCCATAGGTCTAACAACCCCCTATAACATTAGGTATAGGGAGTAAAGAAAATGCCCATGAGAAAACCCACCAATAGTGGATGATACCTATTAATATAAATTACACTTATATAACAAAGGCTTCCCACGTGATCTAATTTTCCAAATCAATTCATCAATTCATTTTCAAAATTTTATGATTTAAAAAACATCTCCATAAATCTATTTCACAATTCATTGGAAACCACTCCCATTTAACAAAACTAGGGACAAGCCATATTTTATAAAAACCTAGTTCCAAAAAAAGTCATATAATGCTATTTAATTTAATAAAACAATTTTTAAAAAATAAGAGTAATTCACATCACAAACTTAGTTAAGAGACATAACCACAAACCTAAAAACATGGTTCCCACACATCCACAACAGAATCCCCTATTAGGAAGAAAACAACAACAAGTATAGAGGCCCTATAATCAATTGAAACATCTAAGAATTGATCCAATTAACAAAAGGGTTGGAGAAGAAGAGGAAACATCACATACCTGTAGAATTCAAACCCACCACATCAAAACCAATGAATGAAATGGCCCCTATAATAAGATTACACAATGGCTCCAAAAGAGAAAAAAATTAACCAACACCATGGATTAGTAATACCAGTAGTGCAACACAATGAAACTACCATGACAAAAAAGAATTGAAGAATCATAAAGTATTACTCACCCAGAGAGATAGAACCCACCCTCATTGATTATCATTCACTAAACGAATCATTTTATATCAAATGGTGGATACCAAAATTTTGATAGAAGATCCATAAGTCGAGATGGGAGAGAGTTGTGGAAAAATTAAATATCAATAACCTTATTCAGTTCCCTAAAATCACTTCTTTTGATAATTACATGATGCGTAATCCCATTACACATCATGTAATCCTTTAAGACAACATATGAAAAAAACCAATCAAATTTGTAATAAAACCCAATATTTTGTTATTTCATATCATGTAACCATTAAAAAAAGTGCATACCTTTCAGGATGTGTACATAGTTCCCGACTTGTGTTGGGTGACCAATTATAAGGTGTATAACCTCTTTACACACCATGTTATCTCTTAACACAAATCATAAAATCCATATTCTTATAAAAAAACCCAAAACCCACTTGGGTGTTCTGTAAACTTGAAGAGAACACCACAAATCCATTAATATATTTTTACCCATAGACCATTAATTCAAATAAAAAAACATCCAAGAATTTCAAGTAATTTTATAAAAAAATGTTCTCTATCCTTTGGAGTCCCTAGATGCACCCAATGAAATAGAAAACTAGAAATGAGAAGGGAAATACATGAAATTTTGTAATAGAATGTTACAAAATCCCAACCATAAAACTTTCCTCTTCGAGAAGTCATGTAGAAGAATAAAGTCTAGTAAATAGATGAGTCCACTTCTCCCTCATTAATAAATCATGATCCCAAGTCACATGAGAATATGATCACCATAACACCTTGAACAACGAAATTGAATTCCCACACAATACTTTCACTAGAGAGTCAATAGTTTATATTAGATGCTCAACAATTGAATCATCTAGATCTAACTCATTCTATTATCAACTTAGAACATGAGTGGGATTAAGAAGGTATTTATTAAGATGTGATATGTAGAAGACATCATGAATTCCCATCCAATAAACATAAATGAAAACTATTTGGAAACCATCCTAAGTGGCTCAACGACCTCATATAGTCCAACATATATCTGAGCCAACTTTATATATTTTACAAGTCAGTAGTGACCCAACCGAGGTGAAACATTAAAGAAAAGTCGACCACCTATAGAATAATTCAAAGTATTTTACTGCTGATCAGCATAATATGTCATTCTACTCTACATTATAACTAGACACCGACGTACATATTGGATCCTCAGTGATATCTCCTAAACCAAACTTAGTCCCACTAAAGAATATTCACCCTCCTCTTCCCAAAAAAGTGGTGATATGCATAACAAACTACACAAATCCTAAAAAGGATAATTTCTGATTGATGATTCATAGCTATTTTTATAGAAAAACTCAACTAGTCTAAGATGGATATCCTAAAACCCTCCAAAATCCAAGGCACATGCACAAAGCATATCCCCCATGATCGGAGTAGCATGCTTCATCTAGTCATCTATTTGTGGATGATATGCTATAATCAACCTAACCAGAATCCACATCACCTACTAGATACTTCTATAGAACCTATAAGTAAACATAGGATCCCTATTTGAAACAATGGTGGAATGGACCCCATTTAACGTCACAATTTCATGCACATATAGCATACCCATATCTTTATATTTAGTTATGTCCTTGATTAGAATGAAATGATATAACTTTGTTAACTGACCAACCATGAACCATATTTCATTCCTCCCTCTTGTATTCCATGGTAATCAAACATTAGAAGTCAATGGATACATTTTCCCATTTCCAAATCAGAACTAGAAGACGATGGAGAAAACCTAAATGTTTTAGATGATCTACCTTTATGTTTTGAAAATTTTAATAGCAGTTCTAATAATGATAAATGTAATAATTCATACATGGACACTATAATCATTGTATCATGTCATCATACATATTATTAGTGACTGGATAAATGGATTACGAAGGAATATGACCATAAAAAAAAACTGATCTTCTCTCTATACTGAGATGTCAAAATGATCTCCAAAATTGATAGTACCTTCTAAATAGGGAGAACAACCTGAAATTATAATCAATATATCACACTCCCAAAATATTTGATGATGATAACCTAAATGAAGATCAATCTTCAAAAACCACTTTTACTCCTTTTACTGATAAAAAAAATCATCAACATGAGGTAAAGGATACTTTTTCTTAAATGCTACTCAATTTAACTTTAGATAATTTATAGAAAGTTTTAGTGAACCATAATCCTTGGAAAAGTAAAATGGGGATGACCAAGAAAAAACACTAGGTAGAATAAAAAATCACCATTAGATCATCCAAATTAATCATGAGCCCTTTTAGCTCCACTGGTACCATACGATAAGAATGTATCAAAACAAGCTATGTATCAGACACCAATTAAATCTTAAAATATACCTCCCACTATAGAGTAATCCTAGAGAAATAATATATGAAAATTTATGAAATTACCAAACACTAGGGGGAAGATAAAATATAGAGGAAAATTCATAGGAAAAAACAACAACAGTAGACAACAAACTTTTGAGATCTTTGTGGGAAGGTCCTGCATGACCAGACCTCGAATATCACATTCCTTGAAACACCCATGAGATCCCATAATACATAAAAAATTAGACAAAATAATGATAAAAATCAACTTAAACATGATTATAAACAATCTAATCCATCCCAGATATGATTTTAAACAAATCTAGGTAAAAAATGAGGATGTACCAGAATAATTCCGCATCAGTTATAGATAATGCACAAGATGTACACCGAAACTCCTACTCCTTACTCTTCCAAAGAGGTGTATCTAAATCCATAAAAGGATAATATATTTATTTTAAGGTTATAAATATCAATAAAATATTCAGATATAAATTATTTTGAAGCACTAGTATCAAATAAAGAAACCACTATAGAAGATGAAATAAAGTTGGTACCTCTCATTGTCGCTAGACATGCATCTACCACCTCAGAAACTATTCTAATTCATGAAGTTTCCTCACACATGAGGCCTATGGATATATCCATATAGTATTTAAATAACCTAAATATAACACAATATCCTTTGGAGATGATGATGACCGGCTGTATTGATGTATAGACAGAACCTGATGGAAACGCTGCAGATGACCGTGATTATCCAGAATAGTGTCACATCTTTGTAGGTGAAGGACAATAATTTCAGGTGCATCATAACTTTTCAAACTAATAACAAGTTAGATGTACACTACTAACTATAACTATAGGTGATGAAGATTATTACTTCAAGATTAACCTCCACCGCTCTAGTGATGATTTTTCCACCATATCTTCTTCCTTGGTGCACCACTGAAGCTCTTGATATGCGGAAGAAAAGGGAAATAATATCTAAAATTTCCTTCCATATTCATCTCATACATAATATCTCTTTCAAATGTCTTTATATAAGTTTAAATAATCAACAAAAATACCTACAATATTATTTCCGTTCACAAACCCTGTAGGCACTTCTGAGCTTTGAGATGGTCATTCCTTAAAACATCTGATGAAAAAAAACCATACCAACAAATAGATTAGTGTACAATGAAACTGAATTCTCTCCATGATAAAAAAATGGAACTCTAGATACTTCAAAATCATCAGTGACTCTGGACACACTGGAATAAGAGAGTCTTAAAACCCGTAAAGTCCAATCCCATGTGATGATATGCCTTTACCATGGAATCCTACCAATAATTTCTATGACCCTTAAGTATAAATGATACACACATCACCTTGATACTGTCAGGTGTATCCATGAATTTTAACATCTGATAAAATTTTCAATCTATTCCTCCTCCACAAGTGGTTCATTCCTATATTTAAAGGATGGTGGATTCTGATGCAATAACTTCTAGGATTGATTTGTTTCTCCTACTGCTCTTGGTTGTTCCTCAACAACAGAGTTTTGGACTTGGGTCACATTATAGTCAATATAATGAACTACCCAAATGATATCCTTGATATAAATTTTGTCAACATGGGGATTCCCTTATAAAGAATCAGCTGCACCTTCCTATGAAACACGTAGAAATCATCATGAAGATATACTCCTACACACTGAAATTTAATAAAAAATCAATAAAAAGAATAATATCAGTTCAAACTAGAAATCCAATAAGATAAACTAATATTAAAATAAAAATAAAATCAGGAGACACAACCCAACATCCTATGGTAACTTGGGTCTCTTTATGGAAAGAGTTGACCATGAACTCACCAAAATATACCTCTCAATTCCCAAAAATCCTCTCTCTAGTCAAGAAAACATCCTTAGACAAGAAACCTCAAGGAAATACCACCTTTGATACCGCTTTATGATTAAATAGATCTAGATACCCTCTCAAACTGGTACCTAACCTCAATTGTCACATACCCAAAAAGTGTTATTGATCCCCAAGATTTGGAGATTAATACCCGACCATCAAAAAACAATTAAATGGAATTATTTCACCCATCCATATGTAGAAAAAAGACACACACACACATACACACACACATATATATGCATAAAAAAACACATGAAAGAATATATATTTCATAAAAAAAGATACAATGGAAGTAAAAATGGAAATTGTAGAAAACAATATCCAAGATACATGTCCATATATAAAAGACTAAAAATCCAAACATCTACTCCAACAACTCCATGTGATAAGTTTGGAAAATTCCCACCATCTCACCACTAGCTACACAAAACCCAGGTGACAGAAAACCTTTCCACTTCACTACATTGCCCTTTCTTTCCCTCCATCAAAAAACATATTCAGGTCTATAGACAACCAAAGGGTTATATATGGTTTGATATAACATTATCAGTAGGGTCTCACCTAGGTGTTCTATATAAATTTTATGAAAAATAATCCAAACATGCTAAACTTTAAATAAAACAAGGCATGAGAACTCTTTAAAAAAATTTATATCAAAATAATGTAAAAACATTTCATTTATCCCTTCTCCACATTTAAAAATAATCCTAGTAAAACATTTTAAAATTATTTCTTATGAATATATCAAATTATGTATATAATGATTGTGTTTTGAGGTTTAGGAAGAGATTATGTGTGCCTTGTGATTCACTGTTGAAGAATGAGTTGTTATGTGAAGCACATAGTTCTCTGTTTTCAGTTCATCCTGACAGTACTAAGATGTACAGAGATCTTCTAGAGTATAACTGGTTGGATGGAATAAAAAGAGATATTTTTTATTTTACTGTGATGTGTTTGACTTGTCAACAGGTCAAAGCTGAGAAACTTTTACTGAAAGGGATGCTTCAGTCTTCACCGATTCCAGAGTGGAAATGTGAAAATATATCCATGGACTTCATTGTGGGATTACCAAAGACACCTAGAGGTAATAATGAAATCTAGGTTATTGTTGATCAATTGACTAAATCTTCTCATTACCTTCATATTCAAAATACTCTATCTCTAGATCAACTTTATCAGTGGTATGTTAAAGAGATAGTCAAGTTTGATTGAGTTCCCCTCTCCATTGTATCTGATCGTGATCCTAGGTTTACTTCTATCTTATGGAAAGGCCTTCATAAGTATTCGGGTACTGAATTAAATTTTAGTACATCTTTTCATCCTCAATAATATGGTGATTCACACTCAAATTTACTCAATAGATGAAGGTATAACGGTCCTTGTAGTCTAGCTTGGGTTGTAGAATCCACAGAGACCTAAGAAGTAACCTATAGATAGGCACATTCTAAGGACTGTTTTTGGCTATTAAGTGGCCAAAATTGGGTTTATTTTAGATGGGTTTAAGTGAACTCTAAGAGACTTAAGTGAATTCAATTTAAAAGAGAGAGTTGATCCTAGGTTATCACTTGGGGTGGATTGGACGTATTTCCTTTTCAATGATTTCAATTTTTTATATTTGAGATGGATTCATTTAAGAAGATAAAACAACATCATCACTTACTAGTTTAATACCTAAACCCTTTAATAATAATCACCTATACATTTGAAGGATTAAAGTTTTGAGCACTTCAAGGTAAAGGTTCATATTAGCACATGAAGTGTGTGGCCTTAAATTCAACAAGGACGATGGAGTTTAAAAATCATCAAATAAAAATCTCTATTAAAGAAGTGATTATACATTAATGGGGTGATAAATAACATCCAATAAATCCCCTTGCTACTCCCTTAGGTCAACCCATAAGTGGGTAAGCCCTCCATTGATCCCATGGTTTCAATGGAAGCGGAAAGTAGACTCATGAGAGAGGAAATGGAGAAGTAAAGAAAACAATAAAAATAAAATGATCACTCCACCATTGTGTGAATAATTTCACAAGGTTTAGTGTGAATAAATTCACACATTGAACCAATGGTATCAAAGTGATATTTAGAATAATAGAATAAAAGGAAAAGAAGATATTTTATTAAGAAACTAAAGTGAATTGAACAACTTACATGTGAAAGACAAACTTGAGACAACAAAATCGCAGCATAACATTACAATTGAACAAATCATCAAAGATTATCAAATCCTCCACCACCACTACCTTAAATAGGAATTTTTGAAGACTTGGGTCGAGCCTAAAATAGTCCAAGTCTTCTTAATTAATTGTGTCAGGCCATAGGTGGGTGGAAATTTTGTGGAACTTGGATTTTTCCACATTTGACCCGAGGTGGCATCCATCTTTTATCCACTGAACATACGTTCTTGGAAGGCCTTATAGATGGCCGAATCAGAGTGGGAAATAGAAGACAAAAATGGATCTCCGGATGTCTCCTAACCTCCTGTACAATTTGGGTTTATTTGGAGTTGTGGATTCTGTGATATGATTATATTAGGGGGATGTTTTTCTAGGCCGCATAATCTGGCCCAGAATTTTATTTCTAACTTGGGCTGCCTAAAGGACCACAATGGAGGCCGAATTAGCATTGAATCTCGAAGAGTTTCTTGTTTCTATACATTTCATATAGAGTAACATGAAATTTGTGATTTATTGGGCTTGTATGGTGGGCCTTACATTCAAATCAGTTGGCTGGTGTCCAATCTGACATCTCTAGAATTGTTTCCTTTCATCACAAAATATCCCCATCTTCTTCGATGAATTCTCCATTGATACCTAAATGAAACATGTTCATATTGAATTTTAGATTAATTTCCCAAAATATAAATTTGAAAAATAGATAATTAAATTCCTTAAAATTAGATCAATAATTGGGTACTTTAAATGATGTTCAAAAATGTACCACATAATAGTGCATTTTAAGAAGGTATTACAATCATAATGTGAAATAATGTTCAAAGTGTAAAATGCACTAAAATGGTGTTTATAAATAATAAATCACATGAATATTATATATATTAACAATTAATATTAGCCTCATTTAGTGGATAATCACACCCCCCAACTTGAGTTTTGCTAGTCCCGAGCAAAATATATCTCATCAAAAATGAAATTCGAATTCCCTTTTCCAAAAACATTTTAATACACAATGATCACCCAAAACCCTTATACCAAACAATCATGAAACCCATAAAAATATTTTAATACATGATAGTTTCATAATAATATCCCAATCCCAAGCCCATTCTTTTGTTAAAATTTATTTCCATATTTCATCAAATATCAATTAAGTATGAGGATGCGTTGTGCATCACAATAGACATGGGGGTTCATCTTTATTCAAGGGGGAAATTACAGAAGTGCTAGGTGTAATTACATTTCAATATTAAGATGAGTATTCAATTTTTTTTGTCTTATATATTTTTTTGTTGTTTTTTTTTTCAATTTTTCCATGGTAATTGAAATTGTACTCAAAAAGTCAACCCCTGTACCGAGACTTTGCCGATGACTCCCAAGCTCAAAGGCCTTAGGGCACCAAGTGAAGCCAACATACTTGGGAATCATCTCGAGTTAAATTAGTAAAAAAAATTCAAATTACCAAAAATGGAGATAAAATTACTAACTCTGGGCCAGACAACTATGGAGTCACGATCCCAAGTTCCGAAAGCCACTCATTAGGTCATTTCATTGCTCTACGCACAAATTTATTGTTTTATTATTTTTTTATTGAATACTTATATTAAAACTAAAATGATCACCAAACCTATGCTATTTATTTGGGGGACCCCATGAACTTAAACTAATACCCCACTATCCAAAGGACGTGCATTGTGATCTTTTTTTAATTGGATGAAAATATAAACGATGAAATATCACATTGGACAGCCACACTTTCCAAAATATATGCTCATGAAATTATAAAAGGATTAAAATTATAATCAGGTCATAGTAAATTATTTGATATTCAGTTTCAGAGTTTTCAATGTGTAATATCATCTTCATAGTTAAATGAATTTTTCCTTCCATTTAGACACATTTTTTTTCAAATTGTTCCTTTTTTTGACACAAAAGCATTTTTTATTTTATCTCCCCCCAACATAAAATAACACTGTACCCAGTGTTTAAAAAAAGAAAATTTAGAAGGGGGGTAGAGGTAGAGAATGAAAGTTCAAAAAGGAAATTGAAAATGAGAATCATGAATGAAGTCACTTGGTGGTTGAAGTTGAAGTTCTTGCTGCTCCAAATTAGTCCTTTGATCTCTTGGGGGATGTAGGCACCTCCTTGATTAAAAATGTATCACCCAAAATAGTCCCTGAACTATACAAAAAAGAACAAACCAAAAAAACAACACAATGAATTATTTAATTCCAGTTATCATCATTTTTATGGTTTTCTTTGTTTTTTTTTGTTTTTTTTTGTTTTTTAAATCAAACTAATGATACATTGTCTTATTTTAAATTTATGGGTAAGGTATTACTTAGGGATCACACCACATGACATAGATGAATACGATACTCCCCTTTCACACCCATCTATACTCATTAAAGAAGATCCATTCAGTAGTCTATTTTTTTTATTAAATATCAAAATGATTAATTAATACTATTTAAAATATAAAGTTGATTAAAACAATAAAATGATAGGAAACTTGAAAACCATGGGTTTCCTCCCATGTAGTGCTTTTTTTAACATCGTTATCCTGACATGGATTTTAAATCTATCAATTTTTCCTGGTTCATAGGTTGTCTTAGTAAACTCAACCTCTATTTCCTGTTTATTGAATGATTCAATGAATGGTTTTGACCTTTTGACCATTGACCTTGAAAATGTAACCACTTGTGGGATCTTGAATCTATACTACCCCATGGGGGTAAACATGATGCACTATGAAAGGTCCTGACCATCTATACCTTAACTTTCCCAGGTGTAAATGATGTTTTGAACTATACAAGAGCACAAGTTTTCCCGGTTAAAAATGTTTGACCTTGATATTCCTAGATTGGTAGGCTTGAACTCTAGCTTTATTGATCCTTGAATTTTCAAAATCCTCCATCCTTTGTTCCTCCAGTTCATTGAGATGTAATTTCATTTTTGTTATGGCCAATGAGAGGTCATAATCCATTTTCCTAATTTCCCAAAAGGCCTTATGCTCAATTTCAACAGGTAAATGGAACGATTTTCCAAAAACCAACCTATATGGTGAAATTCCTAGGATGGTTTTGAATGCTGTACGATATGCCCAAAGAACATCCAAGATTTTCTCAGACTGATCATTCCTAGAAGGATTGACAGTTTTCTCAAGAATTTGTTTGATTTCACGATTGGCTAACTCATCTTGACCATTGGTCTGTGGGTGTTAAGCAGTGGACACTTTGTGATAAATTCCATATTTTTCCATGAGTGATGAGAATGGATGATTGCAAAAATGAGTTACATGATCACTAATGATAGCCCTAGGAATTTGAAATCTAGATAAGATGTTTTCCTTGATAAATCTAATCAAATTTTGAGGATCATTGGATTTTGTAGAAATGGCATCAACCCATTTAGAGAGATAATTTATAGCTAAGAGAATGTAAAGATATCCCCTAGAGTTTGGGAAGGGACCCATGAAATCAATTCCCCAATAGTCAATGATTTCAACCAATAAGATGGGAGTGAGTGGCATTTGATTCCTTTTTGTGATGGACCCTACTTTTTGACACCTAGGACAACTTTGACAAAATGTGTAAGAGTCCCTTGAGAGGGTGGGCTAGAAGAGACCACACTGAAGAATCTTAGCAGATGTTTTCTTAGAGGAAAAGTGACCTCCACGTGCCTCACTATGACAGAATTTAAGGATGGACTCTTGTTCAGATTCTGGAACACACCTCTTAATGACTTGGTCAGGGTAGAACTTATAGAGGTATGGATCATAAAACACATAGTGTCTAACATCAGAAAGGAATTTCCTTCGATCTTGAGTTCCTATGAATTTTGGAATGACTCCTGTAACTAAAAAATTGGCTATGTCAGCATACCAAGGGTAGTCACTCACAGAGTATAGGTGTTCATCAGGAAATGAATCATACACAGAAAGGTGATTTGAGTTGTCTTTGAATTCCATCCTAGAGAGGTGATCAGCTACAAAATTTTCAATGCCCTTTTTATCCTTGATTGTGAGGTCAAATTCTTGTAAGAGAAGGACCCACCTAATTAGTCTAGCCTTAGAATCTTGTTTTTGGAAGAGGTATTTTAGTGTAGAATGGTCAGTGAACACAGTGATGGGGGATCATAAGAGTTAGGACCTAAACTTTTCTAAGGAAAACACAATAGCAAGTAACTCCTTTTCATTAGTGGTGAAGTTGATTTGGGAATCATTTAAGGATTTTCTTGCATAAGCAATGAAATAAGAAGTTTTATCACAACATTTTCCTAACACAGCTCCAACAGCAAATTCACTTGAATCACACGTAAGTTCAAAAGTAAGGTTCCAATTTAGAGATTTCATAATGGGATGAGAGGTGAGAGAGGATTTGAGGGTTGAGAATGAACCCTCACAGCTTTTTGTCCAAACAAATGGAGCATCCTTTACTAGAAGAGCATAAAGGGGACGAGAGATTGAATTAAAGTCCTTGATGAATCTTCTATAGAAACCAGCATGTACTAAGAAATACCTCACTTCCTTGACAGTTTTGGGTGATGGAAGGTGACAAATGATGTCAACCTTGGCTTTATCAACTTCAATCCTCCTACCTGAGACCAGATGGCCTAGAACTAGTCCCTCTTTAACCATGAAATGGCATTTTTCCTAGTTTAGGACAAGATTATTTTCTTCACATCTTAAAAATACTCTCTCTACATTCCTCAGACATCCCTCAAATGTATACCCAAATACAAGGAAGTCATCCATGAAGACATCTATAAAATCCCCTACCATGTCTGAGAAGATTCCCATCATGCACCGTTGGAAGGTTCCAGGGGCATTGCATAACCCGAAGGGCATGAGTTTGAAGGAAAAGGTTCCGAATGGACATGTGAATGTAGTCTTCCCTTGATCCTCTAGGGAGACCTCAATTTGATTATACCCTGAGTAACCATCAAAGAAATAGTATAATGCATGACCTACCACTCTCTCAAGGACTTGGTCAATGAATGGTAAGGGGAAATGGTCCTTCTTAGTGAATGAGTTTAGCATCCTATAGTCGATGCAGACTCTCCAACCACTACTCACCCTTTTTGGAAGAATCTCTCCATCCTTATTGGTTATCACTGTGATTCTATCCTTTTTTGGAACAACTTGGATTGGGCTCACCCATTCACTCTCAGCTATGGGTTATATGATACCACCTTTTAACAATTTCAGAAGTTCTTTACTTACTACCTCCATGAGATTAGGATTGAGTCACCATTGAGGTTGAAGACATGGCTTTGAATCAGATTCCAGAACAATCTTATGAGTCCCAATAAGTGGGCTAATCCTAGGAATATCAGACAGGGTCCAACCAATGGCTTTATTATGTTTCATAAGGACATCTAGAAGCATCCTCTCATGATTGGCTTCAAGAGAAGATGAAATGACAAAAGGATGTGTTTGAATGTCCCCTAGGAAGGCATACTTCAGTGCAGTAGGAAGTTCCTTCAATTCAAGATCAGGTTGGTTCAGAATTTCAGCAGAAGATTGGGACATTGGATCATGTTCAACTTTGTTTTCTAATGTTTTAGATATTATTGATTCCCCACATGTAGAAGTTTCAGCTACTAGATTGGATTGATCAGATTTAGGGAAGGATGTTGGAGTGGTCTCCATGAAAGTGGTTTCTTGAAAGGTTTTGATGATTGTTGGACCTAAGACTTCATCATAAGAGCAATTTGAAATTGATTCAAGCCAAGGAGATAAACTTCCTTCATATGAACAAAGGAAATCAATCTCATCCTGGCTTAAACATTCATCAAATATTTCTTGATGTTACATGGATTCATTATTAATGCTTCCTATCATGTTTACTTCATGAATGTCCTCATCATCCCCTATTTGTGAGCTTGCATTATAGATGTTCAAGTCTAGACTCATGTTCCCAAAGGTGATGGTCATGTTACCATTTCAGACTCGTATAACAGAGTTGATTTTTGCAAGAAAAGGATGGCCAAGGATGATTGGTGTTTGTTCCTTATTTCGTAAGTTTGGATGGTTGTCAAAGACAATGAAGTCAGTAGGGTAGATGAAGTTTTCAACCTTAACCAGAACGTCCTCTAAAATCCCATTTGGAACCCTAATGCTATGATTATAAAGTTGAAGTGTGACAGATGTGGGTTAGAGTTCTTCTAGGCCTAACTGGCAGTACATGACATAGGGGATGAGATTGACACTAGCATCTAGATCACACAAGGCCTTGACAACATTTATTTCTCCTATTTCAAAATTGATGTAAGGGAAAACTGAGTCTTTCAACTTAGGATGAATGGTCCCTTGAATGATGGTACTCACATTAGCAGCCAAAAGGACTTGGTTTTTCTGTGAAAATTTTCTTTTAAAAGTGCACAAGTCCTTAAGGTAATTTGAGTAGGCAGGTATGGTTTGGATGTCATCGAGAAGTGGAATGTTCAACTTGACTTATGAGAAGATTTCCCTCAATGTTTCACTTAATTCAGGATTAGTTTTACCCCTCATGCATTGAGGAAATGGTGCAGGTTGTGGGGTTGTTTGTTGAAGAGTTGCTTCTTTGACAATGTTATCAGTTTCCTCAGTTGGATCTTGTGGTTAATTTGAATTTTCATCCAAGTTTGAATCTTCAGGTGGGTTCTGAATTAGTTGTTCAGGTTTCTCAATTGATTTCCCACTTCTTAAAATAGTCACAGCCTTTAGTTGTTCACGAGTTGTTTGAGCACAACTTGACTCTCTCCTTGAAGTTGAGGATGGAACCGCCTGAGTAGGCATGGGTGCCTTTCTAGTTTTGTTGGTTTTAAGTTCTTGTTTTAGGGAAGGGACTTCTGAGTTTATCCTCTCCATTTGTTTGCACAGTTGTTCTATTAGGCTTTGTGGAACAGTTTGGGTTGGTTCTTGAGAAGATTGGTTTATCCCGGGGGGATATTTTGGAGGTGGTATGGTTTGTTGAAAATGGACCAGTGGTTGTTTGTATTGGATAGGTTGGATTTGGAACTGGTTATGGGATTGGTAGTTCTGATGGGGGTAAGGAATTTGTCCCTGTGGTTGGCTAGGTTGTTGGTCATCTTTCCAGCGGAAGCCTGGGTGGTCATTATACCTTGGGTTTAAGTTGTTTTGGTATTGATGCTTTTGAAAGTTCAGGGCATTTACTTCCGCTGAGGGTCCTCCTAAAATAACATCCTTGATGGATGGAATGGTTGGGTAGTTTTCTATCTTATGGTTATGTTTTTCACAAATTGTGCAAACAGGGTCAACAGTTTGGATTTAATGGACTTTCCTAAGGTCTATCTCTTCAACCTTCCTAGAGAGTTCTGTGAGTTTAGCCCTGAGGGTTTCCTCTTCTCAAAGTGTATGAATTCCAGTAGTTCTTTGTGGATTTTCAGAATAAGGTGAAGTTCCCCATGTTTGGTTTTGTTCAGAAAGGATTTCTAGATACTCGTAAGCATCATTTGGGGATTTGTTTTTAAAGGTTCCATTAAACATCAGGTCAATGAATTGTTTATTCCCTGGACCCAACCCTTCATAGAAAATTCTCACTTGTTCAGGAAAAGAAAAACAATGGTGTGGAACCATGTTTAGAGTATCTTTGAACCTCTCCCATGTTTCATAGAATGACACTCCTTCTTTTTCCAAAAAGTTTTGGATGCTCTTTTTAAGTGCAATTGTTTTGTGGTGGGGAAAGTATTTTTTTTGTAGAATTCTCTTTGTAGTTGGTACCAAGAGTTGATGGATGATGCTCTCAAATTTTTTATCAAATTTTTGGATCGATACTTTAAAGAAAAAGGAAATATCCTCATCTTAGCTGATTTTAGTTGATGTGGGGGACACATGGTTTCTAAAATGTCATTGAACTCCTAATGTGAAGGTAGGGCATCTCGGACTCCATTCCATGGAATCTGGGAAGATGGTTTATGACATGGGGTTTAAAGATGTAGTTGGAATATCCTAGGGATTTATGTCTAATGCATGAGGGGGCATTGGTCCTAGAAGGTGTGAGTTAGTCATTCATTGTTTGATCAATTGCATTCCCCAAGTTTGGGGCTGGCTCATTTGGGTTTCCATTTTGGTTCCCACCCGGGTTTATGTGTTGGTTTCTTTGAAGAACTTCAATTTAAATGGGCTCAATTTTTGACTCGGGGGTTTTAGGAAGATTAGAATCTAATGGAAAGAGTTACCTTGGTGTACTTGACTCCCCAACCCTAGGACTATCCACCCTAACTAGACGGTTTGATTGATCCCGGTGTAGGCGGACATGTGCCAAAAGAAAAAAATGAGAAAGGGACATGGTAAGATAATTTAGATAAGAAAAGAAGAAATGGGGGAGAATAGAATGGTTGTTTAGATGACTTACTTGGGTCCCTGGAAATGGCGCCAAAATTTGATTCACACTCAAATTTACCCAAAAGTTGAAGGTAGAACGGTCCTTGTAGTCTAGCTTGGGTTATCGAATCCACAGAGACCTAAGAAGTAACCTATAGACACACACATTCTAAGGAATATTTTTGTCTATGAAGTGGAAAAAATTGGGTTGATTTTAGATGGGTTTAAGTAAACTCTAATATACTTAAGTGAATTCAATTTAAAAGAGTGAGTTGATCCTAGGTTATCACTTGGGGTGGATTGGACGTATTTCTTTTCAATGATTTCAATTTCTTATATTTGAGATGGATTCATTTAAGAAGATAAAACAACATCGTCACTTACTAGTTTAATACCTAAACCCTTTAATACTAATCACCTATACACTTTAAGGATCACAATTTTGATCACTTCAAGGTAAAGGTTTGTATTAGTACATGAAGTGTGTGGCCAAAAATTCAACAAGGACGATGGAGTTTAAAAAACATCTAATAAAAATATCAATTAAAGAAGTGATTATAAATTAATGGGGTGATAAATAACATCCAATATAGCCCCTTGATAATCCCTTGGATAAACCCATAACTGGGTTAGCCCTCCATTGACCCCATGGTTTCAATGGAAGTGGAAAGTATACTCACGAGGGAGGAAATGGTGAAGTAAAGAAAACAATAAAAATAAAATGATCACTCCACCGTTGTGTGAATAATTTCAAAAGGTTTAGTATGAATAAATTCACACCTTTAACCAACGGTATCAAATTGATATTAATAACAACATAATAATAGGAAAAGAAGAGATTTTATTAAGAAATTAAAGTGAATTGAACAACTTACATGTGAAAGACAAACATGAGATAACAAAATTGCAGCATAACAATACAATTGAAAAAAGCATCAAATATTCTCAACTCCTCCACCACCACTACCTTAAATAGGATTTTTTGAAGCCTTGGGTCTCACCTACAATATTCCAAGTCTTCTTAATTAATTTTGGTAGGCCATAGGTGGATGGAATGTTTGTGGAACTTGGATTTTTCCACATTTGACCCGAGGTGGAAGCCAGCTTTTATCCACCGAACAGACGTGCTTTTAATACCTTCTAGATGGCATAATCAGAGTGGTCTATATAGGAAGAAAATGGAGACCCTGATGTCCCATAAGCTCCTGTAAAATAGGGGCCCATTTGGAGTTGTGTATTCGAAGATATGATTATATTAGTGGGCGGTTTTTCTGGGACGCAGAATCTGGCCCAGACTTTTATCTCTATCTTGGGCCGCCTAAAGGACCACCATAGAAGACGAATTATCATTGGATTGTGAAGAGTGTTTTGTTTCTATGCATGTCTTATAGCTTCCCACGAAATTGGAGATTCATTGGGCTTGTATGGTGGGACCCACATTCAAATCAGTGGGCTATTGTCCAATCTGACTTATCCATAATTGTTTCCTTTCATCACAAAATATCCCCATCTTCTTCCATGAATTCCCCACTGATCCCTGAATGAAAAATGTTCATATTTAATTGTAGATAAATTTAAAAAAATATAAAAATGAAAAATGGATAATTAAATTCCTCAAAATCAGATGAATCATTAGGTACTTTAAATGATTTTAAAAAATGTACCACATAATAGTGCATTTTAAGAAGGTATTACAATCAAAATGTGAAATGATGTTCAAAGTGTAAAATGAACTAAAATGATGTTTATGAATAATAAATCACATGAATATTATATATATTAACAATGAATATTAGCCTCATTTAGTGGCTAATCAGATGGGCAGTAAGAATGAACAATTTAGAAATTGGAAGATATGTTACATGCTTGTTCATTGCATTACCAAGGAATTTGTGACCAATATATTTCAATGGTTGAATTTTATTATAATAAAAGTTTTCATTCCAGTATACAGATGGCTCAATTTGAGGAATTATATAGGAAGTGTTGTCCAACTCCATCTTTTTGGGATGAAGTAGGTGAAAGGAAACTGATGGGAACTGAATTGGTAGAAGAGATGGCAGAAAAGGTTAAGTTGATCTAGAAGCACATGAGAATAGCTCAGAGCTAGTAGAAAGGTTACGTGGATAACCATAGGAAGGATCGTTCTTTTGAGGTAGGTGATCATGTCTTTATCAAAGTTTCTCCATGGAAAATTGTGATGCGTTTTGGCAAGAAGGGAAACTTGAGTCTGAGGTTCATTGGACCTTATGAAATTCTGGAGAAAGTTGGATCAGTTGCCTACATAGTGGATTTACCTCCATGTTTATCCCATGTACATAATGTTTTTCATGTTTCAATGTTGAGAAAGTATATGTTGGATCCATATCATGTTTTGAGCCCAGATGTAGTTCAATTGGAAGAGAATATTTCTTATGAGGAACAACCGTTCCAGATTCTTGATCGAAGAGAGAAAGTATTGAAAAATAAGGTAATTCATCAGGTAAAGTTTTTTTTTGAAAAAACATATGGTTGAAAAGTCAACGTGGGAATCTGAAAATTCTATAAGGGATAAATACCCCCACTTATTTGATAAGTGAATAAAATTTACGAGGACGCAATTTCTAAAAGGGGGGAAGGATGTAACATCCCATGTAAATAAATAATAATACATTTTCATATTTATTAATATTTGTGAATTAAATTTTAATGTTATTTTAAAAGGGATTCTATATTCGATAGCATACCCGATACACAATAAGGGTTTTATTTGAAGTCTAATGTTACACATAATGCTGAGTTATACTGAAAACAATAATATAATATTATTTTAAATGGTAGATAACACATAGCCATTGTATTGGTGGGAATGAATTGAAATAACTAAAATATTTTTATACAAGTTTGTTAAATGTTTTTAAATATATCCAATAAAAGTTAGATTCTTAAAATGTTAATGAATCAAATTTTAAGAATAAATAGTCTAATATTCTTTAAAAAGGTCGATTTATTTCCTTTTTATGTAGAAACATATTTAAATTTAGTATTGGTCACTTTTAAATGTTCTATTTTACCAAAGAAAATTCTTCTTCAGAATCGGGACATAAAAATTTAAATTGGGTAATGTTTTTTTTATTTTTCTGATAAAATACATTTTTTAATAAATAGTGAAAAATACTGTATTTTAATTCAAAACTGCCTTTTAATCTAATTTATTTATAAGGTTAGATTGTATTTTTAATTTGTTTTAAAGTGTAATTAAATTAAAATTTTACTATTTAATCCAATTTTGGTCATTGAAAGGAATTTCATTTTGAAATTGGACATAAACAAGTGTCAACCTTTGGATAGTTAATATTTATTAAAAACAGGCTTTTTTTTACAACAATAATTAATATTAAATTAATTAATGAAAATTTGATGTTTTGAATTTGGTAAAATAGGAATCATTTTTGAATTAATAATATCAAATATAGCTTAGGCTAAAGTTTTTGTATTTTTTGGGAAAACATCAATTTTTGATGAATAGTGAAAACACTAAGTAGTAGTTAAAATGCCGACATTTTCATTTAAATGAAATTTTACCACTTCTATGAATTGAATTTTAAAAAATACAACATACATGTTTGTTATTATTAAGTAAAATGTAAGATGAAAATATTTTTTGGTGAATAGTAACTTTTGATTTTTATTTACCGCGTTTAAATGTAAATAAGGTAATTCAAGGTAAAAACAATATTATAATAACATAAAATTACTTTAACACTTGTCCTAACCTTATTGGATGAGTAATGGTCGACCAAGAAAATCCTTGGGTGAGACGTTTGGCTTTTTAATGCCACTTTGGTAAGATAATGGTATTAATAACTTTTTTTTGAAGTAAAAATAAAAATATCATAAACAGGTATTGTTTTGCTAAAAAAAATTTAATGTGGGGTTATATATTTGATATATTTGACTATAAATATTCAATATAAAGCTAATATTATTTCCTATATCATGGTATTTTATTTATAAAATTTAAAGATCAAATAAATAAAATTATTTACGACACAATATTAATGCAATGTTTTCCTCATTAATAAATGATTTAATTAAATAAGATTATAAAAATTAAAAAAATATCCAAAACCTGTCCAATTATTATTGGATGGTTTTATTTCTAACAAGAGACATATTATCATCAACTTTAATAAGTTTTGGATCTTTATAAACTGAAAATCATTATATAATAAAATAATATTTTCAGACATTCTTAAAGAGCCCCTCCTTCCCCTTATAAAAATCCCTCACCTATAACCCATTACCCACAAATCTCAAGCCCCTTGGATCATCTAACATCTACCCATTTAATCTCTCAAGATCCCTCTCTTCCACCTAAAATCATTACCATAGGAATAGGGCACTTCAAGAAATCCTTTTGGTTCAAACCGAAGGGAGTTACCTGATTTAAAGGCAACAACTTCTTTTAAGTTATTTTCTTTTATTTTACTTTTCCAACCACCTAAACTCTTTTTATTACTTTATTTTATAACAAACCCATTATTCTCAGTATAATAGTTTGTGGTTATAATAAGGATTATAAATAAACTTACATACACCTCCATCTAGTGGGTAATGAACATACTGTTTCTGTGGACGGTGAACTACGGCCAAACGAAACGATGATGGTTCAATATTCTCCTACCAACTCTTACGGTGGCCATTAAGATGGATATTTATTTATATGTGATATATATTATATTTATATTGTTTTTATCCTTCTTTATTTTTCATTTATTTAATAACTTTTTGGTTTCAATAGTGGGTAAATACGATAATTTCATTTGAGGAAGTGCGGACTACCGCCCCCTCAAAGTGATATGACTCATTCATGCCATACGTGGAATGTATAAAGGATGGAGTTAATGAAATTATATATGATATTATATAGGAATTATAATATAACTATTTATTATTATGCTTTCATTCCATTAAATATGAAATAGAAATGAAAGTAGTGTGCATGCGTACGTACGACTTACCGTCTCCTTGAATGGTGCATTTAATTTCTTATCTCCAAATGTTATGTACTATTATAAACACCTATATATATTGGATATATATGATATCAAAATCCTGAATATCATTATGAGGATAATGGAACTTTGACCACATGAAAAACATGTAATTATAAGAAGTTTATTTTTGACTCAAGTTCCAAATATCGACAAAATGACCCTTATTAACTTAAATGATAACATAATATTTATAACAAGGTAATAAGTGATATAAAAGGAATAATAAACTTGAAAAATGTTCTTATGAAAGTAAAAATTATCTTTAGTTTATTATTCAGGAGATTAAAGAACAAACAGTTCAAGTCGGACACGAGGTAAGGGAATTCGTCTCAATCTCCTTTCATTGTGGTATATTTTCTTATATACATGACTTTATTTTATACGGTGTATAAACACCTTTTAATTTTCATTTCATTCAGAGGAATATTTTTCTTCTAGGAATTTTACTAAATGACAAAAAAGAATGTTTCTTTTTAACGCAGTCTGTGATAATGACCATTTCTGCCACCACGAGCATTATTTGATATTTGACTTCCTTAACAAGCTGTAATGTTTTTAAAGGAAAAATAAATACCATATACTCTTTTACATATTTTGGTATTTAAATTGGTTTTGATAATGGATTTGTTATGGAAATATTTTTAAATGATATATTGTGATTAAAATGTGGAAGTTTTATCTTTCCTTTATGCTTCTGTTATGTGTTATGACTATGTTATGGTTCTTGGGAATTGTTTACATATATAGGTGGTTCCATGAAAAACTTAAGGCAGGTGAGCCTGAGATAGCTCTCCAATTCATTGGGTAACGTGACATAGGTAAATTTGAATGTTTATCCTAAGAGATTTATGGAATATACTATGATGGGTATTCCAAATGTAACTCCCTACATGGCTGTGAAAGATACAACGTAAGTATGTTATGGATGCCACAATTTACCTTTATGATTTGTGATTACTATGTGTTATTCATAAATCTTATGATTTCATGAGGTAAGTAAAAGAGTTTATGTTTTGTATGTATTGATGGACTAATAATTTATTTCTTTATTTGATATCCCTTATTGAGATTTTTATGCTCATCCCAATTTTTGAAATGTTTTTTCACAGGACATAAAGATGAATAAGGTCAATGATGGGATCAAGGAAAATTCATGTTGTCTAAAACTTTGAACTAGACATGAATCTATTTCTAATAGTTTTTTTATGAGAAAAATGGAAACTGAGTAGAAGGGTCTACTTTGTAATTTATGAGATGTAATGTAATAGTTTTGTCATAATTCTCCAAAAATCTAAATTTGAAAATATCCTCAGTGTGAATTATCCATTTAATTTAATATTATGTAATTTTTTAAGGCTGTGTCCTTATAGTCAGGCCACAAAAATTACATTACATATAAAAAATTACCATGTAGACACTTATAATCTATCCAATTTTTCACAACTATAAAACTCCTAAAATAGAACAAGAATTATTTTTTCTGATATAAATCTTCTTGAATTATTCCTTTCTCTTACCCTTCCCTATACACTATGAAAAGCATTTCAAAAAAATTCGATGAGCATAAAAAGCTCTATAAGGATAAAAAATAAGGAAAGAAAACATTAGTCACAGAATATAAACAAATCAAAGAAATCATACTTCTGAATCATAAAACATAAGTTCTTTAAAATAAATCATGAAATTATAAGATTTATGAATAACACATATAAATAATTAATCATAAAGGTAACTTGTGGAATCCATAATATACTTACATTATAGATTTCACAGCTACATAGGGAGTTATGTTTGGAATACCCATCATAGTATATTCCCTAAATTATTAGGATAAACATTAATATTTACCTCCGTCATGTTACCCAATGCATTGGAGAGCTATCCTGGGCTCACCCAACCTGGGTTTATCATGGAACCACCCATATAAGTAAACAAATCCTGAGAAACCTAACATATTCATAACACATAAAATATGCATAAAGGAAAGATAACATTTCCATATTGCAATCACAATATATCATTTCAATATATTTACATAATAAATGATTTCAAAAAACCATTTTAAATACCAAAATACACGAAAAGAGTATATAGTATTTATTTTCTTTTTAAAAACATTATATCTTGTTAAGGAACCCAAATATCAAATAATACTCACAGTGAGGGAAGGGTTATTGTCACTGCATACGTTCAAAAGAAACATTCCCTTTGTCATTTAGTAAAATGATTTTTGAAAAAAATATTCATTTTGAAAACCATTGAATGAAATTATAAGAAAAAGGGTATAATTATACACTATAAAGAAGAAGGTCATGTATAAACAAAAATATGCTTCATTGAAAGGAGATTGAGACAAAGTCCCTTACAATGATCGTATCCGTATATTAAGGATAAATAAATGAAATAATTATGCATGAAAAATAAAAGTACACCCAATATAATTGGATATTAATTGTAAAAAAGTAAAAGGCCTTTCACACATATTATTGAAAAACACAAAACCAATGACATGGATATTTTACTCAATGAAATGAGATCGAGTTAAAATTTCCCTTACAAAGTTCATATAATTGACCTAAGAATTTATCAATGGGGTGATTATTTGTAGAAATAGTATATAAAAAAAAAGTTAAGTGGAAATTAAAACATAAATAAATAAACAGTGATTTAACACAAAATCGTGGCATAATATAATCAACAAAGTATTTGTAAAACCAAATGAGTTGAAATTAAGTTTAGAAATTTCCTTTCAAAAATTTAGCTGCCTAATGGCATCACATAAACATTCAGAAAATGAGTTGATGAGAGAAAAAGGGTCTATCATCACTTGGACATAAATTGGATATAAATAAGGATATATAATAATATATCCCAACAAAAGAAAATTTGAATTAAAAGACATAAAATAAAATAAGTCTTTGACTAAAATAGGAGGGTGAAAGGTTCCATTCCAAAGATCATTTTGTTAATAAAATAGATCAATTATGTGTATTAACTATAAATCCCCATAAAGAAATTATAAATACAATACATTGTATGAAAATAAATTTCTCACATAATCATATAATGACATAATCAAGAAGTATAAGATCAACCCAAAGAATGGAAGTTGGGTTTAAAAGTTCCCTTACTTTGAGTTCGACTAATCTCGTTTATTCTTAATATTACTTAGTAATAAACTTAGGTTAATTTCAACTTGATTCAGAACCTTTTTCTAGTTTGTTATTCAAATTATTTATGTTTATATCGGTCATTTTGTCGATATTCGATACTTGAGTCGAAAATGAACTTATTTTGATATAAATTGTCCATGTAGTCAAAATTCCATCATCACAAAAATATTATTCATGATTTAAGTCTCATATATAACAATTATATATTTATTTATATCAAGTATATATGTATTTATAATAGTCGATTACATTTGGTGATAAGAAATAAAATGCACCGGTCATGGATACAGTAAGCCGTACAAAATCATGAGCACTACTTTCATTTTTTTCATATTTAAAGCAATGGAAACTAAAAGATACATAGTTATATTATAATTATAGTATAATATAATATTTTATGTATGTTATATAAGTTTATTAAATCCATCCTTTATATGTTCCATGTATGGCATGGATGAGTCATATCACATTGAAGGGGCGATAGTCTGCACTTCCTCAAATGAAATTATCGTATTTAAACATTATAGAAAGCATAAAGGTATGCTGTAAATTAAAAATAAAGAAGAATGGAGAAAATATAGATATAATATATAACATTTTTAAATATAGTTTCATTATAATGGATAGCATGATAGGTGGTAGAAAATATTTGAAAAATTACTGTTTTGTGAGGCAGTAGTTCACCGTACACAAAAACTTTATGTTTGTATCCATTAGATGGCGGTGTGTGTAAGTTTAGTTTGAATAATTATAATAAAAACATTCAATTATGTTGATGATACTGGTGTTGTTATGTAATAAAACAACAAGATCACCATAGGGAGTGGATAATTGAAATAAAAAGAAAAGAACTTGAGAGAAGAGGTTACCTCTAAATCAGGTGACTTTTTTTTATTTGAGCCAAATGGATTTATTCAATTACCTTATGACCAAGGTAAGGATTATAAGAGGAAGTTAGGGATTTTGGGAGCTTATTTGAGAAGAATATTTTTGATACATGTGGATTGATAGGTGTGAGTTATGTGGGTAGAGGTGGTGTCCTTTTATAAGAGTGAGGAGGGGCACTTTAAGAAAGTCTAGAAATATTAATTTATTATAAATTCAATTTCGATTAAAAATGGTTAAAAACTAATTTAATTCAACAATAAGATGATTTTGGTTCGAATACCCATCATAAGATAATTTTTAGACCAGTTTGTAATATTTTTTAATCCTTATCATTTTTGTTTAACCCTTATTTTTCCCTTTTTAATCATACCATGATATCTTGTTAATTAAACATTGTGGGTTAATGTAATTACCATATCATGTCAAAAGACCCAGAAAAAATCATTCAAGACATATTTAAAATTTTCATAACCATTTTTTTGAATCTTATATTTTTAGTGATTTAGTATCTTTTAATAAACTATTTTATGTTTTAAGTGATGAATTATGTTAATTTTGGACACTATTCGTACTTGAATTTTTTACATATTCATAACAACCTTAATCCTTTGAAACAAATACATTAAATCAAATATAATTTGTCAATATCATCCAAAAAAACAGTGGATGACATAAAAATAGAAAAATTATATATATTTTAACATTTATAATATCATTTATTTTAATCCTTTATTAATGAAGCAATCATTGTATCATCATTATGACATAATTAAATTTATTTATTTAATGTCTAAAAATTATAAATAAAATATCAGGATGCATGAAATATTTTTATATTTATAATTATTATTTATAATCTAATATATAAATTATATAACCCCATAAAAAAATTGTTTTAGTAAAAGGTACATGTTTATGTTATATTTTTCTTTACTTTAAATTAATTCTTATAAAATGTCATTTTGACACCCAAGTGGCTCCATGGGGTCCCAAAATCGACCCAATGATCTCCATGGTCAGACATATCTCATACAATTGGATTATTCCATGTGTTAAGGTAGTTTAATATTATTATAATATTAATTTTACCCTTATTTACATGATTTACCCTTTAACCTTGGTAAATAAAATAATTACATAAGTTACATTTCATAATGTCAAAAAATAAATGGTAACTATTTAGAAAATTTGTAACTTATGATTCTAATTATGCCATACATTTTTTAAAATTAAAAAAAATAAGTTTCAGTAATTAATTTAAAATTAATTCCTATTGTCAAAACTAAATAGCGTGTTTTTAATAAGTTAAAACTACCAAAATATTGACATGTGTTTATATTCAGTTAAAATGTAAAATTACTTAAAATGAAAATAATTGTATTAAATGATAAAAAATAATCCAATTATACTTTAAAACTAATTAAAATTACAATATAACTATCTAAATGAAATAGATGAAAACGCAGTTTGAAATTAAAATGCAGTATTTTTCACTATTCATTAAAAAATGATCTTTATCAGAAAATTATCAAAAATTTAACCAAAGTAAATTTTGGTGTCCCTATTCTATATAATCATTTAATTTTTTCAAATAGAACATATAAACGTAAAAACACAAATTTAAAAAGGGTTCACCATCAAATGGTGGTAAAACTGCATTTTGAGAAAAATACTGCTTTTATCTGAAAAACTGAATTTATTCTTATATCATATGTAGAAAACATATAAGATAAATTTAAAACATTTCTATGAATATATAGAATATATTTTACATCAAATAAAAATCCATAAATAGTGATATGATTTTATAAACAAAATTATTCCCTTTTTAAATAGGTTTTTATAAAAACGCATCCCTTATATTCAATTAGTTTTTATTTCCATTTATAAAATATTTTGTAACCAATAAGTAATTATATAAATATGTGTAAACCATATTTCATTATTCAAGTGATACTATTCATTCCCTCTCTTCCAACATCTAGGTATTAACTACCATGTAAAATAATAATAATAATATTGTATTATTTACGGTATAACTCAATGTTGTTTGCAAAGTAAGATTTTGGAGAAACCCATTGTTGTGTGTCGAGTAAGCTATCGAAAAATGTGTTCTATTAACCTAAAATTAATATCTTATTCATAAATATTAATACAAAATAAAAATTATTGTTCTATAAATATCTAGGTCATTACATCATTCCCCCCATTTGGATATTGCATCCTTGCTATTTTAAAATTGGGCTAAAAGACATCATTAAAAATCTCACATTGGAAAAAGATTCAATAAAACTATCAATTTAAAAGAATTAAGTAGAAGTAAAAAAATCACCTGAGATAACCCATATTATGGTTCCATTTAGGAAAACATGGATATGGAAGAAAAACTAACCATAAAGTTTGGATGGAGAGTGATAGAAACCATGATTAAGAGAATTTTAGCTACCAGAAAACCATAAACATCTGATGAGTTAAATGGTTTTTGATTCCCCAATAAGAAAATTAAATTAACAATGTTTTTTATTTAATCTCCTTTTCATAAATTTGAGGAATTTATTTATGAGATTGACTAATAACAAAAGAACATATTCTTGATTTTAAAGTATAGTTTCATCTTTTTATAAATTTCTACCACAAAATAATCTTTTCTCCAAATAATGGGTATTCAAGATGAATTCGTCACACCTGAAGTGCTTGAATCAATTTATAGAGAATCACATAATCCATAAAAAATGAACTATATATTTCTCCTCCCTTTAGTCATTACCCAATGTAAAAATGGTTAGTATAAAACTAGATAATCCCCAATAGGATAATCCTTTATAAAAATAAATACTACGCTTAATCTCCAAAATTCAACAAACAATACCCAAAGTTTAAAAAAGACCCTTCAATACCCAATTGTACATAAAATTCTTCAAAATAATCCAAAATAAGATTGAAACCCAAAATTCAGAAGGTTTTGATCACATAGTCTTCCATGATAAATATTAAGTTTTATCTCAAAATAACAATGACTACTCTTAATGTCTCATACTGAAAAGTAATTAAACTAATAAAAAATTCTCTATGATAGGTTAATCATTTTTATAAATAACCTAAATCATAATATATCCACAAAAAATACATAGATTCTCCCTTAAAAATATTTCAACCATTACTCCACAAATGGAATCCCATAAAATTCTACTTTCCTTAGGCATATAGTTTTCCCAAAAGAAAGAACATCTTCCAAAATAACATTTATCACGTAGTCAACATATCATTTTCTTATACTAAGGATATCCGTAGTCAACATATCATTTTCTTATACTAAGGATATCCGTTTGATAAAACAAAAGTTCCAAAAATCAACTTATTCTAGATTCATAAAATCATTTAACTAATAAGAATAAGTCATACTAACCAAGGACTTCACATATGCCAGTGGTAGGTGATGCACCCTTGTCAACCTTCGGTTGTGGGTTCAATTCCCATGGCCTTTCCTGATGTAATAGGTTGTCACACATAATACAGGTTGTCCTTTCTCTAAAAGCATATCATTATTATATCATTATAAAAAATAATATAAGTTACTCAAAAATAACCATAACCCGATTTATCCTCAAAAGTTATCTAATACCTTTCATTTTGAATTCTAAAATGTAATAACCATTAATCGCCTCAAAAAATCAAAAGATCATATGGACCCATAAGGTTATCCATTATGTCCACACAAAAAAAATTATGTTTCATTGAATAACATTTTCAAATATAAAACTTTAAGGTTACACATACTAGAAAAATACTTCCAATGTAATTCCATAACCAAATGAGTATTAATACTTTTAAACATTTCATCATCCTAAAATCCATGATAACTCTTGAATCACTTATATGTAGAATTTATACTCATTCAGAATTATTCTTAATCCATTAAATATGCATTCACACCTTATTACTTAATACATCATTCCTATAGATCGAATATCCTCATCATTTATAAGTATCAATCCAAAGATTCTTCATTCTTTATGGATAAGAAAATAAATCATACCTTGAATCTAGATATAATGATCTTCAGGATGTTACCCTATCTTTAGGCATGTTTTCCTACTTTCAAAAAGTAAAAATTCTCCCCACTTCTATAATTTCACTTTTCTATATAGTTGGACATGTTGAGAACTTGAAATCATATGAAAAAGATACCATGACCCATAATTTTTTTTTAAATGAGTAGGTGTTGGATAACTCAAAAAAATTCTTGCAGGCGATTTGAATACTCAAGAAGCTGTCAAAATCATTTGAATAGGCTTTTTACATAATAGTGATGATCAAATCATCAGGAAGGGATTAGAAGGTTATTGAAGATATCTTTCCTTCCATCTCAACAAATGATCCTCAATCTCCTAAAAATAATCATCACATAAACATGAAACAAATTAAAAAAAGAATCCTCCATAAAGATAACATAAAAGATTTTATGTTACTATAATACATCAACCTTTTTATATCTCCATTATTATGTTTTTTATCCAATAAACCTAATTTACCATAACACTAAACAAATTTCCATATGACAATAACCCTCTTGGTTATATGGGATCCTTTACCTACACCCAGATAACACCCTAACCACTAATTTTATCTAAACCAACCTCTAACACCAACTATAAGGCCCCAACCTTGAGCATTACATAATCTTGAGTTAAGTAACGAAATAATATTGGGGATATTTTTAGGTTTATAGTTTTAGAGAATTAGGATATAATTATTATATTATATCTAAAATATTACAAAGTAGACACTTCTACTCTATCCATGTTTTGACAACAATAAAACTCCTTAAATAGAATAGGAATTATTTTAATGATATAAATGTTATTGAATTATTTATTTCTCCTAAAATTACATATACTATATGAAAAACATTCAAAAATATGGATTGAGAATAAAAATCTTAGTAAGGTATATAAAATAAGTAAAGAAAACATTAGTCCACGAATACATGAAAATAAAAGAAATCATACTTTTCAATCATAAAACATAAGCTCTTTAATATACCTCGTGAAATAATAAGGTTTATGAATAACACATAAAAATAATTAATTGTAAATGCAACTTTAGTGATCCATAATATACTTACATTTTATCATTCATTGCTATATAGGGAGTTACATTTGGAATACCCATCATAGTATATTCCCTAAATCTCTTAGGAGAAACATTAACGTTTACCTCCATCACATTACCCGATGCATTGGAGAACTATCTTTGACTCACCCTCCTTTGTTTTATCAAGGAAACACTCATATACTTAAACAAATACCAATAACCATATCATATTCATGACACATAAAACAAGAATAAAGGAAAAATAACATTTCTACATTTCAATGAAAATTTATCATTTCATGATATTGACATAATGAACGCTTTATCAAAATAATTTTAAATACCAAAATACATAAAAAGTGTATATGGTATTTATTTTCCTTTTAAAAACATTATGTCTTGTGGAGGAAGCTGAATATAGAATAATACTCATAGTGGGGGAAAGACTATTGTCACCACGTACGTTAAAACGAAACTCTCCCTTTGCCATTTAGTAGAATAGTTCATAAAAAAAGATTCCTTTTAAAAACTATTGAATGAAAATTAAAAGAAAAAGTGTATAATTATACACTATATAAAATAAGGTCATGTATAAACGAAAATATGCCCTAATGAATAGATATTGAGATGAATTCCCTTACAAAGATCTTATCCTTATATTAAGGATAAATAAATGAGATAATTATGTATGACAAATATAAATACACCCAATATAATTGGATATTTATTTTAAAACAATCATAGGTCATTTTCAAATATTCTTGAAAAAAATAAAACCAATGACATGGATATTTAACTCAATGAAATAAGACCGGGTTAAGATTTCCCTTATAAAGTTTTTATAAATGACGTAAGAATTTATCAATGGGGTGATTATGGGTAGAAATAGTAGATCCACACAAAGGGAAGTTGAAATTACAACATAAATAAATAAATAGTGATTTGACACATAATATTGTCATAATATAATCAACTAAATATGTGTAAAACCAAATTATTTGAAATTGAGTTTAGAAATTCCCTTTCGAAAATTTGGCAGCTTAACAACGTCACTTAAAAATTCAGAAAATGAGTTGATGATAAAAAAGGGTCCCTCATCACTTGGACATAAATTGGATAGAAATAAGGATATATAATAACATAACCCAACATAAGGAAATTTAAATTAAAATAAATAACAAAAAATAAGTCGTTGACTAAAAGAAGAGGGTGAAAGGTTCCCTTACAAAGATCATTTTGTTAATAAAATAGATCAATTATGTGTATTAACTATAGGTAACCTTAAATAAATTATAAATAAATTATATTATATAAAAATAATTTTCTCACATAATCATATAAGGACATAATCATGAAGTATAAGATCAACCTGAAGAATGGAAATTGTGTTAAGAAGTTCCCTTACCCTGAGTCTGACTTGTCTTGTTCGTTCTTTATATTCCTAAATAATAAACTTAGGTTAATTAATACTTTACTGAGAAAATTTTAAACTGTTCTTATTAATTTTATATCAAATATCTGTCACGACCCGTCCTCGGGGCCCATGCCGTGACTACCCCAAGCCCGCCTTCCATAGGCCAGGGGCTGGCGATTAGCACAAAAGGCGTAAATCCCAATAATTGGGAAGGCATTGCCTTTATAAAAGAAAACAAACACCATAGAGTACAAGCGGAAACAAAACACTAAGTACAAAAGAAATACTGAAAAGTAAATGGGCCAGAATACAAACCCAAAAAGAAGTACAACTACAACTGAACAAGGTACAATAGCAAAAAGACAAATAGCTGGAAGAAGGAAGAAGCTCTTGGGTCATCCTTCTCAGATCCTACCTGAAGGGTAGGTACAGATAGCGCAGCTCCTGGATGTCCACCACGGATCCTACCTGAAGGGTAGGTACAGATAGCCTCCTCTACGCTCTCGTCAATCAACCTCCTCTGTGTGTCGTCTCGTCGTGTAGTCCACCTCCGGGTACTGACTCGTCATGTAGTCCACCTCCGAGTACTGACTCATCGTCTGCAACCAACACAACGAGGTGCGGGCATAGCCCGTGCAGGGGTGAGTATAACGATACTCAGTAGGGACCCCGAGACCCTCAAGGTCTCACTAAACCAATAAGGATAACCACAATAAGATCTCAACAGATAACCTCTACTTAGATATATGCCCATACATATACCTAAGTTATCAAGTAACCCATCTCAATCATGAGGAAACACAAGGATTGTGAAATCAACGGATAACCACTACCCAGGTATATTCCCATACATATACCTAAGTTATCAAGTGACCCATCTCAATCATGAGGAAACACAAGGATTGTGAAATCAACGGATAACCACTACCCAGGTATATTCCCATACATATACCTAAGTTATCAAGTGACCCATCTCAATCATGAGGTAAACACAAGGTCAAAAGTCTCAGCTCAAACCAGGATTTTCATTATCGAAACCGTAACTGCTGAAGAGCTCCGTCTCTAGAGTGCACAGTGGTCCTGTCACGACTCCGAGGTACTGCTCACTAACCGAAGACTACTGAGGTACTCCTCCTGTCGAGTACCACGGGCCTGCCACCTCACACAGTAGTGCTTCCCGCCGGGGTCTGCCACCCAACACAGTAGTGCTCCCCCCTCATAGCCAACAGAGGTACTCCTCCTGTCGAGTACCGCGGGTCTGCCACCTCACATAGTAGTGCTCCTCCGCTATGGGTCTGCCACCACACAAAGTAGTGCTCCCCACTGGGCTACGTAAGTCACTCCGAATCGAATCGGACAAGCAGTCTTCAGGTCTCGACCGGCTACACGGTCTCCGTACTTCGTACGCTCATCTCTAGGAGGGTCCGCTCCATGAGATACAAGTCGATACTCCATGTATCTCAAAGTCCCACAAAGAAGTATCAAAAAGGACCGCCTCGTCATAGGGGTCTCAACGCAACAGACGGCGCGTCAATTGGACGCCCGGTCTGTGAGTTATTAGCCTTTTCGTCCCAGGGGTCCGGTTGGATTCGTAAGAGAACCAACCCGTCCATATCTCAACTGTACCCCGAACTCCCATAGTGTATGCTCATAGGGACCGTTTCTCAACGTGATCACCAACGCCGCTGACGGTTCATCAAACGGACGTCCAGTCTGAAAGATATTAGCTTTTCCGTTCCAGGGGCCCGGTTAGATTTCAGGTGTGATCCAACCCGGCCACTACCAACTGCATCCAAAACTCCGGCGAAGGATTCCAAAAGTTCCGTATCGTCAGCAGGAACGCAACGAGACAGACAGCGTGTCAATCGGATGCCCGGTCTGTGAGTTATTGGCCTTTCCGTCTCACACCCGCCCTGGGAAACTTCCCAGGAGGTCACCCATCCTGATGACTACTCTAGGCAAAGAACGCTTAACTATGGAGTTTTAACCACGTAGGCTCCCGAAAAGGAAGGTGCACCTTGAGTATAGTATACCGAAACGACCGTCTCGATCCATGGATCGCTACGCAACTGACGGTTCGTCGATCGGATGTCTGCAACGCAAGTTATGGGCATTTGAACCAATCATGTCCGATGACGGGGGGGTCTGGGCCCGGTCCGACCCGGCCCAGTACCCCCTGGGCCGGCCCGAACCGGGTCCACTCGGCCCGAGTGGCGGCCCGACCCGGCGGCTCGGCCCGGCCAGTGGCTCGTCCCGGCCAGCGGCGCGGCGGCGCGGTGGCGCGACGGCTCGGCGGCTCGGCGGCGCGGCGGCTCGACGGCACGGCGGCTCGGCCAGTGCGGCGCGCTAAAGGGAGGGGGCATTGCCCCCCTTTAATTTTTAAAACGGCGGCCCCATTAAGGGGCCGCGACATGTGTATTGCCGGGGGGTTACACCCCAGGGTTCCCCCCCTGTAACGGCCGGCCAGTGCGGGGCTGGCCGGGTTCTCGCCGCGGGACCCCGCGGTCCCGCTCCTTCCGGCGCCGGCGACCGGATTTCCAGCCGCCTCCTTCGAGTTCTCCGGCGGCCGGTTTTTCCGGCCGCCACTTCCAAGATGAACGTGAATCCGTTCGAAGCGGCGTGACGACGCCGCGTCCTTCCGCCGCAGTTCGACTCCGGCCGCGGCATCGTTTGAAACCTACGGCGCGACACGATGGCGCCGCGTTCCTTCGTCGCAGCCTGCTCCGGTCGTGTTTTCTTTTGTTCCTGCGCGGTGTGACGACACCGCGCTGTCTTCGCTAAATCAACACCAAATATTAGAAGGGGGAGGAGAATCGGCCGTGTTCGTGCGGTCTGGTCTCCTCCCGTTATAACGATAACAGTCGGCCAATCGTAAAAACACAACGATGAACTTTTCACAATTTTAAATAAAATTTGGAACAACATCCAATAGATTATTCTTTCATGTTCGACGGAAAGAAACACGTAATTTGAAAAAAAAGACAAAACCCCTACCTCGGATTCGAAGTTCATTCATCGCCTATGTGGAAATCGGTGTCGCGGAAGACATCCTCGCGGAACGTGCCTCCATAATCGTCATTGATGAAGTCACGGATCTAAGCGGTGCCAGTTTTTTGACGTCGGGAAACGTTCGAAGATGAATAGTCCTCGATGTTCCTTGCAGACGACGCCCATTCATTCAACACGGAAGGAAGTCGTGGAAAGGAAGAAGAAGTGTCGTCTTTCTGCTTTTGAAAAAGGCGTTCTTCGTTGGAGAACTCTAATTCTCCCAAGTGTTGGGCATCGTAGTACTTTACCAGCGTTCCGTCGCTTGGCGAAGCCATCCCCCAAACCCTCTCCCAAGATCCCTATATATAGGTGAGGGGGAGAGGTATTTAACCATCGTGGTAACATAATTTTTTAAAAAAAGGGGGTCGGGTGAAATAAATTGCGTTGACACAATTAAAGAGGTCCGTCGGCACCACTTAAGAGGGGAGGGTGCCAAGGTGTTTCTCCCCATTTAATGGGGAGATGTGGAATTAAGAGGCTCTCCCTCATTAATGAGGGAGAGTTGTGAGGTTTCCTCTCCTCCCATTAATTGTGGGGTTAAGCCCCGTGTGGTCCCCACCACAATAAACCACCCATGGGAGGTTTAGTTTTGGTGGGCCCCACAACCATAACCTCTCAAGGGAGGTTAAGGTGTGGTGTCCCCACCTCCAACCTCTATGAGGAGGTTTCGACCACCTCACTCCCAATGGCGGCTGAAATAAAATAAAGTGCAACATGGCACGTTATTTTATTATTACACTTTTAAAGAAAACCAAAAAAAAACAAACCTCCGATCTCGATAAAACGCAACTACAGAAAATATCTCCTTAAGCAAAAAATGGCGTTGCGAGTTAATCGGTGCCCTCAGATTTCAATTCTGAGCACCGGTTCAAAAGATAGAAAATCCCGCTCGTTCGTTCACTGAACGTACCCGAGCTAAACTTTGTAAAGTGATTCTGGGCACACCGGGCCTCGGAATCATGCGCCGTCAGAAACTGCGTTCTTGTAAAATTCCAAAAAAAATTTAGGAAAAAAATTTCCCTTGAAATTTCCAGGTCTTTACATTACTCCAACCTCAGGGCTTTATGTCCTCGTAAAGCTTTATCACAACTAAGGTCACTAAAGTGGTAGAAAGCACGCATCTGAGCCTTTCGCTCCAATGTGCTCACCTGGAGGTTCCCGTACTGTCAAAGAAAGTGCACCCAAGGAATCGATCGTCCCCGTAGACCAACCCTGTCGATCCTCGATCCCCACTGGAACCTCCGTGCTTGTCGCCCTATCACCATTGTCCAGCTCCTCATGGTCGATGATATGCGAAGGGTCGAGCACGTATCTCCTCAGTTGAGATACGTGGAAGTCGTCGTGCACTAGGTGCAACTGAGGTGGATGGGTCAAGCGGTAAACCACCACGCCTACCCAGCTGAGGACCTAAGAAGGTCCGCTGAACCTTGGAGATAACTTGCCTCTTCGGCCACATCTCCGTAAACCTCATCGAGGTGAGGCCCGTATAAGGACATGATCGTCAACCTCGAACTCCAGAAGTCTCCAATTCTTGCTAGAATTGAAACTCAAAACAACTGCTGCCACGATGTTGACCAACTAAAGAGTGATCGGTCGCACCCTACTGTGCACGAGTTTATCCTGTGCTACCTGGGGTTTCCTTTCCACCGACCAAGGAAAACTCATCCCGACGTTGTGGTTAAACCACAAACATTTTTTGCCTTATACCGTCAATTTGTGTATGAACTATGATTGCCCAGTCCATACTCAAACCAACGCCGTAAGGCCTCGACGCTGCCACCAAGAGATTCCAACCGAAACTCTCACCTCGAGGGTATGACCACACCGTCAGCGTAAGTGTGATTATCGAGTCTCCTCCCAAGGTATCTCCAGACATGAGGGTCAAGTCCACGGCTTACCAGAAAATCTAGGTCTGGGACAATATTTGTGAAAGTGAGGAATGATTCATATCGACGTATGTTACTACAACAGCTAGTAGTGGGCACAGACGTCCGTTGAATCATTTTTAGAGCCATTGGGTCACTCTCCTTGACCGCATGAAGCCGCACTCTTCCTCCACCCTCAAGCTCCCTGAGCCTGGCGGGGATAACTAAGGCGGGTGGTTGTAGCATGTTAAGATGTACACCACCTCATGCTACTCTCCTAGCTCTACGTCTGCCGCTTCGCAGACTCAACTCTATTTAAAGCTTCCTCTTCTTGAAACATTTAACACGCCCCAGTCTCTAAGACTGGCACCGGTTTCCTGTTTCTTACTGCACTGTGCAGTCTTCATCCACTCTTGGATGACCTGGACCTCCTTTAGTCCCACAAGATCTGATAAAATTTCTCCTTTGCCGATAAGAGAAATCCAGTCTCATCCCCTAGATGAACCACACCCATTGCCTAATACTGTCAATCCTCACATGAAGGATGTATTCATGCCATGGATGACGTCGTAAGGCCTCGACGTAACTACTAAGAGATCCAAATGTCACTCTCACCTCCAAGGGTCAAGTCACACTGTCGGCATCAGTGTGAGGTCACTGGGTCTCCTCCAGTAGGAATATTGAAAGTGAGGGTCAAGTCAACAGTCTTAACCAGGACCACTTAGTATCAACCAAACAAAAAGGACAGGAAAGAAAACATCACAAAGATAAGTGTATTTTTATTATTGCAGCTCATAATATAAAGACACATATACAACAACAACATAGAACTAGAAGTAAAAGGGACGTATCTACTAGTTCCGCTCCTATCCACCTGCTCCAGGAGCTCTACTGCCTTGTCCACTGCTCGGCTGTTTCTCAAGCACTCGCCGCTGCTTCTGCCTCGGTGGCTCCCCCAAAGCCTGCGGATCAACTGTACGAGGAGTCGGACAGTCATGTGCCAGATGACCCTTTCCGCCACACGAGTAACACAATCTGCTTCTGGCACGCCTGGTTCTGACCCCACCCTGGGTGCCCCGCACCACCGGTCCTAAAACCCGAGATCGCCCAACTGCTAGTCTGGTCCTCCTGGATCTCTGCACCATCTGTCTACTCCCCACAGATGACTCGGCTACTAATAGAAAAACATGCGGCAAAGGCAGCAGCTCATGAACACGCTTGGGGTGTAGAGCTACTGGCACAAACTCCACCCCGAAGAAGGTCTCGAAGTCTTCCCATGTGAAGGTCATCCCATCGCAAAACTGGAACAAGTGGCTCCACCACCTGCCTGCTGCTGCCTGAAAAAGGCTGGCAGAAAAGATCACCATGAAGTCTGTCGACGTCCCCACTAGCCTGAAGACTCTCACCATAGCCTCCAGCCAACCCTCAGTCGCTAGCGGGTCCGTCTCTCCCCAGAACCTGGGTGGCCTCTGGTGCTGGAACTCGTGCAACGCACTCAAGTCTGGTGGCATCAGTGGCCCAACGTATGGTAGTACCGCTGGTGCCTCAAATGCAAGAGGGCCCTGTACCGAAGCCTCGTCGCTCGGCAAGCTGTCAGT
The DNA here is from genome assembly GCA_963277665.1 of Viscum album. Classification (NCBI taxonomy): domain Eukaryota; kingdom Viridiplantae; phylum Streptophyta; class Magnoliopsida; order Santalales; family Viscaceae; genus Viscum; species Viscum album. The sequence goes on along the minus strand of OY728145.1, from coordinate 720,110,440 downwards.
ACGCACGTCCCTCTAGGCTCTAGCTGGTCATCCAAGAAAAGGAATCCTGAAAGATACAACGTGACACAGTCAAATGATTATACCTGGTGAGCTGACCTGGTTCGAGCTGTTTTAAGGGAAAACCTTTTAAAACACACACGCAATCAGTGTTTTCATTCACAAAGTCAGAAATCAGTTGTCAGGGTCCTGGTGTATGGATATGTCAGCCGCCCGCACCAACACTGGACTCCCTGAACTGAAAACCACACTCGGTACCCTTAACACTATTGCTTCACAGAAAGAAAGATCAGAGTCTGCGGTAGAACCGACCACCTTTGATACCAATTTGTAACGACCTGTCCTCGGGGCTCGTTCCGTGACTACCCCAAGCCCGCCTTCCATAGGCCAGGGGCTGGCGACTAGCACCAAAGGCGTAAATCCCGATAATTGGGAAGGAATTGCCTTTATAAAAGAAAACAAACACCACAGAGTACAAGCGGAAACAAAACACTAAGTACAAAAGAAATGCTGAAAAGTAAATGGGCCAGAATACAAACCCAAAAAGAAGTAAAACTACAACTGAACAAGGTACAACAACAAAAAGACAAACAGATATAAGAAGGAAGCAGCTCCTGGGTCGTCTTCCTCGGATCCTACCTGAAGGGTAGGTACAGATAGCGTAGCTCCTGGTTGTCCACCACAAATCCTACCTGAAGGGTAGGTACAAATAGCCTCCTCCACGCTCTCGTCTGTCAACCTCCTCTGTGTGTCGTCTCATCGTGCAGTCCACCTTTAGGTACTGAATCGTCGTGTAGTCCACCTCTGGGTACTGACTCGTCATCTGCAACCAACACAACGAGGTGCGGGCATAGCCCGGGTAGGGGTGAGTATAACGATACTCAGTAGGGACCCTGAGACCCTCAAGGTCTCACTAAACCAACAAGGATAACCACAAGAAGATCTCAACAGATATCCTCTACTTATATATATGCCCATACATATACCTAAGTTATCAAGTAACCCATCTCAATCATGAGGAAACACAAGGATTGTAAAATCAACGGATAACCACTACCCAGGTATATTCCCATACATATACCTTAGTGATCAAGTGACCCATATCAATCATGAGGAAACACAAGGATTGTGAAATCAATGGATAACCACTACCCAGGTATATTCCCATACATATACCTATGTTATCAAGTGACCCATCTCAATCATGAGGTAAACACAAGGTCAAAAGTCTCAGCTCAAACCAGGATTTTCATAATCGAAACCGTAACTGCTGAAGAGCTCCGTCTCTAGAGTGCACAATGGTCCTGTCACGACTCCGAGGTACTGCTCACTAACCTAAGACTGCTGAGGTACTCCTCCTGTTGGGTACCACGGGCCTGCCACCTCACACAGTAGTGCTTCCTGCCGGGGTCTGCCACCCAACACAGTAGTGCTCCCCCCTCATAGCCTGCATAGGTACTCCTCCTGTCGAGTACCGCGGGTCTTCCACCTCACATAGTAGTGCTCCTCCGCTATGGGTCTGCCACCTCACAAAGTAGTGCTCCCCACTAGGCTACGTAAGTCACTCCGAATCGAATCGGACAAGCAGTCTTCAGGTCTCGTCCGGCTACACGGTCTCCGTACTCCGTACGCTCGTCTCTGGGAGGGTCCGCTCCATGGGCTACAAGTCGATACTCCATGTATCTCAAAGTCCCACGAATAAGTATCACAATGGACCGCCTCGTCATAGGGGTCTCAACACAATAGACGGCACGTCAATCGGACGCCCGGTCTGTGAGTTATTAGCCTTTTCGTCCCAGGGGTCCGGTTGGTTTCGTAAGAGAACCAACCCGACCATATCTCAACTATACCCCGAACTCCCATAGGGTATGCTCATAGGGACCGTTTCTCAACGTGATCACCAACGCCGCTGACGGTTCATCAAACGGACGTCCAGTCTGAAAGATATTAGCTTTTCCGTTCCAGGGGCCCGGTTAGATTTCGGGTGCGATCCAACCCGGCCACTACCAACTGCATCCAAAACTTGGGCGAAGGATTCCAAAAGTTCCGTATCATCAACAGGAACGCAACGAGACAGACGGCGTGTCAATCGGACACCCGGTCTGTGAGTTATTGGCCTTTCCGTCTCACACCCACCCTGGGAAACTTCCCAGGAGGTCACCCATCCTAATCACTACTCTAGGCCAAGCACACTTAACTATGGAGTTTTAACCACGTAGGCTCCCGAAAAGGAAGGTGCACCTTGAGTATAGTATACCGAAACGACCGTCTCGATCCATTGATCGCTACGCAACTGACGGTTCGTCGATCGAATGTCTGCAGCCCAAGTTATGGGCATTTGAACCAATCCTGTCCGAAGACGGGGGGGGGGGGGGGTCTTGGCCCGGTCCGACCCGACCCAGTACCCCCTGGGCCAGCCCAAACCGAGTCGACCCGGCCCGAGTGGCGGCCCGACCCGGCGGCTCGGCCCGACCAGTGGCTCGTCCCGGCCAGCGGCGCGGCGGCGCGGTGGCGCGACGGCTCGGCAGCTCGGCGGCGCGGCGGCTCGACGGCACGGCGGCTCGGCCAGTGCGGCACGCTAAAGGGAAGGGGCATTGCCCCCCTTTAATTTTTAAAACGGCGGCCCCTTTAAGGGGCCGCGCCATGTGTATTGCCGGGGGGGGGTTACAGCCCCGGGTTCCCCCCTGTAACGGCCGGCCAGCGCGGGGCTGGCCGGGTTCTCGCCGCGGGACCCCGCGGTCCCGCTCCTTCCGGCGCCGGCGGCCGGATTTCCAGCCGCCTCCTTCGAGTTCTCCGGCGGCCGGTTTTTCCAGCCGCCACTTCCAAGATGAACGTGAATCCGTTCGACACGGCATGACGACGCCGCGTCCTTCCGCCGCAGTCCGACTCCGGCCGCGACCTTGTTTGAAACCTACGGCGCGACACGATGGCGCCGCGTTCCTTCGTCGCAGCCCGCTCCGGCCGTGTTTTCTTTTGTTCCTGCGCGGTGCGATGACAACGCGCTGTCTTAGCTAAATCAACACCAAAGATTAGAAGGGGGAGGAGAATCGGCCGTGTTCGTGTGGTCCGGTCTCCTCCCGTTATAACGATAACAGTCGGCCAATCGTAAAAATAGAACGATGAACTTTTTACAATTTTTAATAAAATTTGGAACAACGTCCAACAGATTATTCATTCATGTTCGAGGGAAAGAAACACGTAATTTAAGAAAAAGACAAAACCCCTACCTCGGATTTGAAGTTCATTCGTCGCCGATGCGGAAATCGGTGTCGTGGAAGACATCCTCGCGGAACGTGCCTCCGTAATCGTCATTGACGAAGTCATGGATCTATGCGGTGTCTGTTCGTTGACGTCGGGGAACGTTCGAAGATGAAGAGTCATCGATGTTCCTTGCAGACGACGCCCATTCATTCAACACAGAAGGAAATCGTGGAAAGGAAGAAGAAGTGCCGTCTTTCTGCTTTGGAAAAAGGCGTTCTTCGTTGGAGAACTCTAATTCTCCCAAGTGTTGGGCGTCGCGGTACTTTACCAGCGTTCCGTCGCTTGGTGAAGCCGTCCCCCAAACCCTCTCCCAAGATCCCTATATATAGGTGAGGGGGAGATGTATGTAACCATCGTGGTTACATAATTTTTAAAAAAAGGTGGTCGGGTGAAATAAATTGCGTTGACGCAATTAAAGAGGTCCGTTGGCACCACTTAAGAGGGGAGGGTGCCAAGGAGTTTCTCCCCATTTAATGGGGAGATGAGGAATTAAGAGGCTCTCTCTCATTAATGAGGGAGAGTTGGGAGGTTTCCTCTCCTCCCATTAATTGGGGGGTTAAGCGCTGTGTGGTCCCCACCACAATAAAGCACCCATGGGAGGTTTAGTTTTGGTGGGCCCCACCACCATAACCTCTCAAGGGAGGTTAAGGTGTGGTGGCCCCACCTCCAACCTCCATGAGGAGGTTTCAACCACCTCACTCCCAATGGCGGCTGAAATAAAATAAAGTGCAACATGACACGTTATTTTATTATTACAATTTTAATGAAAACAAAAAAAAAACAAACCTCTGCTCTCGATAAAACGCAACTACAGAAAAAGTCTCCTTAAGCAAAAACCGGCATTACGAGTTCATCGGTGCCCTCAGATTTCAATTCTGAGCACCAGTTCAAAAGATAGAAAATCCCGCTCGTTCGTTCACTGAACGTACCCGAGCTAAACTTCGAAAATTGATTCTGGGCACACCGGGACTCGGAATCAGGCGCCGTCAGAAACTGCGTTCTTGTAAAATTCCAAAGAAAATTTAGGAAAACAATTTCCCTTGGAATTTCCGGATCTTTACAATATCATCATGTTATAAAAATTAAATAATTATTTAATTTTATATCTTTTGTTTTGTTGATATTCAGTACTTGAGTCGAAAATGATCTTGTTTTAATGAAAATTGTCCATGTAGTCAAAGTACATCATCAATATAATATTATTCATGATTTGAGTCTCATATATATTCATTTTATATGTATTTATATCCAGTATATATGTATTTAGAATATTCTATAACATTTGGACATAAGAAATGAAATGCACTGTTCATGGAGACGGTAAGCCGTACGTACCGATGAACGCTACATTCATTTTTTTCATATTTAAAGGAATGAAAACTAAATGATACATATTAATATTAGAATTCATGTATAATATCATATTTTATATATTTTACATAATTTCATGAAATCCATCTTTTATAAATTCCATGTATGGAATGAATGATTCATATCATTTTGAGGGGGAGGTAGTCTACTCTTCCTCAAATGAATCCTCAAATGATATTATCATATTTTCACATTATGGAAATAATAAATGAATGATGTAAATAAAAAACATATAATCATAGAGAAAATATATATATATATTATATATCATATATAAATATATTTCCATTATAATTTCCACTATGAGTAGTGGTAGAGGAAATTTGAATAATCATCATTTCGTGAGGCAATAATTCACCGTACACAGAAACAGTATGTTTGTATCTGTTAGATGGAGGTGTGTGTAAGTGTTGTTAGAATACATCCCAAAAAAATATTATAGTATATTGAGGATACCTATGTTTTTATTTAATCCAGTAATAAGAAGAGCATGGGTAGTGGAGAAGGAAAATAAAAGAAAAGAACTTGAGAGAAGGTGTTACATCTAAATCAGGAAACTTCTTTTGATTTGAGCCAAAAGGATTTCTTCAATTGCTTTATGACCAAGGTAAGGATTCTAAGAGGAATGAAGGTATGATGGGATAATATTTTGGAATAATTTTCATGATCCAAGGGGCTTGAGAGGTTTGAGTTATGTGGGTAGAGGTGTAGTCCTTTTATAAGAGGTATAAGGGGCACTTTATGAAAGTCTAGAAATATTAATTTATTATAAATTAATTTTCAATAAAAATGTTCCAAAACTCATTTAATTCCTTGATAAGATGATTTTGGTTCTCCTAAACAACATCCAATAATTTTTAGACGTGTTTGTTTATATTTTTTATCCTTATCTTTTTGGTTTAACCCTTATTTTAACATTTTTTAATATTTCCGTGATATCATTTTACTTACATATTGCGGGTTAATGTAATTACCATATCATTTCAAATGACCCAAAAAAGTCATTTATGACCTATTTGGAATTTTATTAACCATTTTGAAAAATATTATATTTTTAGGAATTTAATATCATTTAATAAACTATTTTATCTTTTAAGTAATGAATTATGTCAATTTTGGACAATATTCATACTTGACATTTTTAAAATTTATTAAAACATGAATAATTCAAAACAAAGACATTAAATAAAATATAATATGTACATTTAATCCATAAAATTTTTTGATGACTTAAAAATAACCAAATTACATTTATTTTAAAATTTTGAATATCATTTATTAGAATCATTTTTTAATGAAGTAATAACTACATCATCATTATGTCACAATTAAACATATTTATGTAAAGTATAAAAATTATATATAAAATATAATGATGTATGAAATATTTATATCATTCTTAATGACTCTTTATAGTCGATGATATCAATTATAAAACCTGATATAAAAATTGTTTTATAGAAATATACATGTTTATGTTATATTTTTCCTTACTTTAAATTAACTCTTATTAAGTCCCATAATCGACCCATGGATTCCCATGGTTGGAAATATTTCATAAAATAGGATTTGGACACATGTTAAGGTAGTTTAATATTATTATAATATTATTTGTTTTACTCTTATTTACTAGATTTACCCTTTAACCATGGTAAATAAAATAATCACTACAGTTACTATTCATAATGTCCAAAAATAAAAGTCATCTACTCATACAATTTGGAAATTATAATTCCAAATATGGAATACATTTTTCAAAATTAATAACACTGAATTTATAGTATTTAATTTAAAATTAATTCCCGTTTTCAAAACCCAAAAGCGTGTTTTTAAGAAGTAAAAACTAGCAAAAGATTGACACGTGTCTATGTCTAATTAAAATGTCAAATTACATAAAATGATCATAATTGGATTAAATTATATACAAATAATGAAATTATATATTAAAACTAATTAAAATTTATATCTTAATATATAGCTAGATTAGATGAAAATTAAGTTTTGAATTAAAATGCAGTATTTTTCACTATTCCTTAAAAAATGAACTTTATCAAAAAATTACAAAAAATTTAACCAAAGAAAATTTTTGTGCCCCAATTCTATATAAAAATTTCATTTTTTAAAATATAATATATAAAATAGACAAAAAATAAATTTAAAAATGGTTCTCCATTAATGGCGGTAAAACAACATTTTTAGAAAAATACTTCTTTTATCCAAAAAATTGAATTTATTTTTATATCATATTTATAATACATATAATATTAATTTAAAAAATTTAATTTAATATATAATATATAATTATCATTAAATAAAAATCCATAAAGATTTATATGATTTTATAAACACAATTAATCTCTTTTTAAATAGGTTCTCAAAAAAAAAACATCCTATAAATGCAATTGGTTTTTATTTACATTTATAAAGAAATTGGGAACCAATGAATCATTATTTAAATATTTACAAACCATATTTCAAAATTCAGTTGATGATATTCATCCCTACCATTCTAACATCTCAGAGTTAACTACCATGTAAAATAATAATAATATTATTGTATTATTTTTCGGTATAACTCAATGTTGTGTGCTATGTATGATTTAATAGAAACCCATTGTTGTGTGTCATGTACACTATCGAAAAATATCCCCCCTTTAAAATAAAATTAATATCTTATTTTTAAATGTTAATAGAAAAGAAAAATTATTATTCTACAAATATCCCGATCATTAAAATAAGAGATATTGGTGTGACGAGATGTTGCGGGCAAGGTAACCCAAGATATTTGAATGGGTTTGGAAATATCCCTACTATTAGAGGGGACATTGAAAATGAATGAGTTTATGGTAGTATTTAGAAATGAAATCTCAGTGGCATATTATTTCAGATATTATCATGAAAAATATCTGATATTATCCCGGGTACACTGGGTATCACTTTCTATACACCAAGATATTTTAATTTTTTTTTGATAAAGTGCCTCTTTAGTGGTGGATATAATGGAGCCATGTAACATGACATGTATTATGGGAAAGGAACCATTATCCATCAATGATTAAGTCATATTGTCTTGTTAGATGTTAGAAAATGTTGTGGTTACCATTTATGGGATCCTGGAATGGTTGATCATTGATGTTTCCATATATCTCTTTGGAGAGAGAAAGATGACTACATCTGATTCATGGGTTAGTAGTGGTTAGAGCATGGGTTGTGGTGGTTGAAGTTTCTTAGTGAGGTGGTGGAAATAAAACTCCTATAATGGGGACTGATGTTTTGGTTGATGAGGTGTGACTCTCATGATGGAAGGGTCATATATATGTATAAATGAACATTGATCGATTATGGTGGAACTATGATGCCAGTGTGAAACCAATGAGGCATGTATTTAAAATTCCATAAGGAAATGTAATAGAAAATCAGTTATGATTTATGATCATGCTAAGTGTTTTATTTATGCTCAGAGTGGTTCCAAAAATTAATATGGAGGGATTGTTTTAAGGATGATATAATGGTGATGTGTAGAAAAACATTAGTGTTGAGTTAGTGAAGGATATGAATGTGGAATATCATATAGATTAGTGTTTGGAATATGGTGATTACGTATAGTTAATCATATCATGCCTCTGGGCATGATGGAATCATGAAATGGTGAAATGGTGTTGTGATAATTTCTAGTGCTAGGCATTAGGGGAGTCTGCCAATGATAGTTCATCTTGGGTTAGAACACAAAACAGGAGCATAACATTGTAAATTACAATAGGGGTGATGATTTGTCAACAAAAACTACATTATGGATACTGAATTGATATTTTTAAGAAAATATTCTTCATTATTAATTCAACCTTAGAAAACTGGTATGATTTTGATCCAGTTTGATTTTAATGATAAGAATTGATGCTGATGATGATCTAAATTATCATGGGTGTTTTAGTGTGGTAAACTGGAAGCTGTATCATTGCCTTATGGGATTGTGAGTTTGATGTATAGTTTGAATTTTTTTGATTGTGGAGGTTTCATACATTTAAATTCAGTAGATGTAAGAAGAATATTATAGTGGGGAAAAAATATCCCAGTCAGTGATTAGATGATGACATAATTAGGGGTTCTATTAGATGGGCATGTATAAACACTATGTTTGAATATTAATTTTGATAATGATCTTTGGTTTTGGTTTGGGATGGCTATGTGCCTTGAGTTCATGGTAGGGACTTGGTTGTGATTCAATAATTCCAAGACCGAGTGAGCCAATTTTACATAATTAGTGACTCATATAGCTCGGGTGGTATGGATAGATTACTATTGTGAATTATTTTGGATGATAAGTATCATGGTGGGGAGGTTGTAAGATCCCATTTCCAGATGATTTGGAAATTCTAGAAGTAATTTTAATTTTCATTATTAAATATTTTAAAATTTAAATCATGACATGAAATGGAATCTAGAAAGTTATATTTTTTAAATATGGTCTTTTGATATGTGTAAGGATGGACATGGGGGGGGGGGGGGTCAGATGTGTTTTGGATATTTAAGATATGTTTAAGGAGTTTTAGAGATTTCATGATAGGGTGAACTGTTTTGTATTCATAGTTTAGGGGAAACCATATAAAACCATGATGATTAGAGTGTTTTAAGTTCATTTTTATCAAAGCATGGTTAGGTTTCATGCATTGAACTTAGTTTTGGAAAACTTGTGTGACCCAATGGGGAAATTGGGTGAGGATCAGGAGGGTCTAGGACATTGTCTATGTCTTACGAAATGTTTCATAAAAACTATGATCCATATTATAGAAGGTGTATAGTTGGTGTTGCACGATTAGAGCATGACTAAGAAATAGTGCATCCAGACCATTGGAGGGGTGTTAGTGTTAGATAGTTGAAGGAACAAGGTTAGTGCATGATTTTATAATTATAAAACTTAACTATGTAGGTAATTTATGAGTGATGGTGGAGGGTACAAAGTTGGTGCATGGTTTTAGAAAACCATGCAGCCAAAATGCGAGGCAACCTAGAATTTCAGTAAAAAAATATTTTTACCAAAATTACCACTTGGGATTTTAGGACATACCATAGACTTCCCCCCATTGAGAGTAACATAATTAAAGGGATTTCGAACACCTTTCCTCTTACTTTATCCATCGATTTTTGGGTGTGTTCATAACAATTATTTATAATTTGTTGTGTATTATTATCCCCCAAAGGATTCATTTATCCTTACTATTACAACTCACTAATTTTGGAGTTCTCCAGTTAGTGTTTTGTTGATTATTTCACTATGTCATGGTAAAATCATCAATTTCTCATATGTATTTTGGATGGCTTGCATAGGGGAGGTGTTGTGAACAATTCCATAAATCGTTGCTTGGAATTTCAGGATCGTATATGAATATGGTAAAGTTTTATTATTATTTCCATATAAATTGGTTTTTTATTAACCTTAAAATTGGAATTTCATTTTAGTTATTTTTTAAGGATGGTTTTGGGAGTCTGTTGTGGACAATCCATGGTGGTTGCATCACATTTTATTAACATTTGAGTTCCCAGTAAGCTTGGTGACCACTATTCCATTTTAATTTAAATGGTTAAGTAAATTTTAAAATGGAAATATGAGTTTTTTTTTGTTTCTTGGTGTGATATTAGATCGAAAATGGTCGAGATAATCTTGGTTGGATACAAATGGGTTTAGACATGTCTCAAATAGACTATAAAAATACCTCCATGCTTGGGAAATGTATGGAACACTTTTTTAATCTTGTTGGTGTGTAGGATCTTTACCCATAGACTTTTCCAATTATTTACATTTGTATTCAGTTATTTCCTTCAATTATATTTTGGTGTTTTTCATAGGTTAATGTAATGGGGTTCTAAGATTATAATTGATACCTTATACCTTCTATTGTTCCCATTGGATCCGTTGGTGTTATAATACCAAAACCAGGGATGAACATGTTATGTGACATCTCTTGAAGATGATTAAGTGGGGTTTTAATAGGTAAAGTTGTTGGGTTGTGGGATAATCATGTTTGGGAATATTGGTTTTCCCAATGAAATGGTTAGAGGGAAAATGTTTATAACTTGAAAGAAAACATTTTATGATTTGTAATAAGATAAAATGTTTTATTTTTAGATCTTATGTATTGTGAGAATTCTTACAAGGACCTTGAAATGGTTTTGACCATGCACATTGGGTTGTGACCTGGTTTTATGTATCAATGGGGAATCCTATGTTTTAAAATGGTTATTTTTTTAAATTGAGGCATCGACCACCAAGTGGTTTATAAAAATGGGTTTATAAATGGATTTGAACCATTGATTTGAAATGCGTGTGTGGTTACCAGTTTATGAAATTAATTTAGGTCTCTAATAAAGATTTTGATGGAATGAAATACTATAGAATAATTTTGGTGTTAATTGTCCATAGGGACTATGGTATATGATAATTTAGTGTTTTGTTTGGTTTTGAGGAATAATTAATGGTTTTTGTGCTGAATTGATGCTCTGTGAACTGGTGTTAAACTCTATGTTTTAATGTCCAAATTGATGTTATGGACATGCTGGTAGAGCATAAGGGGATATATTGCGGAATGATGCTATAAATACGTGGTTTAGGGTTTTTACATGGCTTTCCTCATTAATGGTTTATAGTATTGGGCATGGAATTAATCATCTAGGGTTTAGTCTGTTGAACAATACATTCCTTATTCAAGGTTTAAGGTGTTAAACATGGTGTTCCACATATATTTTTAAGGGAGTTAGGCTTGGTGTTCCCCATCTAATGTTTTGGTGATATGATTATAATTTGAGAACTATTGTTTAAAAGTTTGAGTTGATGTTAGACTAATGTTACTGACCCTTTTTTTCTCTAAATTTTTGATTTGGTGCTCTTCTAAGGCTCAATGAACTATTTATATGATGTATGGTTCCATATTTATAACATATCACTAAAATCCAAGGTTTATGGAACATGATTAATTTCTTTATGTTAATAAAAGTTAAATGAGAAATTAAAATGCTATATTTTTATTCATAGTATATATCACAGTATGATATATCTTAGATAATAGGCTTGGGTCAATGTAGGATGGGTTTACAGGTTTCTCCTTATAAATTTAGGGTCAATGGGTTACTAGGTTGACTTATATTTCATTGAGATGTATTTTCCTTTTTATAATTTTTAATTATTAGACAAAATATTTATATACAATGTTGTAATTAATGTTATTTTCTTTAGCCATTGTTGGAGGCAGCCTATTGATATTTACTCTCACCCTTCTCTAGTATCCACTATACATGGGTGTCTGATAATATCTTATATTTTTATTGTAGCCACATGTTTGTAATGAGTCTAATTTTGAGTTGTTCATGATTGGGTAGGATAGATTAGATGGTATTATGGTACTAGATACTAGGTATTTGACATGGAACATAGTTATCAGTAGGGCATGATAAATTTATTTTTCAGTAGTTGTTTTGTATATGTGATGGGCTAAGTGGGTGGTTTATGTTTTAGGTATGACATGACTATTCAATACTCTACTATATTTTATTTTATCCCATCATTCTTCTATTCAGATTATTCATTAATTCCATATAATTTAATGTATACAATATTGGTTATTTACTACTGGTTGTGAACTCTGATAAGGGGGTATAGACTCCTCAAATTTTCACATTTGACCCCCACTAATAGTCAGCAGCCTCTAGCATATGAGGATGCATGATTAAGGTCTTGTGGTAATCTTGTTTGAGGAATTAGTACAGTTGAATATGTGAATGGATATTTCACATCTCTTCTTTGAATCACATCTAGATATATCTTTTACTATAGAAAATTTTAAAACTAAATATTGATATTTATTTTTACCATTATTCTATTATACCTTTTATTAATATTTTTTTAAAAATTCAAAAATTCAAACAAATTAATATGAATTTTCAATGAAATAAACATGTTATGTTTACACACATGCATAATACTAGTTGATAAAAACAATGTTCTGTGCTTAATCCATAGTTTTTATCATAAATATAAATATTCAATTAAATGTTTTCACTTTTTTATGTTTTATTTTTTTAACTTATTTTGGGATTATGATCTAGATTAAATTATCAAAATCATAATAGAACTAGTAAAATTTAATCCTTAGAGACTACCAAAAGTAGTCACTAATAGTTTTTAGAGAGCACTGTGCAACCACTTTTGGAAGTCATAGATTCCCCATCACTAAACTGAAATAGTGAACACCATTGGTGGTATCTATAAGGTTCTATTGATGACCGCATTGTCAGTATCTGAGAAGGGCTTTAGTGAACATTATACACACCCATTAAATCTTATGATTATCAAACCCTACATAAGAGGTTGGTAATTATCCTATAAAAATCAAAAACGATCACCATAGGTGGTCTCTACCATTCAATATATTTTAAAAATTTTCATATTACCAAATACAAAAAATAAAATGAACAGAAATTTATCTAAAAAATTATTAAAACAACTTCAAACTCTTCCAATATTCCGTCCGTTTGAACAAATAGAAATGAAACAAAAAATATTTAAACAAAGTAAATAAATATTAGTATTTAAATTTAAATTTAAATTATTTATTTAATGTATATAGAATAATAAAAACTATTTATATAGTGTTACATTTATGTAGCATCATAAATACATAAATAATTAAAGGATAATATAAAATATCTAATTTCACTACTTAATAATTAGTTTAGAAGTGACCATTATCATTTAAAACTAAGTTTACCACTATCCAATTTGTAAGAAAATTAGATTGATGCATTGTTGATTTAAACTGGTAAAAAATGAATTAATGAATATTATCTAATAATTTCACATAAATCTAAATTAATTTTCACATTTTGATCCATGCACAAGATACATCATTTTAATAAAACTACACAATGCTACCGATCATTTTCCATCATACTGAGAAGCATGAGAATCCAATATTTGAGGCATTGATTTCTAATAATAAAAAAAATTATTCGATGATGTTTCTAGTCAATCAAATTGGGTTTTCTTGGTTTTGACATCTTTTTTGTGTTTTTTTTCACTTAACTGAAAATCAAAGTGTTAAATGACACTATCAATCATACCAAGAAATTCAGGTATATAGTTGATGTGAATATTAATTATATAGTTTTCAAATGACTAAAAAATAATTTTACAAAGATTTCATGTTAATCAAAGCTTATTAATTAGTTTTCAATCCTACACCAATGATTTTAACATTATTACAATGATACCAACAATGCCAAATCATAGATTAATACATAGCGATAAATCTAGTCATCAGATTAAATTACTGTTGATTGAAACATATAAAAAAAGAATCAAGAAACATTATCCTTGATTTTCACAACTATATGATGTTGTTTTATCATTTTAATCCTCTTGTTGGTGATATGACATTGTATTAAAACTATAAAATTTTACCCAAAATTTTATATCATACCATGTGACACAAGCATCTGATGAATGCGATGTTGATTTCTATAGATAGAAAATTATATAGTGATCAATATACCATGGTCACATGTCAATCCAAGTGTGTTTTCTTGGCATTGAACCATTTTAGATGTTTTTAACATAATTCCATATATGAGGGAAAACAAAACTTTCAATCATACTATAAAATTTGGGTATCTGATTAATGTGATAAGGATTACTATAAATATTAAACATCATAAAGGTAATTTTACAAAAATTGATGGTCAATCTAAGCTCGTGTAGTCAGTTTTGACCCTTACACACATTATTTTACCAATATTACAAAAACGTTAATAATGTTGAATAATACTATAAGACACATTGATCAATACGTGAATCAGGTTGATGCACGATTGATTTGAATAAGTCAAAAATGATTCAAGGAATGTTCTCATATATTTTCACATCAATCTGATTTCAACCATAAATTTTCACCCAATGATGGGAGATATGTCCATTTAATTAAATGATATAGTGTTACCTATTGTATCCATAAAAATAAGAATTACTTGAATCTGATTGATGTATTCTTGATTCCTATATTTAAAATATGGCATGAGGTTCTTTAAAATTTTATTTTATAGAAATCCATGTTTTTTTCTTGGTATTTATCCCTTTTATATGATTTTTTACTTAAATCCAAATATGTGTGAAAAGAAAATGTTTGATTTTATTGAAAAATTCACTAATAAAAAATACATTCAAATGAATAATAAAAATTAGAAATGATAAAAATATTACATTTATATTATTTCATGTCAATCAGAATTCATTTGGTCAGTTTTGACCCCTACACAGATGATATTCATGTTATTTAAAAAACCTTAATAATGTAACTTCATACTTTAATCCATACCAATCAATATGAGCATCCTATTAATGAAAAATAGATTCCAATAGATTAAAAATTACTCAAGTATATTTCTCCTAATATAACACACAAATATTATGTATTTTTCTCATTTTTACCCCATAATAGATGATATACCACTTTATTAAAACTATATAATATTACCTGTAATTTTATATCATACCAAGTAACATAATAATTTAATTTAAATGGTGTTGATTCCTATATATCAAAAATTACTCAGCGATCTTTCTCACATGGTTTAATGTAAATATAAGTGTGTTTCTTAGTATTGACCCCTTTTATGTGATTTTTTACATAACTCGATATCTAAAGCAAAATCATTACATTATATTATGCTAAAAATTTTTGGTAATTAATCAATGTGATGATGATTCCTAATGATTATAAATTACATAAATATAAGTTTCCTATTTTTTCATGTAAATATGAGCTTGTTTGGTCTGTTTTGACCCCTATACACATGATTTTCCCATTATTTTTTAATAATGTTAAATTAATACTTAAACCATAACAATAAATCTATGATTGAAATTAATGTGTGGTTTATTATAATAGATTAAAAATTGTTTAAAGGATTTTCTCCCAACTCTTCACATCAGGCTAAAGTCATTTTCTCATTTTGACCCCATGATAGGAGATATGCCATTATATTGACAATATAAAATGTTAGCCTTCATTTTCCATCATACCGAGTGAAACACACATATGATTGATGAAGCATTTATTCTAAAAGATCTAAAATTACTCCATGATAATACATAAAATATTTCAGGTCAATCCAAGTGTGTTTTCTTAGTTTTGAAACCTTTTATGTGACTTTTCACTTAACTCCAAATCTATGTTATAAGAACCTATTTCCATTAAACAATGAAATTTAGGTATCCGATCAATACGATGATGTTTCATATAGATTGTAAATAAAATAATGATAATTTTCCAGAGATATCAATTTAATAAAAGATCATTAGTTCAGTTTTAAACCCCATACGCATGAATTTCTAATTATTACAAAAATGATAATGATGGAATATTGTACCTTAATCCATACAAGTAATTCTATGAATCAAATGGACACATAACTGATTCTAGTAAAAAAATGATTTGAGGAGTTTTAAACTAGTTTTCCACATCTGTTGACATGCTATTCCATTGCAAAGTCTAAAAAATGACAAAGGAAAATACCTTAGAAAAAAGGGGAGAAAACACATAAAGAAAATCAAGATTTGAAAAGGCCTGAGAATTGGATCACCTTTGTCTAGCAAAAAAGCTGTCGGAACACAAGGTACCTGGACACCAAAATTTCACACGCAATACACTTTCACACCCAATACCTTTTCACCTAGGGTCCTATTTTTTCCTATAAATACACCCTTAGGTCCTTCATTGTACGGGAAAATTTACCAGAACCCTAATTGCTGCTCTGGTCTCCATAGTGCTTCGTCCAAGTCTTCCAAAACATCCAAGGTAGTTCATTAACACCTAGAGCAGAGGATTTGAAGGATGGTCATAAGACTTATGTCATTTTAGTGTTTGAAATCCATAACACTTGGGTTCCTAAAGTGCCCAACCTCTTTGAATTATAAACTCTTACATGCCACTTATTCCTCTGATAGGAACTTGAACAGACCACTTCTGAGAATAACTATGAATACTCTTTAAGGATTAAGTCATGTCTCACCAAAGTATTAACATCCAAGTTTTTCATCACTTAAGTGAACATCAGGTCACCCAAGACTTCTTGCCTACCCATACTTGCATTCCAGAACTTACTTGGGTTTCCTTCTTTTATTCACTTACTCTCTTAAGTCTACAAGCCACTAATCCTTCTTCAAAGACATTCCTGTAAAGTCTTCTTCTTCGTTGGATCCCTTGTCTGAAAGGGACTCTATTGATACCTCAACCAAAACCTCCTGAATTATCAATGCTTTTGGAAAGTCACATCAGTGTGTCTACAATTTTGGTTTGTATATCTATAGTCATAGGTTTTCCACATTTGTTTCCAAAAGGGGTTTGGATTCATGGAGTGTCTGTGGGTTTTTATATCCACATTCCCTTAAAGATTTCCCCTAGGAACAATGTAGGGAATTTCCTGGTTTAGTGAATTTGGGTTTGGGTTACGTCCTTAACTTTTCGTATCTAAGACCCGGAACCTCATTTCCTTGGTAGGGAAGGTACGATTCACACTTGATTTTTCCATAAAAGTAAAGAAGAAGTCTCCATCCCCTACTGAGATCCATGAGGGAAGCCATCCTAGGGTAAGCCCCTAACCTTTCAAGTAGGAGGTTATAGTCTTGACCCTATCTATTTAATTTACCTTCACTCTTTATTTACTTTGGACCCTTTTCTAATGTAAAGAGAATATAGGGAAGGCTGTTGCCTTTCCTCTTCCCCAGTCGCCTCTCCCCCATCCACCGTTGCTGTCATAGGCACACCCTCTTCCACCAGCGGAGGAGAAAATGTGTGGGTGATTTTGTTGAATATTTCACATCCTCTTATTTCTCACACTGAGCATGACTCACATGGGCTTAGATATTATTTATGATTACAACATTTTCACAAACACCCATGGTGAATGAAATATGAGAACTCTGATTCCCACCATAATTGGGATACATAAGAAGCCTTCATCGGGGCCTCATCTCACTAGATATCCTCTTTAGGGGTCCAACCCAAATTCCCATAATCCAAGAATCCTCTTTAAGAGTAATCCCTAAATTAAGCCCCCAAATTATCAAGGCATCCTTTTCAAAAATTAAGGACAAACACATTTCTATAAAATGACTACACTCTTCTAGGAGGCTTATCGAACTATGTGGGCTTTGATTCCATTCTAAACGGATATGTAGGAAGTATCCTTGAGGTTGAAACCCAACACTTCAAATCAACCCTATTCTCCATGGGCCATATTCCCAACATGGTATAATCTTACTTGGAAACCCATATTCTTTCAATGCTCCTTTGACTGCTTAGGCCTAAGTTCCACACCAAACCATGACTAATCACTTTTCGCTTAGATTTCCTTACCACATGAAATTAAACTATATGGTTAGGTCATTATCACATGAACTTAAAAGGCATGATGCGTCCTATTAAGCAACAATAAACTATTAGGGTTTTGATTCCATTCACAAGGATACATAGGTATCCCATTTTATATGTACGATCCCAATATCGAAACAAAATTTTGTCTCCCTGGATGATAATAAATTCTACAGTGCCCCACTAGGTGAATAAAAAACCAGAATTATCTTAACTATGATTAAAATAATCTCTATATATATTATATAAGAGGATACCATTAATGGAGAACCTCAAACACATATAGATATATCCATTAATGAAGAAACTCAAATACATACGGATGATTCAAAATTTCACACTGATTAATAAGTGATTTCAAATTCCAAGGGAAACCTATATTATACTTGTTGAATTAATAAGGATTCATGAAAGTATCTTAAATTTATAAATAGAGTTCTGTAGTAGACAATAATTCCCCCTAAAATTGTGTGATGAGTCTGACCTCCCATCCTCTCGAACAATGCATATTCTTAAGTATCTTAATGTTCAAACATAACTGCTGCATGCCTTTGAAGAGAAGGTCAATTTTGGATAAAGAACTATGGGATGTTTCCAGTTCCATGAATAAATCCAACAGAAACTTCATATAAGCAGTGATTCTTATACTAGAACACAAATTCCAAGGAACTACAAAACAACATCAATCTAAATGTTTTTTCTTACTTTTGAACCCATATGGGAGATATGTCATTTTAATAAATCAACACTACATTACACTCTATTTTTCATCATAACAAGTGACATTGGAATATGATTGATGCATCTTGGATTCTTAAAAATAAAAACTGACATGGAAATAATTATCCTATGATTTCATGTCAACACATATGTATTTTCTTGGTATTTACCCATTTTACATGATTTCCTATATAACTACAAATCTGAGGGACAAGTGTCACTTTTGAACATACTAGAAAATTAGGGTATCTAATCGATGTGATGATGACTTCAACAAATTTTACATGAATTAAATACTATTTTAATAATATTTCAGGTCATTCAGAGCACATTTGGTTAGTTTTGACCACTACAACCATGATTTTACAAATATTACAAAGAGGTTAATATTTTAAAATCATACCTTAAGATATAATGATCAATTTGGGAATTGGATTGATACAAGGATGATTGAAAAAAGTAAAAACGTTTCAAGTAATTCCCTCTATGATTTACACATCAATCCAAATTCATTTTCCCATTTTTACCCGCTCACCATAACATTAATGTTATTTTATAATAAATAATATTTATTAAATGATATTAAATTAATATAAATAAAATAATAATATAGGTGATTTGGATAAGTTTTATAATATCAATCATTTTGCAATAATTTTTTATCATTTATAGTAACCATTTTAAACCCTCTTGTCCAAAAAACATTAATATCACTATAAAAATTAAAAGTTTTAATGAAGCGTTAGAAAATAATGACAAGGATAAAAATGTGATATGAAATTTTCTAATTTTAATTTATGATATAATTTAGACTCATAATCATAATATATTTTATTATTTTTAATTATACAAAATTTGGACATCAAAATTAAGTTATATTTATTTAATATTTTTTAAAACTCCAAAAGTTCCCCTCCTCAATCTTATAAAGGGTAAACTCTTTTTTCATTTCATCACACCTAAAAAAGCATTTATTTTGTCCAATAATATCATAATTAATATCCTAAATTTCCTGACCACATCCTATAACCACTTTTTAGTATAATAATAATCTAATTGGTCATCATATATAAAGAAAATGTGATTGTCTGAAGAAGAGGTATAGAGTTTAAGTATTTTTTTGTTTTCTTTCTTCAACCACCTCCTTCATATATTAGAAAAACATGATGATATGATAAAATAAATATATACCATATAATATGATATTATTATGCTTGTTTAATAACTTATATCCATCTCCAACCTCCATCAATTGGGAATGTAACTTATCATTCATGTGTATGGGGGACTACCACCTCACGAAATGATGTAATTCATTTTCCATCACCACTTATGAGGGATGGATATAATGATGAATTTTATGTTTATATAATATATTTATTATATATTAATAATAATAAAAAGATAATATATCATTTAATTCACTACCTTTACATTCATTGAAAAATGATAAAGTTGTTCATGCATACTTGTGGGATACCACCTCCATGAAGTGATTGATTTGTTTTTAATAACCACATTAAATTGAAGTGAAAAATAATTATTATTAAAGATATAATATAGAATTTATGATATATTTATCATTATTTAATGAAAAAATAATACTTAAATTATTTCTTTAATGATAATTGAAAAATGGAAATGTTACTCATGTGTAAATGCAACCCTGGATCTCCATGATTGTAACATAGTTAATTTTTCATCACCAAATATCCTGGTTATTATTTATAGTAATATTGATTTATAAAAATTATATTTATTTCATTATTATTATTATTATTATATATATTATGGAACAATAACCCCTTTTACCAGGGTTGACGCATTGATTCTTTTTGAAATTATTAAGCGAACACCCTCAACACACCCGACATAGACATAATAAATTATGAAATTAAACTATAAATTAAAATAACTAATACAAATTAATAAATAACAATAGATCAAAATTATATTTTTTTAACAAAATATGTAATTTATATTTTTTTATTATACAGGTGTTAATAGACATATATAGTTAGTCTTGACCCAAGGCAAGTGATTTTGTCTCAAATTCCTTTCATTAAGTTATATTTTATTATTATGTAGTGAATTTATTTTATAAAGTGTATATAATTCCATTATTCATATTATATCATTAATCATTTTTACTTCATTTAATTTTAATATTGAACATCATTTATTTCATGAATGTTAATTTTAATTGCAAGTTATCAATTGGTAAAGTGTTTCATAACTCAATATATTTTTGTTGGGTTGTAAATTTTTTTCATTGACTTTGTTATGTCATGATTTTTCATGAATTAAAACATAAATTATATTATTATTTATTTATAATTTTTTATGGATATATATTTGTTACACATCGTATCTCAATTTATTAACTCTCAATTCAATGATATGGTCTTCATAAGAGTCCATCATCTCAAATTCAATTTCTTGGGGATATAAGTTTATGATATACACTTATATTATTTTACGTTGTGTATATACTTCCACTTTGATACCTTATATAATGATTCTTCTTATGTTTGGGATATTTAATGTTTCATTTAATGTTTTTCTTTCCTGGTGATTATGATTGATAAGTTACCAAAGTGTGAAAGGCATTATGTTTACATGTTTAATTTCCATTTTTTCATTTATTTATTAATCAAACCTCATGAAATTCATTGTTAAGTAATACCAATATTGTATCTTCTATTAGAATGGGAACCTTTATATTATATATCCATGTTTTCTAAAATGTTTTAAAAAATGTTATTTTCTAAAACTAAATGATTTAATAAAGATATTTCACATGATAATTGACCTTATATTAAAAATTTTGAGATGAAATTTATCATTGTTTTCCAAATGGGTCACTTTGGACTCCTTCTACAAATTTATGGAAAGAATGTTTATTTTTAATATTTATAAAATGAAAGGATTTTACCACTATCAAATACATTAATTGATTTGAATTATAATTTATATGATTCTATGTTTATTTTAAATGGAAATTATTTTCAAAATATTTTGTTAATTTTTAGTTTTTTAAAAGTGAACATAGTATTTTCATCAAGACTGTTTTTATGCTATTTTAATGGTATTTACATTCATCAATGCTAAAAAACCTTGATGTTTCTTATTATACAATGGGTATATTTTGTAATTATATAGTAATCATTCTTTCTTTAGATGAATTTTGATTGTTTCCAAGAGATTATTATATATCTGATTTCTTTTCCGTCATTTAATCATGTTATAAAAGGAATAATGGTTGTACCTGTGAGTTATATGAAAAAATTTAATGTATATGTACTTTATTAATGTTACAATTATTGGAAATTATTTATGATTATTGGTGATTAAATTATAAACCATGAACATATGTGTTTGTGATATCCCTCCAGTGTATTAGTGAAATATTTATGTTTGGATGTTAACTGTGAGGGTTATCCAACTATAATTGTGATAATTATATCAAGGGTAATTGTGATAGATAATCCAAGTATAACCATAATGGTTATTCCAAATTTAACCATGAGGGTTAATCCGCTTATATCCAAGCAATTTATTACATAGGTTGAGTGAAATGAAAATTTTCTAAGATTCAATAATAGGATCTTTATTCATAGAATGAGTTTTTAATGATTCGTTTGATCAAGATTGATATGATGTGGAAAAGAGTATTGATTCCAATGACTATTAGCTTGGATAAATCATTATACGATGTTTTATAATTGATGATCTTGGTATTGAGGCGTATGAATTCTGTTATTTTTTTTAATTCACTATGATTATGTCTTCATTCATATATTATTATCTTAATCACACTAAGAAATTTTAATTAATCATTATTATGTGTAACCTTTCCTATTATTTGAGCTTGCCTACCTTTTGTTTATTTTTCCCCAGGTCATAAAGAATTAAGGTAAATTATTTTAGTCTAAATAGGTTTAATATGATAAAACATTTTGGGATATGTTTAATATATATTATGGAATATAAAAAATATGGTATTGTATGAAAAAATTCTATCTCAAAGTCATTAGTTTAATTTAAGTAAACATTTCTCTAATTTTGCTAAAAATATATACCTAAATGTACATTATGTAAGCAATTTGTCTAAAATTTCCTTTCAATTTTATAAGTTTTGGATAGAATTTATTTTATGACATTTATTTGTATAAAATATTATGATGTAAAGTTTAGGCTTCTAGCAGCAAATCTAGTTGTGCATGTTTTGGGGATATTACAAAAAATACCCCAAAAATTTGGTATTAATACATTTTTATACACATGAAAATTTGGGTCAAATTAAAAGAAACAATTATATCTTAGGAAGCCATATTTTTTAAAAAAATCACTTGTAGTTAATTTAGAGGGAAAATGCTTAAAAATATATGTTTTTGTGTAACCAAGTACCTGTGTAAATATCAATGAAAAATCAATTGTATTATTTTATTTATTCCCACATTTAAAAAATTATATTTGGACACACTTCCTTTTTAATTTTTAATAAATTATATTTTAAATATTTTAGTTAAATTATTATTATAGAAAAAGGTATGATATTTCATTTCATTCTTCCCATTTTTTCATAACTTTCACTTCCAGGAAGCAATCTGTGTAGATCTAAAATTAAACTTTTTTACTTAATTGTTTATATTTTTATTTAAAAAAATAACATCTCCAAATTTATTTCTTTTTAATCATTTTTAAGAAATATTATATTTGAGTTTTATATTTTTTATTTGTCTAATATTATAATTTGTATTGATTTTATCAATAGGACTACATAAATACTTCCATCGGTTTTAATTATCATTAAGAGTGGTCTTACATTATTCAAATATTTAATTATGTTCACTCTTGTGTTCATAATATATTTTTGGTATATTATGTATTAATTTTGAAAAAATTCAATTTCATTATATAAATCCTTAATATAAGGTTTTTAAAAACCAAATACATAAGAATCAAATGTAAGTTCACTATCATGATTTGAAGATTCCATCTTGTGTAGAATTTATAATTTTTAGAATCATATTTTAGACTTAAATTAGTTTCCTAAATACAAATCCATCCATATTCAAGTGTTATATTCTACTTTTTAAGCATTATTAATTTCCTTAAATTTGGATATTATGGTTTAATATGAAAAATTATCATGTTTTTCAAAAATTTTAATTCAATAAATCTATTATAAATAACATTACCATTTTAGATTCCATTGAGATAATTTGTAGGATAATACCTTATTTTTCTTCTATAATATCCTTTATAAAATTTATAAACTCCCATATCAACTTAATATAAAGCATCACTATCATTTCATTGTAGCTTAGAATCTGATGAGTATAAATTCAATCCCTTTATTTATTTTTTATTCTTCATCAAAAAAATTATTTATTTATAATTATTATTGATTTAATGAACCAGTTATTTCATCAAGTGTATATTATTTTAAGCCATTGATTTCACTAATAGAAAATATTTCTTTTCATACCTTTTCATAGGAAAAGATTAAATATCTATTTATCTAGAAAAATTATTAACCTATTTTTTAGTTAAAGTAGTTATTCCATTTAAAATACTAGAAAATATATGGAACATTTTATGAACACTATCATCATCAACCATTTCTAAATCTTGAAACACATACCTTAACATACCTTGTTTAGTTCTCTTTAATTTATCAGATCCATAATGTGTGAATTTTTATATCAAATAAATATCAAGTATTTGTTTATTAGAATATATTTTACTAATAAAATTTCTTTCTATTTCAATGAATAAAACACTTATTACTTTATAGTTTAAGACATATGTAAGATAATAATTACCATTAAGAGTCCTTAGATCATTATTTTTTAATTTATAAGGTTTTAACATCATAGTTGAATGATAAATAATTTCCTTCATTATGTAAGATTTTATTTTTTATTTCTAATGACTATAGTTAGTACCCTAAATAAGTATAAGTATTTTTGGAATCCATTTATTACATGAAACAATTACCACCATCTCAAAATTATAAACTAATAATTTTTATTTTCTAGATTATAAATTATATTATAAAAGATATAAATAATAAAATTATCTATTAATCTAAAAAGAAGAAGACCCCAAGGGTTAACCTCATCTACCAACTGGTTGATCATATTAAAGGTAAAATAATGGTCATGTGGGGGGGGGGGGGTTAATTTTCTACTCTATAATATTTTGATGAAATATCAAATTTAAAATGACATTTTCATGGAAATAAAAATAACTACGGAAAAAATGGGTTTTAATTTAGTTCATATCAAATTGATTCTATTTACACTATTAACACTTTCAATTTCGAAGTATGACACACACTACATATGTTTCCTAAAATTATAAGGAGACTCAAAAGCCCTTATAACTAACTTGATCACACAATGTGTCATAATCCAAAACACTAGCATTTTTACTCTTAAATATATGACCCTAAACCTAAATTTTATATCACCTATACACACAACAGAAAACCTTCATTTTTTATGTAGTAGATGAAACAACCTTTTATTTGACTATAAAATAAAACAAAAAACCCTTTTTTTTATTGGAAAAAGGAAGAAAAAGATACACCTTTTTGAAATGGAGGTATATCTCAATGTACATTTTGAATGAGAGGTATAACCTGTAAACAAATTAAAAATTTTGATTACAAAATCAAAAAATAATCACACCTATTAAATAAATATGAATAAATAGAACCATGGAAATTTTTTTAGATATATAAGATATTTTTTTTTCTAGATAAAAAATTTCACTTTGGAGTATATGTTATATAAATTGATGTCGTATAGAAAAATTTATAGCAATATTTGATCACAAAAATCTATCACATAGTTAAATTAAATATACAATAAATCATTTTTTAGTATTGGTATTACTGTAATATATTTATAAAATTTATTTATTTAGGATATATTTTAGTCAATTATAACCAAAAAATATTTATCTAAAGTATATTAAAATATAAAAATAATGTAAAACATAGAATATTTTATGTTTTTTGGAAAAAAACAATTGAATCATAGTCCACGTGTTAGACTCTCAGAATATAATAAGTTTTAATTTTCTATAGGATATATATTTTTGTAATATATGATTTCCATAATATGAATTGTACTTGTAAGATTTGTAAATTCATTAGATAAAAAACCATGAATTATTTAATCCCTTAAGATAAAGAAATATCATATGATAATAATTATCATAACTTATAATCCCATAAGATAAAAAATCTGATATGAGAGAATTTTCATATGATATAGTTGACATGTAGGAAATAAAACACATGTATGATATTAAGCTAACATTTTATATGGATCTTTATAAAATAGTGGAATTTTTGAGAAAATAAATCCCATATGATAGAAAAATTTATTCATCGGAAATTCTACATAAGATAAACATCCTATATAGTAGAATAACCTTTCATCATATCAATTATTTGTTAAGTCATTTAAGGATTGATTTTTCTCAAATATCTGTTTATAACAATGATAAAAAATTAAATCAGTTAACAAAAATGTAATGATAACTTAAATTACTAGGAAAAATCATTTTTCACTAAAACAAGTTCTTCTATAAGAAGTGTGTACTTCAATACTCATGGTAAAGGGAATATAATTATAATTTTTAATGATCAAAACAATCGAATGAAATGTCATTACTACAATTATAAAAATATTATATAAATAAATTTAAGCACTCATCATATTATTCTTCAATAATAGTTACTATCAATTAATTAAAATATTTAATTTTACTCTTGAATAAATTTGGTTGCAATTCCTTTTTTCTTAAGTAAATATTTTCTTCAATTATCAAATAAAACTTTTTCAATGATATTATATCATTTATCATATAAATTAATGTATTAATACTTAAATGAGTTTATTATTAAACAATTTCATGAGATGAATCATGAATTTAATTGGTTTAAATTATTTTTTAGATATAATGTAGTGTAAGGACAATTAGATTTATTTTTCTATTAAAACACTTGTTGATTTTAGTGGATTAGTCATCTCTAGATAGATTCTATAACATGAACTAATTACATAATGTATTATTTATAATCCTTTAAATAAAATTATTTTATGAGTTTTCAATAATGGATGTCTTAATATAATTTATGAATAATAATAATGAATAAATGCTTAAAAACAAAGAATGAATAAAGTATGAATAATTATGTATTATTTTCTAAAAATAATTTCACTAGTATTTTGTATATAACACATAAATAATAACTCTTATTTGAATCATTTTAATTATTTAAAACATAATAAAATAAAGTGACAAAAAAATAATTAATTGAGAAGAATGACCTATAGTAAGAGACGACCTATGTATATTTCTATACAACATTCCTATATAAAAAGTTATACTATTTTTAAATACATGTTATAAACTCTATAAAAGAGTTATGGATGATCAAAACACTTCAATATTGATATAAGTGAAATGAATGTGAGAGACTATATGATTTAATAATTATATCTATCATGAAAAAATGTATTATTCGCTACCTGATGTATCGTGTTTTTTGAGTATTATTAGGTGGATGAAATCCAATCCTTATAAAATCCATGGGATTCTAGTGAATATATTCCATTTGTACATTAGATGAAATAAAAAAAATTCATGTAATTTTTTAGTGAATAAAATCCTATAATATATAGTTACATGGATGTCGAGTTCAAAAAAATAAAAATTTATTTGCTGTATCAATATATCCTTACTTTTTCCCTAGTAGTTGATTTATAATTAGTATGTATTATAAATACACCATTATATTAGAAAAGAAAATTGGTATATAATTCATTGAACCTTATATTTTATAAAGGAATCTATTTGCATCAAGAATTTCATCGCTAAACATTTGGTGGTTCATAATATATTTGGATAAATAATGTTCTACGGTGACAATAATAGAGATATTACTTAAGAAAATGAACCTTGAGCTAACCAAATGACCAAACATACCTTTCAAAAATAAAATCTCATTCAATAAATCATTTATAGGGGTTATGTAATATTTTTTAGGTAGATATGAATAGGTATTTATAATATCTATAAACAAAGAAATTATTTTAGAAAAATCATGAGATTCATATAAATTATTTGGGGATTAGATAAATGGAACTATTAATGTAATTGTTGTTATTAATATATATTATAATTGTTTTGTAATAAAGGAAATATCTACCAATTATTCATTAATACTTGATACAAATTATATTTCATATGTGTAATTATTAAAAGTAATTAAAGTATATTTTTAGGTTTACCTTAATCAATGATCATTAAAAATAATCTTTGGATGTGATGGTATAAAGTATAATAATGAAATAATTATTCAAAAACTATTATCCAGATAGGTCTAACAATGTATGTTTTGTTGAATGATATATGATAATTGATAAAATTGTGGGTTTAATCTTATATCAATCCCTATTAAGTTATCTATCACATGAACCATCACACACTATTTAAATTTTTATAAAAGACATCAGGGGATACTAATAAGGGTGTGGTTGGTTAAAATATAGATAATATAGTTTATATTTGGTAGAAAAGTTTATATTTATACACTTATATGATATGTATAATATATGGGTCCCAAAATGAATTAGAATGGGGAAAATCATTATTTTTTTTGTAGCATGTGATATTCTCAAATTTTCATGACACAACTACTCTGTACAGTTATGGGAAAACTGATAAGCTCATATATAGATACATCCTAAGAAAAAAACCTTTAAGGGAATAATAAAGATAAAAAACAATAATGATTAAATATATTCATATTACAAAATATAGACTAGGAAGACACTAGAGAAATAAATTCAAATAAATATCATTGAAATTTATCCCAAACTACTTACCTCATATTATAAGGCCCCGACCTTAAACATTACTTAATATTGAAAGAAATGAATAATTCCCATTGAGGATATTTTTAGGTTTAGATTTTTAGAGAATTATATCATAACTATTACATCTCAAAAGATTACACAGTAGAAACTTCTACTAAGTTTCCTTTTTTTTCAAAACATGAACTAAAAAAAAGTCATTTCTAGTTCCATGTTTATGAAAGAATGAATTTTCATTGATCCCTTAATTGACCCTATTCCACATTATGTCCTGTGAAAAACATTTAAAAAAAACTTGGGGTGAGCATAAAAAGCTCAGTAAGGGATACACAAAGAGAGAAAACTGTTAGTTTTTCAAAACAAAAAGTATACCATGAATACTTTATCAAAGTAATACTTTTCACCTTTATGAAGTAGTTAAAACTCTTAAATGAATAAACGATCATTACTTACCCTTTTCAACCAAAATATTACCATAAAACCCATATAAAGAACATATAACATATAAAGGAAACTTGGGACATAAACATACTTCGACGGAATAACCATACGATCGACTTCCACACATATCACTAAATGGAATAGCCATACGGCCAACATCCATACCCAATGAATTGGAGGTTATAATGTAACCACCCATCCTGGTATTCACGGCACCACCCGTCATATGGTTTATCACGTAACCACCCATCAAATGTCCAAGTACCATTATAAAATCATAAGATATAAAACAAAAATAATGGAAAGAAAAAATTTCCACATTTCAAACACAATATATCACATAAATATATTGACATAACAAATCCATTATAAAACCATTTTAAATACCAAAATACATAAAATAGTATATGGTATTTGTTTCATTAAAAAAACATCATGGCTTGTTGAGGAAGCCAAAGACCAAATAATACTCGCGGCGGTGGAAAAGTTCATTGTCACTGAGTACATTAAAAGAAACATTCCTTTTTCTCGTTTTGTAAAATGCTTCATAGTAAAGGATTCCTTTTGTATAAAATTAAAATTCAAAGGGGTTTATACACTGTATAAAAGATAGACTTGTATTAGAACAAAATATGCCTCAATGAAAGAAGATTGAGACGAAGCCCCTTACCTCATGTACGACATGACTCGATTGCTCTTTAATCTACAGAATAATAAACTAAAGTTAATTTATACTTTCTTAAGAACCTTTTTAAATTTTATTATTCCTTTTATATAACTTATTGCCCTGTTATGAATGTTATGTAATCATTTAATTTAACAAAGTTCGTTTTGTCGATATTTGGTACTTAAGTCAAAAATTGACTTCTTACAATTACATGTTTTTTTATGTGGTCAAAGGTTCATTATCTCCAGAATGATATTAATGATTTGGATATCATATATATCATATATATCCAGAATAGACATGTATTTATAATAGTATATAACATTTAGAGGTAAGAAATGAAATGCACCATTCATGGAGATGGTAAGCCGTACGTATGCATGGACGCTACTTTCATTTATATTTCGTATTTAATGGAGTGAAATCATAATTATATAAGGGTATATTATACTTCCAGTATAACATAATATATAATAACATTAACTCTATCCTTTATACGTCCCACATATGGCATTAACGAATCAAATCACTTTGAGGGGGCAGTAGTCCACATTTCCTAAAATGAAATTATCGTGTTTACCCACAATGGAAACCATAAAGGTATGCCACAAATGAAAAATAAAGAAGCATAAGGAAAACATAAACATAATATATATCATATATAAATAGAGTGACATCTTAATTTCCACCATGAAAGGTGTTAAAATAAGATTGAACAATCATCGTTTCTTGAGGCAGAAAATCGCCAACCACAGAAACAATATGTTCTTTAACCATTAGACAAAGGTGTGTGTAGGTGTAGCTATAATACTTCTCATAAAAACATCAAAGTATATTGAAGATACTGGTGTTGTTACAAAATAAAAGAATAAAAATAGTTTAGGGGGTTGGAGAAGCAAAATAAAACATAAGAACACAAGAAAAGACACTACCTTTAAATCGGGTAACTCTTTTTGATTTGAGCTCAAAGACTCCCTTGGAAAGACATATTCCCAAAGTGAGGCTTCTAGGAGTAAGATAAGGATGTGGAGAGACAAAATGGGCATGGTTTGGCCGAGCCAAAGGCTTGAGAGGTGTGGGTAAGGTGGTAGAGGTGGGGTCCTTTTATAAGAGGAGAGGAGGGGCACTCTTAGAAAGTTATAAAAGGTTACTTTATTATAAAACGCTTTTTCGGATTATAAAGGTCCCAAAATTATATATTTCGAGGATAAGGTGATAAGAGTTCAAAATATACCCATCAAATAGGTTTTTTCCAAGTGTAGGTCTTAGATGTTACATTATCTTTTCATTTTATTTAAATCGTTAAATAATGAGGTAATCGCTGCATCATCATGATGTCATAAATAATTTAATTTATTTAATGTATAAAAATTATAAAAAAATATATCATGATTTAGGAAATATTTTTATAATTTTAATGAATATTTATAGTAAAAAATATTATTTGAATAACCCCATTTAAAAATTGTTTTAGTAAAACATCACATGTTTGTGACCTTTTTATTTTAACATTAAATAAAATGTTATTAATGTCATTTTCCTACCAAAGTGGCTCCATGGGGTCCCAAGTTTACCCATGGATTTTCGTGGTCGGCCATGACACATCCAATAAGTGTAGGACATGTTTCAATGTCATTTCCTATTATTAAAACATTATTTTTACCTTAAATTACACTAATTACCTCTAATCGCGATTAAAAACTTAAAAGTTACTATTCATAAAAAATTATTTTAATCCCATTGAACCAAATTTTGATTCTTAATAACAACCATGTATGTCAGATTTTTTAAATTCAAAATATAGAGGTGGTAAAATTTCAATTAAAAGAAAAATCAGTTTTTTTAAGTACCACTTAGTGGTTTCACTATTCATCAAAAATTGAAGTTTTTCAGAAAAATACCAAAACATCACCCTAAGATATATTTGATATTCTGAATTGAAAAATTATTTCTATTTTACAAAATTTATAACATATAAGTCACATTAATTAATTTAATAATTAATTCCCACTGTCATGACAAATAGCGTGTTTTTATGAAACAATATATATCAAAAAATTGACACTAGTTTAAGTCCAATTTCAAAGTAAAATTAATTCCAACGACCAGTATTGGATTAAATGGTAAAAATATATTCTAATATCAATTTAAAACCAATTAAAAAGATAATCTAATAATATTAATAAATTATATTAAAAAGAGGTTTTTAATTAAAATACAACATTTTTCACTATTCATTAAAAAA
Source organism: Viscum album (assembly GCA_963277665.1). Lineage (NCBI taxonomy): Eukaryota > Viridiplantae > Streptophyta > Magnoliopsida > Santalales > Viscaceae > Viscum > Viscum album. Next base: position 720,078,418 of record OY728145.1, on the reverse strand, counting down.
TGAACTTTATCGGAAAAATACCAAAACATTAAACAAAGTTAATTTTGATGTCCCGATTATAAAGAAGAATTTTATTTGGTCCAATAGAATGTATAAGAGAGACAAAAACTATATTTAATTACGGTTCGCCATCAAAAGGTGATAAGTGGACCTTTAGTGAATATTAGAGTATATATGCCTAAAATTGAATTCTTTTCACACTTTAAACATTTATCCTTTATTGGATAAATGTAAAAACATTTAACAGACACATATAATCATATTTTAGTTATTTCCATTCATTCCCGCCAATACAATGGCTACGTGTTAACTACCAGTTAAAATAATATTATTTTATTACTAGTGTGCAACGTAAGATTTCAAAGAAACTCTTTGTTGTGTATCAGGTACGCTATCGAACATAGAAACCCCTTTAAAGTAAAATTAATATTTAATTTGTAAATATTAATAAATATGAAAATGTTTTATTATTTATTTAACTGGGATGTTACATCCTTCCTTTTTTTTGGGAATTGCGTCCTCACAATTTTATTCACTTATCAAAATAAGTGGGGGTATTTATCCCTCATAGCATTTTCAGATTTCCACGTTGACTCTTCAACCATGTGGTTTCTCCACAAAACCTTTACCTGGTGAATTACCTTATTTATCAACACTTTCTCTCTTTGGTCAAGAATCTGGACAAGTTGTTCTTCATAAGAGATATTCTCTTCCAACCGAACTACATCCAGGCTCAAAACATGAGATGGATCTGTCATATACTTTCTAAACATTGAAACATGAAAAAAATTGTGTACCTGAGATAAACTCGGATGTAAAGCCAATCGGTAAACAATTGATCCAACTCTCTCCAGAAGTTTATATGGTCCAATGAACCTTGGACTCATCTTTCCTTTCTTACCAAATCGCATCACACTTTTCCACAGTGAAACTTTTAGAAAAATATGATCACCTACCTCTAAAGATAGATCCTACCTCCTATTGTCTGTATAACTTTTCTGTCTGCTCTGAGCTGTTCTCATGTGTTTCTGAATCAACTAAAATTTTTCTACCATCTCTTCTACCAATTATGGTCCCATCATCTTCCTTTAACCCACTTCATCCCAAAAAGCTGGAGTTCGACACCGCTTCCCATATAATGCCTCAAACGGAGCCATCTGTATATTGGAATGAAAACTGTTATTATATGAAAATTCAACCAAAGAAATATGTTGGTCCCAACTTCCCTGATAATCCATCAAACAAGCACGTAGAATATCCTCTAATGTCTGAATTGTTCATTCTGACTGCCCATCTGATTGAGGATGAAAAGCTGTACTAAAAATTAATTCAGTACCCAACGACTTTTGAAGGCCTTTCCAAAAGTTAAAAGTAAACCTGGGATCACGATCAGATACAATGGATAGGGGAACTCCATGCAACCAAACTATCTCTTTAATATATAATCGAGAAAGTTGATCTAGAGAGAAAGTATCTTGAATTTGGTAGGAAATGAGCAGATTTAGTCAAGCGATCCACAATAACCCAGATTGCATTATTACCATGAGATGTATTCGGTAATACCACAACAAAGTCCATGGATATATTTTCCCATTTCTACTATGGCTCTGGTAAAGGCTGAAGCATCCCTTTCGGTAACTGCCGCTCTGCTTTAACCTGCTGACAAGTCAAACAGTTCACAGTAAAATCCGCAATATCTCTTTTTATTCCACCCCACCAGTAATACTCATGCAGATCTCTGTACATCTTAGTACTACCGGGATGAACTGAAAATGGGGAACTATGAGCCTCACATAACAGCTCATTCTTCAACTTTGAATCCCCATGCACACATAATCTCTTCCCAAACCTCAAAAAACAATAATTATCAATATTAATTTCAGGCAACTTACCCTTCTGAACCAACTCTACCTTTTTCTACAACCCACTGTCTTTATTCTGCGCTTGCTTAATTCTGTCTGATAGAGATAATCTCACTGATACCTGAAACAAAACAGAATAACTTCCTCCACAAACAACTTCTATGCCAAATTTTATCAAATCAAAAACCAAAGAATCTCGTTCAAAACGTAGCATGGTTAATGAAGCATTACTTTTTCAACTCAAAGCATCAGCCACTTTATTTTCTTTTCCCAGATGGTAATGAATTGTACAATCATAATCCTTGATTAATTCTAGCCATCTCCTCTGTCTCATGTTAAATTCTTTCTAAGTGAATATATACTTTAAAATTTTGTGATCAGTATATATTTCACACTTTACTCCATACAAATGATGCCTCCAAATTTTTAGAGCAAAAACAACAACAGCTAATTCCAAGTCATGTGTAGGGTAATTTACCTCATGAGTTTTCAACTGACTTGAAGCATATGCAATTACCTGATCATTATGCATAAAGACACAACCAAGTCCCTTCAATGAAGCATCACTGTATATAACAAAATCACCATTCTTGGAAGGAAGTCCCAAAACTGAAGCATTCACCAATCTTCTTTTCAACTCCTGAAAAAAATCATTACATTCTTTTGTCCAGATAAACTTAACACCCTTCCAAGTTAGCTTAGTCATTGGAATAGATATCCATGAAACGTTTTCAACAAACCTTTGGTAGTAACCTGCCAAACCAAGAAAACTACGGAACTCAGTTACATTTTTGGGTCTTGCCCATTCTTCAACAACTGTTGTTTTAGCAGTATCAACAGTTATGCCATTTTTTGAAATAATGTGACCAAGGAAAGAAATTTGTTGTAACCAAAACTCACACTTGATGAATTTTCCATACAGTTTCTTTTCTTTTAAGGTTTGAAAGATAACCCTTAAATGACTTTCATGCTCCTCTTTACTTTTAGAAAAAACCACAATATCATCAATGAAAACAACCACAAAATTATCCAAGAACTCATGGAAAATTCTATTCATAAGGTCCATGAATACAGCAGGTGCATTGGTTAACCCAAAAAGAATAACTAGAAATTCATAATGGCCATATCTAGTACAAAACGCAGTCTTAGAAACATATTCTTCTTTTACTTTCAACTAATGGTACCCCAACCTCAAGTGAATCTTCGAAAAAATGCTGAGTTCCCTGGAACTGATCAAACAAATCATCGATATGAGTCAAAGGATACTTGTTCTTAACAATGATATTATTCAAGGCTCTATAATCAATGAAAAGTCTCACTGAACCATCTTTCTTTTTAACAAACAAGACAGGAGCACCCCATGGTGATGTGCTAGGTCGAATGAAACCTTTATCTAATAACTCCTACAATTGCTTCTTTAACTCTAAAAGTTCAACTTGAGCCATTCGGTAAGGGGGTTTTGAAATTGACTTAGAATCAGGAACTAAGTCAAAAGTAAATTCAACTTCCCGATCATGAATAATACCAGACAACTCATCAGGAAAAACATCAAGATACTCATTTACCACTGGCACATCATTAATTAGAATAGTTCCTTTATTTTCAACAATATGTGCAAGATAACATTCATTTCCATCTTTTACTAGTTTCTCACCTTCCTGATATGTTATCAAAATCAAGAGTTTATTCTTGTACACAAACTAAAAAACTTTTTGAAAGGAAACCATTTTAGCTCTGTAGTAAATCTTAGCATGATAAACAGAAATCCAATCCATGCCCAAAATAACATCTAACTCTACTAGAGGAAAAACAATAAGTTTTGCAGGTAGATTCTTTCCACACACAAGGATAAGAAGGTTCTTATAATTTCTTTTTTTCTCAACGTTTCCTCCGAGTGTTTTTACCATAAGTCCAGGATTCATATCTTGAGATGGATTTCCCAATTTACTAGAAAACTTCTTAGAAATAAAAGAATGTGTAGACCCTGAATCAAACAATACATTGGCATAATCTGAACAAACAAACAATGTACCTGATACTACTTCATTCGATGGCCCAACATCTGGTGTAGTAGTTGCAAAGGATTTCACCACCACTTTCAGCTTGTAGTCCGGCTGAATTCCCCAAGTTGAGTTCTTCATTATACAATCATTTGCATAATGACCCATTTTATTACACTTAAAACATCTTACTGCTGGCTTTTCATTGACTGCTTGATCATCTTAATTACAGTTACAAGCAATATGACCAGACTTACCACATCGAAAGAACTTTCCAGACTTAGATAAACATTCTCCAGGATTCATTTTACTACACTTCTCATAGGATGAATATTTGGTTTTCTTACCTCCTTGTTTCTTTGATGAATTCTTCCCCTTTTCATGCCAACTGGACCTCTTATTCTGTTGTTTTTCAAAGAACACCTGATTATCAGCAAACTCCATTTCCACCTTCTCCACACATCGAACTAGTTCTTCATAACTTTTGAACTCACGAGAATCTAAAGCCCTTCGATACTTTGTATTTAACCCTGAGTAAAAACAATTGATTTTACTATCAAGATCTCATATGAAGTTTGGAGCATACCTTTCCAGTCAAGTTAACTTTGCTTCATAAGCATCCACCGAGTCATCCTCCTGCCTCAATTATAGGAATATTTTTTCCATCCTAAGATGAACCACCTTAGGAAAATATTTCTCAAGAAACATACCATGGAATTCATCCTAGTGAAGATCATCAATCTCATCACTATCGCTAATATTTTTCATCATCGACCACCACTGATCTGCTTCACCTTCAAAACGGTAAACAGAAAGACTAACCATTTGACGTTCTGAACACCCCATGACATCAAAAATCGTCTCTAGTGCTTTAATCCACCCTTCAGCTAGCACAGGGTCAGATGATCCTCTGAATGATGGGGGATGTTGCCTCATGAAATTTTCCACCACTGACATGTTCCTCTGTGGTTGATCTGGCTGATCTCGTGCATGGATACCACCACCATTTATATCCTGAGTCAACTGTGCCATCACTGCAATAAACTATTCAGTTACAATTCCGACCATCTCAGGTTGCTGATTTGGAAGGTTGTCTTCCTCCTAATGTCGTCCCAACATAGCTTCCTTGTTTCCTCTACGGAAAACAATTCTAAACAGAGAAATATCTTAGGTGAAGAAACATGGTAATCTTTAAATGCTATATCATTTCAATCATACCATAAATTAATTTATAATTTAACAATTTTTTTACTCCTAAAGTTGTCTAAACCAACCTTTGATACCAACTATAAGGCCCCAGCCTTTAACATTACCTAATATTGAATTAAATGAATAATTCCCATTGAGGATCTTTTCAGGTTTAGAGTTTTAGAGAATTAGATCATAACTATTACATCTCAAAATATTACACAGTAAAAAAATCTAAAAAGTTTCCTTTTTTCAATACATGAACTCCAAAAAAAGTCATTTCTAGTTCCATGTTTAAGAAAGCATGACTTTTCCTTGATCCCATCTTTGACCCTATTCCACATTATGTCCCATGAAAAACATTTCAAAAAAAACTTGGGGTGAGCATAAAAAGCTCAGTAAGGGATACAGAAAGAAAGAAAACTGTTAGTTTTTCAAGACAACAAGTAAACCATGAATAAATTATCAAAGTAATACTTTTCACCTTTATGAAGTAGTAAAAAATCTTCCATGAATAAAAGATCCTTACTTACCCTTTTTTAACAAAAATATTACCATAAAACCCATATAAATAACACATAACATATAAAGGTAACTTGGGACATAAACATACTTCAATGGAATAACCATACGGTCGACTTCCACACATATCACTAAATGGAATAGCCATACGTCCGACTTCCACACCCAATACATTGGAGGTTATAACGCAACCACCCGTCATAGTATTCACGGCACCACCCGTCATATGGTTTATCATGTAACCACCCATCAAATGTCCAAGTACCATTATAAAATCATAAGACATAAAACAAAAATAATAGAAAGAAAACATTTCCACATTTCAAACACAATATATCACTTAAATATATTGACATAACAAATTCATTATAAAAACCATTTTCAGTACCAAAATACATAAAAGGGTATATGGTATTTATTTCATTTAAAAAAACATCACGGCTTGTTGAGGAATCCATAGACCAAATAATACTCACGGCGGCGGAAAAGATCGTTATCACCGCGTACGTTAAAAGAAACATTCCTTTTTGTCATTGTAAAACGCTTCGTAGAAAAAGATTTCTTTTGTATAAAATTAAAAGTCAAAGGTGTTTATACACCGTATAAAATATAGCCTTGTATTAGAACAAAATATGCCTCAATGAAAGGAGATTGAGATAAAGTCCCTTACCTCGTGTCCGACGTGACTCGATTGCTATTTAATCTCCTGAATAATAAACTAATGTTAATTTATACTTTCTTAAGTACCTTTTCAAGTTTATTATTCCTTTTATATAACTTATTTCCATGTTATGAACGTTATGTAATCATATAATTTAATGAAGTTCATTTTGTCGATATTTGGTACTTAAGTCAAAAATGGACTTCTTACAATTACATGTTTTTTTATCTGGTCAAAGGTTCATTATATACAGAATGATATTCATGATTTGGATATCATATATATCATATATATCCAGCATATATATGTAATTATAATATTATATAACATTTAGAGGTAAGAAATGAAATGCACCATTCATGGAGACGGTAAGTCGTACGTACGCATAAATGCTACTTTCATTTATATTTCATATTTAATGGAGTGAAATAATAATGATATAAGGGTATATTATAATTCTAGTATAACATAATATATAATAACATTAACTCCATCCTTTATACGTCCCACATATGTCATTAACTAATCAAATCACTTTGAGGGGGCGGTAGTCCGCACTTCCTAAAATGAAATTATCGTGTTTACCCACAATGGAAACCATAAAGGTATGCCACAAATGAAAAATACAGAAGCATAAGTAAAAAATAAACATAATATATATCATATATAAATATAGTTACATCTTAATGTCCACCATGAAAGGTGTTAAAAAATTATTGAACAATCATTGTTTCGTGAGGCAGAAAATCACCAACCACAGAAACAGTATGTTCTTTAACCATTAGATTAAGGTGTGTATAGGTGTAGCTCTAATACTTCTCATAACAACATCCTAGTATATTTAAGATACTTGTGTTGTTACAAAATAAAGGAATAAAAAGATTTTATGGTGTTGGAGAAGCAAAATAATACATAAGAACACAAGAGAAGACACTACCTTTAAATCGGGTAACTCTTTTTTGATTTGAGCTCAAAGGCTTCCTTGGAAAGACTTCTACCAAAAGTGAGGCTTCTAGGAGTAATAAAGGTATGTGGAGAGACAAAATGGCCAGGGGTTGGCTGAGACAAAGGCTTGAGAGGTGTGGGTAAGTTGGTAGAGGTGAGGGCCTTTTATAAGTGGAGAGGAGGGGCACTCTTGGAAAGTTATAAAAGGTTACTTTATTATAAAATTATTTTGGGATTTTAAAGGTCCCAAAATTATATATTTCTAGGATAAGGTGATAAGAGTTCTAAATACACCCATCCAATAGGTTTTTTGACAAGTTTAGGTCTTTTATTTAACATTATCTTTTTATTTTATTTAAAACGTAAAATAATGAGGTAATCGCTGCATCATCATGGTGTCATAAATAATTTAATTTATTTAATGTCTAAAAATTATAAAAAAATATCATGATGTAGGAAATATTTTTATCTTTCTAATGAATATTTAAAGTTAAAAATATGACTTGTATAACCCCATTTAAAAATTGTTTTAGTATAACAACACATGTTTCTAACATTTTTATTTTAACAGTAAATAAAAAGTTATTAATGTCATTTTCGTACCAAAGTGGCTCCATGGGGTCCCCAAGTTGACCCATAGATTTTCATGGTCGTCCATAAAACATCCAATAAGGGTAGGACATGTGTCAAGGTCATTTCATATTATTAAAACATTATTTTTACCTTAAATTACACTAATTACCTCTAATTGCGATTAAAAACTTAAAAGTTACTATTCACAATAAATTATTTTAATCCCATTGAACCACATTTTACTTCTTAATGAAAAATATGTATGTCGGTATTTTGAAATTCAAAACACAGAGGTGGTAAATTTTCATTTAAATGAAAAAATAGTTTTTTTAAGTACCACATAGTGGTTTCACTATTCATAAAAAATTGATGTTTTTTTCAGAAAAATACCAAAACATCAAACTAAGATATATTTGATATTCTGAATTCAAAAATGATTTATATTTTAAAAAATTCACAACATATAATTTACATTAATTAATTTAATAATTAATTCCCACTGTCATGACAAATAGCGTGTTTTTATGAAACAATATATATCAAAAGATTGAAAGTAGTTTAAGTCCAATTTCCAAGTGAAATTAATTCCAATGACATCTATTGGATTAAATGGTAAAAATATATTATAATTTATCTTTAAAAATAATTCAAAAGATAATCTAATCATATTAATAAATTATATTAAAAAGATGTTTTTAATTAAAATACAACATTTTTCACTATTCATTAAAAAATGAACTTTATCGGAAAAATACCAAAAATTTACACAAAGTAAATTTTGATGTCCCGATTCTAAAGAAGAATTTTATTTGGTCCTATAAAATGTATAAGAGTGACCAAAACTATATTTAATGACGGTTCTCCATCAAAAGTCGATAAGTGGACCTTTAGTGAATATTACAGTATATATGCCTAAAATTGAATTATTTTCGTACTTTAAGCCTTTATCTTTTATTGGATAAATGTAAAAACATTTAACAAACATATATAATCATATTTTAGTTATTTTTATTCATTCCCGCCAATACAACAGCTACATGATAACTACCATTTAAAATAATATTATTTTATTACTAGTGTGCAATGTAAGATTTCAAAGAAACTTTTTATTGCGTATCAGGTACGCTATTGAACATAGAAACCCATTGAAAGTAAAATTAATATTTAATTTGTAAATATTAATAAATATGAAATTTTTTTATTATTTATTTACCTGGGATGTTACACATATCCATCCCTAGTTAACCTCACATTAAACTCCTCAAACAATATAATTAAAGACAAAGAACCGAAAAATAACCAAGTGACAAAAGTTATAACCTAAAGTAGAATAAATTGTGGTAATATAGTATTGGGAAACTATTAATTATAATTCATAAAAAATAAATTTAAATTAGATCCATTAAGACAAATACCTACCAGAAAAAATAAAAATTAGAGGATGTTAAAATTTGATTAAAAATAATTTTAAGCAGTGAATATTCTAATTTATTATTTTATGAAATAATAATCAATTCAAATTGGTTTTGATATAAATTTTTGGGTACGATTTAAAAAAATGGTTTCATTTTCACATTAGAGAACAATATATAACGAGTTTAATATTGGTTCCAAATAAGTATTTAATCTTTACTATCATAGTCTTGATTACCAATATCAAATAAATAAAATATCGTCATTATCGTTTTCTAAAACAATAATTAAATATTATTTATCTAATGAATGAATCATCACATATAGCAGAAAAAATACTCATAAACAAAAAATCCTCTAAATTAAATTTTTACACAAGGGTGAAAATGGAACTATAAAAGAAGAAAATAAAAAATGATCCTTATAATATTATAGAAGAACTATAACACCCCTCTATGATATAAATAGATAATATCTCGAATGAATCTTCTAATTATATAAATAATTTTAAAAGGTAAATGAGAAACATATTAATGTTTACAAGAATCATTAATTAATGAAATATAACAGAAAAATATTGAAAAAAACTCATATCATGAATAAAGTATTTAAATTAGTATGATTATCCAAACTAAAACATAACAATTAGAACACCACTTTGATTAAAAAAATATAAAAAATCATAAAATAGTTTGAGAATTAAGATAATGAAAATTTATATAAATAATTAACAATATTATAGGTTTATTAAATTATTAATAAAATAAATAAATTTAAATAATTAATTCATAAATTAATTTAACAATATTAATAAGAAAGATCTTTAATTGATCTACTATGAAAACTAAGAAAAATATTAGAATAAATTTATGATAAAAAAACATGAAATTCAATAAGATTTTAAGGGTAATATTCTTATAATACTAGTAAAAGTGGAAAGAATTAACTAGTGTATATGATATCTACAATAAAACGTGGTTAAAAAAATTATATGTATAATGAAAAACTTGAAGAATATTATAAAAAGTAGAAAATTTAGTTCAAAGGAACAAATAAATCAGGTTAAGGCCCCCTTATCTAGGTCAATCTTAATTTTTTTAGATCCACCTAATAAGAACCTCTATCATCATTATTTAGTGAAAATCATCATTATCCACACTTCATAAGAGTGGAAATATATTCCCCACAATAACAAGTAATTTATAGAAACATCTATGTTTGTACAAAAAAATAAATTAAATCAAAACATTGTACTATATCAATATCAAAACCACATTCTTATATTATATCCAACAAAAATATGCCAGTATATCTAATTTACCTCTTTATACTCCATTGAACAACAATGCAGTACCCTAGGGAACATTTCACTCTTATATCTCTATTGATATATTAAAAAACATGATACCAAATAAGAGTAATACACCTTTAAATAATCCATGTAATAAAAATGAAGAGGTACCTATACAGAAATATAAGATTTATAACATAAATTGATATGGTTAGGTTGTAAATTCAAATAAGGAACACATTTTTAGCACTTTGGACCATTCCAACAGAATTTCCCCCACATGGGCATGCTACTTGACCTCAAGAAAGCTTCCATAGGACATAGGAATGCAGTGAGATACTAATATTGTATTTTTGAGAGTATATCCATTAAAATAAAACCCAATTTTATGAATGAATCTATATAAAATGTGGAATGACCCTTCTGTCCAACAGACATTGCAAAAACCTATAGAAAAATAAATTAGTGGCCAAACGGGTCCTTAATGTCTAGAAAATAAATCACTAAAATAATCTATTGGATGTATCAATCGTAACTGACTATAAACAATAAATAACGAATAAGAATTTGTCTTATATAAATATAATGAAAATTGACCAATATATATGTTGAACAATAACTAAAAATAAAACATTGAACTCTGGCCCAACTTATATACCATTCTTCTAAATCATATACCTCTTTGAATCAAAAATATTTAGGTGATTATCTAACTCCATGAAATAAACATGTTTAGAGATAAAATTAGAATTTCAACCCACACAAATCAAAACCCATGCCTTCTATGTGAGTAGGTGGTGCATCTAATGACCTACTAAGAATCCTTAGTCATTCAAAAAAATTAGTGTTATTGTTCTCAATTATAGGTTAATGATATATATATATATATATACTGTGTTATCAAACCCATGTAACATAACCACATGAAAATATACAAAAATATACATCATCCATAATTTCTGATTGCCTGGTGTTAGTCAAACCACAACTGAACCCGAATATACTTGATTTGGTTAGAACTGGATGTCTCAGATCATGAGTAACCACCTAGGAGAAGAAATTAATACCCCAAAACAATACTTGTTATCTTACCTACTTAATTTAGTTAAATATGTTTTTAAATATTAGTAACCATCTAGGGGGACCAAGTCCTACCAAGAAGCCAATAAATTATATCATACTAGATTTAGCCAATTCCACCATGTCTTTGAGAATTTAACAAGATCACTCCAACCAGTATCAATACCATGTTGAATTTATCAAATAAATACCCATCCAATATAGTAGAACATAAAATTTCAAGGAGTGTTTCTACGGTATTCAAAACTAATAGTATTATTTTTAATAGCTAAATCCTAAGAGTATGTCATAAAAAATCCAAACTAGTCTCAATGATAATTAGGATGGTTGGATATCCTTCCTAGATTCCATGTAACTTATCCACATAAATCCAAAATAGTGGTACTTATGATTCTTAAGAGCATGTTTAATTCAATCCAAATCAGAAGCACATATTAATCCAAGGACCATGTTTGAGGCATTTGAAACTAGTAGTGTCATTCTCAAAAACTGATTACTAGGAGCATGTCTAGGGAAATACAAACCCACCTGAAGGATACTTTGGAGGTTCACACCCTCTTCATGATTCTAATGAACTTAGAGAGATTAATCCCAACTATTATAATAATAAAATAAATTAAAATTTACAAGAATTTATAAATACGTATCAGGTATTAAGGATAGATCTTGGGAACTAATCCTAGTCATTCGATATAAATACATACATTTTAGTGTCCAATCTTTCCACCTTGAATCATCTCTCAATAAGTGTCTCACAAGTAATGTGCATATTCCAAAAACTATGAAATGTAGAAGATGTTGACCTCTCAAGTGAATAACCAATCATTTTTATAACATCTATATCATCCTCACAATAATGATTCATGTTTCAGATAAGACCAATAATCATCAATATCTATATCTTTCACCTCCCTTCTATAGGTTCAATAAAACACAAGGAACCTTCCTTGGACCCCTTAGGTGAAACCATAGGTTGTTGAACCTATATGGGTTCCTATATAACAATTCTATCCTAGATATCTAACAAATTATCTTGACCTAAATATATCTCAACCATCACTATGGTTTTCCAAAATCATCTCTAACCACTAAGGGGGCCAACTATATTATCCCATTAAATAATAGGATTTGATTCCATTAGATAAAATATTTGTCCATAACATAATCTAACATCATCATTCCATAAGTATAATACAAGGAAACAAACCCATAAAGTGAACACAAATTCCCTCAAGATTTAGAAAAATGTGGCATTATCCTCATAGATTCAAAAGCAAAAATGCGAGCCATGTCAATCTCTTCTGGCTTCCTCTTTTTAAAATATATTAAAAATAATCTATACAATCATTTAGAATTGGAATCACATGTATTATTTTACACATTCTATGACCTTGTCCAAAATCACATAAAAATATTCTTCAGAGAATTCTATTTGTATTTTGAAATTATATTTCAAAAACCATATTCAATTCACTGCTTTATATTTAAAATTCCCCTTGATCCATATAACTAATTATATTCAAATTTTAAAATGGACAACTCTTTTAATTCAAAATCTAATTCACTGAACCAAAAAAATTCATAAATAGGACCATTGATACTTGTTTGGACATAGTCCCACCATTGAACCACTTAGTATGATCCACACTTGATTTTGACTATTAGACTAACATGAACCTTCCCCAATATATGGTTAAGTTGCATATGTAAATAAATATTAGAATAATAATAATGATTTTAATAAAAATATTGAAATTAAAAATAGATAAGAGACTAAAATAAATTCTTGTTTACCTGTCTCATTCAAAACCATTTTTTATTAATTCATAGTCCAAACACCACTTTCCTAGGATAATCAAAGAATCAACTCAATTCATCCGAATCTATACTACACAACATAAAAAATAATTAAATATAATAATTTTTTAATTAATTATATAATTTAATTATAAAAAATCACTATATATTTTAAATTTAAACAATTTATAATAATTTTAAAAGGCCTAATGGTTAATGTTTTCATACTAAAATGGGGGCCAACCACTCATTGAAGGTCCATGATAGAACCCCAAAATGACTTTGAGAAAACCCAAAAATATTACCCTTAATAGATCCTAATTTTAAAATAATTTTATATGAAACCCTAAAATAATATACAACACAACTTTTCACAAAGACAATGATGATAGGTGGTAGGGTTACATCTTCTCAGAACATTTACTATGATCCACTATCACAACCCCAATTACGAGGGTACATTTCCAACATTCCTTGATGAAAAATCATCACAATCATAATCTATAAAAGTATAAAATTAAATATAGGTCAAGATAAAGGATGTAAAGAGAGGATGATAGGAGATAACAACTAAAACATTGAATGTAATCTCCACAGAATATCATATTTCTAATGGGGATCAAAATAAAATGAAAGGGTAGGATAAGAGAACCTTTTGGGTTTGGTCACAAATGAAAGAAGAAAGTGGGTGAAGGGTTTTTGAAATAAATATGGGGAAATGGGAACTCTAATATTTTTTAAACTCCACCGAACAATAAAATGTATTGTACCATGCGTTATCCTCTACCTATCACCATTTTATACAAGGATAAACCCATGGTTCCATGCCAATATAGGGTCTAATAAATTTCAAGAAATGTGTTTCTCCTTTAATTTTAAAATTGTCGATTCCCCTTGGTCACAAGGTAAAGAAAATGACCATTCCATTGGAACGACAATGTTGTGGTAGTGGTGGGGCCATTCCAATAAAAAACACCCATCTATGGGGGTTTTCCTAGGATGTTTTCAATAATATTTCCCCTTAGACATCACACACATCCCAATATACTATTACATTCTTCTTAGTTGTTTCACACTACACCAAGAGGTTCACTACATCATGGACCTCCCCATGGTGTCATAACCATATCATGAAATAGTTGTGGGTCCACTCATAAGATCCCAGAAATCCACTCTATCATTTGATCACTCCCAAGACAAGTTTCATATACCAAAATCATATATTTGGGATGTTGAAAACACTAAAAACTCTACTCTATCACTCCTTCTCATAAGAATATTTATATGAATATTAAAACATTACATTACATTTGAATTTAAAACCCCCAAAAAAGGAATGGGTTTTTAAAAACAATGCACCATTTAATATATCATTCCCGAGATATGAAAATTGTAAGTAACAACAAAACTAAAAATATCTCTATTTTAATTTTCATTTTCAAACCATCACATTAAATTTCCAAATGAATATGCTATGACTACACAAATCTAGACACCAAACCTTAATACAACAAATTTTCTCCAAAAATTATGGTATGATCCTTGAAGCACCACAAATACATCTCAAATGTCAAATATGTTGTGGTTTTCACATCACTATATCCATTTCCACATCGACCTAATCATTTGTTAGACAATTATTAATATGGGTCTAAACTTAACCCATAAATGCATAATAATTTTTTTGACCATGAACCCATAACCCCCAGATGAATCATTTAAATACTTAACTCACATACCAAAGTCATAACCTGACTATCACTAAAATATCCATGGTTAGATCCATAATCGATCTATCCAACTGTCATGATCTACACATGAGCATTGATATGAATCTAATTTGACACGCCCATGGGCCAAAATAAAACTATCCACAATTAATTACCATCTAAATAATTCACTCAAACCCTACACAGGAACCTCTATATCAAGTTTACCCATTCAATATGATTCTTAATTTTTTTTCAATGACTGATTAGCTTCACTATGTATATAACACTTCTAAAATAAGGGTCATCCACCCAGAAATCATATGATACTACCCACTACAGACTATCCATTCCTTTCAAGATTAAAAAATAAAATATCTACCACCTAGTACAATACATTGTTAAAAAAATGACTAGGCATGATCACTCTACTCATACATGAGTTCTATGATGAAAACCATTCACAAAGCACCCAGATGGTTCCATACCACACTCATATATCTTAAAATATTGAAGTTTCAATAATTAGGTCATCTAGAACATGTGGTTATCCTCATAATAATACTATAAAACTTGAAATAGATTCCCACCAATAGTTTTCACTACCATAAGAATCACTAATATAAATTGAAAATCAATATCTACAAACCATGAATTTGACTATAACAAACCACAAGCTACTTGATCCCAACAACCTCATCTAACTCATGAGATATAAACACACCTATGTCCCTAATAAAACCATCGTACACCCTTCAAAACACATAAGAAAATGCTAACATAATTTCTAGTATATTATAGATAAATAAGAAAATATAATATATATAAGAACTGATTTATTTTTTCCGTTATCTAACCAAAATAGGTCCAAACCATCCAACCACATTTTTTAAATCCAGAAAAAACCTAGAATACCAGCCAAGAACATAATTTATCATCTCTTTTCCCATTAGTAAATCAGAAATCATCATGTTTTCATATTTATAATGAATTGGTCCGTTATTTAACATAATTATTCAAATCATTAACACATGACGAAACTCACTAATTTATTCAAAAAACATGTTGTAATCCATAGGGTTTTAGAAAAATTTGAAAACACACATATCCATGAACTTATCATTTCTTTTTTGAAAACTAAATTCTATTTCAAATTCTAATTTCAATAAAATTTTACAATTATTTTCATGAAATAAAAAAATACGAGTCCATTTAAAATTTACAGGTTCCACACATTATGAAAACTTTTAGAACCATATTACACACACCTCATTCCACCACATGGGGTTTCTTTTAAAAAAATAGGAAATACATACAAATAAAATATAACAATTTATTAATGGTGTATAAATTACAATAATTAAAATAGATAAAAAATCCTATTAAATATAAACTAATCTAATCAAATATTTTAAAATATATTGGAAAACACTATTAGTACTATATGTCCATTCAATTATTAGTGGATTGTAATGAGAAAAGAAGCCAAGAAACCCTTCATAAGGAAATAGGTATCATTCCCTATACATTCCACTATCATGATTCATATACAATTAAAATGCTACAACCTAATCCGTATGACTCATCACAAGACTCATACATACAAAATTTGGATTCTCAATCTAAAATAATATCTTACTCATCATAATGTTCATAGTTCCAAAACTGGACATCCCCAGGAAAAATAGGTCTGAACCAATGCCTTGTTGGCTGGGAGTACACTTAGTCTACCTCCAATTTATGAAAATTATATCTTCATTAATATCCAACAATATCCCATCCCAAAACTGACTCTAATATATCATTTTAATGACCCGTCTTGGGCTACCTAAATGGCATCTGCACTAAGATTCTAATTAACCCGAACTGTTCCTCCACATATGCAAGAGGAAACTAACTAGTATTAAGGGCCTAAGAAATTATTGAATAGACCATACCATATAAAAACATTTTAATGAGGTGTTAAAATCTATTGAAAATTTGGAATCACCCAAAAGTACAATGGATATCTAAAAAACCATTTTATAATTAAATAATGATCAAAATTAGCTTTCATAGTCAAGAATATAATGGAAGAAAATATCCTATTTTAATCTTCGACTATACCAAAGTATCAAAAAAGGATAACAATAAAACATAGATAATATATAAATAAAATCCACACTAGTATGTACATATGATGAATGATAATTAAAAATAAAAAAATTAGCCTATGGACCACCCCTTACTATCCTTTCAATTCCTCAAACTCTAGGGACCTATAAACATGATACATGTATATATATCAAATTAATAACTATTTCCTGATATAAAACATAAAGGCCAACCTTTGTAGATAAAACCCTTAAAATGTACCTAGGTAAGGGGTGATTATAATTACCTAGTATGAATCCTCGATGCGTAAATAATTCTATGTGATATCTTGATTAAGTAAATGTATATGGAATACATATACATAGTTATATCATGCCCATGAAATAAACCTTCTAAATCACAGAAAATAATATTCACATCTTCAAAAATCTCAATTTGTTAGGTGTCAGCTACACCACCATAACCCCCAAGCTGACTTAGTTCAGCTAGTTATGAATTTTAATTTACATGATTAACTAGAAGAACTATTTCCCTCCCTAAAACCAATTACTTATATCATAACTTCTCCCACCACTATTTGATGAATTCAAGCACGATTAACCACCTAGGAGGACGCTATCATACACCAAAACCAATAGTAGATATCATAACAACTGCATATAGAACTAGAGTGTCTCTGGGAAATTCATGAGATTATATCGAACAATATTAGGACCATGATTGATTCATTGGAGAAAGTTATAGAAAATCCAGTAGTAAATAAAGATCTAAATAGTGTGTGAAAGTCATTTCAGGAAATTTGTATCACGTTTAATATATAATTACTAAAATAATGTTCTATGGAATCTAAAACAACAGGGTGGATACTGGGGAGGGTCATATCCCCTTATTTAATTTCATGGAACACATCCAAGGGAATTGAATCCTATTAAAAATTAAAATATTGGACCCTGTACAAGTTATTAAAAATTAATAGAACATCTAAATCCAATGACCATGTACAGGACATTCACAATGAGTAATATCATACTCAACAACTTATTCCTAGTTGATTTTACAAGTAAATATATACCTACCCAATGGAAACATGGGAGGGACACAATACTACCATGATTCTGAGGGAATCATCAATGAAAATAATAAAATAAAGTCTTTATATAAGGAAAATTTATAAGGAATTCTAAATTGATATCAGGATTTAAGGATATATCTATAGAACTAGTACAAGGAATCCCATTTATATAACTACATATCGATGGGATTTAATCACAATTAAATAATATCACAATTTAAATTTCACAAGGGATGTCTATATATTTTAACCAATACCACATATCTAACATCATCCTATCACATTAATAAAATATCATTACTATATAAAAACATTTCAAGCTCACACAAATGATTTGAGTCTATGGAAACACTTGAAATCATGAACATGTATATCTCTCATGGAGCCTCTCTAGGGTTAACATACTACTAGGAAGTCCACCAAGGGCCCCCTATTTCAATCAAAAATATGGCAACCCTATAAGGGTTCCTCATTAACATTTCCATTTATTACCTTTAACTCGTTATCATAGTAATAACATGTCTCAAAAAAGAGACCTTCCTTTAGAATGATCAGTACACTCTAAGTGGGTACCCTACATCATATTGACCTAATATAGGCTTTGATCATAATAAAAATCATATATATTTAAAGAAATTTCACACATCATCATTCCATATTCTATATACAAGGTAATAATTACATGATGTGCACAAAAAATTAACCAAGCCTTAAGAAAATAGTACATTGCACTCATAAAGTCAAACTGACCAAAAGAAGCCATGTTAACTGCTTTATATTTCTTTATTTTTAAGATCTAATAGAAATAATATTTATAATAATTTAGATTCTTTATCCATGTTTTATTTTACACATTATTGTCCCTTATTCCAAATAATTCTAAAATACTATTTTAACACACTATTAACATCACTACTTTGACAATGAAATTCCACTCAATGTACCATTTCATAATAAAATTTTAATAATTAAATCCATTTTACTTGAAAAATTCATCATAATCCTCATAAAATATAAAGAAGTCCACTATTAGTCATTAGACCACAACATCACCATCGTACCATTTAGAAAGCTATGTGGTCAATGATTTTATATTAGGATAATGTGAGCCTATTCCAATACATGGATAAGTCACAAAAGTAATGTAGTATGATAAAATAATAAAACTTATAAAAAATAGAAATAAAAACCCAATGAAACTAAGATATTCAAATAATGTCAAGGAAACATACTCAATTAAAGAAGTTTTTCATTAATCCACAACTCTACCTTCACTGCCTAGGCCCATCCAAGTATCAAATCAAATCTTAGGGTTCCTATATTAGTATACAACATAAAATAATTATGTGAAACTTATTTATAATTAATTATTAAATTTAGTTATAACAATTCAGAATTTATATATACTATAAAAAATTAGGCATAATTTCCTAAATCTCACTTAGTAACCTTAACACATCGAAATGGAAACAACCTCTCAAATAAGGTCTATTTTGAACCTTAGACACCATTTCAAGAGAAATCATTAATATGAGACACCAGATAAAAAACCAATTTAATTAAATTAAATCCAAAACACAAAATTATTCTATGGTAAAAATTATATTATGTAGAATGATGAATAGAATAATGGTTACATCCTCTAGGGACCTCCTCGATGATATGGAAATGAAATCCTAAAGAAATGGGATAACATGAACCTTGATTCAATAGAAGTCACTACAGAACCCATGTTGTATAAGGGAAAAATAAAAATTGGATTCGTATAATGAAAAAGTGAGGATAATGGGAGGATAATTTTCAACAAAAAAAATAGAAAATTCTACAAAATACCCCGTTTACAAGGGGTCAAAGGAAAACAATCAGGTTAGAGATATCAATTTATATTTGGATGTATATAATAGGAAGAGATTAGAAAGGGGTTATAAAATCTAAGTGTGAAAATTAAAAGGCTACATTATTTTTAAAATAGAATTTGTTGAAAAAATGGAATTATCTACACTATAGCCCCTCTTTCTCACACAATCATCCATACTGCCACCCATAATGGACCATTCCTAGCTATGGGAAAATTACAGAAAATCTATGAATTTAACCTTATTCAATTCCCACCAATGGACTCCTTTAGTTCTATGGTCAATCAAATTCATTTCTATTGAGAACCATAGTGTGGGGGGATGTCCATCCCCCATACCAATATAAGATGAGGAACTAATGAATTATTATCTAAGAATTACTAACAATATAAACCCTTAAATAACATTCAAGATCAAGTCCTTATTCCCTCAATCTTATGATATTTCCATTTTACCTCTAGGTTCACCATGTATTGGTCCACCCTATGGCGGTGCACCTAGAGAAATAAATAGTTAGTGGTCCATGTTTCTTTATTATAATTTCCACATGAGTATCTGAACGCACTTTGTACCTCATTATTTATACCAAAATATTATTTTTCCAAACATTAGAACCAATAATTGGTTCAAATATAATCCTTACTACAAAAATAAAATATCTTAACTACCTCATAATTAAACAACTCAGTAAAAGGTACAAGGCTTTACAATGTGTATAGAGGATAAAAATAGGAAAACTCTAGGATAATCCTAGTAATCTTTGATATTGAACATGAAATATAATATAAATTTCTTGGTAGGGTAGAATAGTTATCCACAACAGCGAGAAAGCACAAATGGAATGTAGAGTGGATCTTTGACACATTATTTGTTTTTTAATAATTACCTATTCCATCAAACATTTATTTATAAGATATGATCTGTCTTATATTATTCACTACTAGGATGTAGAATTACACATCATTAATTTTTTTAATTTATTATTTTTATTATTCATTTTATATAGAATTGTTGACTATATGATCAAATAATTCAATACTTATAGAACATTATTTATATTATTATTTTCTAGTTTGATATAATATTATTTTATATGTTTATTTACTATTATTATTCATTATAAATGGTTTATATTTATTTCCTTTATTATTTTATTATTTTTTATTATTATAGGTAATAATTTTTTTAATTACTTACATTAAATGTCTAAGGTTTTCTATTATTTTGATAGTGTATAGATTATGTTTAAAAAATTATGTGTTTGAGAATTTAGCTAAGTCCAATATATTAGTGATCACCATTTTTATATAAGGTAAGAAATTTTATAAAATAAAAACATTGTTTGTATCCATGTAGTTGAGTGAAATATATATTTCAAGGTGGAAATATCTATTAAAAATTGATTAAAATCATTATATTTAAAGTATTTCTGTATTTATAGAATAATAAATTTATGATGAAGATAAGAATTATCTTACACATTGAAGAAATAATGTTATGTATCAAATTTTTATTAATTTTTAGTATCCTATAAATGAATAATTTATAACATATTGACCTGAATTTCATACTTACTTAGTTGTTAAAAATATAACAAATATGAAACTTTAGTTGATGATACCATTTATGTAGTGATGGATGTAACTTAATTGGAATTTTTCTGATTATAATTATATTTTATAACTCACTAAAATTTTGAATTTATATTACTTATCTTCATTGTGTTCTTAAATGTATATTAAGAATTCATTTTGAGTAAAAGTTTTATTAAATATTCATTTGTAGCTAGTTTATTTTGAATATTAGATAAAAAATCATGAAATGTTTTGTTCTAAAGAAGATATTATGGAAGAATAAAGTTATTTAGAATCCCATTAATGTAATTATATCATTAATCTACTTAGTTTAAAGGTTAACAACAAGAATCTTATATTTCATTATAAATTACATGGATGATAACTTATTATAAAATGTATAATAGAATAAATATTTTCAGAATTATTATATATTTTTATTAGACCATATGTTATGCTAATATATTTTTCATCAAATTTTATTTTCTTATATACTATAAATTATTCCTCTCTTTAATCCTAGGTTTAACTGTTAGTAAACTATTATTTAAATTTTAATGATAATGTAGTTTTTTTAATTATTGATGTGAAACTATATTAAAGAGGGAATACTATTGACACATAGAACCCAAGAATTATAGTATCATATATACATAATATTTAATATTTTTAACTATTATTTTTAAATATGTTTATATTAATCTAACCATTTCTGAATATAAGGATGATATAGGAAATATCCACACCATCAAGATCAATGTGTTTTTGGAAAAAGGAATTAACCATTCAATTTTTTCTAAAAATATTTATAATTAGACAAATATAGAGAAATATAGAAAATTCATATTTGATATATAGGTTTTATATTAATACAGATGGATGGATTAGTTAATATAATGATGCTATGGATTTTTGAGACATTTTGGGATCTCATAAGTTTATCTTTAAAACAACAATAATGAAAGGCCTATGATTATTTCATTTACACTATAATCACATGTTTCCGCTTTTAAGTCACTGGGATTCTAATCCCTGAAGCCCCTTAGGGGTTTTATGATGTAATTAGTGATGAATCATGTGGTGTAGTTAGGCGGTGAGAGAATAGTGACACATTCTGGGGTGTAGACCGAGGTAAAGAGACCATGGTTCAATTTATAACAGACCCTAGTGTTGGGAGGGGGTATGAATTGTAATGATTGAGGTGAATAGGTAGGTGGTGACAAAGGATAATGGCGAGGAAAGATGATTATAGCACACTGATGTAGGTAAGCTGAAAAATGTATGGGAAGACTCAATTCAATAGTATTGTAGCATAGAAAAATTGGGCTAGAAAATGGGCTTTCAAGACCACTGGGCCATCATTCCACTCTTTTACATAAAAAGGATGGTTGTATTGGTCAAATATTGCGGGGGGGGGGACTATGACCTATTTTTAAAGTTTACAACTATGTGTGTGTCTTTATACTATACCCCACAAAACCTACTTATTTTTTATACTATTTATAAAGTTTTACTCACAAATAAAACATGTTTATGCCTCTATTAAAAGGTATTTAATTTTTTATCCAAACCTAACCAAAATCAAAAATCACTATGGTTGAGCCTTGTACTTGGAAAAAAGGATAGTGTTTGGGTTATGGATTTAGGTTTGTAAAAGTAGGTGTTTTAGTTATTCCATGATCTATTGAAAGGAAGTATTGTAATTGGGTTGTCCCTCCAAAAAAAACTGAGGCTATCATGAATTATCATAGTACTAAAAGAGTTAGAAAGTATAAAGAGTAGATCTAGGAACCTTGTGATGTGAATTACTATAAATTTATGTGTTCAATATTTGTTTTTATTACAACTTAAACTTTCCACTCACTACAATCATAGTTATGTTTAACATTTATAAATTATCCAAGTAAATACACAGACCCCAGTAGCCCAGATCCAGGGCCTTGAAAATTACATTGGTATACTAAAAAAGTAAGTCACATCCCTAAGGACCCAACAATTTAGTATCTTTGGAAAACCAGATACAAACATAATTGTCACATTACAACTTGGATGAAAAAAAATAAACTCTATTGGAAACACCAATAAAGTCCTATATTATACATACATGTCAATCATAATACACATCTTCACATCCTATGGGAAAATAAATCACATTAAATGGATGATATTAGATTCTCAGCAAGGTTAATAAATATAGTGGAAACTAAAATAAATAATAAGACATGTTGAATAACTAAAACTCATGTCAATAAAACATAATTTGGAGAATAATATTGTAGCAATAAAATCGGAATAAATAATTCCATATAAATTACCAATTATGAATGAAACATAACCATTTATATTCTACTACCTGAATAATAAAATGGGATATCAAGTGCTAATAACATATTGAGCTATTAATAATTCTAGACATCATAAACATACCGTCAAGGCGTTGGATACGACTTCTAAAAATAAATGGTTAAGGCCTCAGCCAAATACATTTCAGTTTTGTCTCATGAGACCT
This sequence comes from Viscum album, assembly GCA_963277665.1. NCBI lineage: Eukaryota > Viridiplantae > Streptophyta > Magnoliopsida > Santalales > Viscaceae > Viscum > Viscum album. Next base: position 720,054,272 of record OY728145.1, on the reverse strand, counting down.
ACCAATTTATAAACGGATAATATAAACACTACTATAAAAATAGGCTATGACCACAAACCTATAGCCACAGTTTTGAAATCGTTCCTATTGTTGGCTATAACCACAGTCATGTGGCCTATACCAATGGTTTTAAAATCATGGCTATATGTCTTTTTTTAATGGCCTATAGCAATGGCTTTCAAAATCGTGGCTATATAAAAAACCTATAGCCATAGTTATGTGGCCTATAGCCATGGTTTTCAAAACTATGGCTATAGGCCTTTTTTCTAAGGTCTATAGCCACGGTTTTGAAAGCTGTGGCTATAGGTCTCCCACCCATGCATGGGAGAAACAATTTCTCGCCAAAAAATGGCGGGAGGAACTATTGCCACATTTTTCAGGATACTGCCACGTTTTTTAATTATATATATTAAAATATTATATATATATATATATATAAACACACAAAAGCTTTGGTATTGTAGTGGTTAGGTCGCTGAAATGTGAAAGGAAGGTGCTGGGATCAAATCTGGCTAAGCACACATTATTTTTAGGCTATTGTCATGGTATTCTAGGGATATATCCATGATTATAACCATAGAAATAGGCCACCTATTTACATAGTTTTCTAGGGCTATACCTCAGTTAAAACCGTGGAAATATGCTACCTATTGCCACAGTTAAAACCATGGTCAAAGGTCGACTTCCACAGTTGAAAATAGAGACACCTATAGCCCCGATTTTGAATAATCTGGCACTTGGACACCTATTTAGATGGTTAAAATAATGGCCATAGGTCAGAACCTACTGCAACATCGATAGCGCCCACAGTTGGGTAAAACTGTGGCCATAGGCTATAGCCACAGTTATGGGTCTTATTGCCACTATTTTGAATGGTGGAAATAACCCATTTTTCTAGTTGTGAAAGCTCCACCCATTACTGAATATTTACAATGAATTACTTATATGAACGGGGTTATGAAACATATAAATATTAAAGGTAAATAACATTCCCCAATCAGTAAACTCAATCAAGGTCTATTCTGAGCAATATGGTGAATGATATCAAAGTAGCACATTTAAAGTCCAAATAATCAAAAACCATTTAGTAAATTATGGTATATGACAAGGATAAGAGATCAATACCAATAAATCATACGATTTATGACTGGTTTTTAAATATATTAAAACACTCTAATAATGTTATCATAGAATTCATTAGATAAATACCTATTTTTTAATTTGCAAAGAAGTGTTATATTAAAAAAATCATTTTTATTTGACATAATTAACTGTATAAAACTTGAAATGAAAAAATATATTATTTAAATTAGCGATTTTATAAAGATAATTGTGTCTTAAAATATATTATGGACAGTAATTGAAAATGGGTAAGAAATCTAAAAATTCTATTTAATCAGGCATGCGTATCAGGATAAATTCACAAGGGAACCGTGTAAAACATGTAATTCCCTATAAAAGAAAGATAAAATGATATTGACACTTGATTTTTGGAAAATATAAATTTTTTTTTGCGTAATTATATAAAATTAATGAATTATTTATCTGGATTGGAGAGAGAGAAAGCGTAACCGGAATGGAAAATGGAGCTTCGGGAAGAAACCCCTACCTTATGTCTGAAAGTGTTATGCACTTCTAATAAATGTACTGGATAATGAAAAAATATTCAATTATAAATTCAATTAAAAAATATTAAATGAGTATATAAGTTATTATAATTTCATTAAGTACATTTATATACTTTTTTATGGGTTATGAAATTCAATTTTTTAGTTTGGGAGTTTTCTTTTTCATTGTTTTCAAGATTGGTTTACTTTAACACATATATGGAAGATCATGTAAAATTGAAATAATATCCAAAAATTAAAATTATATATCATTAATTAATCTAAATAATATTTAATGGTATTATATATATTCTTGTTTCAAGATATAAGAATGATTAAATTAGATGTAACATTAATGATAATTGTTTAGATTATTTTGGCGGTTTTTGGATCTTCACGAATTAAATATATCTTATTAATTAATATCATATACAAGTTACAAAATACTAAATAACTAAAAAATTAATAATAAAATTATGTTAAAAATAATTATGGTTTAATAACTATCCTTTAATGTGGTAATGGAAAATTAATTCGCATCGTCCATGATGGTAGTAAATCAACACATCATGGGGGATGTTTTCATTTTTAGAATAAAAGAGGTGATTGACAATGGGTTTAATGATGGATATTACATTAAAAAAATAAAATAAAATTATATATAAGATAATGGTGTCATAATCCATGTTTCTACCAAATAGGTACTATTATAATAAGAAGAAAAGAAATTAAATGAAATTGAAATAGAACTAAAAAGGACTTACCTCTTGAATGCTTCTAATTGAGAATGTCGTTATGTAACTTTGAAATGGTATTTTGGTGAGAGCAAAAAGACCATAACCTAAGGGGTGGTTTTGGATAGGAAATGGGTATAATATAAGAAAGAATAATGGTTTTGAATGTGTGATGGGAAGATGTGGCGTGTGGTGGTATTTATAGTGGTGCAGAGGGGTGTTTGTTTTGAATATTTTATGCATTAGTTTATTATTTTACATGAAGACATTGAATATTTTGAGCATTATCACTAAATATATAAACATATTTAATTATTGTTTGAGATTATGGGACTACATCATCCATACAACATCCATGACTCACTAATTCTTTTATTTATTAAATAACATAAATTTCCGTATTTTACTATTCACAAAAAATTCACAATTTTTTATAAAATCCCAAAAAATATCCCTGACCACTTTTCAACATTTATAATTCAAAAATTAAATCCATTTTATGAAAATAATTTTCAAAATATGAGAAATTAAATTTTTAAATCAAATTATCATTTTCTTGAAAAATACAAATTTTAATATTATTACTATTTTTATGACACTCTGAAAAATTAATTAATATATCATAAAATTATCTTAAAAACAGAAGATAAAAAAATATTAAATTAGGTGTCTATTTTAGGAAAATAAATTTTATATTAAATCATTATAGTAATTATAAAATTTTAATTAAATATATATGACTTACAAAAATACAAACACATAATTTACCATTTTTAAAATATTTATTTACTTATTCCATGATATAATTTTTTTTTTAATTAATAAGATACCTAATTTTTTTTTGTAATTTCATTGGAGAAATTAATATTCTTTTGGTTATATTACTATTTCTAATGGTGATATTACTATTCCATCATTCATATATAATAGTATATTACAGTTTCAAAATCAGTGTTGTAGGAAGTATAAACTATCAAAGGTGATATATTATAAAAAGGCATACCAAAAGATTTTGGGGTATTAAATTACCCCTTGATACAAAAAATTCATCCCTGAAATTTCCTGAATGTCACCTCATAAAATGATTTGGGTAGTTATTTATCATAAATTCCCCTAGTCCCCACATCGCCTCTTCGATTTTATGATTTTTCCAAAGTACCTTTACCAGTCAAGTCGTCTAATTCCTGAAAAAAATATCTCTAGTGTCTAAAATTTAGATAGTATCTTCATAGTAAGATAAATATGGTTCCAATTCTATTTCTCTAGAAGTGAGGACATGTATTGTGTTTGGCATGTAATTACTTAACAAAGAGATGTGGAACACACTGTGTACTTTATAAAGTCTATTTGACATTTCAAAATGATAATAAATCACTCCAATTATCTCCAGGATTTCAAGAGGACCAACGTATCTAGGTCTTAGGTTCCATTTCGTTCCAAATCTTATAAAATCCTTCCACAAAGATAATTTTAAGAAATCATGATCTCCCAATTGAAGTTCCAAATCCTTCCATCTATTATCAGGATACTCTTTTTCCTACATTGAGGTGCTTTGATATATGTTTAAGTAGTCTTTAACTTTGATATTATTTCATCGAAAAGTATAATCCCTATAAGCTTCTTTCATCAACTTCATCCCAACTAATTTGTGTATGAAATCTCATTCCATACATTAATTCATATGGTGACATTGGAATACTTGAATGAGAACTATTATTGTAAGAAAACTATAACAAAGGTAAGTATTAATCCCAAATGCCTTGAATGTCATGTGACCATGATGTCAATATGTATTCTAAACTATGGATCATTCTTTCTGACTGCCCATAAATTTGAGGGTTGTAAGACGTACTAAAATATTTCTTAGTATCCAAATATTTCTGAAAACTTTTACATAATTTTGATGTAAATTATGGATCACGGTCAGAAACAATAGAAATAGGTTTCCCATGAAGTCTTAAGACATCAATAATATAGATTTTTTCAATGATCTCTAGTGGAAAATCCTCATTTATAGATATTAAATGTAATGATTTGGTAATTCAATAAATAATAAACATATTTCATCATTAATTCTTGGAGTTTTGGGTAATATAAGAAAAAATAGATATTAATGTCATCCCATTTCCATGTAGGAATAGAAAGAGGTTGCATGATTCCTCTAGGATATTGTCTTTCAGCCTTCACTTGTTGAAAGACTTATTATATTGATACATAATCATAAATTCCCCGCTTCATATTATCCCACCAGAAATGTTTCATTAATTCTCTATACATAAAATATCAACCAAGGTGTACAGAGAAATTAGTGTTATGAGCATCATCCAATAATTCTCTTTTAAGCTCGGGTATAGAGGGATCACAAAGTCTCTACCAAAATTTCATAATTCCATCATTATACATTAATTCTGTTAACTTCCCATCATTCCCATCTTTAATTTTTCTTAAAAATTATCTTTATAAGTCTGGTAACTTTTAATATTTTCGAATAAATATGTTTGGGAAACCAATTGAAAATATAATGATGTTTCTCCTTCCTTGATAATTCTTATATCTATATTCCCCATATCTATATTCTCATGGTCCTTGTCAATCCTAAAATTGTTTATAACTCCATGATCCTTCCTTCTCAATGTATATTATACCATATTATCCATCCTTGAGTGGTAGTGTATTGAACAATCATAATCGTTGAGTAGATCAAGCCATAACCATTTCTTTATGTTGAGTTTTTTATGTGAGAATATATATTTCAAACTCTTATGATCTATATATATTTCACATTTTTGACCATAGAGATAATAAATCCATATTTTCAGAGAAAATATTACAGCTACTAACTCAAGATCATGAGTTGGATAGTTTGGTTCATGAGCTTTTAATTTCCTTGATACATTGGAAATAAATCTATCATTATACATAAGGACACATCCAAGAAATTTTTTTGATGCATAACTATAAATCATAAGTACACCATTTCCAAATGGTAGAGTCATAATTTGATCGTTCACTAATATCCTATTCAATTCATCAAAACATTTTTAACATTATTTTTTTCAAATGAACTTAACCCCCTTATGAGTAATCTTGGTTAAAATGTTTTTTAATCAGGAATTTTTTTAACAAAACACCGATAGTAACCTTCTAATAAAATGAAACTACGTACCTCAATTATATACATTTTTATAGTACATTACTATACTACCATTTTCGTCATAGGATCAACTGATATTCCATCCATAGAGACAATATGGCCAAGATAATAAATTGTTTGAATCCAGAATTCACAATTGATGAAATTCACTAATTTTTTTTCTTCTATGTGTATCCATAACAAACCACACGTGGTTCTCATGGTCCTCACAGATTTTAGAATATATCAATATATGATCAGTAAATACAAAAAAAAATAATTATTATTCTATTCCTTGAACACTCTGTTCATTAGATTAATAAAAACAGAGGGTGCATTAATCAGCCTAAATGACATTATTAAAAACTCAAAATGCCCATACCTAGTTTAAAATTCAATATTTGGAATATATTCCTTCCTCACATGTAACTAATTATATCCTGATCAAGGGTTAATCTTTGAAAAAATATTTAACTCTATGAAGTTGACCCAATAAATCATCAATGGGAGGTAAAGGATAATTCTTCTTTTTCGTAATAGCGTTGATTTCTCTATAATCAATCTACAACCACATGGATCCAAATTTCTTCTTGAAAAATATAATAGTGATTCCCCATGAAGAAACACTAGGGTGAATAAATCCCTTATAACTCAATTTATATAGTTTTTTCTTCAACTATACTAATTCTACAATGTACATTCTATAAAGGGTCATTGATATATATATTTCACTGAGAATTAAATCTATAGAGAACTAAAATTTCTACTCTAAAGGAAGTCTAGGTAAATCCTATGGAAATAAATAAATTTATTCTAGAACAATAGGTTCATATTCTATTTGAAGATATTAGTCTTCATCCATAGTTGATGTTTTCTCTTCCTCCACAGTAATTTCATTTAGAACATCTACTTGAGGTGGATCTACATATTAATTAGATGATGTGGTCTCCCCTATAAAGATTAGAAATTTCATACCTTCATCAAAAATCATAATTTTATTCCTCTTGAAATAAATAATTGTGTTATATTTTAAAATCAACTACATACCAAGGATTATATCAAAATTAACTATAGGTATTATGATAAAACTAGTAATTAGAGAATTTTTATGTCTCATAATAAGAACTACTCAGCATATATTTGTTGTAATAAGGTTTCCATGAAGAGTATTTACTAAAAAAAATCCCTTGTTAAGGTGAACTGGAAGTATTTAATTTATAATGGAAGTTGAGAAGATATAAAGGAATGATATTATCTATAATCAAATAAAAATTTCAACTAAATTTTAGGATATTATTAATGTACCTCCCACTAGATCATTAGATACTTCAAACTCCATAGTGGTGATCAAAAAATATTTTCCTTGTTCTATTAGACCTTTCTAGAAAATGTTTCCTTGTTGGTTAGGATAATCATTTGTATAATTCCACATCTCATTACAGTTGTAGCATTGAATATTGGTAACTTACTTATTTCCCTCGAAATCATGGTCATGGTAGTCTTTTTCTCCACACTTGTAACAAATTCCTTCTAATTTTCAATAGGTACCATGGTGTTTCCTTCTACAAGTATCACACATTGGAAAATTACCTTTTTATTTTTCCCATTATCTATTATTTCCTTTACAAATGTATTATTTTATTGTTTTCCATTTATTTAATAAGACATTGAGTGTCATTTTGCTATCATGATAGAACAAGAGACTATATATTCATATGATGATAAATTTTGGGAGACTGGTTCCCTTCAGATTAATGGTTTTAAACAATCAAATAATCGATAAATCTTTATCCTTGGATTTTGTATGTAGTCCATGATAAGGCTTGATAACCATGTAAAGTTGGATTCATACTTCACAATGTTTTCATCCTCTATTTGTTTCAGACTCAAGAATTTCCATTCCATATATGCTTATTGTTTTAGAGGGAAATATTTTCTAGTAGAATATCTTTAAAACCATTCCATTATATATTTTCATGTACTTTTGTCCCCTTTGTGTTTTGAATCAACTGACACCATTTATCAATATCTAGTAAGAGATGATAAACAACCATGATAACCTTATACCTTTCATTAATTCCTAAACTGAGCAATATCTTCTCTAAATAACATATACCTAGCTCTGATATAAATGGGTTTATCGAACCATTGAATGATGGAGGTTGTTGTCACATAAAGTATTCTAACATTACTCTTCCACATTATGGACTGGGATGCTCTATATGGGTAAGGTTACTGATTATAACCCGAGTCATATATCCAAGTATATTTATAAGTTTCTCATCTCTAGTTTTATCTCCAAATCCAACATCATTATCATTAATTGAAGGGAAATCGCTATATGGGATATGCACATTGATGCAATTTTTATTCCTTCTACTAGACTTCATTTCTAAATAAGCTCATACACTAAATTATATTATCAATCACAATGCATAATTACAAAATGGAAACAGTCAACATAAATCAAAAAACTTTTTCATAGATGATCTCATAATCATAAAAATGGACTCATTGGGGGACAATTTACTTTTAAATACTTCATAATGATTTGTAACGTAAATGTGAATTATCTTAAGCTTATACCGAGGAAGTGTCAAAACAGTTGTATAGTAAGGCCCATTCTCATGTACCAAGTTACACTGAGTTAGGCTCAACAGACCTAGTTAGAGTTGTCATCCCTAGATATATATGTGTCAGAACCACGCACAATTGTAGTTTACAGACAGGTATGTATTTCTAGGAAGACCCACATAATATCTACCTTACCCAAATTCTAGGATTCTCTTCTATACCTATCCTCAATGTCAAGATCAAGATTATATACTCAAATATATGTTTTATAAATCAAGTTTATGAGGTTTCTACTAAACTGACTTTGATAAAAATATCAATGACCTCGACCCTAGTGGCCTAGAGCTGATGCCTTACTAGTTCCATTGGTATAATAAATAAGGAAGTCACATCCTGAATAGATAAATATTTTAGTACCTTTGGAAAAAAAAGATAAAAAAATAATTGTTATAATATAAATTTCATGAAAAATTAGTAATGAAACTCCACTATAAACACCAATAAACTTCTAAATTATCTTTACAATTCATTCATAATACACATCTTCGCATCATGGGGAAAAATAAAACAGAACAAAAAAGATATATTAGATGCTCAGGAAGTTTAATCAATATAGAGGAAGATAACATAAATAATAAGTCATGTTGAATAACTAAAAATCATGCCATTAATAAACAATATTGAGAATAATATGGAAGGAATAAAATCTGAATAAATAATGCCATATAAATAATCACATGAGAATAAAAATTATCCATGTATATTAAACTTGTCAAATAATCACATGGGCCATCAATTTATAATATCATATTTTGGTTAAGAATAATTCTAGACATCATAAAAATACCATCTAGGCCTCGTCCAAGACATCTGAAAATAAATGGTTATGGCCTCGACCAAATCCATTTTGATTTTACCAAAAGTGACCTACTGATGCATATAGGGGCTATATCGGGCCCCTCTAATCACTTACCAAGACCAATTCATTCCTCATACGAATGGGGTGAAACAATATATACATATGAATAGTAGGTTGTATTCCCCAATCAGTAAACATAATCACTAAACATTCTGAGTAATATGGTGAATGATATCAAAGTTTCATATCCACAGTGAAACTGATAATATAACTTTTAATAAAATTTTGTAGATGATAATCATAATAGATAAATATATATAAATAATAATACTCATATGAGGTTTTAAAATATATAAAAATACTATAATAAAATAATTAATTATTTCTTGATTGAAATTCCTCTTTTTAAATTTGAAAATTAGTGTTTTTAGAAGAATCATTTGTATTTTTCATAATTTTTTTTATAAAACCTGAAATGAAGAAATATCGTTTTTCATGAAAAAAATTGATTTTAGAATAATAATGGTGTATTAAAATAGATTATGTATTGTACATGAAATTGGGTAAGAAATTGCAATGTTCCCTTTAATCGAGCTTGTGTATTAGAAAGAATTGATAAGGGAACCTTGTAAAACATGTATTTCCATAGAAAACAATGATTAAATGATATGTATAAATGAGTTTAGAACATATTAAACTAATTTTGAATAATATATAAAAATAATGAATAATTAAATTTGGGTAAAGAGGGATAAGGTGTATCCGCAAAGGAAAATGGAGGTTTGGGAACAAATCCATAGCTTATGTCTAAAAGTGCTCAACACTAGTACTTAATGCCCAATATAAGAAAATTATATTCATTAATAAATTAATTAATAACCTCATAAAAATGTATTTTATTTACTATAATTTTATTAAGTTCATTTATAGAATTTTTGATGAGCAATGAAATTCAATGTCATCTTTTATGTGTGTTCTTTTAACTGGTTTTCATGATCAGTGTACTTTTATACGTTTTTAGAAGATCTTGTAAAATCAAAATAATTCTATTGAATTGATATTATATGTTTTAATGAAAATAAATAATATTTAATTGTTTTATATATTATTTTTTTCATATATGAGGATGATTCATTAGATACAACTTTAATGATAATCAGTTAGATTATTTTGGTAGTTTTTCGACCATCCCAAACATGTTTTATCTTATTAATTAATATTATGTATATATACTATTTATAGAATAAAAAATAAATTATAATATGTATTTTAAAATATTTTTAAATATAATTATGCTTTTATAACTATAATTGATAAATGTAATGGAAAATGAAGTCGCAACATCCATGTTAGAGGTAAATTGGCACATCATGGACGATGTTTTCAGTTTTTGAATGGGGGGGGGGTTGATGATGGATATTCCATTATCATAATAAAATTATAGTATATATAAGTTAATGGAGATATAAATGATTTTTTTAAAATATTTATGGATTGAATAATAAGAAATGAAAATAAAAGAGACTCAAATAGAATGAAAATGATTTACATCTTGAATTATTTTCCTTGAAAACTTATTTAAGGAATTTTTTAATGATATTTTGGTGATACCAAAAAGAAAATAACTTATGAGAGATATTTGGGAGAGTAAATAGTCAAAATATAATCATTCTTCAATTCATTATATGTTTGAGGAGATGAGGTGGCGAGGGGTGGTATTTATAATGGAGGAGAGGGGTGTTTTTGGAATATTTTATTCGTGAGTTTATTATTTCAGCTAAAGACTATAATTGTTTTTATAATTATAACTAAATATATGAAAATAATAAAATATAGGTCTATATTATTGTATTAAATCAGTCATACAACATCTATGACTCAATAATAAATGAATTTATTAAATCCACAAATTATCGTATTTTACTATTCACAAAAAATTCAACCTTTTTAGAAATATCTCAGATATTAAACCTAAGAATTTTTTTGAAATGTAAAATTAAAAAAATAATTCCAATTTATGAAAATTATTTACTAAATATGAAAAAATTTAATATTAAAAAAATTACCATTTAATCGAAAAATACCAATTTTAATATTGTAAATATTTTTATAACACTTTGAAAACATAATTAAGGAATCATAAAATTATATTATAATCATAAGAAAATGAAATATTAATTTTTGATTCTATTTTATGAAAATATATTTTCTATAGAAAATTATATTAATTATAAAACTGTAATTAAATATTTATGACTTACATAATACAAACACTTAATTTATCAGTTTTCTAACATTTATTTACTTACTCCTTGATATAAAAATACTATATTTTCATTTATAAGATACCTAACTTTTCTTTATACATATATTGGTGAAGTTATTATTATATTAGTCATTTTACTATTCTTAATGGTCACGTTACTATTCCAAAGGTCATATTTAATAGTATATTATGGTTTTAAACACAACGTTGCATGAAGAATAAACTCTCAAATATGATAAATTTTAAAAGAGACATACCATAGAATCTTTGGGTTATACAATACACCTATTTACATAAAACTATTTTTTATACTCTTATTATTTTATGATATAAAATTCCTCCCACTTATCATTATTCCATCACATACGTGACTTAATAATTGGTTTCATAATATTTTTTATTTTAGATATATACAGTTTCTAACCTATAGAGGCCTCATCCAAACAAAAAAAATAGTACAATAATTTCATGATTTAGTTAATAAATCTCACAAATATCCACAGAAATCTAGGAATGATAGTTGTGGTGCCTTGGAGACTAGTTACATAAGTATCTAATTCTACAAAACATGAAAACTTTTTTCTACAGTCATGATCCTTCAGACCCTTTATAGACATTTTACATTATATAATTATCCTCATATCATAGGGAATAAGAACATAAAAAAGAAGTTTACTTGAACATTATGTAAGTAAAAAAAATCATAATGTATTAGATCATAAACATGATGGAGGATGAGGTGAAGACATAAATTAAACAATAAAATATCAAAAGACCATAGAAGATAGTAATAAAAACTGACTGAGAAACATAAGATCATAAAGATATCGTCAAATAAAAGATACGACATAGCTAAAAAATATCAATAATATTAAAACATATGATCCCGATATAAGAGTGTTGAATATTTTAATAATATAACATAATCATGATAACAAGGTATTTTATGGAAATAAAACACATATTTAAATTTTTACTTAACTTTATACACAAAATGTGGATGTGAAACAACCATAAGCATAGTAAAATTGTAAAACAAATTCCACATGCATTCTTGGGCTTGGGAAAATACTCTTATATACCCTTGGTCTTGGGATAAAACCTCACATATACTAATTTGTGTTGGGATTAATAATCTTACACATCATTAGTATTTGGATAAATAATCCCATTTACCCCATTATATTTGGATATATCCTCTCATTCACTATTTACCTTGGGATAAATCCTCCAGTGTACATCATTGGCTTGGGTAAATCTATTTTTACTGATTAGATTGAGTTAAATCCCCCAATGAATGTCATTGATCTAGTATAAGTCATCTCATGTACCTCATTATCATGGTATAAATCCTCCCATGTAACTTTAATTTTGGGATATATCCTATCAGGTACCATTTTGAGATGATGAGGCATAATCCTAAACCAACACATTGGAAGGTGATATAGGAACACACCCATCATCATCCATATATTTTGGTGGAATAAAAAATAATAATGAAAAAATCTTAAAAAACCCAAGGAAAAGAATGTGATTCTTAAAAATACAAATGAAAATAATTAACATTTCCTAAATTACTCAAAAAAATAAAATTGGTTTAATGGCACATCTAAAATTTATGAAATAACATCATGAAATAAATCATTTGAAACTACAAACATGATCACAAAAAATAATCATATAATATGAACTAAATAAATAATTAAATATAAAAAATATCATTTACCAAAAGAAATCATATCACAATAGCATATATAGGGTCCTAAAAGAATCACATAATAAATGATAAACCATGGAGGATAAATAGAGGTGTAAATAAAAAATATTTCAAAAAAACCATTTAAAACATTTAAGTACATATTATATTGATTTTTTTTAAAGGGAATGTAAAGTGTTTTGAAAACCTTAATAGAATTATATAAAAATAAAATATCCTAAAGAATATATATTTGTTTTTAAAAAGTCAAGTAAAATAAAATTTAAATTCATCTAATTATAAAAAATCTATAATAATAGAGATAGGAAAAGGACCTTTGGTTTTCATGAAACAAATGTGAAAACACATTCAAAACTTCTAATTTTAAAAATAATTGTTAATAATATAAACATGAAAAAAACATAATGTATTAAATAAAATATGTGAAAATACAATTAAAAAAAATTAGCCTTACAATGTAAATTTAATAATGCAACATATAAAACAATTAAATTTTATGAAAATTAAACATGTTGTGGATGATAGAAATTTTTATTTGGAAAGGATGGAAAAAACCATTTGAACATTTTTAAATAACATTTTCAAAATCCATCATCATTAGAAAGGGTAGTGAATGATTTTAGTTAACATGTAGTAAGGGAAATAAAAGGATAATTGGAGAAATGTTTTTTTGAGCTTACACTAAGTAAATGATAATATTATTGGGATGTAAAAATTTATATATGGAATCAAAATCTATCAAATGTAATTGGAATTTTTCTTAATAAAAATCCCTTTGAAAGATAATTTAAAATCATCAAGTTAGAATAATTTTGTGTGAAACATTATTTCCTCCTACAATGACATGGTAAAACAACGTAAAATCATCCTAGGGTACAATATATAATCCATGAAAGATTATAGTCAATGAAATGTGATAATATAAAAAAAACAATTGAGTCACAAAAACTTTTTACAACCATTATAAGATTTGAATAAAAAACCCCATGATAAAGATTACTTGATATTAAACATTTAATATCATAAAATTTATGATAATAATTATATAAAAAATACAATGGTGTTGTAATTACCCAACAAAAATTTAAAAACAGTGTATAACATGTCTCAATGAAAGGAAATGGAGATAAAAACCCTAAAAAACTAGGTGAAAAATAAATAAATAAACCAGTAAAAGTGAAGGAATGGAATTAGACTTCAAATATCATGATAAAAAGGAAATAGATGATATTTTATATAAAATTGGATGTATAAACCAAACTTAAATAAGAATTGGATCTTAAATACAAAGTATTTCACAATGAATATAAGTAGATATGAAATCCAATACATTTTTATAGATTCATTATATAAAAATTTTTAATTACCTAACTAACCATATTAAGTTTGTTATATACATTATTATGATAATTACACTAATATATTTGATTTAAAGTGGTCCATTTATTATCATATTCTATTTATTTATTTATAGTTCCTCCTTGTGTTTTTGTGAAAATTGAACAAATGTTGACTTATTTGGTTAATCATAGTGAAAGAAAATATCACATTAATAACAAGATAAATAAATAATATAATATTTATAGAACCATATAATGATATTCTTTTATTAATATATTTTCATAAAATTTTTATTCATTCTTCCATAGTCATCATTTATTGAATTTTAAATCATTTTTTACATAAGTGGTTAAATCTACTTAAACATAAACACACTTTAAATTGATTAGATTGTATGGTTAAAGCGGTGTTTCTATTAAAATAATATAATTATAAATTTATTATAATGATATTAATATTTTTTATCATGTATGACCATCTTTTAATATAGTTAGACAATATATGAAAATTTTGATGAAAAACAATAAACATTTCATCTTGGAGGTAGGATTCCTCACATATTCATATTTAGAATTCCTATTTGTCAAACATTTAGAGGGGGTGAAGGTGTATATTAAATTGAAATTTTATAATTAAAATTATATGAGATAGATCCTATTCATCTATAATTACCACCATTAATACCATCCATGAATGACAGAAATGAAAAAAATGATGTCGCTTCGTGGAGGTGGTAGTATGCAGAACACACTAACAATGTTATTTTGTTTTTATAAGATGGTATAATTTAATAACATAGTGTTGTAACATTAATATAATAATAAATAAAAATAATAATTTTACTTATCTAATTTTATTATTATAGTTATAAGATATTTTTAAGGGTAATATTAAGAAGAAAAACATAAGATGGAAATTGTACTTACATTGGAGATTTTATCTTTCCTATGAAGTTCTCTTAGAATTTAAAGGGATTATGATTATTATGAATGACCAGGGGTATATATAAGTTTTATAGGGTTATAGAGAGAGATAAATGGTATATTTTCATGGTGTAAATTGAATGGGTGGTGAATCTTTGAAAGGGTGCAAGTGATCACCTTTTATAAGAGAGGAAATATGAACTTTTGGAAACAACCTTTATATTTCTATAATTCTATAACACTATTCCAAGTTCAATGGCTCCAAATATATAAAATAATGGAGTGTGGGGTACTTTTTGAAATATAAAGTCTCAAAAATGTGTTTCCTAACATGTTTTAAACATGATATTGGATTTTTATTAATATGTCTTTTCGTTTTAAAATATCACTTTTAATCCAGGAAAAAAGTTTTTAATAATGCGATGTTATGTTTTATTAATCATATAACATAACCCATATAACCATTTTTGGGTTTTATGGATAAAAAATAACTGATATTTAATTAAATAAAATTTAAAATTATTATAAAATTAATATTAAAATTAAAATAGGTAATGTGTAGAAAAACTATTTTAGCAGTAAAGTGACATTTTGATCATTTTGGAATCATTATATCATTTAGTATCGGTAAAACGTTAAATTATTATTATTACATTTATTTATATTTTTATCAAAAATATTATATTAACTATTTAAAGAATTTCAATTTAATTTATTTGATAAAAATTTCTTGATATTAATAAAAAATAATTTTAAAATAATTGTTTCACCACAATCGTAGTAAATAACAATAGTATGAACAATATAAACATTATACCCAAAAATAAAAATGTAAAAAATTAAATAATATGGAAATTATTGTTTTAAATATAATAATAAACATATCAAATTATCATTCCAAGTGTATTTAAATTAATCATATTATTAGTTTATGTAACACATAAAAAATATTTTTAGTAAAGTTTATTATTAATCATAAATTTTCATATATAGGGAAAATTTTTAAAAGTTATTGATAATAATGAAATTAATACAATTAATTTTTTTTAAAAAAAAATTTATGTGACATTAAAATTAAAAAAAATATAATTTCCTTAGGTGTAGGTTTAATTAAAAATATTGAGGATAAATACTATTCATATATATTACTTGTTTTTATAAACTAAAATTAAGGAGTTTTGTAAATTGAAAATAGTAAATTTGAATGTTTTATTTTAATTTATTAACATATAATTTTTATATCAAAAATATTATAAATTCTTCTCTTCCATATATAGGTGACAATATTTTCACAATCAATATTTTTCACTATTCATCTAAATATAAATCAATTTAAAAAAACCTCAAAAGGAATCCTAAGATAATTATATTATGAGGATTTGAAAAAAAAATATTAATTTATAAAATTTAAATTCTAAATTGTTTAATTTTATCTTATTTTAAAATAGAATATTTAATATACAGAAAACTAATTTCATTAAAAGGAACCTTTTCAAAACTAACTCATATTAACTATTTAACATCATAAGGCCATAACTGTTAATGGTTTACCATCTTAGTGCTGATTATATATTTATAAATAATGTTTTCTTAATATTTTTTATATTGGATGTATCCTCTGATCATGTTATAGAACATAGTACATATTTTAAAGCATCCAAATTATTGGGTGGTTAAACCACCCCAATTAAATAAATTATTTCCTCAAAATTATAATTATTTGTTATTAAAAAAATAGTCATGGGTATCCATGAGATTTACATGAATCAATAGTTAAATACCATTTGTTATGAACTGTAATAATTCATAAGAGATTATGAAAATCATGTATTCTTTCCTAAGATCCATATCAAAAAATTGACTTTTATTTTAACTATTGGAGAAAAACATCCTTCATGATTAGGTATAATAAATCATATTTTAAGAACCCAAATTTTTTTGGTATGTCTCAATCTTGGTCTCATGAAATAATTTTTTCCTTCTTATCAGTAATTTTTTTGGGTCGTATCTCGGGAGTGTTTGAGTGAAAAACTAAGACATTTTGAAGGAGGATGGGGAGCATACTATTGGCGAATAGTTTTCCCAAATGGTGCACCCTCCCCTAGAAAACCCTAAGCAATAAAACATTGGGGATTCACATGGTTTTTACACAATTTTTCAAACCATTCAACCAAATAGGAGAATCCTTGTAGCCCCTAGAAGAGAATAATAGTAAAGGTACCATGTTTGGAAAAAAGTGCACCTATTCCCAGTAAACTGTTCACAAGTTTTTAATTAGTTCAAAAATTATATTATAAAAAACCCAAACCCTCATATTAACCCCAAATCGATCACCATTAATCCCCTATTTTTATACCTTGCTTTTAGAGTCTCTCTATAGTGACCCAACCTTTTCTTACATTACTATTACATTTTTTTAAGATAAAAAAATAATAGTATTACCAATAGAGGATCAAAAGGTTTAGTGTCTTGGGAAAACTAGGACCATACATAGCAATTACATCATCAAACATAAACATTTATTTAATTTCTTATTCTTTATCTTGTTATTGGCACTTGACCTCTCCTTAGTACATGTAGACACCTGAATATATACATCAAAATGGGTGAGCTAAAATCCCAGTAAGAGGATAGATAAGAACAATATATCATGTGTTAAGCATAATCCTAACATGGGAAAAAGATAATGAACATGAGAGGAAGCATAAATAAAAGATTAGAAGTGTGACAATGAATAAAAATGAAACATCATGTATTAGTGGTTAACTACCACACATAAATGCGAAAAAAACTAGAATCATGTCCAAATAATTTCAAATTTAATCGTGAGATTCATCACATTACCCAATGCTTTGGAGCGCTGTATAATTCCAAGCACACCCGTCACATTCAAACACTCATATTGCGCTATATAATTCTGGGTTCACCCGTCACATCATAATATTATCATTATCATGAATTCAAAATCGAACATATATAAATAATTATCATAACTAAACCATGTAAAGGAAGGGGTTTCATCTCATAATAACACATTCATAAACTTTGGGTTCCCAAAACAAAGAGGGAATAACATTCTTGATACAATAACCATTAACCTTGAATGAGAAGTAAGAGGTGAGTTCTTAAAATAAGAGTTCTTTTGGAAAACATTTTGTTTGAGAAAAACAATAGTGGTAAACATGTATATCATAGAAAATGAAATACAACGATGATAAAATTATTTTTAGGAGTAACCATATCAAAAATGGAGTGAAAGAGTGAGAACCTGAAGGATGAAAGTTGGGTTTGAGAATTTCCCCTTAGCTTGTATATGAAAGTTTCCCTCACTTTAATGTCCTGTATAATGACATTATATTAATTAATTAGAATTTACATAACCTTTTAGAAATTAATATGGGTCAGTTTGGTTTCATTATGGTATTTTATAGGCCTTTTGATGAGTTATAGAGTTCAAAAACATTGTTCAAAAATGTTCGTTTTTATAGTTTCCTTGAGAGTTTCAAATGTATTCATGAATTGAAGTTTGTATAGAACATGGGTAAACATACAAAAAATATATTACCTATTATTAATAATATTCCAGAAGTTAAAATGATCTTAATATAAATTACATTATATACCATTTGGATGAATCATTAGATAGGAATTTAATGATGATTGTTTTGGTTAATTTGGGTTGTTTTTCGAACACAACGAATTTGTTTTGTTTAATTAACTAGTAATATGTACAAAAGTTAGTTCAGAACATAAAATATGACATATTACATATATAATATCCTGGTTCAACCATAAAAATTGTTTCATGACGAGATCTGTAGGTAGAAATGTAAAAGGAAAACATGTCGTTCTTGAAGGTGATAGATTAACACCTTACGAACAACGTTTTCTTTTATAAAATAAAAGGAAGAGGATAAGGGGGTTGGATGGTATAATATCCCATTAGTATCATAATATTCCATTATATGTATGATAATAGAGTTACCATACCATTTGAAAAAATATAGGTTGGGAGATAATAGGAAATGACTTGAAATTAAAGGGAATTAAAGGAAAGAGGAAGGAAAATTACCTCTTCAATCCTCTTCTTGAGATCCTCCTTAAGGAACGTAGAATTGGTCTTTTGATGAGACCAGAATCTCTTGGACGTGGGAGAGGGGATATGGAAGATTATTGGGCAGATTTTAGGCAATTATTGAAGCTTGAGAGGTGTGGTTTGGCAAGGGGAGGGGGAGGGGCTATTTATACATGAGGAGAGAGGTGTTTTTAGAATAAAATATTAAATAAAATAATATATCAAAAGTTAGACGTGTAATAGTTGTTTTTGACATACTAAATCATATATTAATATATTATTATTAGTTTTTGGCTTTAAATCATCTTTATAATTCGAATTCATTAATTTATTAAAAGGAAAGTGAAAGAAAGAGAAAAAGACACTTTAAGAAATCACCTTTTGACTTTAGGCTTTGGAAAGTTTTTTTTTGGTCTGAAAATTGAGTTTATTGTATTTTAAGGAAAAATTTATTAAATTTAATATAATTTGGTGGAACCTAAAGTTCTATAATGTTTATGTCATCATTACATCCTTAATGATGCAATTTAGCATACACCAGTTATGTGAAATAATATATTTTTTACTATTCACCTAAAAATTGAAGTATTTCAGAAAAATCCCAAAATTTCACCCTAAACCTTTTTAGATGTGTAGAGTCCAAAAATAAATTCCATTTTTCAAAAATGTTTTTCTAAATAGTATTAATTTAATATTTAATTAAAATGATAATTTACTTCAAAAATACAGTTTTTAAAATACAAACTAATTTTATAATGCTTTCCAAAATAACGTAGGGTATTATAAAATAATATAAAAACTAGAAGACATAGATTATATTATTTATGAACACACTTTAAGAGGATAAATTTTCTTTTAAATTAATTAATTAATTATAATTAATCATTTATGACTTACAAAAATATCAAATTTTTTACTATAGTTAATTTTTCACTTTCTAAGATGCCTAAATTTTATTAAATTATTCAGGGGTAAGGTTACTCTTATTTGGATGATTTACTATTCATAAGGTTCGTACTAATATTCATAGGGGTAGGTTACTATTCACCAAAAATTATGTTTTTCTTATTGGACCCCAAAAATCATCTTGAACACAACCGTGTATGTCAGATTTTTGAAATTCTAAACACATAAGTGAAAAACTTTTGATTAAAGGTCACTTATCACTTAGTAGTTCATTATTTCATGTTTTCATGTGATTTTATGACATAACTATAAGAAGTTAATTTCCATTGAAAAACATTGGGTCGTTACATTCTTCCCCCATTATGAAAGTTCACCCCCGAAATTTCACTTTACACACACAGGTGAGGGTACTTCTCCTACATCGCCTCTACGGTTCCCAAGTAGCTTCTTCAAACTTATGGTTCCTCTATAACACTTTGACAAGGTGGGTTGTCTTGTTGCGTATAACCTTATCTCTCTGGTCTAGAATCTCTATTGGCTGCTCCTCATAAGAGAGATAATCATCCACCTGTACCACCTGTGAGTTTAGTACATGAAAGGGATCAGGTATGTACTTTCTCAAGAGTGATACTTGAAAAACATCATGAACCTAAGCCATATTTGGTAGAAGTTCAAGACGATAGGCCAAAACTCAAATATGGTCGAGGATTTCAAAGGGGCCAATGTACCTTGGGCTTAGCTTCCCTTTCTTCCAAAATCGCATAACTCTCTTCCACGGTGATATTTTAAGGAATAATTTATCCCCAACATCGAACTACAAGTCCCTTCAATGGTTGTCAACGTTGCACTTTTTTTGAATCTGATCAGCTTTTATGTGTTTCTCGATGACTTGAACCTTCTCTATCATCTCTTCTACAAGATCGGGTCCAAGTATCTTTCTTTCTCAAACTTCATCCCAACAGGTTAGAGTTCTACATCACTTTTTATACAGAGATTCATATGGAGCCATCTGAATACTCGAGTGGAATGTATTTTTGTATGAGAACTCAACCAATGGGAGATACTGATCCCATCCACCTTTTAATTGTAGAGAGCAGGATCTTAGCATAATAGCAAGCGTTTGAATAGTAATTTCAGACTGGTCCTTAGTTTGGGGGTGATAGGCCATGCTGAAATTTAATTCAGTACTCAAAGCATGTTGAAGGCTCCTTTAGAATTTAGATGTGAACCTTGGATCACGGTCTGAGACAATTGAAAGTGGAACACCATTCAGTCTCACCACTTCCTTCACATATATCATTGCAAGTTATTCAAGTGAGAGACCTTCTTGAATAGCGATAAAATGGGTAGTCTAGGTGAGTCGATCAACCACAACCCATATCATATTATTTCCCTTCGACGTCTTCGGGAGACCCATGACAAAGTCCATAGTAACATTTTCCAATTTCCACATGGGTATAGGCAATGGATGCATCATCCATTTGGACTTTTATCACTCCGCTTTGACTTGCAGACATACCAAGAACCTTGAAATATATTCAGTAATCTCCTTTTTCATGTTATCCCATTAGAAGTGTTCTTGGAGATCATGATACATCTTGGTGCTACCAGGATGGATAGAGAATTTTGAGTTATGTGCATTGTCCAACAACTCCTTCTTTATCCTGGGTGATGAAGTAACACAAAGTCGCGTTGCAAACCGAATCACACCATCATCATCGATATGGAACTCCTATAGCTTATCTTCCTTTACTGCATTCACCATCTTTTGTATATCCACATCATCCCTTTCTGCTTCCTTAATATTCTCTTGGATGGATGGTTGTGAAATCATTTGGGCAAGGTTGGATTCATCCCCTACCCTTTTGATTTCAAAATCTATGTTTTGCATATCAAAGAAGATCGTGTCTTTCTCAATCTGTAACATGGATAGAGTAGCATATTCTTTTCTACTTAAAGCATTATCTACCTTTTTCACCTTTCCAGGATGGTAGTGAATAGAGCAATTGTAATCCTTGATTAACACTAACCATCTCCATTATTTCATGTTGAGCTCCTTTTGTGTGAATATATACTTTAGGCTCTTGTGGTCGGTGTATATGTCACACTTCTCACCATAAAGGCAGCGTTGTGAGATTTTCAAGGCAAAAATCACGGCTTCCATCTCTAGATCATGCGTCGGGTAGTTCTGCTCATGGATATTTAACTGTCATGAGGCATAAGCTATCATATTATCATTTTTCATGATTACACAACCCAATCCTTTCATTGAAGCATCACTGTATACCATAGAACATTCTCCTCTTTTTGGTAGTGTGAGTACAAGTGCAGTGATCAACATTCTCTTTAGGTCCTTGAAGCTTCCCCCGCATTCCTCCGTCCAGACATACTTTACCCATTTCCTTGTTATCTTAGTTAGTGGGCTTGACAATCATGGTAAGTTTCACACAAAACGTCAGTAGTACCCAATTAATCCAAGAAAACTACGGATTTCTATGACACTAGAGGGCTTGGGCCATTCCTCAATCGCCATTGTCATTGAAGGTTCTACAGAAATTCCCTCACTTGTGATCACATGTCCTAAGAACATGACTTTATTCATCCAAAAGTCACACTTGCTAATCTTGGCATACAAATTCTCCTTCTTCAATGTTTCAATCACAAGTCTTAGATGTTCTTCATGTTCCTCCTTTCTCTTGGAGTATATGAGAATTTCATCAATAAAAACTACCACAAATTTGTAAAGGTAATGTCTACATATTATATTCATTAAATCCATGAAGATTTCGGGGGAATTAGTAAGTCTAAAGGGCATCACCAAGAACTCATAGTGCCCATACCTTGTACGGAAGACAGTCTTCTGAATATCTTCCTTCTTCACCTTTACCTGATGATATCTAGAATTAATATCCACCATTTAGAATTATTTATCTCCTCTTAACTGATTGAACAAGTCATCAATCCTTGGAAGAGGATACTTGTTCATTATGGTGATATTTTTGAGTTCCTAATAATCGATAAACAACCGCATTGTTCCATCCATATTCTTCACAAAGAGCACTAGCGCACCACATGGTGATGCACTAGGGCGTATAAACCCTTTGTCCAGATGCTCTTATAGCTGCTTCTTTAACTCCTCCAGTTTGATAGGATCCATCCTATAGGGACACTTTGATATAGGATTAGTTCCTGGTATGAGTTCTATTGAGAAATCTACCTCATGATATGGGGGAATTTTGTGTAACTGTTTAGGAAATACATCACCGTATTCCCTCACGATGGGAATTTCCTCAAGGTTGGAAATTTCCTTTGACTCAACCATTTGGGTGAGGTATGATTATTCATAGGGAATCAACACCCACACAGATGAATGAATTTTCAAAGGATATTTATGATCTTCCTTGAATTTTTTGAGGATCATGGGATGGTTCAGAATATGAAAAGATATTTCCTTTTCCTGACAGTTGATATGTGCTCTATATAATGAGAGCCAATCCATTCCCATTATTGCGTCGAATTCCACCAAGGTAAGTATTATAAGATTTTCTGGAAGAATCTTCCCACATATGCCAACAGGAGAAGATTGAAACACTTCGGTTGTAATGATTGCACCACTTGGTGTTTTTACAGATATCTCTACTTCAAAGTTTCAGGGAATCGATTCTATAGTTCTAGAAATCCTACAAGATATAAAGGAATTCATCAAACCAGAATCAAATAAAACATTTTCCATTCTTGAGTGAATAAGAAGTGTACCTTGTACGAATTCCTTATCTTGATCCACTTCTACAATGGTGATGGTATAAGACTTCCCTTGTTCCTTTGGATTTGTTGGTTGCTGATATTGATTACTCTCGAGAACTCGAGGTTTAGTGCAGTGGCTTGCATATTCCCCTAGCTCCCTATAGTTGTAGCATTTAACCATGGGAGGTTCTCTCCTTTGTTCCACTACATTATCCTTATTTTTCATGTCTTTTCAACACTCTTGAGCATGATGTACTTCTTTCCCCCACTTGAAGCATTTACCCGTCCCATTAAGGTAGTTCCCATGGTGCAACTTCCCACATTTTTGGCATGTGGGTCATTGAGTTTTCTTCCCACCTTTATCATTAGATCCACCAGCTTGAAACTCCATCTTTTGTTTCTTATCACCATAGCCATTGGACCATTCTACAAACTCCATCTCCACTTTGAGAGCACATCGAACAACTTCTTCATAACTCCCAAAGTCTCAAATTGTAAGATCCTTTTCAAGGAGTGGTTTTAATCCACTAAAGAATATATCAATTTTTCTATCGTTGTTGATAACAAAACATGAAGCATACCTAGCTAGCCTTGTGAAATTTGCTTCGTAGGTTATGATAAATTCTCCTTATTTTTTTGAGCTCTATTAATTCTCTCTCCATCTTCGTATAAGATTTCATAGAAAATACTTATTAAGAAACATGATCTTAAAGTCTTCCCATTATATCTATTCAATTTCCACCCTTGGCTTTGGGTTCTTAATCAAAGAACAACATCGATAGGCTTCTCCATCTAGATGAAAAACGTCCAGGGTCACCTTCTCTATCTTAGAATAGTGAAGCATAGAAAATATCTTCTCCATGGAGTTGAACCACTATTCCACAACTAGAGGATCAGAAGATCCACTAAACGTCAGTGGTTGTTGCCTCATAAAACATTTGATAGCTAGTTGTTCTCTCTTTGGTGAAGGAGGACGTTCCCCATTATTTTGGTTATTGTTCATAACCTGATATAATTGGGTAATAATCACCATGAAGTTTTGAACTCCACCTCCCAAATCATTGGGGATGTCGTTTGGGAAAACGTTGCATTGGCCCTTGCACGAGTTGTTGGCCTGATTTCTCCTGGTTCCCACCATTTTCTAAAATAGAAAAGGTTAGAAGAAAACATAAGTAATCAAGTAATGATTAACTTATTAATTCAAACAATTTATACAAAAAACATAACATATTGGATCTCTATGTATATATTCTTGTGTGTATATTTTGTACTTAGTCTCATGTGAGAGGTTTTCTCTAGGGTTTACTAATCCCAATTCCCAAATTACTAAACCTTTCATGTGATACCAACTATAGCGACCCTAACTTTTCTTACATTATTATTACATTATTTTAAGATAAAAAACATAATATTATTACAAATAGAGGATCCAAAGTTTTAGTGTCTCGGTAAAACTAGGACCATATATTGCAATTACATCATCAAACATAAACATTTATTTAATTTCTTCTTCTCTAGTTTCTTATTGGCACTTGAACTCTCCTTAGTACATGTAGCCACCTGAGGATATACATCAAAATGGGTGAGCTAAAATCCCAGTAAGAGAATAGATAATAACAATATAGAATGTGGTGAGCATAATCATAAAATGGGAACAAGATCATGAACATGAGAGGAAGCATAAATAAAAGACTAGAACTGTGGCAATGCATAAACATGAAACATCATGTCTTAATGGTTAACTACCACACATAATTGTGAACAAATATAGCATATTTTCCACCTCATTTCACATTTACTCATGAGATTCAGCACTTTACCCAATGAATTGGAGTGCTGTATAATTCCAGGCGCACCCGTCACATTCAAACATTCATAGTGCACTATATAATTCCTAGCGCACCCATCACATCAAAATATTATCATTATAATGCATGCCACATAGAACATATATCAATAATGATAATAACTATCCCATGGAAAGGAATGTGTTTCATCTCATAATAACACATTCATAATCTTTGGGTTCCCAAAACAAAGAGGTAATAACATTCTTTATACAAGAACCCTCAACCTTGAATGAGAAGTAAAAGGTGAGTTATTAAAAGAAGAGTTCCTTGGAATAAATTTTGTTTGACATAAACAATAGTGGTAAACATGTATATCCCAAAAAAGGAAATACAATTATGAAAAAAATGATTTTTTAGGAGCAAAAATATCAAAAATGGAGTGAAAGAGGGGGAACACGAAGGATGAAAGCTGGGTTCGAGAATTTCCCCTTACCTTGTATCTGAATGCTTCCTTCACGTTAATTTCCTATATAATGACATTATATTCATTAATTAGAAAGTAAAGAACCTTTAAAACATTAATATGGGTAATTTTGGTTTCATTATGTTATTTTATGGGGTTTTTGATGAGTTATAGAGTTTAAAAACATTGTTTGGGAAGGTTCGTTTTTATGGTTTTCTTGAGAGTTTCACATGTATTCAGGAATTGAAGTTTGTGAAGAACATGGGTAAACATACAGAACATATATTACATATTATTAATGATATTAAAAAAGTTAAAATGATCTTAATATGAATTAAATTTTATACCATGTTGATAAATCATTAGATAGGAATTTAATGATGATCGTTCGGGTTAATTTGGGCAGTTTTTCGACCACAACGAACTTGTTTTGTTTACTCATCTAGTAATATGTTCATAAGTTAGTTAAGAAATTAATATAGGACATAATACATATATAATCTCTGGGATCAACCATATAAATGGTTTCGTGACCCGATCTATAGGTAGAAATGGAAAAAGAAAACATGTCGTTCTTGAAGGTGATAGATTAACACCTTACGAACAACATTTTCTTTTATAAAATAAAAGGAAGAGGAGAAGGGGGTTGGATGGTATAATATAATATTATTGTCATAAAATTATAGTGTATGTATGATAATTGAGTTACCTTACAATTTGGAAAAAGATAGGTTGGGAGATAATAATAAAAGGACTTGAAATTGAAATGGAATTAAAGGAAAGAGGAAGAGAAATTACCTCTTGAATCCACCTCTTGAGATCCTCCTTAAGGGACCTTGGCTTGGTCTATTGATGAGACCAGAAGATATTGGATGTGGGGGAGGGGCTTGGAAATATTCTTGGGCAGAATTTCGAAAATATTTGAATCTTGAGAGGTGTGGTTAGGCAAGGGGAGGGGGAGGGTTTATTTATACATGTGGAGAGAGGTGTTTTTAAAATAAAATATAAAATAAAATAATATATCAAAAGTTAGACTTGTAATAGTAGTTTTTTGATATCCTAAATCATATATTAATATAATATAATTATTTTTAGGCTTTAAATAATCTTTATAATTCTAATTAATTAATTTATTAAAAGGAAAGTGAAAGAAAGAGAAAAAGACACTTTAAGAAATCACCTTTTGACTTTAGGATTTGAAAAGTTCCTTTAGTTTTGAAAATTGAGTTTATTGTATTTCAAAGAAAAATTTAAAAAATTTAATATAATTTGGCAGAACCTAAAGTTTTAGATTCTTTATGTCATCATTACATCATTAATGATGCAATTTAGGATACACCGGTTATGTGAAAAACTTTATTTTTTACAATTCAACCGAAAATTGAAGTATTTCAGAAAAATCGTAAAATTTCACGATAACCATTTTTCAATGTGTAGAATCCAAAAAGGAGGTCAATTTTTAAAAAATTATTTTCTAAATATGATTAATTTAATATTTAATTAAAATCATAATTTACTTCAAAAATACAGTTTCTAAAATTAAAACTGATTTTATAATGCTTTCAAAAAATACGTAGGGTCTTATAAAATTATATAAAAACTAAAATAAATAGATTATATTATTTATGAACACATTTTTAGAAGATAAATTTTATTTTAAATTAATTAAATAACTAAAATTAATCATTTATGACTTACAAATGTACCAAAACATTCAATATAGTTAAATTCTCACATTTTAAGATGCCTAAATTTTATTTAATTATTCATGTGTAGGGTTAATCTTACTTGGATGATTTACTATTCATAAGGGTTGTACTACTATTCAAAAAGGTAGGTTAGTATTTTTAGTTCTAGGTTACTAGTCACCAAAAATTATGTTTTTCTTATTGGACCCCAAAAATCATCTTAAACACAACCGTGTATGTCAGATTTTTGAAATTCCAAACACAGAATTGAAAAACTTATATTTAAAGGCCACTTAGGACTTAGTAGTTAATTATGTTGTGTTTTCATGTGATTTTATGACATAACTATAAGAAGGGAATTTCCATTGAGAAAAATTTGGTCGTTACACTCTCGAACCAATTTCTAAGTTCAATGGCCACTGTATCGAAGATCTATACAACTCCGGCTAAGTAAATATCATCTAGGTTGGTTTTCTATATACCACCCATTATTCTCCCATACTGGAAGGGATGTTTTGAAATATTAATGGTTTATATAGATATAGGTTTTATTAAATCTAATCAGTTTAATTAATGGATTTAATAATTTAATTAAGATTTCATTTTTCATCCTGATTAGGGTTTATTCTGCTCGAATTATGGATATTCTTTGTTGAGTGTTCATCAAAAATATTTTGGTAGTTGGTATAAATATCTGACCCATAGCCCTGATTTAATTATGTATATATAATTTTGATAATTAAACTTTTCATGATTGGTAAATTGCAATCCTTGAAATTTATTTGATTGATTAATTTTTGAATTAATTAATGGTATAATAGGAATTGTGAAATTGAATGTAAAATATGCTTAATTAATTGTGGAATTAATTATTGAGATATTGAGACTTTGAAATTGATTTAAATAATTAATTATTGAATTAATTTTTGGTATATTGAGGTTGTTAAATTTGATTAGTCAATAATTGAATTAATTAATGGAAATTGTTGTTATTATGAAATTTATTGAAATGGATTAATCAACTGTTGAATTAATTAATAAATTTTTTGAAGGAGGAATGTGATAGATGGTAATGTTGATTTACCTTGAATGATGTGATATATATGATATATATGATTTTTTGAGAATTGGGTTAGGGACATAGAATGATGCTCCAAATAATAATGAGGTTATAGACATGGTGTTCTAGAACCAACAACATGCATGAGATTATTTTTATAGGAAAGAGACTGATGCTCCAAATAGCCATGGGGTGTGGGGTAGGGACTGATTCTCTAAATAACCATGGGGAGCCATACATTATGTTCTCCACCAATGAGTTGGAATTGGAATACATTTCCAATTAGATTTAATATAAATTGAAATGAAATAGATAATGAAATCCAATTTTTTATAATTAATTGTCAAATAAATTTGTGATATGGTTTAGACTCCAACATCGGCCAAAGAAATTATTATGGTTCTGGTTTCTTCATGAACCCAATGGTTTATGCTATTAAATGAAGGAAAAATTAATAAATGTAAATGGTTAATTTATTGATTGTAATTTATTCTTTATACAACTACATACATATTTATGTAATTTTTCACGACCTGACCCTACCCGGGCTCGAGCCGCAACTTCCCCAAGCCCGTCTCCATAGGCCAGGGGCTGGCGACCAGCGCTGAAGGCACAACAACTCGGGGAGGCCTTTGCCTAAGTACCTGTACACACACACACACGTAGCACACTCAATGCAAAAGTGCAGAGTAAAAGAAAGGACAAGAAAAGTACAATATAAACTCCTATAAATAAATATCACAAAAGTGCACCGACCTCTAAACAGTACAAAGCAAGTGCTGGGGTAAACTGAAAAGAAAAGGGGCAAAACACACGCCCAGCCAGAAAACTGCCACAACTCGGCAACAGGTAAACAAAAGAAAAATAGCTGGAAGGGTCCCCACCTGGAACCCGACTCTGACCACCACACGCAGTCGAAGCTCCCAAGATCCTAAGCTCCTCTGACGTCACGACCAACCTGTCTGTTGTCTTCAAGGTCACACCAAGTGCGGGAAAAGCCCAAGCTGGGGTGAGTATAAAAATACTCAGTAGGATACCCTGAAAGCTCGAGGGAGCAACAAAGGAGGTACCGAAGGGTGAACATGAAAAGTAAAGGAGTATAACAAAGAGTATAGTTGAGTAACAATAGAGAGTCCAACTCAACCCAATAAGAGAAAGGAGGTAGACTCATCCAGACACAAGGAGCTGGAAATGGTGAGAAGAATAACTTCTCGTCGAGCCTTCGCTATATATAGCAGGAGAGTAGACACTTCCAACCACGAGAAGCTAGACACGGAAAGTATGTGGCATACCCCATGCGTCTTCGCCTCTCCTGGAGGGAGAGTAACCAAGCCCAAGAAGTGGGAACTGGAACAATGTATACATATATATATTCTCAATCAAGAAGCCCAAACAAGATCGTAAGGGAATCTCCATCCCGTAGCTCAGCCCAAGAAAGTGAGTAGCAAATAGTCCCAGAAGTACACCATCAATGCCCAACATCCCATACGTCTACCTCGAACTACAAGTCAGGGGCTCAATCACTGCACCTCGACACTATCAACTTTGGGCGGCACTGACTCGACCGCACGGTTTTGGGTCGTGTCACAAGGACGCATCTCGGTGGGGAAAGCACTCCTCGTACTTGAGAGTTCTGGGGGAACATCAAACCACAACTCGTCACTGCCCCGCAGTCGAGAGGTATTCTCAAAGTCAAATCCATCACAACACTAACCCGTATAACCAAGGGTCCGGCTCTGGTAACCATGGAGGAAAGCCACAAACTAGCCTACTAGAAAGGACTGAGCCTGGAATGCCAACAGGTGTCCCACTGCCCAACTCTGCAGGATGGTAATTCATAAACAGATATCGGGTGACCCACTGCCCAACCCTGCTGGAGGCTAAGCCCTAATACATCATCAGGCCAACCACTGCCCAGCCCCACTGGAGGGTAGACCTTAATACATCATCAGGTGACCCATTGCCCAACCCTGCTGGAGGGTAGACCCTAAGAGGTCGTCGGGCGACCCACTGCCTAGTCTCTGCTGGTGGGTAGACCCTAAGTGTGTCAGGTGACCCACTACCCAGTCTCTGCTAGAGGGTAGACCCTAAGAGTGTCGGGTGACCAACTGCCCAGCCCCGCTGGAGGGTAAAACTCGATGAAGTCGATGAGTAACCCCCTGCCCAGCTCCGCTGGACGGTAAAACTCAGAACTGCTCTATCCATCTCTACTGGAGGGTACAAAATTTGCCAACCGAACACGAAGTGGGTATCGCGCAACCACCCAACTCCTGAACAACTCACCCAAAAGAGGTTCAGTGCATGTTCCATCACTAGGTGTCACTAGCACCACTACTGGATGATCCATCGAGAACAAAACTAGGGGGAGACCACTCAACCCAGCTGGTCAAATAAACAAGCACATAGCCAGGGGAAAAACACCACCCTACTGGTCAAACAAACAAGTATAGAGGAACCCTCTACACCGCGAAAGGTCAAAGTACGCATAGTAGAACACGTCACGCACCTGGGGCCCACACGATGTGTGGCCCCAACTCAACCCCAACCAAGCACACAAACATTCTCAGGTACAAACCACACATACCTCCAAGCGCTCTCGTATACTCCCAGAGTATACCACGTCTCCAGCCCTAAGGCTATCGTGCACACGACACCCCAACGTCCACACGAAGGGCGTAAACGTAACATTTCCAAATTTCCATCTCATCGGCTGAGGCACAACCATCCACATAACTTCAAGCATTTACATCACTCACACGGGAGTGCATGCGATCACTTTCTAAGGGTCCGCTATAAACACGGTAGAAGAGCCGCCCCCGTGGCACCTTCACAATTCCACATTTAATAAGATCATGTATGAGGCTCTGCCCACCTGAACAGATTACACCGTTGAAAACCTCGCGGAAAGACATGCGAGATATACTACTTACTCGCTTCAAAAAGATATCTGATGTAAAAGTCGCCAACATCGCCTCACGCCTGAACGACGTCCCGTGATCCCGAGCCTCAGCCTCGAATATAGTTGGGCGCATCACACCAATGCGATCCCCTCCGAAAAACATGTCAAAAGAACTACTCACATGAGTGCAACAGATATCTAGAGAAAAATTTGTATTCCGACGCACTGCACACAAGCGGTGCTTCGTGGGACCCGCAACCCGGTCCCGAAACACAATGAACGGATCGCACCGTTACAATCATCTCAAAAAAGTACACAAGTTCAACTAATCCCTTGTCCGAAACGGACACCCGGTGATAAAGCTGGAAATCACCATCAACTCCCGAAATGGCCCTCATGGGACCCGCACCATTGTGCCTAATTAGGGAAAGCGAATTGCACCATTGCAATCCCCTCGAAAAAACATCCAGAAATGACTGCTCGGATGCACCGAATGGATGCCGGATGAGAAAGTGGATAAATGCTGCTCGCATCTCAAAAGAGGGGACATGGGGCCCACGCCTCAACATCGGATTCAACGCCCAAAACCACCGTGGAAAGCATTGCCCCGGCACCAGGGTCCCAACGCCGCTGACGGTGCTCAAAACGGACGTCGGACGCATCCGCGCCGTCCAAAACAAGATCCCCCAAAGGAAACTGCAATTCACTTAAAGACGTGCCGCGCCTCCGAGGCCCCTTGTTTCAGGAATTAAAAATATCCGAAACCATCTCAAAAAGTCCACCCCGACGACAGGAGTTCTCTGCCGTAGACGTCATGCAAAACGGACGTCCGTAACGAAAATTACGGATGTCCGAAGACGAAGGGGGCAAGGCCCCTTGGGCTGGACCGGCCCGCGGTTCGGCCACACGGGCCGGCCGTGGAGTCGCGGTTCACTTCTACGCCGACCGTCCTAAAGGCCAGTCCCCTCTCAGGTGGAGACCCGCCTTTTTCGGGTCTTGGTCTGGTCGTGGGGTCGCACAGAATGGCCCCGGTCGTCGCTCCGTGCCGCGGAGCTCCTCCGCAGGCAGGCGCCCGCTCGCCCTCGCACCGACCTTCTGAAGCGCAGCCGCCGCCTGCCGCCTGAAGGCCGGACACTGCACCGCCTACAACCTAGACCACCGCTCCACCTGCACCCGGGTCCACCGCGCTGCCAGCACCCTAGAACCGACCCACCACCGCACCAGAGCTCGCCGGACCGCTAGAAAATTCCAAAACTCACAAACCTTGATGAGCGTTTACGATCATCTCCGAACTCGTATTTCCATTCCTAAAAAAGCAATGGAAACAAAAAAATGTAATACGCATCCATGGGATTTGATTTCAATTTCGATGTCAAATCGACAAATCAAATTTAGGACAAACATGGTGCAGGAAATTAAAAACAAAACGCATGATCCTACCTCTTGGGCGATGCCCGGAGCTCCACGGAGGATCCGCCGTCACGCCGTCGCCTTGCTGGAGCTGCCTCACTAGAGTGGAGGAGGAGAGGGAGCTTTAGGGTTTCTCCAGGGGGGAGGGGGGGTTCACTGGGGAGGAAGAGGAGAAGGGGAGGGGGGAGAGAGTTTAAATAAATAAACTCGAATTAAAAGGCTCGTCCCCCGAAAACACCTGCATCCAAAAATTCTAGCGCGGTCAAGATTAAGCTCCCCTTAGGGTAAACACAACCTCCCGAGCACAACGGTGTTCTCAGTATTTGATTCCGAGCTTCCGATTGAAAGTTATAAAGCTGAACGCCCCTTGCTGCCAAATTACGAAAACACCCCTGGGGCCATTTTTCATAGACGGCCCGCGCCCACAATACTTATACCCATCCTAGGGTAAATGGAATGCTGCGAACTCAATGGTTCCCTTGGTTTTCCAATCTGAGCCACCGTTGAAGAGATACATGAGCTTCACCCTTAAAAGATTAAATTAATTATTAAATTTATCCGTTTCTTGTTTCGGAAGCGAGCGAGGGGTCCAAACGTCCCGTGACGACATACCTTATGTCATTCCTAGGGTAAAAACCCCATTCCGGACTCATCTGTACACTCGGATCTCTGATCCAGATCACCGTTTAGGAGTTATTGCATTTATTTTGCGTTTCCATTGTGAACGCACTGAAAATTTAATTCCGGCCACACCGGGGCACGGAATCGCACGCCGTCTGAAGGCGCTGCTCTGGAATATCATCAAGAATATTCCAAAGGATTCCACAGAAAAAAATGGGTTCTTACATCATTACATCCTTCAATATTTTCATCCCTAAAAAGCAAAACTAGGGAGCAACACAGGGTACAAAGCCCACACCCAGCTCTTCCGTACCCAGAAGAACTATCGCACAGCTCTGCGCCACCGCACACAGACCAAAGGATTGATCTATTCATACGAGGTCGGCCCTTGGAGATATCTTGCACCCACTCCAGACTTTGGGTTTATGGAAAGGTCGTTGAGAACCTCACCATCCCTCTGCACGGTCTCAAACGGTCCGATGGACCTCGGGGGTAGCTCACCTCCCTGACTGAACCTCCACGCCGCACGCCGCGACTGGAATCACCGCCCACACCTGGAATAAGGACCAGTGATTCCCTCCTTCAGAATATCTATATGGTGAAACACCCAAGGATATCTGGTTATGCAAGATTTCACAGTCGATGTCTCACAACCAAGACTCTCTTATGCGCTCGGAAAGTGATGGAGTCGACACCATCGACTAAAGAAAAAGGTCTCGTGCCTTTTACATTACCAACACAGGGTTACACCCGACGCCCTGCGTCACCCTGGTAACACCTCAAGAAAGGAGCATGGAGAAGAGTATTCCACACACCGAGTCTAAAAATTTTACTGCAAAGAGTAGAAGAGTTGTAGAGCATACCTCTTATCACCTCATGCTCTGCAGGATCGTAGACATCCAAAGCTCGCGGCTGTCCGCGGTCCCAACTGTCAGCTCCTGGAACCTGACGTGGACTGCCTAGTGGTGATGGGAAGACCTCGTAGAGTCATCCCCCACTCCCAGATCCTCCCGATCTTCTGTCAACACCACCTCTTTGGGCGCTACTCCGATCACGGCGCTGCCCCCATCGTGGTGGCGCACCTACTGCCTGCCTGAAGCTCTCCGCATGCCTGGTTGAGCAGTCCCGTGCCAGGTGACCTCACCCATCGCAAGCATAGCACCAACTCTCTCTGGTCTGCACTGGTGCCCTCCAGTGCCACTGTGGTGTGAGACCATGCCCATGAGTCCTGTTGTCAGAAAGCTACCTGCGTCGAGGTTCTACTTGCCAACGCCCACTAGCTACGGCAGACATCTTGGCTCCGACGTGCCTGCGGCCACCACCAACTCTATAACGTGATAGGAAGCCCTCTATCACCAGTGCCTGCCCTAGCACCCTGGCATATGTAGAAATTCCTAAGGGTACTATGAAAGCACGAATCTATCAGCAGAGACCCTGCTCAAACTTTCGCGCTCGAAAGTTTTCATCGTGGACCAAGTCCGGGTAAAAGCATGCATGGTCTGCGAAACTGGCCACGTACTTGGCCACCGTCATCCCTCCCTGCTGAAACTGAAAGAGATCCTAAATCCAAACAGAGCGTAAGAAGGAGGCGAAAAACTCTTCACGGAACAACAAATTAAAGTCACCCCACGAAAGCGACGACTCGTCAAGAAACTGAGTCACCAGACTCCACCAACGCCAAGATGCTCCACGAAAAAGATTGGCTACGAAAGGCACTATCTGATCTGTCAGCATCAGCACAAGCCTGAAAAGGTGAACCATTGTCTCTAGCCAGAACTCTTCTGCCTGAGGGTCTGGATCACCACTGAACCTCAGTGGTCTCTGCCGCTGGAACTCACGGAGCGTGCTCAACCCACGCTCAAGCTCAGTCTGCTCTGCTAAAACTGTCTACTGCTCAATAGGTGGGGGTGCTACTACCAACCCACCTGGAGAAAGGGTCTCACATGATGGGTCCTGAACTATGTCCTTGTAGCTCACAGGTTCATCGTCATGCACCAAAGCTAGTATCATGGCTGACTGTCTTCGCGGAGACATCTTGAATATTATCAAGGAGTGCCACGGTCAGATGAGCATATATGTATATACAAATAACAATGATGGGAGATGACTCGAGAAGGACAGTCAAAGACTCGATACTATGTAATGCACAAACCAAATTTTCCTTACAACAAGTGTCTCAGCATGCCGAGTCGACAAGTGGGTTATCAAGGTCCCGGTGAATGAATACATCGGCCGCCGCACCATCACTGGACTCCCTGGCCTGAGAGCCAATCTCGAAACACATTAACACTGTTGTCCTATATCCCAACCAATTCCTTTTATTTTAGGGACGTCCGAACAATGTCCCAAAGAACGAACCACCTCTCATACAACTTTGTCACGACCTGACCCTACCCGGGCTCGAGCTGCAACTACCCCAAGCCCACCTCCATAAGCCAGGGGCTGGCGACCAGCACCGAAGGCACAACAACTCGAGGAGGACTTTTCCTAAGTACCTGTACACACACACACATGCAACACACTCAATGCAGAAGTGCAGAGTAAAAGAAAG
Source organism: Viscum album (assembly GCA_963277665.1). Lineage (NCBI taxonomy): Eukaryota > Viridiplantae > Streptophyta > Magnoliopsida > Santalales > Viscaceae > Viscum > Viscum album. The sequence continues at coordinate 720,017,911 of OY728145.1, read as the reverse complement.
GAAAAGAAAAGTAAAATAGAAACTACTATAAATAAATCCCACAAAAGTGCACCGACCTCTAAACAGTACAAAGCAAGTGCTGGGGTAAACTGAAAAGAAAAGGGGAAAAACACGCACCCAACCAAAAAAGTGCCACAACCTGGAAACATGTAAAAAAAAGAAAAATAGCTGGAAGGGTCCCCCACCTGGAACCCGACTCTGACCACCACACGCTGTCTAAGCTCCCAAGCTCCTAAGCTCTTCTGACGTCACGACCAACCTGTCCGTCGTCTGCAAGGGCACACCAAGTGCGGGCAAATCCCAAGAAGGGGTGAGTATAAAAATACTAAGTAGGATACCCCGAAGGCTCGAGGGAGCAACAAAGGAGGTACCGAAGGGTGAGCAGTAGAGCGAACAGGAAAATTAAAAGAGTAAAACAAGGAGTGTAGTGGAGTGACAATAGAGAGTCTAGCTCAACCCAACAAGAGAAAGGAGGTAGACTCGTCCAGACACAAGGAGCTGGAAACAATGAGAAGAAGAAATTCTCGTCGAGTCTTCGCTACCTATAGTAGGAGAGTAGACTCGTCCAACCACGAGAAGCTAGACATGGAAAGCATGTGGCATACCCCGCACGTCTTTGCCTTTCCTAGAGGGAGAGTAACCAAGCCCATGAAGTGGGCACTGGAACAACGTATAAATATATATATACTCAATCATGAAGCCCAAACAAGATTGTAAGGGGATCTCCATCCCGTAGCTCATCCCAAGAAAGTGAGTACCCAATAGTCCCAGAAGTACACCACCGATGCCCAACATCCCGTGCGTCTGCCCCGAACAACAAGTCAAGGGCTCAATCACCGTACCTCGACACTATCTGCTTTGGGAGGAACTGACTCACCCGCATGGTTCTGGGTCACATTACAAGGACGCATCTCAGTGGGGAAAGTGCGCCTCGTACTTGAGAGTTCTGGGGAACGTCAAACCACAACTCATCACTGCCCCACAGTCGAGAGGTATTCTCAAAGTCAAAGCCGTCACAACACTGACCCGTATAAACAAGGGTCCCGCTCCGGTAATCACGGAGGAAAGCCACAGACTAGCCTAGTAGAAAGGACTGAGCCTGGAATGCCAATAGGTGTCCCACTGCCCAGCCCTGCTGGAGGATAATTCATAACCAGACATCGGGGGACCCACTGCCCAGCCCTGCTGGAGGGTAAACCCTAATACATCATCAGGCGACCCACTGACCACCCCTACTAGAGGGTAGAACTTAATACATCATCAGGAAACCCACTGCCCAGCCCTACTGGAGGGTAGACCTTAATACATCATCAGGTGACCCACTGCCCAGCCCCACTGGAGGGTAGACCTGGAATAAGTCGATAGGTGACCCATTGCCAAGCCTTGCTGGAGGGTAGACCTGGAACTAGACGACGGTTGACCCACTGCCCAGCCCTGCTGGAGGGTAGATCCTAAGAGGTTTTCGGGTGACCCACTGCCCTGTCTCTACTGGAGGGTAGACCCTAAGTGCGTTGGGTGACCCACTGTCTAGTCTCTGCTGGAGGGTAGATCCTAAGAGCGTTGAGTGACCCACTGCCTAGCCCCGCTAGAGGGTAAAACCCGAAGAAGTCGATGAGTAACCCACTGCCTTGCCCCGTTGGAGGGTAAAACTTAGAACTGCTCGGGCCATCTCTACTGGTGGGTACAAAATTGGCCAACCAAACACGGAGTGGGTATCGCGCAACCACCTAACTCCAAAACAACTCAACCAAAAGAGGTTCAGCGCCTGTTCCATCTCTAGGTGTCACAAGAAACGCTACCGGCTAATCCATCAAGAATGAAACCAGGGGGATACCACTCAACCCTGCTGGTAAAAAAAACAAGGACAGAGCCAGGGGAAAAACTCCACCCTGGTGGTCAAAAAAACTAGCATAGAGGGACCCTCTATGTCGTGAGAGGTCAAAGTATGCAATGCAGAACACAGCACGCACCTGGGGCCGACACGACGTGTGGACCCAAGTAAACCTCAATGAAGCACACAAAAATTCTCAGGTAAAAACCACACGTACCTCCAAGTGCTCTCGTATATGCCCAGAGTATACAACGTCTCCATCCCTAAGGCTATCGTGCACACGACACCCCAACGTCAGCACGAAGGGCATAAACATAACTTTTACAGCATTTTATCTCATCGGATGAGGCACAACCATCCACATCACTTCAAGAATTTACATCACTCACACGGGAGTGCACATGATCACTCGCCAAGGGTCGGCTACAAACACGGTAGAAGAACCGCCCCCGGGGCACCTTCACAATTCCACATTTAATAAGATTCCATATGAGGCTCTGCCCGCCTGAACAGATTACACCGTTGAAAACCTCATGGAAGGACATGCGAGATAGACTATTTACTCGCCTCAAACGGATATCAGACGGAAAAGTCACCAACATTGCCTCATGCCCGAACGGCGTCCCGTGATCCTGAGCCTCGGCCCCGAATATAGTCAGGCGCATCACACCAATGTGATCCCCTTGGGAAAACACGTCAAAAGCACTACTCACATGAGTGCAATGAATATCCGAAGAAAAAGGTTCATTCTGGTGCACATCACAGGAGCGGTGCTTCGTGGGACCCGCAACCCGGTCCTGAAACACAACGAACGGATCACACCGTTGCGATCATCTCAAAAAATTACACAAGTTCAACTAATCACTTGTCCGAAACGGACACCCAGTGATAAAGTTGGAAATCACCGTCAACTCCCGAAACGGACCTCATGAGACCCACACCATCGTGCCGAATTAGGACGGGCGAATTGCACCATTGCAATCCCCCCGAAAAAACATCTAGAAACGACTGCTTGCATGCCCCAAATGGACGCCCGATGAGAAAGTCGCTAAACGCTGCTCGCTGCTCAAAAGACGGGCCGTGGGGCCCACACTTCAACTCCGAATTCAATTCCCAAAACCACCCTGGAAAGCCTCGTCCTGACGTTAGGGTCCCAACGCCGCTGACAGCGCTCAAAATGGACATCGGACGCGTCCGCGCCGTCCAAAAAAAGATCCCCCGAAGGAAACGTCAATTCACTTAAATACGTGCCACGCCCCCGAGTCCCCTCGTTTCTGGAATTAAAAATTTCCGAAACCATCTCAAAAAGTCCACCCGATGACAGGAGTTCACTTCCGTAGACGTCAAGCAAAACAGATGTTGTAACAAAAATTACAGACGTCCGAAGACTAAAGGGGCAAGGCCCCTTGGGCTGGACCGGCCTGGACCGGCCGGTCCGCCAGGCCTGGGCCGGCCCTCAGTTCGGCCGCACGGGCCGGCCGTGGACCCGCGGTCCACTTCCCCGCCGACCGTCCTGACGGCCGGTCGCCTCTCACATGGAGACCCGCCTTTGGCGGGTCTCAGTCTCACCGCGGGGTTGCACAGCGCGACCCCGATCGTCGCTCCGTGCCGCGGAGCTCCTCCGCAGGCAGGCGCCTGCTCGCCCTCACGCCGACGACCACCAACCTCCTGAAGCGTGGCCGCCACCTGCCACCTGAAGGCAGGCCACCCTTCCGCCTACACCCTGGACTGCCGCTCCGCTTGCACCCGGGTATGCCGTGCCGCCAGCACCCTGGAACCGAGCCGCCGCCGTGCCAGAGCTCGCCGGACCGCCAGAAAACTCCAAAACCCACAATCTTCAGCGAGCGTTTGCGATCATCTCTGAACTCGGATTTCCATTCCAAAAGAAGCGATGGAAAGAAAAAAAAATGTACTACGCATACATGGGATTTGACTTCAAATTTGACAGCCAATCAACAAAAAAAATTTAGGACGAACATGGTGTGGGAAATTAAAAATGAAACGCACGATCCTACCTCTTGGGCGATGCCCGGAGCTTCACGGAGGATCTACCACCGTGTCGTCGCCTTGCTGGAGCTGCCTCGCTAGAGTGTAGGAGGAGAGGGATATTTAGGGTATTTCCAGGGCGGGGCGAGGGGGGGGGGGGGTTCAATGGGGAGGAAGGGGATAAGGGGGGGGGGGAGAGTTTAAAGAAATAAACTCTAATTAAACGACTCGTCCCCTGAAAACACCCGCGTCCAAAACTTCTGGAGCGGTCAAGATTAAGCTCCCCCTAGGGTAAAAACAACCTCTCGAGCACAACGGTGGTCTTGGAATTTGATTCCGAGCATCCGTTTCAATGTTATAAAGCTGAACGCCCCAAGCCACCAAATTACGAAAACACCCCTGGGGCCATTTTTCACAGATGGCCCGCGCCCGCAAAACTTATACCCCTACTAAGGTAAAAGACACTCTCCAAACTCAACGGTTCCCTCATTTTCCCAATCTGAGCCACTGTTTAAGAGATACTTGATCTTCACCCTTAAACAAATAAAATAATTATTTAGTTTATCTGTTTCTTATTCTGGAAGCGAGCGAGGGGTCCAAACGTCCTGCGCCGACATACCTTATGTTGTTCCTAGGGTAAAAACACCATTCCGGACTCATCTGTACACTCGGATCTCTGATCCGGATCACCGTTTATGAGTTATCTCATTTATTTTTCGTTTCCAGTGTGAACACACTGGAAATTTAATTCCGGCCACACCGGGGCTCGGAATCGCACGCCGTCTAAAGGCGCTGATATGGAATATCATCAAGAATATTCGAAAGTCTTCCGCAGCAAAAAATAGGTTCTTACATAATTGATTTGTTTTAGACACAATTGGTGGTGGCCTACTAAGTTGTAATCACTCCCTACTTGAGCTTCATGATCAATACCCAGATAGATTTCATGTTTTCAGGACATGATAATGAAAATAAACCTATATTAGATTAATGATTTGGGATGGGGTAAGGTGGAGGGAACCATAAATGTTTCTAAACATTCTTGGGAGTTTTCAGTGTCTGTACCTTTTGGGTTTCACTTTAATACTTGGAATATACTTTATCAGGGCAGATCTATTGTTCAATTTTGATATTGTACTCCCAGTTTTGATTATTCAGTAATACTATTTGGTTTTTCTATTGGATATAGCCTTGGTTATTACTTAATTATTTTCCACTAGTGTTTTACTATGATAACATGTTTGTAGTCTCCCCATGATCAATATTGGACCCTCAATACTAGTCGGTTGCATCTCGTGTACAAGAAGGTTCTCATGATGTCACATAGTAGTCCAGATCAGGGTACACGTGTGGAACCTGGTTCGAGATATTACAAACTGGTATTAAAGGAATTTTATTTTATTTTATTTATTCTTACAATTTAGGAAAGGTAGATAGGATACTAGGAAGATTCAGAACTTGTTTATGAGATCATTCATGGGAGTATCTAACCCATGTATGGGGGAAAACCCAATGTACCTAGGGTGGGATTTTTTAATTCATATTTTATATAAAAATTGGTTGTTATTTTACATTTTTTGATGCACTTATTGTGTTATGTGTTTTTTGTATCTGATATTTTAAAGACTTGACTCGTGGCTTGGTACGGTACTAGATTTGAGTGTGAATGCATCATTCTAGGAACTCAATATTTGTATATGATATGCATTATTTTTGGCACACATGAGAAAACATGTTTTCAGTAGGTTGTTAAACAAGAAATGTTTTTACTTACTTGTGAATTTTTAAATGAAAAAGGTTCCTAATATAGAGTTGAAATTTTTAAATGATGAATAAATGTTAATAAATGAGTGTCTGATGAGAAACATGAATAATGAGAATGAGTTTACACATTTGTTTAACAATAAACCATATGTAGGATCATTAAGGGTAGTGACAACACCCCATGTTTTACCATGGTTTTGGTGTAATGAATTGTTATGGATGTATTTAAATCCATATAAATGAGTTCATCTTGTGTTATTTTTATTAAGGCATGTGTTTTTTATTTTATATACATGACTCCATTATGACACTTATTGGGAGGATGAGAGCTGGACTTGGTTTGGGATGATCTTCCAGTGGTGGAAGTTGAGGTAGTGATAGTTCCTGGTGAGGATGTTGGGGAGTAGTTCTGAAAAAGGTTTTTCCATATCATATAATTTAGTGAAAGAGACCCAAGGCTTTATGTAATAATCATGTTTGATCTGATGAGGGAGTTCCAGTTACATCACCCTCTGAGTTTTATCAGTGAGGGTGGAACAGCGACAGTTGAGTTTTGGATTGAGTCCATCCAGAATATATTTTACCACCTGGAGGCTCTTATTGATAAGATAGTAAAACTTTTTTGTTACAAGTTATTTGGTCAAGATAATCATTCTTGGGACATTCAGACTCTATATGGAGATCCGGAGAACATGCAGTGGATGGAATTTTAATAGAAGTTCTTGGAGCGCTTTTACTATAAGATGTTATGGTAGGAGAGAGTGGATGAGTTCATGAGATTGAATTAGGGGATCATATTGGTGATGGATTATGTGGTATTCCATACAGTGTTTCAACACTTTTTTGAAATATTAGCTAGAGATGAGGGTATTGAAGTAATTTTGTTTCTCAATGATATTAATTGTGAAATTAAGTAAAAGGTGAATATCATAAGGTTAAGGATGTTTTCATAAATAGTGAATCAGGATATCATATATAAGGGAAACCCAAAGAAGGATTGTATTGGAAGAAATTTGTTTTATATTTGGGGTTCATGAGGTATGAAATGTCAGATAAGTAATTTTTTTTATGATGATGATAGATAGGGAAAAGGGATGTAGAGTATCTAGACAATAGGGGCAGTTACCCAGGATCTTACTTGAGTGCCTTTTCACCAGTGTGGTAAGTCAAGACACAATCAAAGAAATTATCCCAAACTATAGGTAGAGTGATGAGGATGTGATAGGATGAGACCGCTACATATTTTTTGTAGGAGCCCACATTAGATGGGTAGTGACATAGAAACTAGGGAGAACCATAGTGTAAGAAGGCGATCTTTGACCCCATATTAGACCAGCAATTTGAGTGACACAGGTCATGCCAGTAGAGGCAATGGTCCTGGAGTTTCTAGGAAATAGTTCCTATATGAGTAGAGTGGTGAGGATATTAGGACTCATATGACATCACATGGAAGAGGGATAGGACAATTACATTCCATTCAGCATACAATTGTGGAGAGTTAGGCCGGACTATCTATAGGGAGAGGTACTATTCTTGTAACTCTAACATTATATTGTTCTTTATTTGGTATTGGTACATCACATTCTTTTATTTATACACAAATTTTGATTAGATTTATCCTAGTGATGGAGTTATCGAGTGGGGGTATTGAAGATATAAATACCAATGAGAGTAATGTCAAGATACATATGCAAGTGTAAGGTGTGTTTTCTAGAGGATGAAGAGTATCATTATTTTTGTAATCATCCGATTCATGACATGAAAGGCTTTGACCTAATTTGGGGCATGGAATGAGTGGTTTCTTACTTAGTAAAAATATATTTTTACCATTGGGGAGTGACTTTTAGGTCTCATATGGGTGAAATATATATTTACCATGGAGAGTGGGTTATCCAGGTAGGATTTTCAGGGCCAATTCATCAACAACTGGGGGAGCTTACCACCGTAGTCGCTAGTCTTTTTTAGATGATGGGGTTGAAAATTGGACATATTTCCACCCTTAGTGGACTGGTCTCAGGATGTATATAACAAACCCTTCTTAGGGATTCCACCTGAGAGAGAGATAAGGAATTTATAATTGATATCATCTTGGGCACTGAGCTAGTTTCTATTCCATCATAAGGAATGACACTTGTAGAGATTCAGTATGTTAGGACTTATCTAGAGGAGTTTGAGGATAATAGATTATTGTATCCAACTACATCAGGTTGGGTATCTCTTGTATTTTTTTCTAAGAAGGATGACCGTAGCATACATTTTCGTGTTGATTACTGGAAGTTGAACCAGATGATAATGAAGATATAGTATCCTCTTCCATGTAACAATGAACTATTTTTCTAGTTTAGGGGATCTTTTGTTTTCTCAAATATTGGCTTGAGATCAGGGTATCATCAGTTTAAATTTTAATCTTCTTAATACAATGGAATTATTTCAAAAGAAGGTGTGCCTATATGAGTTTTTTGTGATTCTGTTCGGGCTAATGAATATAACAGTACGGTTTATGGCCCTGATTAATAGAATCATCCATAGTTAACTAGATAATTTTTATGTAGTGATTGTGAAAGAAATATTGGTATACTATAAAACTCATGATGAACATGCCCAAAACCTTGGCATCATCATGAGTACACTAACTAAGCATCGAATATATTCCAAGCAATCTAAGTGTTAGTTATGGATTGATCTGATACACTTCGTGGGTCACATAACTTCAAAAGAAGGTGTTTTAGTTGACCTAGATAAGGTAATGATAGTGTTTTCCTGGGATCATCCAAAGAATATTTTCACAATTCATATCATTATGGGGTTGAATGGATATTATCAAAGGTTTATCTAGGACTTTTACTAATTGGATGTACTATTTTTAGGATTTACAAGTAGGGGTAGTTTTTGAATGGTTTGGAGAAAGTGATTTTTTTCCATGATTTGAAAAAAAAAATTAAAATGAAACCAATATTGATCCTATATAACCTTGGTGCGAAGTATATAGTGTTTTTTGATGACATTGGAATTGGACTTAGAGTAGTGTTTCCACAAGGAGTATAGTTTTTGAATTTGGTTCTCAGATGTTGAGTCCACATGAATGAAACTATCATACACACATCCTTGAGTTGGATATAGTGATATTTTCTTCAAAGTGTTGGTGGGATTATTAGGTGGGTGAAAATTTTATTGTGTATACTGATAATAAGAGCTTAAAGTATATCTTCTCCCAATAAGATTTGAATATCTAGTAGTGGATATAGTTTGGGTATATATAGTCCTTAAACATTGATTAGGCATATAGAAGATGTAAAGGAAATAGTGTTACTGATGGTTTATGTATGAAAACTCAAAATTAGGTAGTTCAGGAGTTTACTACTAAGTGGAAGATGGAATATTTATTAGATGAGATGCATGTTGTGTTTCACTATAGTCAAGAAAAGATGAATATTATATCAGTTTTAGTGGAGTTTACACTTTTGATATGGATCAAGGATATGAAGTATGAGGATATGTAGTATTTTATATTGAGGTAAATGCTTGTAGGTGGGGAGATACTATCTGATTGGAGAGTTAATGAGGTTGAGATCATCTATATCAGGAATGGGGTTGTTGTGCATATATGCATGCAGGCGGAGCTACAGTATGAATTTAATTCTTTAAATTGGGTTATGAATACTTGTGTGAAAAAATTTACCATGTACTATGAAGATATTTTTGGTGGATATGCATGGGAATAGAGATACTAGGGTTCTTGACATGATGCTACACCTGTAAACTACTGAAGGAAGAGCATCAATGACCCGATGGTTTGTTGTAGCAGTTGTACACTCCTAAATAGAAGTGGGATGATGTTACTATTAATTTTCCAATGGGTATCCAAAGGATTATTAAAAAGAATTAATCTATTTGGGTGATTTTAGACTAGATATCAATGGTAAAAATCTTATTATTAGTACATGAGAGTATTTCAGTGGAACGGTTGGGGGAGTTCAAGGTTTTCTAGGTAGTCCAATTTCAAGGGGTTTCAGTGACCATTTTTTTAAATAGTGACTTTAATTTTATGTTTTACATATGGAAAGGATTATAGAAGGATCTCGTTACATAGTTATTTATTGTGGATGAAATTACAACCACAGAAAAGTGGAAAGTCAGTGTGTACTATACAGGTTATTAAGGATATACTTTGGCCATGTTCCCTAGACTATAGTGGGTCTAGGGAGAAGCTCCTAACTTTTTTGGATTTTTCAAATTACAACCGTTTTTAGGAAATTATTCAGATGACACCATATAGTGAAATTTATGGTAGGCCATGCATATCAACTCTATGATGGATGGAGGAAGGTAAGTCATAATTGTTGGGATTGTGTCTCATGTTAGAGACCTCAAAGAAGGTTCAATTGATTTGCAAGTGTATGGAAATAAATTTTATTTGAGAGAATTCATATGCTGATATATGTCAATTACCACTAGAGTTTACATAGGTAGATCATATATTCTTTTAGTTGTCATGAAGGTTGGGTCATCTCATGATACATAGACCAAGAAAGTTGGCACGCATGTTTGTTAGTTCATTTGCGGTTGTGGAGAGAATCATACCATTGACATATTTATTGGATCTTCTACATAGATACAGTGATATGAATGACAATTTATATGTTTCACAACTTTGATGGTATCACCCATAACCATCTCAAGTGATTGATTTAGATGACGTTGATCTTGACACCAACAGATCCTTTGATGAACATCTGATACATGTGTTGGATCTCAGTGAGAAAAGTTTTAGTGGAAAGACATTGCTGGTAGTTAGTGTATTTTAGAAACATGGAAATGTATAGGAAGAAATTTTTTATAGTGAAGAAGTTATGTGAGATCTATGGCCTGATATGTTTGACTCAAAATCTTAGAGAGGGTTAGGAGTACATCTCGATGATGGACTGTTATAATATGGGGTTCTTTTAAGAACTTATTCCTTTCTAGAGATTTCCCAAGATTGTTTTATGGTAATCTATTTTTTATGTTTTGAGTACATTATATGGGGTCATATCTTAAGATCGTTTGGATGGAAAATTTGGAATTTTGGAAGGCGGTTGGGTAGTATATAGTTGTAACATAGTTTTTACAAACTATTCTCCATACACCAGAAAACTATAAAAACCCATATAGTGGTGATTCACACAGTTGGTGAACGGGTTGTCAAATAGTGCCCCCTAATTAGAGTAATCGTGCACCCCCTAGAAGAGGTACATTGTTTGGAAAACCATAGGCCTCTTCCTAGAAAACAGTGTGCATGTTTTTAATTAACCCAAAAATTATATTTTAAAATACCCAAACCCCCATATTAACCCCAAATTTTCCCCCATTTCCCCTAACATTTTCTATCCATTTTTGAGCCTCCCATAAAAATTCCTAAGTCATATGACCACCTTTCTCCAAAATTCAACATTTGGATCGAAGATTTGTACCCCTCCCAGTATGTAAATCTCACCCCGATTGGTTTCCCATATCTCTATCATTCTTCCCCCATCCTTGAAGGGATGTTTTCCTTAATCCACTATGGATATAAAAATAGGTTTAATTATATCTAATCAATTTAAATATTGGATTTAGCAATTGAGTCAAGATCTCATTGTTTTCGGTGAATAAGGTTATTTTACTTGAGTTAGTTATATTCATTAGTGAGGATTCATCATCAATATCAATGTAGGTTGTCTGAATTCCAATATGATGATCTTGATTTAATTACATGAATGTAATTGTGATTTATAAAATTCATTGATAGCTGAAACTGATTTGATTAACTAATTGTTGGGTTAATTAATGGGATATTGGTGATTGTGAAATTGAATGTGAGATCAGAATAATTAATTGTTGAATTAATTAAAGAGATGTTGATATATGGAAATTGATTTGAATAATAAATTTTAGAATTATTTATTCGGATATTGAGGTTGTAAAATTTGATTAGTTAATTGTTGTATTAATTAATGAAAACTGTTGTGATTATGAAATTGATTTAAATGGATTAATTTATTGTTGAATTAATTAATAATTTTGTGAATTATTAATGTGATAGAGGGTTAATTTGGATCAAACATGAATCATGTGATATATGTGATATATGATTTTGATTGACCATGGGGTTTCGGACATGGAATAATTCTTCAGATACACATAATGTTTCTAGATATGGCGTTCTAGACCCAACTGCATGGATGTGAAAAATTTTCTGGGACATGGACTAATGTTTGAAATACTTATGGGGTGTGTGAAAAGGATTGATGCTCGAAATACCCATTAGTTACTAGATGTGATGTTCTACTCCCATGAGTTATCATTGGACAACCATTACAATTATCCATAATATATATTGAAATGAAATGGATAATGAAATACAATTTTTCAGAAAGAATTTTGAATTAAATATATTATATGGTTCTTACATCATCATGGGATGAAGTAGGTATTATGGTTCAGGTTTTATCAGGAACCTAGTGGTTTATGCAGTTAAACAAAGGATAAGTGGATAAATGTAAATTTTTTTCTTTATTGACATCATTTTATTGTTTATACAACCAGATAAATTTTTTAGTGACTGGATTTATTTTAGACACTATTGGTGGTGTCCTACTAAGTTGTATTGTCAACCTACTCAGAGTTTTTGATCAGTACCCAACTATATTTCATGCTTTCAAGACATGATAAGGGAAAATTCCTTATATTATATTGATGATTTGGGATGAAGAATAGATGTGTGAAACAAATGTGGTTCATGATCCTCTTAGGTGATGTTAGGGTCTTTATCTTGGGGGATGCATGTTGACCCATGGCACACACATTAGAATGGCATATCTACTATTCAATTTTGATATTGTACTCCATGTTTTGATCATCCAGTGGTAATTCTTGGTTTTATTATTGGTTATTTCTTTGGTTAATGATTATTTATTTTCTGATGGTGTTTTAATTTGATAAAGATTATTTATTCACCCAATTATCTATATTAGACCCTAAATTCTAGTTGGAAGACTCTGATATATAGGGAGGTGCACATGAGGTCATGTAGTGGTCTATCTGAAGGAACCTATGTATGGAACATTGGTTAGGATGTTACACCTATAATGGAATCCGTTTTCCAAGAGGGATCATACTCATTCTTATAATGATAAATGATATTATGTTGTTTTGAAATATGATTTTTGAGTTTCTTATTCTAATAAATGATGATGATCCCATATAAGGGGAGATATTCAATGCAAGAAATCACATTAAATTCACATAAAAAAGAATTAGGAATATTCACATGAAGAATATTCCCATAAACATAATATTGTTATAAAATAATAACAAAAGATGATTTCAAATCATTTGATTATTGATTTCATTCTCTTATAGAAGAATACTGGGATATGAGTGTGTCCATAACTAGATTAATATTGGATATCCACAAACCTAAAGTGGAGATGTAGTATACCTTTCACCCTTTATTATAACGTCCATTATGTGTTAATAATATTATAATATTTCGTAAATTTAATTGGTTTTAGATGTTTTTATGTTTTTATGCTAATTAGCCATTGGGATAGGTAACCATTCTTCATAATGACAATGCTCTAGAAATTTGAGGAATTTTACATTCATCAATTATATTTCATTAATCAAAATCTTCATATTATCTCCATAATAATAATATGTAAGGATGATCTGTACATACACAAAACAATTTGTTATTCCTATGAGATATTTCTTTGGGTGCTTCTTTCACTATTTTGAAATGTTAAATGTTGAATATTTTTCCTTCATCACATTCATCACATGGTATTCTATAAAACTCCATAATTCTCTAATTTAGTGAGTTAAAATGCTTGTAATGACTCAAGATGGTAATCATAACTTGAGATAGTTTGGTGAATATAACCACATGGCTTTCAAATCTAGCTTCTCTGACACATGGTTTCCCATTACAATATTTTCCATTAGTACATTAATTATTACAATTTTCCCTTTACACAACCATTTATAAAAAATAAAGTGATCAATATTTACATCATAATGGTTCTATTAAAAACTTAACCTAAAAAGAGTTCCTATTTGAAATAGTCACATTATCTTTTAGTTTATCCTAAATCACTATTGGTTAATTTAGGTTAGTTTCTCCCATAATTTTTATCTTAGTTCCTTAAAAATAAAACTTTCTAAATGGAGTGTAAATTGAATTTTATTAACCATATAATATCCCATGGGATTTCCAAAATAGGGTAATATTTATTCATATTTGTTGTATACCATGTGGTGATTGAGATAATACCCAACAAAAACACTTTTGGGTTTTTTACCCTAGGTATATCTGGGGAAAATCATGAAAAAAATTTAGTTTCCTTACAACAATGTATTTATACCTAAAACCAACTACTAAGTCCATTACCTATATTTTAGGATATTATCTTATAATGAGACTCATCCATCATAATTTTTCTAAGGCTTTTCACTAATGTTCTCTAAGACAATATTCAAAAGTATCTATATTAATATCTAAACATAACAATACCTATCTATTGATACCAAATATAGTAACCCGATATAATTATGATATAAATAGTATAATAATATCATGATTTAATTTATTACCTCATGAATAGTATCCAAAATCAAGGAATGATAGGTTTAGTGTCTGTGAAACTAGCTATAGAAATATCTTGTTTGAAAACACTTGAAATTTTTTATCCATATTCATTCTCCTAGATACCCATTATTGAAATATCAAATGATACAATTATCCTTATAACTTAGGTAATGAAAACATAATAATGAGGTCAGATCAAACACTCAATAAATTAAAAACATATCATAAAGTTATCAAATCATAAAATTAAAGGAAAATATTAGAAAGACATAAATATCATTATAAAAGTTAAAAATACCTTAAATAGAAATAATAAATCATGATTGATCAACATTATTTCATGAAGATATCATTATCATAGAAAAAATTACCTATCTAGAAACACATATCATTAATAGAAAACTTGTTGTCATAATGTAAAAGTGTGAAAAAAATTAAAAATATGAAATAATCATGAAAATAATAAATTACATAGAATTTAACCCATCTTGAAATTTTGGCATAACAAGATACCCAAATTGGGAATTTCCCACGACTATAAGAATAAGAAAATTATATCCATGAAAATACATGTGTCATCATGGGTTTGAGATAATCCTCTCATGAACTATTTATCACAAGATAAAACCTATTGTGGACCCCCTATGGATTAGGATAAAACCTCCCATGCACCATTGGGATTTGGATAAAAACTATGATGTACCTCATTGGATTGATATAAATCCTTATTTATAAACTTTAGTATAAGATAAATTCAATAGTGTATATCATTTTCTTTGGGTAAATCCTCCCATGTACAATTTTTATTAGGATAAATACTCCCATTTATATAATTGGTTTATGATAAATCCCTATGTAAACCTCATTGGATTTGAATAAATTATACCATGTATCTTTTTTCTTGGGATAAATCCTTCCAAGTGCAATTTTTTAAATTAGGAGACATAAACATAAACCAATGAATTAGAGGGTGATATAGGACACCCCCCACAACCATCCAAAGAGAAATGAGTCATAATAAACAAATCATAAAAATGTCTAAATAAATTCAATGAACAAGTGTAGATATCACAAAAAAACAAATGAAAATAATTAAATTTTTATAAAGTAACCACCAATATATATGGGTTTTATTAAAAAAATCCAAATGGTATAGAATAATATAATGTATTAAATCAGTTTAAACATGAAACATGATCACTCAAAATAGTAAAAAGCATGACCAAAATAATTAATTTGACATCCAAATATTAATTTTATGAATGGAGTCATATCATGATATTATATATATGGTGACAACAACATCACTTCATAAAAAATAAACTTTAGAGGGTAAATATATACAAAAATATAAATATTTTTGAAAAAAATAATCCTTTTTCAAACCCTGAATAAAAAATTACTTTAAATAAAACATTTATTTAAGGTAAAAAGATTAATTTTTAGAATTATAATGTAAATAATTCCAAACAAATTATCCATGATAATACATAAAGCTTTTATAAAAATGGAAGAGAAAATAAATTGAAAATTTTTATTTTTATAGGAACCTTAATAATGTATTCATGAAAAGGACATAATTTTTTCATGAGATAGAAGTGAAAATATATTGAAAACATGTAATTTTATAAATAAAATATAATAGGGGAAATATGATAAAAAAATTACTAAAAAATTGAAAATATATTTAAAAATTATATTTCTAAAAAATAATTAAATAACAAAAACAATAGAAATAAATTAAAATTATCAAAAAATGTGGATTGGATGTTAAAACTTTTTATTGAGAAAGGATGTAAATATATTTTAAGCCGTTTGAAATAACCTTGCTGAAAACCACAAATTGTTAAAAAGGATATTGAAAACTTATCTTTATAAATATATAAGTGGAATAAAATGATTAGTAGAGATGAAGACCATTTTAATTTCTATTAGATAAATGATAACAATGGTGGTAACTAGAAATATGAACCTAGAATAAAAATACATTAAAATTAATGGGAATTATTCTTAACAAAAATTCATATTAATGAATAATTAAAAATAATTGTGGAAGAATAATTTTATGTGAAACATTATTTAAACAAAACATTTAGTGTAAATATAAAATAAAATCATTAAACTTTAGAATATATTAATTAGGAATTATTATTTTTAATGAAAAGTGACAACGTCCAAAGAAAATATTTGAGTCACAAAGACCTGTTGCAACCTTTTAACAATTTAATCAAAATCCCACGAGGACATGATATGGAGAAGAAATGGGTGATAAGGGATGAAACCATACCTACTTATCATGGAAGACATGAAACGAGGAATTATATAGAACTTTCAAGATATGAACCACATATTGATCACGTTGGGCATAAGGAGCTGTTCTATTTTCCTTTGAAATTAAAATCAAAATTACATGATCTTTTTGATGTTGAGGAACTAAGGAATAATTTTTTAGTGGTAGTGTAATAATATTCCAATATATATTTCTTAGATTTTGACACACCCCCGCCATAGAGGATTATCTAGAAAGGAAGGGTAGTGCATGTCACATCTAACTAGGAAGTGGTTGACAAAATGGTAAATTTGTGTAGGTATTATCTTATTGTATGAATTATTATTTATTAATGTGAATAAATATGGAAATTTAAGGATTTTCTAAATAGATAACATGGATATGGGGGTTTGAGTATTGGAGAATGATGAAAATTGGGCATGGATATTATAATGTGGTGTTTCCTTCTGATGAATGTAAGAGGAAAACAAAGAGTCTTGGGATAATGTCCATAAAATATGGATTCATATAAATTTATAAATGCGATAAGAATTTTGACCCTAAAAAGGTAATCATTCTCATGCATATATATGGACAAAAATATTTAAGATGAATTGGACTTATTATCACTCATGCTTTCTAAAGGATATTGCATCCTCAGTTGGGAATCCTTTCCTAATGTATAATAAAATAGATAATATGATATTTGTGAAATATTAGAGGATAATAGTTGAAGATTAAATGTCATCGACTCTACTGGAAGAGGTGAAAAAAAAAGGATGATACCATAAAGATGAAAATTAAGTATGAATGGAAGCCTAAATTTTGTATATGTTGTTAGTTATTTGGTAATTTAACTTCTGAATGAAATAAAGAAAAGGAGTTTTATTTTTTATATGTTAAATTTCATTATTATACTACTTTTAGGAATTGGAAGGTGGAAAGAAATACCGTTACTCTTCACTGACACAATAACATAACTAAAGAACCCTCCAATGTAGGCCCTATTGATAGGATTGTTGATGGGAAAATTTTCATTCTACTGATGAGGGTCTCTTCCTGTATGCACAAGCCTCAGCATCCAATGGTGTTAAGATGATGGTGCTAGAAAATGATCTTCTCTTTATCATTAGAATTACGAAAGTGGATGGAGTTGAGAAAATGTATCAAGATCAGTACTCTAATGATGAATTGATGATTGATTGAACTAAACTAAATGTACATGGATAGTTCGATATCTATCATGTTAATGATGAAGTTGATCCTCAATCTATGGTGAAAGTTACAGATCATAAAGAGCCATGAAATAATCATGAGTAGTACTCTGATTGACAGACTAAAAGGATACCAAGTAAGGAGCTGGATAAACATTCTGCTAGAATATCCATGCCCACATATAATCAGTTGACATAACTAACCTATGAGGAAAACATGACATGGATTAGGAGAAGACTAGATAATAGGTTGTAGAGGGTGATATAGATGGAGAATTTATAAAAGTATACGCTTTTAAGGCTTATAATAGAAGGGAAAAGACAAAACAAAAAACTTAATAAGTGGAAACAATCAATAAATTCTCTCTATTGAGTGGAGTATTCTGGTCTGATAAAATCTAAAATGCTCAACTTGATGAAATTTATCAACAAATTATGACCAGATTAATGTTACATCAGTTTTCAATGAGGAAACAGTAGTGAAAAAAATCCAAAGGGGTAAGAAAAAGAGGAAATGATGAAAAGGTGGTATCGCGGGTTGATATGACTCAAAAAGATGGGTCTTTGATATGTGGAAGATTTCACAAATAATGAGGATATATTATAATAATTTTCATGGTTTGGGGAAATCTTTAACTGCCAATGTCCATAGAGATTATATCATGGAATATAAACCCATGATTTTTTGAAATATTGAACATGAAAATCTATTTAAGTGTTGGAAATATTTCAAGCGGTACTCCCTTGAATTCAGGCTTGTCTATTGAAATCCTTATAACTTCAGAATGAATCATTTATGGATGACACAACATGAAATCATAAAGATTCTGATATGTAGATGAAAATCTCAGATGTTTTAAATTTATTTCAATAACTTATGTGTTACTTTATTCATCCCCATTTTGTATTCTTCAACATAATACATCAGAAAAAACTATGGAGAAATCATGATGGACAAGATGAAAATATAAATAACAAATGGCTGATTTTAATACTGTTTTAGAATTGGAATAAAAAATTAAATCCGTATTAAATAGAATAGAAAACATGGACTAATCTTCCTATATTGATAAATTTAATCTTTGGAAGTCCCAATTACATGAGATGAATTTATGTGGAATATATACACATTGAATGGAATACTTGATTGATTATTTGTTCAAATGGAAGGAATATGTGAGAAAAACGGGGTCTCAAACATAAAACTCCCAAAGCATCATTCAAATCACAGACCCATTATTATAGAGATATCCACTAATATAAAAAAGTTAATAACTCTTACATTTAACTTCAATATTGAGTGGATTGTCACACCAAGATTTAGGAAAATTATTTTGGAGGACTCAAAAGTAAACCTCTTAGAATCTCACTTAATATACATGATGATAAATTAAATCACACCAATGAATATTTGTGGGAATGGAGTAGAAAATAAATATCAAAGATATATATTGACATCAAGGATTCTGATAAAAAACTTTCTCACAATAAAATTTTAAATTAGTACTAGTATTTCCTATCTAGAAGAAATACATGCTCACTAAAAAATGGATGAACTTCATACTATGAAGGGAAGGCATGAACGAAGATAATTTAATGCTTAATGGTTGGGTATGACGATAATAACCCGATGTATTTTTATTGACTTCATAATGAAAAGTGTTTTAGATCAAGGAATAATGTCATGGGGATTAAAGGTCAACTTTACAAATTGAGAATAAAATTTAAATGGTAGTGGTGGATTATTACCAAGGTCTACATTCTAATAATGTAATTTATGGAACACAAAACATGATTGAAAACATAATCAACTATACATAGTAGAATCAAAATAAAGAGTTAATTATGGAACCCCGTAAATATGAAGTCAAAGTCAATCTGTTCCTCCTTAACATGGATAGTGCAACTGGTCTTGATGTATTTACAAAAAAATTCTCATGTTTGATTGGGATATTTTTTATGATGAGGTAAAAAATGTAGTCATGGAATTTTTTAATCATGGTTTTCCCTTTGGAGTTAACTCACACATCACTTCCTTGATTTCTAAAAATAATGGTGTGATCGACATAATAGATTTTATTCTAATTTCTATTTGGAATACTATACCTAAAATCAGTAACAAAATCATCATGACCTGGATAGGATGAATATTTAAAGAGCACATTTTCTCTATTTAATATGGATTTGTACCAGGATGAAGCATAAAAACCTTATTCATGGAATAAAAAAGCCTTAATTTGATGAAAAGTAAAATGATGGATGGTAACATTACAATAAATATTGACATCTTAATGTTTTTTAACACATTGAAGTGGTTATTTCTTTTTAATGTTAATATGAAATATTTTTTTATATAATTTCATTATAATTGTTTGAACCATCCTTAACTATGAGATCCTTTACATACTTATCAATGGATAACAAAGGGGTTAATATTATTTCACTAGACATGTTAGATAGGTTTATCGACTCTCAATGTTTTTTTTCATTGATGAATAACATTTGAGAAGATGTATTAATTACATAGTATAACATGGAATTTAAAGGCATATCAAGGATATAATAAATGGCTTTACCCCATCACATGTCTTACATGAAGATGAAATCATTCTCAATGGTCAGGATTCTAATAAAAAAAGTGGGGAAATTAAGGATGTGTTTCCACATTATGAGAAAGTTGAAGGGTTTCCTATCATTTGGAAAAAAATATGCCATTTTGTTTGGTGAGGTCATTATGGTTGGACAAAAAAAATAGGATCACTATGAGACTTGGGGAAAAAGGGTCTATCCCTTTTAATTACCTTTATGTTCCCCTATTTTTGGGAAATTTGAGGAGGAAGTATTTTGGAAATATATAATCTGATATTAAAAATAAATTAGCCTAATGGAAAGTGAATACATATCCTAAGAAGGAAGCTTATGACATGTATTCTTGATTATTACATTGAAAATTGTTTATTCATTCAATATTTATTGGTGTACAAGAAGTCTCATCAATGGAATGTAAGGTATGATATAGAACATAATTTGGACTAGGCCAATGCATAAGAGAAAATTGATTATAGTGGCATGGAAAGTTGTAACAAGCTTATTAAAATGGGGGGGCTTGGAATAAGGGATCTAAGGGTCATTAATGTTGCTTTGATTTGTAAATTCAAATACAATATTAGAAACCCTATTGACTATTCTAGTGAATTATTATCAAAATGGATAAAAAGGATGTTTATGGAAGGATACTATCCCTACCTCACATCATCTATTTGGGCTAAAATTAGGCATTATTTTAATACAAACATTCTTAATACCATGTTTTTAGTTATAAATTAATCTAATCTCAACTATTGGGGAACATTATATTTGTACAACCCACTTAAAGACATTATGAATGTACCATAGGTTTGGTAACAAATATCCATTTTTGAAATTTTTATGTATAATAGAAGCATTTTTTTAATTTTACCTCTTCAAAAAGGAATGAAGATAAAGAAAAATTCATTCATGGACATGGATTTTATGATCATCACGCTCAAAAAATGGTATTTTCAACACTAATGATTAATACAATATGCAATGTGATGGCTTCAATATACCACCAAAATGGTTGTCAAAGTTTATGGTAAATTGTATCAGGAATTTGATATTATGTTTTCCTTTTAGGATACGAAAGAAGTGACTTCCCACACATGATCAATTAAAGAGGGTTGGACACTATATAGTTTCATAATGCTATTTATGTTTGAGTGATGAAAAAGATATACATAATCTTTTCACAGGATGTAAATTTTCACAAAGTCTCTAGACATAAATTTGTAATTGTTTTTGTATTAATTATTGATTGATATAAATCTTGACTTGTTCTTGGATGTTCGTTGCACATCTATTCAGAGTGAGAAGACTTCTAATTTTATTTTTTCAACAGTAATTGCAGTAATATACTTGGAATGTAATGAATGAAATCAGATGATTTTTGGTAATCAGACACCATATATAATTTCTACTATTATTTATATAAAAAGAGAGATACATGATGCATCTAAGGTTAAAATGGGAGCTTTTAACAATACCATTGAATATCTGTATATTTTGAGAATAGTTGGTGTCTTAGGTAAATCCAGAACACCCCTTGTTCTTTAATCCATATGATGGATTCTCCCAATTAGCCTATGGATTATAGAAATTTTGATGGTAAAGATTCTGGTATGATAGAGCCCTTGGGTTTTGGAGGTGTTTTCCACACTCACAATGTCTTTTTCAAAGGATTTTTTATCCTTATAGAGGAATTTTAATTGCTTATGAATCTAAATTTTGGGCTACAATATATGCTATAAAACAAGTTGTTTGGTAGAATTGAAACTTATTATGAATTGAATCTGACTCTGAAATTTCTATTTGGGACATAAAATATATAACTAGGGGAACTATTTGGAATATTCTACAATATTATATTTATTTCATCCAACATGTTAATAATTTCAATCAGACTACCTCACATGAAAATAGGGAAGTGAATTAATTGTAAGATGATTTGTTGAAGTGAGAGATCATAGAAATGAGTTCGATGTGGTCCTTTATAACCCCCAAACTACAATTCAAAAATTGTGGGTGTAGATATATGGGGTGCTACACACTCTTTTCATTGTAAAACCCATTGTACTACTTGATTTTTTATTCACTTTTTCTTTAATAATTTTTGGGACCGTCTTAGCTTAGATCCTGTACTTTCTTAGTAAAACCGTATGAGAAAGATCAAATGAAATTAAAAATATAATATAATGAAATAAAAGATAATAATTATATAAAAATTAAATTATGGTGGTATGTACACCATGCAGTTGAAAAAAATGTGCATGAAATGTCCCTATGTAATGAAATTTAGACGAAAACCCATACGACTAGGGTAAAAGTTCAATAAAAAACCCCATAAAAGGGAGGGAATGTATTTAAAATTAAAATATCATGATTAAAAGAAATTATATGAAATTTTATATCTAATAGGAATTATAACCACTACTTAAATAATAAATTTTTATTAAATATGACCTATGTATCAATGACGGGAAATTGAGATGAAATCTGTTACCTTGTTCTAGATTTTTCTTGTGAATTTATTTTACATATTGAATAAAAAAATTAAGGTTAATTATTAAATTAATTGAAACATTATAATTATATATTAAATTTAATATACATCATTTATTATCATAATTTATTTGTTTATTATATAGTGCATCTATGTTTTTTTGGGAAAATTGAATTAGTGTCAGCTTATTTTGGTAGTCTTGGATAACAAAATGATACTTTAATAATATGATAAATATTTCATATAATAGATTCAAGCAATTTTTTCCATCATTGAATTCCTTAGACCGCCTCAAATTTGGATCCTAGGGTTTACTATAGAGAAAAACTATTGGTCTCATCGACTCTAAGAATGTTATTGTTAGGTTTGATTTCGATGAAGTTCTAGTCCAGGAATGGTTAAACACACCTCATATCTAAAATAGATCTAGGTTCATTCTCTTCAAATAGTCCCATTCTTTTCAAATGATGCATGCTTCTCCAACCATGGTGATTTTTGTAAGATTTATACAACATAAATTTACATATAAAAATATACATATTATTTTCATGTTATGGAATCCTGTAGGGTGATATATGTGTTTTTATAATTAGACTAGATATTTTTTTCATCCCATTTCATAGTGGATTTGTGTTGAGATTGATATGTCAAAGCTTCATATTGAATCCATCATAGTGGAAATTGGTGAATAGTTCTAATAGAAAAAATCTATTTCCTTTGAATATTGATGTGATTTTCCCTATGTGTAAGAGTTTTGGGAATATAATGGAGTATTTTAGGTAAGAAAAGTTGACCGAGAAGGATTTTATCTTGAGCATGTATAAATTTAATAAGGTCCCAATTGGGATGCATATTGATAGTGGAAGAGACTTGAATATAAACTCTAGTGAACACTCTAAGGGTTTATATTTACCAAGTTCTGATTGAATGGCCATTAAGTATGCTAGTATTTTTAACTCACGTGAAACAAACTATGAGAGTGTGGAGAAAACAATAACTACGCCTCTTGATAAAAAAAGTCAAAGATATTGTTTGTAGACTAGAAAGTGATCCCAAAGGATTGAATCATCTCTTAGTAGTGGTGCATCAAGGAATAGCCACTTCCTTGGGTGGTATAATTGAAGATGCAATTGATCCTCTTCTAGGTTCGAGATGTAAAGGTATTCTTTTGTTAGTTAAATGGCTGATGAGATGATTGAGTAACCTCCTTTTTATCAAAATGCATGTACAATCTTGTGTGTGGTATTTGAAGATAATAACACACAAACTTAGTTCTGGGGTGAGGCTTCATATAGTAGATAAAATCTAATGTGATAGGATTAGATCCAAAGAATGTTGATTTTAGCTCAGGTTCATAGTAAAATAATTAAGAGGAGTTGATTCAGAAATTTTACACCTCCTCAAAAATTCCTGATAAATGGGAAACTTTTGTTGATCATGAAAGGGGAATGGAAAATTCCAACCTCATACTCTGGGGTGTGGTAAATCCTCATTCAAGTAATTTATTACAAAAGGTAAAAATAAACTTTTTGATAGATAGGACTTCATTTCTTCCCCCCGAAGATAAGGCTGAGGAGATACTACTCAAACCTGCCAAGGACCATCTCTACCAAATCGTCCTCCATAGTGTGGCGAAGGGTCAATTATGAAATAATTAAGATCTTAAATCAAGGAAACTCTCAATTTAAAAGGTAATATTATGATTATTATGGTTATGGGGATGAATTTTTATATTATGATATGTAATTTTTCTTATGCTCGATGAGGGAAATTATTGTCTACCCTGCCTACTCTCTTTTTTGAGTCTTTTTATTTTATTAATAAATGTCCAGAATCATTGCTTCTAATAGGGAATTCTGGGTAAAGTATTTAATATAATAATCCCATAACTATAAAATAATTATTATTTTATTAATATATTAAAATAATATTTTGTCATCTATTTGTAGTCATATATAATAAAATTTTAAAGAATGTTCACATAGTCGATTAAATAAACAAAAACTTGAACACAATTTAACTCTCTTGGATGGTTGGGTTAAAGACTATTTTTTACATAATATCATTCAAAAATAAGTAACATGATAATTTTTATGTCATTACCATTTTGAAAAATATTTTATAATTTTATACAATTAATGAAAATCAAGATTAAAAATTAAAAATGGTTCATCTTGGAGGTGGGAGTCCTCACATATGCATGTTTAGAATTCCTATTTATGAACACTTGAGTGGGGTGAAGGTTTATATAAAATTGATATTTAGTAATAATAACAATAATATATATATCATATCTATTCATAAAAATATCAATTAGAACCGTCTATGAAGTTTGGTAATGAAAAGAGCACATACAACATCGTTTAATGGAGGCCACAGTCCGCAGAACACACTGACGATATTCTTTTGATTTTCTAAGTGAAAATAAAAG
Source organism: Viscum album (assembly GCA_963277665.1). Classification (NCBI taxonomy): domain Eukaryota; kingdom Viridiplantae; phylum Streptophyta; class Magnoliopsida; order Santalales; family Viscaceae; genus Viscum; species Viscum album. The sequence goes on along the minus strand of OY728145.1, from coordinate 719,992,728 downwards.
AATAGTTGAGGGTTTTACCATTAATATATATATATACACATACTAAATTCATAATATTATTATTGTTAGAAGATATTATAGTATTAATATTGAGAATAAAATATTAAGAAGAAAATAATACTTATATTGGAGACTTGATCTTTCCTAGAATGTTTTCTTAAAATTTAATGGATTATGATAAATATGAGTGACGAGAGGATTATATTGGTGTTAGAGAGTTTTTAAAGAAAAATAGAATATTTTAAAAGAGTAATAGAAATGGTATGTTTATCTTTGAAATGTTGTAATTGATCAACTTTTATAAGATTGGAAAATGACAGTTTTAGAAACACCCTTTATGCTTTAATATTTCCATGAAACTATTCCATGGTCAATGGATCCAAAGATTCAAAATAATAGAGTATAGTGTATGGTTATGTTGATAAATTCTTAGAAACATGTTTCTTGACTTTTTTTTAAACATGTTATAGAGTTTTTATAGTTATAATTTTACATTTCACCCTTTTAATTTTAAACTATATAACATATTTTTAAGTAAGTGATTGTATGTTTTATTACACATGTGAAATAACCTATATAACATAATTTGAGTGTTTTGAAACAAAAATTGAACTCTTTTTAATCCAATTAAATATCTACATATTATAAAATTAACTTTTAATTTAAAATAAATAATTGGTTCACAAACTATTTCAGTAGAGAAACATGGTTTTTTATTTTTATATAGTATTAATTCTATTTAGTTTATATTACTAATTAAAAGAGTGTAAATATATTTTTTTGGGATTATAAGTCAAATAAGATTAATTTTTTGTAATATATCACTTTAATTTATTTCATATAAATTCCATGATATTAATAAAACTATAATTTTAAAATTAATGTTTCACCATTCTCATTTTAAATAGAATTAATTCTAAGAGTATAAATTTTATAATAAAAATTGAAATTATGGAAATTAAATATCATGAAATTACTATCTTAAATATGAATAATTTTATTAAATTACATATCTTTTTGTACGGAAATTAATCTTAATATAAGCACATGTAAGACATGGAACTATATTTTTTTAGAAAATTGTATTTCCAATCATAATGATTTTTTGTATAGGAAAAAATTATAAATTATATTGATTATAATGATATTAGTAAGATTTATTTTTTTTAATAATATTTAAGTTACATTTAATTTAGTCCAATACATTATTTCCCCATGAAAAAAATTTAAGAAGATAAATATATGAAAAAGTCTTTCATAAAATATTACATGATTTTCTAAAATCACATTCATGGGTTTCAAAAACCAAAAATTCTAATTTTAAAAATTTCATTTTAATTTTTAGATATATATTTTTTATTTAAAAAAAATTCAAAAATATTTAACTTATAAAAAAGTGATGATATTAAAAAATCAGTATTTTCACCATTCAACTTAAAATAGTTTATTTTAGAAAAATATCATAATTAAATTGAAAATGAATTTTGTTGTGTGGAATTCCAAATGAATTTAACATTATCAAATTTATATTCTAAAATTTGTAAATTTACCTTTTTTAAAAGAAAATATTTAATATAAATAAATCTTCTATTATTGAAAATAAGCTTTCCAATGTTAACTAATATTAATTATTTTCTTTCTAAAGAAAATATATATAAAAATTTTATAATTCTATTTTTATTTTAGATTTATTAATAATTTTTGTTAATATTTTGTATTTTTGCATTGAGGGTATCATGTGACATAGGTTATAGAACATATTATGTACTTTAAAGGATTTAAAACATTATGTCGTTACATAAGCTTTATCTTAGACATAATTTTATGTGGGGAAGATCAAATTATTTACCAAAGGTATTATTCAAAAATATTGGTTATTTTTTCAAATTACGCCTTACTTTGATGTTAATTATCAGTGAGATTGGAAGAATAAAATTGAATCTCACATCATGAATCATAATATTGAATACTTTACTGTTATTATAAAAATAAATACATATCTAATGATTTATCCCAATTCATAGACTAGAAAGGAAAAATATATGTATGCCTAAAATTAATAAGTTATAAAAATAATATATTATTTTATTAGTAGGAATGTTTTTAGTTCTATATCAACTTGTTAAACTTCTTAAAAAAATGTTAAATTTTATAACACACTAATTTTAGTACATACAAGTTGACGATAAACAAGCTAGGAATGTTGAGATCCTAGTATAGAGACATCAAGATGATAAAAAAATCTATTAATTAGAAGCTACATAGGTTCACATGTATAGTAAATAGAATTAGTGGACATGGAGAATCTTATGACAACACTATCATGGTTGAGTTATTTATCATATCTCTACCAAGGAATTTTCATGATTAGATGGATTCCATCGATGAAAGTATAAATTTCAAGGAGTATACACATAATTTTCATGTTAGATCACTTTTGATTCATAAGATTAAGTTGAAAATCCTTAAAAAAATTTGTTATTGAGAAGAATAAATGAATTTAATTAATATAAATTATTAACACTTTTAGTTTATTTGATGATGCATCAGTTTTATAATCAAATTTAAAATAATGTTTTGTTATAGTCGTTAATGGAATGTATAAAAACAATTATAAGAAATAATATATAAGAGAAATAATGAAGACATGGAATCAAAAAAAAGGTTCTTCAAATATGAATTTGAGTAATTCAGATCTTACCTGTTATGAGTATATGATGAATGGAATCATCATGCCAAAATAACCATGTCTAAAAAATCAATGAAAAAAAACATTCAATAATAAAGAAAAAAGTGATAGATTCAGGGAATATTAGTGACTATTTTGATTTATTTATTGAAACATTAAGTGAATAAGAAACTAATAACCATGATTTTAGGGTTAAATATTGTATTATATCATTTTCACGAACACAATATTTTTTTCATGTGTCTTTGGATAATCTACTAGTCGGGACGAAAATAGTTTCTAATGATATTCTTGGATAACATATTCAATTTATATTTTGATTATGAAACTAATTATAATAATGATTCATGTTATATTAATTATATTTTTAATTAGTTAATAAAGAAATTAGTTGAGTGGCTTGATAGTATAGTTAATATTGTAGCTGAGTACATTGAATAAAATAAGTATTATAAAGGATTGTTAAACAAGAAAATAATATTGATTTTGAGATCATAATAATAACATAAGGAAATTTGATGTTGATGAATACTTATTCTGGATCTAGTGTAAAAGTGTGTAATTCTTTAGGGGTTATTCTGAATGTTAACAGTAAGTTCAAGGTGGAAATTGAATGTTTTAGGGAATATTTAAACAAATTTTTCTAACAGAAGGGAAATATTTAACAATTTTATGAGGATTTGAAGGATGGAAAAATTAAACAATAACAAATTTGGACTTGGTTTTGGGGTATATTTCCTCAGATATATAGATACAGATTTCTGAATGGAAAATATGGTATTTACTCTATTAATATTTTTAAATGTGGACTTTTGGTGATTATAATTCTGATTATTCATTATTATTTTTCAAATGACATGGTTATGAGAAGGTGTTTCTATTAAAATATTCATAAATGTTTTGTTTTTATAAACCTTTAACAACTTAGGTTCTTCATGGATCTCATCTAAACATGATTAGAACTAAACTGGTTAATATGACCAGATAATATATTTAATTTGGATAGTATACATAAACTTTTAATGTCATTTTATGATATTATGGCTTGAAATATAAATATGTTCACTATTATTTCATATCCAATGAGAATTATTTTACAACTAACTTGTATATGATTTACTACTAATTATTTTTATTCTTTTAAAATCTATTAAAAATCAATAAATGCCTTATATTTTTTTTTCATCGAAGTTGTAATTATATTTTAAAAGATGGTTAAGAAGAGGTTAGTACATGAATAGTTTGAGATAAATCTACTAATGTTTTATCATTTCAATGGAAATTAGATTTTTATTGAGGGGGATCATTTATTAATTAATTTATTCATAATTTAGTGAGTTAATCATTTATATACATGTGTTTATGGTTAGTTTTTATGTCATTATCTTCTAAGGAATTGTTTATTGAAATTTTATTTCTCATTCATTAAAAATTTTTGAAAGTTAAATATTTTATTCTTTTTATGTTTAATTTACTGGTTATATATTTTCTTCAATCAGATGAATCTTGCAGGGTATTTGATTTGTATTAAATTGTTGATTTAATTCTCAATCATGTTGGAAAAATGTATATTTGTGTTTCTTTATACAATACTTTTTAAATATTGTTTTTTAATTTATGTATTATATTATATTTATTTATTTTATATATGATAATTATTCTGATCAAATCATTGTTAGAATGTTTTTTAAAATATGGGGACAGTGATTTTATATTTTTAGGGTTGAGTTTATACCATACATTTAATGAGAATTTAATTTTTGTTTTATATTTTTTATTCTTAAAAATGTTGTTACCCTTGTTTTATTTCTATGGAATGTGTATGGGTTTTGTAATTATCAAAATGGAGATAATGTTGATTGACTCCTTATGACAATATTTTTCATGTTATGATAATTAACTACTACCTTATAAATTAATTTACATGATTTAATTTCTATTATATTATTCAATACTATATTCTATAATTATACGATGTTAATTTTTTTTGATATTTCATTATTTTTATTCTATGCCTATGGAATTATAGATTACATGTTTGAATATTACATTATTTATAAAGAATTATTTAATTTATTATTCAGTAGACTATTATAATTTTCTTTCATATGTTTATTCCATGTCATTATTACAAATGGTTTATATTTCATCTATTTTTTTTTTATTATTTAGGATAATAGAAATATGATTTAAGAATATTAAACTAAACTGAAGGGCCTAATGTTTTTTAGGACCCCGATGGAGATCGAATGGAAAAACTTAAGTTTTAATACTTTCTCAAATAAATTATAGGAGGCATTTGGATTAATAGAGTTTTCCCACTACCTAAAGATGAAAATAAATAAAAAATCCTAACATTGGTTGAGGAATATAAAAAAGAAAACAATTCATGGTCCATTTCATCTATGGTGAATGATAAATCCATGTTAATTATTTAATATAGAACAAATTCCAATATATATTTGAATTTAGCTGTTATTGATGAAATAAATCACTCTTTAACATTTTTCATTATTTTAATGATCACTTTTACACATTTGAAAAATCCCCAGTAATGTTGATGATCTATTTCTGAAAACATTATTCATTAATGGATTTCATGAATGGAATTTGTATATAATGAAAGAGGATTATTCTATATTAGGCTTCATTTAAATTCACTAAGAAGGAAAACCTAGGTATATGGATTTTTATCACATAATCTATGATTTTTTGATATTCTAAAATGTTACCTTCATTGCAACACATTTGATTTAAAAAAATCATTTAATTAGGAATGAGTGTGATGTTTTTGTGTAAGTTAGATTTAATATAATACAAAAATACTAAATGACATCAGCTCTTCCACTGGTACTGAAATCAAAATAAATCAACAAATTGAGGAAAATTGGTTAGGTCATTTTCAAAGATTTTAATTATTGTGGTTCACTCTAATACCCTAATTGATAATGTAGTTTTATTCACATGTGTTGAGAATAACTATTTAAAATTTTAACAAGACGTGTTTCCAATGTTTTGATACTGTTGACAAATTATCTTACATTAGGTTGTGAAATATATAATATCCATAATAACCGCATATTGCTAATGTATTAGCGGGAATAAAAAACATAAATATAGAAGAAAATGGAATTTTGAAATGATAAACTCTAATAAGCCTAATGCTGACTTAATGAAAAACACTATAGGGAATTTCGAGATAATGTATCATGAAATTTATGTATTGAATCTACATGGGGAGTAGGATGATAATCAGTCAGATAAGGATCTTAATGATCATACATATGCTTGCTAAGACATTACTAACGTAGAGACTGAACATGCATGAAAACATACGAAAAGCGCTGCGTTAATCCTGAATGACATGGAATATGGAAACATGGATGTGAATCCCATAGAAGGAACTCAAAATCACATATATATATATATATAGAAAATATAAAGGTTTCTGTACATGGAATATAGAATGACCCTAATAAAACCTTCATTAGGGAACATGGCTATAGTTCCCAGGGTCAACAAATTTTAATTCATATCATTGATAATTATATTCAATAATCTATCAATGATGACATTATTTCCCGATCCAAAAAAATTTATGTTTTATAAACTATAGGAATGATTATAGGTGAATGGGAATATAAAATTTCAAATTATAGGAGGAGGAATAATAGAATTAATGTATAATTATTCCCAATATGAGTATGATTGTAATGTTACCATAAAAACTCAAATGAATATTATATTTTGGAATTTTTAGGGGATTAGAGATACTCCATCTAGTACAACACTTACATATATTATTAATTCCAATGTTACATTATTAGTTTGAATTACTGAAACTATGACAGATTTGAAGAATTATAAGGCCATTAAATTGGCCCCTCATGTATATTTTTTTTACTTTTATCCTTTATGATAGCATAGTGTAAAATCTTGGGGTACCGATGCATAAAAGTTATGATATATTCTCTCTATCTACCAATTTCAAATATTTCTTCTTTTGGTTCATTTGGATAAGAATTTTATTTCTTTCTCTTCAGAATATGCTAGTATATAATACATAAAAATTTGGGAGGGGGGGGGGGGGTACTATGAACGAATCCTAATATAATATATAAATGGATTAATCTTAAGTGGATCCTAATTGGTCATTTTAACACTATTCTAATGAATTAGGAAATAATTAGATCCAATTTTATCAGAACTTACTCTAATAAATTCACCTCATTCATTGCGAATTGTATCCTTATTGAAGCCTACATCACTGAATATGGCATTATAGAGTGAGGTTCTTTCTAAATGGTTGGGTGTGAAGTAAATATTATTGGTATTTATATGATATTGGTGATGATAGTCTAGATTATTAGTTATCCAGTTTCAATTTTATATGATTTAACTATAATAAAAATCTTATAATTATTGATTCTCAAATAAATTCAATGATATTTTCTACCTTTACCATAAAATTTTATAATATTTGGTTTATTATCCCTTGATACATGGAAATTGTTGCTGATAGTTGGGAGATTTATTTCCCTGGAATCCATTTTTAGGTACATACATGTATGCATAAAAATATTTAATAACATTTAAGTGAATTAAATAAGGTATATATTTATTAATGATGGATGAATATATTGGGGGATTAATGAAACAACATGCTTGTTTTAAAAATATTAACCAAACATAAGATTTCCCCTCTCAAGGGTAATTAAAATTACAATCCAAGATTAATAGTCTTCTATCACTGAAGGTGAAACTAATGTTGAGTCATTAAAAAGAAACTTGGATTCAATATGGTGATAGAGACACCATGTAACAAACCAAACATTCATTAATTAAAATTCTTCTTGATCTAATTAAATGTGTTATTATGGTTATATAAAATTTTGACTTCATTGGTTTTATATTAAGAATTGTGACCATTGCAAATATAGTCATTGACCAGTTATCCCACGATTAGTATAAATATAGGGATTTAACGAATCCAATTTACTCAAACAAAGGAAGCGATGGACAAATCTATTAGACTTACCCCATACGAATCCCATTTGTTGGAGCTCGGAAAGTATTTGGCGTTATTGGGCTTCGCTCTTGACTATGCCCAAGCTGAGCTTGAACACGTTAAGCTTGAGCGGAACTGACTACGGGAGAAGTGGAAGTTAATAGAGATTACCACCCGAGCGATGTTATCTGGGCCACCCTGAGAGTCTGTCACCATCTCACATCTTACCCTTCATTATTATGTGGGTGTTATAAGGGTGTTATGTAACAAGACCCTAGCATTATGACTATATACATTATATTTGTATAAAGAATGTGCATTCATTTTATTATTGTTACTTTGTAAATAGGTTTTAAAGCACAAATAGTTTTTTAGTTAATATTAAACTATAAAATATATTTTGATTAATTAATGGATTTTTTAATTAAATAATATTTTAATTACTTTTTATTAAATATATATTATCACCTAATTTTTATGAATACAATTGTAATTTTTATTAACATTTGAATCCTCTTTTTGTCAAAACCCTTGAATTTTTGATAAATCTCAGTTTTTATTGTAAAAGTAAAAATTCACATATTTATAAAATTATTTAGATAAAATTAATATTATTTTTGGAATCAGGACGTCGAAATTATCCAATGGTGAAATTTTCCTATTTTTCCTAAGATAGTCGAATTTTTGGGTAAAATTTAAATACCGTTTAAATATATAATGTGTTTTATGACATCATAATGACCCAATAGTGATTCAATAAAATACTATAAACATTATTTTCTGCCAATATATGTTTTACAATTAATATTATGTGATTTTGGGTTTTATTTATCTATTTTACAAAGCTTTAATTGACCCTTCAAAGCTTATAAAACATTCTGTCTTTTTAAATTGTTTTTCTTGAGAGTGTGACTCACCTCCACATAAGAAACCATATTATTTTAAGATTTCAGCCATTGTCCTTATAAAATATTTTTTTCCTATCCCCTTTGGAAAAACCATTGGCAAAAACCCTGGGATGGTTTGTGGTTTTGATTAGTATAATTTGTGGGGTCCCAAACTAAAATAATAAAGAATTACATCTCCATTCCTATATAAACACACCCAAGATCAAAATTCCTCTTAACTAAAAGCCTTTAAAATTCTTAAAAAATCTACCATACAATCTCTATAATCCACCGAAGGATCCCCAAGCTCCAAAGAAGCCTCTCTCAAGCTTCTCCCAAGCCTTTGGAAGCACACTTTCAAGTAAGGAATTTCTTCCTTTCTCATTTTCATCCAATTTTCTTTAAGTTATTATACCTTTTTTTCAATTAAAAATGTTGGGGTATGATTTTTCACCTCCCCAATACTGACCTCTTTATTTTTTGTATTTAGGGAGACCCCTTTCTCTCTCATTAATGAATCCCATGTACACACATTACTATACCGAAATTCCATAAGGGATTTCTCTATCCTCATTTACATCCAAGCAATTTTTTGAATTATGCATCTAAATTCCAATAAATTTTTTGGGAAATGTATCTATTTTACCCCCTTACAATCCATTTCATTTAAATATGACGAGACACCCATTTATATCTCATCAAAAACATTTTATTTGTTCTTATTTCACACTTTTATGCCGCCGAAACTGCACTATAATTTTCCAAGCTAATATAATTGCGTAGTGAATACCATGACCATTTGTCTATCAAGGGTATTAACCTTTATGCACATTTAGTTATTGATTATAAATATTCATGTATGTATTCCACATCCCTTTATTTTGGAATAAATTATGATGATTGAATCCACGTTGTATGATCAATGTGGCACACTTATGCATGAAGTGAAATGTTTAAGAAGGGTGCCCCATAATAGCACTCCAATGCATTGTGTAAAGTATAATATCACGATACGTCATGTGAAATAAGTGTTGAATCATGTTAATTCAATTTCAACGAGGGTTTAATCATGATTCATGTTAAATGCGGTTTTACTCATGCTCCTTGTGTAATGAGCCTTGGCTCATGATAATTCCATGTTAAGTGTTGTTGCCACATTTCCATGTTATCATTATCATTATTTATCATGCCTTTATGTTCATGTTTCTCTTGTGCTCCATTGATATGCCTATTGCCTAACATGTATTGTAATATTCATGTTATTCCTTTTTTATTCCCTTACTGGGATTTATAGCTCACCCTTTTCTTAGGCATGTCCTCAAGTTATCCCATGAAATGCTAAGTATGAGGGAATGTAGTGGTCATGTAAAGGAATTTTTCAATAATATGTTGCGTTATATGTTTTAATTTGTTATGTAATGTTACTAAGCCCCAAAGACACTAGACCTCTCGATATTATATGTTGTATCAAGTGAAGGTTTTATATAATAAATCATGTTTAAGTATGAAATAAAGAGAAGGGTTGTTATAGTTGGTATCAGAGGATATGTTTAGTTATTTTTTTGGATTAGGATTAGAAAACCCTAGTAAAGACTTTGGGGTAAGACTGAGTATAATAAAAAATCCCAATGTTTTGGTGAGTATTGAGTAAGTGGTTTATCAAGACAATACATCCCTATCTGGATATGAGCAGGTAGAGGCGGCTCTGGCACAGATGTACCTAGGGGTGAAAACCCTGACAAGGAGTTTCGGGCTTGATCTAAGGTGTCCTAGTACACGACAACGGGCCTTGCTACACTCTTGGTTACAACACTCCCAAGGGATATGCATTGGTAAATTCACATGCTCAGTATTAACCTATATTATGAGAATAAAAAAATTCCCATAAGAATATATGTTAAAAAGTATATCATGTATAACATAGATTAAAGCCTATAGATTCATACGTTTAAGAATTAAAATCTATTTATAAGTCATCTAATTTTTACTTGGATTACCCTTTATGTGTTACCCCTATTTTCCTTTTATTTCAGCCAATGTCCGGAAATAGGAGGACTCAGGCGAACAACCGATTTGAGGACCAATGTGATGACTGTTCTAAAGAGATGCCTAATCTGATTGGAGTGGGAATCGTGAACATTGTCACTATATTATCTCAATTACCTCAAGCATTGAATAGTAACATAGGTCAAGAGGAACGTTCAACCCCCCCCCCCCCCAGGAAAGAACATGTTCCTATAGACAGCTTCATGAGACAAAGACCTCCTACTTTTAATCGGTCGTCTGATCCCCCAATCACCGAACAATGGATCAACTCCATTGAAAGGATCTTCTACATCCTTAAATTTTATGAATTAGAGAAGGTTCTTCTAATTGATAATCATATGGAGGGTGAAGTCGATCAATGGTGGACATTGAAAAAAAATACAGAGCCTGAGGATGAGATCGAGGCGTTGGAATGGAAGGATTTATGGAAGAATTTGTTTGATAAATATTTTCCATCCACCCTCCAGATTAAGATGGAAAGGAACTTCTTTCCCCTCAAGAAAAAAGATGACGAATCTACTGGAGCATATGAGGAAAACATAATAAGGCTGTCTAGATATGCTTCCAGCTCTATCGTTACCCCCGAATGTAAGGTTGACAGCTTCTATGGTGGGATGAATCCTATCCTGCGGAAAGCCCTGGTGATCCGTGACTTCAACAGCTAAGAAGAAATCATCTGATGTGCCCTCAAGTTTGAAATAGAGATCGAAGAACCTCAGGGGTATCATGGGGATATATAGCGTAAGGTGGAATTCAATTTTTGTGGTCTGATGGATAAATCCAATGGTGATAAGAAAATATAGCACCCCACTTACCAAAGGTTCAAAAAGAATCACCCAAGAAATTTCTTGAAGGGGATGAGGAAATGCTTTTTGTTTGGAAGAGAAGGGGACCTAGACATTAACTAACAACAAGAAAAACCTGCGGCTATGACAGGGTAGAGGAATTCTCTATTAGAATCTCAATGCGTTGTTCATTGCTTCAACTGCAAATAACTAGGGCATCTTGAAAACCAGTTCCCTAAGCCAAGGATTTCTAGAGGAAACCAAGAACCTCTATGGTAGCAAGGGTGATCTTTTTTCCATCACTACTGCCAAAGTGAACCCCAGAGAAAGTAGTGACATGTACAATAGTTATTCATTCAATAATAGTGAACATACTTTTGGATTAAGGTTCTATGCATTTTTTTATATCCCAAAATTTTAGTAGAAAAATCCCAACAATACCTCAAATCATGGAAGTAATGATGTCAATGAGTATAGAAAATGGGGAAATCATTTCATCTAATTAATATAAATCATCCCTTATATTAATTGGTGGATTGAACTTCCTGACTAACCTCTTCATACCCCCTCTAGTGGAATTTGATGAAATTCTTGGCATGGATTGGATTTCCTTATATAGAGCCAACATAAATTTCCATGAGGGATAAATCACTCTCTATGTGGATAATCAACCCCTGATTCTATACAAGTGCATAGAGGAAGATGATTCTTCTTTAGCTACATCATCTCAAGAATAGATATTACTACCATATGATAATGCGTATCTGGCTTAGATGATTCAATCTAAGGAAGCAAACATCCTTGAAGACATGCATATTGTTGGGGAATTGACTGAAGTGTCTCCTGAGGAATTTACTTGTCTTCATCCTAGAAGAGATGTTTAATTCTCAATTGATCTTACACCAGGGGTGATGAAAATTTCTAATAAATCATATAGAATGGCTATTGTGGTGATTTATGAGCATAAGAAACAACTACAAGAGAATCTGGATAAAGGGTTTATATACCCAAGTGCTTCACCATAGGGTGCACCAGTCCTCTTCGTCAATAAGAAGGATGGGTCAATATACCTTTGAATCTTTTATCATGTGCTTAACAAAATCATGATAAAGAACAAGAATCCTCTCCCATGAATTGATTACTTTTTCGATCAACTTCGTGGAGCACAATACTTCTCCAAGGTAGATTTGCGGTCGGGATATTATCAAGTAATGGTGAAGAAGGAAGATATCCCCAAGACTGCTTTTCGTACAAGATAGAGGCACTGTGAATTCATTGTAATTCCTTTCAGACTCACTAATGATCCATCAATATTCATGGAATTTATGAATAGTGTATTTATATATTACCTCGATAAATGTTTTATAGTCTTTATAGATGATATTTTAATATACTCCAAAGCTAAGGAGGATCACGAGGAGTATCTAAGAACTGTACTAGTGACCTTGCGAAAGAAGCAGCTCTATGAAAAGTACAACAATTGTGAGTTCTGGTTAATGGAGATCTCATTAATGGGCCATATCATCATAAGCAATGGGATATATGTGGATCCCTCCAAGAGAGTTGCAATATAGGGATATGCGAGGCCAACATCAGTAACAGAAATCTGTAGCATCTTGGTGTTAGCTAAATATTATAGACTATTTGTGAGAAATTTCTCATGATTGTCCAACACTATTACCAAGCTAACTAGGAAGGGAGTAAAGTTTTCTTGGAGTGATGAATGTGAATAAAGCTTCCAGGAGTTGAAAAAGAGGCTTATCACTGCACTCATGCTTACATTACGCACAAGTGGAGAAATTTTTTTGTTATTTAGTGATGCTTCAAAGAAGGTCCTGTTTTGTGTGTTGTGGAAAAATGAAAAAGTCGTTGCCTATGACTCAAGGTAACTAAATGTTCATGAGCATAATTATACATCACATGATCTAGAGTTGGATACACATTAAATATTTTTCAGAATTATCTCTTTGGGGAGAAGTGTGAAATATATATGGACCATAATAGCCTCAAGTATATATTCACACAGAAAGAGTTTTACATGCTCTAATGAAGATGGTTAGAGCTGATAAAAGACTATGAATTCTCAATCCCTTACCACCCTAGGAAAGAGAAAAATGTGGAAGTTGCTCTAAGTAGAAAGGACCCAGTGATTCTATCATTGATGAGAATTGAAAAGGATCCAATCTTCTTAGATTTGATGAAGATGGACATATGAATCATAAATAAAGGAACATCATCCATCCTTTCAAAAATTATTGCTCATCCGTCTCTTTTGGAAAATTTAAAGGATTCTTAAAAGGATGACGTGGGAATTTATAAGAAAGTGGAAGCTACCAGAAAAGGGAAATCTTAGGAGTTCAATTTTAATGACGAAGGAATTGTGAGATTTTGGAAAAGAAAATGTATTCTATCAAGTCTAGAGTGGAAGAAGGACCTTTTGGATGATGCACATAGTTCATATTTCTCTATTCATTCAGGAAACACAAAGATGTATCGAGATCTCTTAGAGAATTATTGGTGGGATAATATGAAGAAGGAGATCACAAAGTATACAACAAAGTTCTTGGTGTGTCAGCAAGTGAAGGCATAGAGGTAGAAGTCTAAGGGGATGATGCATCCATTTCACATACCAGCATGGAAATGGGAGAACATCACCATGGAATTTGTCACTAGACATATGAAGACATCCAAAGGCAACAATGAAATCTGGTTTGTTGTGGATCATCTTACAATGTCTGCACAATTCATTACAATTCGAGAGGATTTCTCATTGGATCAACTGACACATATATACATCAAGGAAGTGATAATGCAACATGGAGTAAAACTATCTATTGTATCCGATTGAGATCCATGATTTACCTCTATGTTTTGGAAGTGTCTTTAATATGCTCTGGATACTAAACTGAATCTTAGTAAGGCATATCATCCTCAAACTAATGGACAATCTGAGAAAACTATTTTGACACTAGAAGATATGTTAGGATCATGTTCAATGTACTTTAAAGGAGGATCAGATCAACGTCTTCCTCTTGTTGAATTCTCCTATAATTACAATTTCCACTCGAGCATCCTAATGGCACCTTATGAACCCCTGTATGGGAAGGGGTGCAGAACACCAAAATGTTGGGATGAAGTCGGTAAGTGTAAGCAGTTAGGACTATAAATGGTTGAAGAAATGGTGGATAAGGTGAAAACCATTCAGTAATATATCAAGGCAGCCCAGAGTCAACAGAAGAGTTATACAAATAACCGTCGACGAGACCTTGAGGTTAAAGTTGGTGACATGGTATTTCTACACATATCTCCATTGAAGAAGGTCATGAGGTTGGAAAATCAATGGAAGTTAAGTCCAAGGTACATCAGCCCCTTCATGATTCTTGATCGTGCCAGGGATGTGGCCTATCGATTAGCACTTATAACTACCATGGCCAAAGAACATGATTTATTTCATGTATACCTCTTAATGAAGTACATACCAGACCCTTCACATGTACTCTAATCATAGGTATTAAATTTAGAGGATGATCTTTATTATGAGGAGAAACCAGTGAAGATCTTAGATCGTAGAGAAAATGTTCTACTAAATAAGTCAACACCCCTCGTCAAGGTGTTGTGGAAAAAACACAAGTTTGAAGAAGTGAAATGGGAATTAGATGAAGTGATGAGGCAAAGTTACCCACATCTGTTTTAGTGTGGGAAAAGGAAATTTTGAGGGTGAAACTTCTTAAGGGGTGAAGATTGTAATGAATCAAACTTTCATTAATGAAAATTTCTATTGATAAAATTAAATGTCTTATTATGGTTATATAAAATGTGAAATTCATTGGTTTTATATTATGGATTGTGATCGTTGCTAATATATCCATTGAACAGTGATCACATGATTAATATAAATATTGGGCTTTTACAAATCCAATTTACTCCAATAAGGAATGCAAGGGCCTCATCCAGTAAACTTTCCCCATACGAAGCCCATTTATTGGAGCTTGGAAAGGAGGTGGTGCCATTAGGATTCACTCTTGACCAAGCCTAAGGCAAGCTAGATCACGTTAAGCTTGAGTGGAGCCGACTATAGGATAAGTGGAAGTTAATAGAGATTACCAGTCGAGTGATGTTATCCAAGACACCCCAAGTGTCTATAACCATCACACATCTTAATATTCATTCTTATCTGGGTGTTATAAGGGGTTATGTAACAAGTCCCTAACACTATGACAATGTACATTATTTTAGAATAAATAATAGGCATTCATTTTATTTTTATTACAATGTAAATAGTTTTGAAAGCACAAATAATATATTTTGTTAATAGTCAACTCCGAAATATATTTTGATGAAATAATGTATTTTTGAATTAAATAATATTATAATTACTTTTTATTAAATATAAATGTTCATAATATTTTTATAAATACAATTGTAATTTTTATTATGGTTTGAAAGCTGTTTTTATCAAAAGCCATAAATTTTTGATAAATGTCGGTTTTTATTTTAAAGTAAAAATTCACATATTTAGAAAAATATTTAGATAAAATAAATATTATTTTTGGAATTAGGATTTCAAAATTTTCCAATGGTGAACTTTTCATAATTTTCTGAGACCGTCAAATTTTTGGGTAAAAATTAAATACAGTTTAAATATATAATGTGTTTTGTGACACATAATGACCCAATAGCGTTGTAATAAAATACTATAAACAATATTTTCGTCTAATATATGTTTTACCATTAAAATAATGTAATTTTGGGTTTGTTTTATTTATTTTTCAAAGCTTTAGTTTACCCTTCAAGGCTTATAAAATATTTTGTCTTTTAAAATTATTTTCCTTGAGAGTGTGACTCAACTCCACATAAGCAACCCTATTATTTTAATAAGTTCAGAAATTGGACTTATTAAATATTTTTTTCCACTCCCCTTTGGAAAAAACCATGGAAAAAAACCATGGGATTGTTTTTGGTTTTGATTAGTTCAATGTGTGGTGTCCCAAACCTAAAAAATAATGAATTCCCTATCCTTTACTATATAAACCCAACCAAGCTTCCTCTTCCTCTTCACTAAAAGCCTTTAGAGTTCGTAAAACCTCTTTGCTCATATCTCTAGAATCCTCTCAAGGTGCCTCAATCCCCCAATAAGCCTCTCAAATGCTTCTCCCAAGCCTTTGGAAGCACACTTCCATGTAAGGAATTTCTTCTTTCTCATTTCCGTCCAATTTTCATTAAGTTGTTATAACCTTTTTTTCATTTAAAAATGTTGGGGTATGATTTAAAACCTCCCCTGTACTTCTCTTTTTATGTTTGGATGATGTAATACTCCTTTATCTCTCATTAATGCCTCCCATGTACACCCGTTACCATGCTGAAATTCTGTGAGGGGTTTCTCTCTCCTCATTTACATCAAAGTAATTCTTTTGTATTATGCACCAAAATTCCATTAATTTAGTTGGGACATGTATCTATATGACCCCATTACTGTAAATTTCATGTAAATATTATGAGACACCCATTTATCTCTCATAAACCATTTTTTATGTGTTCTTATTTCATGTTATTATGCTGTCGAAATTGCACTACGATTTTCTAAGCCAACGTCTTTGTGTAGTGAATACCATGCCCATTTCTCTATCAAGGGTATTCAACTTTATAAAAATTTACATATTTATTATAAAAATTCATGTATTTATTCCACATCCCTGTTGTACATCTCGTTCCCCTCGTTGTTTGATT
This sequence comes from Viscum album, assembly GCA_963277665.1. Classification (NCBI taxonomy): domain Eukaryota; kingdom Viridiplantae; phylum Streptophyta; class Magnoliopsida; order Santalales; family Viscaceae; genus Viscum; species Viscum album. The sequence continues at coordinate 719,975,586 of OY728145.1, read as the reverse complement.
TTCATGATCACAATCACCTTCTTATTTTATCTAATCCTCTTTCAAGTGTTTTTGGTTAATAGGAATCAAATCAGGTGGCCAAGGAATTGGGCCAAGAAAGAAAGAAGGCAAAGTGGACTGAAATTCAGTCCACCGGCCAACCGGTGGCTTCACCACCGGTCAGCCGGTGGAGCCTGGACAGAAGGCATCCTTCTGTCCAGACCACCGGCCAGCCGGTGGCACACCAGCGGCCAGCCGGTGGCACCTGCAATCAAGAGGGAGCCACTGCCTCCCCACCGGCCAGCCGGTGGCCTCAGCACCGGCCAACCGGTGGCACCCAGCCTCAACAGTGAGACCTACTGCCTCACCACCGGCCAGCCGGTGGCTCTGGCACCGGTCGACCGGTGGCCCCTGGACAGGAATCCAATGACTTTTTGCAAACACCGGCCAGCCGGTGGGATTGTACCGGCCAGCCGGTGGAGCCAGTCAAACTAGCCGTTGGGGCTTTGACCAGGCTGCTCCACTTGCCTCCCAACGGCTCCGAAAGCCTTTACAACGGCTCCGAAGACCTCCAACGGCCATATGAGGGTTCCCCCTCTATAAATAAAGGACCTTGAAGCCCCGGAACATTTTCCGGACCATAATTAAGCATTGTGAAGCCAACGAACACAATTCTCCTCATTTGGAAAACCTCCGACGGATTGCTCCAAGGGAACCACAACTGCTCCAATCCATTTCCAATCCAAGGAGCACCACCATAGAAGCTTGGGAGTGCACGTCTTCAACTCCATTCAACCTTTGGCGCCCAAGGCTTCTCAACAATACGGGTTTTATTGTTTTATTTTTTATTGAGCTTTAAATTTGGGTTTGTGCCTACAAACCCCAAACTCTTTTCTCATCTCCCTTTCTTTTGGGTTTCACATCACCATTAAGGTGTGAAGAGGTTTCTTCAAGCCTTTCCTTTTAAAAGGCTTGTGTTTCGGTGAGCTAGCCTTCACCCGTTAAAAAGGCTAGTGGGTTCTTGCTAAACCATCAAAAGCAAGTGGGTTCTTGCTAAACCACAAAAGCAAGCTGTAATAGGTCCTAGTGCTACCTCAAAGCCTAGTGGGTTTCTTGCTAAAACCATTGAAAAGAAAGCGGTAGGAATCTCTCAACGGTTAAGTTGGGAGCGGAGACGTAGGCCGGGTTTTGGCCGAACTCCGTTATCAATTTCTTGTGTGATTGCCTCCTTTATTTCCGCTGCACCTTACTTTGATTTTTTAATTTGTTAATCATTTTTTTAAAAAGGCAATTCACCCCCCTCTTGCCATCATTCTCCGTTCATCGGCGTTTCTTCCGACCCAACATTTGGTATCAGAGCACGTATTTGAATAATTCCCTTACCGGTTTCAAATTAAAGATCCTATTTTTTTTGATGGCATCTACCTCTTTCGCCCCCGAGGGCTACTCTTTGGGTCGGGCTCCATTTTTTGATGGGACTGACTATAATTATTGGAAAACCCGCATGACCACCTTTTTAAGAAGCATTGGATATCCTATTTTTAAAATTGTCATGCACGGTTTTACTCTCTCTTGTCAAGATGAATCTAAATGGACCCCCGCCGACATTGCAAATTTCGAGCTTGATGGCAAAGCCATGAATGCTCTTCATTGCGGGTTAGATAGAAATGTTTTTCATTTTATTTCTTCGTGCACATGTTCTTATGATATTTGGAAATTGTTAGAACTAACCTATGAAGGTACTAGCGAGGCTCCAAAGCAAGAATCCGATCAAAAGCAAGAACCCGATCGAAAGCAAGAACCCGAGGCAAAATCCGTACCCGCTTGCCCACTTCACAAGAAAAGGGCCAAGAAGAAGAAGAAGAAGGCTTTAAAGAAAACTTGGAGTGATAGCTCTTCCTTCTCTTCTTTCTCCTCGAGCGACAATGGTAATAATTGCCTAATGGCAAAAAATGAGGTATCTTCCTCCTCTTCCTCCTCTAGTTCTTCTAATTCATTGAATCATTTATCCTATGAAGAACTCTCGCACGCAAGAGATCAATTGGAAAAAGGTTTTCATGCTTTATCTTCAAAATTTGTCGCTTTGAAAAAGAATTTCAAAAAACTTTCCTCCGAAAAAGACCAACTTCTCAAAGAGAAGGAGGAACTCTCCCTCAAAATCCAAAATTTTCCAAATGTTGATTCTATGGAATCAACCATCAAAGATCTAAGAGAGACCCTAGCCAAGTTCACCCAAGGTGAACAAAATTTGTCCAATCTCCTTGGTTCTCAACGTGTTTCTAGAACCACACATGGACTTGGCTATACCAACCAAGCTTCCTCCTCCCATGCTCCAACTGTTTTTATAAGGGGGAGCTCTAGTTATAAATTTTGTAACTATTGTAAAAAACCCGGGCACCTCATTTATGAGTGTAATTACAAAAATGCCCGGTATGGCCAACCCAAGTCTTTTTACTTTTCCGATGAATTTTATAGGAGAAGACCCACCATGAGACAAGTTTGGATTGAAAAATCCCTTCTTGCGAGTCTCTCCGGGCCTAAAATCATCTCTTTTCAAAATCCCTCTCCCCGGTGACTTTTTGTTTTTATTTAGGGGGAGTTAGGATCTTTTAAGTTTTTTTTGTAATTTCAAAATTTTTAATTCAAACTTCCAATTTCAACACTTGGAATCAATTTTTCTTTTCAAAATTTTTAATTCAAACATTCAATTTCTTTTTCAAAATTTTCGATTCCAACTTTCAATTTCAACTCTTGGTATCAAATTTTCGATTCATTTTTCAATTTAAATTTTCAATTCATTTTTGATTCAAAACTCTCAATTTCAACAAATTTCATTTGGTTTCAAATTTCAAAATTCAATTGGTTTTTGATTAAAAACTTTCAATTCAAAATTTTCATCTCAATTTTGATTCAAAACTTTCAATTCAAACTGTTATTCAATTTTCATTTCAAAATTTTCAACAATTGATATCATTTTCAATTGATTTAAAATCTCGTTTTTCATTGTATCCCTCAATCAAGTTTTATGCCCCACTCTATTTTGATAATCACAAAGGGGGAGAATTTCTTGATTGATTGGGGGAGAAACCTTTTCTCTCATGCATTGCTTGTTTTCATTTGATCATTTAAAAGCATGCCTTTCATTTTTTTTTACTTTAATTGTTTTGGTGATTGTGATCATCAAAATAGGGGGAGATTGTTGTACATCTCGTTCCCCTCGTTGTTTGATTTTCATGATCACAATCACCTTCTTATTTTATCTAATCCTCTTTCAAGTGTTTTTGGTTAATAGGAATCAAATCAGGTGGCCAAGGAATTGGGCCAAGAAAGAAAGAAGGCAAAGTGGACTGAAATTCAGTCCACCGGCCAACCGGTGGATTCACCACCGGTCCGCCGGTGGAGCCTGGACAGAAGGCATCCTTCTGTCCAGACCACCGGCCAGCCGGTGGCACACCAGCGGCCAGCCGGTGGCACCTGCAATCAAGAGGGAGCCACTGCCTCCCCACCGGCCAGCCGGTGGCCTCAGCACCGGCCAGCCGGTGGCACCCAGCCTCAACAGTGAGACCTACTGCCTCACCACCGGCCAGCCGGTGGCTCTGGCACCGGTCGACCGGTGGCCCCTGGACAGGAATCCAATGACTTTTTGCAAACACTGGCCAGCCGGTGGGATTGTACCGGCCAGCCGGTGGAGCCAGTCAAACTAGCCGTTGGGGCTTTGACCTGGCTGCTCCACTTGCCTCCCAACGGCTCCGAAAGCCTTTACAACGGCTCCGAAGACCTCCAACGGCCATATGAGGGTTCCCCCTCTATAAATAAAGGACCTTGAAGCCCCGGAACATTTGCCGGACCATAATTAAGCATTGTGAAGCCAACGAACACAATTCTCCTCATTTGGCAAACCTCCGGCGGATTGCTCCAAGGGAACCACAACTGCTCCAATCCATTTCCAATCCAAGGAGCACCACCATAGAAGCTTGGGAGTGCACGTCTTCAACTACATTCAACCTTTGGCGCCCAAGGCTTCTCAACAATACGGGTTTTATTGTTTTATTTTTTATTGAGCTTTAAATTTGGGTTTGTGCCTACAAACCCCAAACTCTTTTCTCATCTCCCTTTCTTTTGGGTTTCACATCACCATTAAGGTGTGAAGAGGTTTCTTCAAGCCTTTCCTTTTAAAAGGCTTGTGTTTCGGTGAGCTAGCCTTCACCCGTTAAAAAGGCTAGTGGGTTCTTGCTAAACCATCAAAAGCAAGTGGGTTCTTGCTAAACCACAAAAGCAAGCTGTAATAGGTCCTAGTGCTACCTCAAAGCCTAGTGGGTTTCTTGCTAAAACCATTGAAAAGCAAGCGGTAGGAATCTCTCAACGGTTAAGTTGGGAGCGGAGACGTAGGCCGGGTTTTGGCCGAACTCCGTTATCAATTTCTTGTGTGATTGCCTCCTTTATTTCCGCTGCACCTTACTTTGATTTTTTAATTTGTTAATCATTTTTTTAAAAAGGCAATTCACCCCCCTCTTGCCATCATTCTCCGTTCATCGGCGTTTCTTCCGACCCAACAATCCCTTTATCATGGAATAAATTATAATTATTTATTACATGTTGTATGATCCATGTGACACACTTATGCATGGAATTAAATGATAAATAAGGGTGCACCCTGATAGCACTCCAATGCATTAGGTAAAGTATAGTATCATGATACATCATTTAAAATGAGTGTAGACTCATGATAATTATAGTTAAATGAGTTTTTACTCATGATTCATTTGCAATGAAGGTTTACTCATGCTATATGTGCAATGAGCCTTAAATCATGCTTATTCCTTGTTAAGTGTTGCTGCCACATTTCCATGTATGATTATCATGCTTTATCATACCTTTTTTTTCATGTTTCTATTGTGATACATTGATATTCCTATTTCCTAAAATGTATTTTAATCTTCATGTTATTCAATTTTTACTCCTTTACTGGTCTTTATATCTCAACCTTTTCTTATCCATATCCTCATGTTATCCCATGCAATGCTACGTACGAGAGAATGTAGTGGTCATGTAAAGGATGTTTTCAATTAGATGTTGATTTATATGTTTTAAGTTGGTATATAATGTTAGTTACCCCCAAAGACACTAGAAATCTTAATATTTTATGTTGTATCAAGTAAAGGTTCTATGTAATAAATCATGTTTAAGTATGAAATAAAGATAAGTGTTGTTATACACCATGTTTTATCACAATATTCATCAAGATAAAATGATTTAGTGATGTGTTTTCTCTATCTAAAACAATTATTGTCTATATACCTTGGATGATTATATATCTAATTTTAAGATTTAATAATTTAAAATATTATAATGTGATGAAATTTTTAGTATTACAACTCACTGTGATGAAAATATTATTATTTTTATTGATGACAATCAGAATAAAAATATAAAAATGGAACTATTAGGGAATGAAATTAAATAGTGACAATTTTCTTTAAATTTGGATATTACTTCTGGTTGTTCTTGATTCACCAATTTTTTTTCATTTTTTATGGGATATTTTACATTATGGAAATTAAAATAACGTCAAACAATTAATTTCATTAGATTTATTTCCACATGGTATCACTTAAAAGAGCATTACTCTACTCCCCAAGAAGTAGAATGTAATTATGATAAATGAAATTAGACCAGTTGATATTGGGAACACCTTCGGAACTTTTACCATCAAAATCATGGAAATTGGTCTAGGGAGAATCTTTTTAGAATATATAAATACAAATATTTATTTATTTTTTAATGGTAGGATCATTTGAAACTATCATCTTGTAGCATCAGAGTGGAACAATTCCTAAAATAAGAAAGATTAGAATAGAATCATTCCCTTAGATTTTGATATATCTATTGGTTTTGAAATTTTAAAGTAAATCTTAATTATCATTAAAAATAAATGGTATGGACATCTCAATTATTTCAAAAAACTAATCAATTACAATCTTAAGAGTGTTAGAATCTCTATTTTTATCAATGGATCTCCAGGATGGCTCATTGGATACTCTAGAGGTTTCATCAAGGAGAAAATACCCAAGTTCTAATTTTTTTATTTTTTGAGGATTACCTAATAAGATGTGTCATTGATATTATGAAATTATTTTGGTTTAAAAAATTATAGTTTTAAGGAATTTAGTTTTTCTCCCACACTTTTTATATTCCCTTGACCTCCTATTACTTATATAATTCATAAAATAGACTATTCCAATTATAAAAGATGTCTCTAAGAATTATAAATATACTATGGGTTATACAAATAGTTAGAATAGTTCTTTTATCACTTTTGGTTAGGTATTTTTATCTCTAATAAGAATATAATCATATTGGTTTTGTGAATGGATGTTTATTATTTTTAATTTCTTAGCATTCCTTTGTTTTGGGGAAAATAAAAGGCCATTATCAATAGAATATCCATTCTAACATCATTTATCAATTAAATAGATTGAATGGAAAATCATATCATATACATGGGGAATATTATTAGTTAATATAATGATAAAACCTATATAGTTATATGCATTATCAAATTAAAAATGGCCTAATATCATGATTAAGAAACATCGTAATGTTGTTATGATTGTTTTTAGAACAGATGTACTAAAAAATGATAATATTTTTTGTGGAATGGAATGAATTCACACAACCCACTATTAAGAGTAAACTGGGCATTAAATATATATGGAAATTTAATAATACTTGTCTTATAAAATTTACATGGAATCTACCTAATTCATATGATAAAGACACTAAATTACACAAGGGTAGGTTTTCTTTAAAATATTTATGTTTTTACTATTTCTATATATCATAAAAATTCTGGCCTACCTTAAAATCACTTGACAACGAGATAATTGACTAGTATTTCTAGATAGTCTCCAAGTACTCATGAGTAAACTACTAGACCATTATATATCTCAAGAAACTTCAAAAAATAGATTTTTTTTGTTCTAGATAACATGAAAAGACACCCTTTTAGGGTTATAAACCACAATTTTATTGAGCTCTCTCGTATTTATCCTGCTAATATTATCTAGAAAATATAAAATTATATATATGTAGAGTAGGAAATTATGATATATAATCGAAGAATTAATGGTTAATTAAACATCAAAAAGTTTTAAAAATTCAATTGTAGGTATACCACTGAGGTTCCAAGAAGGTTGGATAAATTCAAACACCCTTCACTAATACCCATTTATCTATTCACTTATGAACTTTTTTCATAACCAGTTTCATTGTGATGTTGTAATAAAATGAAATAGCCTACATTTTTCTCATCCTTCTCTATTTATTTAAATGATTCTAAAAATGTACAATAAAAATTGATCTATTTCGAATTTATTAGAAAATTTTGCACACATATTAAATATTTTTTCAATGTTATATTGTTCATGGAAAATTAATTTTCTACTCTCATTAACTCCAAATATTATTCATCAAATAGTGAATTGGTTATCCACATTATTCTAGCTACAACTATTTTAGTTTTTTATTTTCCCTATAATTATATAGATAAAATCATCTTAAACAGTTGGTTGTTATAAACATATGATGACATCATTAAATTATATAGATAAGTTCAGGTATATATAAATATCTAAAAATGATTTCTATATAATGATGTATCTTTTATAAATATTTCATGTTTGATTGTAATACTGGGTGTAAGAAGAAAGAAACTTATAATTGATTTTATTCAATGGAATCCTATGATACCATCATATATGATGATTAATTATAATGGTAAAACATCATGTGCACTTTACCCTCTATTTTTGAGGTGTCTTCTAAAAATTCTATTTCATTATTATTGTTTGTTTCTATTTATATAAGTTAAAGGGATAAGAATTTGAGGTTGAAAATTATAAAATGATGAATTATTTCAAATATACATCATTTTTTTGATGGGGTTTCCTTTGGGTTGAATTTGATTCAATGATGTTATTGGAAAATATCATAAATATATCAAGAATTTTACATGGAGACTTGTTCAACATTGGTTAAATTTTATCTAACCCACTAGAAACATGAAATTATATTTAATACATGTTTAAAGAGTGGATAATTAGGTGGCGTATAAACTGTAAAATAATGAAATTACATAAGATAAATCAATGTGGTCCATTTTTGTAACCAATTTTTAATTATAATTAGAAAATTAAAAGGATAGGGATGGATTATATCCTATAATTTGAAATTATTTTCTTTAATGTTAGCCATTCCCATTTTTATTAATAAATTTTTACACTTGTGTGTATCTGGTTTCAGAAAATTACTTAATATTCTTGAACATATTTCTATTATATATCACATTATATATTAGAGGTTTCCCATTTTTTTTATTGGATCTAGAATCTAGTTATAGACATCAGTTTTGGATAATTTGTCTATGTCCATTATATTCCACATGAGTAGATTTATATTACATAAGAAATGTTCTCACCAAAAAAAATTACGAATCATTGGAGTTGATCAAAATATATATTAAATAGGAAGATATTTATTACACATGGATTAAAAATAACATTTATTGAGTATTTCACTTATAATAGAATATAAAATATTTCCTAAATATGATAATTATATGAAGCATCAATGTTATTTTATTTCATATATGATGTTCAATAAAAATGAATATCATATGAATGATGAATTTCTTATGAATTGAACAAAATTTCTCACCAATTGAGTTTCTAGTAAAGGAACATATATTAATCCTATAATAGAGACATTAAATATATATTAAAGGATTTACATATTTAGAATTTATATGAAGTCATTAAACAACTCAGTGATGTGCTAACTTTGTTTTTTGTATCTTTAAGAGGTCATGAAATTTATCTAAATAAATTCTTCAATTTAAGAATTTAGATATATATTATTCAAGATTTATTTTATCAATATGATTAGATCATAAATTTATAAATTATATGTTTATAATAAAATGTCTTATAATATGTAATATCTTTTGAATATTATAAAAAAACAATATGTAACATCTTCTTGGATTAAAGGATCCATTCCTGAACCATCTGTAGAACTATGAATTGTTATCTAAAATTTCATTAAGATGTAAAAAATTATTATTTTATTATTACATAAAAATAGTAAAATAAAGAGTATATTTGGACACATAGAATTTTTTTCAAAATAAAAGTGAAAATAACTCAAAAAATTTAAGAAACACAAAAATGAAACCGTAAGGATTGATAGACGTGGGATTGACATTTTATGGGAGAAGTATTGATTTTGTGGTTAGATAATGAATAGGGAATAGAAAAATATGAAATAGTAGAAAAATTAACAAGAAAACCATTCATATAAAATAAAGAAAAAATAAATTTTCTATTTCTAAATTGGTTTACATGTATTCTAATAAAATGAAAAGTTGTGTTTCCTACAACTGAGAGGTCACCAAAAAAATTCTATCATTGGTTGTAGAGCTCATACGGGTAAATTCAGTGGTTTATCAACTAATAAATTTACCCATTTTGAGAGAAAATAATTTATCTTCTTAAATATCAAACCCACTGTTGATCTTGATGAATAAAAACCTAGAATAAAAATGATTCAAGAAGAAAAGGATAAGATAATTAATAAAAATAAATCTAATTCCCCTAAGAAAAGATTATATGAAAATATTTCTTGATTTAATAATTGTTAGTAAATTTATATCTATATTTAATAAATAAGAAATTAGCATAGAATATACATCTCTATTAAAGATATATGATCACTAACTCTACATCTTGCACACCTTGTCTATGCCTTCCCAATCACCTTAACTCCCATAGATAATTAATTGAATGAAATTTTTTTTCTATATTAATGGAACCATATTTATTTATTATATATTTTTATTTTTTATTCCATACTAACTTATTCCTGTAATACATCATTAGGAGTAATACCATAGACATTGATTTTTTTGATTTGGTATGGAGAATGATATTCTCCTTTGATACCAAATGTAGGATCATATGATGCTCAATATACAAGAGGGGGGGGGTGAATTGTAAACTTTTAAAAATTCCTTTGGAAATTTTAAAGATGGTAATGTTTAACAAAGTTAAACATGGAAAAAATTCACAAAACCTCTAGTTCTATAAACTTTCTTTAATCTGGAAAAGTGATACCAAGAATGAAACTCCAGAAAGATGGTTATGGAAAATGAAACTTAATGAATGTTTACAAAGATAAAGATTCTACCTCAAAGCGTATAGAATCTCACTAAATCATATTACAAGTATAAGAAAGTATATGATAGTTATACTTTCCGCAACAATAAAAAATGTAGCGAAAAACTTGTAACAAAACAAGTAACAAGTAGTAAATATTTTAATCCAAAGAGAAAGGTATCCAACAACCTTGGATAGAGGTCCCTTGATTTATACTTTCAAGAATGTCTATCTTACCCACACCAGGGTATGCCCTCAATATGAAGATCAGAGTCTGTCTTATTATACCTGAAATCCCTCAACTTCAAGGTAGTTGGAATCTCTATCTTCCTCAGTAAGGAAACCCTCAACTTCAAGGTAGTCGGCACCTCTGTCTTCTTATCCCCGGAAGTCCTCGAATGTAATCAGCAACATTCAGAGTCTCACGTAGCAAATATGAACAAGGTGTTCAGTATGCACAAAGCATGAGAGCCTCTCTCTAGAAATCACTTCAACAATATGTAATCTTTAGTGTCATAGAAAAGTATTGAGCTCTTTCAAATGCACTCCTATTTACAGGCACAACTCCAATATTAGGATCCCTCCTCCAATGGGCATATTGTTCCTTGAATTTCGGAGGGAACTGTACACGTGTCACTCAAACAAAAGTTAGTAAGTAACTGAATGCATGACATCATTTTATAACCAATACAAGTGTAAGAAAAAATATGGTCACATAACCAAAATAAAATATTTCAAATGTAAGAAAATAAAAGTTCAAAATCTAACCAAAAACATATTTGGTTTCTATAATACAAGGATATTACGATTCTATTTTCTAAGGAATTCAGAAGCTGAACTCTATAGAATTTTAGAGTCTAAATTTCATGGAAATTTGGAATCTGGATTCAAAATAATTTGGAACCTGAAATTAAAAAGTTTGGAGTCAGAGTTCATAAGAATTCGGAGTCAGAACTTATAAAGTACAGAGTCATAATTCGTGAGAATTCAGAGTCTAAACTAACAAAGATTGGAGTCTAACTTCATTAGGATTCAGAGTCAGAACTCAGAAGAGTTCAGAGTCTGAATTTAGGGAACTCAGAGTCAGAACTCATAAGATTTCAAAGTCTGAATTCAGAGAACTCAGAGTCAGAACTCATAAGAGTACATTATCTGAATTCAGAGAACTCGGAGTTAGAACTCATAAGAGTTCAAAATCTGAATTCAGGGAACTCAGAGTCAGAATTCAGATCTTTAAAAAAGAATGCTCTTTATCTAAGAATTATTTGATTATGATGTTTTAGATATGAAACCGAATTTTACACTTAGACAAGATAATGAACAATGAAAAACATGGTGAGGATAAATTTCCTCGGGGAAGGAAAATTTTCCTTATAGAAGAAAAACATAGAGTAAATGAAATTTCCCTTAAGATAAGGTGTTTGTGATTTTCCAAACAAGAAGGAATGGTAAATTCATAAGGAAACATTATTGACTTAACAATATACCCAATCATGAAGGAATAGAAAATTCATAAGGAAAACTTTATTGACACAACAATCTCCCCCTTTTTGGAAAGAAAAAACATCCTTACAAAAAAGAATAAAAGGACTTAGAAAATATTTTTCAAGACTTTGAAATTAAAACTTATCTCCTTTATCATATGGTAAAACAAGAATACAACTAACTCCCACATAGGCTTTGGAACACTGAGGATCATATTCTAGATTTACAAAATGGGATTTCTCATTATCTTGAGTACATAAATCTTTGTAATGAAGGCTACTCCTGAGATAAACTACCCCTTATATAGGGATATTTCTTCTTTACTGAGTATTCCTTTTCCTCTCAAGAGTTTGAGGGAATAGAAAAGAAATTATGGTACCTGATAGATTAGTAGACCACATCTAAAAGACAAGCAACCAAAAATTTCATTATGATTATGAAGAATTTGTACAAGGAAGAAAATTATAACAAAAGATAGGATTGCTACAAAATTATCCTTCCTTTTCCTTAGGCATAAACTTCTTGACTATGGTCTTTAGCTTTTCTAGATCCTTATGATCTTTCCTTGTTCGCTTAAGAAGCTAATCCTGATACTCAGCTTTATTTTCTAAACCCTTGATTCTTTATTCCCGAGACTTAAGAGCCTCTGCCTGAGCCTTTAGGACTTCTTCCAGCTTGACAAGCTTTTCTTCTATCTCAATCCAAAGATCTCCTTCTCTCTTCCAGCTTTGGGAAACCGAATACAATTTCCCATTCAGATCCTTCACTTCTTGAATATGAGTATTCTGCTTAGGAGTTAGATTTTCCTCATAACTAGTTGTATGATCTTCTATCCTACCATTTCGATATCAAACACCTCCTTGACACCATCTTGGAATTCCTCAAGTTCTCTCAAATCTTATACTATCTTCTTTGGCCAACCAATGATTTTCGTGCAAGACCTTTTGTGGGAATCATAGTTAATGAAGAAATTCATGAAATCAGCCTCAAGCTTAACACACTTATCCATCACCATGGACACTGAATCTTATTTCTGATTTAGTGAGTGTTTAAGCATCTGGAATCTAGAGTCTATGTTTGGGAAAATCGAAATGGTGCCAACCAGCTTCTTTAAAGACTACACAACAAAATAATGTCCTAGAGATGATGATTCCGAATCTGAGACTTCGCTAGGTGAGGATTTTTTCTCTAACTCTGCAACTTTCCTATTTGAAGATCCACCAGCTTCCTTCTTCATTACAGTAGATTTAGTAGGTGTATCAACAACCATCTGTTTCCCGTTATTTGTTTTTGGAACGACTTCCTCATCCAGAGATTCGTGTTCACTGTCAGATAGCTAAAAAATTATATCTTCATATATTTTCTCCTTCTCACCTCCCACCTTAGCATATTTAGGATGAATGAAATGATTATTATGAATTTCTTCTTTTGACAGCTTATTGACATCATCTTTAGCCTTGTCATCTATCCCAGGAGTATCATACTTTGAAGATTCCGCTTGAGAGGTTCAAATTGAAAATTTATTGGATGGACTTTCCTTCTCATGAAATTATTCCACCTGCTTAATAAAATAAGCTATGTCATCACTACTTTTAGCTTCTTACACTTCTTCAATAACCTTTTCTCCTTATTTTTCTTGGGATTTTTTCAAAGTGCGAAACTTCCTACCCGAAGTCTTAGGTATATCCTCTACCAAGAAAGATTCTGGTACGAGGATATTCTCTGATGCTTTCTCACTATCCCTTAGAAGGGATTGAACAATTTCATTCTAAGACATCTTCTTCTTTTGTTTCTTTTTTTATCTTGCTTCTCAAGCTCATCAGCTGTCTTCTCTTTCAAAGCCATTGCTTCTGCGGGATCCAAACCAAACTGTGGCTCTTTGTCCTTCTAGTTTTTCTTATCTTCCCACTATTTTTCTACAACCTCATCTAGGTATGATTTTTTCTTCTTTGGTTTAGGAGGTATAGATTGGGATTCATTAGCTTTTGGGGATTTATCTTCCTCTTCTACTTCCTTCAACTTTCTCTTCTTTCTTGATTTTTTGGATGGTTCAGCCACTTCTTGATTCTTCGGAACAACTTCAGCTTCCTCCTCTAGTAAGTCAGAAAATTATCTGGAGTCTTTAGAAAATCCAATGTTCATCCTCTTCAAAGTATTATCACTGACTAGAATGACTTTGAAATTTCTAGGTTTTAAACTGCAATGGATTTTAAATGATTCTAGACACCAAACAATCAACATAGAAAGAATAGTCAGTTATATGATAATCTGAGCCTTCAGATTTCCATTCTTGATATTCTTGATCATAATCAGAATATTCTTAAGGAAATTAACCTTCCTGAAGTTCAACAAAAAATCTACGATATACATGTCACTCTTCTTCAATGTGTCCATGTCACCTTTTCTCGGAATAATAAATCCTTGAACCCATAATTCAAGGATCCGATTATTTTTAGAGAGGTGAGCCATCTTCGGAGTCTTGAAATCAGTAAGACAGAGGCACTCCATAACTTTCACCTTTAAAAAGATTTCTCTGACATCTAGAAACTTCTGCGAATATAATTCCACTTCCCCTTCATATGGAATACCATCTAAGCTGATTGCCTTAGTATATTATAGAGCATAGTTCTCTTCATAGTGTATTCCTTCTAGTTGACTACAACCTTTAGCAACTAATCTAGATTTATTTCGTACTATGATTCCATTTTCATCACACTTATTTCTGAAGACCCATTTGACTCCAATAATAGAAGTTTTCATATCTCATTCAACCAGGGTCCAGACATTATTCTTTTAGAATTCTTTTAGCTCATCTTGCATAGCTTTTTTCCAATCATCATCACCTAAAGCTTCATTATTGCTTTTTGGTTCTAATTGGGAATGAAATTCTAGATTTTATACTTCATTTCATAAGTAACTTCTAGTCCTTACCGATTGATTCACTTCAACAATGATACTATCACTAGGATGATTCCTTAAAAACAACTGATTTTGGTATTGTAAAACCTGTTCATCAACATAGGGTAGGAAATATTCTGGGTTAAATGCTTCAGAAACATTTTCTTGGGCATCTTCCTTATCTGAAGGATCTTCTAACAAAGGTTGATAATCAGTTTTTGAAAACACATCTGAAGATATAGGTTGGGGTTGTTTAAAAACAAAAGGATCTATTTCATCAAATTTAACATGTATTGTATCTTCAACAGTACAAGTGTTTTTATTGAAAACTCTATAAGCCTGAGAAGTTGTGGATTAGCCTAAGAAAAATCCTTCATTATATTTTGGTGTGAATTTGTGTAGATCATCTTTAGTATTCAGAATGAATACATTACAACCAAATACTTTGAAGTAGGAGAGTCTGGGTTTTCTACCATTACATAACTCATAAGGTGTTTTATTAAGAAAAGGTTTAATCAAAACACGATTTATAGTATAACAAGAAGTACTTACAGATTCATCCCAAAAATGTTTGGCAACAGAATACTAACTCAACATGGTTATTTTTATCTCTTGATGAATTCTATTCTTTCTTTCAACAAAACCATTTTCTTGAGGTGTTCTAGGTGCTGAGAAGTTATAAATAATTATGTTTCTACTACAAAAAGTTTCAAAATCAGAATTTTGAAATTCTCCTCCAAGATCACTATGAATAGTTATCAAAGGGAGGTTTTTATCATTTTTAACTTGGGCTCTAAAACTTTTGAAATAAGAAAAATATTCATATTTATTTTCTAGAAAATAGACCGATGTAAATCTAGTGTAATCATCAACTAAGGCAAATACATAATACTTTTCTGCAATGTTTCTAGTTTGTGTTGGACCAAAAATATCCATATGTACTAACTGTAATAAATCAGTAGTTAAGAACTCACCAATTGATTTAAAACTTGATTTGTTTTGCTTTCCATATTGAAAAGGATCTAAAACCTTTTAAGAATCAAACATAAGCTCTGGTAGATCCTTTACTAGTATTTTCTTAGAGAGTTTGTATAGGTTTATAAGGTTACAGTGTCCTAACCTTATATGCCACAACCAAAAATGATCTTTCATTGCACTAAGGAAATGTAAGTCATGGCTCCTAAGGTCTTCTAAGATTAGTGTGTATACATTCTCTTTTATATTGGAAGAAAGGATAAATTCTTCCTTGGAATTGTGTACTAAGCACTTTTATTTTCTAAAATTCACAAGGTAACCTTCATCACATAATTGACTAATGCTAATGAGGTTGCTATTAAGAACTTTAACAAATAAAACATTTTAAATCAAAGTTTTTCCAAGGAGAACAATTTTACCTATACCAATAATTTCTCCGTGAGCATTATCTCCGAAAGTTACTTTTCCTTCTTTTGTCTTGATAATATTTTCAAAGTAGTTTTTGTTACCAGTCATATGCCGGGAATATCCACTATCCGTGTACCAGGTATTGATGTTGGTAACTTATTTATTTTCATGAAAATAAAAATGTTAGACTTTCGTAACCCAAATTTTGTTGGATCCGGAAATTTCAGAAAGAAAAATTTTAGGCACCCACATTTTCTTATAAAAATAGGCTTTATGAAATCCTAAAGACTGAATTTTGTTTAGGGAATAATTTTTTCCCAATTCCCACCACACTAACACTTAGTATAGAAAGGAGAAATTTGAGGAACAAAATAATTATTACTAAAAATTGGTTTAAAACTAGTATAACCAAAAAAAGAACTATTCCTTAGAGGTCGGATTTGAGAATACATATTATCAAAATTTTCCTTACCTAAGGTAAAGTCTGACAAAAACTTCCTCAAGGAAAAAGTTTTGGATTCTAGTCTGATAACTAAGTTATTGTCTTCTAAAACATTAGATTTGAAACTAGAGTTAGGCTTGAAAATATTTCTCTTAGAAATTACTTTTTCTAGATCCTTAGATAGTTTATCCTTCTCAGAATTTACTTCCTCAAGTTTTTTTGAAATACTTTTGAAATTAAGGGCTTTTTATCAAGATTGTTAGGAAAATCTGATATTTCCTTAGTAAGAAACATATTTCTAGAATTTTATTTATCAAGATTTTTGTTGACTTTATAATTCTCATTATCAAAAAGCATAAAAAAACTAGAAACTTATTCATAGGTAGGTAAAGTATTATATTCATCATAAGAATATTATTCTTATAAAGATTAATAATATTTATCATTAATATAATTTTCATTCAAAGAAACATTGGTCATTGATTCATCATTTTGTACCTTATCCATTAAGAAATGATTGTAAAAAGGTTGTCTGGATATTAGACCAAGATTCTTCTGTAAAAAAGATTCATAATCTGACGATTCATCTGAAGAGTCACCACAACTGGCACTCCAGGTGTCATTAGCTATCAAGACTTTCTTAGCTTTAGCTTTATAGTACTTCTTTCTGTTTCTCTTAGAATGATTTTCCTTAATTTATTTTCTTTTAAGCATAGGAAAATCAGGCCTTATATGTCCATCTCTCTTGCATTAATAACATGTGACTTCTTAGTCTTTCTTATCTTTCCTTTCTTTATTCTTATATATAGATTGAAAGTTCTTCTGTCCAAAAATCTTGTTCAACCTTCGAGAAAGATTTTCTAATTCATTCTCTGAAGATTCACTTACACTAGATTCATATTGAATGACAATCTTCTTAGATTTGGATCTTGTAACTATCTCAGGAGTCTTAGATTTCATAAGATTTGAAGTTGTAGTAAAAGCAACACTGCCATTCCCATTCTTCTTATTAATGTTTTTAGCACCTCTATTCATTCTAGTCTCATGTTGAAGAATAGTTCCAAAACGTTCATTAAGAGAAATCTGAGTAACCTTTCTGTTCTCATCAATAGTAGTCCTCTTGGATTACCGCTCATTGGGAATCATGTCTATGATCTTATTAACAAGAGCATCATCATCTAATCCTTTCTCACCCATGGAATGTAAACTATTAACGATAGTTAAAAATATCTATTGCACCTTACATATGGGTTCTTTATAAGGAATGAAAAAACCATGATATTCAACTCTAAGCATGGCTCTTCTTGTTTCGATAACTTTTGAAGTTATAAAGTGTGTAACTTCAAGTTTATTCCAAATAAAATTTGCTGCTTCACAAGATGAAATTTGGCTATATATATTTCTAATCATAGAACAAAGAAATTTATTGCGTACCTTATAATTCGGTTGATATTCATGATGTTCATGATTTGTGAAAGTACTAACTTCATTTTCAGGGATTTTATATCCTCTAGTAAGCATACCTATATTATCCACTCAAGTATTGTTAATGAATGTATTCATGTGATCTCTCCAATATTCACAATCATTCCCATTAAAAATAGGTGGTCTTCTTGGATTTAGGTTGTCTATGAAACAAACATTGATTCCTGCCATCTTAAAATAAAAAATTTCAACACAAAATTGTTAGTAATAAAAGTTTGTAAACAAGGGAAATATTCCTCAGCAAGGAAAATATAGAACAATGAAAAACTTGACCATGGAAAACTTATATGTGTATATAAGTATTTCAGAGACCTGCTCTGATACCAATTATTGAATTTATTCAGGGTATGAGGTCACCTTCCTCTGATACCAATTGTTGAGATGGTATGGAGAATGATATTCTCCTTAGATTCCAAATGTAGGATCGTATGATGCCCAATATACAAGAGGGGGGGGGGGGGTGGGGGCGAGTGGTACACTTTTAAAAATATCATTGGAACTTTTAAAGATGGTAATGATTAAAAAAGTTAGTGAAGAAAAAAATTTACAAAACCTCTAGTTCAATGAACTTGCTTGAATTTGGAAAAGTGATTTCAAGAAATCAACTCTAGAAAGATGGTTCCAGAAAATGAAACTTAATGAAAGTTTAAATAGATAAAGATTATACCTTAAAGTGTATAAAATCTTACTAAATCAGAGTACAAGTATAAGGAAGTATAAGATAGTTATACTTTTCTCAAAAATCAAAAATACTGAAGGAAACTTGTATCAAAACAAGTAACAAGTAGTAAATCTTTTAACCCAAAGAGAAGGCTATCCAACAACCTTCGATAGAGGTCCCTTGATTTATACTTTCAAGAAAGTATGTCTTACCCAAACCAGGGAAATCCCTCGATACGAAGATCGGAGTCTGTCTTGCTATCCCCACAAGCCCTCAACTTCAAGGTAGTCGGCACCTCTGTCTTCCTCAGCAAGGAAGTACTCAACATAAAGGTAGTCATCACCTCTGTCTTCATATCCCTAGAAGTCCTCGAATATAATC
Organism: Viscum album; assembly: GCA_963277665.1. Lineage (NCBI taxonomy): Eukaryota > Viridiplantae > Streptophyta > Magnoliopsida > Santalales > Viscaceae > Viscum > Viscum album. The sequence goes on along the minus strand of OY728145.1, from coordinate 719,956,661 downwards.
AACAGCATTCAGAGTCGCACGAAGAAAATATGAATAAGGTGTTCAGTACATACTAAGCATGAGAGTATCTATATAGAAAAAATTCAATAACATGTAATCTCTAGAGTCATAGAATAGTATTGAACTCTTTCAAATGAGCTCCTATTTATATGCACAACTCTAACAGTCAGCTCCCTCCTCCAACGGTCATATTGTTCCTTGAATTTCGGAGAGACCTGTAAACATGTCAGTCAAACAATGGTTAGTAAGTAATTGAATGCATGACATTGTATTATAACCAATAAAAGTGTAAGCAAAAATATATTTACATAACCAAAATCAAATATTTGGAATGTAAGAAAATAAAAGTTCAGAATCTAAACAAAAAAAAATTCAGTTTCTATAATACAAGTATATTTAGATTCTATTTTCTAAGGAATTCGGAACCGGAAATATATAGAATTTCGGAGTTTGAATTTCAAGGAAATTCGGAATCTGGATTCACAATAATTCTGAACCTGAACTTACAATGTTCGAAGTCAGAGTTAATGAGAATTCAGAGTCAGAAATTACAATGTACGGAGTCCGAATTTAAGAGAATTTGGAGTCTGAACTTAAAATGTTCCGAGTCTGAATTCTTTAGGATTCGGAGTCAGAAGTCAGAAGATTTTGGAGTCTGAATTTAGAGAACTCAGAGTCAGCACTCATAGGAGTTTGGAATCTGAATTCAGAGAACTCGGAGTCAGAACACATAAGAGTCAGTTTGAATTCAGAGAACTTGGAGTCAAAACTCATAAGAGTTCAGAGTTTGAATTTAGAGAACTCGAAGTCAGAATTCGGATCCTAAAAACAAAATTCTCTTTATCTATGTATTATATTATTTTTAGTTTTTAGATATGACACCTAATTTTACACTAAGACTAGATAACGAACAATAAAAAACATGGTGAGGATAAATTTCCTTGGGGAAGTAAAATTTTCCTTATAGAAGTAAAACATAGAGTAAATGAAGTTTTCCTTAAGATAAGGTGTTTGCAATTTTTAAAACAAGAAGGAATGGTAACATCATAAAAAAAACTTATTAACTTAACAATCTCTCCAATAATGAAGGAATGTAAAAATTCATAAGGAAAACCTTATTTAATCAACAGATTCATCCAAGACTCAACTAGTAAAACAAAAATATAGTACTACAAAACATTATCTTTTCAGGGGATTGTGTCTCATCTCAATCACCTTATTTTATTCAATCTCTATCTATTAGTTCCTATAAAATCCTGGATTCATATCATGTAATTATTCATAAACGGATCGAAGAAACTCAACAAGTTTTAATTAGCTATGGTGGGAGCATCCTATTTTTAGACACCTAATTACACATTGAGTGAAGCTCGAGAATCATATCAATTTTTTGACCAGGTTCTTATTTTGTTTCAGTACTCACAACATGGTTGGCATGCCTTAAAAATAATCTCTTATTATACCATTACTATCTTCTACAATGATTCATTCGACCACAATCTTTACAGAGTTCTATATTTTGGGTTAGGCCTCTCTAGTGCACAGTCTCCATGAGTTGTTCTTGAATGTCCTTATTTATGAATGATCATTATTTCTAGTTTATACCACAATGCCTCCACTTGTTTTAGTATATGAATAATCATTCTTTAGTTGAAATTTTATCAATATCAAGAATTCATATGATCATGGCATGGATGGTTTATGATGGTATGCTATAAACCACTTGATAGAGAATATAAGCCTTATTACATAACCTATTAAGCCTTACATTCCTTGATAATGTATTAGATCAAAGTTATTGGGATTTTTTAAAAAAAGTTTAAAAAACATTTCTTGAAATTTAAAATTATAATAGAACACCATAATGTCCTTTGAAAATTTATCTCTCCTCTATTTTAAGTAAATTCTCACAAATCACCAAAATCATATTTTTTTCTTCCAAAAATATTTTACAATAATATACATGGAACATTGAGTCAATTAATTATATCATTCAAAAATGGTTTATAACACTTAAAAAATATTATTTAAATTAAAATAATTATATATTAAATACTAAAATTGGTTCCAAGATTAGATTTTAAAAATAATGAAATATTATACTAAAATATTAATTATTTTCAAAAAAACAACTTATTTGAATATTCATTAAAATTGACTAAAAATTAGTAAATAAAAATTATGAAATTTCATCCCAATAACATAATATAAATTTCAGACTATGAAATAATCATTATATTGATAACATTGATAGAATTTCAATATTTCCCAATTCGATGGATAATAGATTTTTTTTTCAATTTAAATAGACTTTTAGAAAAATATCATCATGATGATTTAAAAAATAATCATTCAATATAAGAAATATAAAATTATCACACACGAAATATATATATATTATCCATAGAAAATAAGATTAACATATTTAATGAATGAAAATATTTATCTTGGATGGAATAATGAAGATCCACTGGGTTTCAATATTCAAAAGCATTTTCTCCTATCGACTTCTCATGTAAAAATTGTTATTTCTCCTAAAAAATGGGTGGTTTTGTCCGAAGAAGGAATAATTTATATAAATATGATCATAAAAGAAAATTTTTAAATGGTTTCAATAAGAGTCACATTTTATTTATTTAAAATATCCAAATATACCATTATATCCAAGTGAACAAAAAACATAATTTAATAAAGAATAAACAGAAAAAACTAAATAGATAGGTTGAAATAATTATAAAAAAAATGAAAAAACAACTCATCCATCCGTAAAAGATTAAATTATAAGTATGTCCCTAAGTATTTTGATTTTTAATTCATAGATAATTTAAATACATAACATAAAATTATAATTCCCTATTAGAAAGATCAAAACAAATTGTGATTATAAATTATAGACCCCAATTTTTACAAATAATAAAACATTTTAAGAGTGAAAAGAAATTGATGCACCGAATTAAAATCCATGGGGAAGAAGAGAATAATATCAATTATAATGTGTATTAAAAAATTATAATACTTATAAAAAAATTTAGAAAAAATAGATAGATAATTAAATCACATTAAAAATAAATTCATAAACAAATTATGTGTTTTAGATTTGAAAATTTTGATTCATCATTGAAAAAAAGAGACTCCTCCCCCACACTTATAACTCAACATTATTACCAATATTAATTATAAAACTAGGATACCATTTATAATAGTTTTTATTTAAATAAAATGTTAATTTAAAGTATCCAAATGATGTTTTATGGTCATAGATAGTTTTATAAAGCATATCCAAAAATAATATAAAAATTTTGGACATGCCAAGAGATTATAAGTAGTTTTCTACATAGAAATATCCAAAAAAATTATTTTATAAATATATTCAAGATTTATGTTACAATGAAAATATAGTTTGAATATTTCACAAACAAACCATCCAAATACATAATTTCCATTCACAAATATTCCAAATAGAATAAGGAAACAATGTATTTTGTTTCAAAAAATTTAACATGTTATGAGATCTTCAATGAGATTCAATAGTTATTGGAATTTCTTGCAAGTATAATTTTATTTAGTTGATAGATTTTAAATAAAAAAACACATGAAACCTATAAAATAATTTCATGTAATAAGAAATTATTTAATAATAAAAATATTGTTATAATAATTTTCATAATTTAAAGAAATGAGTCCCTTGATTAATAAATATTTTATCATTTATGTGTAGCTAAAGATATGTTACTTCTTAAAATTATATAAAATCACTTTTATTAATCACATTTTAGTTTTTAAAAGATGAAATATTTCAGCATTTAGTGATAATACATTAAGATAATAATAAATAAAAATTGGATATTAATTTTGAAGGATATTTGATTAAATTGGTTTCAGATAGAATCTCATTTTTTAAAGTGTGCCATAACTCTTAATTTAGAATTTATATTGAAGGAAAAAACTAAATAAAATTGGGAAACTAATTAATATCATTCATATCTTATAAGAAATTTAATCTTGGAAATATAAAAAGATAAAATACATGAATGTACATGGGTTAACTCCCATGAAACATTGAATTTGTTTGTCTTAAGATAGACTTTAGTGCTTTATCAATTATCAAGGATAGATATGGATTCCCAACCAGTGGGATGACCTTTAATAAAATAGTTAACCCTTTTCACATTATGTTATAGTTTAATATTATCATCCCCTAAAATAACTAAAGCTAAATAAAATATAATCTTTGAATATTTTATGATCTGTAACGACCCGAAATTTTTGAATAAATCTTGTTTCCTAATTTTGTGTGTTTTTTATACTCAAAAAAACTTTATAATTGAATTACATGAGTATAATTAAAATGAGGCCATTGGGATTAGACTGTTATATGACCATTAGTCAATATTATCGTTGGAAACTAAATGATGTGATTATTATCTCTAAATACAAGTGATCTTGGTTAATTAATATAGGAAGAAGATTTGATGGCCTCATCCAGTAGTCTCGGACCAATCGAAGCCCATATAACATAACTTTGGAAGGGGGTAGCACCAATAGGCTTTTCTCTAGACCAATCCCAAGTCTAACTTCATTTTGTGAAGCTGGAACAGAATCGCCTTCACGATAAGTTCAAGCTGATAGAAATCACTACTCAGAAAATTTTGGTCGAGCCGCCCCAAGATTCTATCACCCTAGCACAGCTTACTCTTAGGTCCTATGCTGGTGTTATAAGGGTTTATTTAATGAGACCGTAACTACTTTGTGTAATCCTTTGAGATAAATAAAATTGTGTGTTCTTCTTATGGTGAAGTTTGTTTTAAAATGTCTGGATAAATGTAGGATGTATATTATTTATGAATTTGAAAAAAGGATATTTTAAAATATTTTTGTAAACCTTAAATAATTAATTATGTGTAATGATTTTCAAAAAATGGTCTTCTGAAAATGTGTTCAGTAAGAAATTTGGAGTCTAATAAGATCAACATAATTTTTGGTGAATAGTAATTTATGAATACAGATTTTACGCTTAGGATTTGTAATGTGACCAAATGGATTAGTAATCTCACTTAAATAAAGTATTAATATAATATAGGAACCTTGATTAAGTAATGTGATTCAACAAAATAGGTAAATAACTGTTTCAAAAATTATTAGTCAAGTATTAGGTTTTTGGGTGAATAGTGTTTTTAATTAATAATTAAATTAAAATTATTTAGAAAATTATTTTTATAAAATGGACTTTATTTTTGAACTCAAAGCATCGATATTATGTTAAGGTAATTTTTTGGGATTTTTCTTAAAAATTGAATTTTCAGTGAATAGTGTATTTATTTAAAAATTAAATTAAAAATATTTAGTAAATTGTTTTTTATAAAATGGTGTTCATTTTTGAAATCAGATCTTCGATATTTGGTTAAGGTGAAATTTTTGGATTTTTCTGAGAAAGTTGAATTTTCAATGAATAGTGAAAATGCAGTTTTCAAGTTACGGGTGTTTAATGACATCCTTAAATGATGTATTAAGTATGTAATCAATATGGTCTAATTATGAATAGTAATATAAGGTATTATGTGTACCAAGTGGCCAATACCATGGGCATATACTATGGGCAAACCCATGGTTTTTCCAATACCACCAATGAGGCGCCCCTTGGCCATTAATACCCTGTCCCCTCACTTTCCCTATAAATAACAAGCCATTATCTCATCATTTAGACTCAAAAACAATCCTCAACTAAGTTCTGGTCTCCTTAAATCCCAAGTAGTCCTCCCAAGGTGCCCCCAAGCCCTCAAGGTCCCAACCATTGAGTTTTAAGAGTTACGTTTTAAGGTAAGGGATCCAATCTCTCTCTTTTTTTCCAAGTACTGTCTTTTATGTCATATATTTTATACACCATGTTATTATGTTAGAGGATGTTATTTTATATTAATTATACTTTCACTTTCATGTTCATATGATGAGATAACCTTTCTTTCTCTCATAAATTAATTTTAAGAATGTTCAAGTGGCGTTGTTAGGCTGCTGAATTTTTAATGGATTCTTTCACCCTTCTCGTTTTTAAGATTTATTTTCATATCAAGTCTTTCAAGTTAAATTTTATTATGTTGGGGTATTATATCTTTATCTTTCATACTGATCTTTTATGTTCATATGATTAGAGACCCTATTTTATCTCATCAATTCATTTTTTGATGTTTTCAGTGACGCCATTAGGCTGCCGAATTTTCATAAGAGAAATCTTATTTTTGTCTTCCTTCAATGTTTTTCATTTCATATGAAATGTATTTAAATATTCATTACAATGTTCTTATATCTATTATATTATGTCCCTATACTATTTTATGGATCATTTATGAGTGTTTGACCCATGTCCCATCTCTTTTAAATATTTTCTAAAACCCTGTAACATAGCTGTTATGCTGCAGAATTTTCATCTCAAAATGCCTCTCTCTTTTTCTCCAATTATTTTATTTTATTAAGTGAGTACTCAATGCTCTTTATTCTATAGGGGTATTCACACACATATAAAAATTTTCTATTTCATATTCTGGTATTTATATACATGAAACCCTCTTTACTTTTTCCGTGGGTTTAAAGTGACATAACGATCATGTCATTAAAACAGTTTTTAAAATGTTGTGATTATGAAAGGAAACCCATTTCATTTATGCTATATGGGTTATTTATGAAATTTTTGATGATGATATATTTGGCTCACATGATAATAAAAGAAAATTTAAGGGTGTTCCCTGATAGCACTCCAATTCATTGGGTAAAGACATAACCTCTAGAGATTTCCATTTTTAATGACACCTTAGTGAATAACCTTGACAATTTTTTATGACACCTTGAGGATGGACCATGGTGAAATGGAAATGATTTTCTATGTTAAATATTGTAGCCACATATTCAAGTTATTAAATACATTATTTTTATTATGATATTCCTCATGATTTCTTTCTCATTCCTTAAAGTTCTTTTTTCATGACTTTATTGATGTATCTCAAGTTCACATGTTAAATGTTTCACCTTGTTTCCCTTACTAGGACATCTGCTCACCCCTTTCTTTTGATGCTTGTCCCCAGGTTATGAGATGTAGTAATGAACCTAGTATGAACATAATGAGAATCCTTTCAAGTGTTTAAGAAGAATGTTTTATGTTTTCATGTTTTATGTTCCTAGTTTCCAAGGCACTAAACCTTAATGATCCTCAGTTTTGTAAAATGTAATGAAATGTTATGTTATAAAAAGGTGGGATGCTATATGATCTATGCCAACTATTTTTATGATTTCCAAGAAATATTTTTTTTCTAGATTTATAAAAAACAACCCTATATTAAACCTTATTTTATTTATTATGAATTATGTAATCTGAATAGTCATTTTTCATTTCCTTGGATTTTCTCATGTTTTTATAGTATTAACTCCTAATCTCTACTAACTCACTGAGCTCCAGAAAACTTCTCTATATAGATAATTCTAAGTCTATGTTTAATTCCATAATAACATAAAAATAATTATATAAATGTTACATAGTTAAATGAAATTATTTCCCATGAATGAACCTATAAGGAGAAATTTATATAATTGTTTTAAAGGAAATCTAATATAAAAACATGACCTCTTCTGACATTAAAGACACATACTTCCTTGAACCACACATAAATTTCTCTATAATTATTTAAAATTATATAATATAGATTTCATATTTCCTGCTATAATTTGGATGACTAGTTTTATGAGTGTTATAAATACATCCATATTTTTTAATTAAGGCCCAAAAGGTGAAATTCTTGAAATGGGTTCCAGTTTTGGTGATTAAGGCTTTCTGAAGACCAAATTGGGAGAGAAGTTTATTTTTAATAAATTTTACTACACTCCATTATTGATTATTTGTAAGGGTCATAGTATAATTCATTTTGGAGACATAATATAAAACTATTATGATGTATTCATTCATAGAATAATATATAAAATGGCACACAAAATCTATCCCCCATATATAAATGATATCAACCACTATATTCCCATTTTAAGGATAATCATATTTTCTACCAACATTTTATATTATATAGAATTTGACATAGACTAAAACTAAGATCATAAATGCATTTAAAATTGTAAGATAATAGAATCCAAAATGAATTAATTTTTTAGGTAGTCCTTTCTCCAACTTGTTACCCACCCCATAGTGACGATTGGTAGCCTTCTAAAATTCACAACATCTATTGGGAAAGAACCTATCCCCAAAAGATTATATTCTCACATTTTCTAGATAATAATGTGTTATCCAAAAATGTATTTATTCAGTATCGAAATGAATACCCTTTTATAATTCTATGTTAATTTCCTTGACTTGACTCTTATAGATAGAAACATAGAGAAATCCACATACCAAGTTGTTTTATTTTCTAATATAAAAAGTTGTTTTTAATCTATAATACACGAGTTTATCTCTCTCAAAAATTTATTTCAGACACTTTATAGTTTATAAAAGTTTTATAACACTACAAATTCTACCCATTTTTCTTGAATATCTAAAAATAATTCTTAAAAAGGATCTATGTTTTTATTTTTGGTATAACATATTTCTTTGGAATCATATACTTTAAGGTAACATGGTCAGTTAATAGTATAACCTTAGAATCAATCAATAATTTTCACAATTATTCATTGGAAAAAATCACCATATCAAAATCCAAGTCATGTTATATTTTCATTGACAATAATCAAGAAATATACAAGTATAATATAACACTAGTAGACTAAAATATATCATCTTCAACAAAAAACCCCTAGTACAAGATCAAAAGAATAAAAAATTAACTTAAAAGGAACTTTCTAGTCTGTTACAATTATTTTTAGTATTGAATCATGTCTATCATTGAAATAGTTGAATAAATATAAGAACTTATCATAAAAAACATAGGGTGTGTACTTTTCCAAGTGGGAGAAAAGGGGCCTTCTGATATTAAAAATATTTATTTTCTAAATATCAAGTAGAAACTAAAAATACCCAAAAAAACATCAACCAACATTGAAATTTTCTATAAGGGAATCATTTAAATCACATATATGTTATAATTATCTAGAATATCAACTTATTTGAAACCCGGTTCCCTAAAACTATCCCCTAAATTACCAAAAAAGGAAAATTTTACAAATTCTAAACCCTATCGATCTCTTGAAAACTTAATAAAACTAAATAAATATTTTATAAATAGATTTCAAATATGGTAAAAAATATTGAAACAATATCTATGAGTACTTAAATAATCATTTCAATCATATCTGATAAAATATTCAGCATTCATATTTTAAAGGTAGTATGGGCATTGGATAACTGATAAACAATTCATTAATAATAAAATTATCTAAGGGTAATTAGAATATTGTCTATCTTGATCCACTCAGGATATGATAATCCAGTTTTAATGAGAATAAACATCTAAAAATAATAATTCATTCCCAAATAGGTTCTTGAGTATTTGGTCCCAGAATGACTTTATAAAATAGTCATTTATAGTGGAAGAACTAAGATTTATAAATTTAATAAAAAATTTCTACTTAGACACCATATTAAATTATATTTGGTTATCTATTTTATTTTTAATAATAGTGGAACGTTTTTTCTTAGGAAGAAATTGGACTGGGATAACCCTAGGGCTATTAGAAATGGGATAATTGGTCTTAAAATCAGGCAGTTTATAACCTATTCTCTTAGAGTTTCCTTTATTTTTGGTTAAAACCACATTTATCCCTCAATCCATGGATTTTAATTAGGATCCATTAAGATATAATAAATTTATAAGGGATGTGTAATCCTTCTGATATCAAATATGGACCAACCTGTTGAAGCTTTCACCTATTTAAATCATCCAAAATCCTTTTCAATTGATTTTTTTTGTGTTCAACCAAACATATTTCATGTAGTGAAGATTTATCACCTAGAAATGATAATTTATTGTGATAAAGGAGTTAATTATGTTATAATTATGGTACTTATTACATAGATGGTATATTGTTGGGTCTATGTGGCTCAAATTGCAAACTTTTTCCTTAAATATGTTTTTGGAGAAAAATAAGTCATCCTCTTCACAGTGGTCTAGATTATATAAATCTTAAATTTTATGATCTAATTATTGTTTAATGATTTTTCCTCAAAAATATTTATCATGAAATTAAAATGGCTATCCCACATTGGTATGAAATAGAAATTTTACATTAAATTAAATGATTCCCAAAAAATATTTGTATGTTTGGGTCTTTAATTAATTTCATTATTCATTATTAAAAATTCTTCTTACTCATTCTGAAATGGTTTTTCAAGATCAAATGGATCATTCCTAGATAATTTCCTAGTTTTTGGAGGTACCTTGAATTTAGGAAGATCATTAAACTCATAATTTTTATAGACCAATTTGAATATATATTTCATTTTAGAATCATTTAAAGTAACATATCCTATAAATATAATATGTCACCATAAAATTACTAGAATATCTTTATCGATTTTTTTATAATTAATTGTACCATAAAATATAGTTTCCACAACCCATAAATAAATTCTTCCAAAATTCCTTTAATTTTTATGATTAAACACCTATCTTGATACAAGACCACTTTAATGGGAAGTAGGTCACCCAATCTCAGATGAAAGAGTAGTGAGTAAGAGACAAGATTTATACTGGCTATTTAAAACATAAATAATATTGAAATATACACAAATTAAAAAGGTTTATAGACCTAAATATTTGATCATAGGGGGTATTAAATTATATAAAATATGACCACACTCCTTTATATAGAGGCAGGTAGAAAACTTATCAAGGTTTTTCTTATTATAAAGAATATTTTAAGCATTTTAAGATATGATGATACCTAAAATAAAGTATAAAGGAATGAAATACTAATATTATTATTTTAAATTAAATCATTGAACCTATGTAGTTCATGGTTTCAGTCATTTTTCATAATTCTATATGGGAAACGAATGATTGGGGAAAATTTATTTAGAATTGTATCCCTCCACTCTACATCTTCCTCACCCATTTACTTTAAATTTTTCTTATTGACATTCAAAAAAAATTCATCTAGTTTTCTACATGGAACAACATGATTAATATTAGTTTCTGTTGGGCTGTAAATATATCTATATTTTTTTTTGCAATTTTAGAGTTTTTTCTTAGGTATATTCAAAAGAATATATTTATCTATCTTAGTCACATTATAATCACTATATTGTAGTTTTAAGAATCTTATATTAATAGAAGCCATGGAATTATTCATTGGGTTCATTTTAGTACTTCTAGGAAGTTTCCTATTAACTCTTATATTTATACACATTGACAATTATCCCATTTGAATCTCCATACTACATAACCTAGTAATTGATTGGGATTTATCTAAATCATGTTGAGAATTCTATTTATAAATACTTAAATTAATTTTTTCCACTTGAAAATATAGTCCATTTAATATTTAATCCTTCTTAAAAAATATATTGAAGTTCCCAGGTGCAGAGGAAGCTCATGGGGGGATGTTCAGACTTCGATTTTTGACATTAGAAATGATCAATCCAAGATCAGTATGATGATAAACACTAGACTCCACGGATAAAATCACAGAAATAGACAAAGAAGAAGAATAGTCCCAGAACCAGAAAAGGAGCATCATAACATGTTGATTATAATTAATTTAATTAATTGAAAAGAAGTACCTTTTATGGCATTATTTCGTTGTTGATATTTATGATCACGTTCTGATGTGATTCGTCACTGCATCGGAGAAGCCAACTGTAGACTTCCTCTAGCTGTGATTCACATGTGCACCCCGTATTGATGGAAGTCGCCAAAGGAATCTCCTGTAGCAAGCATGGAGAGGCCTTTTCTTGAATTTTCTTCCTTAGATTGCCTTGATCCTATGGAGGAGGTTCTCTCTCGGTCTTGAGATCATTCATGGAGGAAGGAGTTCTTTCATCCTTGAAAGAATTCTCCAGATTTTTTTGTGCACAACGATTAGAGAAAAGTATTGGGGTTGTAGGGATATTTATAATCGGGTTTGAGGTTATAGAGTTATGACAATAAATAAATGTATTATGTGTTTTATTTATTTCATTAACTCTTATTGAAAACCCCCATGTCAAATCATTAATTCCTTGACATGCGTTATAGAGTTATGACAATAAATAAATGAGTTATGAATTTTATTTATTTCATTAACTCTTATCAAAATCCCCCATGTCGAATCATTAAATCCTTGACATGCACCCACACTGATTATAATAAATATAATTTAATAAACCAATATTATTTCTTCAAAATCATGACTGGAAAACTACATGGTGTGTAATCATTAATACAAGGCGTGTACTTTTTTTTCAATTCCTTTCCAAAATAAAAACTACACAGCGTGTACATTCAATGTACACAGCGTGTATATATTGTTTTTATTTTATTGTTCCCCCAACAATAAAACAATTTAAGATTACTTGAATAATTATTAAACCACATGGGGGAATAATTTTTATTCTACTTGATATACTTGGATACACATAGTGTGTGTGACCCTCTTGGACTCTTTCTCGTTGTCATTAGGCAGGCTTTCCTAAAGTCTGATATTACAGTATAGCAATGGGTCAAGGGACCCAAGAGAATGAAGTTGAAACCACATTGACATGTCACCTCATACAAATTATTACTGTGTAATTTAATCCCTTTGTTTCATTATATCATAAACCAGGTTTCATGGTAGTGTCATAAACCTATATACTTGATCCTTCATTCTTTGACTTCTAGAAATTTACTCATCATAACACCATGGCCCTGGAATTTGGGTGACAGTTCTATTTCAAACAAAAATCCCAAGATATCTACTTCCATAAATATGGAAGGGAAAAATTCTCCCTCGACTTATCCATTAATAACATGTCATTCGTGAAGCACCCAACATACCCTAATTCCAACCAACTGTATTCATGATGGTTTTTGTCAAAAAATCTATGTGTGTGGGTAATGACATGATCTAACGATAATCATTCAGTCTAGGGACCATTACACACGCTCATAGATAGTAATGTTTGATGACACAAATACATGAGGAATTAGTTCTGGCGGGTCTGTTCTCATAATATCCCATCTTGGAGATTACTAAGTGTGAACTCCATGAGCGAGAGTCTCATCTTCTTACGAGTACTCACACATGACGGTCTATATACTATGTGTCCTATCATAGTATTTCATCTAACTATATAAATTTATTTAAGAATATATTTATATCATTTCAAGGTTCTCATCACAGCAGGGATCTTCCATGACCTTATTAATGTAAAACGTATTCCAGGATATTATTATATTATAGTCATGCAAAAAAATGAACAACATATAATAAGTTTACATTCATGTAATCAATGTATAAACAGTTGGTTCTTAGGACAAAAACTCTAACAGACTCCCACTTGGACTAGAGCCAACTGCCTAAGACTTTTAGTTTGATAGACCTCACATGATGATCATGTTTCTGATGAGTCAAGGCTTTAGTCAAGGAGTTTACCACATTGTCTTCCGTGGAAATACTGCTCACTGCAATTTCACCTCTCTGTGAAAAATACCTCAAGATATGATACTTATAAAGTCTGTGCTTTGTACACTGATGTGACCTTGGCTATTTTTCAAGTGCCACCGCTGTAGTATTATCACAATAGAGTGTGATAGGATCTTTAGTACCAAGTACTACATCCAGCTCTTAGACGAAGCTTTGCATCCATAATGATTCATTAGCTGCCTTAGAAGCTGTGATATACTCGGACTCTACTATAGAATCTGCAACCACACCTTGATTTGAGCTCTTCCTGCTCAATGCACCTCCATTCAAACTAAATATGTATGCAGTCTGAAACTTCATGTCATCTTTAATAGTCTGGAAACTAGCATCTACATGTCCTCTAATGACTAGTTCCTCATCTCCTCCATAAACCAGGAACATATCCTTAGTACACCTCAGATACTTAAGGATAGTCTGGACTACCATCCAATGTAAGTCTCATGGATCATATTGATATGTTCCTACCACACTTAATGTGTAAGAAACATCTAGACACATAGCATAGCATACAAGACTGAACCAATTGCAGATGCGTAAGGGATCCTTGCCACTTTCTTTCTTTACTCATGTGTTTGAGGACACATTTTCTTGGAATGATGAATGCCATGTGACACTGGAAACAATCCCCTCTTGGACTATTATATACAGAATATATTTAGTATCTTGTCAATGTACGCACTTTGACTCAGGCCCAACAATCTCTGGGATCTATCACAACGGATCATGATCCCATGAAATTATGCTGCCTTGTCCAACCATTCCTTAACTGTTTGTAAGACATGTACTTTTTTTCCAATTAGTAATATGTCATCAACATATACAATTAGGAAAAAGACTGCACTTCCTCTAAACCTTTTGTAGACACAAGGCTCACATTCATTCTTTACAAAGCCAAATTCTATTATGGCTTCATCGAAATGAATGTTCCATGACCTTGATGCTTTCTTTGATCCATAAATGGATTTCTGCAACTTGAATACCTTGTTGGCATCCTTTGGATTCACTACCCCTTTAGGTTGTGTCATGTAGATATCTTCCTAGAGGTTCCTGTTAAGGAATGCTGTTTTGACATGCATTTTCCAAATTTCATAGTCTTGGTAAGCGGTAATTGCCAATAGGATTCTAATGGATTTCAGCATCACAACCAGTGAAAATGTTTTATCATATTCAATTCCTTGATGCTGTATAAAACCTATTGTAACCAGTCATTCCTTATAGGTTCTGACTTGTCCCTCCATGTCCTTTTTCTTCTGAATAACCATTTATAACTAACAGGCTTTACATCATCTGGAGGATCTACCAAAATCCAGACTTTGTTTTGGTACATGGAATCCATTTTAGAATTCATGGATTCTTGCCACTTGGCAACATCTGTGCCTTCAAATACTTCCTTTTAGGTAAGATGATCATCATTGTGAACCGATAATGAGTCACCATCCTCAGTGATAAGAAAACCATATCATTCAGGTTCTATAACTTCTCTCATGCACCGACATAGTTCTTGTGTCTCTAGAACAGATTATTCATCCACGGGTCTTTGTGAAATCTGTTCTTGTACCAAATCCTATGTATATTGAGCCTCGACATCATCGAATTATATCTCTCTCCCACTATCTCTTTTGGAGATGTCCTCCCTCTCAAGAAACATGGCATGTATTTCCACTGTAACCTTTTTATCTGGGGGTTTGTATAGGTAACATCACCTTGTTTCCTTAGGATATTGTATAGGGGTACACATTATTCCTCGGGGTGAAATTTTGTTACCTGAACAGGCCTTAACAAACTCTTCCCTACCCCACACATGTATATATGATAACATGGATTTGTGTCCACTCCATAAATCATATGGAATTCCATTTATCGATTTAGTTGGTACTTGGTTTAGTATGTGTGATGCTGTTTATAATAAATATCCACAAAAGGATAATGGAAGACTCACATGACTCATCATTGATCTCACCATGTACGACAGGGTGCGGTTCCTCCTTTCACATACACCATTCCATTGAGGCATGTAAGGAGGATTGAGTTGAGATAGAATCCCAAACTCCCATAAAATTTCAATGAAGTCCTGATTAAGATATTCTCCTCCTCTATCATATTGGAGTTTCTTAATATTCTTACCAAGATGGTTCTCAACATCATTCTTGTATTCTTTGAACCAATCAAAAGAATATGACTGATACCTCATTAAGTAAATATGTCCATATCTACTAAAATCATCAGTAAAAGTTATGAAGTACCATAAACCACCCATTGCTTCAATTGGAAATGGTCCACACACATATGTGTGAAATAATTCTAGAATCTCCTTATCCCTTTCACGTTTCCCTCTAAATGGGGGTTTGGTCATTTTTCCTTATAGACACGCATGACATACACAAAGTGGTTTTAGTTTGAAAGAATCTAAATACCCATCTTGATGTAATTTGGTAAAACCTTTCTCATTGACATGACCTAGCCGGTGATGCCAAAGTTGGGTGTGGTATGAGTCATGTGAATTAACTTTTTCATCAATTTCCATTATTTGGTTTGTATAGACTAACACATAAGGGCCATTATATAAATGTTCCCTACCAAAACAAATGCTATCTGTATAAAAGTAGCAACATTCATTTCAACACTTGAAGATGAATCCATCAGTATCTAATCTTGATACTGAAATAATGTTTTTGGTTACATAGGGTACATAATAAGATCCTTTTAATACCAAGACCATCCTAGTTGGCAATGTGAGGTGGTAGTCTCCAACAGCTACAGCAGTGAGTCTGGCTCTGTTGGCTAGTCGCATATCCACCTCACCTCGGTCAATCTTTCTGAATCTACTTGGTTCATATATTTGGATACAGATGTGAGAACCAAAAGTAGTATCTAATAACCAATTGTTAGAAATAGATAGATAACATTCAATAAAAAATGCACCTGAATCTTATCTTTTCTTCCTTGGATGGGTGCCATTTTTCTTCCAGTGGCCCTTTTTTCCACAAGTGAAACAAAAAACATCATGTTCTTTTGCCTTGCCTTTCATCTTCCTTTTCTTGGAAGTCTATGAAGAAGCTTTGGGCTTAAATCTCTTCTCTTTCCCTTTCCTTTTATTTATCATAAGGATGGAAGGCTTTTCACGCTTCATATAATTGTCCAATTGGCGATTGAGGATAATAAGATCAGATAGAGACTTCTCAATGTTGTTCATGTTGAAATTTAAAACAAATTTGGAGAATCACTGGTGGAGTGATGCAAGAATAAGATTGGTACTCAGTTCCTCAGGGGGTTTAAACCCTAGAACCTCCTAGTGCTCAATGTAGCCAATGATCTTGACTACATGAGGCCTAGCTGGGGAACCCTCTCCAAGATTGCTCTGAAATAGAGGATTGAAGATCTCAAACCTTTCCTGTTTTTCTCTCTCCTAGTATAGACCACAGAGGTGCTCAGGCATGCTATAGGAATCCTTGTCTTCATGAGACTTCATGAACTCACTATAAATTGATGACAACATCAAATATTGAATGTCAAGTTCATCGCTCAAATGTTGATCATAGAACATGATATCTTCATCACTCACCCCTTGGACAAGTAAATCAGGAAGTGAGGACTACAACATGTAAAACTTTCGTTCCTGGTGCAGGATAACCCGAAGGTGCCTAAACCATTCATGAATGTTACTTTCGGTGAGGATATTGTCTTTATCCATAATTGATCACAGAGAAAATGTGGTTGAAGAGTTTTTCATATTGATTCTACAAATTAAAAGAGCATATTTATCAGTACTTTCTTGATTACATTTTATGAGAAATAATAAATTTTATTAAGTCTCCCACTATTTTATCAAGTTCCAATTTCCCTCACCATTGAACTCGGAATGTCTAATTTCCATGACATTCTAGGGCCAAGGATCCATATTCCCCTTCGTATAACCACAAAAAGGGCTGGTCAAGCTATTTAAAGGTGTTTAAGTAGTAAGGAATTTTCCAACTATGAGATTATAGTTCCTTGATCTGTTGAGTAGACTCCCCAGTCTTGAAATCCTGACTTGGATTTCCTCAACACTTTCCTCTTTTTTACAACAAGTCTAGCAAGGGATACTCCTCTTAATGTAAAATGTTTATGTCAACCCGAAATTTTCATAAGAGATTCCTTTATAAAAGTACGTGTCCCAACATGGGTAGGTAAAACACATTTTTTTATTGAGTCTTGACCTTAATCAAGTAATGGAAGGATTTTTCTGAATTAATTTGGTATTTGTGGGATTTTAATCCTTTATGCATAGTTTCACATTATCATATTCTTGTTAATATTAAGTGATGCTTACATAAGTACTTAACCATGTTCTGATAATGTTTATGTGTAGTTTGGTTTTTATTTTAATCCATCTTTTTAAGATTTTTTATTTTATTAACTATGTGATTGAGACAACACATACATAATAAATAAAACATGCAATCAGACAGAAATAAAATAATATGGCATGATCATGAGACTCTATTGGTTAGCTTATGTAACAATTTTTATAAGCTAACCCTGACCTAGGGAATAATACCTTGAACCCGATGGTTCGTGTTTTACAGCTCCCACATATCCACCTTTGTATCTTCTTGGGTTGGTTTTTCCTCAGCTTCAGATTTTGAACTGTTTCCTATGGCTTGGGAGATCCTCCCCTACATGGGGTTTACATTAAAGAAACCATAGGAATGCAGGCCCTATATTTTATTTGAAGAAGGCTCATAGTCCAATGAATCTAAATGAAACTATACACAAACAAAGGGTCTTTGGTCTAGCTCATGATTATCCATATCATGCAACTACATTTACAGATATTTAGTATTCAAATTCTTTTAATCGATATTTTATTCAAGATAATTCTCACTTGAATTAAATTAATTATGATCTTATAATTAATCAATTATTTATCTTTAATTCCTTTATGAATTTCCTTGAGATTGTTCTTATCTATATTCCTTGTACAAGTCTTTGTACATTAGAGGAAACCTAGTGAAATTCCATTTCTGGAAAGTACACAGTGTGTAGGAAATATTACACGATGTGTATTTGTTTTCACCCTTTATCCAATGTACACACCGGGGGATTTGGCGTGTTTTCTGTACTTTGGAAATTTTGGAGTACACGGCGTGTAGATTAATCTAACATGGAATGTATATAATTTTTACGTGGTTACTATCCTGGAAATCCCATGTACGCGGTATATGGATTCTCTATTTACTTAGTTTCACCTAGGCCGGATCGGACTACACGGCGAGTTGATTCAACATATATGCCATGTATTCCGGTTTCCATGCGTCGTTCAATTTTGGTCAACACAGTGTAATAGAAACATAGGTATGCTCAATTCACATGCTGTGGTTTGGCGGACCAATGCCAGTTCATTGAACCTAAGTACACGGCATGTAGACTTCACTACATGTCGTGTATTCATGTGTTGTAGAGACAGAATGAGCGGCTCCTCCGGATGAGTTCCTCATTTTTATTTTAATAAAAATTAAAATTAAAAGGATGTTTCTATGATGTGAATTTAGGAACGAAGGAGGAAGAATAGATCTCATTCATTCATTTTTATATAACTATTTATCTTGAATTGAATAAAATATAAATGCGTAAATTATCAAAGAAAATTAAATAACTATAATCAACATTGTAACCTCGCTCTGATACCAATTGAAGGGCTTCAGCACAGTGGATTCTCATGGGTGGATGTTCCCACTTGTCTTTTTTAAATTAGAAATGATCAATCTAGGATAAATACGCTGATAAATGCCAGACATAATGGATTGAATCACAAAAATAGACAAATAAGAAGAAAAATCTCAAAACCACAAAAGGAGGATCATCATAGGTTAATTATAATTAATTGACAAGAAGTACATTTTATTGCGTTCTTTCTTCGTTGATATTTCTGATCATGTTCCAATGTGATTTGTCGTTGTGTCGCAGAAGCCATGAGTAGACTTCCTCTAGCGGTGACCCATACGTGCACCACGAATCTCTGGATGTCGCCAAAGGAATCTCTGGGTCCTAGTGTGGAGAAGCCTTTCCTTGTGATATTCGTCTTAGATCACCTTGATCTGATGGAGGAGGATCTCTCTATGTCTTGAGAGAAATCTTAGAGGAAAGAGTTCTTTTGTCCTTGAGGAAATTCTCCAGATTTGTTGTGAACAACGATTAGAGAAAATTTTTGGGGTTGTGAGGATATTTATAATCATGTTTGAGGTTATAGAGTTATGACAATAAATAAACCCATTACCTGTTTTATTTATTTCATTAACTATTATTGAAAACCCCCCATGTTGAATCATTAATTCATTGACATGCGTTATAGAGTTATGACAATAAATAAATGCGTTACAATTTTTATTTATTTCATTAATTCTTATTGAAACCCCCCATATCGAACCATTAATTCCTTGATATGTGACCATGCTGATTATAATAAATATCATTTAATAAAAAAATATTATTTCCTGAAAATCCCGATTGGAAAACTACATGGCGTGTAATCATTAATACATGGGGTGTACTTGTTTTTAATTTACTTTCAAAAATGAAAACTACATGGAATGTACATTCAATGTACATGGCTTGTATATCTAGTTTTCATTTTATTCTTCCTCCGACATTAAAAAAATTTAGGCTTCCTTGAATAATTATTAAACCACATGTGGGAATAATCAATATTCCACTTGAGATTCATGGATACACTTAGTGTGTGACCCTCTAGGCCACTTTCTCATTAGCATTAGGTGGGCTTGCCTAAAGTCCAAGATTACTGTCTAGCAATAGTTCATGGCACCCAAGAGAATGAATTTGATGCTGCATTGACGTATCACCTCATACGAATGGTTACCATGTAATTTAATCCATTTTTCTCAATATCTCATCAAGTAGGTTTCATGGTAGTGTCATAAACCTATATGCTTGATCCGTCATTCTTTGACTTCCATAAATAAACTCGTCATAACACCACGACAATGGAATTTGGGATACATTTCTATTTCAATCAAAGGGACCAAGATATCAAATTCTATAAATATGTAAGGGACAAATATTTCCTCAACTTATCCATTAACAAAATTTCATTCGTGACACACCCAACATACCCTACATCCCACCAACTGTCTTCGTGACGGTTTTCATCACCAAAGATAATTGTGTGGGTCATGACATGAGTTAATGATAATCTTCTAGTCTAAGGACCATTAAAAAGCTCATAGATAATAATGTACGATGACACCAAGACATGCGGAATTATTACTGGAAGTTCTGTTCTCATAATCTCCCATCTTGGAGATTACCAAGTGCAAACTCCACGAGAGAGAGTCTCATCTTCTTATGAGTACTCGCACATGATGGTCAGTATACTATATATACAATTATAGTATGTCATTCAAACATAGAACATTGTTTAAGAATATTGTTATGGAATTTAAAGGTTCTCATCATAGTGAGGATATTCCATGACCTTAATAATGCAACAAATATTCTAGGACAATATTATATTATAGTCATGTAGAACAATGAACAATATATAATAAATTTACATTCATGTAATCAAATTATAAACAATTGGTTCTCAGGGAACCAACTCTAACACATATGTCCTAAAACATTTCATGGTCAGTGGTAAAACTCTTCCATTTATTGGTTTTTGAATTGTTTCATAATTTATGATTGAAAGAAAGGGGTAAAAGTGGGTATAAATAATCACTTCTATCTCTATGATATAAATGGATTTATTTTTATAGCCTTGAGAGAAATAATTAAGAACAGACCATCACTACCATGAATACAAGAACCATACCCAAATTGTTTATCAATTCTAAGGGATGGGATGCCTTTTCAATGTTTTGATATAATCTTATAGAGTGATCAAGGATTCTAAATATTCAACAATACTATCTAAATGATTCATTATTTTGTTGAATTCTTATTTGGTTAAGAATATATCTAGAATTATACTTTATAGGGGACTGAATCTATTCATTAATTTCTAAAAGAGGTGAATTCACTTCTATCCATGAACAAGTGGTTAATTTACTAATGTTATATATTATTCTTATATAGTCTTTGTTATATGAATTTAGGTATATAATGTAAAATATTGGTTAAAATTATTCTTGTATTGACCATGTAATTACCTAGGATATATTAGTGACCAAAATTATTCCTCAAATATGACATCCCTACATAAAACACTTTTAAAAGAGGTGGGTAGAATTTTGATGTCGGGTATACTAACTGAGTAGTTCCCTAAATCTATCATAGGTCTTATATAATGAATTTCCATCCTATTCATAAAAATTGTATATTTTTATTCTAATTTTTTTGCAAGATACTTTTCATAAAATTTATTTATCAAAGACTAAATTTGTTGTTCCCAAGATTAAAATAAGTTCTCCCCAAGGTCTAAGAACCAATTTCTATTAGTCCCCTTTAGAAAAAAGTGAATTCTCACATTCAATGTTCATTATCATCAATCCCTAGGAGTTATAATTACTATAATATAATGTTAATGCCCCTAATTAATTCTAATGAGTCCTATTTCGATAATCCTTGAAAAGTTGGTAGCTTTGAAAGATATAAATATTTATGTTCAATGTTATAGGATTTTAGATTTTTCATAATTGTTATGGGATTATTTGATCCATGGGGAATTTTGTATTTTCCTGGTACAAGGTGTTGCCTAGTGGTTCCCTGTACCCAGTTGATCATATGGCCTCAAACGCATTTCCCCGAATGCTAGAGGCTGATGACTAGCCATGAGGACCTTGGGTGTGCTAGTAGAGAAACTATGACATTATAGGAATAGTAACATAATAAAGAAATAGTAAATAGTAACAAAATTAGTAATACTATAAAACAAGTAAACAACTAAAGACTAATAGTAAATAAACAAATGTAGCACATATATAAATTATGCATGCCACATATGTCTTAGAAAAAATCCAAATAGGTCACAATGATTGAAATACCATACTAAACCAAATTATAAAAGAAACAAGTAAACTCCAACAACATCACAAGCCTTAGCATGGTCCCATGATCTCCATATCCAATATCAATCTAGTGCCTAATAAAGAATGGTTCTTGCTCTTATTTAGAACTATAACCATATAATCAATTTGGGTCAGAAACCATGATCCAAATAGGGTGTGAGACGAATCCCAGTAAGCAACCACCAAAATATCTGTTCATAACATTAATTGAATATATAATGTAGTTAATATATAGATATGAAGCAATAAACTAGGAAGTAATCATATGTAAACAATCATATAGTTTTCAATTACATTCATTTACATTATATAATTATTTAATCCATTGAATAATGTAACCTCAAGATATATCTTAATCTCTGTATCCCCTAATATAAAAATAAAAAAAGACTTCTCAGAAGACCATATAAACAATCAAGAAAGACCAAGTCCAAGCATGTTCTTTGGATTAGAAGACTCTTTACAATCATTCAAGTATTCCAAAGAAAACCTCTAGGAATGTTCTCAAAGTCTAATCCCCTCTGGTTTCAAATATCATCAAATCATTAAATAATAACCCTTAGAGAAGCTCACATAGTCTAACCCCCTTTGGTCCCACATAACACTAATCATTTACTACAACCACCTAGGTATCTCTCACATTCAATAGCCCCTTGGTTTGAATAGAAATAATAAAATTTAATGACCCATGGAAGCTCTCAAAGTCAATTCCCTATGGTCAAAAATTTATTCAATAATGATCCTATGGGTATCTCTTATGGTATAACCCCTCTGGTCAATGGCCACATGGAAGCTCTCATAGTTAATACCTCTAGTCATCCATAACAAGAATTTCATAATAAAAAGACCCTACCTTGAGATGCTCTCACAGTCAATTCCCCTTGGTCATAATTTCGAAATGCGTAATACATGAATCTCATATAAACATCAAGTCCATCATAACCACAGTAGTCATGGAAAACAAATCATCCTAACATGCTTTAAAGACCCAATGGTCATAACCAAAAAAATATGGGAAACTCATCCACTATCAATATAACAATCCTTATGCATAATAAATATCCCTTTCTCAATCAAACATACCATACCAATTCCTAAACATAGTTAAATTCCAAAACACATAATACCCTAACCATGGGTATTCATCACTTTAATAAAATATAATCCAAATCTTATAAAAAAATGCACAAACCACCTACCAAGATGTTATACAGTGAACACTCTTGAAAGAAATCCCTTCAATAGGCATAGAACGACATAGACCTACAAAAAATTTAAAAACAATCAACCCTTGATAACTCAAGATAGAGGAGAAATTATGAAGAGAGGCTCTAGGGAAAGAGGGAAATCACCGGTGGGAAATAAAACACACTCGATGAGGTCTTAATCATTTCTTGGATGGAGGAATGAGAGGAGCTCGAAGTTTCTCAGCCATTCATTGCTCTCCTATATGAGACATGGGAAGAAAAAAGGAGTTATGGACATGAGACATGACCCAACTATGATAAATCAATTAAAAAGAAGGGTACATGACATGTTAATTTTATATACATGCCGTGTACAAGCCTTAACTGGCTCCTGCTTTAGGTGGTTATCTAGGTAACCTACATGGCCATGTAATTGGCTGTTACCCGACCAGTACATGGTTATACGAAGCAACTGGGTACATGGCATGTACTCAGGAGTACACCGCCCGTACTCATAAAATTTACCCTTTTTTTTCCTAAAAAACAACCAAAAATAAAGATCCATACCTAAAATAAAGATCTGTTTTCTTAAAATATGAAACTCTCTCACTCTAGGACCTTAATGATTATTTTTAATGATTTCGACTTGCATGTTACATTCATTATAAACATGTTTTCTTTATCCGTTTTATTTCATTCCTTTTCCTAATTTTTTCCTATTTGTACTGATGTTTTTTTAAATACTAGGTTTGAATGTATATAAATTTTTTATGGGTAATTGTGTGTTACATCATTCTAAAGGATTCATAGAATTTTGAGAAAAACACAATTTTGTTTTAGTTTTTAATTTTTTTTAGATTTTCTTGTTTGTACTATCCATACCTTGTTGCGACGCAAATAGTTGACCAGATGTCATTAAGGAAAATAAAATTACTAATTTATTTTTACCAATTAGTTATATTATATAAATGAATAGTGTTGATCCTATAGATATACATTGTGTAAAATAACTGAATAAAATGAAAGACATTATGAAAAACACAAAAAAAATATCAAAAGCATTAATGATATTAGAGTGTTTTTTGTGAGAAGTGATGATTTTATGATGAGATTATGAAACATAATATGAAGTAGAAACATACAAAAATACATAGATTGATATATAATAAGGGAAACATCAAATAACTCTTTCTTAATAGTTTTACACTAATTCTTTTGAACCAAGAAGGTAACTTTCCAATAAAAAAATTTCCCAAACACCTTCTGATGTGGGAATATGAGCATGGGTTGATAAATTGAATGGTATATCTGCCATTTAATTTTTCTTTTTTGAGAGAAATTATATTTTTTTCATAAATATTAAAATTTTATCTTATTTTGGTGAACAAAATATGAAGAAGAAAATTATTCAATATTGTAAGGAAAAAAGAATGAAAAAAACATAGTTTCCCCAAAAAATGAATAGGCAACATGAATTATTAATTTAAAAATCATTATAATTTTTTTTAAAGTATAAATAAATGATTAAAAAGTGTATAAATGGATTCCCAATGAAATTGATCCAATCTCCATCTCCATAGGTTGAATTCCTTGTTTATGCCTTATGATTTCCCTTGTTTCCCACTGATGAATAAGTGAATCATTGATATTTGTTCTCATTCATTTATTATAATAATTTTCATTGATAGATATTTTTATTTTTAACTCCCTAATTACTTATTTAAGAAATAATTCTTCTTGGTAATTACCTCAAACCCTGATTTGTCTGAGCTTCACATTGAGCAACAAAAATCGAGAACAACGAACCACCATCCTATTCAGTGTCTTGAGTTAAGGATTTTAACATTCAGTATATCATGCCTAATTCATAATTTCTTGAAATATTATAGACTAATATCATGTAATTATTAATATATAGATCTATAAAACTGAATCTGTATTGATTAGATATTAGGTTTTCCTCTTCATTCCAAACACCTAGTTCCATGATGAATAAAATTAAGGATGTCCACTTCATAATTGATTAAGATTTAGTATTTATCATTGATAAAAAAAATTTCCCTATCCCCTAAATATATCCTCTATAATATATGTTAAAAAACTTCATTGTTAATTAGCATGTTTACTTTATTCACAAAAAACATGATTTCAATTTTTGATTATCTAGTGAAATGTATCCCTTTGTTGATCCCAAGTTTCCTTATTCGATGAAATGGTCCATTTCTAGTTTACATAACCATGCCTTCATTTTTTGAAAATTGATTTTAATTTTTACTTGGTTGAAAATTTAAAAATAATAGAAGATATAAAATCATATCATGGAAACATTATCATGGAACATTGTAGGCCTTAAAATTGTAAATAGAAACCTTAATATACAACTATTAAACCCTTACATTCCTTTCAAACAAATTGATATAATGCTATTGGGGAGTTCTAATGTTGAAAATTTAAATAGTAAACATAAAAGTTTCAAAATAAAAATGTAACAACAAGAAAATTATGAAAATTTAATTTCTTCACATTTTAATGTAATTCGAAAACTTTTTATAATCATAATTTTCTTGTGTAGAATTATTTTACAATAAAAAATAGAAAACTAAAAAAATTATTTACTTTAATAAAATGTGATTTAAAGATATTCAAAATTTGCTACACTGATTTAAAACATTACGAACAATAACTACAATTACATCATATAAAAGATATTTAAAATCAATACATTGGAATGATGAAAAATTACTTACTCTATTTTTTAAATTTATAGTCAATTCATTACAACTATAATTGAGTTCTTAAAAAGGCTTCAAATTCATCCTAAGAAAATATTATAAATTCAACATATAGAAATAACCTTTTTAATAATAATATTAAATGAATTCAAATTTCAACTCAAGTTGATAGACATATACCATTTACCATTTTGTCTCCTTTAAAAACAAAAACAAACAAAATATAGCCAAGATGATGTGCCAAACATGTAATAAAAAGAGGACACATCAATTTTAGAAAAGATAATTGATCTAAATATATAGAATGAGATATAAGTAAATATCTTTAAAATATTATTTTATTAGATTATATATTATTATATGATGTTCATATATCATTTTAGGATTTAAATATATTACAAATTATTCTCATTTACTCTATTTGGTTTAATAGTTTGTATTTTTTTTTAAATTCCAATGACATGTTTATTTATTTTTTAATTATTGATGTGAAAATTCATTGTCATGAATTTGTTATGCTTATTTGTAATTCTTGAATTATGTTATTATATGTTATTGATATTTAAATTAATTAAAATATTTAATTTCAAAATGTTGATATTATTCAAAATGTTATAGGATATGATGATTTAGGAAACACCCATGTAGTGATGATCATGGAGTTGATGCTAAAGTGAATAGTCCATTTTTTTTTCTTATATATATTGTGGATGAAAGTAGGACCTGTAAGATAGAGAATTCATATTTTAGATACAAAATTTATACTGTGATCAAGTTCAAATTGATTAATCTACTACTTTTCTAGATTGTTGTGGCATTTTAAGATAACCAAAATATAATTTTTCTACATCAATAATGATTTCCCAAATATTTTTGTCAATAAAATATTTTCTATTTCCTTTCATAAATTTTTCATATATTTTATATTTTCATCACACTTTTATCCTATGTATTATAGATTATTTATCAAACCTCTCACACAAATCACACATGGTTGTTCCTATATTAAAACATAGTATCTTAGTTATGCTAACCAAATAAAAATGAAATATAAAATAGATTGTTTTATGTCATTGGAAAAATGAAGGTTTTTGGGTTATTCTTATTGGAGTAAAAATGGAGGAGTTTTTTTGGGCAATGGTCCAGTGAGTGGATGGTGTGAAATTGGGTTTTGAATCCCTTCAAAAGAGAGGTTGTAGTAGAAGGAAAAAATTATCTAAGAGTTTGTGAGTCTGTGAGGAGTAAATATAGGATATTTCTTATTTTAAATACTATAAATCATTTTTTCAATTTTTTTGTCCTTAATTCCTCTCTCTTCACAGACTGTAATATTGATCTTGTTTAATTTTTTATCTTATACATATAATTTCTCAAAAATGTTCTTTTTAATACATTTATTTTATTTTTTACAATTATCCCACTCTTATCTTGAAATCATTCAATTTGAAACCTCACAATGAGATATTGAGAGCTAAATGATACAAGATATAACTATCTCAAATCAAATTAAGAATAATTTTTGAATCAAGGGAGGAAAACAAATTTTCAAGGGTACATACCTAAAAATAGGCCATATGGAATGGTCTTAATAAGATACCCAACAAGTAGTCCAAAAAGGATTCAATAATGTTTCCTAGATGAAAATTTAATCCCCACCATAGTTTTAATTATACCCTTTTTGAATCCATTAATTAAATTAAGATAAATTAGGTAATTAATTTAATACATTACATTAACATCATATGTAAATTTAAAATACCAATTAGAGAATGTATTTTTTTACTCGAGATAAACCTTCTTATTATCATGGATGGTCATTGAACATTTAAGGCTCATCAAGTACATCATAGTGGTAATTGGGACAACAATAGATCTCTTATTTAATGTAATATACATAAATCAGTAACATGGTGTGACATTAAAAAATATTATAGAAATCCTTTCTAATGACAAATTTATTATATGATATAATATTATTGATGTTGAAAAATATTATAGTGAATATTATTTCATCTAATAATTTTATTGGAAGGTGATGATAGAATGAAAAAAATGTAGAGTTCTTTCTATCTCATTGGGAAGAATAAAAAAATAGAATAATTAGACTCTCATAATCCCAAAAAAAAACTTAACACATTTTTCTCATTATCAGAGTATATATTATAATTTTTGAATTGTGTCTTCTTAAAATAAATGGTTATATACAATTAAATGATATTTTACATTATAAAATATTTTTACATAAATAAAAATCTTGACAATAAAAATATTTTAATAACAACATTAGTTTTTTTCTACAAAATGAGTTCATGGAATAAATTATTTTTTGAATGGTGTGGAGTAGTTTTAGATGATATTAATTTCTTACCAAAAATAATAAAACATATGAGTTGAACATAGTTTGAACAATGAACAATATATAAAATATATGTATTTACTAAAAAATCATTCAATCAACTTGAACCATTTATTTAACATAAATTACCATCATTTCTTAATAAGGAATGTTACAATTAAAAATTGATGTGTAGTTAAATAATATTTACATCTCCTGGTATGGGTTCTATTTTATTAGGAATGTTCATTAATGGTGTATAAATTAAATAAAATTGTATATGAAAAAAGTGTTTCTAGATGTAATATCTCATATTCACAACCAGAATGCCTCAACTTACTATGCCATCAGGATTTGATTATTTTTTCCAACTCTGACCTTCATGAACCAATAAACATTGGAAATTGATGTTATTTATAAAAACAAATCAGCGATGGGGAGTGAACCATTCAAGATTATATGTTAGCCAAAATCACATATTAAAAAAATTTGAGTTTATGTTTAGAACTAATAGTAATCCCATTAAAACAGAATATTGATATATAGGCCTTTCCTTGGATGATAATTAACTTGACTTAATTATCTTACACTAACATCTCCCATTACTGGTACACATAACCCTATTGCTTTTATATGGATGATTTTTTACTCAAACACCACCATGGATATATATTCTTTAAATGAGAAAATGTTTCCATTATCATAATTTTTATATTCCATACACATAAAATGTAGTCTAAACTATAGTTTTGATACCATATCTTGAAAAACAGATGGTGATATAAACGCACACACACAAACAGAATGAAAATTCATCTCATATTATTTTATATGCAATGATTTATTTGATCTATATGCCTTGAAAATGAGGATAAATTATTTTAGATAGATCTTAATTTACAATTTATAAAAAAAACAATACGAATTACATATATAATATCAGTTTATATCGAAAAAAATTAATTTTAAATGGGTTTGGTGCATCATTACCTTTAAAAAGAAATATTAAAATGACCACCATACTATATTTTTTACTATAATAAGAAACTATAAAAGTTAATGGAAGAAATAATATATATATGTATAGAAATTATTTTGGGGAATAAAATAATGAAATTATAAATGGGTTTGGATAAAACATTAAAAATTAAAAAACCATTTCAAAATAAAAAATATTTACCATAACTTGAATTTGTATGTCTCTTGATACTAGATTCACAAAAAATGGACTCTTTTATTATGGACATTAAATTTTCCAAACTATATATAAAATTATAAATAGTTGATGGATTTGTAAACAAATCCATTGGATTGGATAACATAAAAATTATTTTAATTAGAGTCTGATCCAAATATATAATATATTTAATGAATATCGATTGAATATCAATATGATACAATTGATGATGATACAATAATTTATTTTCTATGATCAATAAACTATGATTGTTACAAAGTATAATTATCTTATGATATTGAAAACTAAGATTATTATTATATACTTTTAAACAAAAAATATTCCTCCATGACTACTATTAATGACATGCACTCCACCTTAGAAGTATATAATGACATAATAGATTTTAATATATATTTCTGGATGATATTTCCACATATCATATCAAAAAAATTTATGGAGCTATTACTAATATGATCTAAACTCTAATGTGAGTAATTGTACCTAGATAAACCTCCACAATCATTGTTAGTTTGAGAAACCAAACAAAAATATATTAATCCATTTCAATAACACATAATCTACATGATCACCAAAAAGTGATGCTTAATAAAAATTATCATAAATAAACTAATTACATTAATTTTTTTTAAAAATACTATACATCATAGAAATAAAAAACATATATTAGACTTCCAAAAATTCAAGAATATTGATTGTTTCTCAGGAATATCTTCTTATCAATTGTGAGAGGTAATGAGTGAGAAATAAATTTAAAATGAACAATTAAGGGTATACCAATCAGTTTGGACCTATCCCCCTATTTTTTAGATGAATTTTCTCTAACTTTGTTTTGAGAATAAAAAGTCATACCTACTTTCCTGTCTCTCTAGATCTCTATTCCATGTGTCCTAATTTTATCTCCCAAATACTTTATTTCATACAGACTATTCATTGGAAAGTCAATTTTATGAATATGAGCCATACTCCTTGATTTAATATATGTTTCCTCAATAAAAATAAATTAATGATTTAAAATAATATAAAAATATCTTTTAAAAATAAAATTATCTATTTAGAGATAGTGAAATTATAGGAACATTATAAATGAATCTGAAATATTAAACGATTTCCATGGAGACTTTATCACCCTATATTATAACTAATTTAAAAAATAAAAAGACCATTATTTCTATTAATTTTAAAATTATTTTGTTGTAATTTAAAACTATAATACTATATATTTCCATGAATAAATGTTGTTCAAAATCTTGGGACCCAAACCCAGCAAACCCGATGCTACTGCATACTACTATAACATTATCTTAATTATAGGGAATAAAAATTTGAAGCACTAAAGAGTTTAGTAGTCTTTTTAATCCAAATACATAAATGATTCATTAATTAAAAATTAATAGAAAAATCACATCATTTTTTTCATTCAAGGATAAAATTATTTCTCCTATGGTATCCTTTCAAATCATTCTTCTTATGCTTTATGGAGTCGTGGGTAAATAAAGAAATGGTGATCTAAAAAGCTTAGTAAGAGTCAAGTATATAGGAAGCAATAACAATTCAATGTGAATAGTGAACGTGTTAAGGTAATATCATAAGACACATGACATGTAATTAATAAAATAATAAATAAGTTCATAAAAAATATGGCAAGGTAAATATGTGAAAACACATTCTATTTATATAACTTGATATGGAATAATCAACATGTAAAGGAAAATAACTGAAAGACATTACATTTAATCAATCAAATGAGAATTAAATACATCCATTGACAATTGAAAAGAAAAAATCTCATGGATAATAATAAAAAAAATCCTAAATGAAAGACAAGATTAACTATATGACGTCATATTCCCCAGGCACATGATAAATTTATCGTCAAGTCCTTTCACAATACTTTTTAATATACTAATATCTATACCTTTCACAAGATTGTTTAAATATGAGCATAGAATCCCATATATTTTTCTTGGAAAAAAACTAGAAGGGTTTGATGACAACTAATTTTGTCTCATGAGAATGCCAATGCATCAAGGATCATACATTAAATAGTCTCGAACCCATATCATTCATGTAAAAATAATTCATCACATATTATGTAATAAACTTAATTCAAAAAAATGTGCCTTATAAAATATATCAAGTGAGTAAATGATACATATTTATCAATATTTCAATATTAAATCAAATATCATTCAACATAAACACTATATGTAAAAAATGGTACACTATCTATGAAATGAACATATCCAAGATAAATGATATGTACAAATATGGGAAATTAAATTTTCAATGATCACAAGAAATTTCAATTTTCAAGGATACTAAAAAAGTGTATCAATGAAGTGAAAACCTATACAATACTTGGTCAAATCAATCAAAAACTATTCAGAGTAATAATAAGGATGATATTAATAAAATTTATCCTAAGTGGATTAAAAATAAAGGGTTGTTTTCATTGATGAATGGAAATATTATAGAAAGATATTTTAAAATATGTTTTTTGGAAAATAAAAACTTAATTTGGACGAACATTTTTAAAAACTTTTTAGAAAACATGTTTTTTATTAGAAGACACATTCTTTGACTAAATAGTGAAATGAAGTCAAGTTTAAAAAAAATATTTTATAAAACATTTTGAGTACCAAAGAGTGGAAAAAATGGCATTTTTACTAGATTAATATCATTATTTACCACAATAGAAGAAAATTAATTGAGTTATTAAAAAAAGATAAAATAATTTATTCTAATGGAAATTCAATGTAAAAAGTACTAATGAAAATGAGTTTGTGAAGTAATCCATTTAAAGGACAATAATATTGATGTAAGAATCAATCAATGCATAGATTATGTATTTAAAATTTAATTGAACATAAAAAGATTAAATAAATAAATAGATAATAAATGTGATTACACATATAATATTATAGTATTAACAATAATGAGGAATAAGTATAACCCAATGGAAAATAACCAGGTTATGAAATTCTATTCAACATGGTAAGTTTTAATTCAAATCCCTACAGAAGAAACAATTCAAATAGAAACTCAAAATACCATGATGATTAAATTATTAATGATATAATATATCAAAATGGGTAGTAGATACACCACACAAAATAAGTAAGTGGTGAATATTACATTTATCACACAAATGTAAAATTTGAGATCAAAGTCCATTATTAAATGGTAAATTTTGAATTAGAATCCCCATGAAGGAAATGATTCCAAATGAATTTATAAATACCATAAAGATAAATTAATTCAAGATATAAAATAAAATAGAGGTAGTATATACACCACACAAAATAAATAAGGGGTGAAAACGGTGTATGCCTCATAGAAGAAAAATTGAGATAATAATCCTATACATTGCATTTCTTTTTGGGTGAACTCAATTTGACCGAAAATAAAAGGCTTTTAAACTTGTTAATAATTTATACCATAACTAAATCATATTTATAATATAATATATTGTCTTATTATAACATTTTATTACCAATTTATTAATAATATTTCATTATTTTCATTATTTTTGGTGTTAATTTCCTAGTTTATCAGGAATCTATTGACTTGTTACTTGTTGTTATTATAAATTAGATCATAATTTAATCATATAAATAATTTAAAACTTGATGTAAATACCAAATATATTCAGAATATATTAATTCAGAATAATACATAATATTTTGAGATAGTAAATGAAATGCACCATTCATATAGACGGTAGGTTGTACATACACATAAATTCTACATCGATTTAATTGTAACATTAAAATAATGAAAAGAAAATGACATGTAATGACCTGAATTTTTTTGAAAGATAATTTTTTTCTAAAATTTTGTGTTATATTATATTACACAACCAAAATATTTCTATTTAATAACTAATTGAGTATAAATTGAACTATAACCAATGGGTTTTGACTATTATAAGGTTGTTGGTCAATTATAGCCATCGATCAATATGATCATCAGAAACTATACACCTAATGATATGTTTAAAATTATAATTATTGTTTATTATTAGAAATAAAAATGAAAAATTAATACAGAAAGAAGAGTCGTTGGACTCCTCCAGTAGATTTATATAGTACGGAGCCCATTAATCTAAACTTGGAAATGAGATAAAATCATTGGGCTTCTCTCTTGACCTGTCCCAAGTCGATCTTCAAAATGTTAAGCTGGAACAAAATCAGTTATGAGAGAAGTTCATGTTAGTGGAGATTAACACCCGGGCAATGTTAGCCAAGCCAACCCATGGGTATATCAGTATCACACACCAGACCCTTTGGTCATATGTGGGTTTTATAAGGGGTTATGTGTTAGGGCCTTAGTTACTTATTATATAATCCCTTATTATAAATAAAATGTTTGTTCCATAATGTTATTTTTCAGTTTATGTTTTCTAAAAAATATTAAGAATTTAATAAATAGAGTTTTTGGAAAGAAATTTTACATTTAGAAAAATAAATTATTATTAAAAAACCTAATGTATTATTAAAAATGTTTATTTTAGTGAAATATCTTGATTAAAACACTGTTAATAAAATTTAAATGATGAAATAATTTTTTTCATGTGTTAGGAATTTTACTAGGGATTTTCTATCCGCTATTATTTTTAATGATTAAGGATTGTAATATTTAGAATATAAAATTATCATAATTAGAAAACTATTATGATAAAGTAATCATTATTTTTTAAATCAGAGCTTTAAAATTAGGTTAGTGTGAATTTATAAGAATTTTATAAAATATAATATTTTTTAGTGAATAATAAATATATAGTTATGAGTTTTTAGTATGTTTAATGACATCATAATTATGTATCATGTAATATAAATTTTTTTTCAACTCTTTTGGTTTATAATAACATAATAGGTGTCTCAAATGGCTAATACCATCAGAAATCCTATGGTTTTGAAAATACCACTACTGAGGTGTCCAAAGAAATTAATAAAAAATATATCACTTTTTCTATAAATACTCATCAATTTCTTCATTTCCATTCATTCCCAATTCTTTCTCCTTGATTCTATGATTTTATTACCTACCAAGGGATCCTCCTAAGGTTTCCCCAAGCCCAAAAGTTCATAATTTTTATGATTTTTGAGTCACTCTTCAATTTAATGTAAATATCAACTTCTCTTTTCCTTTCATGTTCCTTTTTTATGTGGTATATATTTAATATTTAAAAGGTATGTTCTTCTATCCATTTTATTCAATACCTTTACTTTATTTATAGTCTCTTATGAATGGGATACCCTACTCAACTCCCTATTTAATGTTTTATACGACCATGTTTCTTACCCCTTATGTTGACAAATTTTATTCTCAATTTTTTTCTCTTTTCTCAAGAAATTATGTTATTTTATTTTTTAAATAACCAAACCTATTTATTTTCAATAGGTATTCCCCTATATGTCAAAAATTATCTATTTTATTCTGGTATTAATATACATGAAACCCACCATCCCTTTTCATGGGTTAATAATGACATAGAGATCTTGTCTTTAATCATTTTATTTAAAATACCATGATTTGGATAAGAAACTAATTTCTTTTATTTTACAAGTGTTATTTATAAAATCTTTTATTATGATATATGTATACAAACTTAATTAATACATATTAAGGGTTTGACCTAATAACACCCTAATGTATTTGCTAAATAATTTAATCTATAGATATGACATGTTTTACAACACCTTAGTGAATAACCTTAGTCATTTTGATAACACCTCAATGATGAACCTTGGGGATATGCTTTTGAATGAATGATTTATATTTTTTATCCACATTTCTATGTTATGAATCATTTTCATTTCATTATGATATTCCTATTTTACTATCTCTCTTTTATTTATTTTTTTCCTTAATTTCTTATTGTTAATTCTCATGATCACATGTAAAATACTTACCTTGCTTTCCCTTATCGGGACTTATGCTCATCGTTTCATTTGATTTATTTCCATAGGTTATGAGAGGAAGTAACTGTAATTAGTATAAACCATTGAGGAATCCTTTAATGTGGATTATAATAATGTTTTACATTTTCATTTATTATGTACAATGTTTATAAGAAACTAATATTTAAAAGATGATATGTTTATTACAATGTAATGAAAAGTTTATGTAATGAAATGGACAGATGTAATAGCTGGTATCAAAGGATGGTTTAGTTATTTGTAGAAATTTTTATTAGAAAAAATTTAGAAGAATCCTATAAAAATATTAAATATAGGATAACTTCCTTGTATTTTAGTGAAATATTATATAATTTGTTTCTGAATAAATATATCATTGTATAGATACAAACATGTGGATGTGGCTCTGAAATAGATATAAATAGGGGTAACAACTATAACTAGGTGCATCAGTCCCGAATCGACATTACCTGGTACATTAAAATAGTCATTGCTTCACTCCTTGTTTGACACTCCCATGGGATATGTATGTGTTAATCAAAAGATTTTTAGGGACCATTATGAAAGATTTATAGAAAATATAGCTGTTTTTAAATAATAGAGGTATTAAGAATGATTTATAATACTCAAAAATTACTAAAGAATTATAATATTATTAAATAAAAAACATTTCACCCTAAGGTTTTATTCTTTTAGAAAATTACGGGAAAGAAGAGAAACCACATAAATATTGAGAACAATGAACCATACACTGACATACATCTGATAAAAGCGAGAATAGAAAATATTATGAGAATGGTGAATCAATTGAATCAGGTTATGTGTAATAAATTGAATTAATCTAAGATACTAGATTCACCCTGAAAGGAACACATTTTTATTAAGTCCTTTATGCATCAATAACCACCTAATTCTATGGATCTACCAACCCATTGATTTCTATAAATTTGATAAGTTATATAAAAAATTTATTGTTTATAATCCGTTGCTTAGAAAAAGATAAACTCACCTTAGTTGTGTACTGCTTATAGGGATAAGCTGATTAATGGTAGATAGTGGATAAAAACAAAAATACAAGAGTGGATATTGAAGATATGGACTGGGAAGAGTTCAAGGGAAATATTTTCAAAAACTATTTCCCCCATTCAATGAAAACAAAAAATGGAAAAGAAATTACAAGAGTTGATGTAGAATAAAAATGAATCTGTGGGAAGCTATAAGATGAACAACTCAAGAATTTCACGTTACATTTCTATAATTTTCATGGATCATAATTTAATGTTTGATTGATTGTTTTGGTGGACTAAGACAACATCTACTATATAATCTTGCCAACCAAGACTATGAAATCTATGAGGAGATCATGATGAGTTTTGTTACAGTTGAACTTGAGTTTAGAGAGACATAATGATCCCATAGATTGAACAAAAAGAATAGATCTTTCAAGAAAAACATGAGGAGGAGCTTTGATTTAGGAAGAGGAGGAATGAAAGTGAAACTTTCTACATTCAACAAATATGGGAAGAATTATCTTGGTAACTACATGATCGGAAGTGTGAAATCTTACATGTGTGGAAGAGGATGAAATATTTATCATAACTGTCATAGTGTGGTGAAACATCAACTTCTCAATACTAATGAAAAAGGAATGATGGTGCATGAATATCATGAAGTCTAATGATTAAAGTTTGGATAGCGTGGACACTTTTCCAATCACTATCCACATTCAAGGGTAGTAGAAGAGAATTACCATAATACTCAATATAGGACAAGGGAGAAAGCTCACAATTTTTCTATCATGATATTTTAATTTAAAGATTAATATAATGTGATTCCATATACTCTTGTTGTTTTTTCAATGCTATAAAGTAATTTATTTGATTATAGTTCTACATATTCATTTATTTACTCCATGATTTCAAAGAATATTGAATCAACCCCTAAAATACTATTTGTAAAACTATTTTTCAAGAATCCTATAGGGATTATCCAAAATAAATAGTGTATAAAAACTCTATTATTTACATTATTGATCATAATAGCATCACAAGTCTAGCAGTAATTTCCTTGTTGGAATTTGAAATTATATGAGGGATGGATTAAATCTCAAACTATATTTCTAAGATAAATTTTATATGTAATTAAATATTTGTAATCTTAAATTGAAAACATAGATTTGTTTTTAAAGGAGAGATATATTGACCAGATATTTGTTAAGTAGTACATCCCATAGCATTCTTTATGGAAATGGTTGGTGAAGATACGGAAGAAAATGATAGTAGATGAATATAAAATGTACCCTTTTTTTAGGAATACATTGTTATATTTAATAAAGATTTACTGAGAACTACCCTATAAATAGAGGTATAGTTCTCCATCAAACTCATTCTTATTTCAAAGCATATTTCCAATATCTGATGCAAAATGTAATATATAGAGCTCGAATAATTAAATAAGAAACTCCTAGATCATTTGGAGAAGGGGTTTATCTGACCAAATGTGTATCCTTGGGGAGAACGGGTTCTCTTTGTGACAAATAGAGATGGATCAATACGGCTATTCATTGATAATAGATAACTTAACAGGATCACAGTGAAGAACAAGTAACCACTTCCAATGATTGATGATTTATTTGATAATAATTGTGGGGCTCAATTCATCTCAAAAATTTATCTTTGATCTAGTTATCATAAATTGAGGGTGAAGAAAGAATATATTCCAAAGAACGCATTTTGATCCAGATATACGAATTATGAAATTGTTGGTAAGCCCTACATCTTAACTAATGCTCCTAATATTGTTATAGAAGATATGAATAGAGTCTTTTAGAACTACATTTATAACTTTTTGGTAGTTTTTACCAATGATATTTTGATATGTACCAAAATTCATGAGGAACATGAGGATCATAAAAGGGTTATATTGAAAACTACGAGGAAGAAGATGCTATTAGGAATGTTCATAAATTGTGAGTTTTGGTTACCCTAGGTTTATTCCCTTGGGAACATTATGACCAATGAAAGAATATCAATTTATCCTGTGAAGACAAAATTTGTGGAGGAGTGGCCTTATCCTACAATAGTAACTAAGATTCATAGATTCCTTGATTTAGCAGGATATTATAGGAGGTTGGTGAAAAACGTTTCAGGAATTTCTAATAAACTATCCATGTTTACTCTAAAAGGGATCAAGTTCACCTAGAAAAAGATGTGTAAAGAATATTTACAAGAGCTCAATAAGAGATTGGTTACTACACCCATGTTTACTCAACCCTCTATCAGAGAAGGATTCATTATTTTTAGTGATTCATATCTGAATTCTATAGGGTTCACCCACTTGAAATATGACAAGGTGATTTATTATACAATTAGATAGTCAAAGACTCATGAGAAGAACTATCCTACGTATGGCCTGGAGCTAGATGCAGTTGTTTTTTATATGAATATAGGGACAAACTATCTTTATTAGGAGAAATGGGATATATACAAAGACCACAAAATTGTAAAGTGTATATTTAGGAAAAATTAATTCAACATTAGACAAATGAGATGTTTGGAACTTCTTAAAGACTATATAAGGAAACCTAGGCTTAGTATACATGGATATTACATCATTTTAAATGAATATACAATACATTTCAAAAATACAAGTTTGATGACCATAAAAGTTTAGTGTCTTTAGATACTTATAAAAAAAATCTTATATCCTAGTGAAATATCTTCAATATATCCCATAAAGATCTCCACCTTTTAAACTTATACCTAAATCCTTTCATCACAACCTAGGGGAAGGAAACATAAAAGGGGGGAGATTCAATACTTAGTAAGTTTAAATAAGGGATACATGTAATAATAAACATAAACATAGGGATATGATAATGTGATCATAAAATTAGGAGATAATACAATACACATCAAATATCATAAACACGAGTTATTGGATAAATCTTCCCAGTTCATAAGATATGAATTATAAGAAAATAAAAATCATGATACATGAAATTTTATCCCAAGAACAAGACATGAGATTTATGTAATACTTATAAGAATGGTTGATTATATGTCAAGGATACCTATCAAGAACTTTATGACATGTTTGTCTTGGTCTATAACCCA
Source organism: Viscum album (assembly GCA_963277665.1). NCBI lineage: Eukaryota > Viridiplantae > Streptophyta > Magnoliopsida > Santalales > Viscaceae > Viscum > Viscum album. The sequence continues at coordinate 719,916,575 of OY728145.1, read as the reverse complement.
TGTACCTACTGTGGTCTTGGGTTAACAACCTGTGTAACCTCTTAATTTAGGCTTACATTACAAATCATGTGCCTTCTTGTTTTTGGGATTGTGCTATAACCCATGTTCCCACTTTCTTTTAGGCTTGGCCACCAACACACATACCTTCTTATTTTTAGGATTGTTATATGACCTATTTTCCGTATTTCATTTAGGATTGGGTGATATCCCAGGTACCTTCTTGTCTTCATGCTTGTGCTACAATCCATCCACCCTCTTTCTTTTAGAATTTGTCTACAAACCACATACCTTTTTAATTTCAGGATTGGGCTACAACCCATGTACCCTTTGATCTCATATACAAGTAATCATTACTCAATTAATTGGAGAGTGATATAGGTCCCACCCATATCATAATAAAATCATTCATACATGTTTTATAAGATAATAAAACATTCATCATATCATGGCCCATCGAAGGAGATAGTTTTATTAAGAGTCAAATCGTAACCCATGAAATGAAATAGGAATCATTATCATTTCATATTGTAATAAAATATGAAAATATATAGGTTTATTACTCAATTTATGAAAGCATATCCAATGAAAATAAGTAGGTTTCAAAGGCATAAAACCTATGGATGTGAAACAAGTGTGTTAATCATCACTCAATCAAAACATTAAACCCTTTAAGAAAGAATATGCATGAAACCTTTATATCATTTATTATAAGGGAATTAGTATCATCAATAGATGTAATATTTGATGGAATATAACCTCTAAAGATAGTTTGGAAACATTTATTAAGGAAAAAATTCTTTCTTTTTGAAAAGGGATCCATAAAACATATAACATTTTCAAAACCATTTTCCATAAAAACTTATAAAAAAAGATTTAATACATTTTGAAAAACATTTCAATGAAAATTTATTAAAAGAATATTTAAAACCTTTTGAAATTAATTTCCTTGAAAATATCTTTTACAAACATTTTCATAAAAATTAATATTTTAAACCTGAAAAGAAGTCTTCAAAGAATTGACGGTGGGTAAATCCATACATGTCGTATGATATAAAAAGAACATTATTTTTGCACAGTAGAAACATTATAAAAATTCCTCATTCATAAAGCGATAAGGATATTAATTTGAAAACATTGGTAAAATAAAAAAAGGGTTAAAAATGAATTTTAAAATTTTTAGGAGAATAATATAATATTCTTGGAACCCTTTTAAGAAAACATAGATTTTTTGCTGAAGAGAGGGTAAAGTTGAGCTTTCATAAGAATAATTTCATAATTATCATATATACCAAAGAGTATAAATATAGTTCCAATAAATGAATATATCATGAATTACTTGAGGAGAAGAAATGTAATGAATCTTATTGAGATATGGTTCTTAATATTTCATTAATGGAAACATAATCCTAAACAATCTTGAAAAGTGATGAGATTGTTTTAATAAAATCCTATCACTTGGTAACTTGGAATAATACAACACATGTAAGAAAATAATTAAATGAATATTATAATATCATATAAATATGTATATGAATTACATAACCTTTAAAATCTAAGTATATACACCTTAGAAAAGAATTTATGTGCATAACTAAACATGAGTCTAAAAGAAGTAAAATTGAGACAAAAATATATTACCCATTTTATATCTTTTGAAACATAAATACCAAGAAATAAATAGAATATAATGGATATGTAAACACTCATAAAATTAATTATATAAATCATAGAATACATTCATGGGTAGTATAGAGCCCACAAAAAATTAATGGTTTGTTATTAAAGCATGTATCTCCTGAAAATCGAATGTGAGATTAAATCCCCTTACCTTGTGTCTTTACTCTCATCATACACTTTGAAAACTCTTATATAATAAATAAAAATAATTATTAATATTTTAAAGAAACATATTATTATATATAATACCATATATGGATTGATTATGACTTTATATTACTAACTTTTCATAAATTTCATGTTAAGGATGTTCTTCAGGTAATATTCTCTTTGTTTTTCGCATGTGTCTTAATTTCTTATATTTTTTGTTATTATACTTATATAATGATTTAAATAATGTAAAAAATGACATAAAATCATGAATATAAACTATATTTGTATTATAATAATCAATATAATATATATTTATTAAATGGAATACACTATTCCTGAAGAAGGAAGGCCATACATAGACATGAATTCCATTTCTGTTTAATAATTGGGTAAAAATAACGTAAAAGTCATATATGTATATATATATATATATAATTATTAATGTATCTTTATTATATCATATATTTTATATATATTCACTAAAACTATCCTTAATACAACTAAATTAGTGTATGAATGAATATTATTGCTTTGTGGCGGTGGTAGTCCACATTCCTCAAACGAAATTTTCATATTTACAAAAAATGGAATGTAAAAAAGATATATGTTCTCAAAAGGAATAAATAATATTAAATACATAAAAAAATATAATATATTACATATATAAATATATTTTACATCATAATTTTAACCATGAGATGTGGTAAATGAATAATGAATAATCATCCTTTAGTGATGCGATAGTTCACCATACACATAAACAATATGTTTTTTAATCATTAGATGGATCCGTGTTTAAATGTAGGTTTAAAACATTTAATAATAAAATCCTAATATATTTATGATATTTTTTTTATACAATAATTGAATAAATAGATTTTATGGGGTGGAAAAGGAAAATAAATGAAAGGATCATAGGAGAAGAGGTTGGCTTTTAATCAGGTAACTCCTTTTGGTTTGTGCCCAAAGGATTCCCAAGATTTTTTTCTACAAAAGTAGATGATTTTAATTGGAATAAAGGGATTTTTATATGTTTATTAGGTAGATAATGGCCTAATATAATATGTTTTAGAGGTGTGGAGAAGTTTTATAGGCGTTGAACATTTATATGGAAGGAAAAGCACTCATTTGAAATTTTTGAAAACAAGTTTGGTGTACAAATGTTATTACCGAAAACAAGTCATAACAAATAATAATAAATAATAAATGGAAGGTTTATATCCAAAATATTGACATAAAATGGGTTTTGGAGAAGTTTTTAGGTTATTTTTCCCCTAAGATTACGGTTTAGTTTCTAACAATGCTTAATTGGACCTTTAACATTATAATAAAATTTAAGCACGTTAACTAATAATTTTGGTCAAAAATTGACATGATATAATTAGAATATAAATATTACAATGATTAAAATGGTGTACGTATATATATTTTTAAATTAAATTAATAGAAGCGGAAAAATTAAGATTAATTTTAATCCCATAGATGGGATGAAATAACATGTTTTTAATGTGAAAAAATGATCAAATGTTTGTTAGGTTTTTATATTAAATCTTAATGTGAAATTTATTATAAAGAACTAAATGGTGTTAATATATTTAAATTTTATCTATTTTAACATTAAAATAAATTTAATGTATAATTGAAAATTAAAAATTATTTAAATTAAAAGGAAGTTATTAACTAACAAAATAGTATTTTTCACTATTCATAAAAAAGAAGGTTTCTCAAAAAAAATTGAAAAATTACCTCTAATATAATTTATGACTTTTAAATTAAAAAATAATTTTTATTTTATCAAAATAAATTTTTATATGTATCTCAAATTAAATTTATTTTTTTTCTTAGAAGGACATGAAATGTAGTTTATTTGAGAAAATAATATTTTTTTAATATATAATGCCTTTACCAAAATTTTTATCTTTCATTATAATTATGTGTTATTTTTATAAACCATCATAAAAATATTTTAAATATAGTTTTTACTATATATATTAATATGTTAAAAGACTAGCTTATGATTATCTCATTTAAATAATTATAACAGTAAAATGACGTTTTGTAGAAATACTAGTGTGGCATGTAACTTATACCAAGTCATGGTTGTGTGTAATGTATGAAGTGTTGCAGTTTCAGGTATAATACACTAATTTGTTACCGTGTAACATATTCCAAGTATATCCCATGTGAATGGAATTTTTTACTTTGTGATTTAATAAAAAATTATTGTCAGAGTTCTGTGAAAATAAAAAGATCAAAAGATTATTTTAATTTAAAAAAAATAATTCTAAAAATCTCGGGGTTCTATATTTTAATCCCCATAATATAAATTTCTCCCTCATAATTCATTTAAGTTATCAATTCATTAATAATTTAATATTAATTATTTAGAATCCCACATCGTAAAAATGAATACAAAAACATCTTTTAAAATGGAATGTTAGAAACAAAATGGATACACAAAGTATCATATAACTAGGTTGCAACATAGGAGGACAATGGTTTGAAGTGAAAACATGGGCATGAAAGAAAAATATAAGAATCATGTTATGATAGAGAGTTATAGAGATAAATTTTAGGAGAATGTTAACAATTAGAAATACATAAATATGTGACGAACTAAGGGACCATCTGATTTATCAAAAATAGAGGTATAAGGATAATAAATTTTTAGTATCGATATATTTTTTCCAAAATTTAAATAATTTTCATCAAATGATAATGTTACATGATTTCGGGACAACCTTACCCATTTTTGTTCCTTGATCCACTTCACCTCATTCTCCAAAAGGAAGGTTACTTTTTCATTCCCGAAGTACTACCTGATTATGAGACCCATGATATGCCATCCCATTTTAAACTAGTTACCCTAAAAACAAGGTCCTTTAATAGTCTATCTAATATGCATAAATCATCACATGTAATGGTAATAATTAAATCTTTCTGAATTCATTTGAAGATTATATTAAACATTTAAAAAATAGTTATCCTTATAAAAATATCGAAAATCATTACACATAATTTCATGAAATTTGATTTACATTGATCACCATATATAAAAAATTATCACTTTTTTGTCACATTCCAAACATGTGAATACGCTCATAGTATATTCTCTTGAATCATGGTAATTACCAGAATTACCATAATTACATATTGAAAACATGATTGTTTCCTTATTATAAAGTATATTGGATATATTATTTAAATAAAAAATGTTCTAAACCTTATCCATGATGACATAGAAAAGGTTTTCCACAATCAATTTGATGGTAATTCATATCGTCCAATTTACATATTTATGTGCAACATATCTTTATCCAAATATCATTATATCAATATTAGGGATTAATTAAGGGTTTCATTCCCTTAATAATAATGTCACATTTTCATGAAATAAATTTTTTAAGTCTTCATCATCATTAATCATGTAATTTTCAATCCTTAATGAAAAATTATACTGAAAATACTTATATATTTCATGATACATATAACAAAATCTCTAAATTCCAAAATATAATTTTTTTATTCATCTGACATTATTCTTAAAACACTAATTTGACTTCATCAACAAATTATGTAATACCCCCATCATATAATATGAAATATGAAATATGTATTATGTTTTCTCAACCACAATATAATCATTATTCTTATGTTTAATGTAAATAATACTGTATGTACATCACATACCTTTCACATATTGGCATTAGTGTCTTTATCTTATTAAATATAACCAATACTCATACCACATTCATGATTCTATTTATAAGATTTCAACATGGGAAGTCGATTCACATAACTCCCATAATTTAAAATTTTGAATCATTAAATGTTAATCATGTTCCTTGATGTAATATCTATTGACTAAAACTAGGAAGAATAGTTTCTGAAGCGTTTATCATATTGGGATACCATATAACCATGAAAAATTTCATATAGGGTGTATACATAATGGCTCCTACTTATTTAATCTAAGACACCTTATGTTTATCCTAGGTTATTCATATAAAACTGATATTTAAATCCTTCATAATGTTTCATGACTAATTTTTAAATTCCCAAAGTATATCCCCCAAGTGAGTCAAACCTAATGTGCAGAAAGGCCCATTTTCTTGTACCAGATTACCCTAAGTCAGACCCAAAAAATATTTTCAGATTTTTTAACCCTAAGTATGTTTTTTCCTGATCCAACCCCACTTGTATCATCTAGATAGGGATGTATATCTAGGAAACCACTCACTCTTTCCTTTACCAAAATTACCATACATTTTACTAAATGTTAATTCATCCATATATTTATCCTTAGGTACATTTCTAGACATATCCTTAGTAATATATCTAGGGATCTCACATGATATTTCTCATCCTAGTTTCTATATGATGACTAAACATTTCCTTTCATACAAATTATAGTGACCTATGCTTAGTAAATATTGATATTACATCATTTTAGGTAAATATTTAGTACATAACAAAAATACATGCCTATGGATCGTAATAGTTTTTAACATTGGAAACATGGAGAAAAAATTATTACCTAGTGGAAGATAATTAAAATATACCATAAAGATATCGACCTTTATCAATTCTACCCAAAACCATTCTTCATAACCTATGGAAAGGAAAAATTAAAAGGGGTGGGATCTAATGCTTAGTGAATGAATACAAGGGAGACATGTAAGCATAAACATGATCGTAGGGGTATGAGAATGTGATTGTAACATTGGGAGATCATACCCTACATATCAGAGATCACAAAAACAAGTCATGAGATATGTTCTTCCAGTTCATAAGACATGAATCATAAGGAAGTAAAAATCATTAGACATGAAATTATAACTAAGGAATAAGACATTGGATTTGTGATGTATATATAAGAATAATATATTTTAGTTCAAGGATACCTACCCAGACCTTGATAACATGTTAGGCTTGGGATACTACTTGTGTACCTACTGTAGGCTTGGGTTAACAAACTGTGAACCATTATACTTTTAGACTTAGGCTACAACCTACGTGCCTTTATGTTTTTGGGCTTGGGCTATAACACATCTACCCTATTTCTTCTAATATTAGGATCCAACCCATGTACCTTATTTTTTTCAATCTTATGATAAAAACCGTGTACCCTCTCTATTTTAGGATTGGGCTACAACCCATGTACCTTTTTGTTTTCGGGCATGGGCTACAACAAATTCATACTCTTTATTTTAGGATTGGGCTAATACCCATATACCTTCTTGTTTTTGGGATTGGTCTACAACCCATGTACCCTTTGATCTCATATATAACATGTCATTACCCAATTTATACTATGGAGATATTGGTCCCACCCATATCATAATATTACCATTCATACATGTAACATAATCTAATAAATCATTCATCTAATCATAACATATCAAAAGAGATTGGTTTTATAAACATCAACTCCTAACCCATGAAATTAAATGGGTATCATTAACATTTCATCACATGATAACCTATGAAAACATATAGGTTTCAAAATAAATTCATGAAATTACAAACCATGAAAAGAAGTAGGTTTCAAAAGCATAAAACTCTTGGAAGTGAATCAGGCATCTTAAGAATCATTCTATCAAAACATAAACCATTCAAAAATGAATAATAATGAGACCTTTGGATCATCTACACGAAGCGAATTAGTAACCTAAATGGATGTTATCTTATATATAAAATAACTTGGAAGTATATTTTGAAAAACATTATTGAGTTAAATATTCATTATTCCTTGAAAAAGGCTCTTAAAAACATAAAACGTTTTAAAAACCATTTTCCTTAAAAACTTTTAAAAGAATATTGAAAACCTTTTTAAATCAATTTCCATGAAATATTAAATAAAATAATATTGAAAACCTTTTGAAATCCATTTCCTTGAAAATATTTTTTAAAAACATTTTCTAAAAAATTAACCTTTTAAACACGAAAAGAAATCATCAATGAATTTATGGTGGGAAAATTTATACATGTTGTACAGGGTAAAAAGAACATTCATTTTTCATGGTAATAACATTAGAAAAATTCATCCTTATGAAAGTTACAAGAATAGTACATTGGAAACATTGGTAATAGAAAAAAGGGGTAAAAATAACTTTTAAATATTTTAGTATAATAGTATAAAATTCTTGGAACCCTTTTTATAAAACATAGATCTTGAACTGAAGAGAGAGTAAAGTTGGGATTTCGTAAAAATACATTCCTAAATACCATAGGTACCAAATATTATAAATATGGCACCAATACATGAATACATCATTAATAACATGAGGAGAATAAATTTATTGAATTTTATTATGAGATGATCATAATCTTACATCAATGGAGTCATAATCCTAAACCATCATAAAAACCAATGAGATTGTTTCAATAAACTCCCACCACATGGTAACATCGGATCATACTACCCATGTAAGAAAATAAAAATAAATAAAGATTATAATGTCTTGAAAATATGTATAATCATGATATAACATGTAAAATGGAATTATATACACCCTGAAAAATAATTTAGGTGCATAAAAAACATGAGTCTCAAAATGGAAAATTGAGTCTAAAATTTTATAACCATTTGGTAAATTTTGAAACATAAACCCCATGAAATAAAAATAATATAATGGATATAGAAATACCCTTAAATTTAATTATATGAAATATAGAATAAATCCATGGTATGTATACACAACATAAAAATGGAATGTGTGGTGATTAAAGAATGTATCTTATGAAAATAAAAAGTCAGATGAAATCCCCTTACCTTGTGTATTTACTATCATCGTACTCATTAAATCCTCCAATATAATAAATATAAATTTATTATAGATATTTTACCGAACCATTTTATTAAATATAATTTCATATATTTATTTATTTGGACTTTATATTACTCGCTTCTTATAAATTTCATGTTAAGGTTCCTCTCCTTGTAATATTCACTTTGTTTTTCGCATGTGTCTTAACTTGTTATATTTTTTGTTCCTATAATTATATAATAATTTCCATCATGCATGAAATGATATAAAAATAATTTATATACATTATATTTATATTATAATAATCTATTTAATATATAAGTATGAAACAAAATAAATAGTTCATGGAGACGATAGGTTGTGCATACACATGAATGCTGTTTTGGTTTAATTGTAGTGTTGACCGAAAGTAAAATACATTCAAATATATATATATATATTTATTAAAATATATATATTATATCATATATATCATATATATTTACTAATACCATCTTTAATAAAATCAATGTTGTGTATGAACGAATCATATCGGTTTTAGGGTCGATAATCCACACATCGTTAAATGAAATTATTGTATTAACAAAAAATGGGAGGTAACAAGTAATGTGTTGTAAAAATAAATAAAAAGTATTAAATATGTAATAAATATAATATATGAAACATATAAATATATTTTTCAATATAATCTCCTCCGTGAGAGGCGGTAAAGGATAAATGAGCAATCATCATTTAGTGAGGCGGTAGATCACCGTACACATAAGAGGTATGTTCATCACCCATTAGATTGATGTATGTGTATGTTTAAGTTGAACACATAGAATAAAAAAATCCTATTATATTTAATATACTTATATTTTTATACAATAATTGAATAAAGAGATTGGAAGGAGTGGATAAGGAAAACAAAGGAAAGGAACTTGAGAGAAGAGGTTAACTCTTAATCGGGAAAATGTTTTTTGTTTTGGAAAAAAGGATTCCTTCAATTGATTTATTCCAAAGGATAGGCTTCTGAGAGTAATTGAGTGATTTTGGGAACTGTATTGGTTTGTTCATTTAAAACCTAATAGGTTTTATAGGTGTGACTACATGGGAGAGGTGGGGACTTTTTTATAGGTAAGGAAAAGGACTCTCTTGAAATATTTGAAAACAAGTTAGGTATACACCTGTTATAACCTAAAAAAGGTCATAACAAAACAACATAAATAAATACTAGAAGTTTTATTGATGAAATATGTCCATAAAATGGGTTTTTGAAAAGTTACTAGGTCATTTGGCCACCTAAAAATAAGGTTTAGTCACTAATTTATCTTAGTTTGACATTAATCACTATGATTAATTTTAATCCCTTTTACTAATAATTTGGGAAAAAATAAACATAATCTAATTATACAGAATATAATATAATCTCTAAAATGGTATTTTTAATTTTTTCTAAATTAATTCACAGAAGAAGAAAAATTAAGATTAATTCTAATCCAAAAAACAAGATAAAATAACGGATTTTTATAGTAGAAAAATGTTCACAATTTTGTTATGTTTTTATATAAAATTTCAATTTTAAAATGATTATAACAACATAAATGAAATTAATATATTTATAATTGATCTAATGTTTCCATAAAACAAATTTAATGTATAATTTAACATTAATAATTATTTAAATGAAAAGGCATTTATTAACTAAAATGTAGTATTTTAAAATATTCATCAAATAATTAACTTTCATAGAAAAACACAAAAATTCACCCTAAGAAAATTTATGAATTATAAATTCAAAAAATAATTTTATTTTTTCAAATTAAATTTAAATATGTGATTAAAATTAATTTTAATGTTTTTCCTAGGAGGACATTAAATGTAGTTTATTTGAGAAAATATTATTTTTAAACATATAAGGTCTTTACCAAATATTATATCTTTTGTTATTAATTTGTTTAATTTATATAAAACCATTATATAAAATAATTTGGGATGTATTTATTACAATTCATATTACTACGTTAAACTACTAGGTTATAATTATCTCAATTAAATAATTATAACAATAAAATGATGTTTTGTAGAAATATATGGGTTCTATATAACTGTTTCTGACGCTTCCGTCGGGGCGCGCGCGCATCCGTCCATCCGCATTGGAGGACGCGCGGATTTGTTGCCCCGTATTCCCACTTTCCAAAGGCGTGCGACATTCGTTCTTTGTTCAGGTACGTCTACTCCTTGATCGAAACGGGATGATGGGATGTCGGTTCTTCCCTCCGTGGATTCCTCCTCGGATCTCGACACCTAGTCCAGGTCTCCCTCATAGATTTAATACATAGTTCGTGAAACTCTTCCCAGTGCCATGTTTCCATGGACGCCGGTTAATTACACTGCTTCTGTCGGGACATTCTAAAGGGTCCTGTCAGGGCAGCAACCTTCAGTCGGGGGAGTAGTCACGTTGAGGAATCAGTAGCGTGTCTGGATGCTGGGGAACCTGGCGTGTTTGTCTGTCGTCCCTGGTCACAGGGCTTCTCGAGGGCGTGGAAGCCTGAGTCATCCCACATCGAACGTGGGGAAATATATGCCATAGACACATATCTGAGGTTTTCCTCAGCTTCCTGTGTTTAACACAGGGTATGCCGCGAGTTTAACGTCCAGCGAAGACAGATCAGCCCGATCAGAGCATTATCTAGGATGGATCGGTTTGAGGGATTTCTCTGGAAGGGATGCTGATACCGGGGCCAGCCCATAGGCGGCTGTGAAGCGTGTACCGACATGGTCTCGTCGGGATATGATGGTCTGGGAGAGGATCAGGGTGGATAGTGGATGAATGGAGCGGAGGGGAGTGAAATTGGACCATAGCAGGGGCGACGGTGGAGTTGGTCTTGAGCCTTGAAGAGGCTTCCTACGTATCCCCGTGGCAGGGAATCAAAGTCCGCATAGTTCGGGACGGTGCCGGTAAACCGGCATGAGGGTGGACCTTGGTCTGATGGGCATCGTCAGCGAACCGACATGAAAGTAGACCCGTGAGTCCACTAATGGTGGGATTGAACCTCGGGAAGGTTTACTACGTACCATTCCTTGACATGGATCAAAGTCCTCGTAGTTCAAAGGATTGATGGAATACAGTTTAACATCATGCGGGACGATAGTGAACCCTGACGTGAATGAACGACGGGCGATGGGTGTCGGCGAACCGACGTAAATGAGGGACCTTGGTCTGATGGGAGATGGGAGTTTGGCACACCGACAAGGAGACGGTTTGGGCCAATGATTGTTGGGCTTGAACCTCGAGAAGGTTTCCTACGTACCATGCCTTGACATGGATCAAAGACCTCATAGTTCAGGTGGAATACAGTTTAACGTCGTGCTGGACGTAGGTAGAACTCGACGTGAATTGGATGATGGGTGGGCTTGAACCTCGTGGAGGCTTCCTACGTACCATGCCTTGACATGGATCAAAGACCTCGTAGTTCGGAGGATGAGTCGCAACGGCTTGCCATCGGACCGGAATGCAGTTTAACGTCGTGCTGGACAGGGGTGTGCAGTTTAACGTCATGCTGGACGGGGGTGTGACCCGACGTGAAAGTAGACCCGTGAGTCCACTAGTGGTGGGCTTGAACCTCGTGGAGGCTTCCTACGTACCATGCCTTGGCATGGATCAAAGTCCTCGTAGTTCGGGTGAAAATGGGTCGCAACGGCTTACCACTGGACCAGAATGCCGTTTAACGTCTTGCTGGACGGGAATGAGACCCGACGTGAAATGACGGGTGGGCTTGAACCTCAAGGAGGCTTCCTACGTACCATGCCATGGCATGGATCAAAGTCCTCGTAGTTCTCTATGGAATGGGTATCAGGGTCGGTTCTCACTCTAAACCCACGTGAGTCATGCTCGGTGTGAGAAACAAGTGGTTGCAAAGATCTGACGATCACGTCGTGAAGGATGCGTCCATGGGAAGCGAAGAGGGGCTTACGCGTTAGGTGGACCATGGTGCTGGGACTTACTCCAGGATGGAGGCCCATGGTGCGACAAAGCGCGAGAAAGATGGACCTTGGCCCAATGATGGGAGGTACCTCGTCCCATATCACGCCCTCCATTGACCTTGGTAGTGGGGAAGTACGGAGATGCAGAGGTGCAGCCATCCGTTGGGGAGCTAGGGTCGCCCTTCTCCTACGAACATACGCCACTCCGAAAAAGAGGATATCATCCCTTGTGGATGGGTGATTACATTCCCGTGGAGACGAGTGGTGTAACGAATGTTCGAGCTGGGGGGACCCTTCGTGGGAGACACGAGGTCGGATCACAGTTTAACGTCAGGTGTTGAGGACGCGGTGCTTGGCAGTTTAACGTCCTACAGCTCGGACGAGGTGGGTTCACTCCGCACCCCTAAGACTTACATAACCGGTACCCTCTAGTCCTTGGGGAAGGGAAGGTATCAGTAAGGCCATGGTCAAGGGGGGTTGTGGGACGAACCATCGAAGGGTCCACGTTAGCGTGGCTATGCGAAGAAGCAATAGCCGTTAGCGTGCCTATGTGAAGAAGCATTAGGCAAAGAAACGCTACGGGTGGAATTGTCCATGGGACTTTGAAATCACATCGTGTAAACCTGGAGGGTTTGATGGAAAGAGGAATTGCTAAGCAAAGGAGTTTGCATCACGAAGTGGAGTGCCTTGGCCTTAGCACGGGGCATGGGTGCGGATGGAAGGTGCTTCGCGAAGTGGAACAGTGTTCGTGGAGCACTGCCTCGCGAAGAAGGGGTGTCTCGCGAAGCAGGGTCCTGCAAAGCAATGTGAATCACAAAGTGGAGCGCCTTGGCCTTAGCACGGGGCGTGGGTGTGAATGGAATGTGCTTCGCGAAGTGGAACAGTGTTCACGAAGCACTGCCTCACGAAGAAGGGGTGTCTCGTGAAGCAGGGTCCTGCAAAGCAATGTGCTTCGCGAAGTGGAGAGATACTGCCTTAGCATAGGGATCACTAGTATGAGTTGGGTGTTTCGCGAAGCACAAGTGCTCCGCGGCTGCCCGGGTTCCCTTGGGAGTCCCCTTCCTTTGCGAATGCTCTTGAGCTTCGCGAAGGGCATCCCTCTCGGAAGAGGGGCTCAAAACGAAACAAAGGAGAGTCGTCTCGCGAAGTAGGAATACCTCGCAGAGCTCATGATTCCTGGGGCAAAGTGTGCTTCGCGATTCGGGAGAGGAGAAGCCGAAAGGTCCGATTGTCCGTCCACGGGACTCGGGGGGAGTTCAGTATTTATAGGGAAGGGGTGCCACGAAGCAGAACTCGCGGGCCGCCTCCGGTGCTTCGCGGCGCACTGGCGAATGTCAAAGGCGTTCGCGGAGCATCCCCGCCTCGGGAGCTTCGTGGCGGATCGCGAACGTCAAAGGCGTTCGCGAAGAATCACCCCCTCCGGAGCTTCGCGGCGGCTCGCGAACGTCAAAACGCGTTCGCGGGGCATCACCGCCTCCGGAGCTTCGCGGCGGCTCGCAAACGTCAAACGCGTTCGCAGGGCATCACCGCCTCCGGAGCTTCGAAGCGGCTCACGAACGTCAAAGGCGTTCGCGGAGCATCACCGCTTCCGGAGCTTCGCGGAGGCTCGCGAACGTCAAACGCGTTCGCGGAGCATCACCGCCTCCGGAGCTTCGTGAGGCCGCAATGGTCGGGGCGCTTCGCGGCGCGGCATCGCGAGGGAGCTTCGCGCCGGGGCTTCGCGAGGCAGCGCGCCTGCATTCCTTTTTTTCTCCTTTCTTTCAGGCCATATTTTGGCGCCAACAAATGCCCCCCCTCAGACTTTGAGCCATGGAGGGAAAGGGTCGAAGTCTGAGGGAAAATCGCCAAAATTGTTGGAGGTTCACGATGCCGTTCCGCGAAGGGGGCCCGCGATCCTGACTGGGGCTGCGGATCCGGACGCGCCGCGATGATCCGCGCGGGGGAGGCACGCCGCGATGCTCTGGGGACGCCACCTATAAATAGGGGGGTTGACCTCTTTTGTCTTCACGTGCCTTCCTTGTCTTTTTGTGCTCTCGACTTCGCGAAGCTCCACGTACTCCGCGACAGCCCTCCGCGAATCGAGCTTCGCGGCGAACCGCGGGTCTCCGGCTCCGCGTCCGCGCTAAGCGAACATCTGCTTGTCGGCCTTGGCTGGGCTTCCCAACTTTCTCTCGCGACCAATCATCGCGATTTAGCTTCGCGATTCTGCTTCGCGGTCGAGCTTCGTGGTCGAGCTTCGCGATCCAGCTGAAAAAATTCTTTTCTGAGGGCTACAGTTAGAATTGCCCATCAAGAGGCTGTATTGGGGGTACTTGCGGATGCTGCTCGTCGGGATGAAATGGACAACTGTCCAGGATTGGGGGAGATGGTCCTAAGCCATTCGGACCACACTTCTTTGACAGATCTATTATCAGAGTGTCAGAAGGATTATCCGCAATGCAAGAAACTGCCACTGTATGGCTTCAGGTTGAGGGATGACGTCTTTATCCCTGAGGCGAGTAGGGATGAACCAGCTTGCTGGTTCAGGAGCATACCATGCCAACACCAATGGTTCAGGGCGGCCGATGGTCATGCATAGGAGAACTTCACACCCGTCACCGCTGACTGTCTCTACAACCATGTGAACGACATTGATGTGAGGCCACTACAACCGGAGACGTACCCTCCTCTCTACCACACCATACTGAAGGCGGCTTTGTTGGATTCGAAGAAAGGATGGTCCGATGAGTGGGACCTGTGCTAGGGTGGCAACTTTATCGATGACTGGGCCTGGGCCTACTGGGTAGGCGCCTCATGTGAGGAGTTCGGGGCCGAGCTGAGGAGAGTGGGGTTGTATGAGGCGGCGTGGGCCTCCCAATTCCACATTTACCAACCAAAGAAACTAATGCCGGAATTACTGAGTAGATGGTCGTCCAGGACCAACACTTTCCACCTGCATCACGGGGAGGTGGGCATCAGCCTGTGGGATGTCCACCAGATTTCTGGGGTCCTGATCTTGGGGGCCATGTATGACGAATTCCTCCCCGTCATCGGTGTGTGGGAGGATACGGAGCAAATTCCGCGACTGGCGTCGGCACTGATGGCACTTGTCCCTAGAGAGGACAAGGAGGCAGTGAGGGATGTCCATTTTAGGAGATGGTTCAAATGCTTCCTGTACTTCCCAGAGAATCGGGAGTTCCCTCCGAGGCCTCAAACTTGTCCGAGAGCGGCCCAACGGGGGAAGGGGCACTCGTACTGGCGGGTCTTGGAGGACAGCCAATGGAAGACTTGGGGTTTCAGTGTCAGCACAAAACAACAGCCGATAGTCAGGATGGAGGCGTTCATCGTGGCTCTTATCTGTGGTTGGATCCTATCGGTGAGAGATACAAGCATGGGGGTACGGCCCAGCTCGTTTATCATGGCGCCGATGTTGGCCATGGGGCAGCGGATCAATCTGGGGATTCCGATGCTCACCAAACTATACAGAATGCTGCGGCACATTAGCGAGGGCAAGAAGACACCAAGGATATGCGGGCCCTTCCACCTACTGTATGGGTGGATCACAGCGCATATTAGGGGGATTTATGAGTATCCAAACCCCATTTCGTCGCCGGGATCAAACTTCTGCCCCTCCATCCAGAATGCAGTCGGGAGATTCCCGTTCAAACTGACTGTTCCGATGGTACTGAATCGGGTGTGGAGGGAAGACGAGTTTAATTTCCACCCCTTCCCCTTGCCGACGGGGGTACTTACTGATGATGGTCGGGGAACAGAGGAACATCGATCCTACCTCCTGGACTTTCGAGGTGGAGTTTTGGTGGCCCGGATAGATCGTGAGCCACTCTGCGAACCGTACACCCCGCATCGGGTTGCGAGGCAGTTCTGGTGCCTCCAGCGGCTGACCCCGCAGGTCTACTGGGAGGTGCGTCACGAGGAGCACCCGTGTGTGATGAGGCAGTTGTGGATCATGTTCACACGGGAAGATGGGAAGATGCGGATTGCCTTGCCTCCATCCACCACTGCTTTCGGATTGGTGAAGGAGTACACCATCAGTTGGGAGGCTGCTTACCCAGGAGAGATGCTGAAGCAACCAGCTATTCGTGTCGGTGACGGTGGGCCTCCTCTATCTCGAGGTCGGGGTCGGAGGGTAGCTAGGGCCGCTCGAGATAGCAGGGCTGCCATGGCGGCGAGACCCGCACCGACCGAGGGTATGGCAGCAGTGGTGGATCCGGTGATTCCGGAAGAGCAGGGTCATCCGGAGGGGCGGCCACCAAGGGGATTTCGTAGGATATCCACTCAGGCTCCGGGGAAGCATCTGCGTTATATTGACATGGCAGAGGATGTCGTTTTCCTGGAAGCTTGGGACATTTGGGATGTCAGCCGGCAATTCCTCAGTCTACCCGAGATATGGGCCCAACTGAATCGCCTAGGGATGGAATTAGAGGGGATAGGCCCAGTTCGGGCGGGATTCATGGCGTCTCCAGTAGAGGCAGAACAATACTTGACCGAGCTGAAAGATTACGTCCACTCCAGTGGTGTCCCTCGCTCGATGACAGACCGAGTGAGGGTACTATTGAATCAGACGGTCCCTCCACAGTTATCGGCTGCCGATCTGAGGGAGCACTTCCCCTTGCCGGAGGAATCAGAGGACTCCTCTCGGGAGGATGAGGCTGGAGGAGGGATTCCGTTGGAGGAGGGCGAGGTCGGAGACCAAGGCTCAGAATCCGTTGACTTTGCAGAGGATCTCGAGGTAGCACTCCGAACTTCTCTCCTTACGATCCGTTCTTGGGTCACTATGGAATTCTCACCAATGTTTGAGCCATACAGGAGGAACTTGTCCGCATGCCTCGTTCTCGCTCCTTGGCGGGTGATGATGCGGGACCTTCAGAACCCGCGCCTATGGTTGCGTCCAGCTCCGCGTCTGGTGGGACCAGGGCGCCTGAGGTGGCTCTTTCAGAATTTTCAGACCTTCCAACAGTATACAGAGGGCCTCGTCCCGGAGTCCCATCAGCACCAGCTCAAGAGCAGGGCCAGGAGGTTGATCTCTGTAAGTATCCTCTACCGGTCTCCTCGTTATCACATGTATACCATGCCAACTAACGTTTGTGTCTCTCTATGTCGTACAGTTCTTCGACTGGCGTGGGCTGCTGTGGCAAGACTGCTCGGGATGTCTGGTGGCGTCCCTCCTAGGGGCATGCCGGTGATGGTGGTGATCGTCCCCCAATCTTCTCAAGCTGCGACGCACACCATCACTGGTGGGACCATCAGTAGGGCCGTACCCGAAGTCATTGAGGTGGACTCCGAGGAAGAGGATCAACCGGTCGGTCCCTGTCCTGTCGCGCCTGCTTCGGCGTCAGGTGTCGTACCAGATTCAACACCAGATGTAGATCCTGCCGAGGATTTCTTGAGGGCCTATCCCGCGTACGAGCCTGCCAATCGCGCGGACTGGGACGAAACAGCCTCCGACGAGGAAGACAACAGCATTGTCCGCTGCCGGTCATGAAAGCTGATCACGCGCTTTATCAAGGACACCCCCAAGCGCAATGGCTGGCCGAAATGGATAGACTCCGCTCGCGATTGCGCGAACTGTGTGCTGGGGGAGTGGATGCCCAACGTCCTCACGTGCTCATCTGAGATGTTATGGCTGAGAAGATCCGGGAGCATGATCGTGGGCTCAGCGTGGGCTGGCAGCGGAGAAAGGAGACCAGCATCAAGATGCACCAGGAGGCTGAAGGTGAGGTCCAACAGATGCAGACCTGGGCGGACGAGCTTTCAACCTCTCTCGACACACAATCCGAGCTGGTCTCACGGTTGAAGGCCCAGCTGGCAGAGGCAGAAGAGCAGATGAGGCAGACCTTTGAAAACATGGATGTCGTTCAAGCCGGCATAGAGAGGGCCAGAGCCAGGATTGACGAACTGTGCCCCGCCGCTGCTGAGGAGGAGCGGGAGTTGATTCAACGGCAGAAAGCCTTGGATGCCGCAAGTCAACGGGTGGCGGAGCTGCAACGCTCTTTTGATGGGGTCAACCTGTCCATGGGGGGAGTCAACCCCCGGGTATTGTAACAAACCCGAAAACCTTTAATTGGTACTTTCGTGCTTCCATTTTTTTTCTTTCTTTGTTTTGAATGTTGTAGCGCGCACGATTTCCACTATTTGAATCGCCTTGTTACATCCCTAAAATGTTTGCGGGACGTTCGGTGACAATTCTCCAAGCCCACGTGGGTCGAGCCCGATGTGGGAAATAGGAGATAATTTCCCTTTCATCCCACCTAACATGGGAATGGGGATCATGCTCCGGGCATCCGGGATTCGGATTACCAGTCAGGATCTCTGAAAGACGAGAGAGGCTTGATCAGAGAAGGAACTTTCAGGATAGCCGAATTACCATTTCTTCAACGTGCTCTTATGCACGAACGGTGCAATGCCAGGGGCGCTGAAATAGGTCCAAACAGATGAAAATGGGAAATGTGAATCACGATACCCCAGATTCGGAACGCTGTGGGGATGGCGTGACAATAAGGGACAACCGTTAACCTCAGAGGAGAAGCGGTATCCTTACTGCGTTATCCTGTAATGGGGACAACAAGCGAGGGTCGACCGTTGACCAAATTCAAAACATGAGACCATGTCACAAATGTTGTTGATCAATCCTTCGGGACGTTGGCCCAAGACAGCTGGCAGACCATAGGTCAGACATCCATACTGTAAGGGGGTCCTTCCAGACATGACCCATCTTCTGGAACGTTGGCCCAGGATGGTAGGTGAGGTGATGCGGCATAAGACCAGGCCGTTAGGGGGTTCCTTCAGACATGAAAAGGGGACAATGGTCCGAATAAGGGGTACGAAAAGCGTGGAACATAGAGTGATGGTTTGTCCGAATGGAATCCAACACTTAGGCAGTTACACCACCGTGGTGGGAGCACACCAGACAGGTGCATCGGTCTGATCATGGATCATTCCTTATTTGTGACAGGGCCTCTCTGTCGAGGGGATCTGTCACTTCCCAATGTGATCTTGGGGCATCCTAAACTTTTTCATGGTAGAATCGCAGTTTAGTGTCATGCGTTGAGGACACACAGCCTCCTGTAACGCCATACGATAGGACGTGGAGCAAAAGGAAAGATCCCAGGGAGCGTGTGGCGCGGTATATATGAAACAGACGTGAATGAGGACTTGGGGTCCAAATCATACCACATACCCCTGGAGGAAACTCTTCAGGTCGAGGGACCAAGAGTGAGGATTAGGCTGGGCCCGAAGTAGAGCGGTCGGGCGTTCCTACGTACCCCATGAGGATGGGAATCAAGCCATACGTAGTTCTGAAAGTGCAGTTTAACGTCATGAGGGATGATGAGAACCCTGGACGTGTTGGTATATATCATGCCAAAACTAATAAGCCCACGTGAGTCGTGCTCGGTGTGGGAAACAAGCAGTAGTAGTGGGAATTTCCCGACAAAAAGGGGCAGGTTAGGGCAAAGGGACGCTCGGTGAATACCGGCCCAGTGACACTAATGCGATCATATAGCGCACCTAGATGCGCGAAGAGGAAGATCCGAGTATGGTGGAATTCCACTTGAACATAAGGAAGTGGAAATGTGTGAATCATAGTACTCGCGATTCAGACCATGATGATGGTGGTGTGACGATAAAGGATAACTGCTGACCATGTTCGCAACACAGCATCCTGTCGCATTGGCCTAGAATGGGGACAGACAAATGAGGGTTGACCGTTGACCATGTTCGAAACACGGGACCGTGTCACAAATGTTGTCAAATATCCGTAGGGACGTTGGCCCGAAATGATTGGAGGGCCCTTAGGTCCAGCATTCATGGAGAGCCCTTAAGGCTAGTATCCATGTCGTCCGAGGGTCCTTTTGGATGTGGAAGAGTATGAGGATCCAAATACCGAGCTCACAAAGCTTGGTCATGGGATGAGGGGAATGTCCCTATGAAAATCCCACACTTCGGACTCTTTGTTGAAACACGTCCGAACACGACAACGAGACGTATTAGATAGGGGGAGCAGATTCCTTTCCCATGGGGAGATCTTAGTTTAGGGTCGTAGAATTCAGACCATGGATGGGTAAAGGGAGCAGAGAGTACATGGAAAGGCGGTTGCAAGACCCGACGTGAATGAGGACCTAAGCCCTACTTACCATGCATTCTCTGGGAAAATGCTCGAGTCGAGTCGAGGGACCGAACACGAAGGTTAGGCTAGGCCCACGGGAAAGTTTTCGGGCGCTCCTACGTATCTCATAAAGATGAGAATCAAGCCGTACGTAGTTCTGGATGGTGGCACGGTAAGGTACCAGTGCCAAGGGAAAAGGGAAGTGTGGGCATGTCCCTTGCACTAAAAGAAGCGGAATTTGATAAATCTTATTTGTCCTTTAAGGTGTATGGTTTTTTTTGTGAAGCGACAGACCTAGAATAGTAGGTCGTGATGTCGCCACAAGGATCAAGCTGTGATGGGCGTTGACAGATGGCATGGCACGTGACCAATAACCAATGTGACGTCCTCTACAACGAGGTCACCACAATGCAGTGTCATTTTTTTCGCCGTGTGGCCAGGACGATAATGTCACAGTTTAGGGTCATATGATAGGACCAGGGTGGTCCTACGTATCCCATGAGGATGGGAATCAAGCTGAACGTAGTTCCGGATAGATCTTAGTTTATGGTCTTAGAGCTCGTACCATGGGAGCCCCAAAGGACGCCGTATTGCAGATTTGCCCCTTTGACATGCAAAGGTGCACTAAGGGATAGTGCCGAAAGTGTCGAGATTCCACCTGAACATGATGGGGTGGAAAATGATGTGAATCATGCAACCAACATTCTAGGACTGAAGGGGATGGAGTGGTGATAGAGGATTGCTGCTGACCATGTTCGCAACATAGAATCCTGTCGCGTTAGCCTGAAATGGGGACAAACAAATGAGCATCGACCGCTGACCGTATTCGCAACGCAGGATCTTATCGATTTGTTGTCCAAAACCCTCGGGGGTGTTGGCCCGTAACAATAGGAGAGCCCTTGGGCGTAGTATCCAGGCCGTTATTGGGGGGTCCCTCCGGGTGTGAATGGTAATGGAAGCCCGAATGGAGGGGAACATGATTCTTGAAAAGTGGAAGGAACTTGACCAAGTTGAATCTGACACTCTTGGTCCTAGACCAGAGTACTCTTAACACATGGTTTGGTAGCTGTATGGAGTCGAGGGACTCGACTTGAAGGTGATCGAGAGATGGCGGATTCTCGGGAGAAGGGGGCATGGTGCCCAAAGCCTTGTATCATACCTACGTATCCCCATTCTAGGGAGGGATGGGCCAAGTGGCCTAGGTGACCAGGAGATCAGGAGATCTCTAAGAGGTGGGGCTGGACCCGAAGCCTAGACATTCAGGTGGTCCTACGTATCCCATGAGGATGGGAATCAAGCCACACACAGTTCATGAAGGGTGCCTTTTAATGTCATGGTGGACAAGGAATATGAGGGCTAACTCTCAAAACTGGGGTGCGCGTGGTGCAGCTATTGCAAACCCGACGTGAAGGAGGACATAATCCCACACTACGCCACGTCGTCCCGTATTCGGGGTCCTGAAGGCAGGACCAGAGAGGTGAATTTTCTGAACTCAAGCTGGGCCCGGAGACAAGGGGTCCGGGCATTCCAACGTATCCTATCAAGATAGGAATCATGGTGGATGTAGTTCCAGATGAGAATCTCAGTTTATGGTCTTAGAGCTCGGACAATAAGTGGTGACCATTCCCGAGTAAGCACAGATGTCAACCCAATCCCTATGCCCGCGTGAGCTAAACTCGGTGTGGGAAACAAGGGGGTATCCTCATCGCAATACTTGGGGTGAGTCGAACGGGCGTTGGTAGAGAGTTCCGAAGGATACCTTCGACATGGCTTGTTCCCCCAACGCGCAGACGTGCACGGAGGAAAAGTACCAAGGGTTCCGAGACTCTACTTGGACACAGTGAAGTGATGAAGGGTGTGAATTGTGCACCTGACATTTTGGGCCAATGGGTCGGTGTGGCGAGAGAGGAAAACTGTTAAACATGGTGGAAAAACAGCATCCATCGCATTAGCCTGAGGTGGGAACGACAAACGAGCATCGACCGCTGACCATATTCGCAACGCGGGATTTTATCGATTTGTTGTCCAAAACCCTTGGGGGCGTTGGCTCGTAACGGTAGGAGAGCCCTTGGGTGAAGTATCCAAGCCATCATTGGGGGTCCCTCCGGGTGTGGAAGATGATGGAAGCCCTGATGCAGGGATACACAAAGCCTGGAAAGTGGGTGCGGACGTGTCCGAGTAAAGCTTGGCATTCCAGGTAATAAACCAGAGTACTCTTAGGCACATTGGTGAACCGCCGAAAAGGGATCGATGAAACAGCTCAGTAAGGAGAGGTACATGGCGTGGTCATTACGAGACTGACGTGAATGAGGACATAATCCCACACCACACCATATAATCCTCTCATGAAGGAAGGGTTGGCCAAGGGGCCAAGATGGGATGAAGATTCCCGAGGGATGGGGCTGGACCCGAATCCTAGACATTCAGGTGGTCCTACGTATCCCATAAGGATGGGAATCAAGCCACACGTAGTTCTCTAAATGTAGTTTAATGTCATACGGGACGAGGAGGGTAATAATATACCCCTAAACAAGGGAGGTGTACGGTATGGAAAAGAAGCCGTCGTGAATGAGGACATAGTCCCACACCACACTATACACTCCTATGAGGGAGCACCTGGGCCATGGCCCGGAAAGGCCAAGGGGCCTCATGGTCAGGCATTGGTCAGGAAGGCCTGACCTGCTTGTAGTTTAATGTCTTGCAATGAGGACAAGGGTCGGGGACCCGAAGAGGCCAAGGGGCCTGAGGCTGGGCCTCGGAAGGGAAGGCGTACGGCATTGTACATGATCCTGACGTGAATGGGGACGTAGTCCCACATCACACCGTACACCCCGGGTAAGAGGTTGGGCGAAGGGGCCCGAGAAGGCCAAGGGGCCTATGGTCAGGCGTCAGTCAGGAAGGCCTGACTGGGTTGCAGTTTAATGTCTTGCAGTAAGGACGGGGGGCCATGGGCCCGAGGAGGCCAAGGGGCCTGAGGCTGGGCCTCGTAAGGGGGGGCGTACGGCATGGCACATGATCCCGACGTGAATGAGGACATAGTCCTACACCACACTGTATTCCCCTATGGGGAATCAGGGCTGTGGGCCTGATTGCAAGCACCGCCCTGGGGGAAGTTTGTCACCTCGGGATGGGGCAGAATGAATCACTGCACTCGATGGCTGGGACATCTCGGGGTGGACCCGAAGATCCAGGACACTATTGACCACGTTCTAAACACAGCATTCCTATGGTATCCTGATATGGAAGCAACAAGTGAGCGTTGACCGCTGACCAAATTCGCAACGCGGGACTTGTATCGGCTTGTTGCTTGAAACCCTCGGGGGTGTTGGCCCGTAACGGTAGGAGAGCCCTTGGACGTTGTATCCAGGCCGTTATTGGGGGTCCCTCTGGGTGTGGAAGACGATGGAATCCCAGTCAAGGAGATGATGAAGCATAGTTGTGTCCATCCATGAAAGGGGCAAACATCTCCATGGGGGATGTATAGCCGGGTCGAGGCTTGCTCGATGTGAGTTGGGAAAAAAGTGTGCACCCTGCCATATCTTGACCTGAGGGGAGGATCTTGGCTTTTGGGCTGGGCCAACGGACGAAATGTCCGGGCGTTCCTATGTATCTCATGAGGATGAGAATCAAGCCATACTTAGTTCTTGAAGGCCATGCAGTTTAGCGTCATGCGGTGAGGACGTGGGAGGATAGAAGAACGGGAGTGGGCACATGGTGTGACCCTTACAATCCTTGTGTGAGCGGGGTAGTTTGAGCGGGGCTAAGAAAGTCTACTCCTGCTGCACAAAGATTCTCCAAGGAAACTACCCCCAGGGGGAATAGTGGAAGAGAAATGCTTGGGGCTGGGCTCAAGACGAGGCGTCCGAGTGTTCCTACGTATCCCATGAATATGGTAATCAAGCCACACGTAGTTCCTGACATGCAGTTTAACGTCATGCGGGACGAGGGGCATCTCATTCGGGGATGTGTACGATATGGCAAGTAATCCGACGTGAATGAGGACGTAGTCCTACACCCCACCGTACGATCCCGTAAGAGGGTAAGTCGGGGAAAAATGAGGGGGCCTGGGGCCAGACCGCGGTCAGGGAGACCTGACCAGCTTGTGGTTTAACGTCTCGCGGTGAAGACGGGGGGCCAGGGGCCCAAGGAGGCCAAGGGGCCTGAGACTGGGCCTCAGTCAGGAAGGCCTGACTGGCTTGCAGTTTAATGTCTTGCAGTCAGGACGAGGGGCCAGGGGCCCAAAGAGGCCAAGGGGCCTGAGGCTGAGCCTCGGTCAGGAAGGCCTGACTTGCTTGCAGTTTAACGTCTTGCTGTAAAGATGGGGGGCCAGGGGCCCAAGGAGGCCAAGGGGCCTGAGGCTGAGCCTCAGTCAGGAAGGCCTGACTGGCTTGCAGTTTAACGTCTTGCAGTAAGGCCGGAGATGCAGTTTAAGGTCGTGCAATACCATCTCGCAGTTTAGGGTCGTGTAGGACCCTCTCGCAGTTTAGGGTCGTGCAGGACTTTACAGTTTAGGGTCATGTTGGATCGTAATGTGCAGTTTAAGGTCATGCGGGACCATTTCATAGTTTATCGTCTCGTAGGACGAAGATGCAGTTTAAGGTCGTGCAGGACCATCTTGCAGTTTAGGGTCGTGCAGGACCCTCTCGCAGTTTAGGGTCGTGTAGGACCATCTGTTGCCCCAGGAAAAGTATCGCTTGAGGAATTTGGCATTGGTGGGAGGGGTTATACACTCTCCATCGGTGGTCACCAAGGAGTATTCTCCATTGGGGTAAACCTTATGGATGATATAATGCCCTTCCCATTTGGGTTCTAATTTTGGCGGTTTCCTACTGGGAATCATTGGCCCTCGAAGGGCCAGTACCAGGTCGCCCTGTAGAAAAGAGCAGAGACGAACCTTCTTGTCGAAGGCCCTCGCTATCTTGTCCTGATGCCTTTCCAGATTGTGCAGGGCATGGAGCCGGTTCTCGTCCAGTGCTTCCAATTCAGCTAGACGGATCTCGGCTACCTCATTTGATGTCTGGTGATCATAAACTGCAGTGCGTAGCGACGACAGTTTGATCTCAATGGGTAGGACGGCCTCAGCTCCATACACCAGGGAATATGGGGTCACCTGGGTAGAGTTGCGAGTCGTCGTCCGGTAAGCCCAGAGGGCGTTGGGGAGCTTGTCCGGCCAACTTTTCTTGTTCTGGACAACCATCTTCTGCAGAATGTTAGAGAGGGTCTTGTTGAACACCTCGATCTGTCCATTCACCTGCGCGTGGTAGCGAGAGGTATGGTTCGACCGGATGTTGTACTTGGCGTACAACTTCTTTAATTCAGCTGCTCGGATGTTGGTGCCGTTATCAGTGAGGATGGCGTGAGGTACCCCAAACCGGTGGATAATATTGGAGCTCATGAAGTCAATGATGGAACGGGCCTTGACCTCTTTGAGCGGAAATGCCTCTACCCACTTGGAGAAGAAATCTGTAGCAGTCAGGATGAACCTACACTGGCGGGATGTTGCCGATGTATACGGTCCCACTACATCAAGCCCCCATACCGCAAATGGCCAAGAGTACTTGGTGGGGTGGAGGGGCTCTGGCGGCCGATGCAGGAAGTTGGCGTGAACTTGGAACGCGTGGCATCTCTTGGCATACCCAATGCAATCGTGGATCATAGAGGGCCAAAAGTACCCTAACCTCCGGATTTGATGGGACAGCTTCGGCCCAGCTTGATGGGCGCCACAGGAACCGGCGTGAATCACTTGCATAACTTGAGGTGTCTCTACTCCTTGTATGCAACGAAAGAGGACACCATCAAAACTCCGCTTATAAAGAATATGTTCAAGACTAGGGCCATTCTATAGGGTAAATTGCAGCGCGCGGTGTCGGATTCGCTCGCGCTCGTCCCGGTCGTCCGGGAGGCGACCATTTTGGAGATACTCGACAAAAGGTGCCCTCCAGTCGGGAGTGGCTTCAATCACTGCGTCTAACGAGCCCGGGACTCCTAACGTAGAGGGTCCGGCCGTGAGATGACTTACCCGCAGTCCATCATTGTCCTCTTGGGTGACCGGAGCAATAACTCTCCGGTGTGGAACATGTATGATCAAATCATCTTGCTCGGGTTCTGCGAGCGATGCGGCCAAGCCATCCAGGGCGTCCTCTTGGTCGTTCTGCGACCGTGGGACATGGGTAACCTCTAGTCGAGAAGAGAATCTGGCCATTAGGCAGAGGGTGTACTCCAACAACGGTGTAAGCTCCGACTTCCTGACGACGTAGTCGCAATTAACCTGTTTGATTACCAGCTCGAAATCTCCCGTCACATGTAGATGGGGCACATGGATCTCAAGGGCCAACTGGAGGCCAGTAATGAGAGCCTGGTACTCTACCTCATTGTTCATACAACCTTCTGATAGCAGGAACGAGTATGGAAGGATAGCCTGTGCCGGGGTGATGAAGACAATACCCAGGCCCACTCTGTTGAGCTTGGGATCATTGAGCCTCCTACCGGTGGGGCTCCAGGAGGCGCCATCGAAATGCATTTGCCAACACGGGATAGTATGATCGACCGAGAAGATCGTCTCGTCAGGGAAATCCAGGTCCAGGGATTGATCCGCAGAGGTTGGATGGGCAGCTAAAAAGTCTACCAATGCCTGTCCCTTAATGGCCTTCTGAGGAATGAACCTGATATCAAACTGCTGGAGGATCACCGCCCACCGTGCGAGTCGGCCAGTCAGCATGGGGCGGTTCAGGATGTACTTCAGTGGATCTACCAGGGAGACCAATGGCATCTCATGGTGCTGCAGGTAATGTCGCAACTTCTGCACGGCGAATACGAGCGCAAGGAAGCTATTTTCGATAGGGGAGTATCTTACCTCCATATCGAGAAGCATGCGGCTGAGATAGTAGAGACTATTCTCAGTACCCTCGTTATTCTTCTGGGCGAGCAGCGCACTGAGGGATTTCTCCAGGGTGGTCACATAAAGGATCAACAGCTTTTCGGAGATGGGTGGCATCAAGACTGGAGGTTGGAGCAGGTACTGCTTGATTTCCTCCAAGGCGGTCCGACACTCCTCATCCCATTCGTAGGCGGCGCCCTTCTTCATGAGCCGGGAAAAGGGCTTACACTTGCCAGCCAGATTCGCGATGAATCGGCGTATGTAGGCTAAGTGGCCTTGAAGGCCTTGAAGCTCCTGAATCTTGCTCGAGGGAGGCATTTGGCTGATGGCCTTGATCTTCTCTGGGTCGATCTCGATACCTCGGTATCTGACAACAAAGCCCAGGAACTTTCCAGAGGTGACCCCGAAGGCACATTTTAGCGGGTTCATCTTCAGGTGACGGGAACGGAGGAAACCGAACACGTTCCCGAGGTCTTTGAGATGGTCCTGGAGCTGACATGATTTGACTACGAGGTCATCCACGTAGCATTCCACCAATGTCTCGAGAATCGGTTTGAATAT
Source organism: Viscum album (assembly GCA_963277665.1). Lineage (NCBI taxonomy): Eukaryota > Viridiplantae > Streptophyta > Magnoliopsida > Santalales > Viscaceae > Viscum > Viscum album. Next base: position 719,888,467 of record OY728145.1, on the reverse strand, counting down.
GAGATGCATGGCCCTTTGATAAGTGGAACCTGCATTCTTCAAACCGAATGGAATAACCTGGTAGCAAAAGGTACCTTGGGGAGCCCTGAAGGCAGTGGACTCCTCGTCTTCGGGGGCCATCCGGATCTGGTTGTAGCTGGAGTATTCATCCGTGAAAGAGAGGTCTTGGAACCCGGTGGTGGCGTCAATCAATAACTCTGTCACCGGGAGTGGGAAGTCATCCTTTGGGCAGTGGCGATTAAGATCGCGGAAGTCGATGCAGAATCTGATCTGCCCATTCTTCTTCCTGACTGGCACAATGTTGGCAAGCCATTTGGGGTATTGGACCTCTTTAATGAAGTTGGCTTTGATAAGCTTATCAAATTTGGCCTCAACCATGGCACCATGAGAAGGGTGCATTTTCCTGGGAGGCTGCTTAAACCCACGATGTTTTGCCTGGAGGCCCAGACGGTGAATGACTACCTGGGGATCTAGTCCTGGCATCTCATTATAACTCCAGGCAAACACATCATGGTGCTGTTTGAGGAAGTCTACGTACTGCTGCCGCTCCTTGGGGGACATGGATGCACTGATCAATGTGGGTTTCGGATCTGCCTCGCTACCAAGGTTCACCTGTACCAGTTCATCAACCGTGGTAGAGACGCCTTCTTCAAAGTCAGGGGGTGCATCCTCCAGGTCTTCCTCCCCACCCGTAGGGGAACGTCCCGCGACGAAAGATACTGCTGGGCTATCAAAACCCGAGGGGCATATGGTGCCGGCTTGGGCAGCGGCGGTCATCACATCGGGAGACTCAGTTGCCATTGAGACCGTAGTAATGAATGCATTCGATCCTATCCCATCTGGCCTTCGGCCTAAGGGGCCACGTTTGATAATATCAAAGCAGTGGTGACATGTCGGCCTGAGTCGGTGGATTCCAGCCCGGCGGAAGAGACACGTATGGCGTACCGCTGTCATCATAAGCTTGACGTCCCAGTACCGTACAGGGGTAGGAGGTTCTGGGATGACCTGAGCCTGGTTGATGTAGGAGTAGGAGGTGATTTTCCGCCGTCGCTTGGACACGGGAACATGCCTTCCTTGCGTACTCGAAACAACAAAACATTTACCCATGTCGGGGGTCATAGCCTCCAACTGATGGATCGGAAGGATGTAGGCGTCATCCCTACTTGCCCAGGGATCACTTGTGACCGGGGCGGGTCCATCCTCACTTACTAGGATTTGTTTACCCTTACTTTTGTAATAACCCGCATCCAGGTAGCGGGCCTCACAAGAAGCGAAAGGGGACACATCTCCTTGGAGCAAGCCTACTCGACCGTTGAGGGAGTACTTGAGGCACCGGTGATACGACGAAGGGACTGCTGCATGAAGATGGAGCCATGGCCTACCCATCAACGCGTTGTAGGCGGTGTCCTGAGAGACAACCATGAACTCGGTGCTGGCAACCAAGCCACCGAACTGAGTCTTCAGGCGGATCTTTCCGACTGGGGTTTGCTCAGTCCTGTCGTACCCCTGGATCCTGAGGTCAGAGGGAGTCAAATCACCTTCAGACAGACCCAGCTTTTGCAACGTCTGGGTCGGAATTAGATTGATTCCAGAACCCGTGTCAATGAGATAGTAGCGGATTTCCACGCCATTAAAGTGGCCAGTGATGTATAGCGGGAGAATGTGCCCCTGTATAGGAGGGTCCTCATATTCACCAGAGAACGAGATAACCGCCTGACACTCGGCGTTTTCAATCGCCTCGGTATGGAAGGCTTCCGCAGCTGCTACCTCCGTCTCAAACTGGAGGGGGCTCCTTAAGGCCTCGGCAAGTGCCTCGCGCATTTCAGATGACAGGCAGAGGGCCTCAAGGATGGAGAGCCTTGCCGGAATGTCGGTCAGGTGTTTCAAGACATCATATTTGCGTGCCAAACGCGAACCTCTGCTTACAGGAGGTCGCTCGGCACTTGGAGACACAACGGGTCATGCTGGTTGGACCGGCGATCGGCCAGTACTGGGTACATCCTGCTTCCTACTAGTTGAAGCCTGGAGGATAGTCACCGGACTAGGATTGGGCAGCAGAGGCTGGCCTGTAGCCGGGAAAGACCGACTGTGATATTAAAGGGGCAGCTCTCCCCGATCAAGTAGCACGAAAGACGGTGGAGGTAGAGCTGAGGGTGTTAGATGGGGTTGCGCGTGCTATGATCTGCGCTGAGCCTGCTGCCTGGTCTCAGTAGCATGCACGGCTTGGCCAAAAGTGACTGCTGACGTACCTTGATGATTGGCACGATTGCGATCCCGGTGACGTTGACGTTGGCTGGGAACGTTGGGGAGGTCTTCCCAGCATTCCCCCTCATCGGGGGTCATATAGGGCTTTACCAGCTCCACGGTGTTGACTGAAGCGTACCCCTAACTGTCGCTCGAGGAGTCATCCACCACTGGGGGGATTCTGGGAGGAATCCCCATTTCAGGGGGCATAAAATCACCGAGAGTGCGGGATGACGACGACACCGGGGGTGCGCGTTGCTTCTTCTTGCGTCACCGCTGCTTTCCCTTTTGGGAAGAGGTCGACTGCGAAGATGATGCAGAGGCACCGGCTACTTCTTCTGAATGTTCTGACTGCTTCAGGAATGCCCGGATGATACCATGGGCACGGACGACAGTTTTTCAAGCCATCCAGTCATCGTATTTCCGGGATCCGCGGCTAGGGACCTGTTGCCACTCGCTTTCGTTGTCGCTACCGATCTCTGATCCTACAAAGACACCCACCACTTGTGCTGGTGCCAGGCCCAACTTGACTATGTTTTTATTGACCTGGTCTTGAAGCCAGTCCTTAAACACATAGCATTGCTTGAGGGTGTGCCCCAAAATCTAATGATAAGGGCAGTAGTTGGGGTGATCAGAGAGATTTTCCTCTGCCGGCCTTCTGCACTCGGGCAGGCGCACAATCCCTTGCTCTAGAGCACTTCAGAAATAGCCAGAGACCTGATTTTCATTAAATGAATAAGTCTGGTGCCTTCTTTCCGGATAGGGGGCCCTGGGGGCCTGGCCCTGACGAGGGGCCGGAGGGGCCTGCCAAGGAGGCAGTGCCTAATTGTCCCGCCTAGGTGGCGGTGGCGCATTGCGCGGGGGAACCTGTCGATTCTGGGGCGGTCGCTGCTGGGCAGGAGCCTGTGCTTGAGGTGGAGGACCTCTGCGGGGTTGCGGGGGTGGTGCCACCGACAGTAACTCCAGCTGCCTCGGGGATTCTATTTGGGCCACCGCGGCGGGTTCAGCCCTGGCGGCCCTCCTGGCTGGGATCATGGGGGGCAACAAACGTGCCTGACTAGCCTGTTGCAGGGCTTCCTCGAGGTGCTGAGCCTTATCAGAGAATTCCCTGAACCCTCCAGCGTAGTTCTGGGTGATCAGAGAGGGTACAAGCTCTGTCTTGACGTTCCACACACACATCGTCAGTAATTGCTCCTGATTCAGTGGCATATCGAGGGAATACGTAAGTCCCATCCACCGGGTGATGAAATTGGCAACCCGCTCATCAGGCCTCTTCTTGCACTTGAAGAGGTCCGCAATGCTGGTCTTCCGCGTGGTGGAGCTGAACTGGTATAGGAACTACCGGCAGAGATCCTACCAACCGGTCATCGATCCAATAGGGAGCTGTCTGTACCAAACGAATGCCGGACCTTCCAATGTCTGTACAAAACATCAGAGTTTAGCAGCTTCTTGCTGAGCTGGGGTCCCCAGCATGGGGTCACACCTGGAAGAGAAATGAGCCAAGTGCAGAGGCGGGTCCCCTGTCCCGTTGAAGGGAGAGAAAGTGGGGTTCCCAAAACCTGGAGGTGCGGGCATATCATCCACCCACACGGGATAAGGCTTGCCATCCGGTGGGACCGCCACCTGCCGTGTTTCTAACGCTTCAAGGCGGGCTGTGAGTGCCGCAATAATATCATCCGGGCGGGGGTCCCTGTCTTGACGGGGATCCCTAACCACAAGTGCATTTCCAGGTTCTTCAAAACGGTAGACGGCTTCGGCCGCTCGTGGGTCAACTGGCTGGACGACCTGCGGGGCGACTGGGGGAACCCAGACCGGATTCTTCGGGTTGCTCCATCGCTCAGGGGGGGTGGCGAAACGTATCGCGCCCTCTTGCCATACGTCCCGGCTTCTGCCCTGTCTGCAGCAGTAGCATGATCAGGGTTTCCTGGAGGCATCTCACCGGGGGGAAATTGTTCCTGCCCCTGCTGCCCCGGCCTGAGATTACCATAGTCAGGTCGCCGCTCTGCGGCGCGCTCAGCCAAGAGTTCGTCAACTAGCCTCTTCTTCTCGGCAAGATGCTGGCATAACATGGCCTTCTCGGAATCTTCGTCCGTTTTCTGCACAGAGGCGGACGGATCGAAGTGCTTGATAGTTCTGACGTGCTCCTTACCCTTGCCGGTGTTTCGACCGAGTGCCAGCGACTCGGTGGGTACGGGGAGGCCCAGCAGGTTCCTCTGCTGATGGGTAACTCTCCCGGATGGGTCCAGTAGTGGACGTACGCCCTCGAGGGGTAAGTCTCCATCAAGGAGTTCAAGCTCGTCTTCCTTGTCCACGATGTCGGCCATGTGGACCGCAACGCCTCTTGAAGGCATGTCCTCGATGTCGCATAGCGAATCGGGCTGCCGTCAGATAGGATCAAAGAGGAGAGCGGCATAGTGTCCCCAACCACGGACTTGCACATGGGGGGTGGCTTCCCTGACGATTATGCGGAGTGCTTTAAGACTCTGAATTCATTTCTGTTGAAGGGCACTCTGGCGGCCTGTCGACTCAGGGTGCTGGGCCACAAGGAGTGCGGCCACATCGATCAGGCGGCACTGCTCGCCGATTTCTTCGAAGTGCTCCCTAATTCTGGGGTACACCACCCGTTCGTAACGGAGGAGGAAGTGCGTCACCCATAGGGTTCGACAAAATCACCCCACTTCTTCAGGGGTAAGAGACTCTGGTACGCGAAAATTTAGCACCGCCGTCAGCCAGAATTTCTCCGGGAAGTAATCTGCTGCAAGAATACTCCAGAAGCTCCTGGGCTCTAACTCAGGGTCTGGCCCTGTGTTGCCCCACTCATCAACCAGGGGTGGATGAGGGACCGGTAGCGACACCGAGGCAGACCTCTGGGATAGTAGACTTGGCGGCGGAGAATACAGCGACCGAGCTGACTGGCCGCCGAACTCCGGGCCATCCTCCGAAGAGCGAGGTGACCTGGCCACGATGTCACAGTACGATGGGCTGATAGCCACAGCTTCCAGCACAGGAATCGAAACTACTGGTGACCGGTCATGTTGTCTCTCTACAGCCATTGGGCCCCAAAATAGCACTCTGTGGTCTCTGGTAGAGGTAGAGGGCACATCTGGTGACGATGGTGGCGATTGCGCGGTCGAGACCTGTGGAATTCCCAGAATCTCTTCCTCCTGGATGTACCTACGGAGGGAGATGGGAATCTGGTGGACCTCATGTTCCGGGAGAATGAGGCTAACGCGTCTGGTTCCTGCCCCAGTCCTTAATACGAAGGAGCGGGGAGAAGACTCCATGGCTGAGTCGCATTCTGCCTCAGAGTCGAAGAAGCGGGCAGGTTTGATCTCCACCTGGTCTTTCCCAGGACTCTTCTTGTGGAGGCGACGACCTGCTCCCCTACCCCGGGGTGGAACTTCGGGACTGGGTTGATCCCTATCATGGAGTCCCGGGGCGGTGCTGGCGCCGTGGTGGAGAGGGCCCCCACTCGAGATGGCCGAGGTGCGAGGGGCACCAGGGAAGATGTCGAAGGGTACATGGGGAGGGCCTCCATGAACAGCACCCGTGTAGGCGGGGCCTCTGTTGGAATTGGCAGGAGCATGGGGAGGACCTCCATGGTCACTGCGGGCAGAGCGAGGCTGACCTTCACTCCTATAGTTGCTGGGGTGAGGAGGACCTTCGCCGGTTGCAGAGAAAACGTAGGGAGGGCCCCCATGTTGGAGAAGGACCAGATGGATGGATCCTTCAGATCGGCGATCGGGGGCAGGAGGATGGACCCCATAACCCGTATGGTGGGCGCGGGAAAGATTTTCGTGCTGGGCGTCACTGCCGCGGGGCAGGTCTTCCTTGGGGATGGGGGTAGCACGAGGCATGCCTCCATGACAGACTTCAGAGCGGGGAAGGCCCACGCTCTATGAAGTAGTGGCACGGGGAGGACCTCCGTACGGGGTGATATCACCGAGGGTTAGCTCGCGGCGATCACCACTTGGGCCGACAACCCGGAGGGTCAACCCAGCCTGCCCGTGGGGCGGTTGGGGTCTCGATCTTGGTCGGGTAAAAGAGTGCCCCTGCTCATGGTATGCGGGGGCTTCGTGATGCACGTCGGCGGTGGCTCGAGCCACTGTAGATTTCGACGTCGACGCGCCTAGGCGAGCGTCCTCGGCCCGGGCCCGGCGCTGACGTCGGGTCAGGCGAGCTGGTGCAGGTGGTGCAAGGGCATGGCCTACCTGCTCTTCCTGCAGAGCCGGATGGCGGCGCTGACGCGGCCGGGCGGGAGCTCTCGCCTGGATCCCTTGGTTCGGGGCCCTGAGTGGGCTGAGCCGGACGGCGCCCGCCTCTTCGGCGTAAGGCATGGAGTTGTCAAGGCATTCCGGGGACAGGCTCCCGAAACGGTTGAACGTTGGGGTGGGGAGCGGGGGCTCCCTGCGCGGCCTGTTAGGGCGGCGTTGACGACGAGGCCCGGACGCCTCCAGGTCCAGACGGGCCATATCCCTAGTTGGGATGACCCCTTCCTCCTCGTACCTGCGCAAAAGGTTGTTGATCACCCTTCGCTGGATGAACTATGATGGGGAAAGGGGGCGTGGGCGCCCCGTATTCCGCGATGTGGTAGCCTTCGTGGCGGTAGGGGCGCCATGTGGGGTGGTTGTGGCGATGTTTCCCCTGCCCCTGCGTAGGCTAGCGGGTGATGATCGCGTCTCTGTAACAGCAACCTGGTTCCTGAGAAACGAAGGGATCAACTCATCAGCACTGAGAGGAAAATGATTGACAGCCAGTGCCCCAGCGTCCTTCCATTCACCACGTCTGTAAGAAGGATCCACACCAACACGCTGCAGAATGGAATGCCCCACGTTCTACTGCCCCGACTTCCGGTGAGTTTCATGACAGGCCCGCTATTTTCTTGGTGGGACCAGGCGCCAGATATCTGGATTCGGTGACACATCAATCTACTGGTGTCTCGAACGCTACTAATCTCCATACTGAGGAGAAGAATTTCACGTCGGGTTCACCATTTCTGTTTCCGACGCTTCCGCCGGGGTGCGCGCGCATCCGTCCGTCCGCGGAGGAGGACGCCAGGCTTTGTTGCCCCGCATTCCCGCTTTCCAAAGGCGGGTGGCATTCGTTCCTTGTTCAGGTACGTCTGCTCCTTGATCGAAACGGGATGATGGGATGTCGGTTCTTCCCTCCGTGGATTCCTCCTCGGAGCTCGTCACCTAGTCCGGGTCTCCCTCATAGATTTAATACGTAGTTCGTGAAACTCTTCCCAGTTCCATGTTTCCATGGACGCCGGTTAATTACACTGCTTCTGTCAGGACATTCCAAAGGGTCCAGTCAAGGCAGCAACCTTTAGTCGGGGGAGTAGTCACATTGAGGCATCAGTAGCGTGTCTGGATGCTGGGGAACCTGGCGTGTTTGTCTGTCGTCCCTGGTCATAGGGCTTCTCGAGGGCGTGGAAGCCCGAGGCATCCCACATCGAACGCGGGGAATTATATGCCATAGACACATATCTGAGGTTTTCCTCAGCTTCTCGTGTTTAACACAGGGTATGCCGTGAGTTTAACGTCCAGCGGAGACGGATCAGCCCGATCAAAGCATTAGCTAGGATGGATCAGATTGAGGGATTTCTCTAGAAGGGATGCTGATACCGGGGACAGCCCATAGGCGGCTGTGAAGAGTGTACCGACATGGTCTCATCGGGATATGACGGTCCGGGCGAGGATCAGGTTGGATAGTGGATGAATGGAGCGGAGGGGAGTGAAATGGGACCATCGCAGGGGCGACGGTGGAGTTGGGCTTGAGCCTTGAAGAGGCTTCCTACGTATCCCCGTGGCAGGGAATCAAAGTCCGCGTAGTTCGGGACGGTGCTGGTAAATCGGCATGAGGGTGTACCTTGGTCCGATGGGCATCGTCAGCGAACCGACGTGAAAGTAGACCCATGAGTCCACTAATGGTGGGCTTGAACCTCGGGAAGGTTTCCTATGTACCATGCCTTGACATGGATCAAAGTCATCGTAGTTCAAAGGATTGATGGAATACAGTTTAACGTCATGCGAGATGATAGTGAACCCTGACGTGAATGAACGACGGGCGATGGGTGTCGGCGAACCGACGTAAAAGAGGGACCTTGGTCTGATGGGAGATGGGAGTTTGGCACACCGACAAGGAGACGGTTTGGGCCAATGATTGTTGGGCTTGAACCTCGAGAAGGTTTCCTACCTACCATGCCTTGACATGGATCAAAGACCTCGTAGTTCATGTGGAATACAGTTTAACGTCGTGCTGGACGTAGGTAGAACTCGATGTGAATTGGATGATGGGTGGGCTTGAACCTCGTGGAGGCTTCCTACGTACCTTGCCTTGACATGGATCAAAGACCTCGTAGTTCGGAGGATGAGTCATAATGGCTTGCCATCGGACCGGAATGCAGTTTAACGTCGTGCTGGACGGGGGTGTGACCCGACGTGAAAGTAGACCCGTGAGTCCACTAGTAGTGGGCTTGAACCTCGTGGAGGCTTCCTACGTACCATGCCTTGGCATGGATCAATGTCCTCGTAGTTCGGGTGAAAATGGGTCGCAACGGCTTACCACTGGACCAGAATGCAGTTTAACGTCGTGCTGAACGGGAATGAGACCCAACGTGAAATGAAGGGTGGGCTTGAACCTCAGGGAGGCTTCCTACGTACCATACATTGGCATGGATCAAAGTCCTCGTAGTTCACTATGGAATGGGTGTTAGGTTCGGTGCCCACTCTAAGCCCACGTGAGTCATGCTCGGTGTGTGAAACAAGAGGTTGCAAGGACCTGGCTATCACGTCGCGAAGGATGCATCCGTGGGAAGCGAAGAGGGGCTTACGCGTTAGGTGGCCCATGGTGCTGGGACTTACTCTAGGATGGAGGCCCATGGTGCGACAAAGCGCGAGAAAGATGGACCTTGTCCCAATGATGGGAGGTACCTCGTCCCATATCACGCCCTCCACTGACCTTGGTAGTGGGGAAGTACGAAGATGCAGAGGTGCAGCCATCCATTGGGGATCTAGGGTCGCCCTTCTCCTACGAACATACGCCACTCCGAAAAGGAAGATATCATCCCTTGTGGATGGGTGATTCCATTCCCATGGAGACGAGTGGTGTAACGAATGTTCGAGCTGGGGAGACCCTTTGTGGGAGACACGAGGTCGAATCACAGTTTAACGTCATGTGTTGAGGATGCGGTGCTTGGCAGTTTAACGTCCTATAGCTCGGACGAGGTGGGTTCACTCCGCACCCCTAGGACTTACATAACTGGTACCCTCTAGTCCTTGGGGAAGGGAAGGTATCAGTAAGGCCATGGTCAAGGGGGGTTGTGGGATGAACCATCGAAGGTTCCACGTTAGCATGGATATGCGAAGAAGCAATAGCCGTTAGCGTGCCTATGCGAAGAAGCATTAGGCGAAGCAACGCTACAGGTGGAATTGTCCATGGGACTTTGAAATCACATCGTGCAAACCTAGAGGGTTGCACGGAAAGAGGAATTGCTAAGAAAAGGAGTGTTCATCGTGAAGTGGAGTTCCATGGCCTTAGCACGGGGCATGGGTGCGGATGGAAGGTGCTTCGCGAAGTGGAACAGTGTTCGCGGAGCACTGCCTCGTGAAGAAGGGGTGTCTCGTGAAGCAGGGGCCTGCAAAGCAATGTGCTTCACGAATTGGAGCACCTTGGCCTTAGCACGGGACGTGGGTGTGAATGGAAGGTGCTTCGCGAAGTGGAACAGTGTTCCCGGAGCACTGCCTCGCGAAGAAGGGGTGTCTCGCGAAGTAGGGTCCTGCAAAGCAATGTGCTTCGCGAAGTGGAGTGATCGTACCTTAGCATAGGGATCACTAGTATGATTTGGGTGTTTCGCGAAGCACAAGTTCTCCGCAGATGCCCGGGTTCCCTTGGGAGTCCCCTACCTTCGCGAATGCTATTGAGCTTCGCGAAGGGCATCCCTCTCGGAAGAGGGGCTCAAAACAAAACAAAGGAGAGTCATCTTGTGAAGTAGGAATACCTCGCGGAGCTCATGATTCCTGGGGAAAAGCGTGCTTTGTGATTCGGGAGTGGAGAAGCTGAAAGGTCCGATTGTCCGTCCATGGGACTCGAGGGGAGGTCGGTATTTATAGGGAAGGGGCGCCGCGAAGCGGAACTCGCGGGCCGCCTCCGGTGCTTCGCGGCGCGCTGGCGAACGTCAAAGGTGTTCGCGGAGCATCCCCGCCTAGGGAGCTTCGCGGCGGCTCGTGAACGTCAAAGGTGTTCTCTACGAATCACCTCCTCCGGAGCTTTGCGGCAGCTCGCGAACATCAAAACGCGTTCGCGGGGCATCACCGCCTCCGGTGCTTCGTGGCGGCTCACGAACATCAAACGCGTTCGCGGGGCATCACCGCCTCCGGAGCTTCGTGGCGGCTCGCGATTGTCAAAGGCGTTCGCGGAGCATCACCGCTTCCGGAGCTTCGCGGCGGCTCGCGAACGTCAAACGCGTTCGCGGAGCATCACCGCCTCTAGAGATTCGCGAGGCCGCGAGGGTCGGGGCGCTTCACGGCGCGGCATCGCGAGGGAGCTTCACGCCGGGGCTTCGCGAGGCAGCGTGCCTGCATTCCTTTTTTTCTTCTTTCTTTCAGGCCATATTTTGGCACCAACAATAACATACACCAAGTCGTGGTTCTGTGTAACGTATGACAAGTCTTTGTTTTGTGTATCATATTATAATTTGGTGATTTTTTACATAATCCATGTTAGATTAATGTTAAATGAATGTTTGAATTAGTGATCTAATAAAAAACTATTTTAAATCTTTTGTGAAATGAAAAATATCAAAAGATTAAACTAATATGAAAAAAATAATTCTCAAAATTGTAGGGTGTAACACTATTATTTTTCAATTTATTAGCACTATGGTAGAGAGAAATGTTCACTAATGCATTATGTAGAAAATACCCTATTGTTATGGGGATGAGAAGGATTTAAGGATTTCCTTTGATCAAAGACCTAGTAAAACTGGGCATGGGAATCGTAAGGGAATAGACATCATCAAGGATACCCCAAATGATTTCTCCTACATAATTACTCTAGAAGTTCAAGAAATATAAATGGGAAGATACCCCATTATAGAATTAGTCAGTGGTTGTGAAGAATGGGATTTTTTCTGAGTTCAATATTGATCAAGAAGGTGTAATGAAATTTTTCGCAAGGCTAAGTCTCCAATATATTCCTAAAATAAAGAAAGAGCTGATGGATAAAGGTTATATCTCTACTTTCTCTACACTTCCTAGAAGCATGAAAATGTATAAGGACCTTTGTGATCATTCATGGTGGTATAAAATGAAAATGTTTATTTCTGACTACACTTCAAGGGGCTTGGTGTGTCAACATGTGAAGGCAGAGAGACAACATAATAAAGAAGTATTACAACCACTAACTATACCCGCATGGAAGTAGGATATATCACTACGGAAGTTCTACTTGGTATCCTAAAAACAACCAAAAAAATAATTTGATATGGGTTATAGTGGAATGTATCACCAAGACTTCTCATTTTATCTCTATTCAGGAAGAATTATCTCTTAATCAAATTTCCAATATTAACAAAATGGAGTCAATGAGGTTGCATGGAGTGAATATTTATCTAATATATGATCATGATACAAGGCCCACATAAAAATTCTAGAGAAGTATTCAACATTATCTGAGTACATAATTCAATTATTGTACGACCTTACACCCTCAAACTGATGGACAATCTGAAATAACTATTCAGACACATGAGGAAATTCCGAGAACATGATAAATGAACGTTAAAAGTGGATGGGATCAACATATAACTTTAGTTTATTTCTTATAAAACAATAGAGTCCATTCAATTATTTAAATGGAACCCTATCAAACTCTTTATTGGAATAGTTTTTGAACTCCTACTTCTTAGGATGATGCTGTTGAGAGAAAGATTTTTGGGACTGATCTTATACAAAAGATGACAGAAAAGTGTCACTATATCCAAAAACACATAAGGCCTACCCTGAGTCAGAAAAATATATATACTTACAACCATCAAAGGGACTTGGAGTTTGATGGTGGCGACAATGTTGAACATTGAATTTCATCTTGGAAGAGAGTCATGTGGTTTGGGAAGAAAGGGAATCTTATCCTCTAGTACATTGGCCTCTATGAAATCGTTGATCGTATAGGATAAGTGGCCTATCGGCTTTCACTTCCAACAAATGTATATAAGTGTATGATTTATTCCATGTATCTTTATTGAGGAAGTACATACATATCCCTTCATATTTATTGAATCTTTAGGTTGTTCAACTGGAACATGACCTCACTTATAGGGAGTAGTTGGTGGAGATATTAGAATGAAGAGATAATGTTATACTTAATATGAATACCCACCTCATTAATGTGTTGTCAAGGAACCAAAAATATAGAGAATAAATATGGGAATCAGAGGATACAATGATGCAGAAGTACCCACATATTTTCTATTCGGAGTGCAAATATAGAAATTTAAGGGATGACATTTCTTAAGGTGAAATAATGTAACAACCCAATATTTTTTGAATGATAATAATTTATTGAAAATGTATGTTATATTATATTAAAAAACAAAACTATATCACTTTAAAAATTAATTTTGTATAAATTGGAGTGTAACCACTGGGATTCAATTGTTATATGATCATTGTTCAATTATGACCACAGAAAAATATGACTATTTAAGATAACAATATTATTAATTATTATCACATTACATTATTGTTTATAAGTTAAAATTAAAATGAAAAATTAATAAAGAAAAAAGAGTTAATGACCTCATCTATTATAGTTGTTTTTTATAAATCTTATTTTGTAGAACTTGGTAAGGAGGTATAATTATTGGGTTTTTATCTTGACCAATCCCAAGTCAAGATTCTACATGTTATGCAAGAATGAAATCAGTTATCTAAGAAGTTCAAGTTATTAGAGATTACTACTCAGGTGATGTTAATCAAGATTCCCCATGAGTCTATCATTAATTCTCACTTAACCCTTTTGTAAGATGTTGGTGTTACAAGGGGTTATGTTTCAAGTCCTTAGTTACTTATTTTACAATACCTTATTATAAATAAAATTGTGGTTCCATCATTTTTTTTATTTTAGTTATTTATAAATATGATGGATTTGATAAATTGATTTTTCATATAGAAATTTTTGTTTTCATAAAATATATTATTATAAAAATAAAATAAGATGTTATTAATAATTATTATTTTAATAAAATATTTTTTATTTAAAAAGTTTATTTAAATTTAAATGATAAAATAATTTTTTTTCTCCAGGTGTTAGAATTTTACTATTCATTTTCTATCCACTATTATTTTTAATAAATAAGGTTTCTATATTTAAAAGTTAAAATTATCCTAATTATAGAATTATTATGATAAAATAGACATCATGTTTTAAATAATCACCTCAAAATTAAGCTGGGGTGAATTAATGATGATTTTCTAATGTATTTTCTTATTGTTGAGTAATAAAAATACATTATGAGATTTTAGTATGTTTAATGAAATAATTATGAGGTATTATTTAATATTAAATTCTGGTCGACTCTTGTAAATTATATAACATAATAGGTTTCCCCATTGACCAATATTACTAAAAAATACCTTGGTCAAACCCATAGTTTTTCATATACCACTACCAAGGTGTCCAAGAAAATTAATATAAAACTCAATCACTTTCTCTATAAATACACAAAACGTTTCACCATTTACATTCATTCCAAATTATTTCCCCAAGAAGATATGATATTTTTACCTTACAAGGAGTCCTACTAATGTGTATTAAATCCCCCAAGGACTCAATCCTCATGATTTAGGAGTCATTCTTCAAGGTAAGAGAAATATCAACTTCTCTTTTCCTTTCAAGTTCACTTTTTAAGTGGTATTTATTTAAAGGTTCCATGAAAGGTTCTTATGTATATTTTATTCAATCCATTTACTATATTTAGAGTATTTTATAAATATTATACCCTTTTCCCATATATTTTTAATATTTTCTAACATGATGTTTCTTAATCGTTATGCAGCGAATTTTTTCTTCTCAAGAAATTATCCTTTTTTTATGATTATGAAATATAATTTGTTTTCTAGGTGTATTTAACTAAATGTAGAAATTATATAGTTTATTATGCTATTCACATACATGAAACCCACATTCCCTATTCTGGGGTTAATAATAGAATAAAGATAATATCTTTGAGCGCTTTTTTTAAAACGCATTGATTTTGATATGAAACTCATTTATTTTAATATAAATGGTTTATTAATGAAATGTTTTATTATGATATATCAGTCTCACATTAATTAATACATATCAAGGGTGAACCCTAACAATGCTATAATTCACTGGGTAAATAATTTAATCTCTAGATATGATATGTTTTACAATACCATAGTGAATAACCTTTGTAATTTTTATGACTCATCGATGATGATCCTTATTGATATTATTATAAATCAATAAATTAAATGTTATAGGCATATTTATATGTTATTAATAATTTTATTTACAATATTATATTCATATTTGAAAATTTATTATGCCTTTATGTTATTCCTTATGTTCTTATCGATAATTCTCATGATCACATGTAAATTGTTTCCCTTGATTTCCATTACTAGGCCTTACACTCACCCATTGTTTTAAATATGATCCCAGGTTATGAGTTTTAGTAATTTTAATTAGGATTAACATTTTTAATATCCCTTTAAAATGGATGATAATTACTTTTTACATTATCATGCTTTATGTGCCTTGTTTCTAAGAAACTAAACATTAAAAATCCACTGTTTTGTACAATGTAATGAATGGTATTTGTAATAAAATGGTAGGATATCATATTATATATATGTATGTTATAATTATAGAATCATATAAATTTCATATATATCAAACATTTTTGTTAAATGAATACCCTATTACATTACAAGTATATCATGAATGATTCACATCGCTTTGAGGAGGTGGTAGTCCACAAATCCAAAAACGATATATCCCCAAAAAATGGAACACATTAAATTATGTGTTATAGTAGAATTAAAGATGTATAAAAATATTATAAATATCATATATATCATATAAAAATGGTATTTTCACCACAATTCCCTACCACTATAGGTGGTAAAGGAATAAAGAACAATCATCGTTTCGTGAGCTTGTAGTCCACCGTACACATGAATGATAATTTTTTTACCCATTAGATGTAACTATATGTAAGTGTAGGTTGAAAATATAGAATAAAAAATATAAGTATTCTTATTATAATGAGGTTATTATAGAAAAATGTAATAAGATTAGTTGAGTGGGTGGAGAAGGAAAAAATTAAATTGATTTGTTGAAGAATGTTACCTCGTTTTAGGGTAACTCCTTTTGGTTTATACCAAAATACTTCTTTAGTGGGATTAATACCAAAGGTGATAATTACAATATTTGGGTAGGTATTTTTGGATCTTAGTTTTCTATGGTTTTTATGAGTTAATGGGATTTAGAGGTGTGAATAAGTGGGATGTGTGAGTGACTTTTTATAGTGGAGGGGTAGTGGCATTCATGTAAATTTTTTAAAAAGAAATTCTACAAATGTATTTACCATGTAATGTAGCTGAAATAATGGCAAATATTAAATCCAAGGTATTTTAGGGTCTAAATATTGATACAAAATATCATTAGAGAAGCTTTTTGGACATTTTGTGCATAAATTTTAATGTTTATCCCCGAGTGAATCAATTTTTTTTCTTAATCACTCTAATTAATTATAATTACATTCAAAAATATTTTTGGTAAATTTTTTAATCTTCATATAAATTATTATATTTTTATTACAAATATAGAATCCATTTTATAAATTAAAATAATATATATGGGAGAAATTAATTTGAATTGAATCTATCAAATGAGACAACTATGCTGGTTTTTAAAGTAAAAATAATAAAAAGCCTAAAATGTTTTTATATACAATTTAAATGTAAAATATATCCAAATGACCTAAATTGTATGTATTGATTAAAAATTTTTCTAATTAACCTTTCAAACCAAAAATATATAATTTTGGAGGAAACTTAAACCAACAATGTTTTTGTTTTATATTCCTTTTCATAATTTTGGAGGAATTCATTTACTACATAGAATAAAAACATAAGGAAATATACTTACCTTAAAGTAGAGTTTCATCCTTTAATAAATTTCTACCAAAAACGTATCTTTTATCTAAACAAAGATCATTAAAAAATACTTGGTCACATAAAATGTACAAGAATCATCTTCTTGAGAATCACATAATCCATAAATAAAGAAATATATATTTCCCTTGTCTTTAGACATCAACTAATACCAAAGTTGTTAGTGCGAGATATGATAATACCCAAAAAGGATAATCATTTATAAAAAGAAAAACTACTCTTAATCTCCAAAAATTTTCAATCAAAACCCAATGTTCAACAAAGACCATTCAAAAAAACAACATTCCGTAAAATTCATCAGAAGTGATCCAAACTAAGACAGAAGCCCAAATATCATAAGGATTTAATTACATAGTCTTACAAGATAACATTATCTTCAAATAACAACATTTACTCATAAAGTCTCATATTTAAAAGAAATTATCCAAATCACATGTTCTCGATGATAGGTTAATCATTTTCATAAATAAACCAAATCATCATATGTCCATAATAAAAACATAGATTCTTCCAAACTAAAATCTCAACCATTATTCCATAATTGAAATCCATAGTATTCTGTCTTCCTTAGGCATATTGTGTTTCCTCAAAAGAGATAACTTCTTATACAACAACCTTTATCACTTAATCACTAAATCATTTTTCTATACTATGTATATCCACTTGATAAAACAAAAGTTCCAAAAATCAACATATTCTTATTCCATAAAGACATTTTACTAAAACAATAAGTCATACTAACTAGGGACTTCAAGTAGGCTAGTGGTAGGGGATTCACCGTTGTCTCCCTTCAATTGTATGTTCGATTCCTATAGCCATGCTGGATGCGACGGGTTGTCACCCATCATATGGGTTGTCCTTTTTATAAAACACAAAAAAACCTAACATGTTTTAACCTCAATGGTTTCCTTATACCTCTAATTTTCATCCAAATTCATTATGATCTCAACATATTAATTCTTGAATTCATATTTCACCACCATATGATAAAATAAAATGATCCCCAAAATGAAGAACATCATACCTTGATCATGGTGTCCATTTGGTTTCTTTATTATCTTGTTCACGTATATAGAAGGTCCATGCATCGCAACAATGATTTAGAGATCCTTCAAAATCATTTTTTTCCACCATCCAAATACACCTTGTACAACATGGGTCATATGGGTGTTCAAAGAAAAATAGTTTTGGAAAATAATCATGTATGACATATAATTTCAAAACATTTGATAAAACATGATTTCTATAAAATAGTCGGACCGAATTTGAGTTGAAACTTTCAATAAATGGTCCTTTTAAAATACCATAGTTATGTGCTAAGAGACTACATTATAAAATAAAATATAAATAGGTTTCTCAAGGGTATCCTTCTTCAGCACCTTTTTGAAAATCATAATATGCTTCAAAATCATATGATAAGGAAAAATATTTTAAAAAGCCTTGATAATATTTACCTTTCTTTAAAATATGAGAATATTTTGAAATAAGATTTTTCTAAATGAAACCCATGATCTAAGATAATAACGAGGTATAGTGGAGGTGTTTGATATCTCAAACAACTCCTTTTAAGTGAGTTTTATGATAGAAAAAGATTCACAATCATCAGAACATGACTTTGCAATAATTATTGCAAGCATGTCATGAGGAAGAGATGGAAATGTCATTTGAGATCCTCCCCCTTCCATTTGTAACTGACATTCTTTGATCTAAAAAAGGTATAAAACAAGGATTTAACTTAAATAATAGACATACTGACTAACCATGTGTCTAATGAAAACTCATAATACCTAAATTTGCCTAAGATGACCTCTGATACCAACTACAAAGACCTGACCTTATAACATTACTTAATATTGAATTAAAGGAATAATTCACATTGAGGATCTTTTCAGGTTTAGTGTTTTAGAGAATTAGTCTATAAATATTACATAATAACCTGAATATTACAAGTAGACACTACTACACAGTATCCATTTTTTTATAACATAATAACTCTTAAAAAGAAACATGTCTAGTTCCATATTTTAGACAACATAACTTTTATTTGATCCCATCCTAGACCATATTCATCTTTAAGTCCTGTGGAATACATTTTAAAACCTTGGGATGAGCATACAAATCTCATTATGGGTTATAAAATAAGAAAGGAAAACATTATCCAATCAATAAATACAAATCAACAAATATATATTTTTTCAATCATAACATACCTTATGAAATCATAAGATTTATAAATAACACACACAAATCATAAATCATAAAGGTTACTTATGGCCTCTATATCAATCTAAAATTGTAGCTATCACAGCTACGTAGGGATTTACACTTGGAATACCCATCACAGTATATTCCCTAAATCTCTTAGGAGAAACATCATGTTTACCTCCATCACGTTACCCAATGCATTGGAGAGCTATCTTGGGCTCACACGCCTGAGGTTTATCACAGAACCACTTGTATACGTAAACAAATGCCTAATAACCATAACATAATCATAACACATATCACAAGTATAAAGGAAAGATAACATTTCCACTTTAAAATATAGCAAATCAATATATTGAAATAAACAATGCTTTATCAAATCATTTTCAAAACCATTTAAAAAGAGATTTTTGAATCAATGTGTCCCATAACAATTTGATGATTTTAAATGAATTATCATTTTAAAACATTAATGTAAAAATAAATAAATCCTAAAACCCATTTTGAAAACATGAAAATTAATGATAAATATTTAGAATAATAAATCTTTTAAACATTTAAAATGATCCTTTAGTTAAATAGATCTTCTTAACAAAAAGAGAGATGCTTGAATACAAATAATTAAGGAATAAAATTTAATAAAAACATTATAATATCATGAGAATAAAGGGATTCATGATATAATAGGTCAATGGTCAGTATATAAACCATATAAGAGTGAATTGGTTCATAACAACAACGTAATCTTAGTGGAAATGTAAATTGAGATGAAATCCCTCATAAAAATTGTATCATTAAATTAAGGATAAATCAATCAAATAATTATGTGTGAAAGTTTGAAATACACCCAATATAAGTGGATATTAAGTGTAATGCAATCATAGGTCATTCAAAAAAATTAATATGATGACATGTTCAAGAAGTACAAGTTGAACCCAAAGAATTGAAATTGGGTTAAGAAGTTCCCCTGTAAAAATTCGACAGCCTCACAACGTCACATTAAAATTCAGAAAATGACTTGATGAGTAAAAAAGAGTATCTCATCAGTTGGAAATAATTTTTACATCAATAAGGATATAGAAGAACATATCCCAACAAAATAAGATGTAAATTAAAAGACATACCAAAAACAGTCTTTTAAAAAGAGGAGGTTGAAAGGTTCCTTTACTGAATTGGTAACTTACAAAACATACACCACATGAAAGAAGGATCAGAAAATAAAGATGTAAATACTCAAAAATGAAAGTCTATTACATAAAGAGTACAATTTTGGGCACTAAATACACCACACAAAAGGAAATAGTGGCAAATGTAGCTCAAATCTCATGGGAATAAAAAGTGAGATGAAACCTTTTACCACATTGTAATCAATTGAGTCGTATGAACAAAAGTTAATAACCACCAAATGAATCACATAATAACTTAAATATAATGATAATCATGATAATATATATCAAATTTCAGTAATCAATACACCACATGCAATGAATAAGTAGAGAATAATGGAAATCTCACGGAATTAAAAGTGAGATAAGAAAATCTCTTACCTTGTGTCCGACTTGGCCCGTTCATTCTTTAATCACCTGAATAATAAACTAATGTTAATTTATACTTGCTTAAGAACCTTTTTAAAGTTTATTATTGTAACTCGCTAACCCTAGTTACCTAGATTCGGTGCATTAATACATAACATTGACATGATCACATGGAAATCATGTCTCGAAAGACCGATCAGTTTAGTATTATTGGAAACAAGATTTATACATAAGATCAACTTTATAGCTTGATGAGAAATAAAACACAAATATATTTCATTATAAACATCCAAGCCTCCTAGATTATGCCTGTAGGTCACTCATAACTAACTTCTTCATATCCTGGGAAAATGAAACATAAGAAAGGGGTGATCTTAAACGCTCAGTAAGGGTAAGTAATACAGCAGAAAATTACATAAATATTAAGCATGGTGAATAATTGAAACCACATGACTTTACCAATAATAAACATGAATACTTTTATGGAAAGAATATGAGATGAGTAAATAATTCCATATTAAAACATAATCATCTGTATTCTACTAGTCGAATGACTACATGAACCACCAATATTATTTCCATAATGAGGGAATGTATAATGCCAGACATTCTGAAACATTTTGTCAAGTCCTCTGCCAAGAAGTCTAAAAATGATTAAGGCCTCGGCCAAATCCATATATCAAATTGGGAAAGGGCCTCATCCAATTCCATGTCTAGTTTTCTCATGAGGCCTACTAATGAATCTAGGAGCTATAGGGGGCTCCACCCGTCACTTACTAAGTCCAATACATTCCTCATATGAAAAGGTATAAACATATCATAAAAATTCGTATTAAAACTAGCATATGAAATGTCAATAATTTAACTATACACCATGAATGGCATAAAAATAGAACATGAACAGTCAAAAATATCACAAGACCTTCAATACAATATAGATTTTTTGTATCATAACAAATCAACTTCAAATAAACTTAAAATCCATCAAAGGATGTGGATATAAATTATATCAAAACACTTGTTAGAGAAAAATGTCATTCTATTTGGAAAAAATTTAAGAGTAACATAATTATAATGAAAAAATTTATTTTGAAAATATTCTTATAATCTTGTAAGGGAATCTTTGATGATGTTATATCGGCGGAAAATACCTGCACCCGCTGTATAAGTTAAAAAAACATTCTTACCTTAAATTTGTCGAAAAGGTCAAAAGTACCTTGTTTGGAAAACAATGGAAAGATTCATATCAAAACACATAAGGGTGTAAATGAATTTAACCCATTGTCTAGTAAACAGTAAAAATGTTTTGAAATATATTTTTAAGAAACATGGATCTGGATGATAAAGGAGGTCCCAATAGATACTTGCGTAAAAACAACATAAGATAATAAAGATATTGTGAAATTAACCCTTAACTTGTACTTTTCCTTGGTCTAGGGCAGGTTAACCTCCTTTATAATGGTGAAATAATTGTTATTAAATTATACAAGAATCATATACATTAATATTATATCATATATGATCCATTAATATTTATTTATTAATAATATCTTAGTATTATCGTTGTTTTGGGTGTGAACTTACTAATTTGATTTTATATGTTTCGTTACATAAGCCGTGTTTGTTATAGATAGGTTGTATATTATTCATATCCAGAATGATATCAAGTCTATAAATTTTATTTTTATTCATCAAATGAGAATTATTCTTGAATGGATATGATGGGGAATGAATCTCATCGCGTTCGTGGAGACGATAGTCCTTATGTACGCACGAGCGACAATATCATTCTTTTGATATTAAAATAATATATAATTGTATTTTATATCATATATACAGAATCATGATAATGTTATATTTATTATTTACTTAAATTACACATCATTATCATACCCATACAAATAATAATGTTTTTAATAACAATTACACCACGACATGGAGACGGTAAGTCGTACATACACACGTATGGTGAAATGTCATTCAAAGGATGGATAGAATACTAAATATGGTTGTACCATATTTATAATAACATCACAGTATATAGAAGATAACTGAGTTATTATTTTAGAATGGAAATAACAATGAAGAAAGAAGTGGAAGAAGAATGGAACTTGAAAGTGGGTGGTGAAAACATTACATCTTCTTCGGGTTATTCCTTTTGATTTGATCAAAAGGGCTCCTTAAGTTGGCTTTCTGACTAAAGGAATGCCTTCAGGATGAAGGTAGGACTGCTGAGATGGTATTGGGGGAGAGGTTGTCTGAACCAAAATGTTTTGAAGGTATGAATTTGAGAGAAGGGGGAGTGCCCTTTTATAAGAGGGGTGAGGGGCACCTTTGGAAAAGCTAGAAATATTATTTTATAAAAAATTCATATTCGGTTTCTAATGGCTCAAAAGTAGACTATTTAAAGTTTATGGTTGGGATAGGTGAAAAAACACTCAACCAATAGGTTTTATACAAGTTTGGGTCACTATATTAACCTTATCTTTTTTATTTAACTCTTAGTCAAATAGTTTGACATTTACCATGTCTCTATATATTTTTATTTTATATAGTTAATAAACTTACTATATACTTCCAAGCGACCCCAAAGTGTTCCATTAATGATACAACTATCATTATATAAGTGTTTTGGATGAACCTTATATTGTTAGGAATAGAATTTAAATTAATAATATAATATATTTTTTTAAACTCTTTTATGTCAATTTTGACACAATTTGGTATTTTGTTTTTGCTAAATTCATAACAGCATTATTACGTCAAAAACAATTCATCTAACAAACCGTAATATGTCATATTTACCTATATAATTAGTTTAATTCATAAAAAGTCTAAAATTATATTTATTTGGACATTTATAATATCAATTATTTTAATATTTCATTAAATAGGTAATTACTGCATCACCATTGTGTCATAAATAAATTAAATAATATAATGTATAAAAATTATAAATAAAATACCATTATGTTGGAAATCTGTTTAAGTTTCTAATGAATATTTATAATTGAATTTATCTTATTTATAACCCTATATTAAAATTTTTTTAGTTATTAACCATTGATTTAAACTCTTTTAACTCTTCTTTGAATTAAATAATAATAAATGTCCAAATCTAATCCAAGTGGACCAAAGAGGTTCTTATTTTATTCCTACGGTTGTTTATGGTCGAATTATACTTAGCCAATAGAATTAGGACATGTGTGAGGGTAATAATAATATCATTTTTACCCTTAATTACCCTGTATACTTTTAACCGTGGTAAATACAAGTAAAAAGTTACTATTCACCAAAAATTATTATTATCTTATTGAACCAAATTTTACTCCTTTATATTAACCGTGTCTCTTAGATTTTTGAAATTCCAGTCACAGAAGTGGTAAAATTAAGTTTTATGTGAATTTGTAAATTCTCCTAGGAGATGGGTAAAAGACAGTGAAAAGTTCAATAAAATTTTTATATATCTAAAATTATTATAAACTAAATCCAATGAATTACATTGAACTTATATAGGTTTTATGTATCTATTTTGACCTAAAATAAATTTAAATAAAATAAATAATTATTTAAATAAAAATTTGGTTTTAAACTATAACTCAATGTTTTTCACTATTCATAAAAAATCGACAGTTTTCAGAAAAATACCAAAAATTCACCCTAGGCTAATTTTGATATTCTGAATCCAAAAATGAAGTCCTTTTTGAATGATATAATTTATAAAATTTTAAAAAGTGGGTATTACAATTCATAATGGCTACTTTGATTGGTTGTGGTGTGTGTTAGAACTCGAAGTTCCGTGCACCACACACTACTGTATTATTCAAAGGGAAGCGTACTATGGAAGCTCGGGGTGTTACATTTTCCCCTACTTCAAATAATTTAATCCTCAAAATTTATAGAATACTACCGCATGAAAAAACTCAGGTGGTTCTTCATCATAAGTTCCTCAGGTTCCCACGTTGCCTCTTCCATCTTATGGTTTCTCCATAGAACATTTACCAGACGAGTCATCTAGTTTCTCAACACCTGTTCACTGGTATCAAGAATCCTGATGGGCTCTTCATAATAAGACAAATCAGGTTCCAGTTCTACTTCTTCATAACTGAGTACATGTGTTGGGTAAAGCATGTATTTTCTCAACAGTGATATGTGTAACACATCATGAACTTTTGAGAGACTTGGCAGCATTGCCAAACGATAGGCTATAGGCCCAATTCGTTCTAGAATTTCGAAAGGTCCGATGTACCTGGGACTCAATTTACCTTTCTTACTGAAATTTATAACTCCCTTCCATGGAGAGACCGTTAAGAAAACATGATCTCCTACCTGAAATTACAAATCCTACTTTCGGTTGTCAGCATAGCTCTTCTTCTTACTTTGATCTTATTTGATCTGGGTTTAGATTACCTTCACCTTTTTCATAGTTTCCTACACAAGTTTCGGGCCTACAAGTTTTATTTCACCAACATCATCCCAACATGTTGGTGTGCGACATCTCTTTCCATATAATGCTTTATATGGTGCAATCCGAATCATTGAATGAAATTTATTGTTATAGGAAAATTCTACCAAAGGTAAATATTGATCCCACATACCCTAAAAGTCAAGTGAGCATGATCTCAACATTTATTCTAAGGTTTGAATAGTCCGTTATGATTTTCCATCAGTTTGGGGGTGGTAGGTAGTGCTCAAACATAGTTCAGTATCCAAGGCCTTCTAAAGACCCTTCCAGAATCTTGATGTAAATCATGGATCACGGTCTGAAACAATTGATAGGGGTACTCCATGAAATCTCAAAACATCATTAATATACTTTCTTGCTAGACTTTCAAGTAGTTTATCTTCTTTTATAGCAAGTAAATGTGCTGACTTGGTAAGACGGTCAACAATGACCCATATTGCATCGTTCCTTTTAGGAGTCTTTGGTAGTCCCTTGACAAAGTCTATCATAATATTATCCCATTTCCACTCAGGTATGGGAAGAGGTTTGATGACTCTTCCAGGCTATTGCCTTCTAGCTTTCACTTGTTGACAAAGCATATATCTTAACAAAAAATCATCAATCTCCCTCTTCATGTTGTCCCACAAAAAATGTTCCTTCAAATCTCTAAACATTTTGGTGCTCCCAGGGTGTATAGAGAAATTGGAACTATGAGAATCATCAAACAATTCTCTTTTTAGATCAGGTATATTGGGAACACAAAGTCACTTCCCAAATTATAAAATTCCATCTTCATACACAAATTCAATCAATCTACCATCATTCACAGCTTTAATCTTCTTTAGAAACTCTTCCTTATCGGTCTGAGAACTCTTAATCTTTTCTAGTAAAGATGGTTTGGCAACCATTTGAAAAATTATTGATGTTTCACCTGCCATGGTGATTCCCATATCCATCTTTAATAGATCCATGTATATAGGATCCCTTTCAACTCTCATTTTGTTCAAAAATCCATGATCCTTTATGCTCAAAGCATCTTGCACCTTATTTTCCTTCCCCGGGTAGTAGTGTATCATGAAATCATAATCCTTGAGTAGTTCAAGCCATCGAATTTGCCTCATATTGAGTTCAGTCTATGAGAAAATATACTTCAATCTCTTGTGATTAGTATAAATCTCACATTTTTCACCATAGAGATAGTGTCTCCAAATCTTCAAATCAAAGATTACAATTGGTAACTCAAGATCATGAGTAGGATAGTTTTTCTCATGAATTTTCAGCTATCGTGATGCATAGGCAATAACCATATCATTCTGTATAAGGACACAACCAAGTCCTTTCTTCGATTCGTCACTATAAATAACAAACCCATCATTCCCTGATGATAGAGTCAATATTGGAGCATTGACTAATCTTCTCTTCAGTTCTTCAAAACATTCGTCACACTCTTTTGTCCAAAAAAAATTAACACCTTTTCGTGTGAGCTTCATTAATGGGTTATCCAATCAGGAAAAATTCTAGATGAAACGTTGATAATAACCTGCTAAACCAATAAAACTGTGTACCTCAGTTATACTGGTCGCTGCTGGCCATTCTTAGATTTCCTTGGTCTTAGAAGGATGAACAAAAATTCTATCCTTAGAAATAATATGGCCAAGAAAAGAAATCTTGTGAAGCCATAATTCACACTTTCTAAACTTCCCATATGATTCATATATTATAAGAGTCTTTAGGATAATGCGAAAGTGATTTTCATGATCTTCTTAGATTTTTAAATATACGAAGATATCATCAATAAATAACACCACAAAATCATCGAGATATTCCTTGAAAACTCTGTTCATTAGATCCATGAAAACAACGGGTGCATTAGTCAGCCCAAAAGGCATTACTGTAAAATCATAATGCTTGTACCTGGTTCAAAATGATGTCTTCGGAATGTCTTCCTTCTTCACACACAACTGATGGTATCTAGATCCAAGATCAATCTTTGAAAATTATTGAGCTCCATGCAGTTGGTCAAATAAATCATCAATGCGAGTTAGGGGATACTTGTTCTTTATTGTTATATCATTTATTTCCCTATTTTCGATACATAACCTCATAGATCCATCTTTCTTCTTAACAAAAAGGACAGGAGCTCCCCATGGAAAAATACTAGGGCGAATAAATCCTTTATTACTCCATTCATCTAGTTGTTTGTTTAGTTCAACTAATTCCACAGTGGTCATTCTATAAGGTTTCTTCGATATAGGCCTTGAACCATGAATTAAATCAATGGAAAACTCAATTTCTCATTCTAGAGGATGTCCAGGTAAATCTTCCAAAAACACATCTACATATTCATTCACAATAGGTACATACTCTATTTGAACATTCCTTTCCTCACCCACAGTTATTTCATTATCTTCCTCCCTGATAATTGAATTTAGTTGAGCTACTGGGGGTGGATCTAGATAAGAATTAGTTGGTGATGATTCTGCTCTAAAGACAAGGTGTTCTTTATCATTGTCATCAAAAATAGGAACCTCCTCCTTCTTACAATAATTTTTTTGTATCATGGCCCAAAAGCCAATCCATTCTGAGGATTATATCAAATTCAACCATGGGTATGATGATGAGATCAACAGATAAAGAACATTTATGTTCTCTAATGGGAACCGATTCACATAAAATTATAGCAATGACACTTCCCTTAGGAGTTTTAACTAAAAAATCCCTTGTTAAATCAAATTGGAAATATCTAATGTTCTTAGAAAACTGGGAAGATATGAAATAATGCGATGATCCAGAATTAGATAAAGAATTTTCTAAACTTGAGGAAACCAATAAATTTCATGGAACCACGTCTTTTGGAGCTTCTACCTCAGTAGTAATGATAGCATAAGCTTGGCCTTGATCCCTTGACCTTTTCTGAGGTATATTCCCCTGATGCTTAGGACATTCATTTTCATAATGTCCCATCTCCCTGCAATTGTAGTATTGAACATTGGTATCTTCTTTCTTTCCCTTACAATCAATTGCAATATGGACTTTCTGTCCACATTTGTAGAAAAATAATTTTTCTTTTAGACAGGCACCAAGGTGATTCCTTCCGCAATTATCACAGGGTGGAAATTCAATTCTTCCATTCTTCCTTGTTTCCTTATTTACTTTCCCAGAGTGTTCAACATATCTCTTCTTTTCTTGACTTGATTTAAAGTCATAATACATAGAGAATTCATTTTCTGTCATGATAGCACACGGGACAATATCTTCATATGATGAGAATGATTTTGAGACTAATGCTCGATGGAGAAAGGGTTTTAACCCATCAAAGAAATGGTCAATCTTACTTCTTGGGTTACGTATATAATCTGTTGTATGCCTCTCTTGTTAGGATGGTATGTTTGAGTATGATATACTCTATAATACCAAACATAGGATCAAAATAATAATGATATTCTCAGATACAAGAGGGGGGGGGGGGTGAATTGTACATTTTAAAAATTTCTTTGGAACATATAAAGATGGTTATTTTTAACAAGGTTAAATAGGATAATTCAAAATACCTCTATATATTCTAATCACTTTCTAAATTCCAGAAAAGTGATTCTGAAAATGAATGTTAACTAAAGTTTACAAAGATGAAGATTCTACCTTAAAGCGTATAGAATTTAACTATATCAGAGTACAAGAGTAAAGAAGTACATGATAGTTATACTTTCCTTAACAATACAAATGCATAAAAAAAACATGTAACAAAAATAGTTACAAGTAATAATTCTTTTAACCCAAATAGAAGGGCATCCAAAAACCTTGGATAAAGGTCCCTTGATTTATACTTTCAAGAAAGTCTCTCTTACCCACACCAGGGTAAGCCCTTGATATGAAGATCAGAGTCTATCTTGATATCCTCGCAAGCTGTCAACTATCAGGTAGTCGACACCTCTATCTTCCTCCACAAGGAAGACCTCAACTTCAAGGTGTTGGAACCTCTGTCTTCCTATCCCTGAATGCCCTCGACTATACATAACAACAATCAGAGTCGCATGAAGAAAATATGAAAAAGGCAAAGTTTGAACAAGATGTTCAAACTTTCTACACGAATCGTGAGAGTTGATAAGAGCCTCTCTCTCTTGAAATAACTTCAACAGCATGTAAGCACAGATGTAAGAGTTGTGTTAAAGTTTGGTCTCTTTTCAAATGAGCTCCTATTTATAGGCAAAGCTACAACAGTCGGATCCATCCTCCAACGGTCATATTCTTCCTTAAATTTAGGAGGGACCTGTACACGTGTCACTCAAATAATGGTTAATTGATAACTAAAATCCCAACATTGTTTTATAACAAAATGAGTGTAAGAATACCCAAAAGATGATATTCATAATGGATAAAATGAAAGTTCAGAATCTAATTAAAAACAAAATTTGGAGTATGTAGTACGAAGATATTCAGATTCTATTTTTCTCAAGGAATTCTTAATGAGAATTCATAATCATAATTCTTCATCAGAATTTGTAATGAGAATTCATAATCATAATTCATCATTAGAATTTGTAATGAGAATTATTAATCAGAATTCTTCATAAGAATTCGTAATCAGAATTCGTAATCAGAATTCATCATCAGAATTCGTAATTATAATTAATCATCAGAATTTGTAATGAGAATTCGTAATCAAAATTCATTATCAGAATTCATAATGAGAATTCATAATTAGAATTCATCATCAGAATTTGTAATCAAAATTCATCATCAAAATCCGTAATGAGAATTCATAATCAGAATTCATCATCAGAATTCCTAATGAGAATTCGTAATCATAATTCATCATTAGAATTTTTAATGAGAATTCTTAATCAAAATTCATCATCAGAAATCATAGTTATAACTTTATATAAGTTTGTAATCAGAATTCAGAGTTGAACATCATAAAAGTTCATAATAGGAATTCAGAGTCTTAAACAGAATACCTCACATCTAAGTATTATATGATTATTAGGACTCTATCTGAATTATACACTTAGAATAATTTTTATTTGAGCAAAGAAAATAAGGTAAGGATAAATTTCCTTAGGGAAGGAAATTTTCCATATATGGGTAAAATAAAATTTTCTTTAAGATGAGGTATTTGTGATTTTCAAAACAAGAAGAATGATTAAGTCATAAGGAAACCTTGATGACTTATCAATCTCCCCCTTACATTAAGGAATGAAAAAGTATTAAGGAAAACCTTATTGACTCAAAAATATCCCCCTTTTTGGAAAGCACAAACATTCTTACGAAAAAGAATGTATGGACTTAGAATAAATTTATAGACTTTGAAATTAAATCTTATCTCCCTTTATTTATGATTAATGGTGAATAAGACTAACTCAACCTTATGCTTTGGAACTCTAAGGATCTTATTCTATATTTCCAGAATGAGGAAAGCTTCGTAATGAGCACTCCCCCTCATATAAACTCCCTCTTACTTAGGGATAGTTCTTATTATACTTAGAAAATTTTCTCCTCCCTTTTAGATTTTTCCTTCTCCCTTTTTAGATATTTTTCCGTCTCCCTTTTGAGATCTTTTTCCTTCTCCCCTTTCGTGATTTTCAAAAATAGATTGAGGGAATGGAAAATAAATATGGTACATGAAATATTAATGTAGAAAACGAAACATACAATAATGATTCTATTACGATTGAAAGAATTAGTACAAAGGAAAAATAGAACAAAAGATCAGAGTGGTCTATTTTGTTTCTATTTACTTGGGCATTAGCATCTTGACAATTGTCTTCAGCTTCTTCATATCTTTGTTGTCCTATTCTACTTGCTTCTCTAAGGTTGTGATCTTTTCTTATTGGGACTTCTGGACCTCTGCCCGAGCCTTCATGGCCTCTTCCTGAGCCTTTAGAAATTCATCTTGCTTCAAAATTTTTTATTGCATCTCACTCCAAAGCTCTTTCTGTTTTCAAACTTTGAACAATATATCTCAGCTTCCCATTCATATCTTTTACATCTTGAATCTTAGAATTTTGTTCGAGGGTTAGCTTTTCGTGAAAGCTATCTAAAATAATTCTTATTTTGGCATCCTCAGTACCAAAAGGCTCCTCAACATATTCTTGGAACTGATCAAGCTCTTCCATATCTTCAACTATTTTCTTAGACCATTTGGTCATTTTCATGCTGGAACATCGGTGAGCTTCATAATTAATCATGAACTTTTTGAAATCCGCCTCATTCTTCACACATGTGTCCATTACCATTGATACGGAGTCTTATTTCTGATTCATACTGAGTTGAAGCATCTGGCATCTGGAATCAATTGTGGGAAATATTGGAATAGTATCAACCAACTTCTTTAGAGACTGAACAACCAAATCATTCCCTATGGCAGATGATTCCGAATCACACAACTTTCTTGGAGATTGTTCTTCTTCTATTTCCACCATCTTCCTTTTAAGAGAACCTCTAACTTCCCTCTTCCTAATAATATCTTTCATTGGAGTGTTAAAAAGTACTTGTTTCCCCTGCTGATTTTTGGTATGACTTCCTCATCTGGTGATTCATGCTCACTACTAGAATGTTGAACAATCTTATCTTCATACACATTCTCTTTTCCAGATCTAGCTTCAATATCCTCATGGAGGATAAAGTCATGATTGTGACTTTCTTCTTCAGATGGCTTATTGACTTCTTCTTATCCTTTCTCATCAACTCCAGGTGTAGCATGTTTTGAAGATCCGAATTGAGAAGTCCGGAGTGAGAATTTCTCGAAAGCACTATCCTTATCATGATAGTCTTCAATTTGCTTGATTACATCATCAGAGCTATCATTAATCTCTTCTTCTTTAACTTCTTCCATAGCTTCCTGAACAACATCCATCACTTCTTTCTCAACTTCTTTTTCTTTGGGATTTTCTAGAGTCTTCTTTCTTGGAGACTTAGTCTATGATTCCAAAAGAAAAGAATTTGTAATTGGGATGTTTTCAGATGAAATTTCAGCATCCCTCATAAGGGATTTACAAATCTCAACCTCTACCATTTTCTTCTTCTTCTTTTTCTCCTTTGCTTGCTTCTCTAGCTCATCAGCAGCTTTTTCTTTTAAGGACTTAGCCTCAGCAGGGTCTAAGCCAAACTGTGGATCCCCTTCTTTCATCTTTTCTTTGAGCTCTCTCCACTTTTCTACCACCTCATCTGGGTAGGATTTTTTGCTTTCTGGGTTTAGGAGGTGCAAATTTGACATCTTTTGATTTTGGGATTTTATCTTCAGCTTGCACTTCCTTCAGCTTACTTTTCTTACAGACCTTCTTTTAGGGTTCAGCCTTTTATAAATTTTCTAGATTGGCTTCTACCTCCTATTATGGATGATCTTAGAACTCACCTGACTGTTTTGAGGAACAAACTTTCATTTTTTTCAGAGTGTCATCACTGATTAGCATCACCTTGAAATTTCTCGTCATGGAACTACATGGGATTTTGAAGGATTCTAGGCACCGAACTATCAACTTAGAAAGAATTACTGGATACATTATGACTTGAGCTCTGAGGTTCCCATTCTTGCTGTTCTGAATCGTGATGAGGATGCGCCTCATCAAATTGATTTTCCTTAGATTTACCAAAAAATCTAATATGTACATCTCACTCTTCTTAAGGGTATCCTTGTCACCCTTCCTTGGTACGATAAACCCTTGCACCCATAATTGTAGAATCCGATTATTGGTTGAAAGATGGGATATTTTCTTTGCGGTGTTGATATGAGAAATACCAAAGCACTCTACAGCCTTAGCCTTAACAAAACTACCCTGGACCTATGGAAACTTATGAGAGAAACTTTTTGCCTCTCCTTCATAGGGTATTACAACCAGGCTAGCTGTCTTAGTATATGAAAAATCATACATCTTCCCATAGCTTTTTAAGGAGAACTTCTCTCTTCCATCTTACTTGAAAAAACTGGCTGACTCATAAAAATCTACGAGAAAGTCCAGATACACCACATCTTGAGCTTATGTTTTAGAAATGGCTAAATCTTCCCAACCATTGAGATTAATATTATTGGAAATAAGGGAGTCATACTTATTGAAGAAATTTGGGTGTACCAACCTCTCCCTATATATCTGCCACTATGAGATTGGCTTGACTGAAGACATATCCTTAGAAGGGGCTTCTGTAGACATTCGGACTGAGGAGCATTGAGAGATTCCGAACGGGCTTAAGAACTGAAGCAGATCTTCAAGACGCGAGAGCTTGGAAACCTATGTGGGACACCACTGGGGGTCCCCTTTATATAAGAGATGGTGGTGACCTTTCATATTCCAAAACCAATCTAACGGGTGAAAAACTCTCTGATCTGATCTGGCGGTTGAAAACATGCCCGCAAGGAAATCTTGAATCTGATATTTTGAGGGTTTAGGAAAAACATTCAGATTAAAAAAACGAATCTGAAATATTAAAAGAAAATACAATCAATTAAAAATTATTAGAAAAACTTGAGTAAAGAAATAATACCTTTCATATTGTCTAGGAATTTTATTCCTAATAGGTGATATTCTTATTGAAGAAAATTTGACCACAAAAAACTCACTACAAAACACTTACTACGAAATACTTACTACAATAAACTTACGATTTAAAAGTTTCATTGCAAAAACATTGAGTACCAAAAAAACTCGATAACAAAAATTATGAGTATGAGAAATTATGAAAATTTTAGTTCTGGAAATTTCCCCTATGAAAATTTCCATTACAAAAATTTCCATTAAGAAAATTTCCCTTAAAAAAATTCTATTATGAAAATTTACATTGTGAATATTTCCCTTACGAAAATTCAAGTTACAATGATTCTCATTATGAAAACTTCAATTTCGAAAATTTCATTATGAAAACATCAGGTCCGAAGAATTTCTTTATGAAAAACCTACTATGAAAATTTTAATTGTGGAATTTTTTTGAAAATCTAACTAAAAAAATTTCATTATGAAATTTTTTGAAAAAACGACTATGAAAATTTTCATTACGAAAGATTTTGACAATCTAACTATGAAAATGTTGTTTTGAAAAATTTGAAGAAAATATTCAATAAAAAATGTACTCCCCCTATGAAAAGGAGTTTATTACTGTAAGGATATTGGTTCAATATGAAGTTAATGAAGGAAGATTACCTCATGGTTATCATTCCTAACTTATGTTTAATGTATTCAAATCCATTAGTAGGTAAAGATTTTGTGAAAATATCAGCAAGTTGATCTTGATTTCCAATGAATTGAAGAATGATATCTCGTTTTAGTGTGTGATCCCTAATAAAGTGATTCCTAATGTCTATGTGCTTTGCACGAGAGTGGTGTGTAGGGTTTTTACTCAGGGCAATGGCACTTTTGTTATCACACAAAATTTGTGTCTTAGTAAAACTCAATCCATAGTCTGTGATTGTGTGTTGCATCCACAACACATGAGCACAACAGCTTCCAGCTGCTACATATTCAGTTTCAGCAGTGGAAAGTGCTACTGAGTGTTGCTTCTTGCAGGACCAAAAAAACTAATGAATCTCCTAAGAAATGACAAGTTTTAGATGTACTATTTCTATCCATTCTATATCCACCAAAGATAGAATCTGAAAAACTCTTTAAAACTAAATCATTTCCAGAAGTGTAAAATAGTCCAAAATCCATGGATCCCTTTATGTTGCAAAAAATTCTCTTCACTGACTTTAAATGAGATTCCTTAGGATTGGATTGATATCTTGCACATAAGCATACTGAAAACACTAATTTTGAATGACTAAATATCAAGTAAAGTAGACTTACTATCATTCCTATAAAAGATGTTTGATCTACTGGTTTCCCCGCTTTATCAAGATCAAGTGTGTTTGAGGTACAGATGGGAGTACTTATACTCTTAGTGTTGTCATATACATAATTTTTAAGGAGATCTTTAGTATACTTATGTTGGGATATGTAGATTATTTCTGGGTTTTGAGAAATTTGAAAACCAAAGATAAATGTTAACTCACCTATCATACTCATTTCAAACTCATATTTCATTAGATCCGCAATGGAATCAGTTAATGATTGCTGAGTTGAACCTTATAAAATGTCATCAACATAAATTTGAACAATCAAAACATTTTTCTTATCTTTCTTTATAAAAAGGGTTGGATCTGCATTTTTCCTAACATAGTTATTTTGAAGCAAAAATCTTGTAAGTCTATGATACCTAGTTCGAGGGGCTTGTTTAAGTCCATAAAAAGATTTGGTAAGTCTAAAAACATGATCAGGATGTTTTGTATCTTCAAATCCAGGAGGTTGTTAAACCAAAACATCCTCTTGAACATAACCATTAAGGAAATCACATTCCAAATCCATTTAAAAATGATTGAAATTGAAGAATGCTGTAAAGGAAAGTAAAATAAGAATATATTCAAGTATAGCTAATGGAGCATAGGTTTCTTTATAGTTTATTCCTTATTTTTGATTATAGCCTTTAACAACTAATCTATATTTATTTCTTACTATGATTTCATTTTCATCACAATTATTTTTGAAGACCCATTTTACTCAAATTACAGATGTTTCTATAGGTCTTTCAACCAAAGTCTAGATATTATTCCTTTCAAATTCATTTAGTTCATCATGCATGGCTTTTGTCTAATCATCATCACTTAGAGCTGCATCAGTTCTTTTTTGTTCTAATTGGGAAAGTAATTCTAGATGTTATACTTCATTTCTTAAATAACATCAGTCCTTATGGGTTGATTCACATCACCGATTATACTATCACTTGGATGGTTCTTTAGAAATGACTGATTTGGGTTTTGTAAAACCTATTCATCAACATATTGTAATAAATCTTCTATGGTAAAATTTTCAGGAGAATCTTCTTGAATATTTTCTTTATCATAAGGATTTTCTATTATCGGTTGATAATCAGTTTTTGAAAACACATCCGAAGATGTAGGTTGGGGTTGTTTGAAAAAAAAGGATCAGTTTCATCAAATTTTACATGTACTGTCTCTTCAACAGTATAGGTGTGTTTGTTAAAAACTCTATAGGCCATAGAAGTTGTGGAGTAGCCTACGAAATTTCCTTCGTCAGATTTTAGTGGGAATTTTTTTAAAGTGATCTTTAGTATTCAGAATGAATACCTTGAATCCAAAAACCATAAAAGAGGAAAGTCTAGGTTTTTTACCATTCCATATATCATAAGGGTTTTTATTTAGAAAATTTCTAATCAAAACACGATTTATAGTATAAAAAGAAGTACTTACATCTTTAGCCCAAAAATGGTTGGCAACAAAATACTCACTCAACATGGTTCTAGTTATCTCTTGAAAAATTATACTTCTTCTTTCAACAACACCATTCTGTTGAGGTGTTCTAGGTGCTGAAAAGTTTTGAGTAATGCCTTTTTTACTACAAAAAGTTTCAAAATCAGAATTTTGAAATTATCTTCCATGATTACTATGAATATTTTTCAATGGAAGGTTTTTCTAATTTTTAACTTGGGATCTAAAAATTTTGAAATATGAAAAAGATTCAGACTTCTTTTCTAGAAAATATACCCATGTATATCTAGTGTAATCATAAACTAAGACAAATACAAAATACTTTCCCCCAATGCTTCCAGTTTGTGTTGGACCAAAAAGATCCATAAGCACTAGCTATAATGCATCAGTAGTTGAGGCTTCACTGTCTGATTTAAAAATTGATTTATGTTGTTTTCCATATTGACAAGGGTCACAAAC
The DNA here is from genome assembly GCA_963277665.1 of Viscum album. Classification (NCBI taxonomy): domain Eukaryota; kingdom Viridiplantae; phylum Streptophyta; class Magnoliopsida; order Santalales; family Viscaceae; genus Viscum; species Viscum album. Next base: position 719,852,125 of record OY728145.1, on the reverse strand, counting down.
GTTTGAAGAATCGAATCTAAGCTCTGGTAGATCCTTAACTAGTCTCTTCTTAGAAATTTTGCATAAATTCATAAGGTTACAGTGTCTTAGCCTTCTATTCCATAACCAAGAATGATCTTCCATTGCACTAAGGCAAGGTAAGTCTTCGCTCCTAAGGTCTTCTAATTTTAGTGTGTAAACATTCTCTTGCCTATGAGTAGAAAGAATAAACTCTTCCTTGGAATTGTGTACTAAGCACTTATCATTCCTAAAATTTACAAGGTAGCCTTCATCACATAATTAACTTATGCTGATGAGGTTTTGTTTAAGACCCTTAACTAATAAAACATTGGAAATTAAAGTTTTTCCAAGAAGAACAATGTTACCTATTCCAATAATTTCTCCCTGAGCATTATCTCTAAAATTTAGTTTTCCTCCTTTCGTCTTGATGATCTTTTGAAAACAGTTTTTGTTACCAGTCATATGACGGGAACATCCACTATCCATATACCATGTATTTCTGTTGGTAATTTCCATATTTTCCTAAAAATAAGATAAAGTTACGTTTTCAGAATCCAGACTGTCTTGGATCCGGAAATCTCAGAAAGTAAAATTTTGGGAACCCACATCTTCTTAGAAAAATAAGATTTATGAAATCCTAAATATTGGGTTTTGTTTAGAGAACAATTCTTTTCCCAATGACAACCACATTGACACTTATTACAGAATGGGGCACTTTGACGAACAATGTAAATGTTTCTAAAAGTTGGAATAGAACCAATATAACGAAAACCAGAATCATTATTTTGAGGTCGGATTTGGGAATACATTTTATCAAATTTCTCCTTTCCTAGGGTAAAGTTTGACAAACACTTACTCAAGGAGAATATTTTGGATTTGAGTTTTATAACTAAGTTCTTGTCTTAAAAAACATTCAATTTGGAACTAGATCTAAGCTCGAAAATTTCTTAGAAATTACATTTTCTAGATCTTTAGAAAGTTTATTCTTCTCAGAACTTACTTCCTCAAGTTTGTTTTGAAATACATTCAAATTCAGAATTTTTCTTATCAAGATCTTTAGAAAGGTCTGATATCTCCTCAGTGAGAATAGTATTCCTAGAATTTTCCTTATCAAGTTTTTTCATGAGTTTTTAATTCTCATTCTCAATGATTTTTTCAAACCTAGAAATTTCTTCAAAGGTAGGTAAAGTATTATCTTCATTAAAAGAGGATTCTTCATCCAAAGAGTTATAATATTCACTATCATTAGAATTTAAAGAAACATTGGTCATTGATTTATAATTTTGTACCTTATTCATCAAGCAATGATTATCAATAGGTATCCTAGATAAAAGACCAAGATTCTTCTATCTAGAAGATTCATAATCAAAAGATTCATCTGAAGAATCTCCACCACTGCCACTCCATGTGTCTTTGGATTTCAACACTTTATTATCTTTGTACTTGTAATACTTCTTTCTCTTTTTCTCAAAATGACTTTCCTTTCCTTTTTTTCTCTTGAGCATACGGAAGTCAGGTCTTATATGTCCATCTATCTTGCATTCAAAGCATGTAACTTCAGAATATTTCTTATTTTTTCTTTCCTTGTCCTTGTATTTGGATTGGATGTTCCTCTGTCCAGCAATCTTGTTCATCCTTTAAGCAAGATTTACTAATTCACTTTCTAAGGATTCACTTCCACTAGATTCGGAATGGATAATAACTTTCTTAGATCTGGATCTAGCAATTCTCTTAGGAGTCTTGGATTTCATATGATTAGAAGTAGTAGTAAAATCTACACTTCCATTTCCATTTATCTTCTTCACAATATTAGCATCTCTCTTCATTCTAGTCTCGTACTGAAGAAGAGTTCCAAACAGCTCGTCAAGGGTAATCTGAGTGACCTTTCTATTCTCATTAATTGCAGTTATTTTATATTCCCACTCATTTGGCATGATGTCGATGATCTTGTCAATAAGGGATTAATCATCCAATCCTTTTTTCACCCATTGATTGTAAACTATTCACAATATTCATGAATCTCTGGTGCACCTTGCATATGGGTTCACCATAAGGAAAACTAAAACCGTGATATTTAGCTCTAAGCATAACTCTTCTAGTCTCAATTACTTTAGAAGTTCCAAAGTGAGTAACTTCAAGTTTCTTCCATATAGAATTTTCTGCTTCACAAGATGAAATTTGGCTATATATATTTCTAGTCATTGATCAAATTAAAGTATTGCGTACCTTATAATTAAGTTGATATTCATGCTTTTCCTGATTTGTAAGGGCACTTACTTCTTTATTAGGGATTTTGTATCCACCGGTAAGTATAACAAAATTTTCAACCCTAGTGTTGATAATGAAAGTCTTCATGCGATCTCTCCAATATTCGTAATCATGACCATAAAAGATAGGTGGTATGGTTGGATTGAGATTGTCTATGGGACCAACATTGATTCATGTGATCTTTAATAAAAGTCTTTCCACAAAAACTTGTTAGTAGAAAAAGTTTTTAAACAAGGAAAATATTCTAAGCAGGAAAATATAGAGCAAAAGTATCTCTACGAAAAAGTCATTCCGAACAATGAGTCTGAAAGACGGATTCCGAAAAATGAATCCTGAAAATATGATTCTGAGAAATCAATTCTAGAAATTCCCTTTTGAATTTAACCATGAGATTAATTCAGATTGAACCTGCTCTGATACCAATTGTTAGGATGGTATGTCTGAGTATGATATAATCTATAATACCAAACGTAGGATCGAAATAAGAATGAGATTCTCAGATAGAAGATGGGGTGAAGTATAGCTTTCAAAAATTCCTTTGGAACTTTTAAAGATAGTTATGTTTAACAAGGTTAAACAAGATAATTCACAAGTCCTCTATAAGTTCTAATCACTTTCTAAATTCTAGAAAAGTGATTTCAAAAATGAAACTTAACTAATGTTTACAAAGATGAAGATTTTACCTTAAAGTGTATAGAATCTAACTATATCACAGTACAAGAGTAAGAAAGTACAAGATAGTTATACAATCCTTAACAATATAAATGCATAGAAAAAACTTGTAACAAAATAAGTAACATGTAATAAGTCTTTTAACCCAAATAGAAGGGTATCCAACAACCATGGAAAAAGGTTCCTTGATTTACACTTTCAAGAAAGTCTGTCTTACCCACACCAGGTTAAGCCCTCCATATGAACATCAGATTCTGTCTTGATATCCCTGCAAGCCCTCAATTATTAGGTATTCAACACCTCTGTCTTCCTCAGAAAGGAAGCCCTCAACTTCAATGTGTTGGAACCTCTATCTTCCTATCTCTTGAAGCCCTCAATTGTACAAAGAAACAATTAGAGTTACACGAATCAAATATGCACAAGGCAAAGTTTGAACAAGTGGCTCCAATATTATACACAAAGATTGAGAGTTGATAAGAGCCTCTCTCTCTCTCTCTAGAAATCACTTCAACAGCATGTAAGAACCAATGATAGAGTTGTGTCAATGTTGTGAGATCTTTTCAAATGAGATCCTATTTATAGGCAAAGCTCCATCGGTCAGCTACCTCCTCGAACATTCATATTCTTCCTTAAATTTCAGAGGGACCAGTACATGTGTCACTCAAATAACGGTTAATTGATAACTAAAATTATGACATCATTTTATATCAAAATGAGTGTAAGCATAACCAAAAACTGATATTCGGAATAGAGAAAATGAATGTTAAGAAACTAAGTAAAAACCGAATTCAGAGTCTACTGTACTAAGATATTCAGATTCTGTTTTTCTTAAGGAATTCATAATGAGATTTTGTAATCAGAATTCTTCATTATAATTCATAATGAGAATTTGTAATCACAATTCATCATTAAAATTCATAATGAGAATTCATAATTAGAATTCATTATCAAAATTTGTAATGATAATTGATAATCAAAATTCATCATCAAAATTCGTAATGAGAATTTGTAATCAGAATTCATCATCAGAATTCATAATGAGAATTCATAATCAGATTTCATCACCAGAATTCGTAATGAGAATTCGTAATCAGAATTCATCATCAGAATTCGTAATGAGAATTCATAATCAAAATTCATCATCAGAATTCGTAATGAGAATTCACAATCAGAATTCATCATCAGAATTCATAATGAGAATTCATAATCAGAATTCATCAACAGAATTCATAGTTAGAACTTTATATAAGTTCATAATCAGAATTTAGAGTTAAACTTCATAAATGTTTGTAACAGGAATTCAGAGTCTTAAACAAAATACCTCACATCTAAGTATTATATGACTCTGAGGACTCTATCCGAATTATACACTTAGAAGAATTTTGATTTGAGAAAAGAAAATAAGGTAAGGATAAATTTCCTTAGGGAAGGAAATTTTCCTTATAGGGGAAAAATAAAATTTGCTTTAAAATGAGGTGTTTGTGATTTTCAAAACAAGAGGAACGATTAATTTATAAGGAAACATTGATGACTTATCAATCTCCCCTTTACATGAAGGAATTTAAAAGTCATAAGGAAAACCTTATTGACTCAACATCGTTAACCTTCTAAAGTTAGCCTCATACTTTGCGAAATTCTCATCCTTCTTTTGTCTCAAACTCAGAAATTGCCTTTCCATATCTGCTCGATGGTCACGAGGAAAGTATTTTTCTAATAAAATAACATTGAAATCCCTCCATTCCATATTTGATACTTCATCATCCTTCTTTGTGTTTTGAATCAATGACCGCCATTGATCAACATCTCCAGTAAGGCGGTAAACTGCCAGGATCACTTTTTCCCTTTCACTACTCCCCAAGGTATGAAGTATTTTCTCTAAGGAATTTATCCATTTCTCAGATACTAATGGATTTGTATTCCCATTGAATGTTGGTGGTTGTTTCCTCATGAAGTGATCTAACATTGATCCTCCATGCTGCAGATCAGAATTCTCTATACGAGTAAGGTTATTATCCATAACCTAAGTGAGTTGTCCCAGTATGGTGATAAGCTGATAAGCACTAGTTGTATCACCAGCTCCAATATAATTATCTTGAGTAGGAGGGAAATCCCTACATGGAGTGAGTTCATTGATTCTGTTTCCATTCCTTCCACTAGGCTCCATTTCTAAACAATAGCATAAACTAGATTAGTTTATGAATAAAAATACATAATTCCAAACTTGTAAAACACTTAACATGAATTGAACAGTTTATGGATATAATCCATAATTAGAAAAAAAAAATCATTGAGGAAGTATATACTCATAAACCCTTCATAATGGTTTGTAAAGAAAATGATAATTATCTTAAGCATATCCCTCGGGAGTGTCATAACCAAGAGTGCAGCAAGGCCCGTTGTCGTGCACCAGTTCCCGTTCGACTCTAGCTCAAAGCGGTGTTATCGGGTTTTACCCCTAGGTACATCTGTGCCAGAGCCGCCTTTACCTGCTCGTATCCAGATAGGGATGTATTGCTCAGAAAACTCAGAAAATCTCTACAATACCAAAATTATAAGAAGTTCTTCTATACAAATCCTCAAATTCCATATTTGGTCTATTTTCTCTAATCAGAGTGTATCTAAATCTACATTCCAATGTTTGTACTAAACTTCCTCTGATAAAAACTGTAACGCCCCGACCCTAGTTAAGTAGAGTCGGTGCATTATTACATAACATTAGCATAATCACAAGGAAATGTTCTTTTGAAAGACCGATTAGTTTAGTATTATTGGAAACAAGATTCATATATAAGTTCAACTTTACATCTTGAAGAGAAATACAACACAAATATATTTCATTAGAAACATCCAATCCTCTTAGATTATGCCTGCAGGCCACTCATAACTAACTTCTTCATATCCTGGGAAAATGAAACATAAGAAAGGGGTGAGCTCAGACGCTCAGTAAGGGTGAGTAATACAATGGAAAATGACATAAATATTAAGCATGGTGAATAATTGAAACCACATGCCTTTACCAATAATAAACATGAACACTTTTATGGAAAGAATATGAGATGAGTAAATAATGCCATAATAAAAAATAATCATGGGTATTCTACTAGTCGAATGACCACATGAACCATCAATATTATTTCCATAACGAGGGAATGTATAATGCTGGACATTCTGACACATTTTGTCAAGGCCTTGGCCAAGACGTCTAAAAATTATTAAGGCCTCGGCCAAAACCATATATCATATTGGGAAAGGGCCTAGGCTAATTTCATGTCTAGTTGTCTCATGAGACCTACCGATGCATCGTGAATCTATAGAGGGCTCCACTTGTCACTTACTAAGTCCAATACATTCCTCATATGAAAATGTTTAAACATATCATAATAATTTGTATTAAAACTAACATACGAAATGTCAATAATTTAACCATAAACCATGAATGGTATAAAAATAGCACATCCACAGTAAAAAATATCAGAAAACCTTCAATACAATATGGATGTTTTGTATCATAATAAATCAACTTCAAATAAACCTAAAATCCATCAAACGATGTTGACATAGATGAAATCAAATCCCTTTTTAGAGAAATATCTCTTTCTATTTTAAAATCATTTAAGCGTCACATAATTATAATGAAAACATGTATTTTGAAATTATTCTTATAAGCTTGTAAGGGAAGCTTTGATTATGTTATAACAGTGGAAAATACCTGCATCCTCCGTATAAGTTAAAAAAACATTCTTACCTTAAATTTGTCGAAAAGGTCAAAATTAACTTGTTTGGAAAATGACGGAAATATTCCTTTCAAAACCCATAAGGGTATAAATTACTTTAACCCATTTTATAGTAAATAGTAAAAATGTTTGGAAATATATTTTTAAGAAACATGGATATGGATTATAAAGGATATCCCATTAAATACTTATGTAAAAACAACCTCGGATAATAAAGAGATTGTGAAATTAACCCTTACCGTGTACTTTTCATTGGTCAAGGGTAGGTTAACCTCCTATATAATGGTGAAATAATTTTTAAGAAACATGGATGTGGATTATCTTGTACTTTTCAATGACTACTTTGATTGGTTGTGGTGTGTGTTAGAACTCGAAGTTGCATACAACACACGCAACTATATTATTCAAGGGAAAGCATACCGTTGAAGCTTGGGGTTTTACAATTATTCCTTTTATATTACTTATTACCATGTTATAAACATTATGTAGTCATTTAATTTAATAACGATCATTTTGTCGATATTTGGTACTTGAGTAAAAAAATGAACACCTTATAATTACAAGTTGTTCAAGTGGTAAGATATCCATTATCTTCACAATAATATTAATTATTTAGATATCATATATATCAAGTATATACTTGTATTTATAATTGTAAATAACATTTAGAGGTTAGAAATGAAATGCACTGTTCATGGAGACAGTAAGCCATACGTACGCTTGAACACTACTTCCATTTCTATTTCCTATTTTAATGGAATTAAAAAAATAATGACACATAGTTATATTATAATTCCAATATAATATCTTATACAATATTATTAACACCATCCTTTATACTTCCCACATAAGTCATTAACAAGTCATATCACATTGAGGGGGCGGTAGTCCGCACTTCCACTAATGAGATTATCATATTTACCCACTTTGGAAAACATAAAGTATTTCTATAAATGGAAAAATACAGAAGAATAAAGAAAACATAAAAAAAATATATCATATATAAATACATTTCGATCATAATGGCCACCATGAGAGGTGGTTGGAGATATTTGAACAATCATCATTTCGTGAGGTGTTAGTTTTCCATCCATAGAAACATTATGTTCTTCACCCATTAGATGGAGGTGTGTGTAAGTGTAGTTATAATTATTCTCATAAAAACATCCTAGTATATTGAGGATACTTGTGTTGTTACAAATGAAAGGAATAAAAAGATTTCAGGGGTTGGAAAAGTAAAATAAAAGAAAACAATTTAAGAGAAACTGTTACCTTTAATTTGGGTAACTCTCTTTGGTTTGAACCAAAAGACTTCTTGAAGTGCCTTCCGCCTAAAGTAATGCTTCAAGGAGGTGGAGAGGGATGTACAATGATTAATTGGGAAGAGTTTGGACAAGCCAAAAGGCTTGAGAGGTGTGAGGAATTGGTTAGAAGTGGTCTCCTTTTATAAGGGAGAGGAGGGGCTCTTTAGGAAAGTGTGATAATATTATTTTATTATATAATGATATTTGGTTTTTAAAGGTCCAAAAATCATTGAAGTCTAAGATAAGATTACTCATAGTCGAATTAGTATCATTTAATAGTAATTGGACAGGTTTTGGATGTTATTTCAATATTTATAATCTTATTTATTTAAAACTTTTATTAATGAGGTAAATACTACATCATTGTTGTGTCATAAATAATTTAATTTATGTGATGTCTAAAAATTATAAAAAAAATACCTTGATGTAGGAATTTTTTTTATCTTTAGAATTAATATTTATAGTGGAAAATATAATTTATATAAAATGATATAAAAATTAATGTACTGAATGATTTTTGTTTTTGTCATTTTTTCCTTTACATTAAAATAATTAATCTAAAGTGTCATTATCTTTCATAAAGTGGATCCATGGGGTCCCCAAATAGACCCAAAGATGACCATAGTCGGCCACTACTCATCCAATAAGGTTAGGACATGTGTTAAAGTAATTTTTAATTATTAAAATATTCCTTTTAACTTGAATTACCCTATTTACCTTTAACCGCAGTAAATAAAAGTCAAAAGTTACTATTCACCAAAAATTATTTTCATCTTATTGAACAAAATATTACTTCTTGATAACAACCATGTATGTAGGATTTTATAAATTCAATTCATAGAAGATCTCAAATTTAATTTAAATTAAAAAGTTAGTTTTTTTAACTATTACTAAATGATTTCACTATTAATCAAAAATTGATGTTTTTCAGAAAAAAAACCAAAAATTCAGCCAAAGATTTATTTGATATTATGAATTCAAAAATGATATCTATTTTTATAAATTAAAAACATATAAGTGGTGTTAATTAATTTTAAATTAAATAGCGTGTTTTTAAGAAACAATAACTATCAAAAGATTGACACTTGTTAATGTCCAATTTCAAAGTGAAATTAATTCCAATGAAAAAAATAGTATTAAATGGTAAAACTATATTATAATTATACTTTAAAACCAATTAAAAATACAATATATAAATATAAAAAAATTATATTAAAACATAGTTTTGAATTAAAATACAATATTTTTCACTATTCATTTGAAAATGATCTTTATCAGAAAAATTCCAAAAATTTACACAAAGTAAATTTTGTTGTCCCCATTCTAATGAAGGATTTTATTTGGTCAAATAGAATGTATTTAAGTGATGAAAATTATATTTAAGGAGGTTTCTCCATTAAAAGGCAGTAAATCAGCCTTTTAATTTAAATTATGCCTAAAATTAGATTCATTCACATTTTAAGACTCTAATTATTATTGGATAAATTTAAATACATTTAAGAAACATATATAATCATATTGTAGTTAGTTTTGTTCATTCCCTCCAATAAAATGGCTAAGAGTTAACTACCATTTAAAATAATAATATTATATTATTACTATGATACGTAAGATTTCAAAGGAACTCGTTGTGGCGTATCAGGTACGCTATTGAACATAACAACCCCTTTAAAGTAAAATTAATATTGAATTCACAAATATTAATAATTATGAAATATGTATTATTCTTTATTTTCCTGGGATGTTACATCCTTCCCCCCTTTGGGAATTGCGTCCCCGCAATTTTAAAACTGGGCTTGGAATCTTTATTAAAAGTCCCACATCAGAAAAGGGTCAGTAAAATTATCACTTTAAAAGAAAGAATGAAAAGTACAATGGTCACCCGAGATAACCCGTAATAGGATTCAATATAGAAAAACATGGATATGGAAGAGAGAATAAATGGTCAAGTTCTAATGGAGAGTGATAGAAAACATGATTAGGAGAAAGTTAACCACCAAAAAATCACAAACTTATGATGTGTTAAATGGTCTTTGATTACCCAGAAGGAAATTTAAACCAATAACGTTTTTTTACATTCCTTTTAATAATTTTGGAGGAATTAATTTACTAAATAGAATAAAAACATAAGGAAATATACTTACCTTCAAGTAGAGTTCCATCCTTTAATAAGTTTCCACCAGAAACTTATCTTTTCTCCAAACATAGAGTATTCAAAAAGACAAGGTCACATCAAAAGCACAAGAATCATCTTCTTGAGAATCACATAATCCACAAATAAAGAAATATATATTTCCCTTGTCTTTAGACATAAACTAAAACCAAAATTTTTAGTGCGAGATCATATAATACCCAAAAAGGATAATCTTTTATAAAAAGAAAAACTACTCTTAATCTATTTAATTTTTCAAACAAAACCCAAGGTTCAACAAAGACCATTCAAAAAAACAACTTTCTATAAAATTATTCAAAAGTGATCCAAACTAAGATTGAAACCCAAATCTCATAAGGATTTAATTACATATCTTTCCAAGATAACATTTATCTCCAAATAACAATAGTTACTCATAATGTCTCATATTGAAAAGTAATTATCTAAATTGCTTGTTCTCTATGATAGGTTAATCATTTTCATAAATAAACAAAATCTTCATATGTCCACAATAAAAACATAGATTCTTCCAAACTAAAATATCAACCATTATTCCAAAATTTAAATCCATAGTATTCTATAATACTTAGGCATATAGTGTTTCCTAAAAAGGGAGAACATCTTCTACAAGAACCTTTATCACTTAATCAGTAAATAATTTTTCTATACTATGTATATACATTTGATAAAACATAAGTTCCAAAAATCAACTTATTATTGTACCATAAAAACATTTTACAAAAATAATAAGTCATACTAACTAGGTACTTCAAGTAGCCTAGTGGTAGGTGATGCACCATTTTTGCCCTTCGGTTGTGGGTTCGATTCATGCAGCCTTGCTAGATGCAACGGGTTGTCACCCATCATACAGGTTGTCCTTTTTATAAAACTCAAAAATAACCCTAACATGTTTTAACCTCAATGGTTTCCTTATACCTCTAATTTTCATAAAAATTAATTATGATCTCAACGTCTAAATTCTTGAAGTCTTATTTCACCACCATAAGATAAAATAAAATGATCCCCAAAATGAAGAACATCATACCTTGATGATGGTGTCCATTTGGTTTCATCACCATCTTGTTCACATAGGTAGAAGGTCCATTCATCGCAATAATTATTTAGCGATCAATCAAAATAATTTTCTTCCTCCATCGAAATACACCTTGTATAACATGGGTCATATGGGTTTTCATAGAAAAATAGTTTTGAAAAATAATAATGTATGACATATAATTTAAAAACATCTGATAAAACATGATTTCTATAAAATAGTCGGACCGAATTTGAGTTGAAAATTTCAATTGATGGTCCTTTTAAAATACCATAGGTATGTTATAGGAGAATATATTGTAAAAGAAAATATAAATAGTTTGCTCAAGGGTCTCCATCTTCAGCACCTTTTTTAAAATCATAATATGCTTCAAAATCTTGTGATAAGGTAAAATATTTGAAAACGCCTTGATAATATTTACCTTTCTTTAAAATATGACAATATTATGAAAATTCTATTTTTCTAAATACAACTCATCATCCACGATGATAACGAGGTATAGTAGAGGTGTTTGATATCTCAAACAACTGCTTTCAATTTAGTTGTATGATAGAAAAAGTTTCACAATCATCCGAACATGAATTTGCAATAATTATTGCTAGCATGTCATCAGGAAGAGATAAGAATGTCGTCTGAGATCCTACTCCTTTTATATGTAACTGACTTTCCTTTATTCGAAAATGTTATAAAATAAGGTTTTAACTGAAATAATAGACACAGGGACTAACCATGTGTCTAACGAAAACTCCCAATCCCTAAAGTTGTCTAAACCGACCTCTGATACCAACTATAAGGACCCAACCTTATAACATTACATAATATTGAATTAAATGAATAATTCAAATTGAGAATATTTTCAGGTTTAGAGTTTTAGAGAATTAGGCCATAACTATTACATAACAACTTGAATATTACAAGTAGAAACTACTACTCAGTATCTATTTTTTTCATAAAATAAAAACACTAAAAAAGAAACATGTCTAGTTCCATATTTTAGATAGCATGACTTTTCCTTGATCCCATCCTCGATCCTATTCATCTTTAAGTCCTATGGAAAAAATTTAAAAAACTTGGGATGAGCATAAAAAGCTCAGTAAGGGTTATAAAATAAGGAAGGAAAACATTATCCCTTCAACAAATACAAATCAATGAAACTATATTTTTTCAATCATAACACACCGTACAAAATAATATGATTTAGGAATAACACACACAAATCATAAATCATAAAGGTTAATTATGGAATCCATATCAATCTTACACTATAGCTATCACATCTACATAGGGAGTTACACTTGGAATACCCATTGCAGCATATTCCCTAAATCTCTTAGGAGAAACATCACATTTACCTCTGTCACGTTACCCAATGCATTGGAGAGTTATCTTGGGCTCACCCGCCCTAGGTTTATCAAGGAACCACCTATATACGTAAACAAATTACTAATAACCATAAAATAATGATAACACATATCACAAGTATAAAGGAAAGATAATATTTCCACATTCCAATATAATAAATCAAGATATTGAAATAAACAATTCTTTATCAAATCATTTTCAAAACCATTTGAAAAGTTATTTTTTAATCAAAGTGTCCCATACCACTTTGAAGCTTTTAAATGAATAATAATTTGAAAAAATTAATGTCCATATAAATAAATCCTAAAACCCATTTTGAAAACATGGACATTAATGAGAAATATTTAGAAGAATAAATCTTTTAAACATTTAAAACAGTACTTTAGTTAAAGATTTCTTTTTATCAAAAAGAGAGATGCTTGAATAAAAAGAACTGAGGAATAGAATTTAATCAGAACATTATAATATCATGAGAATAAAGGTATTCAGGATATAATATGTCAATGTATAGTATATACACCATATAATAGTGAATTGGTGCATAACAACAATGAAGTCTCAGTGGAAATATAAATTGAGATGAAATCCCTTATAAAAATGGTATCCTTAAATTAAGGATAAATCAATCACATAATTGCATGTGACAAGTATAAAGACCACAAATATAATTGGATATTATGTGTAAACCAATCATATTTAATTCACACATATTCATAGGATACCATATTCAAGAAGTACAAGTTGAACCTAAAGAATCGAAATTGGGTTAAGAAGTTCCCTTGTAAAAATTCGACAGCCTAACAGCATCACTTTAAAATTCAGAAAATGAGTTGATGAGAAAAAAAAGAGTATTTCATCACTTTGAAATAAAGTTTACATCAGTAAATATATATAATAACATATCCCAACATAATAAGATGTAAATTAAAAGACATAACAAAAGGAAGCCTTTTTAAAAGAGGAGGGCGAAAGGTCCCCTTACCAATTTGGTAACTAACAAAACATACGCCACATGAAAGAAGGATCATACAATAAAGATGTAAATACTCATAAATGAAATTATATTACATAGATAGTATAATAATGGGTAGTACATACACCATACAAAAGGAAATAGTTGCAAATATAGCATGAATCACATGGGAATAAAAAGTGAGATGAAACCCTTTACCACATTGTATTCAACTGAGTCGTATGACCAAAAGTTAATCACAATAAAATGAATCACAGAATACCATGAATATAATCAGAATCATGATAATATATATCAAATGGCATTACTCAATACACCACATGAAATCAGTAAGTGGTGAACAATGGAAATATCACTGAATTTAAAGTGAGATAAGAAAATCCTTTACCTTCTGTCCTACTTGACCCGTTCGTTCTTTAATCTCCTTAATAATAAACTAATGTTAATTTATACTTGATTAAGAACCTTTTTAAAGTTTATTATTCCTTTTATATTACTTATTAACATGTTATAAACATTATTTAGTCATTTAAGTTAATAACGGTCGTTTTGTCGATATTTGGTACTTGAGTAAAAAAATGAACACCTTATAATTTAAATTTGTTCATGTGGTAAGATATCCATTATCTTAAGAATGATATTAATGATTTAGATATAATATATATCTTATATATCAAGTATACACATGTATTTATAATACTACATAACATTTAGAGGTAAGAAATGAAATGCACCGTTCATGGAGACGATAAGCAGTACGTACATATGAACACTACTTCCATTTATATTTCATATTTTAATGGAATTAGAAATATAATTTTAAAGAGTTATATTATAATTATAGTATAATATAATATACAATATTATTAACTCCATCCTTTATACGTCACACATACGGCATTAATGAGTCATATTACTTTGAGGGGGCGGTAGTCCGGACTTCCTCTAATGAGATTATTGTATTTACCCACTATGGAAACCATAAAGTATTTCTATAAATGGAAAAATATAAAAGCATAAAAAACATAAACATAATATATATCATATATAAATATATTTCCATCATAATGGCCACCGTGAGAGGCAGTTGGAGATATTTGAACAATCATCGTTTTATGAGGTGTTAGTTTTTTCATCCACATAAACATTATGTTATTCACCCATTAGATGGAGGTGTGTGTAACTGTAGTTAGAATAATTCTCAAAAAAACATCCTAGTATATTAAGGATACTGTTGTTGTTACAAAATAATGGAATAAAAAGAGTTTAGGGGTTGGAGAAGTAAAATAAAAGAAAATATTTTAATAGATACCGTTATCTTTAATTTGGGTAACTCCCTTTAGTTTGAACAAAAGGACTTCTTGAAGTGACTTTTGCCTAAGGTAAGGATTCTAGAGGAGGATATGGATATAGGGAGATTAATTGGGAAGATTTTGGATGAGCCAAAAGGCTTGATATGTGTGATTAATTGGTTAGAATTGGTCTCCTTTTATAAGGGAGAGGAGGGTCTCTTTAGGAAAGTGTGATAATATTATTTAATTATATAATGATATTCGGTTTCTAAAGGTACAAAAATCATTAAATCGAATATAAGATGATTCATAGTCGAATTAATATCATCCAATAGTAATGGGACAGGTTTTGGATGTTATATTAATATTTATAATCTTATTTATTTAAATCATTTATTAATGAGGTAAATATTACCTCATTATTGTGTCATCAATAATTAAATTTATGTGATGTCTAAAAATTATAACAAAAATACCATGATGTAGGAAATATTTTTATCTTTATAATTAATATTCTTAGTTGAAAATATAATTTATATATCCCCATATAAAAATTACGTTACTAAAAGATATTTGTTTATGTCAAATTTTCCATTACATTAAATTAATTAATCTAGAGTGTCATTATCTTTCATAAGTGGCTCAATGGGGTCCCAAAATAGACCCAAAGATGCCCATGGTCGGCCATAACTCATCCAATAATGTTAGAACATGTTTTAAGGTAATTTTAAATTATTACAATATTCATTTTACCTTGAATTACACTATTTACCTTTAATCGTGGTAAATAAAAGTCAAAAGTTACTATTCACTAAAAATTATATTTATCTTATTGAACCAAATTTTACTTCTTGATAAAAACCATGTATGTTGGATTTTCTAAATTCAACTCACATAATCAGTAAAATTTCATTTAAATGAAAAAGTCAGTTTTTTTAACTACTATTAACCGATTTCACTATTTATAAAAAATTAAAGTTTTTCAGAAAAATACAAAAAATTCAGCCTTATATTTATTTGATATTCTGAATTAAAAATTTAAGTATATTTTTTCTAAATTCAAAACATAGATGTGGCGTTAATTAATTTAAAATTAATTCTCATTGTTAAAACAAATTGAGTGTTTTTGAGAAACAATAACTGTCAAAAGATTGACACCTGTTTATGTCCAATTTCAAAGTAAAATTAATTACAATAACCAAAATTGGATTAAATGGTAAAAATATATTCAAATTAATCTTTAAAACCAATTAAAATTATAATCTATCTATGTAAATAAATTAGATTAAAACACAGTTTTGAATTAAATTACAATATTTTTCACTATTCATTAGAAAATGAACTTTATCAGAAAAATTCCAAAAATTTACACAAAGAAAATTTTTGTGTCCCCATTCTAAAGAAGGATTTTATTTGGTAAAATAGAATGTATTTAAGTGACCAAAATTATATTTAAATATGGTTCACCATTAAAAGGCGTTAAATTAGCCTTTTAATGTAAATTATGCTTAAAATTAGATTCATTCACATTTTAAGCCACTACCTTTTATTGGATAAATGTAAATACATTTAACAAACATGTGTAATCATATTGCAGTTAGTTTTTTTCATTCCCACCAATACAACAGCTAGGAGTTAACTACCATTTAAAAGAATAATATTATATTATTAGTGTCCAACGTAGGATTTCAAAGAAACTCGTTGTTGCGTATCGAGTACACTATCGAACAAAGAAAACCCTTTAAAGTAAAATTAATATTTAATTCACAAATATTAATAAATATGAAATATGTCTTATTCTTTATTTTCGTGGGAGGTTATATATATTCTAATACACACTTAGTGTCACATTTCATACATTCTATCGAATTAAATGTCCTTACTTTTGAGGCCTTACATTGTCCCCACCTCAATTAAATTAAATCATTTCCATTTAAAAACAATCTTAGAATTACAGGGTTTTGTATTTTAAGATTAGTTTGATTAATTCCTAAATCATTAGGGAAATCAAAAAAATACCATATTAATAAGAGATAATGAAAAATACAAAGGTCATATGGAATAACATTTAACTATGTTTTTACATATGAGATCAATAGTAAAAAGTGAAAATATTGAGTTGGGGAAAAAGGATAAATATTTATAGGGTTGATTGAGGTCATCTATAAAAAAATTTGAATGATAAATTTAATACTAAGGGACATAAATCCATAAATATATGATGATTTAAATGACCATCGGTTAAAAAATATATTAGGAAAACATTTTGGTTTTAAGAACCTTTTCCTAATATTGAGGAACTATTTTATTGACCTTGAATATAAGGAAATAAGAGTTGAATTTTCATATGATAAATTTCAACTTTTGGTTGTGCGTCAATAAAATTACAATTCATCCCTTACTTCATGAAACAAATCTTCTTGAATGAACCTTTTTTAGAGGAATTAGAATCCTTTTTTAAAGGATCATAAGGCCTATAAAACAAGTCATTGTATTTTCTTCAAAATATTTTTAAAATCAAATATGGTTATGAACTAATCTTTAATCCTAAATTTAACACTTTTTATCACCATTAATATTTATTTATCAAATTATTTAACTATAAAAAATTATATATGATCTAGGATATTTCATAGTCCAGTGGTAGAAGTGAAAGCCTTATCATCCATCGGTCATGGGCTCATGTCCCTCTGAACTTTCCAAACATGATTGGTTATCACCCAATATACAATTTTCTTTTTCTACAACCATATTAATATAATTTATGAAATAATATTATGAACATCCATGAAATAAAAGTAATCATTAAATATAAATTTCAGTAAGTTTTTCAATATATCCATATTTTTTACAATGCCTGATAATCTTATTTGTATGTCACCATAATGATGATAAATAGCTTTAAACATATGTCAATAAAATTTAACTGAATTATTCCTCAAATAAAATTTCCCATAAATCGTATAAATTCCATCAATTTTCCCCAAAATTCCTTAAAAACTTAAAACATAATGAGATTTTTATGTCTTTCGACTTATGGTCAACCATAATCTTATAACCCTATGATGATATTCATTACTCTAAATTTAATGAAAAAATATTTTTTTCAACAAATTTAAACAATTTTTAGACATTTCATGATTTACAAAACAAAAATACTATATTTAAAAATACTTCTAAAATTTAATTGTAGAATCCTAATAAATAATTCAACCATTTTATTTCAACATAAGTTATTCCAAAGTTTAAGGATTAACCTAGGTAATTCATTTTAATTATCTATTCAAATCATTCATAGTGGGTTTTAAACAAAATAGAATTATCCTTAGAATATCCCCTTAGAGTGTCAATCTAGGTGTACAGTAAGGCCCATTATGGTGTATCAGGTTACACTCATATCACACCCGGTGCACATTTTTGGAGTTGTTACCCCTAGGTACATATTTTCCATAACAAATTCCACTTATATTTTATAGACATGATGCATTTATAGGAAACCCAAATAATATCTATTTAAATTAAACTTTAATATTTTCTTCTATACATACTGTAAATGTCTACCTAAGGGTCATGTTCTCTAATCTATGTTTTTATAATTATAGTTTACCAGGTTTCAATTTTTTTAAAAGATACCACAACCTAGAGGATGGGGTATTTATTTATTAAAATGAATTACAAGAGTCGAAATCAAAGGAATGTTATTAAAATAATTTTCATTAAAAGGGACCACTTCAACTGGGATCTCATCTAAACATGTAGGAGTCACACAAACGACCCTATTAGCAAGACCATCTTCAAACACCCTGGCCTCCCAAAATATATGTGTGAATATTAAGATAAGTCTCATGAGTGTGTCTATGCAATCCATCAATTTGGATGTTAGTCTCCATAAGAGGTGCATAACCCCATTTGTAATAGCTTGAAAAGTGTGTAAGAGTCACTTTTTAACCAAATATTATTACACCCATTCATTTTTTTAAAAGAAAAATCATTTATAACTCCAAGAATCTCCACTTCAAGGGATTTAGATTCACCACATGATCTGTGAAATAATCCCATGAAATTTTCCTTGTAATCACAAAAACAAAACCATAACCCGAACACCTGAATTTCATTTAGAGGCACTATATGTATTTATTTTAATACAATTTGGGAAATGGGGAATAAAAAACACTTCAAAAGTACCCAAAATTGTATTGAAATTTCCGAGAATATTTAACCTTCATATAATGATATAATCATGCATGATGTTCTCACAAAAACCCATGTGGTTCACATTGGAATCCTTAAAAATAGCGATAACGTTATATATGATCAACTTCACACAAACATGATTTCTATCATGCAAAGTGTCATGAAAACACAAAAAAATAGCATACAGTCGTTACGCTATAGGGTCACTGAATAAGGATCATACTCTAATGTTTCTATGAATCCTCCCTCTGATACTAACTATATTGATCTTACCCTAGTAAGCCTGGAGTTGGTGTCTACTACCATTACATTATTATGATTACAAGGAATCAAATACTGAAGGAAAAAAGATATTAGTTGTATTGTTAAAATAGATACATAATGATTCTTTTATTACAATTGAATACAATAATTAAAATATAATTTCTCTTCATTAAAGGATATCTTTAGTCCATCGATTATATACTGGCATATTTTTCTTAGTAAACAGATTAGAATCTTATGGAAAGGAAAAAAATAAAGGTGAGATAAAATCCTCAGTAATGGTCAAGTATTGTGAATGAAATAATTAATCAATTAGAATATTCAATATGAAATGGTGATAACAAATGACACATAACATGTAATCAATATAATGATGAGAAACTATATAACAAATATGAAAAGGTAAATAACTGAAAACACATGCCATTAAAATAACCAGATAAGTAATAATTAATATAGAAATGAAAATAACTAAAACAAATTCAATTTAATCAATGTAATTATAATGGCATGAATCCATATATAATTTTAAATAATACATAATATGGATAATAACAATAGAATAACAAATTAAGGAAATTTTTAGTCATCAAATATCATGTTTCACAGGAACATGATATCTTTATAATAAATACCTTTCACAGTATGGCTTAACATAATATTATCAAGACCTATCACAGTATAATTTAAATCTATTGGTAGAAACCCATCTAAAGTACTTGGGAACAAACTTGAATGGTTTTTTTCTAACTAATTTCATCTTGTGAGATAACCAAAGCATAGATGGGATTACATTAAATGATAACAAACATTTTTCTTACATGTATAAATAATTCCTCATATATATAATAATTGATTTTATACAAAAACAATGTTCCATATCAAATATCTATATTTAGTAAAGGATAAAGGTTTATCAATATTACCGTAATAAACCAAATAACATTAATGGTAATGATCATTTGTAAAAATGGTATATGGTAAATGAAATTAACATATGTATTATAAATGATGTTTTTACATTGGTGAAATTGAATTTCCAATGATCAATGGAAATTAATTATTTCTCAGGGAATATAAAAATTAATAGAAGAAATTATTTTTATTACTATCCTTGGCCAAATCATTAAAAAACCAACTAATGGAAGCATATGGATGGTATCAATAAAACATATACTAGGTGGAGAAAAAATAAATGGTTGGTGTAATTGAGGGATGAAAATACCATAAAAATATATTTTAAAAAATTTCTTGAGGAAAATATCCGCTTTCTTTTCAAAAATATTTTTAAAACTTATTTGTAAAACAATATTTTTAGATTAAAACTTGTTCTCTGACAAAATAGTGCAAAACATTTGGGTTTTCCTAAAAAACGTTTCCCAAATATTTTGAGTACCAAAGAGTGGAAAAGTGGTACAATAAAATTAAAATTTTCATAAATAAAAATAATATATGAAAATTGAATGATTTATTAAATAATTATTAAATTATTTACTCTTTAAAAAATATTGTGTATGAAATACTGAACAAAATTAGATTTTGAAGTAAACCCATGAAAATACCATAATGTTAAAATGAGAATCAATTAATGATTAGATTATGTGGGTAAAATTTAATGCCACATCAAAAAAGATGAAAAAAATATAGATAACAAAAGTAATTACACAAATAATCTTAAAATATTAAGGACAATGAGGAAGTAATATAACCCATTGAAAACAAATAATGTTATAAAATTATTTAACAATTGGTAACTATTAATTCAAATACTCATATAATAAATAATTAATATTAAAAAAAATAATATAAAATAATATATGATATAATATATCAAAATTGGAATTAGGTACACCTCACAAAAGAAGTAAGTGATGAATATGACATTTATCTCAAAGAAGTAGAATGTGAGATGAAAATCCCTAACTACATGGTAAATTTTGAATTATAATCCCTATGAAATAAGTAATTATAAATTAAACTCTAAATACCATGAATGTAAATGTATTCATGTCATAAAATAAAATAGCGATATTATATACACCACATAAAATAAATAATTGGTGAAAATGGTGTATGCCTCACAGAATGAAATGTGAGACAAGAATTCCTTACATTGAATTTCCTTTTGGGTGAATGTCCTATAACCTAATATATAAGAGTTTTAAAAAACATAATACTTTATATTGGATGAATAATAATATTTATAATATTATATATTTTCTTTTTATAATATTATATTACTCATCTGGTACCAATCGTTCATTATTTTTTCTATTTCGGATGTTGATGGCCTGGTTTTTTTTATTATGTTTTTACTTATTTCTTGTTGTTACTATTAATTAGATAATTATTTCATATTTTAAATACGTTAAAAAATAATTTAAATATTATATATATTAATTATATATATATTTATAATAATCCATAATTTTTGGAGATAGGAAATTAAATGCACTGTTCAAAGAGATCGTAGGACGTACAAATGCGTAAATGCTACTTTCATTTTATTATCATATTAAAGGAATGAAAATTAAATATTATATTTGTTTATTAAAATTTAGGGATCAAATTTATTTCATATATGTTACATATTTTTATTAAAACCATCCCCTAATACCTTCCATGTACAACCTGAACAAATCACATCACTTTGTGGATGTGATAGTCCACACGTCAACAAAAACAATTATCGTATCGCCACAAAATAGAACACATGATTTTATGTGTTATATAATAATTAAATAAGTATTAATAAATTATAAATATAATATATATAAAATTAAAACAACATGTACGGTAGAATTCCCGCCATGATAGTTGGTAAGGTAAGAATTAAAAATCATTATTTCGTGAGGCTGTAGTCCGCCATACACACGCACAGAAAGTTCATTACACATTAGATAGAAGTGTGTGTAATAATAGGTATAAACCGTAGAATAAAAACACCAAAATATATATATTATACTTAGGATTTTAAATAATAACATAGTACGATGTTTTTTCGGGGAGGATATGGAAGTAAAATGAATGTGATCATTAAAAAATGTTACCTTGTTTTTTGGTAACTCATTTTTATTTATACCAAAATAATGACATGGTTAGATTTATTTCTGAGGTGGTACTTATAGTATTATAGGAGGGATATTGAGAGATTATTTCTTCCTTGATTAGATGATCCAAATGGATTTTGAGGTGTGAATAAGTGGGATAAGTAAGTGCCTTTTCTTAATGGAGAAGTGGCTTTCTTCAAAATTTATGAAAAGGGATTTTCATCCATTTTTTCCCTTGCGATGTGGCTCCAATAATAGTATAAATTAGAGATAATAGAGTATCGGGTCGAAATATTTCCATCAAATATCTTTTGAAAAAGTTTCTAGGTCATTTTAGTTTTTATGACTAAGGATTAGTCCCTCGTTAAGAAAAATGTTCTTTTAATTGTTGTAATTAATTTTAATTACTATCACTACTAGATTTGGTAAAAAACTAAACTAAAATTATTATAAATTTTAAATTATTATTATTTAAAATTTGGAATCAATTTTTAAAAATTCCAATCACATAATTGGGGGAAATTAATTTAAATTTAATCACAGAGAAGAGATGATAAAACATGTTTTAAAAGAAAAAATGTTTAAAAGCTTGAAATGTTTTTATCAAATTTCAGTGTGAAATAGATGCCAATTAACTTTATTATATTAATTTATGTAAAATATATATTATTAATTTAATAAAAAACAATAAAAATAATGTATCCATATAAATAAATTAGGCAAAAAAGTAGTTTTGAATTAAAATCCAGTATTTTCACTATTCATTAAGAAACAGAAATTATCAGAGAAATCAAAAAATTTACCCAAATATATTTTTTATATTCCAAATAAAAAATAAATATTTTTTTACATATAAATTTATTTAAATGTTCCAAAAATTGTATTTAAAATTGGTTCTCTATTAAAAGGTGGTAAAATTGTATTTTTAGGAAAATTCAAATTTTAAGCATAAAACTTGTTTTATTGTTATGTTATTATTATAAAATATATTGGATGAATAATAAAATTATTTTATTTAATATAATATATTTTTTATTAATATCATTCACTAATAGTATTTAATTTAATTGTTTTTTTATAAAACTCCTCTATGAGTATAAGAGTATTTTCTATATATTCAATCAATTTTTATATTCATTTATAATTAATTTGTAAACAATATATTAATTTTATATTTTGGTAAAAAATATATTTAAATATGTTTTTACTACTATTCATAACCACCGATTTAAAAACTTGGTTATATATTATTATATTAAATAATAATATTTTAATAATATATTGTTGCTCGGTAATACTCTGTCTAGCGTGTAACGCAAGCTATCAAAGAAACTCATTGTTTCATGTGAGGAAAAAAACTCAGGATTTAATGAATTTAATGGTAAATCTTGTATTTAATTTAATTTTAAATATTAAATATATTGTAATGTATTGGGATATTATATTCCTTTATGCAGTTAGTGTCTGTTTTCATAAATGCTATCAAATACAATGTCCCTTATCTATAATTTTCAGTGCATTTCATTATATAAATCATATCTATCAAAAGATCAGATATAAATTTTTTTTTGAGAAAGTATATAATATTTTAATTAACAATAATAAAATATTATACAACTTGGTTGTCATTTCATTCCTTTTATGTAACACCTTTTTATCAGTAGCTTAACATTGAATGTTGATTACTCAACTATAGCCATTCCATACTTTTTCATGAATTCTATCCTATGTATGACAACACTAAACCCCTAGGTAGTGATACAACATATAAAGTCTGAATCAAATCTAATTAATGTCAGTCCTTGGTCATAAACATTTATCAATTTGATCTGTCTATGATATTTTTAAAAATTTGGGCCCGAAAATACTTTACTATTTAAAAAATGGTCCTATTATTGGGGTAGAAGAGAACATTGACACTGATAATAGAAATAGTGGGAAATAAATCCAATTACATGTAACAAATGACCATATTTTGGAAAAAGTACCCGCTAGTGAATAATACTAATATTATGCCCAGATTATTACATTACCTACTAATAAAAAACATCTTTGAATAATATTTTAATGTTTCAGGTTTTCTAAGAATCAATCTCTTAATTTTATGTAATAAATTATAATACATAAATATTATACCTCCTAGACCTCTTTAGAATGATCTGCATGGTTTAAAAAACCCATTATAGGCATTAACAAATCAAAATCAAACATTTTTTTAGAACCCTCATATGTATTTCTTATATAAAGCATAATATACTATATTTAGTCACAAATAGTAGAATCTTAAAAAATAAAATACTAGATAAAAGTAAAAATATATTGTTTATTTTAATTGGTGAATCATAATATCTACTAATTTATTCATATCTTGTACCTTAAATATTTTTACTTTATCTCCAAAAGCTTATGTTTTTCATCACCCATAATATTATAATTTTTAATAACTTAAATTATCAAATTAGAATAATCATATGACTTACTATATAATAAATATTTTTTATTTTTAAAAACAATGATAATAAATACTAATTTACTTACCACATACTAAAATTCATTTATAAATTATATAATTACCTACATGAACTATTTGTTGAACTATTTGATTCATCCTTTCAACCACTAAAACCAATTTTGGGTGATTTTAATCATTATTTTCTGATAATATCCATCATCCTTATAGAAGAAATTAAATAATATGTTGTATAATTATAAAATATCCCATTTTTAGAGATTTAACTTTTTTCTGATATATTTTGAACCATTTTCTTCTAATACATAAACTAAATGACCCCTTCATCTTTTTTTATCTTGAAATAAAACCAAATATTTTAATAATTGTCTAAAATAAATATAAACATATACCAATGACCTCCACGGTAATCCATTAAATATGGAACTCATAAATATAAATGATAATAATCTAAGATAAATCTAGTTGAATGTTCATAATTTCAAAAACTATCCTCGAATTTATTATCTTTTACACAAGGGTTATAATATTCCAATTTTCATATAGATTTACCCTATTAAATCCTATTATTACTCATAATTTTATTCTATTTAATTCCATATTCATTATACAGAAATTTCATAACTCTATCTTACTGAACCTATCTAAACAAACTAAAATTTCAATTATCTCTCTCATTCTATTACCCATCTAGAAATTTAGTCTTTTTTGAAACTATCCATCAATCACAATGAATGAACCCTTTAGTATTTAAATAATCTAAAACTATATAGATAATTGATATCATTTTCTATATCAAATAACAAATGAAATTATATTTCTCTATAATCTTGGAAAAAACTATGCATTCAATGATCTAACCACACAATTATATATTTGTATATTCACTAAGAAAACACTCCCAAGTATAAGCACTCTATTTTCCACAAACATAACATTTCTAAAAAAAATATTATAAGAAGATAATATCTCTTTAAATAAATTTATATTATTTGAAAGACCACTATAAATGAACTTAGAATTATCCTACCCTTAAATGATGGTTTCAAATACATCACTCCCCTTTCCATATTAATAAATCTCTAAACAACCATTTTATTATCCCAAGAGACCCTAGTGGGAGGGAATGGATATTTTTATTAGTGAATTCGATCATTTTACATATATATAAATAACCGTTCTTTTTCTTACATGGGTATCACATCATTTTAATGATAAAAATCGTAATAGTTATACATTCATGGTTTGAAAGGTTGACTATTTTAGGGGAATTATGATATACATCAATTATATATTATAAAACATAAACACTATTTAAATAATTCTTCTTTATCATCATAAAATATTTATCATTCTCCTTAGTAAAAATAGTCACATGATGATATACATCAATGGAAGGGGTGATCTTAAAGCCCTATATATGGAAAGATAACATAAGTGAAGTAAGAGACATGAATCAATAGAACATGGTTGGTAATAATTATATTAATCATTTAAAAAGAAAAAGATCATTATCATAAGAACTAAGAATAAATTGTTAAATGGAATTAGATTTTGTGATGAATAAAAATGAAACAAAATGTTAGATTTTTCAAATATGACACATTGTTTTTAACAAATATACCATCATGTTCAAACATAACATTTCGGTATAAATAATAACATAATAATTATTAAAAAATAAAGCATCTTTTTAACATATAGTATAAAAAATATCTTGATATACGTCACATTTCCCAATGTAATCTAGGTATATATAATTCTTGGGTCACTTGTCACTACATAATATTCACATAATCAAAAATGCACATAGATCATATAACAACCACAATCATGAAATTAAATATTGATAGAAATGTGGTTTTTATGGATTTCATAAATTATACTTTAATGAATTAAAAGATATTTTCCCAAATAAATATGGGAAAAAAATATTTAGTCTAAACATCATTATTCTTTAGTAAATAAGAATGAACTCAAGAGGAGTGAAATATGTGTTTTAGAAGGGAATGAATTTATTGAAAATATTTGTATTTGGTTTAAAAATCATGTTTGAAACATGAATATCCAAAAAAATAAAATTTAATAACTTTGAAATAATATTTAAGGAACATTATAGGAATATCCATTCCATATTTTTTATGAAATATGGATTACCTTAAGAAAAGTAGTTTGATTTGATAATCCCTTTACCTTAAATCATACATTATTTAATCCCCTTTCCACCTCTTCAATAATAAACATAGTTTTATGGAAACATTTAATATAAAGTTATTTATGTTAATTTATGTTAAAATTTATTATTTATAACAATTGTACCATATTTAATAGTTTTTTTATGTTGAAGCATTTTTAAATAATGTTTTTTTTTATTCTCTTTTTTCTTTGATTTTTCAATTTTGTTCATTGTTAATTATAAATAAGTAGAAATAATTATATAATAATAATGTAAATATATTTATACATTTATTTATCAAAAATAATTTATTATAACTAGACAAATGGTTGGTGGTAAAAATTAATTAGCCATGTCCTAATTAGTTGTTAACTAACCATTAATAGGATATTATAAAAAGAGAGGGAATGAGAAGTTTTATAATATAATTTTTCATAAATGTATTACATAAATTAGGTAAAAGTAATTAATACAATGTTAATGTAAAAATTAATTTTACTTATAAGATTTCAGTATAAAAGGGGTGGAGAAAAAGAGAAAGAAGAGAGGAGAATGAGAGGAATAATTTGTTGGACCTTACTCTCTTCTTAGTGTTCCTTCTTCTCTGTTTCTCTCTACACCATTGATTATTGGAGTTCGATATATCTATAAAATCACTTACTAATCTATGAGTATTAATAGAATGTATATTTGTAGATATATTTCTTTTAAAAGTGGTGGAGGATTAGTTTTCTAAGGGGAGGAAGAGTAGTTATTTATCCTTGAGGAAAAATGTTTTTTAAAAATAATATATTATATAAAATAATATATCACTGGTAAAACCTTTAATAGTGAATTTTAAACAATATAAATCATATATAAATATAAATTATTGTTTTTAGGAATTTAAACCCATATATAATTATGTTTTAATTAGTTTGTTGAAAAGCTAAATGGGAAAAAAAATAAAAATTATTCTTGTAAGGGATCACTTTTGACTTTAGGATTTAAAAAATGAGTATGGTCGGGAAATTATCATTATTTTAATTTAATGAATCAATAAAGTTTTTTTTTGGTATAAAGTTTTGTTCTTTAAATTATTTTTTCATTATTAAATCATGAATGATGTTGTTTAAGATACACTGGTTTAGAAAAAACTGTATTTTTCTATTTATATAAAATGTGAGGTATTATAAAAAACTACCAAAAAATAAACCCTGTAAAATTTTGATGCAGTGATTTCAAAAAATCTATTTATTTTATCAAAATAATATTCTATCATCGCCTTAATTTTAAATATAAAAATTATGATTTTTATGACCTTATTAAAATGATTTTTATTAAAAATGTGCCTATATTTTCTTTGAGTCTTTAGTCATAGATATTTATTTTATAGAATTTAATATTTATATTTTCTAAATCACTCAAGATAAATATTATTTAAATTATATTTTATTATTTTTAGGTCAAATTACTGTTACAACATCTAGGTTACTATACAAATGGTGACACTACTATTCTAAGAGTAAAATTATTATTCCAATAGTCATATTACCTCAAATAAAAAAAAATTCTTTAAATCGTCATTAACTAAAATTTATCCCAAGGTTATATAAAATTATTTTACAAAATTTTATTTTATTTTTCTAATAATTTCATTATTTCATATGGTTTTGTTTATAGGAGGGATAATTCAGGATAATAGGGGTGCTTTAAATTTTCCACTTATTATATTTCTACTTTCTATTTTATCCTATTTTATTATTTCGAATTTTAAAGGATTTATTCATGGTCTAATATAATGATTTTTATTAATGAATTTAATGTGTTTTTGGATTTTCAATGTTCAATATGTGTCTAATAATTTATAATATAACACACAATTGTTCATAAATAAATTATTATTTTAAATATTTGGGTCATTACATTCTCACCCCTTTATAAATTTCATCGCTGAAATTTCAACTGTTATTATCTATTTAGAATATATTAGTGTACTTTTGTTTTACTATTTCATATAGTTCCCACAAAACATCTTTATATTTAATGTTCTGCCACAATACTTAGAAAATGTGGGTTTTCTAGTTGTGCATCACTATGTCTCTATAGTCTACGAATTTAAAATATTATTCCTCATATTATAAGGCATTATCTAGTTGTACCACCTCCTAATGTTGTACATGTGTGTGGTTGGGTATTTACATCATCTGGATTGATACATGGAACACATCATGAACTCAATATACATTTGGTGGAAGTTATAGCTAATAGGCCACATCACCTATGTGATAAGGGGTATGGATTTCACTAATGTACCTATGGATGACCTTATGTTTATTTCTAAACCAGTCGACTCACTTCCACGGTGATATTCTAAGGAAAACTTTATCTGCAACTTCCAAATAGAAATCTATATGACATTTTTCATCATATAAATTTTGTCGACTCTAAAATTAATTTATATATATATTAAATGGGTCAAGTATTTACAATATTATTTTTCATAATATCGGGTACAATTTTATTTCTTCACCCAAATTCAATCGAAAAAGTATTAGTTTACATCACTTTCCATACAAAACATCACATGTAGAAAATTTAATACTTTATTACAATAATTCATTGAATGGGAACTCAACTAATGTGTGTTATTGATTACAACCTCCATTAGATTCCATTTATATGTCTCTCAACATGTCATCAAGCATATATATAGTTATTTTAGGATGTCCATCATTTTAGGGGTGAAAGGAGATTGTGAAATTCCTTTCAGTAGTCTAATACTTTTGAATACTTCTCTAGAATTTATATTTGAATCATTAATCAAGGTTTGAGATGATTTAAATTTTTACCCTATGTATCCTCAGTTTGTCCGTTATATATTTCATGTAAATTTTTTCAAATGAAAAATATTCCCTAATAAAGATGAATTGGGTAGTCTAGGTGAGTTGATCCTCCACAACCTATTTAATTTTTTTCATTTGATGTATATAGGTACCAATTAAAAATTCCAATGTGATGTTCCAGTATTTTAATATGCGTATAAAAAATTATTTTGTCACCCCCTTATACTTCTGTCACTCTTCCTTAAATTATTAACATGCGAATAATATTCTGATATACTAAACAATTATTTTTAATTTTATCCCACTAAAAATAGTTCTTGAGGATCATGATACATGTTGGTACTTCCAGTATGGGAAGAAAAAGATGAATTATTTACTTTATCCAATAGATGTTTATTTATCCCAAGTGATTCATGAACCCAATTTCTAGTTTCAAATCTAATTTTACTATACTAAATGACGATTTACTCGTGTAGAAACCCTTATTTAACTTATTTATCCTTTTTTTAAAGCTCATGATAATAACTTTATAACACCTTATTTGGGAAATCATTCTATAATTGTAGGATGAATTCCAACCCATTGTGATTTATATATCCATCCATTGAATCTCCATGAAAATTTGGTCTTTCTCAATCATAATCATGGATAGAGTATAAGGTTCATTTCTACTTAGAGTATCAACTAATTTGTTTGTATTTCCTTATTGTTAGTGAATAAAGGAATATTAAACCTTATAATAATATTCTTTTATTCATATTTATCTCCTTATATGTGAATATACACATTAGAATCTTATTATATGTATATATTTCACACTTCTCTCCATATATCTAGTGCTTCCAAATAATCATGGTGGATATCAAAGGTGAAAACTCTAGATCATGGTTTAGGGATTTCCTCTCATGGATCCTCCACTATCACTAGGCATAAGCTATTAATTTTTCTTATTCCTATTTAAAAAAACCCATGGATTTATTTTATGAATCATTTTATATCACAAAACATTCTCCATAAGTTGGTAGTATGAGTACAAGAATAGTGATAGCCTCTTCTCGAGATCTATAATGATTTCCTCCCATTATTGTATTAATACATTCTTTACCCCTTTAAAATTTATCTTAGTTATATTTCAATAAAATCATGATAAATTTCTCACAAAACATTATTAGTATCCTTATATGACAAGAAAAATATTGATTTACATGCCACATGAGTGTTTGGGTCATTCCTCAATTAAAATTTCTTTGAAGGATCTATAGAAATTCCCTCACTTGTGCCCAAATTCCCCAGGAATGTGACTTGATTCCACAAAAAGTCACACTTGACAAACATATAATATATTTTATTCTACCATAATGTTACAAGTATAATCCTTAGACACTCTTGTGGTTCATCCATTCTCTTAGAGTAAATAAGAATATCATTGATATAGACTACCATATTTTTTTCAAGGATGTCTCTAAAGACTATATTTATCAAATCCATGATGAGTATAAGGGAATTAGTAGGTCCGAATGGAATCTCTATGAAATTATAGTGTCTAAAAAATATACAAAATGTTTATAAATGAATATCTTTTATCATTACCTTCATCTGATGATATCCAGAATGAGGATCCGCATCTAAGAAGTATTAAGCTCCTCATAGTTGTCCAAACATGACATAAAAATTTGGAACAAGATACTTGATCATTAAGTAGATATAATTATACTCTTGATAACTAATACAAAAATTTTATGATCTATCCATTTTCTTGAAAAAATAGAATTGATGCCCACCATGGAAATGCACTAGGTCATATGAAACCTCTTTCCCAATGAGGTTAGAGATGCTTCTTTAACTCATCTAAATTTATTGGGACAATCTGGTAGGGGAACTTGAAGATAGGAATGGCTCTAGGTATATATTCTATTTAGAAATAAAACTCATGATCTGGGGGATTTCTGGGTAACTCTTTGATAAATACATCAGTTTATTCCCTAAAAATTGGACTTCCCTCATGGTTGACGGTTTTCTTTGACTAAATCATTTGGGGGAGGTGTGATTATTTATTGAGTATAAACACAATCACAATTAGGGGATTTTATAAGGGAGAAACATGATCTTCTAACATATTTACAATATCATGGGAAAGTTCAGAATATGAAAGGAGATTTACATTTTCCAATAGCAAATGTGTACTATATATAACAATAGTTAATATATGCCTCATATAGCATTGAATTCCGCCATTGGAAGGGTTATGAGATTCAATATGAGAATTATACCATATAAATTAACAAGAGAATAGTAAAAAAATTAGTTTACAGTGATCTCACCATGATGTATTATTATTAATATCTCTACATGAAGGATTCAATCTTTTAATTAAAAAATTATTGAAATGTATTATGATATAAAGGAATTCTTTGAACAAGAATCAAATTATTTTTTTCCATTATATAGTGAATATAAAGTGTACATTATATGACATAATTTTCATTCTATAGTTAAATTGTAGTTAAGGAATAAGTATTCACTTTATCCAATAACTTTGTTAAACAATGATGATGATTACCCATAAGGACCCCTGATTTAGTTCGCTCAATTGGATAATTCTCTTTCTCCCCATAAGTGAAGATTTAAACCATGGGTCGTAAATTAGGAGCTGCCTTCATTTTCTTTATCGTGATTCCAATAAAAATCATGTACCTTAGGCATTCATGATCTTGGTGGTCATATATCCTACAATTATGATTTTCCCTACCCCTTGGTAGAAATTCCCATGATGTATTTTCCCAAATTCTTGATATGTTGATGGTTGGATCCTTTTTCCTCTATTATCATTTGAACCACTATACTGAATCCCCATTCATCTATTCTCATCCCGATGTCTAGTGGACTAATATCTAAAATCCATCTATAATTTAATAGAACATTGAACTACTAATTCAAAAGTTTCATAGTCTATGATATCAATAGCCTTTGAATGGTTTTATTTTAATATAGAAAAGAATATCTCAATATTTCTATCATTTTTAATAAAAACACCAGAGGCATATATTTCAAACCTTTTGATATTTTAATTTTAATTCGTGAAATATGACCATTACAATTTATTAGGCTTTAATAATTCACTCTATATCTTTCTTTTGAAGAGTTTTAGGGAAATAATTTTGATTTTTTTAATTCTTCCCCATCCAACTCTTTAATAACATCCTTTCTCTTGGTGTTCAATATGAATTCCCACCATTGAGAGTCTTCTACATCTTAATAATACGAAGATCAATTGACTATCTACTTCTCAGAACAAAAGAGCACAATAATGATCTTCTCCATTGCATTAACTCACTATTCGATGACATGTGGCTCAAAAGATACAATAAACATTAGTAGTTGTTTCAACATAAAGAAATCATTGGATAGTTTCATCTTATTAAGAATAGGAGGAAATTTCACATGGTTCAGTTTATAGTTCATAGCCTAAGAAATATGTGTAAGCATTTCAAGAAAGATTTAAACTACATCTCCAATGGAATTGAGGATGTTGTTTAAAAAGAAACTATATTGTACCTCACATGATTTATTGGCCTTATTTCTCATGTATCCCACCATTTTCAAAAATATAATTCTTTTGAACAAAACATAATTCAATAATCTAACAACATGAGATTTTAATGTACATATCTTATTAAATAAATTCAATTTTTTCAATATTATACATTGTTTGAACCATTACAATAAGCTCACGGTACAAACAACAATGAGTTGGCATGCATTAAATGTAAGACCATGTTTTACTTTACAAGAATATATTATTAAAATATTATTATTTAATATAATATGATATAACCTAGCCATTAAGTTGGTAGTTATGAATACTATTCCCCAAATTATGATAATATATAGTTGAATTCATTGGTTACAAATTAATTATAAATGAATATTAGAACCAATTAAATATATAGAA
Organism: Viscum album; assembly: GCA_963277665.1. Taxonomy (NCBI): domain Eukaryota; kingdom Viridiplantae; phylum Streptophyta; class Magnoliopsida; order Santalales; family Viscaceae; genus Viscum; species Viscum album. Next base: position 719,818,383 of record OY728145.1, on the reverse strand, counting down.
AAAAAATTTATAAAGAAATATTCTTATTATTAAAAAGAAATTTATCCAAATAAATTTAATTAATTACTATTAGGGAATGATATTAGTTAAATATAAATGTTATATATTCAATAATTTTATTTATATTAACATATTTTATAGTCCTAAGATAAGAACAAACTCAATATTTCCTATAAAAACATATATTTATAGAATCAGTTTTAAAGCCTTGTAATGGAGAAACTATTTTAAAGACCAGTACTAATAATTTTATTTACATTATTTAAAAATAATAATTCTTTTAAATTGGTATATAAAAATTTACAATGGTTAAAGTTTTTTTTAATTTTTTTGAAAAGATTCATGTTTTAATGAATCGTAAAATAATAATAATTTTTTATTTAAAAAAATATTTTCATCAAAACAATTTATTATGTTAAATTATATTTTAGAATGGCTTTAAAGTAAAACTAGATTATGTTTTTATAATTTAATCCAATTTAGTTCATTTTCATCAATTTTACACAGAATTTAGATATAAAAACTTTTCTATGCTTTTTATGTATAAACACTAATAACTTATTTTTTTCTCACACCATCAATGGGATTTATTTTATATTAATTAAAAAAATTATGTTTTTTTTTAATTTTGAAAAATAGATTAATTTTTGGAATAAGTGGGTACAAATTACATAAATAATTTTCTTTTAATTTTTGGCATATGAATAGTAAAATTTAATAATATTTCAATTACCATGGTTAAGGGTAAATCAGGTGATTAAAAATATAAATAATATTATAATATTGTATATTTATCCTAAAACTAATCCTAATTTAACTATTTGATTGGGTTTGGACCAAAATCAACCTTTGGATGAAATTATATTCTATTTAATTCCTTTATTTATGAATATGGAATTTATTATATTTTATTTAAATATAAGTAAATGTTATACTATTATTTTTAATAACTAAATAATTTTTAATATAGGGATAAATAGAAGATAAATTACACTATTAAAAAAATTATGTACTATAATAAATTTATATTCATCATGATAATTTATTTTTCATTTTTAGAAAATATAGAATATAATTAATGACTTTCATAATAATGATGGAGTAATATTTAATTAATGGTAATATAAAATAAATGATATTAAAAAAATAAAATTAAAAATTCATTTACATAATTAATGAATTAAAAGATATTTATAGATTACATAGAAATTTTATTTATATATTGGATGTTTTTTTCTAATTTATCATGTTGTTATTATATTTTTAAAATGAAAAATAGTGAATAATATCAAAATTGACAAAAATGTTACTTTAAATAAAATATTTTTTTAAAATGACATAATATTAATAAAAAACTAAAATTTGGCCAAATGACTATAAAAGGTTTATATATTTCACCAATGATTCATTTATGGTTATTTTTTAATTCTATATTTACAATTTTAACTATAAAGAGTAATAAATTCATGTTTTCATGGTAAGAGTTAAATGGTTTAACTAATCATTTAATAGAAAGGATAATGTAAATATTGTGACATAAAAATGTATAAAAATAATTGTTTAAGATTATTTTTACCCTTAATAATCATATATTCGTACTAACTTACTTTTGATCTACATGAAATCGAAAATCAATTTATCTTAATTTAATATTTTGAGAGTTCCCTTATGTGCTTATCACCTCTCTTACAAAAAGGCATATACTTCCTCAATTCTCCAGGCCAAATTGATCCTTATATATCCACTAATCCAACCAATTTCTCCTATACACATCTTAGTTAATTTCTTCAGGTGTTGGTCTTTTAAAAAGGCATTCTCTAGTGTCATGAAGAGGAGATCCAAAGGATGTTCGATAAAGTAGAGGTAATAGTCTTCACCAACTCCATCATGATTATTTCTTCTTATAATCCCTATTCCTATGTTGTTTCCATTATAAAGTAATAAATAAAATATATCCCATATACTGATATGTTATTATTATTATGGAACAACCATATTCTACCATTTTCCATCCTATGATAAATGAAATCGCCATGCGTACACACTAATCGACTACCATCTCTATCACATGGTGAATTCTATTTTTGTAAATAGTTGATTTTGATAGGTATAATGACAGATATAATATATATAAATAATAAATATGACATGATATTGATTATATATAATTAATATACCATCTAATATCTTACCCTTTTACCATAAAAGGAATTATAATGTCGCTCATTCATACGTACGACCTACCATCCTGACAACGTGATTAGATTCGTCCTCCTTGATAACCATTTATGAATGATTATAAAAATTTATATTAATAATAAATATATTATTTACTAACGTAATATGATTCTGTATATAAATAAAATGTATCCTTTACATTATAAACATGACTTAAAATACAAAAAAAACATAAGAAAACGAAGGAGTTAGCACCCAAAACAACGGTAATAATGAAATATTATTAATAAACCAATATAAGAGGACCATATAGGATTTCATAAATATGTATATATTAATGGTATAATAAAATAACATACTTAAACCCTTATATAAGAGGTAAATCACCGATACATAAAGGAATGTAAAAGGTAAGGGTTAATTTCCCAATCTCATTATTGTCCAGGATTGTTTATATGTAAGTATTTACTATAAAAAATTTTCCATCCATGTACATGTTTTTTAAAAATGTATTTCAAAATATTCTTATGATTCTTTTAGAAACATTAATGTAATTTTTACCCCTGTTTTAATTATTATAGAACACTTCAAAATGATTTTTTTCATTTTCCAAATGAGGTAATTTTTAACCTTTTTCGAAACAATACAGAAGGAATGTTATTTTTTTAATTTATATATAATGAGAAAGGTTTCTTTTATAATCTTAAAATAATATTTTCAATTATTATTTTTTAAAATGGTGATCCCTTTTTAAAATAATTTCAATATAAAATGGGTATTTCTCTAAAAATGTTTTTAATGATTTTATTAGAATATTTAGATCTATGTCAACATCATTTGCTGATTTTATACTTAATTGAGGTTGATTTCCTGTGATACAATCTATAAAATTCTATTGAATTATTTATGATATGTTTGACTTTCGATGTGTTATTTTGATACCATTCATGGTTTGTGTTTTATGTATTTTTTTTCTAGTTTTAATATGAATGTTTACATTGGTTATGTTACAAACTTTTAATATATGAAATGCAATGGACATAGTAAGTGACATAGAAGATTCCACTATATCCCCTAGATGCATCGGTAAGTCTCATGAGAGAAACTAGTTAGTGTTTTTATCCATTTATGTATGGTGTCTTGACTAAAGCCTTGACGGTATGTTTGTAATATCTGAAATTATGTATTCCCTCATTAAGGGATATGTTATTGATATTTCATGTGATTATATGACTAATAGAATATCAGTGGTTATATAAATTTCTAAAGATACTATTTATATGACATTATTTGATCAGCTTATATACCTGAAATATTATTCTCATGATTATGTTTTAAGGTAATTCATTTTTCTTTATTCACATTTCCTTATTTATTATGATTATTTACGATAGCTTTCGATGTATTATTTTCCCTTCCAAATCATTTGAGATCACCTCATTCTTATGTTTTTTTCTGAGTATGTGAATATGTCTATTATAAAAAATATGATGGAATAATAAAAAAGGAATAAGAGTTTTTTCAAAGGAGTTACTATGTTTTTTTCAATTCATTATGTAATTTAATGTGTAGGTACATAACATAGCTTCCAAATATGATAAATTGATCTTTACTTTCGTACTCAAATTTTAAATCTATCAGAATATAATAAAGTATGGTACCAACTCTAGGTTAATGGGGTTGGGGACATTATAGTTGGTATTCTAGGAAGTTTAGTTGGATCCTTGGAAACTAGATTTATAAAGCATACATTAGAGAACATAACCCTAAGATTGAATTAAGGATATGTATAAAGGAACATCATAGAATATTGGTAATGTAGAGACTATGTGAGTATTTCAAATAATACATCCATATATGGATACATTGTCATGACCCGTCCTCGGGACCCGTGTCGTGACTACCCCAAGCCCGCTTTCCTTAGTCCAGGGGCTGGCGACTAGCACCAAGGTGTAAATCCAGGAAAAAAGGGAAGGCATTGCCTTTGTAAAGTAAACATACACCACAGATCAAGAAATCAGTAGAAGTAAACACTATGTAGAAACTGAGTACAACAGTAGGTGCGGAAAATTAAATGGGCCAGAATACAAACCCAAACTGAAAGTAAAGTACAACTCGAAAGGGAAAACAGCAACTGTAAAGTAAAACTGCAGCCTCAAGCCGTCCACTGGAAGTCCCTCTTGAAGGGTGAGTACAGATAGCCTCCATAGCTCCTCGGGTCCCACCATCTACTCCGAGTACGTCCAGCCCAGTGGTCCACCTCCGGGTACCGACCTGCTCCGCAAGCCTCAACCATGATCAGCGTTGTCTATTGTCTGCAACCAACACAACGTAGTGTGGGTATAGCCCGTGCAGGGGTGAGTATATGCTACTCAGTAGGGACCCCGATACCCCCAAAGGTCTCCCAAAATCCACAAAGGATAAACCACATAGGAAAGATACAATCACGAAGTAACAACCAACACTACTTAGGTATATGCCCATACATATACCTAAGTCATCTATTCCAATACGCTCCAACCTCCGATCCCAAGTAAAACCCAGTCCACACAGGAAATCAAATGTATTCCACACTGGAAAGCAAAACATAATCCACACAGGATAGCACAACACAAGACACATAGGAAAGCAAACAGGATTCAGCTCACACAGGTATACTTCTTCGTAAGACGATAGAGATGATCAGATGTAGTTTCTGATTCATCTAAGTTGTTGGACCCACAAAGGATCGATAGGTACTAACCCCCGCAATGACCCAGGAAGGGTCTGATCCACACATGATTGATAGGCAACTAACCCCCGCAATGACCCAGGAAGGGTCTGACCCACACAGGATCGATAGGTAACAAACCCCCGCAAATACCCACACAGGATCAGACCCACACTGGATGTGTAGGGGTTGGCTCACACAGAACCGCTGAGCACTGACCCACATAGGATCAGACCCACACAGGATTAGTAGCACTGATCCACGTAGGATTTCTGAGTGCTATAGTCGTCGCCATCGAATCCACTGAGGATCTATGTACAGTCGTCGTCGTCGAGTCGCAACGCAGCCAGCTCTAGGGTTCCCGCACACAGCAAGCTCATTCGGGAGGGTCCGCTCCATGAGCCGAGAGGCTGATACATCACCTGACCCAAAGTTTGGAGTTGATGTTTCCAAAAGTTCTGTATTGCCAACAGGAACTCAACAACAGACGGCGCGTCAATCGAACGCCCGGTCTGAGAGTTATTGGCTTTTTCATCCTAGGGGCCTGGTTCGTTTTTAAGTCAAAACCAACCCGACCATACTCCACCTGCGTCCAAACTCGGGCAGAGTAAGCCAAAAGATCCGTCTCACTAAGAGGAATCCAATAAAGTCAACGACACGTCAATCAGACGTCCGGAGCTCAAGTTATGAGCGTTTCCGCTCCGAGGGCTCGGTTGGTTTCGTGTACGAACCAACTCGGCCGAACCCAAAGTATTATGAAACCATGAGTGAGATATGTCAAAACCACCTCCTCGATCCAAGGATCGCATCTCTGCTGACAGTGCATCGATCGGAGGTCTGTAGCCCAAGATATGGGAAAAAGACCAAAGAGGGTCTGAAAATGGGGGTTTCGGGCCCAGACCGACCCGACACGAGACCCCCTGGGTCGGCCCGGCTGCCGGCCTAGCGGGCCGGCCCGCGACGCCAGCTGGCTCGGACGAACGGCTGAGCCGTTTGGTTATGCGGGGGGGGGGGGGGGGGGGGGGGCGTGCTGCCCCCCGCCATTCGGAAACCGCAGCCCCAATTAAGGGGCCGCTCAGCTGGCCAGCCGGGGGTTTGACCCCCGGATCTTCCCCTGGCCGGCCGGGCCGCCCTGGCCGGCTAGTTCTTGGTCCACAGGACCGGCAACAGCCGGTCCCCTCCCTTCTCTGACGCCGACAGCCCGTCTCCGGCCACTGGTCACCCCGCTTCACCGCGGCCCGGAACCGGCCGCGGCCTTGGTCGTCTGCTGCGGCGCGATGAAGCCGTGCTCTTCCACCGCGGCCCCGCTCCGGCCGTGGTGTCTTCGGGTTTCTCCGACGCGGCACGACGGCATTGTGTCCTTGTACATTTCCATGGCACAACGCGATGATTCCGCACATTCCTTATCGCACGATCACACGCAGTGCGAGGGCACTGCGCCATTCTCGTTTCAAACCACAAAGAAACAAACATGGATAAAGGAGGAGGGTCGGCCATGTTTGTGCGGTCCGGCCCCCTCTCGTTAATCGATAGAATTTGGTCTTATTTTCACGAAGAACGACAAGGTGGTTAACACAAACAAAAATAATTAAATACCCCTACCTTGAGAGTAGCTTGAATGGGGGTTCGCCGCAGAAAATGACATTGCGAGGTGAATCTCCGTATGTTGACGGAGAACGTCCAAGGAGGAAGTGGCATGTCCTTTTCTTTGACATGGGAAGAAGATCGAAGGAGGGTGCGTCATCGATCTTCGGAAAAAGGGGTCACACACCGGCTGCAGAGAGGAGAAGAGACGGCATGTCGATCTCTTCTTACGGTGATGGTGTTCTTCGTCGAAGTCTTGGTGTTCTTGGTGATGAAGATGAAAACACCCAAGAAATCTCTCCTCAATTGTCCACACACAACAACCAACCAAAATAAAATAAGGCTCATCCTTATTTTATGAACTCATGCTACAATTTAAAAATGAAAACTGAATTTAATTAATTGAATTGGTGTGTTGGCATACTTAATGAGAGGAGAGGAAAAGTCACCCAAATAAAGGGAAGTTTAAAAGTTAAAAGTGTTACACAACTTAAATGGGGGGTTAAGAAGAGTTAGGGAGTTAAGGGAATTTAAAAGGTGGGGGATCGTGTGGGCCCCACCTCTCCTTTAATCCACTCAAGAGAAAATAACAATCAGTGGGTCCCACCCTAACTCCTACACCTAGGTTCTAACACATGGAAAAGAGAAATAAAATTCTTAACAAAATTTTATTTCACTCACACTTAATCCACAAATTTAAACAACTCATATTGAGCAAACACAACTCCAAAAAAGGCGTTCATAAGAAAATACTGGCACTGCGGTTCCATCGGTGCCCTCAAAATTCAATTCTGAGCACCGGTTAAAAAGATAGAAATTCCCACTCATTCGTTCACTGAACATACCCAAACTAAACTTTATATAGAAATTCCGGGCACACTAGGTCTCGGAATCGAGTGCCGTCCAAAACTGCGTTCTTGTAAAATCCCAAAGAAAATTAAGAAAACAATTTCCTTGAATTTTACGGGTCTTTACATTACTCCCACCTCAGGGCTTTACGTCCCTGTAAAGATACATCATAATCTAGGGAAACAAATGTGGGTACAGAGCACGCATCTGAGCCTCCCTCTCCCAAGTGCTCTCCTTGAGATTCCCATGCTGCCATCTGATGCACAATAGAGGAATAGACCATCCATGCAGGACCCGATCCTATCGATCCTCAATCTACACTCGGACCTCCGCAAAAGTCAACCCAACATCAACGTCTAGCTCCCCATGGTCAATGATGTGTGTCAGGTCGTGCACGTATCTCCTCACCTGAGATACGTGGAAGACGTCGTGCACTCGGTGCAACTGAGGTGGTAGAGCTAGGCGATAAGCCACCTCGCCGATCCTGCTGAGGACCTGGAATGGTCCGATGAAGCATGGAGACAACATCCCACCTCGGCCAAACCTCTGCAAACCACGTCGAGGTGAGACACACAAAAATACGTGGTTTCCATCCTCGAACTCTAGTGGCCTCCGCCTCCTGTCAGCATAAGACTTCTGCCGGCTCTGAGTTGTCCTCATCTGCTCCTGGATGACCTAGACCTTCTCTATCGTGGCCTGAACAATCTCCAGTCCCACAAGTTCAGACTCCCCAGGGTCTATCCAACACAAAGGAGATCTGCAAGGTCAGTCATAGAACGCCTCGTATGGTTCCATCCCGATGGTGGAGTGGTAGCTGTTGTTGTACGTGAACTCCACCAAGGGTAGGTGGTCCTCCCAGCTACGACCAAAGTCGAGGACACATGCGCGGAGCATGTCCTCGAGAGTCTGAATGGTCCTCTCCGTCTGACCATCCGTCTGAGGGTGAAAGGTTGTGCTCAGACGTAGCTGTGTCCCGAACGCCTCCTACAACCCCTTCCAATGCCGGGAAGTAAAGCGAGCATCTCGATCGGAGATGATAGATGATGTCACACCATGAAACCGTAAAATCTCCTGAACGTAGAGACGTCCCAAGCTCTCCAATGAGCCCTGCTCTCCGATGGGTAAGAAGTGAGCCGACTTGGTGAGTCGGTCGACAATCACCCAGATGGATTCATGACCTCTGGAAGCACGTGGAATTCCAGTCACGAAGTCCATATATATCCAGTCCCACATCCACTCTGGGACCTACAAGGGTTGTACCATGCCTGCTGGTACCTGATGCTCTGCCTTCACCTTCTGGCAGGTGAGGCATCGAGAAACGAACTCTGCCACAACCTTCTTCATACCCGGCCACCAGTGCTGTCATCTTAGATCCTGGTATATCTTCGCCACTCTAGGATGACCCGCCAAAGGTGAAGTGTGAAACTCTCTCAGCACCTCCTCTCGTAAAGCGACTGGTACCAAGGTACGTCCTCTGAAAAGGACGACATGCTCTGCTTCAAAGGAGAAACCATCAGGTGCATGTCCTGAGGATATCTATACATGCCGCGTCTCATAGTCAGCATCCCCACGTTGTGCCTCTCTGACCCGCTGCAGTAGTGGAGGAGTGACTGTGAGAGACTGAAGGAAGGCTGATCCATCTCTATCCACGAAGGATATCTGCAAAGAGGCTAGCTGCTCTGTCGCCTCCTCAAGTAGCTGAATTCCCATCCTCCTGCTGAGAGAATCGGCTACCATGTTACCCTTCCCAGGAGTATAGACTATCTCAAAGTCATAGTCCTGGAGGAACTCGAGCCATCACCGCTGTCTCAGATTTAGGTCCTTCTGAGAGAAGATTTATCTGAGACTCTGATGGTCATAAAAGACTGTAAAGCGCTCACCCATCAGGTAGTGTCGCCATGTCTTTAGAGAGAAGACCACTGCTGCTAACTCCAGGTCATGCGTAGCATAGTTTTGCTCATGTGGCCTCAACTGACGTGATCCATAGGTGATCACTACCCGCTCTCGCATCAGGACACATCTGAGCTCGGTCCCTGATGCATCGCAGTAGACTACGTACCCTACTCCCTTTTCAGGAAACCTCAAGATAGGGGCACTGGTCAATCTCTGTCTCATCTCCTGGAAGCTCTGCTGACATCTTTCCGACCACACAAAGGGTTTTACCTTCTTTTTCGAAGCTGATAGTGGTGCCGCAACTCTGGAGAAGTCTGGCACAAATCTCCAGTAGTATCCAGCTAGTCCCAATAAACTCCGCACCTTCGTCACGCTCCGGGGTGGCTCCCAAGCTAGAACTACCTCGATATTCACAGGATCCACTGCAACTCCTGCCTCATAGATGATGTGTCCCAAGAAGTGGACCTCGCATATCCAGAACTAACACTTTGAGAGATTTCCATAATGCTGGAGCTCTCGGAGTGTGTCTAGCACAACCCGTAAGTGGTAGGCGTGCTCCTCCTCACTCATCGAGTAAATAAAAATGTCGTCGATGAAGACCATGACAGATCGATCGAGGTATGGCTGAAAGATCTAGTTCATGAGGGCCATTAACACTGCTGGAGGATTGGTCGCACCGAAGGGAATAACCAAGAACTCATAGTGGCCATACCGACACCTGAACGCTGTCTTCTGCACGTCCTCGTCTCAAACTCTGAGATGATGATAACCTGACCGGATTTCTATCTTTGAGAACCACCATGCTCCCTTGAGCTGATCTAAGAGGTCATCAATCCTCGGTAGCAGATACTTGTTCCTCACTGTCACCTGGTTCAGGTGATGATAGTCGACACAAAGTTGGAAGCTCCCGTCTGCCTTCTTGGAGAACAAAATCGGGGAAGCCTAGGGTGAAACACTGGGTCGGATAAATCCCCTGTCCCGTTAGTCCTCCAACTATACCCATAGCTCTCGAAGTTCAGCAGGGGCCATCCGATACGCTGGAGTCGATATTGGGGTTGTCCCGGGGTACAGGTCAATATAAAAGTCTACCTATCTACGAGGATTTATCCCTGGAACGTCGTCGGGAAAGATGTCCGCATACTGATCCACCACTGCAGGAAAACCAGGACAACGTATGTCAACTGCTCCTAGGATGAGGCTAGCCAACTAATGATTGATGGGTTGTCCTCTCCTCTGCGAGAGTCCATCCTGTGCTGCAAAGGCTCCCTTCTCGCCGGTGAAGGTGAACCTGCTCCTGTCGGTGCGTACACATCGCACCTTGTGCCTAATACAGTCAATCTATGCATGGACTATGGACAACCAATCCATGCCCAAGATGACGTCTTAAGGCCTCGACGCTGCTACAAGAAGATCCCAGCCGAAGCTCTCGCCTCCTAGAGTAAGATCACACGGCCGACACCAGTGCGTAATCATCGAGTCTACTCCCGTAGGAGTCTCTAGCCGTAAGTATCCAGCCAACGGCTCTGTCGGAATCTCCGAGCTCCGAACAAGGGAAGCGGCTATGAAATAATGACTCTCTCCTGTGTCTATAAGTACTGCAGTAATGGTGTAATAGACACATATAGTACCTTGAATCATCTCCGGAATGCCCTGGTCGTAGGCCTCCACTGCCTGTAGATGTGCCTGTCTCTGCCCGCCAGCTCCCTGTGGCCGCGGTGGACCTCCTGGTGGTGGTGGTGGTAGAGCCTCAAAGCATCGCCCAACACGTTCTTCTCGTCTTGCTCCTCTGCCTCGTCCGCCTGCTCCCTGTAGACCGCCACGGTCGACCCTCTACCTCTTCCTCGGTGGTCCCTCAACCCTCTGCTGCTTCTCGGCATGGCTGGTCGGGCAGTCACGAGCCATGTGGCCCTGCCTGCCGCATGAGTAGCATTTCCTGCCTCTCGAAAGACTGGCTCCACGCTGTGTGCCCCCAACTTCTAAGCCAGTGTCCTGAGGTCATCTGCCTGAGGGTTTGGTCTGCCTGGACCCATGAGTCATCCGTCAACTGCCTTCTGCAAAAGACTCTTCTACGTGCCGCCCCGCGGTAGGTCTCGCCGCTGAAGAAGGCTCAGCAAGAAATCTCTCGATCAAAAGGGCTCGCTCCAGTACTCATGCCTGGGTCGGAATGCTGAGGGAGATCCGTGATGCCCTAATCTCATGTCTCAATCCATTATCAAAGGTCCGAGCCTGGAAGAATGGTTCCCGTACCATGTCTGTCGAGTAGCGTGAGAGATCGGAAAATCTCGTCGAGTACTGGGCGACTGTCAAGCTGCCCGACCGCAGCTAAAGAAGCTCATGAATGCGCACCGCACGGAGGGTGTCTAGGACGAACTCCGAGCGGAAGAGGCCCTCAAATTCTGTCCAAAGGAGAGATGCCTCATCGTGCACCTGGAGAATCAAGCTCCACCATCAGCCCACTGTCGTGTGTAGTAGACTCGCCGTGAGGATCACCATGAGGTCTGCTGGTGTCCTCACTAACCTGAAAACTCTCACCACTACCTCCAGCCAGTCCTCGGCTGCCTGGGGGTCCGTCTCCCCACGGAACCTGGGCGGTCGCTGGTGCTGGAACTCATGCAGTGCACTAAGGCGACGTGCATCGTCAACGGCTGGGGCTGGAAGCATCGGTGGCTCGGCGGGTAAAGGTACCACCGGTGCCTCAGCTGTAATAGGGCCCTGCACCGAGGCATCGTCACTCAGCGGGCTATCGTCACGCTCAACTCTCAGAACCCTAGCTGGCTGCCATCGTGGGGCCATCCTGAAAAGGAAACAGGTTCTCCACGGTCAGAACAGTATACCAGGTGAGATGACAAAAAGTAATCACAAAGAAAACTTGTAACACACATGCAATCAATATTTTCATTCATTAAGTCAGAAATCAGAAGTCAGGGTCCTGGTGTACGGATATGTCGGCCGCCACACCAACACTGGACTCCCTGTACTGATAACCACACCCAATACGCTAAACATTATTGCTTCACATAGAAAGGATCAGAGTCCCAATTCTGCGGTAGAACCAAACTCCTCGGATACCAATTTGTCATGACCCATCCTCGGGACCCGTGACGTGACTACCCCAAGCCCGCCTTCCTTAGGCCAGGGGCTGGCAACTAGCACCAAGGTGTAAATCCCGGTAAAAAGGGAAGGAATTAAATTTGTAAAGTAAACAAACACCACAAAGAAAGTAAGTAGTAGAAGTAAACACTACGTAGAAATTGAGTACAACAGTAGGTGCGGAAAAGTAAATGGGCTAGAATACAAACCCAAACTGAAAGTAAAGTACAACTCGAAAGGGAAAACAGCAACTGTAAAGTAAAACTACAGCCTCGAGCCATCCACTGGAAGTCCCTCTTGAAGGGTGAGTACAGATAGCCTCCATATCTCCTCGGATCCCGCCGTCTACTCCGAGTACGTCCAGCCTAGTGGTCCACCTCCAGGTACCGACCTGCTCCGCAAGCCTCAACCACGATCAGCGCTGTCCGTCGTCTGCAACCAACAAAACATAGTGCGGGCATAACCCGTGCAGGGGTGAGTATAAGCTACTCAGTAGGTCAACTTTAGAAGACGTCCGTCAGCGTCTGATGCTTCTGTCAAAACCCAAAAAAAACCTCCTTAGGTGGAAGCTGGGATGGAAAGGCATAGGGGAAACAATAGTTCCAAGCTCAGAAGTTCCGCCTCGTCGTTACGATCTCGTGGCCACTGACGGATCATAAATCGGAGCTTAGACGAAGAAGTTATGGAAGAAAAGAGCTTCAGAGCCTCTTGGGAGAGCTCTGCTCGAAGGATAGGGGGGATGAGTGATTTGAAAAGGAGGAGAGACCCCCTCCTTTTATAGGCAATAAAAACTAAATTACACGGTGTGTACTTTCTAGTACACGGCGTGTACTCGGTCATTTCACACGGTCACCACGCGGCATCCAACATGGCCTTCAACGCCGAACATAGTTGTTGACTGGTCAACACATGGTTTGAGGGTAACACATACACGGGGAGACACTACATGGCGTGTAGTATGTGATACACGACGTGTACTCATTTATTTCACACGGTAAGGACACGACTGTAACACGGCACACGAATGTTGACTGGTCAACACCCGGTTTGAGGGTAACACATACGCTGGGAGACACTACACAATGTGTAGTATGGGATACATGGCGGGTACCCATTTATTTCACATGGCAAGGAAATTTCTTCAAAACGGGGTATACCCAACGAGGTAGAACATGGTGTGTACTCACACTACACGACGTGTAGTTACAAAATTCTGAAAAGTCTGGTAAAAGTCCATTCTACCCTCCAGAACACTTCATGACCTTATTTTGGACAAAGGAATGGGCCAGAGAGGTCCGAGCCATTACATCAGATACCTCTTAAAACATTCTCATCCCTGAGAATTGAAAACCAACTCAGAGGAACCCAACAAGATACCTCTTACGGTTCTCATTATAACAGGAACCCAACGAACAACCCTAATCATAGGTGTTAGTATTTCCCTCTCCTATGTCGAGATATTATCCAATTTAGGTGGCACTGACTTGCCTACATGGGTTTAATCGCATCCTCATTAATTTGTATCGATTAAGAATTGGGTCTTCCAACTTCCATACATTATTATTTTTAACTTACACTGCCCCCAACACCGTACAACCAATACACTGCCCGAACACATGGTTTGGGGAAATTCCTTCTTCCTATGTCAAGATATTATCCGCTTTAGGTGGCACTGACTCGCCCGCATGGGTTCAATCGCATCCGCATTAATGTTTCTTGATTAAGGATCAGGTTTTTTCCCTTTCCCCACACATCCGGACATGTTACACACTTCTAGAGATCAAGGAAACAAAAATTCTCACAACCGACAAGCCAAGCATTCCATATATCAAAGGTACAGAGTATAACATCAAAACAAAGCTCAGAAGAACAAGGCAAAACACAAGTCAAAACAACTCTGGATAATGAGCGTGCATCTGGGCCTCCCGCTCCCAAGTGCTCTCCTCGAGGGCGCCATGCCACCACAACACATGAACCAAGGTGATGGTTCTTCCATGGAGCACCTTCTCTTTACGAATATCGATTCTGATTTGTCGTTACTTGAAGGTCGCATCGTATCCCATATCTAACTCTCCCCAGTCGATAACGTGAGATTCATTATGTAAGTACTGATGAAGCTAGGAGACGTGGAAGATGTCATGAACCTTCTCCAACTGAGGTGCCGGGGCTAGCTGACATGCCAACTCGCCGACTCGCCTCAGCACCTTGAAAGGTCCGTTGAACCTAGGGGAGAACTTACTCCCCTTACCAAACCTCCTCTACCCCCGTCAAGGGGAAACCTTCAAGAACAGATGATCTCCCACCGCGAACTCCAAGAGACTCCTCCGAGGATCAGCATAAGACTTCTGTCGGTCCTGAGCCACTTTCATCCTCTCACACACAAGATGGACTTTTTCTATGGTTCTCTGTACTACCTCTGGCCCACGAGCACCTGTCTCACCAACCTCTTCCCAACAAATGGATGAACGACATGGTATTCCATACAAAGCCTCAAATGGCTCCATGACAATAGTATAGTGGAATCTGTTGTTGTAGGAAAACTCCACTAAAGGAAAGTGTCGCACCCATGATCCTCCAAAATACAGAACGCATGCTCGCAGCATTTCCTCCAATGTCTGGATAGTCCGCTCTGTCTACCCATTGGTCTGGGGGTGGAAAGGAGTGCTAAGGAGTAGCTGGGTGCCAAAAGCATATTGTAACCCCCTACAGGCTCGAGAGGTAAATCGAGTCTCCCGGTCTGAGATGATAGTCTTCAGAACTCCATGAAAACGCACCACCTCATCTACGTACCTCTATGCTAAGGTACTCATTGGGCCCAACTCCTTAATTGCTATGAAGTGAGCTGATTTTTTCAGTTGGTCCACCACCACCCAGATAGCATCATAACCACCCTGAGATCTGGGTAGTCCTGTGATGAAGTCCATTGAGATGTCATCCCACTTCTACCCGGGGACATCTAAAGGATGTAACAAACCACTGGGAACACGGTGTTCAACCTTTACTTACTGACACACTAGGCACTTAGCCAAAAACTCCACCATTTCCTGTTTCACTCCGGGACAACAAAAATATTCTCTCAGGCCTTGGTACATTTTTGAAACTCCCAGATGTACCACCAAGGCTGATCTATGGAACTCACGAAGAACTCCCTCATGCATCGCCTCTGGAACAAACATCCACCCATGAAAAGGAATCTAATGTCGGATATCCTCTAACCATACTTCTGGAGCATTTCCCTGATCGATACAATCTTGAATTACTTCTGTCTCAGTGTCTCCCCATTGAGGCTCTTCCACTTGCTGCAACAAAGAGGACTGCACCGTCATCTGAAACAAATATCCTCTAACACCCTTTACCCTTGCATCCAAGATCAAGGAAACCAAATCTCCCATCACTCTCCAAGCATCAGCGGATTCATGAACCACTTTCTTATACGACTTCCTGCTCAGGGCCTCAGCCACAACATTGCCCTTACCTTCGTTGTAAGAGATCTCGGAGTCATAGTCTTGGAGAAACTCGACCCATCTCCACTGCTGCAAGTTCAGGTCATGCTGGTAGAAGATATAACGTAAGGTCTTGTGATCTGAGAAGACCACAAAGCACTCCCCAAAGAGGTAATGTCGCTAAAACATCAGTGTGAACACTACTGCTGCAAGCTCTAGTTCATGAGTGGCATAGTTATGCTCATGAGGGCACCACTGCCTAGCCCCATAACAGATCACACCATTCTTCTGCATCAGTACACACCCCAAACCAAGGCCAGAAGCATCACAAAAAACCTCATACAATAACCCTTCCTCTGGGAACCTGAGTACTGGAGCACTGACCAACTTCTCCTTCAGGTAGTCGAAAGCTTTCTGGCACTGCTCGCGCTATATGAAGACCTAGTTCTTCCTAGTCAAAGTTTTCAATGGAGCAATAACTCGAGAGAAGCCCAAAACGAACCTACGATAATAACCTGCCAACCCCAAGAAACTTCGAACTTCTTCCACGCTCTTGGGTGACGCCCAAGAAACAACTACCTCCACCTTCGACGGGTCCACTGACACTCCTTGCTGAGACACCACGTTCCCAAGGAAGTGTACTTCTTGTGTCAATAATTTACACATAGACAATTTGCCATAATGCTAGCGGTGTCGAAGTACTTCCAAGACTACCCCGAGATGCTCAACGTGCTCCTCCTCTGATCTTGAGTAGATCAGGATTTCATCAATAAACACAATGACGAATTGGTCCAGAAACTCTCGAAGGATAATGTTCATAAGTCCCATGAACACAGCTGGTGCATTCGTAACTCCAAACGGCATCACTAAAAACATGAAGTGCCCAAACCTGCACCTGAAAGTCGTCTTTGAGATGTAACTGTCCTTTACACCCAGCTGATGATATCCATATTATATATCAATCTTAGCAAACCAACCTACTCCCCTCATTTAGTCGAAGAGATCATCTATCATTGTAAGGGGGTAACGGTTCTTGACCGTTACCTGATTCAACCTACAATAGTCTATGCATAGCCTGAGACCACCATCTGCCTTATTCTTAAAAAAAACTGGAGCACCCCAGGGCGACGCACTGGGTCGAACAAAACCCCTCTCCATCAGATTGTCAATCTGAATCCTCAACTCCTGGAACTCCAAAGGTTCCATCCGATAAGGGGCCATAGAAATTGTACAGGCACCGGGCTGTAAGTCTATCCCGAACTCAATGTCACATCGGGGGGGGGAGAGTCACAACCTCCTTGGGAAAGACATTGAGGAACTCCCCAACAACCTCTGGGACATCTATCATCTATGTATCAGCTTAAATCACTGATAGCCCACCTAACATGGAATGTAGAGGCTTCACATGCTGGCTTCCTACTTGATAGCTCCTCTCTCCAACAAAAGATACATGCTGCCCATCCATGTCGGAGAACATGACTCTTATTCGGAAGAAGTCGATAACGACACTAACAGAAAACAACCAGTTGATGCCTAGGATGACATCTTATGGTGGAATTTTTAGAAAAGAAGTTCCCCACTAGATCGATGTGGTTCCAACATCAGCCCACATCCCCGGAAAACACATGATACGCTTTTCTAGCCTCCAACTGGTGTACTCATCACCATTGGTACGGAAAGTCTCTCTACGTCTAGTCCCAAAGCATGGGCTAGATCAGGTGCAACAAAGGAGTGCGAAGCTCTTGAATCAAACAAGGAAGAAACGAGAGTACTGAACAAACAAATTGTACCTCGCACCACCTCTGGTCTTGCTGGAGCTGTCAACTCTGCTGCGTGCAACTGTCCACGCCCAGCTCCTCTGCCTCTCTAATGTCAACCACCTCCATGACCACGTCCTGGTCAAGGTCCCTAAGGAGCACCCTGAGGTCGGCCTCCTCCTACAAATTCTGCCCTCGGAGGATCAGGGACCTGCTGCTGCCGGAAGGGCCTCGCCAGAAACTGGTGCTGCTGAGGCGGGCGCTGAACCTGCCCACCTCCACCGTACTGAGCTTGGGTAGGGCATCGACTCTGAATGTGCCTGAAACCTCCACAAGAGAAACACTTCGGTCCTGGACTCGTGAATAAGGGACGAGGACCCGAAGATCTAAACTAGAACTATTGGGTCCTGCTCCTTACTAGCCTGAATCTGGAAGGTCCCCTCACACGGGACCTGTTGCTGACTGCCTTCCCCTTTGTCGAACCCGGATGGATCCCCTCATGTGGTGCACCTCCCTGCGAGTGCATCCTCTCTACAACCTCTTCCTTCTTCTGTACTGCCAAGTATGTCGGAAGGGTGAAGGGGGTGATAGCATAATGTAGCGAAGGACGAAGCGTCTCCTCCAAACATCTCACCCGAGACTCCTCATCTGAAAAGAGATCTGGAGAAAATATTAAGAGATCCTTGAACTTGATCCCCAACTCTCACACTGACATACTCCCCTACAAGAGGGAGAGTAAATCCTGCTGCTTATCTGCCTAAATCATGGATGAAAGGAATTCCTCTCGGAATTCCTTCTCAAAGTCAACCCACAGAACCTCTGTCTCCGTCCTCTCTCCGAGATAGAGCGTCTACCACTGTCGTGCTACCCCTCTCAGCTGACTGGCTGCTAGAGGAACCCATTACTCCATCAGAGCATGGATCAATGTAAAAGAGATACCTAGCTCTTCAAGCCACCCCTCCGTCTCCATATCTGAAGTACTACCCTCGTACATCTTGAGGGTTTGCTGCTGGAAAGAACGAAGAGTCTTCTGCCACTGGCCATCTTCCTCCTCTCAGTCAATTCTCAACTGATCGACCACCTGAATCTGCTAGGCCTCGGCCATCTGAGTCACCCAGGGATGTCGTCCAGGTTCCATAGATTTACGGTAAACAAAGATTTCCAAAACCCAAGTAGTAAGGAAATTTTTCAAGGTTTTATTTTATCATTTTATTTTTTTTCCAGAATACCCAATCAAGTAAAACACAATCATGATGATGCATGTACCGTCCCTAGGGTCTCTACCCTGCAATCAATGTAGTCTCATTTGGTTGTTCGGTAGGCTCAGAGTCCTTACATCGGATCATGGGGACCCTAAAATCCCATGTCATAGCCGGTCTTCCCTGGCCTATGTCATGAACCAAGATTAGCCAACACTGTTGCCCTGGCATCCCATGAAATCCTCATTGTTCCTAACTCCAAACTCTATCATATCTCTCAAACATCACCTATGATACCATTCTATCATGACCCCCTTCCATCAATGATGCCCCTCATGAGTTGGCAATGGTGAAAGGGAGATAGTGACCCCCCGAGTTCCGCCTCCAGTAGGCCCCGGGGTGGAGACTAGCACCAAGGGAATGAGTTTTCACAAATATGGGGGGCATTACCCTTTTATTATTTAAGATTATGAAATAGGATGAGTCAAAGACCAAAAGAAAAAAAAGAACATGTGAATGGAAATAAAACCAAACCAATCCCACATACATGTTTAAACAATTCTGAATCAAGTACAAGTACAAGAAAACTAAAAAGTATAATACCAAAAGAAACAAGAGTACAAAAAACTGCAACAACTCCAACTGTCCTGACTGGTAGGGTCCCACACGGCCCAAGTAGTCCTCTTGGAAACCTGAAAGTAAACATAGGGTGAACATACAATTATACTCAGTAGGGAAACCTAAAGCTCTCGTGCACAAGTGGGGAGACATCCTAATGTCCCATGAGAACAAAAAAAGAAACCAAAACTGAGCAAGAAATTCTATCCACCCAACCTCACCAGCCACGCTCAACAAAAACACAAAACAAAAGATAGTAGTAGTATATTAGAACAAGATTATTGGGTACCCCGCACCATTTCCCACTAGCTACCTGCTCTTCCTAACGACGAACGTCCTCACACTATGACACTCTTCCCACCCGTACACACCTAGGCCTCACAACCACATATCATGCCCGCACACACCTGGGCCTCACAACGACATATCCTGCCAGCACACACCTGGACCTCACAACCGCATATCCCGCCCACACACACCTGGGACTCACAACCGCATATCCCGCCCACACACACCTAGGCCTCATCCCGAAGATTCTTGGGAAATAGTAAACGTTCCCAAAGAGTCTTGGGATAAAACCACCCCAATCGAAACCTACACAAAGAGTCTTGGGTGTATGTTCACCTCAAGCCATCACAGCCTATGGAAGAAGGAGCAGGAAGGAGCTAGTAACTAAGGGGAAAACACCCTCTCCCATGAAATGTGAGTGTTCAGTACTAAGTGCTCAACATGGGTGGGGTGCGACCAAACAAAAAGATATATATATATATATATATATATATACCAAACACATAGCCCAACCTATGGATTCTAAATAGAGAAACTGAGCACGTGCTTCAGTACTGCTATGTCGAAGCATGCATACAATAACCCCAACCCCATTTAGGTGTTCATGTTTCAACAGAATTATTTTATTAGTTCCTTAACTACTGGGAAATTATCCATAACCAATGACATCAATCATTCGTAAAATGTATCCCTGCCATCTACAAATCAAGTTAGAAAAACACAAGCAACACAAACAAGTCCGTTCTTATTAACCAACCATCCCCATTGATTATTATTCCCGTTCTATTACTATGCCCCACCAGTCATTAACTATTACACTTTTATTTATTATTCATGACCCCAGGTTCATTCACATTCAAACCCATCCCTGTAGCCCCACTGCAAACCATCATAACCACAAACACACCAAAACTCATACATCATTATCCCTTGATGCAATTTATCGCAGCCCCACTTCCCATCACCAACATAGAATCCGCACCAACCCACAACCAAGCCAACCGCAGACCCGCTGCTCACCCGATCCACAACAACCCACAAGACACCCCATTCACATAAATAAACCCTAATCAACACCCACATGTTTATTATTGCAGTTTTTTTCAACCGGGGGGATCACACAAGGGTTCCAGTTATTCATTTAATCATCCAACTTTATGTGATTAACCAATTTCCAAATTCCACAATGTTTCCTTCAATAAATGATCTAGAAGGATAGGTCAGAATTTAATTGGACAAGCAAAGGCCCCCAACGACCATGATTTTCAGTTGGCATAATCCTATTCAATTCACAACATAATATCACAGGATATAAATAATGTAACTGCATTCACAACTTCCCATCCCCGTTCTTTAAGCCAGTTATTATCTTTATTAAACCGGTTCAATGTATTTCACGTAAACAAGAGGATACCCACCCCGCATGATGCACAATTTTGAGAGGTGTTGGTAAGATCCCCACCTCAATAGGTTCTAATCACAATGCTCCCCCAGATCAACTTTAGAAGACGTCCGTCGGCGTCCGTCGCTTCTCTCAAAACCCGAAAAAACCTCCTGGGGTGGAAGCTGGGAAGGAAAGGCTGAGGGGAAACTATAGTTCTAGCTCATAAGTTCCGCCTCGTCTTTATGATCTCGTGGCCATTGACAGATAGTAAATCGTATCTCAGACGAAGAAGTTATGGAAGAAAAGATCTTCGGAGTCTCTTGGGAGAGCTCTGCTCGAAGGAGATAGGAGGAAAGGAGTGATTTGAAAAAAAGAAGATACCCCCTCCTTTTATAGGCTATAAAAACAAAATTACACGGCGTGTACTTTCTAGTACACAGTGTGCACTCGGTCATTTCACACGGTCTCCACACGGCTTCCAACACGTCCTTCAACGTGGAACACAGTCGTTGACTGGTCAACACACGGTTTGAAGGTAACACATACGCGGGGAGACACTACACGACGTGTAGTATTGGATACACGGAGTGTACTCATTTATTTCACATGGAAAGGACACGACTGCAACACGGAACACGACCATTGAATGGTCAACACACAGTTTGAGGGTAACACATATGTGGGGAGACACTACACGACATGTAGTTTGGGATACACGGCATGTAATAATTTATTTCACACATCAAGGACACGACTTCAACACGGGGTATACCTAGTGAGGTGGTACATGGCCTGTACTCACACTACACGGCGTGTAGTTACAAAATTTTGATAAGTGTGGAAAAAGTCCATTCTACCCTCCAGAACACTTCATGACCTTTTTTTCGACAAAGGAATGGGCTGGAGAGGTCCATTCCAATACATGATATCAATTTTTAATTACATCATTGGGTTCATATGTAGATTTTTTTATTTTTGATTCTTCTATTAAAATTTAACTATGTAAGTCCTCTTATTGCATAGTGCATTTTTTTTAAAATTCAAGACTTTTACTATAAATTAATCATAGGAAATTTTATGATAAAATAGTAAATCCTCTGCATTTAACATAGATGAAAGATCAAGGATATACTTACTCGGGAGAAATACATCAAAACATTATGAACTTGAGAGTGGCTTTTCAGTAGCATATATTTATAATACACCATCCCTACTCAATAATGAATAAAAAAAGATAAAATATACCTAAGTATAATCATTCCCTTATTTCTAAATCTCATAAAATTATTACATGGAGAAATTTATATAATTATTTTCAACAAACTTGATATTCTAGATCACAAGAAGGATTATCAGAAAATATTTTATACACACTCTGAGGTTCATTTGTGTGATATTGAATGAATCATACTTTCTTTTCGATTTGATCATCAAGCTCTAGTCGCAATAGTTTTTAATTTAATTTCATCTATATGGGTTCAATTTACACACTTCATTATATATAGGGCTTCATAAGGATCCATCATAATGCTTGAGTGAATTGTATTTTCATAAAAAAACATGACCAAATGAAGTTTTTGATCCCAATAACCTTTTAAATCCATAGAATAATATTTAATCATATCCTATAGAATTTCAATGGTTCTCTTAGACTAAGAACATGTATGAGGATTATAAGAAGTACTAAACCTAAATTTTGTATCTAGAACATCATGTTAAACCTAGAAACCTAATCTAATATAATAGGCATGGTACTCTATGAAGCCTTACTACCTTATTAATGTATATTCTATAAAGTTGATGAAGATAATAATATTATCTTATTATAGTGAAGAATGATGGATTTGTATGTCAATTGAATAAAACCCAAATAACATTATGATATTTTATATTATTGGGAGTTTGATGAAAAAATACATGGGCTTGTTTTCCCATTTACATTATCAGATAGTTATATGTTGTAATAACACCTTAAGCTTTAGTCTATAAGACATAACATGAACATTAAATAGGAATCAAGATAAATAATTTTCAATATTTCTATTTATTTTTTCATACATGAAATACTCATTTTGATCCGTACATATCTTTCAATTATAGGATTAATTGAGAATAACGAACTTTGTGCCTCATCCAATAGATCCTTCTTTAATTATGGTATTGATCAGAGAAATTCTCAGTTCTTAAACCTTATTATTCAATCACATTCAATATTAATAATAAAAATATTTCTCACCGTATTATGTTTCTCTACACATCCCTTCTATGGCTATGTAATATTCACTTGGATAGATGGTTGAACACTAATTAGAGAAATTGATTATTTCTACCATTCCATTAAGAGTTTATGATATATCCTTTTCAAAAATAAAACTACTATATTTTTTGTGATCATTATCATAGATAATCTAGGATGATACTTCTGATTTAGAGCATACTCCACCTTGTTTTCTTTCCAGGGAGGTAATGTACTATGAAATACCAATCTCTGATTCAATCCCACCATATTTAATGGTGAATATTCAACTATTTAAATATAAATATATAATTGAAACTTAAATTATTGGTATATATAGGACACCTATAAATATATAGATAATATCCTCAAATTTTTGAAGTAATAATTATCACTGCGAACTACAAAATCATGTGTAGGGTAATATTTCTTCGGAACATTCAATTAGCATGATAAATAAGATATCACAATATAATTTTCAATGATTAAAAATACCAATACATTCTTTGATTCCTTTATATAGGCCACAAACCCTTCTCCATAATAAGGTAGTGTAAGAACATGCCCCATCACCAAACTTCTCTTCAATTCTCTAAAACTATACTCACATTAATTTTTTCCCAAGAACATAAACCCATCCAATATAACTCAATGATTTGATGATATAGTATTGATAAATCTAACATAAATATATAGTTGTGTTTATCCAACCTCAGAAAACTATAAATTTTGGTTATTGTTATTGGAATATGACATTAATCAATGACATCCATCTTTGAAGGATATACTGATATACCGTCTCCTGAGATTATATAACTCAATAAAGAAAAAATATGAAGCTAAAATTAACAATTTTTATTTTAAGAATACAAATTTTTCTTTCCATAGGATTTTAATCACAATTATGAAATATTTTTAATTATATTAAAATTAATATTATATTATAATAAAGTCATCTATACCAACTTATAGAAACTAATCTTGGTAATATTTAAAGATTATATTCATTAAATACTTTTATATAGTAGGATAATAGGAAAATTTAAATGGAATTACTATAAATTCATAATGACTATACCTCATACAAAAGGTATCCATGTGTATATCCTCATTCTTGATCCTTAGTTGAGATATCCAGATCAACGATAAATCTTTGAAAAATATAAACCTCTAAATAATTGATAAATCATATCATCAATATAGGGTATAGGATAATAGTTCTTAATAGTTATTTTGTTATATTCTTGATCATTATGTAAATTACCATTAAACCATATTTATTCTTAACAAAAGGAATGTTAAATCACCATGGAGAAGCAGTTGTCTAAATTAATACCTTATCTCTATACAATAATGTTGTGTTTTGAATCCATACTCAATTCTGGAAATTCTATATTTATAATTTCAATGAGGCATAACACCATGTATGAGTTCTATTGAAAACTAATCTTTAAGATTTAGGTGAATACTAGGAAAGTCTTTAGGAAACACATACTAATATTTCAAAAACATAGGTGCAGTTTCTATGTTGATTTTAATCAGAACTATTTGAGACAAATATACCTTATGAATCATTATTAAAATCCATATAATGGATTTAATTTTCATTAGGTGTTCAGGTTCATTATTTCTATGATATATCATTGATTTATGATTTGGAATATCAAATGTTACTTACCTTCATCAAAAAATTATATGGGATCTATAATAATATATCCCACCCATTCCAAAAATTACATCAAATACAAATAGAGGATGAATAAAGTGATTCATGGGAAGAAATATCCCAGAAATGTATATATGAGATGATTTATATAATTATAATGCATTAATCCTACCATTCTATTTATTTACCACCAAATAAATATCTAATCATTTAGGTGGTGAAATAATACCTTCATAATATTTTTCAGATATAAAATAGTGGGTATAACAAGAATAAAACATAACATTTTCAGTTATGGAGAGTATGATAAGTGCACATTTCACCATGCCACTTCGAACATCCATGCTGGCTATAGTAATTTCACAATATTGAATTTATACCCTTGGATGATTTTGCAGTAAGTTTCCTTGATGGATTAGTAATTGATTAGAATTTTTCCCCATATCCTCATAGTTAAAGCACAACTCTTTGATGGACTCTCCATTAACATTTCATTTATAATCATGATGTAATTTTTCTCCATACATGAAAAAAACTCATTTTCCATTTATGAATGTATAAGGGAGTTTATTTCCATTGGTATCACATGTTGGAAAGTTATTATTTCTCCTCATATCTATATCCAAATTTTTCTCAATCATCCTCTTCATCTATTTCTTTCATTAGAATACATAAGACTCAGACAATTCAGAGTATGTATTAATAAAACATGATAAAATATTATCATATGATGGGAATTATTGGGATAATACACCCCTTTGAGGTATTATAATTAACCCATCAATGAAACTATCAATATTACTATTTTTATTACATACATTGTACATAGAAAGCATTGAAAAGATTTTATTGATAGTTTTACAAATAGATTCATTTTCCTATTCCTTTCATCTTAGACTCAAGAATTGTCTCTCCATATCTGTTCATTTTTCATGAGAAAACTATTTTTACAAGAAATGATACTTAAAATCCTTCCTTTTTATGGTTTATATTTACTCATCTTCCTTATCATTTTCAATTAATTACCATAATTGATCTACATCCCCCGAGAGATTACAAAATTCCATGAAAACCATCTACCTTTCATCACTGCCCTAGGTGAATAATATATTATCTATGGATCTTATCCATTGCTCTGTTAAAAAAAGATTTTTGGTCACACTGAACAATGAAGGTTGTTTATGTGTGAACCATTTTAACATTATTACACGGTACTATGGATAATCATGATTATCAACCTGATAAGGGTTATTAGTCTTAACTTGAGTCAGATGCCCAAATATATTTAAAATTTAATAATCTCTAGCTATAACTCCATCTACAGCTTCAATATCATAGCTAGGGAGGTGATCCCTAAATATATTTCTATAATTTATTAGATCTGTATTCCTTCCACTAGGAGAGATATTTAAATAATAAAACACACTTAATTTGATTATAAATTTATGAATAATTTATAACGAGTGAAACACATAACATAAATTAATAAATTTTGTTAAATAAATATTATAATGATCTAGTCTTATCATAAATATAAAATACCTCACTTGTGTAGAATATATAAAAAAATTACAAAAAACATATGCCTAAAGACCGTATTAGTTTAGTGGATTTGGAAACATGGAACAAAAATATTATAACACAGTGAAATATCTTTACTAATTCCCAAAAAATCATACTTGGTAGTTTTTATACTTAAGAACCTTTATTTATAACCTTGGTAATAGAAACACATGAAAGGGATGAGCTCAAATGCACATTAAGGGTAAATAAAGGAAATACATAACCATATAATGAATATATGATTATGAAACATGATCATGATCATTAAAATATGACACCCTGTATATCAAACATCATAATCATGATAATGGCATAAATATTTACAATTCATAAGATGTGAATCATATAGAAATAAAAAACATGATCCTTGAAATAATAATAACAAAATAAGACTTGGAATTGGGGAATACGCATAATCAAATAAAAAACTATGTCGAGGTGGCCTAAAAAGATTTTGTAACATATTAGTCTTGGGTTAATCACATTTGTACATGTTTGGTCTTGGGATTACCTCCCGTTTACCTTGTTGTTTTGGGTTTGGTATGTACTCTTGTGTGACCTCTTATTTCTGGATTAGTATGTCATCTCATGTACCCACTTTGTTTGGGCTTGGGATGTCCTCCCATGTATCATATTTTTTTGGGATTGGGATGTGTTCCCATGTACCTTTGAGCTTATAAAACATTTCTTACTTCCCAATGCATTATAGTGAGATATAGGTCCCACATATCTCATAAATAATCCAAACATACATGTGAAAAACTATCATAAACAATCATATCATAACCCATGAAATGAAATTGGATGCATAAACAAGTAATCATATCTTAACATATGTAAAAATACATGCTTCATAATAGTTTCATCGAAAGAATAAAATGTGAAAAGAAGTAGGTTTCAAAATAATATAACCCATAAAATAGGAACAGGTGTCATAAGTACCATTCCATCCAGACATAAACCATTCAATATGTAATATGAATAAAAAAATTGGATCATTTCTTATAGGGTCATGAGTAACATCAATAGATGTCATCTTATATAGAAAATTATTTGGAAATATATTTTAAAAACATTTATTGATGAAAATATACTTCATTACTTGTAAAAGAATCCTTCACCATAAAAAAATATTTAAATTTTTTTTAAATAAACATTAAATCGTATAAATAAATAGTTGAAATTTTTTTGGAAACCTTTTTCATTGAAAAATTTTAAATAGGTCTTGAAAATGTTTTCAGAACAATTTTCTTTAAAAACATATAAAATAAGCTTTAAAACATTTTGAAAACATTACTCATTGAAAATAGATTTGAAAAATTATAATGGAAGTTTTGAAAATAATACAAAAAATTTAAAATCATTTTTACTTGGTAATTATCTCTAATGATCATTTGAAAAAAATTGAGTTTTTTAAAACATGGTTTTTTTCAAATAAAACAAATTATTGAACGAAGAGGGAAATTATATACGATTATCTTATTTTTTTATTAGTTATATTAAGAACCAAATAGTTGAATTTTTTACTAATACATGGATATGTATTGAATAAACATAGTAGAACAATACCCATGAGTGTTCTTGAGAGATGGATCATAGTATTTCATCAATGAAGCATAATCATTATCAATCTTGAAAAGTGATGAGATTTCTTAAATAAAGAATTATCACTTGGTAACATGGGATAATACACTCCATGTACAAAAATGAAATGAAATTAAGTATAAAATATCATGAATATAATTATATTCATGATATAAAATTTAAAATGGAAATATATCCACCTCAAAAAATAATTTTGGTTTACAAAAAAACATGAGTCACAACGAAATAAAATTGATACAAATTTGTTTTACCAATCTGGTAACAGTTGAAACATAAACCCCATGAAATAAAATCATAAAATGTATATATAAATACACATAAATTCGAGAACAATATTCATATAATAAATTATTTTGTAGTATAAATACCATGAAAAATAGAAATAGTGGTGAACATGGTATGTATCTCATAGAAATAAAAAGTGAGATGAAATTTCCTTACCTTGTGTCTTGAATATCTTTGCACACATAAAATATTCTTAATAAATAAATTTATTTTTATTATATATAATTTACAGAATAAAATTATTATATATAGTACCATATATTTTTTCATTATAACCTTATATTACCTACTTTTAGAAATCTTGTATTAAGGTTTTACTTCGACTAATATTCGATTTATTCTTTGAAAGTGTATTAATTTGTTATATCATTGGTCCTCATACTTATATCAATTTTTAAATAAATTAAAACATGATATAAATATAATTTATATATAGTATATTTGTATTAAATTAATCAATATAATATATAAGTATTAAATGGAAGACACCATTAACGAAGATCGTAAGTTGTATGTACGCATGAACGTTGTTTCCGTTTTTATTGTCGTATTGAAAGAAAGAATGAAAATGACATGTAAGTATATATATGTGTATATATATCACTATTATAGTATAATTTATTATATCATATACATCATATAAGTTCAATAAACCCTTCCCTAATACATTCAATGTAGTGTGTGAATGAATCAGATCACTTTGAGGGGCGGTAGTCCACATTTCCACAAACGAAATTATTATATTTTCACCAAATGGAAATTAAATAGTGTATGTTTTTTTAAAAGAATAAATAATCTTATATACATAATAAATATAATATATGAAATATATAAACATAGTTCCCATCATAATTTTCACTATGAGAGGCGGTAACGAAAAATGAACAGTCATCGTTTATTGAGGTTGTAGTTCATTGTACACATAGAGGATATGTTTGTTAGCAATTATATGGAAGTTTGTGTAATATTATGTACAACCATTAGCATAAAAATATAGTATTATATTTAATTTAATTTTTTTATACAACCATAGAATAATAAGTATTGAGGTAGTGGAGAAAGAAAATAAAATAAAGGATCTTAAGAGATGACGTTACCTCTTAATAGGGTAACTTTTTTTGGTTTGTGTTAAAAGACTTCCTGGAATTGATTACTTCTAAAGGGGAGGATTGTAAGATAAATTAATGGATGTTTTTATGTTTATTGGGAGTATATTTTCCCACACTAAGTGGTTTTATAGGTGTGAATAAGAGGGAGATATGGTGGCCTTTTCCAGGGAACTGAAGGGACACACATGACATTTTTGAAAAAAAGTAATGTATACCCACGTTTTTAACTAATAAAATTCATAAGAACCCAAAAAACCTGAATTATATAAGGTTAATCACCTAATAGTATATAGAAAATTTTTTTTTGACAAGTTCCTAAGTCGATTTGGGTATTAAATTTATGGTTTAGTACTTTGTTAGGCTAATTTTTGTCTCAATCGTTGTAATTATGTTTTATCACTTTCACTAATATTTTTTGAAAAAAAATAAGTTCACCTCTTTAGAATTTATAAAGATGGATTATTCAAAATATTGAATCTATTTTTACAAATTATAATCACATATGTGGTATAAAATAATTTTAAAATAATCCTGTTGACGGGAGAACATTGTGAGTTTTTAAAGTAAAAATGTCCAAATGATTGCAAAGTTATTCTACCCAATTTCAAAGTAAAATTTATTCTAATGAACTAAATTATATTATTTTATAAAAATATTATAAAATTAAAATTTGAAACTAAATGAAAATATAAATTATCATTATAAATAAATTAGAAGAAAATAATTTTTTGAATTTTAATTCCGTATTTTTCACAATTCATAAAAAAATTATTTTTTATCAGAAAAATCCCCAAAAATATCCCTAATATAATTATGATATTATAATTTTAAAAAAAATTTTATTTTATGAAATTAAATTTCTAAATTTGTATAAATTATTTTAAATATTTTCTTCAAAAGGACATTAAAAGTAGTTCATTTGAGAAAATAGTATTTTTAAACATATAAAGACTTTATAAAAAATTATATCTTTCATTATCATTATTTTTTATATTAAATAATTATAAAAAATATTTACAAAATATCAATTACTATTCTTATTTTTAATTTTAATAGACAGGTTATAATTATCTCATTTAAATAATTATAACAATAAAATAATTTTCTATAGAAAGTCAATGTTGGGTGTAATATACGCCAAGTTGGTGTTGTTTGTAGTGCAATCCATGTCAGTTTCAATTGAAAGGAATTTTTGAAATAGTTATTTAATATGGAAAAATGTTCATTTTTGTTTGAAATGAAAATATCATAAGATTATTTTAATTTAAAAAAAATATTTCATAAAAAATCATTGTGTTACATTCTACCCCTTAAAGTAATTCCGCCCTTGAAATTTACCTGGGTTGTCAAAGGTTTAATACATTAATGTTAATTTCATAGAATACCGCTTCATAAAAATTGATATTGAAACATACATTAAAAAGGTTTTGTTGGAGTCATAATGGTTACCCAAAGTAACAAATATCTAGATTTCCACATAGGAGAACATAGGATGATAGTGATGATTGGACATTGAGAAAAAGTATAAATATTTATAGGGATTGATTGAGATCATCTGCCAAAACAATTGAATCATTAGAGAAAAGTTAAAGGCTTAAAATTTATATGTATTTCATGATTTACAAAGCCCATTAGTTAAAAAAAATTAATGTAGTTGAACAACACATTTTTTAAACATTATCCTATCATTGAGTAATTATTTTATTAACAAATAATATAAGTAAATATACTAAATTGATATATTTATTTAAAAAATACATTATTTGGTTGTGTTTTTATATATTTATAATTCATCCATTAATTCATGAAATGGATGTCCATAAATTAAATTTGATGATTTAATTACTAAAAATGACTTTTAAAGGATCTTATGGCACATAAAAGAATGAACTGTATAACTATTTTTCTCTCATAAATCAATATGCATTAATATAAAAACATAATAATTTACACTAATGATTCATCATTAATATTTATTCATCATAAATAAATACAGATTAACTATGAAATTGCATATGCCAATGGTATGCAGGAAAACCTTATAATCCTTCTATAACGAGTTCAAGACCAACAATGTTCTCAGGTTTTATTGGTTGTCACCTGAAATATATGATGTTATTTTTTAAAATACACTAATACAATTTGTAAAATAAGATTAAATAAATTAAAATAAGGGTAATTAAAAAATTTACTTTTAAACAAGGTTTTCAATACTATCTCAATACATAAATACTACCTATGATGTTTAACATAAAATTTTTATATATGGTTAACCTTATAACCCTTGAAAAAGATTTAAATCCAGATATTTGTAAATAATGTAATGAAATAATATTAACCTTGATGACACATATATACAAACGTATAACTTTTCTATAACGTTACAAAGAAGTGAATAATTTCATATGTTATTCGCCTGAAACATGGTAATGACCTAAATTACCATAAAACCTTACTAAAAACATGCATGCTTCCTTATTTCAAAAATTACTAGATATATTCCATAAATCAAATCTATTTTAAACATCATCCTTAATTACCTGGACCACTTTTTCAATAATAAGTTTACATTAATCCATACTATCTAATTTTCTTATTCATATCCAATATAACATAATAAAAAAAATAATTATCTCAATTTTAGGCATTAATTTTGGGTTACATTACCTTTATCCAAATGTAACCATACCAAGAAATAACATCTCTATATATTCATCACCATTCAAAATTTCTTTTTCAATACTTAATTAAAACTTATACTAAAAATAATTATATATTTCATGAATCATATAACATAATATTTGAATTCCATTACATAAATAATTCATTAATCCAACATTATTCTTAAAACATTACTCAGGATTAAACAACTTATTCCTTAATAATTATTTCCTAGAATACTAAATATAAATCATTATTCTATTTTTTAGTGTAAAAAATAATATAAGAACATAGCATACCTTTCACATGTTGTTTGCGATCTCCTTAACTTCATATGTATAACCAATACTCATACCACATTCTTAATTCTAATTATGATATTTACACATGGGAAATTTATTCTCATTATTCCCATACATTTCTCATATGAAAAATTAAATGTTAATGTTGTTCCTTCTAGTTATTTCTATTAACTAAAACAAGAAATATTAGTGTGAAAAATTTTATCATATTGGGATACCATATAATCATGAAAAATTACATATTGGGTGCCCAAATCATGGATCCTACTTATTTATGATATGAAACCCTAAGTTTAACCTAATTTATTCATAGGTTTGTTCTATTCAAATCCTTCAAGATGGGTTTTAAAGTGTTTTTTAATTTTAATGTATATCCCCCAGGAGTATCAAACCAGGTGTGCAGCAAGACCCATTGTTATGTACTAGATTACCCAAGATCGGCTCAGAACATCTTGTTAGAGTTATTATACCTAGGAACATAAATTCTAGTTCCATATCAACTTTTAGTATCCAAACGGGTATATTTTACAAGGAAACCACATACTCCATCCTTTACGAAAATTCAAGGACCTTTTCATAAATGTTAACTCAGAAATATACATATCCATAGTGACATCCCTAGAAATATCCTTAGAAAAATAACTATTGATCTCACTAAAGATTTATCATCCTATTTTCCAAAGGTTAAATAATCCTTCTATATGATACCATCTATAAAGGACCATAATTAAAGTACATAAAAATTACATCACTTTTGCAGAATACATAATAAAGTATAAAAAAAATGTCCAAAGAATGTATTTTTTTAGAGCCTTTGTAAACATGGAAAAAAAAACTTATAACATAGTGAAATATCATTAATGTTTTCCCACAATGATATCCCCCTTAGTATTTTTACATAAAAACATTTCTTCACAACATAGAAAAGGAAAACACATTAAAGGGGTGAGCTAAATGGTTAGTAATGGAGAACAAAGGAAATGCGTAAGCATATCATGATCATAATGGCATGGGAACAAGATCATCGTAATTAAAATATCATACCCAGAATATAAATAATATAAAAAATGAATCATGGAAAATATATTTGTAATTACTAATACATGAATCATAAAGAAATAAGTAAAAATATTCTTGAAAGAATAATATAAGAATAATTTTTAGAATTGTGGTAGAAAAATAAGAATATAAAAACCCTATGTTAAGGAGGCCAACCAAGGACTTTGTAACATGTTAGGCTTGGGTTAATCACCCATGTAACAAATTTAGGATTGGTATTCTATCCCATTTACCCTCTTATTTTAGACATGGGATGTCCACCCATATTCCATACTATTTCGGGATTCAGATATCCTCTCGTATACCTTCTTATTTTGGGAATTTAATATACTCCCATATATCCTTTTGTTTGAAGATTGGAAATTCCTCTCAGGTACTCTTTAAGCTCATAAAAAATTAATCATTACACAATTCAATATAGGGAGATATAGGTCCCACCCATATCATAAATAAATCTTGCATAGATGTTCCAAAAATTCATAAACAATCATATCATAACCAATGAAATGAAATGGGTGTCATAAAAATGTAATAATAACCCATCATATAAAAATTCCATGTTTCATAATCATTTCATCAAAAGCCTAACCCTTGAAAATAAGTGAGTTTTAAAAAAATATAACCCTTGTAAGAGAAACAGGTGTTAAAAGAATCATTTTTATAAATAAATAAACCATTAAATATGAAATATGAATAGAGACCTCAGATCATTTCTTATAAGGGAATGAGTAACATAAACCAATTTCATCTTAGATGGAAAGTTACATTGAAATATATTTTCAAAATATTTCTTGAAAAAATATCATTTCTTCCATAAAAATGCTCTTTAATACATAGGAACGTTTATAAAACAATATTAATAAAACTATAACTGAAATATAATAATAATATTGTTGAAAACCATTAAGAAAACATTTTATTTGAAATCTTATACATCAATCATGAAAACTTTTTGAAAACAAATTTCATCAAAAATAAATAAAATAAGCTTCAAAAAATTTTAAAATGATTTTTATTTGAAAACTGCTTTGAACATTTTAGAGTAATCATTGGAAAAAATGAAAAAAAATTAAACACTTTTACCTTGAAAATTATCTTAATGGATCATTTGAAATTTTTTTTGGAAGACATGTTTTTTGAATATATTGTTTTTTAATAAAACATATTTCCAATGGAAGAGAGAAAAACAATTATATTTTCTTAAAAACATTTACATAATTATCTTATCTCAAAAAGAGTGTAAAATTGGTAATAATACATGGAATTTTTTTGAATAAATATATGTCAAATCAAATCAATTTTTACTTGATATATGGATCATACAACTTCATCAAAGAAGCATAATTGTTAACAATCTCAAAAAAGAGATGAGATTGTTTCAATAAAATTTCATCAATTAGTAACTTGGGATTAAAATATCCATGTTAGAAAGGTAAACTTCATGAATCATAAAAAATTATAATAATAATTATAATCATTTTAAAACATGAAAAATTGAAGTATATAAACATTGAAAAATAATATAGGTGAATAACAAAACATGAGTCTCAATGAAGGAAAATTAAGCTAATCTATTTAACTGATTTGGTAACTTTTGAAAAATAAACCCCCTAAATTTTTTTCCAAAAATTTATTTTTAAATATCAATAAATTTTATAATAACATTAATGAAATAAATTTATTTGAAGTATATACACCACGCAAAATGAAAGAGTGGTGAACATGGAATTTATCTCATAGAAATAAAATGTCACATGAAAACCCCCTACCTTGTGTCTTGACTCACTTCGTAGTCATACAATATTAATTTAAAATAAATATATTTTTATTATACATATTTTAATAAAAAATATTCTTATATATAATACAATATATGTTTTTATTATTACTTTATATTACCCTCTTATTAGAAATTTTATGTTAAGGTTTCAATTCAGGTAATATTTTCTTTCCTCTTCACTTGTGTATTAATTTGAAGTATCATTGGTACTTATACTTATAACATGATTTACATAAATTAAAACATGCTATAAATAAAATTTATACACATTATATTTGTATTATAATAATCATTATAATATTTAAGTACCAAATGAAATACACCGTTAAAGGAGATGGGAAGCTGTATGTACGCTTGAACATTGTTTCTGTTTTTATTGTTGTATTGAATGAATTAAATAAAATGACATATAAGAATATATATATATATAATTATTTAAGTAGAATAATTATATCATAAATATATCATATAATTTAACTAAACCAATTCTTAATACATTCAAAGTAGTGTGTGAATTAATCAGATCACTTTGAGTGGAGATAGTTCACACTTCCTCAAATAAAATTATCCAATTCACACCAAATGGAACGTAAAAAGGATATGTGTTGTAAAATGAATAAAGAAGATAAAATTAATTATAAATATAATATATGAAATATATATTTATATTTTAAATTATAATTTTCACCAAGATTGGTGGTAATGAAAAAATGAACAATCATCTTTTAGTGAGGTGGTAGTTTTTGGTTCACATAAATAGTATGTTCATTACACATTAGATGGATGTGTGTGTATGTTTTGGTTGAAAAAATAGAATAAAAAATTATATTATATATATTATTATATTTTTTATAAAATAATGGAATAATAATATTTGAGGGAATAGAGAAATAAAAAAAATTAAGGAGCTTGAGTGAAGACGTTACCTCTTAATCGGGTAACTCCTTTTAGTTTGTGCCAAAAGTATTCCTTGGATTGATTTCTAAAAAAGAGGAAGATTATATAATTAAGGGAAGGATTTTGGGAATTTTATTGGTTATATCATGTTTGATAATAAGTGGTTTGATATGTGTGATGAAGAGGGAGAGGTGGTGGCCTTTAATATGGAAGTGAAAGGAAACACTTGGCACTTTTGACAAAAATTTAGGTGTACCGACATTTTTTACAAAAAAAACTCATAAAAAACCAACCGAACTAAATAATATAAGTATAATGGAAGAATAATGTCCATAAATTGGGTTTAGGACATGTTTATAGGTTTATTTGGGTCTTAAATGTAAGTTTTAGCTCATTGTTAACATAATTTTTCTCTTAATCATTGTAATAAATATTTATCACTTTCACTAATATTTTTGGTCAAAAACTAAATTTAACGTTTTATAAATTATATATTTTTATGATTTAAAATATTTAATCCATTTTTTCAAATTTTAATCACATAAATGGAGGAAATTAATTTAAAAATAATCCCGTTGACGAATGACACTACGGGTTTTTGAAGTAAAAACCTCCAAAAGATCACTAAATTTTTATACCCAATTTCTAAGTGAAATTGATTATAATGACCTAAATTGGAGTCATTGTTTAAAATATTAACTAATTAATATTTTAAACTAAATTAAAATTTTATCTATTGATACTAATAAATGAGATGAAAATGATGTTTCGAATCAAAATCCATTATATTTCACTATTCATCCAAAAATTCAGTTTTGTTGAAATACCACAAAAATTCACCCTAAAATAATCTTCAGATTATAAATTGAAAAATAAAGTTTATATTATCAAAAATACATTTCTAAATTTTTCTAAAATTAATTTTCACAAAAGGACATAAAAAAAAGTTCATTTGAGAAAATAGTATTTTTAAACATATAAGGACTTTACAAAACATTATATTGTTCATTATCTATAAGTTTTATTTAAATAAAAAAATATAATAGTTTATTCAAAATAATTATTAATATTAATATTAATATGTTTAATGGATATGTGATGCATGCCTATCGTAGGTCATGGAAAAAGCAATTTATTTTCCTAATGCAGCACAGAGGCTGACCGGGGTCATCTCACTTGAGGAGCTTTCTTAGTTGTTCACATACTTAATCAATCCCACATGAACTAATTATTTTTCATTTCTTAATTAATCTAACAATTCAATGATATTTAAAATTCAAATTAAATGTTAAAACTTATAATAACATGGAATTAAAGAATGTAATTAGTTAAGAAGGAACTTGGTCCTTGGGTTAGATAACAAAGGTTCAATCATTATTTATTTATTGATTAAATTCAATTTAAAAATTTATTTAGTGATGACTCATTAATGAATTACTCACCATTTATTTATTGAGTGTGTGATTTTATCATGCATCTGGCACACCAAACCACACCTCCTCTAGTAGTCAAGTAGGGTAACACCTCAACTGAGAATATTATTCTTAAAGGACCTGGCTCCATCGTATGCCATTTCATCTATTATGGGAACCAAAACTCCACTATATTAAGAGTTTGACTTAGAGAAGGGAGTGTAAAAGGATGAATCAATATAAAGGAATAGATTTTGAAATAGTTCTGTGATCGGTTTCCGCTACACCCTTGTAATATTACCACCTCCACCACAAATAGATTTAAAACATTTTGAACTTAAAGTGAAATAATGAGGAAAACTATGAAACCTACCCCAGGGCGAAGACTCAGGTAAGTCACTTTCAATTGAAAAGTGACTATAGATCAAAATGGATATAAGGATAAGAAAAGAGAAGAATTATATTAGATATGAAAGATAAAGAGATATGGAAGAAGACAGAAACACATGAATTAAAAAGACGTATATGCATTACATTAGTAAATAAAACTAAATTAAAAATAAAATAAAAGAAAATTCTAAAGATAAAACATGTCCATAGGCCTCCTATACAATGTCAGTGTCGAACTCCTCTTTATTATGGGTTAACTACTCTTTATATAGGCCTTGGGTTTCCATCCTTCGATCTTCAAATTTCAGATCATCAAAATCAATATTTAGGCTTTCCTGCAGATTCGGTCCACCAAATGATTTATCCCAGTAGATAAATTTAACGGACTAATTTTTTCAAGTAGACTTCATGAAATATGTTCCAAAATATCTTATACATTTTCCGACAAAATTGCATCTCGATATTCACTTTTTAGAAAGATATATGGCCAATTAAATGTGATATTTTATTCTGGCTGAATGTTTCCTATTTTTCCCCAAAGGTTGAACACCCATGGTTCGCCTTAATGAAAGGAAATATTCATAATATTCTACATACGAAATATCTATTTAATTACATTTCCATTAAAATTGTAATCACCAAAATGGGATGTGTTTTGACCGATTTATAACCAATTCATTGAGGTGGGGTCCATGCGGTCACCCATAATAATCTTCCAACTTGATAGAATTTTTCGGACCCTTAGATGGTATAAATAAATCCTGGTCCTAAAACAATTATTAAGACAATAAATATAGGAATCCAATAAAAAACATAACAACATCAATTGGATTTATATTTTAAATGTTATGCGTGAATTACCAATGTGATTAACATATTTCAATATTTCTAAATTAAGCAGTTTTCCAATTTAAGCTCAAAACACCCTATAAATCTAAAATTGATGTAAATAACACAAATCGATTAATTTTTAGTGAATAAATAATTAAATTACATATAAAAAACTGCTGAAAATATTATCTCTATCAATTCCCCCACACTTAAACTATGCTTGTTTTCATGAATAAAATCATAAAATGGAATTCAAAGGGGACCAATATAACAAATATTAAAAATTT
The DNA here is from genome assembly GCA_963277665.1 of Viscum album. Classification (NCBI taxonomy): domain Eukaryota; kingdom Viridiplantae; phylum Streptophyta; class Magnoliopsida; order Santalales; family Viscaceae; genus Viscum; species Viscum album. The sequence goes on along the minus strand of OY728145.1, from coordinate 719,779,307 downwards.
CAAAGTACTGAAACAAAAAAATTATCAATGTCCAATCAAAATTACATGTTCCACACAAAATATAAATTTAATTCCCCATATTTCAAAGAAATAATCAATTCATGAATTTTATTTTTCCCCTTTGAAAAATGATGCATCTTATCCTTTCATTTGTTAAAGATTCTAAATTTTTTATTATTAAAAATGCCAAATAATGATCTAACTCTCATATTTATAATTCCTCCAATAACTTATGATACAATTAAAGAGTAGTTATACTCATATCATGAGAACATGTTCCTTATCCATTAGTTTTTAAAGTAACAACTTTCACCACTTTGTAAAGAAAAAACGCACATAAACTCATGAGGGCATGAAATAATGATTCAAATGAATTTGTGGATTATGGTTGGTAGGATTTGATACTTTATAAATTATTCCTCAAAGTGGAATATAATCTCTTAACTACAATTAATGATTAATCAAGTGAAAACACATGATAGACCTCAACCAAATCCCCTTTAGAATGTGAAACCCAAAAACACCACCTTTTTATGACAAGAGACATGAGTCAATAAATGATTACAAAAAATGATATCATTCAATTTTTCCCCCTTTTTAAATAAGATCCATAAAGGCAAAACATAATTTATTTATTTATTTTGAATTTTGTTTGAATTTTATTTAAATCTCTAGAAAGGCACACCGTTATTTTCAAATTTCTCTCTTTTTTTTAAAGGAGAACCGAATGAAATGAAAGAAGCATAATGAAATGATGAATCATTCAAAATTTTCTAATAATATGTTTCCCAAAATGGTGACAAAAACCTCAAACCACCCACAAATGATACACCTCTTAATGAACACACATGAAATACCCTTCCCTCGAACTCAAAATTCAAATATCCATGAAAAAAAAATACTAAAAGTATAGGTATGTAAGGAAATATCATCTTATAATGTGGCCTAAACCTATAAGAAAATTCATGGATTATATAGGCTAATGAGGATAAATGTAATAGTGGACCTTAAGAAAATATGTGGCTAGCCAAAGTAGTGCCTCAAATATTTTAAATGTGTTTTTTCATAGTAATATCTTTGACATGTTTCAATACATGTTCTGGAAGGTGGCATGTCCCATGTTCACTCAATAAATATCCTCAAAATAAAATAGGAAATATTTGGTCTATAAATCCTCTCGGGAATGGGAAATATAACATTGGACAATCACTCATGGCATGATTAATAATAAAAAATTAATTTACATGATTTTTTGAAAACAAAATCATGAATTATGGTAGGTAAAATTGATTTACATGAATCAATTAATTCCCTCAAATAATGAGTCCTTATTTCAATATCTATTCTCCACTTTGATCACCAAATTCTCTATTTTACTTAATCAATATCAATAACATTGAAATCTAAAACATTCCATCACTAGATTCCTAGGAAAGTCATGTCTTCTAGATATGTCAAGTAAAACAAAATTCAAGTATGGAAATTCAATTCCAGTATAAATCAAAAACTAAATGTAGGTTGGTTTTTTGGGGGGGTTCCCTACTGCCATCATGAACCTAAAAAATATAATTACATAATTAAGTGAAAGGATCTTGTAATTAAAGCTCCAAAAATATAGTAGGGAGTGTAATTCATGCTAAGATACTTCTTTGAAAAGATATTGGAATCTAAATTCCCAGAAAGAAGGTAAAGATACATCTTGGTACAATCCCCCATGTGGGCCTTGGATTATTTTACTTCATCAAGATGGAAGTACAAGTTGTTATCCATAATTTTATGGTGAATGGATCTTCTTGGACATAAACCACCACATGTTATTATTCCTAGATTCCAATTTTATGTTCTTTCTGTGGAGGACTCCATGGAGAGAGTACAACAGATCCACCCCCTTTTCAGTGTGGTATAGCTTGCATGGTGGAGGTTAGATGAGGTATGGAACCTCCTCCTCTTCAGTTGGAACTTATGCAACGTCTTCTTCAAAATCTAATGGTTTCTCTAGATATGATACATGAAAAGAATATTCAAAGGGATATTCAAAATTTAAATTTAAAGTATTAATTTCCAAATATTCCATTTTAAGTTAGGAATCTTTTAGATTTGGTTCTTCATGCATATCCATTAGTATCTCTTCCTAAGTAAATGATCAATTCCCTCAAGGAGTTGTAGGTTTTCCTCAAAAGGTAAAATTTCTTCTTCTTAATCTTCATCCAGGGCGTGGAAAGGATTGAACGAATATGAAAATTCAATTTCATAAATAGTGATACACAAACCAGATAAAATAAACTAATAAAAGTTAGTGATCAAGAAAGGATCATCTCCCTGGGCACCTTCTAGTTCAATCACATCTTCAGTGATAAGTTCCTCTTGGATTATATCTTCACTTGATTAATGTAGGTAGTCAGGCTCCTCCAGTCATTCTTCGAATTCTACTACATGGGTGGGTTCTTAATCTTCTAAGGCTAGAGAGAGGTATAATGGTGGTTTATCTTCTACTTTGTATGGAATTAATAGATCAATATGCATTTCAATTTCTTCCCATGCACTCCAAATTTTCTCTAAATTCACATGATCCCCCTCTTGAAATTTAGTAGAAAATGATCTTTCATCTTTCTCCTCTATAAATGGTTGGGAGAGGTGGAATTGATCTTTAGGAACACCCTATTTTACCTTCCCAAGTTTTTAACAAAAAAAAACCAGTAGGGAAATTTCTTCCACAGCTTGCTAAGGCTCTTGCTATGGTTTAGGCTCGGGTTGCCCACTTTGTGCTCAAACATAGTCAAACGCTATATCCATCATTCAACCTAAGTCATCCAGAGTATTTTTAATTCTATCCACTAAATAATTTAATCCTCTATAATCCATTTATGGTTCTTGATATTTCACATGCGAGTAATCATCCCAAGTATAATAATGTGAATTTTAATACATCATGGTAATTTTTTTTAGATTTTAAAAAAATATCTAAAATTTGAAAATGGAAAAATTCAAGTAAAAAACAGATTAGATCCCTGAAAACGGCTCTAGTATTGATAGATTCCTATCATAGGGAGTGGAAGAAGAAATTTATTTTCCTAATGTAGCATAGTGGCTGAGGAGTATCGTCTCACAGGAGGAGATTTTTCAGTTGTTCACCTACTAAATCTATATCACCTATACTAATTATTATTGCTTTCTTAAATAATCTAAAAATTAAATGAAATTTAAAATTCAAATAAAATGTTAAAACATATACTAACATGAAATTACAGAATGTAATTAGTTAACAATGAACTTGGTCCTAGGGTTGGATAATACAGGGTTATTCATTATATATTTATTGGTTAAATTTAATTTGATAATTTATTTAGTGAAACTTCATTAATGAATTAATCCCATTTTATTTCTTGATTGTGATATTTTATCATGTTTTTGTAACACAAAACCACACCTCCTTGAGTAGTCAAGTAGGGTAAGACCTCAACCGAGAATATTACTCCTAAAGGACCCGGCTCCATCGTATACCATTTCATCTCTTATAGCAACACCAACTCCACCGTATATAGAGTTTACTTAATATAATGGAGGTGAAATGGATGAATCAATAAAAATTAATGGATTTGGAAATAGTTTCGTGGTGGAATACCTCCAAACCCATGTAATATTCTGACCTCCGCCACAAATTGATTTAAAACATTTTGAATTTAAAGTTCTATAATGAAGAACATTGTAAAACCTACCCCAAAGCCAAGCCTCGGGTTAGTAATTTTCCATTTAAAAGTGATTTTAGATCATGATGGATAGTGGGAGAAGAAAATATAATAATTATATTAGGTTTGGAAGAGAAAGAGAGATGGAAGAATATGGAAACACTTTAATTAAAAAGTTGCATATTCCTTACATTGGAGAAGAAAAATAAATTAAAAAGAAAAGAAAAGAAAATTCATAAGTTAGCAGCACATCCCTGGGACTCCTCTCCAATTTCAGTGTCTAACTCATCATTATCATGGGTGAACTTTTTTTTATATAGGCCAAGGGTTTCCATCCTTCGGCCTTTAAATTTTTTATCTTCAAAATCATTATTTAGGATTTCTTGTAGATTCTATCCAGCGAAAGATTCATACAAGTAAAGATATATAATGGATGAATTTTGGAATTTCTAATTAATGAAAGATGTTCAAAAATAACTTTTATGTTTCTCCACAAAAATTTCATCCAGATATTAACTTTTTAGTAAGAGATATGGCTAATTTAATGTGATATTTTATTCTGGATGAATGTTTCCTATTTTTTCCACGAACATTAAACATAGATGGGCTGCATTAATGAAATGAAATATTCATAATATTCAACATAAGAACTCCCAATTTAATTATATTTTTATTCCAATTGGATGCATCCAAATTTGATGTGTTTTGACTGATTTATGACTAATCCATTGAGGTGGGATCCACGCGGTCGTTGAGAATAATCGTCCAAATTGATTGAATTTTTCGAACCATTAGATGACAAAATTAAACCCTGGTCCTAAAACAAAAGATTAATAAAATTAATTTTGGAAACAAATAAAAAAATTAATAAAATCAATTGAATTTATATTTTAAAAGTTATGCGTGAATTACCAAAGTGATTAAAATCAGTCAATATTTCCAAATTTAGTATTTTTCAAATTGAAGCTCAAAACACCCTATAAATCCAAAATTAATATAAATAACACAAATTGATAAATTTTTACTGATTAAATAAATTCTTTACATATAAAAAATATTTAAAATATTATCTCTATCAATATGTGATGATTATCTTGTTTAAATAAACTTGGTGTTACTTGTATTGTATGCCAAGTCAGTGTTGTGTGTAGTTCAAGCCATGTCAATTCCACATAAAATGAATTTTTTAATTATAGATTTAATATAAGAATCCATTTTTTGTGTTTCATTAAATTAAAAATATTAGATTATTAAATTAATTTGAGAAAAATATTTCACAAAATCTCAGGGTGTTACAAATCTCAGGATCATATCCTTGGCTTATTTGGGAATACTCCCAAGGTATGTCACCTATTTAATTTCCATAATCTAAGTTTTCCTAGATATTTTTCTTAAGGATCCTAATAAAAATGATTGGATACTGACTATAAAAAGAACATCTCTACTATCCCAGATCCTTTGGACAATTTATTACAGTATCACTAAATACTAGAAATCACATCCTAAAGGACTAGATAGTGTTGTACCCATGTAAAACTAGATACATTGATATATCCGTCATTAAATTTGAAATAATAATACACAATAAATTATTTTATTTGGGTAATATTTTTTCCATTTACCATATTAGTACACATAAATCATAGAAAATTTCCTAAAAACCTGGAGAAACAAAACGTAGGAATAGGGGGAGAATATTTACCTTTTAAGGGAATGGATATAGTAGAAACTAAATAAAGAATAAATAATATGGTATGAGTAAATTATGATCATTTAATTCAAAATAAATTTTTTTATGAGTTTGAAACTTATATAAGGATATGAGAAATAATTAATGAAGATCATGGGATTCAATTACTAATTTCATAACAATGGAATGCATAATTATAATCTTATGAAACTTATTGTGAAGGACTTGTTCCAAGACAACTAAAAATTCCATCAGGGCCTCATGAAAAGATTTCTATATAAATGGGTAATTTCTCAAAAATAGACCCAATCTAGCTTTTATCATGATATATATTAGTTCATTTATGGGATATTTAATTTCAGGCCCCACATGTCACTTAATTAGTTCAATTTAGTCATATTATAAATAAACAACATAACTTAATCAACAAGCCCTAAAAAATGATAACTATCCATATTGAGAGAACTATAATATGAAATATAAATAGTTTCCCCAGTCAAGATGACCATAAACCATAGAATTAAAAATTTTATATGGTATAATAAGACAATAACATCATTAAAAAATAATATTTTACAACAGAGTTCACGATAGATGAAAATACATTAAAAACAGAGAGTAATAATTTTTTTTTGGAAAATACCATTTTCACTTTGAAAAACTTATTTAAAATCATAAAATTTTCTCGATATATATTTTTTAAAAAATTATTAGTAAACATGTAAAATTGTTATAAATTAATGAGTGGTCTTGCTGGTCATAAATTTCTTTCATGCAATATATGTTTAAAAGCATTCATGTCCTACTTTTGTAAAAAGGTCAAAAAGTTCTCCACACAAAAACTTAAAAGGATATTCATTTTATAATTTTTTTTCAAAGTAAAAAATTATTAAAAAGGAATATAATTTATAATTTTATATTGATAAAATTATACTTTTATAAATTTTATGGAAAATATGTCCATAGAAGAGAAACATTCCTATCAGTGCCGAAAAGCATGGCCAGTTTTATATAAAAACATTAATTCAATACCATGAGTGATTATAGAGAATAAAATAGAAGGAAAAAAAATTTATAGAAATCACATGAGGAGAAGAAATTATATTTTGTTTGAGATAAAATTATCAAATAATTCCCCCAACTATAATAAATTATAAACAATCCTAAATAATGATAACATTGTAAAATAAATCATTACCATAGTTTAGGAATCCTTCATTTGTGTCTGAACCTCCTATATAAAACATTTAAATTTATTAAAAAATTATATAAAATAATAATTATATATATAACAGAATATATTAATTACCTATAACCTTTTATCTCATGATTATTTAAAATTCATTATTAAAATCACTATTTTGGGTAATAACTATTTTTTACATGTAAATTTTGGTTTTGTAGTTTCATTAAGTATAATTTTATCATGGTTCCATCATCTCTATAATTTTAAATATTAAATTAACATTATTTTATTTCATTATAAATATATATATATTAGGAGTAATCCATTAAATATAGAGATTGAAAAATTAATTAAACCATTTATTTAGATAGTAATTTTTACGTATGCATGAATAATATTTTGAATGTTCAATGGATGGAATAAAAGGAAGATAAATAATAATTCACCATCACATAAAAATTATTATAATTTTAAATAACACATATTAATTAAATCTATCTTTATTACATTCCAAATAAAATGGATGTGGAAAACGGATAACATATATTAAGAGGTGGTAATCCACATATATGCATGAGTAAAGTTTTCGTTTCAAAAAAAATATGTAGGTAATATGTTAGATATGATAATATAATTACAAAATAATTAATATTTCATATATATCATATATGAAATATAAACCCATAATAAAATCCAACCATCAAAATGGTGATGACAATTGAATTGAATCACTATACGGAGATGATAAGGCATAATTACGCATTAGCAATAATTCACTTCCCCTTTGACAAGAAATGGTGCGGATAATTGTTGGTTAGTATCAATAATAACATTTAAATATATTTAGGATACCAAGGTTATAATTTTGTAGTAAATATAACATATTTTTATGAGGTTAATGTATAATTAAATGGAAATTGATTAGTTTAAGGGATTACATCTTCTTTGAGTCAAATCCTTTAAATCTATTTATTAGGTCCCTAGAGTTAGTATTTTTGGAATGAAAACACATATAAAATGTAGATAATAGGTTTGGAAAGGGAATTTGGTAGGTTATGGTTGTCCTAGATATCTTATTGTGGTTTTAATCAATGAGGAAGTATGTTCCCTTTTATAATTGAGGTGAGGGGAACTTTTAGAATTCTTAAAAGATTAACATATTTGAAAATCATAATATATAAAAATGATTCAAAATGGAAATGGGTTTGAAGACTATATAATATGGGGTTTAATTACCATAAACTAATTAAATTTTGATAAGTTTATGATGTGTTCGAAACATTATCTTTCGGTTTAACCCCTTAGAATAAATATTTTATCGTTAACCGTGGTAACATATTTTTCACTCCTATGGTGATATAATTTTATATATAAGGTGATAATTGACCGATATATTGTGGAGGAGGGAATATATATACTATGTCTTATCAAGATTGTATTATTATTTTTTTCTTAAATGATTTAATAATATTTTATTTTGAGAAAATGTCAACAATATCAATTTTGAAACTATTCATTGAATGATGTAAATTGAATATGAACTCTTAAAACAACAATAATATTCCATTTTTATCTATAAAATTCATGGAACACTATAACTCTATCAAAATATATTACATTTTATATTTTTAAAATAAATTACTATATTTTGTATTAATTGATTAAATAGTTTGTTGGCATTGAATAAGCATCTAATGAAGTTATATAATTTAAAAAAATTATCAATAAATTCATATCATGAATATACAATTATTATTCAGAAAATAGACCCATAATGCATCTAGAACATGTTTTATCCCCATATGGACTGATAGTAGATATTTAAAATTAAGAGAGTGATGTTAGGGTTTTTTCTGCTTCAAATATTATAGAAGGTTTTTTCATAGGTATGATTACTTTAAACAAATAAATTTCAAGAACAAGGTTATATGTTTTTCATTACTGTCATGAGATAAAAATTTGTATTAAATATTATATTATTATCATTTAATTTTAACATATGTTAACTTGAGTAACCCTTTACCGAGTTGATAAATTTTACCACAGTTACTATTCATAAGGCATAATAATAAAAGAGTGATATTTACTAAATTTTAAAATATAGATTATTAATATATAATAGATTGTATAATATTTTTTTATTAGTGGATGAATTTAATTTTACAACATGTTCTCAAAACATGGTGAAAACACCTTTTTATAAAAAATAAATTATTAAGCACAAACCTGGATTTATACCTATTTAATGCCTAAAAAAATATATCAATGTTAAAATATTGTATGAAATATATAGCATATGTATTTAATTACAAATATCCATAAATAATTATTAAAATAATTTATTTAAAAAATCACATCACGGGGATAAAAGCACGATTTCTAGAAAAACCTCTTCTACAATCACATTATTATTTTTTCATTTCTAATTAGATGATAATAATTGACTTTATTTTACACACTAATTTTAGTTAATATTCATTTAATAATATTAATACCTGCTAATTTATTATCAATATTATAATGGTAACTATATGATAGGTTATTTAGACTTGGAGTTGCGTGTATAATACCACACCAATTAGAATTACATTTACTATGGAAAAAGGGGAGACAATAATATGTAAAGAAAGAGATAAAACAGAGGTGAATATGGAGGAATGAAATAATTAAGACTAAAGGAATCCCCTTTTACAATTTTCACCCCCTCTATAAGATGCATCTCGAGACTAGAAAACCATGTAAACCCCATTTCATCTGAAGCCAATGAAGGTGAGGTAATTAGAGACATTATTACCCTCACACTAGACATGAAGAACTTCAGTTTGAGATCCAATCAAAACATTGTAACTACAGATTGGATATGTTATGGACTAGGGGTTAGTCTGTGATTGGAGTAGGGAGTTGTGGATGGTGGAATAATCCATTTCTACCACAACATGATCGACATTTTGTTCATGAAACATATGAAGGCTAGTGGGCAGTGTGTGGTATATTTCTTGGAGATAGTCGCCACTACATAATGGATCAATGAATTCCATAATAAAATAACATTGAGGGACACAAACCACACCTCCTATATGATGATCCTAGAGATTACTGAGTCATCAATATTAAGTTTAAAATATGATTTATGAATCTCTTTATAACCCACCTAACTTGATTACAAATATAACCCCAGGAATGAGGCATCCCACCCATTGGGAAGCATCCACGCAAGATCATCTAGGATGTTTTTATTATCTGAAAAAAAATTTAGTTTCAGTTTAGCTGTTACCATAATATTTTGTAGTGTTCATCATCTATCGTATAATTTTACATCCAATAAAATGAATTATTTTTTGAGCCTTAAATTCATGTCATAGCACAACTGATCGCTGGAGCTAGTGATAGGGGAAGGTGATCACCGAAAAGGACTAAGCAGGAGGGTTCGAAAATATGCAGATATATTTTCAATTTGTACACACCCCCTCATTCCAAAAAAAATATTTGAGACATAGACTCTTCTCAAGTATTCTTATAGTTTAAGAATCAAGACACTAGGGGAATTACCATGCACATTATGTTTTATCTATCAGGAGCACCTAGTTTCTTACTTTCAAGTTGAGGAAGTTGTATCTTGTAGAAATATCTGATCACCCAAGATCCCAACCAAGAATCCACTTCACGTGGATCCATAGTCATTCTCTTATAATCCATAGCTGAGAAATATAATATTGAAGAACATATACCCACACAAAAATCTGTCTTGGAGTTGAGATCAATGAGGTCAAAGGTGTTGGGATGACCAGTATCCCACACCACCTGAATGATACTAGGGTATATGGTATCCTGTTTAAAGTTATATATAAGAGTTGTAAAACCACAAAAACCAATATTTTTACCCTCCCAATTATGAATCCAAAAAGAGATATATTACCTTACAATAATCCACTGAGTGTGGGACTGGAGGTCTAATAAATAAGACTGGATCATTTGTCATAGCGAGGAAGAGTGAGATCTAGCCAAGACCCTGTCATTACCACACATTTCCACTATGAACCTATCCTAGAGAATTAACTAAAAGATAATATCCCATCTCATATTCACATGAATCCCTTGGATAGTGGCTAAGACGTTCATGACATTAATTTATCCCTCACTCAATGGTCTATCCATCATATTCCGAGGGATCCAATGGCATCTACCCTCTAACTAGGAATCCCAAAGGAAAGAATCAATGGTCTTTTAAATGCTCAAGATTAATCCCTTCTCCATGTTGAGATATAATATTTTATATACGGTAATGGATGTTAATACACTATTAATCAATGTGATTCTATCTCTAATGGAAAGAAAACAATTCTTCCCATCCTAAATATGGAATGTGATCCTACAGACCAAATTTTCAAAGTTTTTGATTCATGGACACCATGTGGAGATCATAGTACCAAGAGAATTATTCATGGTGTTAATCAAGAGGATCCCAAAATTGACTTTTAATAGATTTCCAAATCTTTCCAAGAAATTAGAGGGAAAATACTGGCTTCAAATGGATTTTGTCACCACTTACCCACTCCACTTTTAGTAGGTCCCAGATATCTTGTTTATATTATTAATTGACTTCATGTTTTCATTAGAAAAGATGAGGGTGGCATCCATTAACATGATATGAGAAATCGCCATTTTAATATATTTAAAAAAGTATAAGAATATTCTTTCAAGTGCAATACTCCTATTGAAAATGCAGATTATGGTGTCTTGGGAGAGAATTTGTAAAATTTTGGAGAGTGGGTCACAACATCTATGATCTCTTACTATCTTAAAGAAACTACCGCTCTTACTCAATAAGTAGATGGGAATCCATAGAGAGAAAAAGTATCTAAACATGAGATATCAGTCCCAAATTTAGAACCCCGTGATTGTGATAAAATTAAGGATAATGTTCCATTCAACACAATTATAATATTTTTCCATGTCATGTTTTATAGTGATACTAGACACTGGGGAACATAAATTTTTATCAGTTATCATTTGTTAAGAAATTATGATTTCGTCTTGAATATCTACTCACTTTAAAAAAATATTCTTCTCTTTTAATATCTAATGTTGGAGGTTCTCTAACAACCAAATGATAATCATGAATGACATAACATTATATGGTATGTTTCACATACTTATCGAGTGATAGTGCTAGAGAATGGAAGAATCCTTGATGTTTGGGATGAGAACATCTTGGAAGCACATGCAATATGTGGAACATTCCCCCAGTGGTAGACGTTTTTGATCACAACCACCATATCATGCTTACATAAATCCCACAATCCCTATATAATTAATAGGGTGACCCATTGGGACTTGGTAAACTCTCTGGTTTTAGACTCCATAACTCCTCTAAAATCTCTTTCTCATCTGTAATAACATCAAAGAACTCATTTCGATGTGAAAAAAATCATTAAATACTTATTTATTAAACTTTTTCATTATCCTCTATGAATAAATAATACCAATACAAAAAACCACTTCATATTTGTAATGGTCATTTTTAGTGTGCTATTTTGTACAACCTTATGTGAGACTCTTTATTTTTTTAGGAAATTCTCCAAGTCATAGATAATGTTGATAATTGGCCTCCCCTTATTAGAAACAAATTATCCTAACACAATATGCCTTATTATATGGAATTATAAAAGTTTATTCGTAATTATAATTATCACCATGGTTTTTCCAACTTTACCATGAAAAACATAACATTAAGTTTGGGTCTCCCTATTTTAACAATGATTTGTTAATTGTAGAAACAAACTATAATTTATTGTCATCTACATCATTACCTATATGTTTCATATTAATATTCATAATATATTTTCAACATAAAAACAAAAATATGAAATGTATTATCTATAATTTTCTAATATATAGGTATTCGATGAAAATTATATTTTTAATTTTCTGTATTTCTATCTACCACAACATGGATATTACGACTTTGTAATTCCAAAATTATTGTGATATGATATAAATTATAGAACTTCCATCCCAACTTTATAATATCAATTTTGTGATCTAATATGACTAATATAGGTTCATCTTTTTTTTCTAAATGAAATGGTGAAGTATTCAAAATAAAAAATCCTCAAATTTCGCCTTTTGATCTATGTCAATAGCTCAAGTTTCAAATAGTCAAATCATATAGAACTTATAACACTTGAATTTCATAGCACTTTACTACTATTGTAGAATAAAATTCCATAAATTTTAATATTTTTCAACCATTATCATATTTTAGAGTTGAAAAAATATCACAAATTATAAACACCATTCATTATCATGAATCATTCTCTAAATAAAATTTTGTCTTATTATATTATTTATAATTATCCCTAAAACCACTTCATTAATAGATAAAAAACCTTCTCATTAGTTATATACAACCTATGATTTCTATTATTCATTCTTAAAACATCATTAATTGTATATCCTTCATAAAACGTTCTTTATTGCAGTCACCAAATCAATAAAAAATATCATTAGTAAATCTAATAACAATCTTTACAATGGTTTTATTCCTTTAATATTATCTGTAAATTGAATACCTAACCTCTGGGTAATATAAATTACCCCCTTTTTATGTGATGAAAATACCTCCATAAAATCTATCCCACAATATTTCTCTTCTTTTATGAACATCTTTTCCTCCCACTTTCTAAAAAAATCAAAGGATCCTTAACTCCCCATTAGAAAGACATTGAGGCATCAACACCATCTGTAATTCCCCTTGATGAATAATCATTTTGATCTTTATTTTTATAGAAAAACATAATTTCTTTTAATTCATCTAATAGTTCCCGAATAATTTAGAGTATTATGTCCCTTCATATTCACCATTAAATATCCCATCATACAACTTTTACAAATATTATCATAATCCTTAATCTTCTTTTTTATATTAATTAATTTAACCTAATACAGTCAACATGTTTTTACAAGTATATTATTTTCATCAAATTATTAATGTGAATTTCTTACCCACAAATGAGGAATCAAAAAATATAATATATTTATTATGTTATAACTCATTGTAGAAAAAATTATACATTTTCAATTACATTAGTGATATCTATACAACTCACAGCCTTCCATTAAAAACTTATATCTAAAGAACATTATTAAAATTTACAATAAACTACCTATGATATCAATAAAATTCATAAAAAAAATACTTCATTATTTTTTAATCAATAGAGTATGGGAAATACAAAAAATTGATACCATTATTATAATAAACTAGTTATACGACATCATATCTGAGATCATGCATTATTCATAGGTCTTCTCCATTGTTATGTTTTAATTACGACATTAAATAACAAAATAAATTGTTGGTAATAATATATATACTATCAACATTATTTTAGTCTAATGAAATATAATAAATGGATATAACATTATTAGTTCATAAAAATAATAAACAAATATCCTATTATTATTATAGATACAAATCCAACAAATATTCCATCTTCTTATTCAAAAAATACAATCATTTGTTAAAGACATATTATCAATTTTGAAATTCAAGAAGTGGATTTATACCTTGTTGAACATTCATATATAGAATTTATACATATTTAACTCCAAAATAGGCTTTGTACTATCATTAAATCATTATCTAATTTTTTTATTAAATTCAACATTGATTCTCTCTGGAAACATCTATAAATATCTATTAAAAAAACTTGTAGATCATTTTTGGATTAAAAAAATGGTTGCTTAATAAAATCAATAATTTTTAGATATTAATTTTCTCACATTTTAATCACTCATCTAAATAAGAGTTGTAACATTTAATTCTTGTATCACATATGACAAATAATTTTGAAATATATTTATGATATATTATTAACCATTGAGTTTTTAAAATCCACACAAATTAAATATCCCCAAGGTATAATATATAATTTTTAATTAAATTTCAATTAAAAATTATATACCTATTGAAGAGGGGTACCTCAATCATCATTTAGTGGAGTAATGTGGGTAGATATTCTAAAAAACCATGAATTCGGATCAAATTCCATGATTTTTGTTAAATAACACGACTTGTATGAACATATCTCAAAATAGTTGAACGATAATTATTCCTTTCACATAGATTAGTATTCATTTCCTTATATATTGTCATATAAATTGTGTATAAATCCTTATTTAAATCACCAACTCAACATTCTATTCCACAATACTTTCTCCATGAAAGGGAAACTCCACTAGTTTGCTACTTATTCTTAATAGTTGTTTTAATGACACCACTTATGACTTCCCCATAAATTTCTTCAATTAATTCCATGAGATATACTATTATTTCTTTATTATTATCAAATATCACTTATTCAAATTATCATAATGTAGTTATTATTGTACTATATTTGATTAGTGATGAACTCATTGTTCCCTTTCATCATCATGATCTTCTAAAATCATGAATCAGTTATTTAAGGGTATATATTTTTCTAACCAATGTATTATTTTTCTAATTATATTAAATGTATTTATACATCAATATATAATGTCCATTATACTTACAAAAAAATTATTATTTATTATATTATCTCCTTGATGGATTCTATCAATAATCAATCAATAATACTTGATCCACATTCCTTTATGAGGATTTAAATCCTCAATATAAAGAATCAAAATGTTTCCATTATGGAATAAAAAGGCCATTTTTATTGTAATTTTCTTTGAAAAACATTTCCATCAATTATTTTATATGGAGATTTTCATTCTTTTGATTCCAAATTTGTGGACATCATACTACAAATTCAAGATTCCATTTTTGATTCATTAGTATTTGTATTTTTTATATCACCTTGAAATACTACCTAATGATTTATAATCTTTATGTTTTTATTCTTTAGATTACATTTTAAATTATCAAGGTTACAATTTCTTGAATTAAATACAATATTCACATTCTACTTACACTACATTCTTGAGGCTGATAAGGATGTTTCATGGAGTTTCCATTTTTCTATATTTGGTATCAACTAATGAACATGTTATTTAACTTTATCACCTTGTTCTTCTATTTTATTATCTATAAATACATTGTAATCCTTTTTATAAATCTCTTCATCCATTAAAATTATAATAGTTTTTTAAATATCTTATTTTTTATATAGAGTTATTTTCACCATCAACTTTTAATAATTGCAAATCTCTCTTTAGGACTTGATGTTTCCCCTGGTTTTTACAAAATATCTCTATTTATATAAAATTATATGATTGAATAATTTAAAAAATCATTCTATATGTGTTCCAGTGATATATAAAAATAAATTCAGATTTAAAAGTAACATATAATATAAGGCTGGATTAAAAAATTCAAAATGGATCTATTTTTTAAACATCATTGGGAATAATCAATTTCTTGGACTCTTTATTCATGAAATTTTCTAATTGATTATTAATATTTAAAATGAATATATAATAGAATGAGCACCTTAATCATCATCTTATTGATTTAAATAAATTTAATAAATTTGGTTATCAACATTTAATATAGATTATTTACCAATAAACTCTTACAATATGAAATAAATTTCCATTGATGATTTATAGTGATAAATATAAGTTAATACACCTTATTAAAATGTGTTATTTGAGGAATTATTTTCATATGAATCAATCACTATATTTCATTGATGCATATCATATATAATTCCATAATAAATTATAAGAAAACTCGAATTAACATATAATTCTTAGTGATTTCAATATGTATAAAAAAAATATGATATCAAATAATTCTTCCTTTAAGAAAAGTGAATTTTATAAAATAATGTAATTCCCACAATAGAATACATATATGAAAGAATAATAATAAAATATTTACATGCCATATTTTTTTTAATCCATAATAGAAATTGTTGGCTCATATACCACTTGTAGTAAACTGAGGGGTGAGTCAGGGTGTCAGTATATTTAAGTATTACTACTTTTACAATATTAATTTGGATCACATTAACTTGTAATAAGTTATGTTTTTAAACATAAAATTTATTTCTCACCCGATCATAGAGATAAAATATTTTAAAAATTCACAATACACATATATTTCACATAGTTTAAAAACTCTAAACATCATTAGAGTAGCATATAGAAAACATTATGGTGGTGTACCCAAAATCAAATATAACTAACTAGTATTTTGGAAACTATATTTAAGCAAGGTAAATCATAATAATGGATCACTACATATAAATATTTAAATAATAGATCACTTCTTATGAAGGCTTGGTGAGTATAATAGGATTTATGGATAGTTAACTGCTTCTCTAGTACCACCACCTTTCATAATTTTTTTTACAATTCTATGAATAAGAGATTTGTTTCTAGAGATTTATGTATATTCATAGTTTAGAGAAATTTAGTTAATTCAATCTTCAATATATAGTTATACATTAAATAATATAATGACTAAAAAATGTCGATGATTTAGTGAATATCAGTGCACACCATCTCAAATCAATTTCCTTATATACATCTCTTAAAAGTTAAGATCCAAACAAAATCAACTCCTTAGTAGAAGAGTAAAATAAATTTATTTTAACAAACATATCACAATAGTAAAATAAGATAAATATATTATGTGTAATATTGAAATTAACCTTCGTCCGAACCTTTCTGAATATTCACAACAACATCAAAATCACATATTTAGTGTATTTTTATTAAAAAAAACACTTTCTATAAACTTTATATATGAATTAATGTATATGTTACCATAATTTTATTTTTTACCTCAGATAAGACACAATTTTCACACATTTTATTCTGTATACCCGCACCCTAATAAATGTTACTGTAGATCTAAAAAAAATATAACATGTGAATCTGGAATTTTATTTTCAAATTTAATATAAAATAAACATCTAGATTCATTCAAATATAATAAAACCCTTAATTTATCTACATTAAAATCATCACTATTTAAAAACAAACGAGTCATTGGAAATTTGTTACAAAATATCCATGTGGTTGAATGTGTTTTGAAGTATCAGTTCTGAACATAACCTCTTGATTTTCAAAAACCATTACATATTCCATTTTAAAAATTACCCTATTGAAGTATAATATTGAATGAATATTTCTTTCTATATTTAATTACATGACACAACTATTCTCTTGGGGAAAACCTGATTCAAAAGGGAAATAAACATGATCACATTTTTTTCATTCACCCCAAATACCAAATCTGTAACATGCCTTACTCCATTAGTATTGATTTTAAGTTTCCCATTTCAATCCCCATTTATATGAGATTAGTTACATAAGAATAAATTCTTCATTTTTTCCACAATTCTCATAAATCCCCTCTAGTTATTTCATAGTGGCTTCCTTAACATAACACGACATCATTAATGGAATGATATAAATATTCTCAACAACAATATGGTCACTAGGGATTTTACAAGTTCCCTATTATCAATAAAAATCCCTTGTTGGGTCTCTCCATTTTACATGGAGGATTCATAATTTCAAAATGAACTCTACTTGGAAGGTCTCCATCACCTCCACATTTCCAATTAATCATTATCCATCATGGTCTATATAATAATTCCTAGAAAAATGGGTTTTTTTATTTAGATATCGTGGTATTGTATAAATAATACCTTTAAATTAATCTAAAATATATTCTATTCCATCCTAGCTAACATATAAATTATTTATTGAAATTTTCCCTATTTTATATGACATTATTAATTCCCATAAAAATATTAATGTAGCTAATTTCTGACCTCCTCTGACTAAGATCGATTCTATATGACAAGGTAAATGGATTGGTAAAATAATAAACTTATGAAATATATATTTTCACTATCAATAAAACTTAATATGTCAAAATATAATTTTCCTAAACATATACCACTTACATATATTGATATACAGTTTAACAATATTTAATATTTTTTACATCTGAAATTTTTTATCTTCTTCAAGACTTCTCATATTTGAGTACATATCACTTCTCACATCCTATGAAAACCATTAATAATCATCAATCCATTATTTATATTGAATCCTTCATAAAAAATTATTTATTACTATCACTAGATGTAGAAACATTCTCATTAGTAAATCTAACAAACTTCTCATCATGAGATTCTAACTTTTGAAGAAAATTTATCATCATCAATCTATCACTAAATGTTAATCATTAATAAAAGAATCATTATTTCTTTCAATAAGTCCTATAACATTATAAATTTTATATCTAAGAACCTTATCACTAATCGTTTTCTTTCTTTATGATTATGCAAAAATAAAAATTACATCTTCTTGGTTGTAACAAACATTACCATAGAATTACATCTAAACACATTATTCATATATACCATAAAACTTTGGGGAAAATATGTATTAAATATTCTCATAAACTTATAGAAAAAAGATTTCATCATATATGACTATGATTTTGATCAAGAGTGATTTTCAAAATTTAAATCCCTTTCCTAAGTTCTCCTCCTACTAGATTCTAAACCAGGACCATAGGAATTTCCACGCCCCAAAAATCTCTTCTTCAATTAAAATCAATGAATATCATATATGAAATCATTAATATTAATTTTCTATGAACCAAACGTCAATATATTAATTTCTTATAGTAGGACCATAGAAAATAATACTATATAATATTCACATGATATTAATCCTTTATTTCCACACCATGTTCCTAGTGATACAACACAACTCTATTAAAATTATCATTGTGGTCTTGGACTGAAATATAATCTAGCATAATTAGTCAATATAAATGTAATGTCTTATTTAGTTTTTTCATCAAATATTTTTTGAATTTTTTCTTTTAAATTTGTTTTAATTTCAAGAGGTGTCACTTTATAAGTCCCTAGCCTTAAACCTTACTTAATATTGAATTAAATGAATAATTCACATTGAGGATCTTTTTAGGTTTAGTGTTTTAGAGAATTAGGACATAACTATTACATCTCAAAAGATTTCAAAGTAGACACTTCTACTAAGATTCCACAAAATGAAAAATCTTAAAAAGAAACATGTCTAGTTCCATGTTTTAGATAGCATGACATTCCCTTGATCCCATCCATGACCGTAATCTACATTAAGTCCGGTGAATAACATTTCAAAAAAAATTGGGGTGAGCATAAAAAGCTCAGTAAGGGATACACAAAGAATGAGAACTGTTAGTTTTTTCAAACATCAAGTAAACCATGTATACTTTATCAATGTAATACCTTCACCTTCATGAAGTAGTAAAAACTCTTCACTGAATAAAATATCATTACTTACCCTTTTGTAACCAAAGATTACTGTAAAACCCATATAAAGAACACATAACATATAAAGGTAACTTGGGACATAAACATACTTAAGCGGAATAACCATACGGTCGACTTCCACACATATCACTTAATGG
Organism: Viscum album; assembly: GCA_963277665.1. Taxonomy (NCBI): domain Eukaryota; kingdom Viridiplantae; phylum Streptophyta; class Magnoliopsida; order Santalales; family Viscaceae; genus Viscum; species Viscum album. The sequence continues at coordinate 719,759,313 of OY728145.1, read as the reverse complement.
AATATCCATACAGCCGACTTCTACACATACTTAATGGAATAGCCATACGGACGACTTCCATACCCAATGCATTGGAGGTTATAACGTAACCACCCATCCTGGTATTCACGGCGCCATCCGTCTTATGGTTTATCATGCAACCACCTGTAAAATGTTCAAGTACCATTATAAAATTATAACACATAAAACCAATATAAAGGAATGATAACATTTCCACATTTCAATCACAATATATCATTTAAATATATTGACATAATAGAATTCTTTATCAAAACCATTTTCAATACAAAAATACATAAAAGAGTATATGGTATTTATTTTATTTTAAAAACATTACGGCATGTTGAGGAAGCCAAAGATCAAATAATACTCGCGGCGGAAGAAAAGGCCGTTGTCACCGCGTACGTTAAAAAAACATTCCTTTTTGTCGTTTAGTAAAACACTTCGTAGAAAAAGATTCCTTTTGTATAAAAGTAAAAATAAAAGGGGTTTATACACCGTATAAAATAAAGTTGTGTATAAAATGAAATATGCCTCAAAGAAAAGAGATTGAGATAAAGTCCCTTACCTCGGGTCCGACTTGACTTGATCGTTCTTTAACGTCCTTTAAATCGGGTAACTCTTTTTGATTTGAGCTCAAAGGCTTACTTGGGAAGACTTATTCCCAAAGTGAGGCTTCTAGGAGTAAAATAGGAATGTGGAGAGACAAAATGGGCAGGATTTGGTCGAGACAAATTCTTGAGAGGTGTGGGTATGGAGGTAAAGGTGGGGGCCTTTATAAGAGGAGAGGAGGGGCACTATTGGAAGGTAAGGAAATTTTACTTAATTTTAGAATGAGTTTCGGATTTTAATGGCCCCATATTGATGTGTTTCAAGGATAAGGTGATAAAGGTTTGAAATCAACCCATCCAATAGGTTTTGGACATGTGTAGGTCTTAGAGTTTACACTATCTTTCCATTTTATTTAAATCTTTAAATAATGAGGTAATCGCTGCATCATCATGGTGTCATAAATAATTTAATTTAGTTAATGTGTAAAAATTATGAAAAAATACTATGATATAGGAACTCTTTTTAGATTTTAAATAAATATTTATTTTCAAAAATCTAACTTGTGTAACCCCATGTAAAAATTGTTTTAGTAAAACAACTCATGTTTGTGACATTTTTATTTTAACTTTAAATAAAAAGTTATTTATGTTATTGTCCTACCAAAGTGGCTCCATGGGGCCCCCAATTTTACCCATGGATTGTCTTGGTTGGCCAAGACACATCCAATAAGGGTAGGACATGTGTCGAGTTCATTTCATATTGTTAAAACATTATTTTTATCTTAAATTACACTAATTACCTCTAATCGCGATTAAAAACTTAAAAGTTACTATTCACCAAAAAATTATTTTAATCCCATTGAAGCACATTTTACTTCTTATTGACAACCATGTATGTCGAATTTTTGAAATTTAAAACACAGAGATGGTAAAATTTCATTTAAATGAAAAATCAGTTTTTTAAGTACCACTTAGTGGTTTCACTATTCATCAAAAATTGATGTTTTTCAGAAAAATACCGAAAATTCACCCTAAGCTATATTTGATATTCCGAATTCAAAAATGATGTCTATTTTACATTATTAAAAAAAAAATAAGTTGAATTAATTAATTTAATAATCAATTCCCGTTGTCAGAGCAAATAGCGTGTTTTTATGAAACAATAAGTATCAAAAGATTAACACTAGTTTAAGTCCAATTTCGAAGTGAAATTAATTCCAATGACCACTATTGGATTAAACAGAAAAAATATATTCTAATTTCACTTTAAAACCACTTCAAAAGATTATCTAATCATCTTAATAAATTAGATTAAAAAGAGGTTATGAATTAAAATACAACATTGTTCACTATTCATTAAAAAAATGAACTTTATCGAAAAAATACCAAAAAATTACCCAAAGTAAATTTTGATGTCCCGATTCTAAAGAAGAGTTTTATTTGGTCCAATAGAATGTATAAGAGTGACCAAAACAATATTTAATGACGGTTCGCCATCAAATGTTGATAAGTGGACCTTTCGTGAAAATTAGAGTATATAGGCCTAAAATTGAATTCTTTTCGTATTTTAAGCCTTTATCCTTTATTAGATAATTGTAAAAACATTTAATAAACAAATATAATAATATTTTAGTTATTTCTATCCATTCCTTCCAGTACAATGGCTACGTTTTAACTAACATTTAAAATAATATTATTTTATTACTAGTGTGCAACGTACGATTTCAAAGAAACTCTTTGTTGTGTATCGGGTATGCTATCGAACATAGCAACCCTTTTAAAGTAAAATTAATATTTAATTCACAAATATTAGTTAATATGAAAATGTATTATTCTTTATTTATCTGGGATGTTACATCCTTCCCCCCTTTTGGGAATTGCGTCCTCACAATTTTATTCAATTATCAAAATAAGTGGGGGTATTTATCCCTCATAGCATTTTCAGATTCCCATGTTGCCTCTTCAACCATATGGTTTTTCCACAAAACCTTTACCTGGTGAATTACCTTATTTCGTAACACTTGCTCTCTTCGGTCAGGAATCTAGACTGGTTATTCTTCTTAAGAGAGATTCTCTTCCAACTGAACTACCTCTAGGCTCAAAACATGAGATGGATCTGGCATATACTTTCTCAACATCGAAACATGAAAAACATTGTGTACCTGAGATAAACTCGGAGGTAAATCCACTCGGTAAGCAACTGATCCAACTTTCTCTAGAATTTCATATGGTCCAATGAACCTTGGACTCAGCTTTCCATTCTTACCAAATCGAATCACACTTTTCCACGGTGAGACTTTGAGAAAAACATGATCACCTACCTCGAAAGATAGATCCTTCCTCCGGTTATCCGCATAACTCTTCTATCTGCTCTGAGCTGTTTTCATGTGTTTTTGAATCAACTGAACTTTTTTCTGCCATCTCTTCTACCAATTCTAGTCCCATCAACTTCCTTTCACCCACTTCATCCCAAAAAGTTGGAGTTCGACACCATTTACCATATAACGCCTCAAATGGTTCCATCTGTATACTGGAATGAAAACTGTTATTATATGAATTCTCAACCAAAGAAAGATGTTGGTCCTAACTTCCCTGATAATCCATAGAACAGGAACGTAGCATATCCTCCAAGGTCTTAATTGTTCATTCTGACTGCCCATCTAACTGAGGATGAAAAGCTGTACTAAAATTTAATTCAGTACCCAATGACTTCTGAAGGCCTTTCCAAAAGTTAGATGTAAACCTGGGATCACGATCAAATACAATGGAGAGAGGAACTCCATGTAACCTGAATATCTCTTTAAGATATAAACGAGAAAGTTGATCTAGAGATAAACTATCTCGAATAGGAAGGAAATGAGCAGATTTAGTCAAGCGATCAATAATAACCCATATTGCATTATTACCTCGAGGTGTCTTCGGAAATCCCACAACAAAGTCCATAGATATATTTTCCCATTTCCACTCTGGCACTGGTAAAGGCTGAAGCATCCCTTTCGATGACTTCCACTCTGCTTTAAACTACTGACAAGTCAAACACTTCACAGTAAAATCAGTAATATCCCTTCTCATTCCATCCCACCAGTAATACTCCCACAGATCTCTGTACATCTTAGTACTTCCAGGATGAACCGAAAATGGGGAACTATGAGCCTCCCATAACAACTCATTCTTCAACTGTGAATCACAAGGCACACATAATCTTTTCCCAAACCTCAAAACACAATCATTATCAATGTTTAATTCATGAAACTTACCCTTCTGAACCAGCTCTACCTTTTTCTGCAACTCATTGTCCTGCTTATGTGCTTTCTTAAGTCTGTCTGATAGGGATGATCTCACTGATACATGAAACAAAATAGAAGAACATCTTGCACCAACAACCTCTATGCCAAAGTTCATCAAATCAAAAACCAAAGGATCTCGTTCCAAACGTAGCATGGTTAATGAAGCATTACTTTTTCGACTCAAAGCATCAGCCACTTTATTTTCTTTTCCCGGATGGTAATGAATTGTAAAATCATAATCCTTGATTAATTCTATCCATCTCCTTTGTCTCATGTTCAATTCTTTCTGAGTGAATATATACTTTAAACTTTTGTGGTCAGTATATATTTCACACTTTACTCCATACAAATGATGCCTCCAAATTTTTAGAGCAAAAACAACAGCAGCTAATTCCAAATCATGTGTGGGGTAATTTACCTCATGAGTTTTCAACTGACGTGAAGCATATGCAATTACCTGATAATTCTGCATAAGGACACAACCAAGTCCCTTCAATGAAGCATCACCGTATATAAAAAACTCACCATTCCTGGAAGGAAGTGCTAAAACTGAAGGATTCACCAATCTTCTTTTCAACTCTTGAAAACAATCATCACATTCTTTTGTCCAGATAAACTTAACACCCTTTCGAGTTAGCTTAGTCATTAGACTAGATAACCGTGAAAATATTTCAACAAACCTTCAATAGTAACCTGCCAAACCAAGGAAACTACGGATCTCGGTTACATTTGTGGGTCTTGGCCATTCTTCAACAACTTTTGTTGTAGCAGGATCAACAGTTATGCCATTTTTTGAAACAATGTGACCAAGGAAAGAAATTTGTTGTAACCAAAACTCACAGTTGCTGAATTTTCCATACAGTTTCTTTTCTTTTAAGGTTTTCAAGATAACCCCTAAATGACTTTCATGATCCTCCTTAATTTTAGAAAACACCAAAATATCACCAATGAAAGCAACCAAAAACTTATCCATGAACTAATGGAAAATTCTATTCATAATGTCCATGAATACAGCAGGTGCATTGGTTAACCCAAAAGACATAACTACAAATTCATAATGGCCATATCTAGTATGGAACACAGTCTTCGGAAGATCTGCTTCTTTTACTTTCAACTAATGGTACCCCAACCTCAATTCAATCTTTGAAAAATACTGAGCTCCCTAGAGCTGATCAAACAAATCATCGATATGAGGCAAAGGATACTTATTCTTAATAGTGATATAATTCAAGGCTCTATAATCAATGCAAAGTCTCATTGAACCATCTTTCTTTTTAACAAACAAGATAGGAGCACCCCATGGTGATGTGCTTGGTCGAATGAAACCGTTATCTAATAACTCCTGCAATTGCTTCTTTTACTCTAAAAGTTCAACTTGAGCCATTCGATAAGGGGGTTTTGAAATTGGTTTAGAATCAGGAACTAAGTCAACTATAAATTCAACTTTCCGATCATGAATAATACCAGGCAACTCATCAAGAAAAACATCAAGATACTCATTTACCACTAGCTAATCATTAATCTGAACAGCTCCCTTGTTTTCAACGATATGTGAAAGATAACATTCATTTCCATCTTTTACTAGTTTCTCAACTTCCTGATATGTTATCAAAATCAAGGGTTCATTCTTGTACACAAACTGAAAATCTTTCTGGAAAGAAACCATTTTAGCTCTGCAATCAATCTTAGCATGATAAACAAAAAGCCAATCCATGCCCAAAATAACATCAAACTCTACTAGAGGCAAAACAATAAGGGTTGCAGGTAGATTCTTTCCACACACAAGGATAGAAAGGTTCTTATATTATATTTTTGTCTCAACGTTTCCCCCAGGTGTTTTTGCAATAAGTTCAGGATTCATATCTTGTGATGGAATTACCAATTTACTAGAAAACTTCTCAGAAATGAAAGAATGTGTAGACCCTGAATCAAACAACACATTGGCATAATCTGAAAAAACAAACAGTGTACCTGATACTACTTCATTCGACAGCCCAACATCTGTTGAAGTAGTTGCAAAGGATTTCACCACCCCTTTATGCTTGTAGTCTGGCTGCTTTCACCCAGTTGAGTTATTCGTTAGACACTCATTTGTATAATGACCCATTTCATTACACTTAAATCATCTTACCGCTAGCTTTTCATTTCCTTCCTGATCATCTTCCATACAGTTACGAGCAATATGACCAGACTTACCACACCGAAAGCACTTTACAGACTTGAATAAACATTCTCCAGGATGAATTTTACCACACTTCTTACAGGATGGATATTTGCTTTTCTTACCTCCTTGCTTATTTGATGAATTCTTCCCCTTTTCCTGCCAACTGGACCTCTTATTTTATCATTTTTCAAAGAACACCTGATCATCGGCAAACTCCATTTCCACCTTTTCCGCACATCATACAAGTTTTTCATAACTTCTGAACTCACGAGAAGCTAAAGCCCTTCGATAATTGGGATTTAATCCTGAGTAAAAATGGTTTATTTTACTATCAAGATCTCATATGATGTTTGGATCATACCTTTCCAGTCGAGTGAACTTTGCTTCATAAGTAGCCACTGAGTCATCCTCCTACCTCAATTCTAGAAATTGTTTTTCCATACTAAGACAAACCACCTTAGGAAAATATTTCTCAAGAAACATACCTTTGAATTCGTCCCAGTGAAGATCATCAATCTCATCACTATCACTGATATTTTTCACCATCGACCACCACTGATCAGATTCTCCTTCAAAACGGTAAACAGCAAGACTAACATTTTGATGTTACGAACACCCCATGACATCAAAAATCTTCTCCATTGCTTTAATCCACCCTTCAGCTAGCACAGGGTCAGATGATCCTCTGAATTATGGGGGATGTTGCCTCATGAAATTTTCAACCACTGACATGTTCCTCTATGGTTGATCTGGCTGATCTCGTGCATGGATACCACCACCATTTATAGCCTAAGTCAATTGTTCCATCACTGCAACAAACTGTTCAGGTCCAATTCCAACCATCTCAGGTTACTGATTTGGAAGGTTGTCTTCCCCCTGATGCCGTCCCAACATAGCTGCCTTGTTTCCTCTGCGGAAAACCATTCTGAACATAGAAATTTCTTAGGCGAAGCAACATGATAATCCGTAAATGCTATATCATTTCAAGCATATTATAATTTAACACTTTTCTAACTCCTAAAGTTGTATAAACCAACCTTTGATACCAACTATAAGGCCCTTGCCTTAAACCTTACTTAATATTGAATTAAATGAATAATTCACATTGAGGATCTTTTCAGGTTTAGAGTTTTAGATAATTAGGACATAACTATTACATCTCAAAAGATTTCAAAGTAAACACTTCTACTAAGTTTCCACAAAATGAAAACTCTTAAAAAGAAACATGTCTAGTTCCATGTTTTAGATAGAATGACTTTCCTTTGATCCCATCCTTGACCCTAATCCACATTAAGTCCTGTGAAAAACATTTCAAAAAAACTTGGGGTGAGCATAAAGTGCTCAGTAAGGGATACACAAAGAATGAAAACTGTTAGTTTTTTCAAACATCAAGTAAACCATGTATACTTTATCAATGTAATACCTTCACCTTCATGAAGTAGTAAAAACTCTTCACTGAATAAAATATCATTACTTACCCTTTTGTAACCAAATATTTATGTAAAACCCATATAAAGAACACATAACATATAAACGTAACTTGGGACATAAACATACTGAAGTGGAATAACAATACAGTCTACTTCCATACATATCACTTAATGGAATAGCCATACGGCTGACTTCCACACATACTTAATGGAATAGCCATACGGCCGACTTCCATACCCAATGCATTGGAGGTTATAACGTAACCACCCGTCCTGGTATTCACGGCACCGCCCGTCATATGGTTTATCACGTAACCACCCGTCAAATGTCCAAGTACCATTATAAAATTATAACACAAAAAACCAATATAAAGTAATGATAACATTTCCACATTTCAATCACAATATATCATTTAAATATATTGACATAATAGAATCCTTTATCAAAAAAAATTTCAATACCAAAATACATAAAAGAGTATATCATATTTATTTTATTTTAAAAACATTACGGCTTGTTGAGGAAGCCAAAGATCAAATAATACTCGTGGCGGCAGAAAAGGTCGTTGTCACCGCATACGTTAAAAAAACATTCCTTTTTGTAGTTTAGTAAAATGCTTTGTAGAAAAAGATTCCTTTTGTATAAAAGTAAAATTAAAAGGGGTTTATAAACTGTATAAATTAATGTTGTGTATAAAATGAAATATGCCTCAATGAATGGAGATTGAGACGATGTCCCTTACCTCGGTTTCGACTTGACTCGATCGTTCTTTAACGTCCTTTAAATCAGGTAACTCTTTTTCATTTGAGCTCAAAGGCTTCCTTGGGAAGACTTCTACCCAAAGTGAGGCTTCTAGGAGTAAGAGAGGGATGTGGAGAGACAAAATGGGTAGGTTTTGGCCGATCCAAAGGCTTGAGAGGTGTGGGTAAGGAAGTAGAGGTGGGGGCCATTTATAAGAGGAGAGGAGGGGCACTCTTGAAAGGTAAGGAAACGTTACTTTATTTTAGAATGAGTTTCAGATTTTAATGGTCCCAAATTGATGTGTTTCGAGGTTAAGGTGATAAAGGTTCGAAATCCACCCATCCAATCGGTTTTGGACATGTGTAGGTCTTATATTTTACATTATCTTTCCATTTTATTTATATCGTTAAATAATGAGGTAATCGCTACATCATTATGGTGTCATAAATAATTTAATTTAGTTAATGTCTAAAAATTATGAAAAAAATACTATGATATAGGAAATAGTTTTAGATTTTAAATGAATATTTATAGTCAAAAATATGACTTGTGTAACCCTATGTAAAAAGTGTTTTAGTAAAATAACTCATGTTTGTGACATTTTTATTTGAACTTTAAATAAAAAGATATTTATGTCATTTTCCTACCAATGTGGATCCATGGGGTACCCAAGTTGACCCATGAATTTTCTTGGTCGGCCATGACACATCCAATATGGGTAGGACATGTGTCAAGTTCATTTCATATTATTAAAACATTATTTTTATCTTAAATTACACTAATTACCTCTAATCGCGATTAAAAACTTAAAAGTTACTATTCACCAAAAAATTATTTTAATCCCATTGACCCACATTTTAATTCTTATTGACAACCATGTATGTCAGATTTTTGAAATTCAAAACACAGAGCTGGTAAAATTTCATTTAAATGAAAAATCAGTTTTTTAAGTACCACTTAGTGGCTTCACTATTCATCAAAAATTGAAGTTTTTTAGAAAAATACCGAAAATTCACCCTAATCTATATTTGATATTCCAAATTCAAAAATGATGTCTATTTTAAAAATTTCAAAACATATGAGTTTAATTAATTAATTTAATAATCAACTCCCACTGTCAGAGCAAATAGCGTGTTTTTATGAAACAATAAGTATCAAAAGATTGACACTAGTTTAAGTCCAATTTCAAAGTGAAATTAATTCCAACGACCACTATTGGATTAAATGGTAAAAATAAATTCTAATTTAAGTTTAAAACCACTTCAAAAGTTTATCAAATCATCTTAATAAATAATATTAAAAAGAGGTTTTGAATTAAAATACATCATTTTTCACTATTCTTTAAAAAATGAACTTTATCGGAAAAATACCAAAAAATTACACAAAGTAAATTTTGATGTCTCGATTCTAAAGAAGAGTTTTATTTGGTCTAATAGAATGTATAAGAGTAGCCAAAACTATATTTAATGACGATTCTCCATCAAATGTTGATAGGTGGACCTTTCGTGAAAATTAGAGTATATAAGCCTAAAATTGAATTCTTTTCGTATTTTAAGCCTTTATCCTTTATTAGATAAATGTAAAAACATTTAAAAAACATATATAATCATATTTTAGTTATTTCTATCCATTCCCTCCAGTACAACGGCTACGTGTTCACTAACATTTAAAATAATATTATTTTTTTACTGGTGTGAAACGTACGATTTCAAAGAAACTATTTGTTGTGTATCGGGTACGCTATCGAACATAGAAACCCCTTTAAAGTAAAATTAATATTTAATTTGCAAATATTAGTAAATTTGAAAATGTATTATTCTTTATTTATCTGGGATGTTACACACTTCATCAATGATCTACCATATAACCACTTCAACTAAGATAACAAAAATTACATTGTGTACGCTTATAAGAATATTTTATAGATCTAATATACTATGATTTATTAAAAAATTGGTAGGATTGTAAGACACTTTTTTTCAACCCCATTTAATAAGATGTGACATCATATTAAACATATATAAAATGAAATCATTAAAATAATTGAATTTATGAACATAAAATTTTAGCATTGTTATTATCATCAGTTCATATAAACCAATATCCCCATATTAAATATTCTATGGTCATAGAGAAAACCTACAATTGATGCTTTGACATAAATTATTTGGATCATTCTTACATTCCAAACATTATAGGCCAATTACCAAGGATAAAAAAGATGTTCCCTTCCAAAATAATTATTGATAGAAGAAGTGGGGTATCCAAGATTATTTTTTAGCCAATTATAACTAGTTAAGATAATATTTAATTATATTTACACCCATTATAGGTAGTATCTAAGGAAGTGAGTGAAGGATTACGAAGGAGGTATCAAGGTGATATTCCACATATTTTTAAAGAATTATCTATAATCTTTCATGGTTTTCTAACCATATACATAGTGGGGTGGTCATTGAATAGGCTAAGAGGTTGGGACATATGTAATGATATTGTAAATTGAAGATGGTGATCACAATTTTTTGGGATATTATAAAGGAAAATTTGTCAAAGAGTGTGTATGAACATATCTCTAGAATCTATAATAACAACCAAGCTATGGGTGACAGATAATTTTCGGTATAACTCTATATATTTTATAGAATTGCAACTAGAAACAAGAGTAAAGTGCCAAAATTGAAGAGACTATACTATTTATTTCATAACATATAATAATTTTAAAATAATTGAATAATCATTTAATATCAGTGAAAGTATAAGGAATAATTGTTAATGTTCACCCATCAATAATATAAATCCATAAGTCATGTTATAACATAATCAAACAAATTAAAAAAATCCATACATACATATTAAATGGAACTCCATATATGTTGATTTTATAAAAAAAGAAACAAAATATATATAAGGATTCATAACCATGGAATAAATTCCCTCTTTATAAATTCTGTTAATACACATTCATCCAATCTAGATAGAACCCAATACAAAATGTTACATAAAATCCAATCAAATAAGTTTTCATGCGCATGATGGTACCGATACAGGATTGTCACCAGAAATCAATACTAGTGCAATATTTATTTTCATTGTATATTATATAATGTATTCCTGTATATGTGTATTTAAAATAAAATATACAATACTGTAACAACAGACATTAATGTTATAATACCATGTCATTATGTGTTTACTATACCAGGAACACACCTAAACCAACTTGCTTCCTGCAATTTAATTAATGGATCTATCATCATTATGAAAATGTACTATGCTATACAACTGTATATAAGTTAAATCTATTCTAATCTATATATTTATTATTGGAAATAATTCATGTCAAAACATAACATATAACATGACTTTCCATGATGATAAATTGGTTATACTATCAGTCATACATGATCTCTAAGAAACATTATATGAACAATAACACAGACATTATAACTGAAGACCTCTATTAATAAGGCCCCATTGCATCCCAAAATTAAACCAAACCAACATATATTGAGTGAATTTTATGAAATATGTCTATATAACATGTTAAAAGTATCTATACCCACATCACTGGGAAGCTGGTGATCATCTCACTCCATCGTGATGTTCTAATTACTCATGAAGTAATGTTCCTTAATAATTTAATATATTAAATGAATTTAATAGGGTCAAGAATCAACCTCATCAGTAAATTTATTAACACAGTTAGGGTAAATCAATTAATACATGGTTGGAAAGTCCTATAATTTAGATATTGGATATTAAGGAATTTATATGTATCACTCTACTAAATGATATCCTAAAAGTATCCATACAATGATCCATCATGATATATCTCACAATACTCATTTATCTAAAAGACATCCTATAACTAAAACAATAACCCATGTTGATCTGTAATCCATTGGTTATTATCAAACGAAAATCCCTAAAACATAGATCGCACATGACTACATCAATTTTACAAAGACATCGAGATTAATAAAATGCTATAAAATGCCTATAAGAAAATCACATCCCTCTTTACTTATATCAATTCTTCCCAAAAAACCCTAATGCGAATTTAATGTAGTAATAATCATTCAGCACCTTTCCATGAACTAAAACCATAATAAATCTAAAGAATAAATCAGTTTATATTGCAAAGGGGTGTTCCACTCTATGAAGTAACCATGAAAACATAACTTATTTCTCATGATCAAGGCATGTTTAAATTACCTAAGCGCATTATATATTAAATATACCCATAGGTCACACCCATTATGTTATTTTTCAAGGAATAGATACTTTTTTTATGGTTTTAGTTAGTGTAGACCTAATATATAACCATTAAAACCATCTACATATGATTAATATAATTGTTTTTAAATAAAAATGACATCACACTAAGCCCTTTCAATTATAACAATTCAATTATTTCATGGATGTAATATATTAAATCAAAATAACTCACATTAGTACCGTTATTCTACAATGAAATTGATTTATAATATAAATATTAAATTCAAATAACCTTACCATATATAAAATCCCAAATTATTATGGGAAGGGGAATTTGAGGAGAATTTTGATGTTATGTCTCATAACATGAGATGTTTTGAGAATCAGTATTTGGATAAAAATTCTTATAGTGAGGTAAACCCCATGAGGTGATACTGCATATGATCAGAAGCCAAAGAGGTGTGATTCAGAATTGGGTCGGTGTTGGAGGACAACTATGGTGACCCTACTACTAATTTTTTTAAATAATACAAATCACACTATAATTATGGGAATTATGGTGTGGAGTGTGTTATATGACACTAAATTATTGGAGAGGAGATAGGGGTATCCGTTTATGGAAGGAGAAGATGATATAAAACCTCTTTGTATGATTAAAAAGTATAGTTTTTTATGAGATCATCCCATAATGAGGGTGATTTCAACGCATGGGTGGTCATGGGGAAAGGCCCTTACATCATTGGGAGGAATTCTATTATAAGGGTGACATGGTGGTGGAGCCTCAAATTAAATCCCAAGGGATGTTTCTTAATAGTGTGAAAGATGATATGGTGTCAAGATACATTAGTTTGTTTGTTGCATTGTGGATCCTTTTCATTTATTGTATCAAGAATTTGAGTATATGTATTACACATTAACCCAGTGGGACACACCATGATATAAACATATATGACGGTATTTTTTCATTGACCATATTGAGTCATGCCACACAATAGAAAGATATCTAGTTTTTTTAAATTATTAGAAAAAACATTTAATAAGTAAACTCATATCACATTTTAGAAGGAAATTATTGCCATAGAGTGGGATTTGACTTATTGTATCCATCTTTCAATATCCCTTTACATCCCATAAAGAGGGGTGATTTTTTTGTATTGATTTCTAGATTGATTAAAGGATCAAAATCTTCCTTAATCATTTTAATTCATACACTTTGTTTTAATTGTACTATTTTTTTAAAGTATTTTATTTATTGAAGTGTATGCCAACAGAAAATGGAGGAATCTTACTTGAATGTTGAGGATTTTCTTTTGTATTGGAAAGGTGAAGCTTTGAGAAGATAAAATCATTAGGTATTATATTATTTCAATAATGAAGTATCACTAAATTAAATTAATTATGAAACTTAATTAATATTGATAAATAGTTTGATGGATTGAGATTATTTTTGGGGACATTTTGTGCTAGAGGTGTGGGTGTGTTATGGCAGTGGTGTTAAACCTATTTCTCATGGTTTTAGCCATTAAGGGTTAGCCGATATATTTTTTATTTATTTATTAGTAAGAAATAATTTATTAAATTAGTTGGATATATAATTATAATTATTTCACAAATGATTTGTGTGGTTATTCATAGTATTTAAAAATTCCTTATTAATGGATGATGGAAATTTGAGGATGGTCAATGTTGTTGGTCAAGATTTACTAAAGGGATTGGCTATAATTTGAGTTAAGTGGTCCATAATTTGTTTCATAAGTTTATAAATTTTTTATTGATCCATGATATATGTGATCACACCTATCATATGTGTTTAATCTTAATTAAATTAAAAGATATGGTTCCTTAGTTTTTTATCATGGATGTGCATCAATGGGAGAATATATGGATTCTATATTGTGGGACTTTATTTCATGGATAATGAGGGTTATAATAGAACTCATAAGTATTATGTAAAATGATTATTTGAAACATGTGGGTTAAACTGGTAAAAAACTATAGTCAACTTTGGGTAAAAACATTCAATATCATCTATGTATGGGAGTTTGGATGATTCAGGATGGGGTTTTAAAGGGTATCCCATAGGTAAATTTGAGTTACGTAATAGCCTCTTGGATAAATTTTTAGTCTATGTGGTGAGTATCCCTCCTCTATTAGTATTTCTATATCCATGAGAGAATATAATTGAATGGATTCTGGTATTTTTTAGGTTCGGATTACTAACTTATCTTGACTTTGGGAGTGTGAAAAGAAATGTGTCATCCCTTATGTTATTTTCACTTACTATGTTTTCTAACTCATTAATTATAATATGTTCTGAATGTGGTTATGTTATAGATTAATTTTACCCTTAGGAGAAAATAATTAACCCTTACATGTTTATAATAACTAAGGGGGAAAATGAGGGTATTCCGAATTATGATATGAATTAGCAGAAAATGTATAGACAAAGTTGTTATTTCCACAACTAGGGAAATAAGGTAATTAATCATACATGATTGTATCCTTGAAATGATCAAATGTTAGAATATGTTCTGATCCTAAGAGTCTGAAAAATGAAATGCATATTAGGATTGGGAATATAACCATTCCATTTTACCCTCATGATATATGTGTGTCCATTGATCTCTTCAACTACCTATGATTTTAATTATTGAAGTGGATTATATTATGTGAATACTTGTGCTTGATATGAAAAAATATTATTTATTGTGTAATGAGTTGGGGATTAATTCAAACAACTATTATGATATGTACCAAAAAGGTGAGTTTGGTTATATAAACAACATAAATGTGTTGGATATGATGGGAAAATGTTATGTGGGATATGTTAGGAACTTTTCCAACACTCATTGGTTTTTATTATGTGTTGTTTCATAATCCGTATGATGGATATGAAAGAAGAACTCTTTTGAAACACCCAAATTATTGTGGAATAGATAATTGGGATATTAATTCACTTCAATGAAGAATGTGGTTGGTGGGTGAGTTTAGAAACATATCAATTATCATTAGAAGGATAATTGTGAAACACTATTAGATTTTGGAGATTTTTTTCTCAAATTAATTTAAACTCTTTGATATTTTTTACTTCATGCAACACTGAAAATATATTTTCAATAAGTCAAACGTTACATTTACAAAGGTCTAATTTGTAACATGTTACACGCAATCCCAACTTGGAAAATGTTACATGGAACAACATCGTTAGAGTACATTATATGCAGGATTGAACTTCCTTGATGGCTTGGGTAACACTCAAAACCAAGTGTAACATAAATATAATATAATGTTAAAAATATTATTATAATGGAACAAAACCAAGACATTATTTTTATGGATATTAATAGTATTAACTAAATTATTGAAATATGTGGGGTACAATAATATAAGATGAATTCACTGGTTACAAATTAATGGATATGAAAACTAATTGAATATAAATGAAAATATTATCACAGTCGCAAAGTTATTTTGAACAAGTAAAATTTAAAAATTTAAAATTGGTAAGAGATATTAATGTAATACTAATTTTATATATTTAATCAAATATTTTTTTCATATTTATCCAATATATTTGATAGACATAAGATAAGAACAAACCCAATTTTATGTTTAAAACCCAATATTTTTATTAAAGTATTTTTTACTTCCGTTTAATTACGGACCCATTTTAAATCATATTTTTGGTACTTTTATAGAAATAATTTTTAAAAATTAACGTCATATTAGGAATTGAAACATAATGATTAGTTTAGGATAATTTTTTCGAATATTTTTGTAAGGTTTCATCTTTTAATGAAAACTTAAATATACTGGATTTTAATTCAAAACTATCATTTCATCTAATTTATTAATAAAGATAAAATAAATTTTAAATTGGTTCAATATTTTAATTAGATATAATTTTTTCAATTATTTAATTTTAGGCCATTTTAACTAATTTCACATTGAAATTGGATATAAAAAATTTGAAAATATTTTGACAATTTTTAATTTAAAAACCTGTAGTGTCGTCTCATCAGTGTGATTAATTTTAAATTAATTTTTTCCACTTCTATGATTAGAATTTAGACAAATGGATTCAATATTTGGAATTAGAATAATTTATAATTTCTAATATGGTCAACATTGTTTTTTACATAAAATATTATTGAATGTGACTAAAATTAATTACACAGGTTATGTAAAAAATTAGGCTAATAAAGTACTAAACCATAAGCTGAAGACCGAAAATGGCCTAGAAATATGTTAAAATACATTTTTGTGGAAATATTTCTATCTTATAATCAATTTTAAGGACCTTGTTTGATTATTAGATCCACTTTCAACATGAAAAACATATATGGAAATTCTCTCTTCAAATATTTACAAGAGTGCCACTCCTCCTCCACTATAAAAGGGAACCACCTCTGCCCCTTCCTCAAGCCTCTCAATCCATTTATGTTTTTCCAAGATCTGACCAAGTAGAATCCCAAAAACACTACCTTGGAACATGAATCATCCATTTGGTCAGAAAGTATCTGAAAGATTCCTTTTGGCATAAACCAAAATGAGTTACCCGATTAAGTGGAAATGTATTCTCTCAGGCTCCTTTCCATTATTTTCTTTATTCACCCCTTCAATATCGTAATACCATTATCGAGTGAATAAACTAGTATCCTAAGAATTGGAGTATTTTTTTTAATGAAAATATTTTGACAAACACTTACACACAATTCCATCTAATGGATAATGAACATATTATTTTTGTTTACCACAAACTACTACCTCACGAAATGATGATTGTCTATTTCTTCTTTACAACCAATAATGATGGAAATTATGATTCAAAAAATATATTAATATATGTCATATATTATATTTATTATGTATTTAATATTATTGATTCCTTTTTCAACACACATATCCTTACTTTCCATTTGGTGTTAATATGATAATCTCATTTGAAGAATTGTGGAATACTGCACCCTCGAAGCGATGTGATTCGTTCACAAGCCACATGAAATGTAATAAGGATAGTTTTAATGAACATATATGCTATTTAGGATATATTCATGATACTATAATAATCATATATATATATATATGTCATTTACATACATTATTTTAACATGACAATAAAAACGGAAACAACGTTCTTGCGTACGTACGACTTACTATCACCATGAACTGTGTATTCTATGTCATAATTAATTATGATATAAATTATTATAATATGCATGTACTAGATATACAAGATATCTATATCATTATTTACATTCTATAATCATGATATAAGTATAAAGACCAAAAATATTTCAAATTATGACACATGTAGAGAATAAAGGGTATATTACCCGAAGTGAAACCTTAATATAGGATCATTAAAAAGTGGGAAATATAAATTAATAATAAACTAATATATCATATTATATATCAAAATATTTATCTGTAGAATATTTATAATAAACTTATATTTATTATACATGAATCTTGTATGAGTAAGGAGTGATTCATGACACAATCCGTGAGATACATGTTATGTTTACCACTCTTTCATTTTTTGTGTTGTAATTACTACCCATGATTGTATTATTTATATATTATAATTGAATTTATTATTATAAACCTATCATTTTAATGAGAATTCAATCATAGGTTATAATTTTCAAAAGCTTCCAAATCGGTAAAAATGTTTTGTCTCTATTTTCCTTATTTTAGAATCATGTTTTTTATGCACCTAATCATTTTTTCGAGGTGTATATACTTAAATTTTACATGATGTATCATTAATAACCATATTTTCATGATAATTTATGGTAAATTTAATTTCATTTTCTTACATGGATACTATGATCCAAATTTACCATGTTATAGGAGTTTATTGAGAGAATCTATATGCTTTTCGCAATTATTTAAGTTTATGATCCATTTGATGAATTATTATGTTAAATATCTCAATAAATTCCTGAATTTTATTCTCGTATATTTATTCATACTATACTCATGTATTAGTACAATATTTTACTCTTTGATACATAAGATAGTGAGAAATTATTTTTAAGAAAGCTTCACTTTACCCTCTTTTTAGTCAGAAATCTAGGTTTTCTAAAGATTTTTTTCCAAGAATATTATACCATTATCTTATAATATAAAAAATCCACTTTTAACCTTTTTTTTCTTTTTACAATCTCTTAATATTAATCATCTAGTCACCTTCTGAATAAGTAAATTTTTTAACTTTTTTATTGTGCCTATGGAATGTTTTTTTGACCTCATATGACATATATGGATTTACCCGTAACATTATTTTTTTGAAAGAACAATTTTCATTTTTAAAAAGATAATATTTAATTTTTTTTAAAATATATTTTCATGAAAAATTGTTTTGAAAATATTTTCAAGCTTCCATTATTAGTTTTAAATAAAAATGGTTCCCAAAACATTTTCAAGATCTTTTTATAAATTTTTTATATGTTTTCAAAGAAAAACGTTTTTAAAATGGTTTTAAGCTCATTTATAAGTTTTTAGGGATTTTATTTTCAAAATTACTTCATATCTTATTTATATGTTTTCAAGGTATTTAATAAGAAATATATTCTTCAAATGGTTTTATGTATTAAAAATAATTTTTCAAATAATAAAGGATATTTTTCTCAAGAAAAGTTTTTTAAAAGATATTAAAAAATTATTTTCTTTCTATGATGAAATATAATGATGTTACATATGCCAATATAAAAGTTACTTTCAGATTATTTCTATGAATAGGTTATTGTTAATGACATGGTATTTCTGAAACACATTTCTTAATCATGGGTTATACAAATATGGACTATCTATACCTTTTACGGGTTATGAGTTTGATGAAATTATTATTAAATAGGTAACTTTTTTCATAGGTTATGATATCTTTACATGTAATGACACACATTTAATATCATGGTTTATGATATTTTTATTTATGATCTTATGGAACATGTATGTCTGATTTCATTATGTGATGGGTGGGACCTATATCTCAATCCAATGCATTGGTTAACATTTTATATCTCTTAAGATAAACTAATATGGTATTGGTAGTGAACCTTAACTACTATGATGTTCATGGTAGTGAAACATTATTACTAAGATGGTATGATGAATGAAATCATGCTACTGTGATGGCCTTGGTAGTGAACCATGACTACTAATATGGTATAGAGAGTGAAGCTATACTACTATTATGGTCTTGGTGGTGAATCCTTAGATATTATGGAAATCATTATATGATTATGTGTTTGAAAAAATTCCATGTTTTATTCCTGTGATATTCATTCATGGATTAAGATTTCAATTTCATTATGATTAATTTCTAATGAACTACTAATATTTATGCCAGGATATTTACTATGATCTTTGATATGCAGGGTATGATCTTCTATTTTCATAATCACATTCTCAAAACCTTATGATCGTGTTTATTCTTACATGTCTCCCTTGTATACCCTTACTAAGTATTTGAGCTCACCCCATTTATGTTTCCTTTCCCCAAAGTTATGATGATAGGTACTGTGTCTTCTCTGTCTAATAAGGGTTCTAGTCCAGAAGAACATTGTGGGAGATGATGTAGCTCACACATATACTTATGTTTAAGTTTCCATGTTTCAAATGGTATTATACCAAATACAGTCTTTGGGAAGCTGTTTGAATAATGTTTATATATTCCAAAATATTTATAAAATATTAATTCTTTGAAAAGATAATGTCTCAATAAATTGGGAAATTAATTCATTCAAACTATAGATGTTGATGTTGGATGTGTTTAGGGCCATGAAAAGTATCCATAGTAGTTGATATCTTGGAAGGGCACCACTCTGGCCCTTTTTATAGATGTTATTGCGTGGTTCTATGGGTGGTTTTGATTTTGACCATTCTTTATTAATGAAATCAGATGGTACTAGGGGTGGAAACGATTCTTATTACTATGTATTGATTATATGGGATAATTCTAAGGGAGGGAACCATTATAACTGTCAGTATTGTGGATATTATATGATACCAGGTGTGAGACCCATTCCGACCTATGGATATTGATGATATGAGATGTTATCAAGGGTAGAAACAATTTTGATCCTTCGGGTTGATGATATGATATTATGCTATGGGTGGGAACCTTTTCGACAGATGTTATTAAGGATATTTGATAGTATCTTGGGAGGGAATAATTTAAACTATTGGTATTAATGGTTTAATATTTTATAATTTGTGTAAATGATTTTATAAATTGATATTATATTATGGGAGGGATCCATTATTACCCTTGGTATTGAAAATTGAAATATTTAGATGAAAAATTAGAACTGGATGAAGTAGGTATGGTCATTACCATGTGTCACTATTGAACATGATTATCGATAATAATTTCTTTTATTAAGATTTATTTTATTAACATTTTATGTGGTTCATGTTATATTTATAATTGATATGTTAGAAAACCCATTGGTGGCGGCCTATAAATTTGTACCCATACACTACATGAATTCCCCTAACACATTGGTACCAAATAAAATATCTTTATTGGAAGCACTTGTAGGGAAGAGTGATGATGTTTGAGGTATGATCTAGATATCTTAAATAAAGATGAATGATTTGAATGGTTTAACACTAAGGACCATGTGGAGGTTATCATCATTATTTATTATTTTAGTCTATGTTATATTTGATTCTACCTTATGATATATTATTAGTGTCCATCTAACTAGAGTTACATTTATACAGATAATTCATTTATAAATTATGATATAGTACTTTCCATTGTCCATATCAGTTTTGGATGGTTTCTTTTACCATATTTATTTTTTGCTTCCTGCTCGTATATTACATCCACTAGTCTTTATTGTGACATCTACCAAATGGACAAATATTCCCCTGTTCTCATCATAGACCCTCATTTTTATTCTTCAGTATCCAGTGAAAAGAAAAAAATATTTGAGTTCATATGGATCAATTTTCCTCAGAGGATTGATTATTTTGGGCTTGCTTACTACACTATATAATTTATAAGGATCGTTTCTAATAAAAAAAACTCTACACATGATTTTGACCACAACATAGATCCTAAAATAAAATAGTGATACTCACCTTATTGAATTCCAAATATATTACATAGATCAAACAAAATCTATGGATCATTATCTATAAATTAAGGTAACTCACATTTTTAGTACAACCACATGTAATCTAAAAAATCCTTGAAAAGTTCTAATAATAAAATTTTCACTTATATATGGAGTTATATTATATTATAATTTAGTTTAGAACTCACTCTATCCCAATGGAAAACACCTAAACCTTGGAAGAAAATGATAGTGGATGAACAACATAGACATATTATAAGTCCCCAGCCTTAAACATTACTTAATATTGAGTTATTTCATGAATACAAATCGAGGATCTTTTCGGGTTTAGAGTTTTAGAGAATTAGATCATAAATCATGCCTTACATTCCACATTTAAACAAGGTGGTTACATGAAATACAATATTCATTTTTTTCATCAAATGAAACATATTTAAAAAAACATGGATTCTTTCTTGACACTTCCTTGACACTATCATCACATCATGTACTTTTCCATTGACCTCTGAAAAAAATTTCAAAAGCATGGGATGAGCATAAAAAGCTCGGTAAGGGTTATAAACAAAATACGGAAAAAAAATTAGTCCATGTATACATAAGGATCAATGAAATCATACTTTACTCATAAAACATAACCACTTTAATATACCTCATAATAATAGAAGATTTATGAACAACTCATAGAAATCATAAGACATAAAGGTAACTTGAGGCATTCATAACATTCCTATGTAGGGAGTAACACTCATGGTTATGTTTGGAATACCCCTAACAGTATCTTCCATAAATATGTTCAGAGAAAACATAGATTTTACCTCCTTCGCATTACCCAATGCATTGGAGAGCTATTTTAGAATCAACCACCCTTATTTTATCACGAAACCACCCGTCTTCATAAACAATGCCCAATAACCATAACATAATCATATCACTTAAAACATGCATAAAGGAAACATAAAATTTCCACATTTTAGTCACAAGATATCAATACAACACATTGATATAATCAAACCATTATCAAAACCATTTTCAATACCTAAATAAAGTAAAAAATGGTATTGATTTTTCATTTTAAAAAAACTGTGGCTTGTAGAGGAAGTCGAAACTCAAATAATGGTCACGGCGGCGGAGAAGTCATTGTCACCGCATACATAAGACAAAAACATTCCCTTTTGTCATTTAGTAAAATGATTCGTTTAAAAAAGATTCCTTTTAAATGAAATTAAAAGTCAAAAGGGTTTATTATAATGCTAATAAAATAAGGTCGTATATAAATTGAAGTATGCCTCAATGAAATGAGATTGAGACGAAGTCCCTGACCTCATGTTCGACTTCTCTTGTTCATTTCTTTATATTCTTGAATAATAAACTTTGTTCAATTTATAATTGTTTAAGGACTTCCTTTAATGTTTGTTATTCAATTCATATCAAATATTATCATGTTATAATAATTAGTTATTTATGTGATTTCATATCATACGTTTTGTTGATGTTCGGTACGTGAGTCAAAAATGAACTTGTTTGAAAAGAATTGCCCATGTAGTTATAAGTAAATCATCTCCAGAATGGTATTAATGATTTAAATATCTTATATATCCAGTATATATTCATTTTATACTATTCTATAACATTTTGAGATAAAAATGAAATGCACCTTTCATGGAGACGGTAGGTCGTACGTACGCATGAACGCTACTTTCAATTCTTTGTCATATTAAAGGAATTAAAACTAAATGAGACACATATATATTATAATTGAAATATAATATATATTTCATATAGGTAATATAATTTCATTAATTAAATTCTTTATAAATTCCATGTTTGACATGAATGAGTCACATCTCTTGATGGGGCGGTAGTCCACACTTCCTCAGATGAAATTATCGCATTTGCAACATGAAAAGCATAAAGGTATGTTTTAAATATAAAATACAGAAGCATGGAGAGAACATAAATATAATATATATCATATATAAATATAGTGAAATCATAATGGCCACTATAAAAGGTTTTAATATAATATTGAACAATCATCGTTTCTTGAGGTAGTAATTTGCCACCCATAGAAACAGTATGTTTTTTAACCATTAGATGGAGGTGTGTGTAAGTTTAGCTCTAATAACTCTCATAAAAACATCCTATTATATTGAATATACTGGTTTTGTTACAAAATAAAGTAATAAAAAGAGTTTAAGGGGTTGTAGAAGCAAAATAAAACAAAAGAACATAAGAGAAGACATTACCACTAAATCGGGTAACTCTTTTTTGATTTGTGACAAAGGCATCCTTGGAAAGTCATCTACCCAAAGTGAGGATTATAAGAGTAAGAGAGGGATGTGGAGAGATAATATGAGAAATTTTTGTATGAGCCAGGGGTATGAGAGGTGTGGGTAAGATGGTAGAGGTGGGGGCCTTTTAAAGAGGGAGGAGAGTCACTTTTGGAAAGTCTTGAAATGTTACTTTATTATAAAAAGGTTTTCAGATTTTAAAGGTCCCACAATGATATATTTCGAGGAAAAGGTGATAAGGGCTCGAAATACACACATCCAATAGGTTTTTGACAAGTGTAAGTCTTATATTTTACCATATATTTTCATTTTATTTAAATCGTTCATTGATGTGGTAATCACTGCATCATCATGGTGTCATAAATAAATAAATTTATTTAATGTCTAAAATTATAAAACAAATACCATGTTGTAGGAAATATTTTTAGATTTCCAATTTTTTTTTATAGTCTAAGATATAATTTATGTAAACAAAATTAAAATTGTTTTACTTAGGTGTTACATAGTTTGGTTATATTTTCCTTTCTTTAAAAATAATATGATAAAAGGTCACTATCACACAAAAGTGATTCCATGGGGTCCCTAAGTTGGAACAAGGAATCCCATGGTCAGACAAGACACATCAAGGTGGATTTGGACACATTTTGGGGTCATTTTATATTATTATGATATTATTTTATTAACCTTAACTACCCAATTACTAATTAATCATGATAATTAAGGATAATTACCGTCGTTACTATTCATAATGTCCAAAAAACAAAAGCGTATTAATTACATAATTTGGACCTTCTGATTCGAAATATGGAATCCATTTTACCCAATTCCAAACACAGAAAATGAATTAATTAATTTAAAAATAATTCCTGTTGTTAAAACAAACCACGTGTTTTTAAGAAACAATATCTATCAAAATACTAACACTTGTTTATGTCCAATTTCAAAGTGAAATTAATTCCAATGACCACCATTGAATAAAATGGATTCAATTTATTCTAATTACACTTTAAAACCAATTAAAATGATAATCTAACCATCTAATTAAATTATATGAAAAATCAGTTTTGAAGTAAAATGCAGTATTTTTCACTATTCATTAAAAAAAATGAACATTGTTAGAAAAATACCAAAAAAATTACCAAAGTAAATTTCAATGTCCCAATTCTAAAGAATAAGTTTATTTTTACAAATAAAGCTTATAAAATTATCAAAAGTTAGATTTAAAAATTGTTTTCCATCTAAAGGCGGTAAAACAAACTTTTAAAATTACTAGAGTATTCTATGCTTAAGATTGGATTTATTCTCATTTTAGGACTCTAAAACACTATCTAATTCATAAATAAACAC
Source organism: Viscum album (assembly GCA_963277665.1). Classification (NCBI taxonomy): domain Eukaryota; kingdom Viridiplantae; phylum Streptophyta; class Magnoliopsida; order Santalales; family Viscaceae; genus Viscum; species Viscum album. The sequence continues at coordinate 719,734,188 of OY728145.1, read as the reverse complement.
AGATATGAAAATATATTATTCTTTACTTACTTGGGGAGTTACATTATTCCACCCTTTAGGAAATTTTATCCCCGTAATTTATTTACTTATCGAATAAGTGGGGGTATTTATCCCTCATTGCATTTTCGGATTCTCATGTTGCCTCTTCAACTATATAATTTTTCCATAGAATGTTTACTTGTTGAATCACCTTATTCCGCAACACTTGCTCCCTGTGGTGAAGAATATGGACAGGTTGATCCTCATAAGATATATTCTCTTCCATTTGAACAACCTCTAGACTCAAAAAATGAGATGGATCTAGCATGTACTTCCTTAACATTGAAACAAGAAAAACATTATATACCTATGATGAACTTAGAGGTAAACCCACTCAGTATGCAACTGATGCAACTCTCTTCAGAATTTCATAGTTTCCAATGAACCTTCGAATCATCTTTCCTTTCTTACCAAATCGCATCACACTTTTCCATGGTGAATCTTTGAGGAAGACATGATCACCTACCTCAAAAGAGAGATCCTTCCTCCTATTGTCCGCATAACTTTTTTTCGTACTCTGAGCGGTTCTCATGTGTTTTTGTATCAGCTGAACTTTTTCTGCCAAATCTTCTACCAATTCTGGTCCCATCAACTTCCTTTGACCAACTTCATCCCCAAAATATAGAGTTCGACACCGCTTCCCATATAATTCCTTAAATGGTTCCATCTGTATACAGGAATGAAACTTGTTATTATTAGAAAACTAAACCAATGAAAGATGTTGGTCCCATATTCCCTGATAATCCATCGAACAAGCATGTATAATATCCTCCAAAGTATGAATTTTTTATTCTGACTACCTATCTGACTGAGGATGAAATGTTGTACTAAAATTTAATTCAGCACCCAACGACTTCTGAACGCCTTTCCAAAAGTTAGAAGTGAGCCTGTGATAACGATCAGATACAATGGAGAGGGGAACTCTGTGTAACCTAACTATATCTTTAAGATACAATCAAGAAGGTTTATTTAGGGAAAAAGTATCTCGTATAGCAAGAAAATGAGCAGATTTAGTCAAGTGATCAACAATAACCCGATTGCATTATTACCTCGAGGTTTCTTCAGTAATCCTATAATGATGTATATGGATATATTCTCCCATTTCCACTCTAGCACTGGTAAAATCAGAAGCATCCCTTTCGGTAACTATCGGTCTGCTTAAACCTATTCACAATTCAAATACTTCATTGTAAAATCAGCAATATATCTTTTCATTCCATCCAATCAGTAATACTCTCAAATATCACTATACATTTTAGTACTTCCTGGACGAACTGAAAATGGAGAAATATAAGCTTCACATATCAACTCTCTATTCAACTATGAATCAAAAGGCATGAGCAATCTCTTCCCAAATCTCAAAACACAATCATTATCAAGGTTGAATTCAAGTAACATACCCTTCTGAACCAGCTCTACCTTTTTCTCCAACTCACTATCTTGCTTCTATTCTTTCTTAATTCTATATAATAGAGATGATTTCACGGATACATGAAACAAAACAGAAGAATTTACTACACCAACAACATCCAAAACAAAATTCATCAAAACCTTAAACAAAGGATCATGTTCCAAATGTAAGATGGTTAATGATGCATTACTTTTTCGACTCAAATCATCTACCACTTTATTTTCTTTTGCTGGGTGGTAGTAAATCGTGCAATCATAATCCTTGATTAATTCTAGGCATCTTTTCTGTCTCATGTTCAATTATTTCTGAGTGAATATATACTTTTAACTTTTGTGATCGGTAAATATTTAAAACTTTACACCATACAAATCATGCCTCTAAATTTTTAAAGTGAAAACAATAGCAACTAATTCCAAATCATGTATAGGGTAATTTATATCATGAGTTTTCAAATGATGTGAAGCATAAGAAATTACCTGATCATTTTGAATTAGGACGTAACCAAGTCCATTCAATGAAGAATCACTATAGATAACAAACTCACCATTCTTGGATGGTAGTTCCAATACTGGATAATTCATCAATCTTCTTTTTAATTCCTGAAAACAATCATCACATTATTTTGTCCAGATAAGCTTAACACCCATCCTAGTTAGCATAGTCAATGGGCTGGACAACCGTGCAAACTTTTTAACAAATCTTCGGTAATAGCCTTCCAAACCAAGAAAAATACAGATCTCGGTTACAATTGTTGGTATTTTCCATTCTTCAATAACATTTGTTTTTGGAGGATCAACAATTATTCCATATTTAGAAAAAATGTGACCAAGGAAAGAAATTTATTATAACCAAAACTCACACTTTCTGAATTTCCTATATAATTTCTTATTTTAAGGATTGAAAAATAACCCATAAATGACTTTAATTCTCATCTTACTTTTAAAAAACACCAAAATATCATCAATTAAAACAACCACAAACTTATACAAGAACTCATTGGAAATTATATTCATAATCTCTATGAATACAACAGGTTCATTGTTTAACCCAAAAGGCATAACATCAAATTCATAATGGCCATATCTTGTACGAAACACAGTCTTCGGAATATCTTCTTCCTTTACCATCAACTAACGGTATCCCGGTCTCAAGTCATTCTTTGAAAAATACTGTGCTCTATAGAGCAGATCAAACAAATCATTGATATATGGAAAAGGATATTTTTTCTTAACAGTGATGTTATTCAAGGCTCTATAATCAACGCAAAGTCTCATTGAACTATCTATCTTTTTAACAAATAAGATAGGAGAACCCCATGGTGATGTGGTAGGTTAAATGAAACCATTCTCTAATAAATCTTTCAATTTCCCCTTCAACTCTAAAAGTTCAATTTGATACATTCGATAAGGGTGTTTTGAAATTGGCTTAACATCAAGAACTAAGTTAATAGTAAATTATACTTTCTAATCTGGTATTATTCAAGTCAACTCATCAAGAAAAACATCAAGATACTCATTTACCATAGGCACATCATTAATAAGAACGGTTCCTTTGTTTTCAACAATATGTACATGGTAACATTAATTTCCATCTTTTACATGTTTCTCAGCCTCTTGATATGTTATCAACAGTTAGGGTTCATTCTATTACACAAACTGAAAGTCTTTCTAAAAAGAAACTTATTTATCTCTACAGTCAATCTTATCATGGTAAATATGGATCCAATCCATACCTAGGATAACATCAAACTCTACCAGAGGTAAAAAAAGGTTTTCAAGTATAGTTTTTCGATGGATAAGGATAGGAAGATTCTTATAAATTTGTTTTACCTCAATATTTCCCCCGTATGTTTTTACCATATTTTCAGGAGTCATTTCTTGATATGGAATTACCAGTTTACTAGAAAAGTTTTTAGAGATAAAAGAATATGTAGGCATTGAATCAAACAACACATTGGAATAATCTGAAAAAACAAACAAAGTACCTGATACCTCTTCATTTTATAGCCCAACATCTGCTGAAGTAGTTGCAAAGGATTTCACCACACCTTTCTGCTTTTAGTCTGACTGCTTCCCATCATTCGACCTCTTTTCCAAACACTCATTTTCATAATGACCCATCTTATTTCCCTTGAAACATTTCACTAACTGTAAATCAAATTTGGTCTTACTATTACCTTGATTTTATCCAGTGCAATCACAAACCTTATGTCCCATCTTACCACATCAGAAGAACTTTCTTGAATTCAAAAGACATTCCCCAACATGATTTTTACCACACTTATCACAAAATACAAACTTATTTTTCATACTATCAAACCTTTTTGAAGGATTCTTCCCTTTCTCCTACCACCTCAGTCTCTTCTTCTATTGGTTGTCATAGAACACTTGATCATCGACAAAATACATTTCCACCTTCTTAGCACATCTAAAAATATTTTCATAACTTTTAAACTCACTAGAAGCTAATGCCCATTGATATTTGGGATTTAATCCTGAGTAAAAATGATTCATTTTACTATTAAGGTCTCTGATAAAATTTAGAGAATACCTTGCCAATCGAGTAAAGTTTTATTCATAAGAATCCACTGAGTCGTCCTCTTGCCTCAATTCCATGAATTTTTTCTCTATCCTAAGTCGAACAACCTTAGTAAATTATTTCTCAAGAAACATAACTTTAAATTCATCCCAGTAAAGAGAATCAATGTCATCAGTGACCCTGATATATTTAACCACCGACCACCTCTGATCAACTTCACCCTCCAAACGGTTAACAACAAGACTAACCTTTTGATTTTCTTAACACCCCATGACATTGAAAGTATTCTCTAGTGTTTTAATCCACCCTTCAGCTTGAACAGGGTTAGATGATCCTCTGAATGATGGGGGAAGTTGCCTCATGAAATGTTCCACCACTGACATGTTCCTCTGCGGTTGATCTGGTGGATCTCGTGCATGGATACCACCACTATTTATCGCTTGAGTCAACTATGTCATTATTGCAACAAACTGTTCAGTTCCAATTCTGACCATCTTAATATGCTAATTTGGAAGGTCACTTCCATCTGTATGCCTTCCTAGCACTGCTTCCCTGTTTCCTCTGCAGAAATCCATTCTGAACAATCATGTCTTAGATGAAGCAACATGGTAATCTTCAAATGCTATATCTTATCAATTTTACCATAATATGTAAAAATATATTTTTGGATAATCATTTAATAGAATTCTAACTCCTAGAGTTATCTAAACCGACCTATGATACCAACTAAAAGGCACCATCCTTAAACATTACTTAATCTTGAGTTATTTCAAGAATACACATAGAGGATATTTTTAGGTTTAGAGTTTTAGATAATTAGATCATAAATCATGCATTACATAACACATTTAAACAAGGTGGTTACCTCAAAGACAATATTGAATTTTTTCATCAAAGGAAACATATTTAAAAAAACATGGATTATTTCTTGACACTTCCTTGACACTATCATCACATCATTTACTTTTCCCTTGACCTGTGAAAAACATTTCCAAAACATTGTATGAGCATAAAAACTCAGTAAGGGATATAAACAAAATACGGAAAGAAAACATTAGTACATGTGTACTTAAGGATCAATGAAATCATACTTTACTAATAAAACATATGCACTTTGACATACCTCATTTTATCATAAGATTTATGAATAACTCATAGAAATCATAAGACATAAAGGTAACTTGAGGCATTCATAACATTCCAACGTAGGGAGTAACACTCATGGTTTTGTTTGGAATACCCATCATAGTATATTCCCTAAATCACTTTGGACAAACCATAGAATTTAACTCCTCCATGTGACCCAATGAATTGGAGAGCTATCTCGGGCTCAACCGCCCTTATTTTATCATGGAACCACCCGTCTTCATCAACAATGTCCAAGAACCATAACATAATCATATCACATAAAACATGCATAAAGGAAACATAACATTTCCACATTTCAATCACAAGATATCAATACAACACATTGATATAATCAAAACATTACCAAAACCATTTTAAATACCAAAATAAAGTAAAACATGGTATTCTTTTTTTTTAAATATGGCTTGTAGAGGAAGTCAAAACTCAAATAATGGTCACGGTGGCGGAGAAGTCATTGTTGCCGCATACATAAGACAAAAACATTCCCTTTTGTCGTTTAGGAAAACATTTCATGTAAAAAGATTCATTTTAAATGAAATTAAAAGTCAAAAGGTTTTATTATAAAGCTAATAAAATAAGGTCTTATACAAATTGAAGTATGCCTCGACGAAAGGAGATTGAGACGAAGTCCCTTACCTCAAGTGCGACTTGTCTTGTTCGTTACTTTATATTATTGAATAATAAACTTTGGTCAATTTATAATTGCTTAAGGACATCCTTTAAAGTTTATTATTCAATTCATATCACATATTATCATGTTATATTTTTTTAATTATGTGAGTTCATATCATATGTTTTGTCGATGTTCGATACATGAGTCAAAAATCAACTTGTTTGAAAAGAAATGCCCATGTAGTTATAAGTACATCATCTCCAGAATTGTATTAATGATTTAAATATCATATATATCCAGTATACATTCATTTTATACTATTCCATAACATTTGGAGATAAAAATTAAATGTACCGTTCATGGAGACGGTGGGTCGTACGTACGCACGAACACTACTTTCATTTCCTTGTCATATTAAAGAAATTAAAAATAAATGAGACATATATATATATATATTATAATTACAATATAATATATATGTTATGTAGGTAACATAAGTTCATTAATTACATTCTTTATAAATTCCATGTTTGGCATGAACGAGTCACATCACTTGAGGGGGTGGTAGTCCACACTTTCTCAAATGAAATTATCGCATTTGCAACATGAAAAGCATAAAGGTATGTTTTAAATATAAAATACAGAAGAATAGAGATGACATAAATATAATATATATCATATATAAATACAGTTACATCATAATGGCCACCATGAAAGGTGTTAAAAGAAGATTGAACAACCATTGTTTCTTGAGGCAGTAATTCGATATCCCAGAAAAAATATGTTCTTTAACCATTAGATGAAGGTGTATGTATGTATAGATCTAATACTTCTCATAAAAAAATTATAGTATATTGAATATTCCGTTTTTGTTATAAAATAAAGGATTAAAAAGAGTTTAATGGGTTGGAGAAGCAAAATAAAAGAAAATAACATAAGAGAAGACATTACCTCTAAATCAGGTAACTCTTTTTTGATATGAGACAAAGGCTTCCTTGGTAATACTTCTGCCCAAAGTGAGGATTCTAGGAGTAAGAGAGGGATGTGGAGAGATAATATGAGTAGAGGTTGGACGATCCAGTGTCTTTAGAGGTGTGGGTATGGGGGTAGAGGTGGGGGCCTTTTATAAGAGGGAGGATGGTCACTTTTGCAATGTCTTGAAATGTTACTTTATTATAAATTGGTTTTCAGATTTTAAAGGTCCCAAAATGATATATTTCTAGGATAATGTGATAAGGGTTCAAAATACACCCATAAAATATTTTTCAACAATTTTAAGTCTTATATTTTACCTTATCTTCTCATTTTATTTAAATCGTTCATTAATGAGGTAATCACTACATCATCATCATGTCATAAATAAATTTATTTATTTAATGTCTAAAATTTATAAAAACAAATACCATGTTATAGAAAATCTTTCTAGATTTCCAATTACTATTTATAGTCTAATATATCATTTATTTAAACAAAATTAAAATTAATTTACTTAGGTGTTACATAGTTTGGTTATATTTTCCTTTCTTTATAAATAATATGATAAAAGGTCACTATCACACAAAAGTGATTCCATGGGGTCCCTAAGTTGGCACAAGGAATCCCATGGTTGTCCTTGACACCACGAAGAAGATTTGGACACATTTTGGGGTCATTTTACATTATAATGATATTATTTTATTACCCGTAACTACCTGATTACTAATTAATCATGATAATTAAAGATAATTGTTGTCGTTAGTATTCATAATGTCCAAAAAATAATTCTTAATTAAATAAAATAGAACATATGATTCCAAATATGGAATCTATTTTACCAAATTATAGACACAAAAATTTCAGTAATTAATTTAAAAATAAATCTTGTTATCCAAACAAACATCATATTTTTAAGAAACAATATCTATCAAAAGATTGACACTTGTTTATGTCCAATTTCAAAGTGAAATTAATTCCAATAACCACCAATGAATTAAATGGTAAAATTATATTCTAATTAATCTTTAAAACCAATTAAAAAGATAATCTAACTATATAATTAAATTAGATGAAAAAGCAATTTTGAAGTAAAATCCATTATTTTTCACTATTCATTAAAAAATGAACATTGTCAAAAAAATACCAAAAATTTATCACAAGTAAATTTTAATGTCACAATTATAAATAATATGTTTATTTTGAAAAATATAGCTTAAAATTTTTCAAAATTTATATTTAAAAATGGTTTTCCATCAAAAGGCGGTAAAACAATCATTTAAAAATATTGCAGTATTCTATGCTCAAGATTGGATTTATTCTCATTTTAAGCCTCTAAAAGATGATCTAATTCATAAATAAACATAGATATGAAAATATATTATTCTTTACTTACATGGGATGTTACACATATATTAATATATTATTAAATATTAAAGTTACAACGTACATTAATCTCATATATATTATCTCATTTGATATTTTTTCAAGATTAATGTCTCTTTTCTTGAAATCAATAATAATAAAAAATAGTTTATAAAGAAGGTATTTATTATTGAATTACTATGGTATGATTAACTGAGTGAGTGTAACCTTGTATAATACCATATCCTTTCTAATTTAGACCCATAATTTATAAAACCACTCAATATGATAATAGATGGTGATCTCCAAGTGTTTTAACGTGGGGAGGGAGTGGGGATAATCTGACAATGGGGTGGGGGGGTTCTTGGTATTTCCCTGTGTATCCCTACTAGGTATCATATGTAGTTTTTTTCATTATTACAATATATTCAACCACCCTTTGATGTTTATATGATGATTTTAAATTCCACTATAGAACCCAAGAAAATATATATGCATTCACTAATGATATCCCTAATCATATAATATCAAATGGAATATATATTATAAAAATACACATTATAATAATTAAAAATGAAAAGTTTTCTCTACTTTATACAATTCATAATTATATAGGTCACTATAAACATACACACTATAGATATTATTATCATTAATAAGTGTATGAAAATCATGTACTTCATAATGGATCAATCAATATATTATTCCATTACCTAATATAGATTTGAGATTTTTTCATGAATCTATTTTTCATTTTCAAAATATTTTCCATATGGATATTTAATATTAACCCTCAACTAGTTATAGAATATATTTTTTTTAGATGGTATATCTTATACCCCTTCCACATCCTTATACTCAATTGATAATTGAAAACATTAATGTGTTCTCATATATAACCATTTCTTAAAAACCAATAGTTCCACACTAGGATATCTATTTCTAGTTTGAAAGAGTATTTTTAATATAAAAAATAATATAAACACACACCATCTACACTTTTCTAATTAAATAAATATTAACCCTCTTCAGATACCCAAATATCTTATCATGCTAACAACTCTAAAAGAATCCTCTATTCTTTATTCCCTTAAAATAATATTTTACCTATCATACCTCTATCTCAAAATATATGTTAGTAATCACCTTTCCACTAGTTACACATGAAAATTTAATAACCTAGATATCAAACTCTAATCTATGAATACAATTGTTACTTGATAAATGTTTTTTATGATTATACATAAAATTTTACTTTCAATATCGTTATCTATTTAATACATTCTAACATAGTTCTCCTTCAAAATTAATATCCCTTCAAAATAGTAAATGATAATTCTCCAAAAAAATAATGGGGTCATGTGACCCCATGTATTAAATAATTTTTAGATATTTATGTTTTTATAAATCATGGGTTTTTGGGACCTCCTTCACATTTCCTTTTATAAGACCAAATTTAAAGGCTCTATGTGAACAAAAAAAATCACGTTTAAGGGAGTATCCTCTACCAAAAAAAACTCTAGGAGGATACCCTCTCATCTATGGTTGATGATCTACTAAGGAAATATAATCCTACGTCACCCTAAAATAACACCATTTCTAGTTAAAAAATATCTCTATAATTATAATTTAACAAGAAAATTTATAAAATGTTCTACACCTCAGACATCCATTATCTCAACACATGATTTATATTACATTTTATTCCTAATTTACTAGGTAATTTCATTTATAAAAACATCGTACCACTGAGGTCTCTCTAAAATAATACAAAGTAAATTATACTATGTGTTAATGTAACAACCAATACCCACTCACTGGCCTCAGTGAAAACTATGGCACGTAAACCTTAATAACTTATCCCATGACAAACTAATTACCATAAAATCCAACATAACAGTGAGACCATCATAATCACCATAGAGAAAGTCATATAACACTATCCTAAAGAAATAAAACATTCAAACTAATACCACTAGGGTCAAATATCAAGGCTGATCAGCAATTAGTAACACTAATCCATGGATATTAAAAACCCATGTTTTTCTAGAACAAAAGGCAATAAAACCTGTACCTTCAACTATATGGATTTCATCTATCAAAAGAGTATGATAATAATTTTATAACATAAATGTAATAGTGAATGAAAATCACCAATGTGGATTAACTTAATTAATATAAAAGTAATAAGTTATTTTATGGAAATTGAATTATTTATTATTTATGTTTCAATTAAAAAAATATAATTTTGAAAATATATGTTTCAAAATTATCATTTCCTAGAAATAATTTTTAAAATATATTTTCTATATGTTAAAAGAAATTCCACTCACATGCAGTCATTCACTATTCAAATACCTTTATTCCCAACATGATACATAAACTCTCACACTCTCAATGTCCTTGAAAAATTGGAAGGTAATAAATTACTAACTAATATTGAACATCAAACATAAATATATATCAAAATTAAAACCAAAGAAATAATTAAAAAATCATATATATAGGTAACATAGGCTTCTATAGTAATTATGTTCATGACACAAAAGTCTAGTGTGAATACCCTATTTTGACTAATCATATATATATATACCATGAATCATATTGTAATATAATTAAAACATTAATACTCTTAAATCGAGAAATTACGCACACTAGATGGATTGAAAATTTCCCTTGTAATGGGAACCAGATAACCAAAAATGTGACTTTCTATATTCTAGAGGTCATTAACTAGATACAAGAGACAAATGAAAATTTTAAGACACTACACCATTATCATCATAATGTACTACTAATGATAAAAAACAAATCATTTTATAAAAGAATATGATGAAAACAATTATATTTAATGTAAATTCATCAACATTATACATCCATAAGTTAGGCTCTAACTAAATGGACCCATTCAAAAAATTATACACATGCATATGTAAAAAGTACCACTCACTAGGATGATCATATATTGATGTAACTAAAACATTCATAAGGGTAAATAATTCAAACCAAATTCCTTTCCTATACCCATATTGAAAATATATCTCACAACTCCTTATTGACCCCTTACAAAACATTTTCATTGAATGTTAAACATAAAATTTTCACTATGGTAAGTATATAGGGTGTGATAATAATATTGAGTAGGGAACTACCAATTAAATTCCTTATGTATTTCAATCTATTCTGTTAATGTATATATGAAAATAAAAATAAATAAAATTTTAGAAACCAACATATAATAAATAGGATAATTTCTTTATATGTAAAGAAAGAAACTATGTTTCATATCCATACCCACTGTGTCAAATGCTAGTAATTGACCATATTTACTATTATAAGTTTACCATGGAGTAATATAGTGTCCATTTCGTCACCATTATATCCATGAAATATGAGATAATAAACACATAAGAGAAAGCTTTAGCACACATGTAAACCTATGTAGTTGTTTAAATACAGATCTAATTTCTCATTTATGATCTCTCATGAACACGGGATATTTAAGAACCTAGAAAGTGTGAATCCACACCCTTATTCCTTGGTCCCTATGATTTCCCCATATATTTTAAGTTTTTACTATCTTGTAATTACATGACATAATGAGAATATTTTATTATAGTACATTCTTGTGATCTTTTATGTTTAAATATGAAGAGAATTTGGACATAATATTAGATAATAAAACCCATATCCTTTGCAATTTAGGTACATTTTCCTCATATATATGAAACCTAATACTCCATAACATGTCTTTAACATAACCCAAAAAATATCCACATAGAATACTCTTCTAGACATATCATATTTATTGATTTTCTTTATAACCATTAAAAATGAAAACAAAATAATGTGGCGTGTTTATATGTTATTCAAGGGTAAATATAAGAGGATATAATCAAAGATCATTAGTGAAAATGTAATGATAATATGGGTATGATCAATTTTTATAAGAAAGTAATACCCAAAGAACATAGATAATAAATATTATTCAGGGAATATAGCATGTCATAATATAGGAATTGAATCAAAAGAGTGTGTAAAATTGTGTTAGTAAATATGATATATAAAATGGTCACATTACCTTAAGAATAAGTGTAATATTTTATTATTACCATGAATATAAGAACACAATGTGAACCAATAAATTTATTCCCACACTTTATGTTATGAATGAATCCATGTTCATTGGCCCCTTTTTTTGACAACCCTTGTCTTTGATAAGAATTATTTCATGATTTATTGCATAAATAACACTTAATACCACCTATAACATTCATAACCCTAGTGTATTTGGAATATAAGGTACATATATTATCCACATAATACATTTATACAATGAAATTATTTAATGATTTCTTATAATGATTCTAATACTTCATTACTCATTTGAAACTACATGGGATAACTTTGGGAATTACATAAGAAAGTGGTGAGCTATAAATCCTTCCAAGGGAATAAAAATACATTACATGGTAATTATTACATGGGAGTAAATATGAATTAAAATGGTACATAAAAGGGGTGAGAATCACAACATTGAACAATGATGTATAATACAACATGATAACATAAAGGATACATGGGAACATGAAAACAATATTAAATACGAAATCATAAACATAGGTCAAAGGTAACTTCCAAAAAATCATAACATGGAAAAAAATTCAAAAAATGTATTTGGGTTACTCCCTAATAGAATACATGATGTCTCATGAGACTAAAATATTACTCAATTCATTTGAGCGTTATATAATTTTTGTCACACCCATCACCTTCATATGATGTATATGCATAAGTGTTCAAGATAGATTATACCACATAGGATCATATTTAATCATATTGAATTCAATGAATAAGGAGTGTGGAAGGAAAAAATTTATTTACCAAATAATATAAATATAGGTATTTCTAGGTGAATAGACATTCTTGGAAATGGCGATGGTATTCAACATACAATGGTTTGGCATGAAAAATAATAAAATGATTTCAATAGGATAATGGGGATACATAATGAATAATGAGTGGACAAAATGAAGGTGAAATGGGTCTCTAATCACAGGTAATTAACAAGGGATTTAATATGGATATGTAATAAAATAATCCATAATGATCAATTGGGATTTAAAAGGCATAAGACAAAATTGGTTCTTGAATAAATGTTTGGAAGGGAAAAATCACAGGGTAATTTTGGTACCATAACATGGGTCATAATGAATTATTGTATGGATTAATGAGATACAAATGGATATATAATATTATTTATTTAATAATTTCAGTAATCTAGATGTGTAAAAGAACATCCTATTAATAGTAATTGGAAGACCAAATGCATTACCTATTGAAAGTTCCTAAATAAAGAAGATACACATAAGACCCTTACTCTTGGCATGATATCAACATAGGTAGAGGCCCTAATGAGATCAGATAAATGATCTATCATTCTTGGAAAAGAAATTATAAAATTAAATTATGATTATAAAGTCATAACAATGTAACCAAATGAGATTCAATGAGATAAATTTAAATAGGGTGCTTGAATGCAAAAAAAGAGATAATGGCCCCTTAACTTGAGAGGGTGATTCCAAAAGCATGAGATGAGATTATTAATAGAATATGGGAAGATTTGGATGGAAGTATAGAGCAATGAAAAGATTAATTTCATGCATGATAGATTATTAGGTAAGAGAAATGGGATCAAAATTGAGTTGTATTGGAAAAGAGAGGGGAGTTCTTTATTATTTTCCAAATTCTTATTTTGAACTCTATAAAATAAAGAAATCAAAAACGAAAAACATTCCATGGTTTTTTCTAAAGGTTTCTTTGAAATATTAGTGTTATTTATTATTTTATATTTCCATGAACTAATAAAATTAAACTAATACCCTTGGTGGTGTGGAAGTGATAAATCATTATAAAGAATTTATTTTAAAACCTAAAAATATAATATATATTTTTTAGGATTTAGGATGTTCTTATAAAAATAATAAAATGACTCCAAAAAAATTATTACAATGGAAAAAATATATATTTATTCATATATAGAATTTATGGAACATATTAAAAGAGTTTTTGTTCATTAGTATGTCATAATACATTAAATATATTTATAACACATTTAATTTTTAAACTAAAATTTGAATCTACTAGTAAATTATGAAGAATTTAAAATCAGTTAATTTAATTATTATAATTAAAAATTAATATTTATTCTACCAAAATAATTCCACAAATATTATAAGTTATACTTTTAAATTAAAATCCCCATATATTGAAAAGTAATTCTTTTTTCACAACAACAGTTTTTTGACTCTTATGAAAATATATTTTCTCTTCATAAAATAATATTTTCATTTATATATGATATATAATATTTAATAATAATATTTCATTAGAGCATAAATACATTCATTTATTCATAAAAATTAATTCCTTAATTGAGATTTAATATTGACCAAAAATACAGGTTGTGTTCTATCATATCAAAATCTTATTTCTATCAAAATAATCTGTTTATTTTTTTATAATTTAAAAATAATTAGGAATACATAAAGTCATTATTTTATTGAAAATAAATTATACATATTTATACGCTTAGGTTTTAGATATGTATCCATTTATTATACCAGTAAAATCCCAAAGTTTAAGGTTAGTGATGGTGAGATTTTCATGGGGTTGTTTGGCGTACATGGTTCGGGTCGTTACCTTAATTATATTGAACTTATAAAAAAATGATTTCACTCGTAATTTGGTTGATGGATCATATATTGGTATTTATCAAGGAAAATATTGGAGATTCTATCTCCCTTGTGTGCTCTAATAAATGGGCATCATAGGGTATGATCCAACTTTTTGAGCCGATTTATTCATTAATCTATGTCAATAAGACTTTATAATAAACCTTAATATATCATAATCATATGTTAAATGCTCAAAAAAATATATTATTTATGGTTATGATGTTTAATAATCATTTTAATCTTAAAGGATATAACTTATAAGGGTCCAACATAACAAATGTAGTGAAAGTGTTATTTATAACAACATTATATAAGTAAAAATAATTATTCATTCAAAAGGGTATTTCATTTATAAAAGTGTTGGTTATTACATTATTCCCCCTTTATAAAATATTCCATCACAATTTTCATTTCATATACTAAAACATTTGAGGGAAAATTTTTTATATCAACTTTTAGTTCCCATGTAACATCCATAATATTTTGGTTCTACTATAACACTTTTACCAAGTGAGTTGTTTTATTTTATAGATCATTGTCTCTTTGATCTAAGATATTCACTAGTTTCCCCTCATAATAATGTTCATTCCATGATTGTAACCCCACTATATTCAGTATGTGTGAGGGGTCTAGTATGTAATATCTCATGAAATAAATTTGGAACACATCACGATTTTGAGATAGGTTAGTTTGGTGTTCTTATCAATAGGACACTACATCGATGCAATCAAGGATATATGTATGATCATGAACATTATTGAGATGTATTGTGCTCATTTTCAGGTACCTTTTTAAATATTTTGGGTTATACCTTGGTTAGTTTTTTGAGGTTTATTAGGTGAAACTAGAGAATATTATAATACAAAGGGTCTATGAATGATTTATAATTAATTAGGGACAACCATACGACCTTCCATTGGAAACCATGCACCCTATATTAGTAAGACAAGAGGTGGCAACCAATTGACACACATTATAATCAAACCATAGGAACAGCCTACCAAAACATGCACCCCAAAAATCAAGGATTTATGTCATTGGATCATGTTTTTTCAAATCATGGGACACTTAGAAAAAACAAGGATTCGTTTAATAGGGGTGCATGGATCAAGTGCACGGTTTTGGGAATCATGAAACCCTATCTAGGAAACCATTTTCAATGAATCAAAATAATAATAATTAAAATTCATGAACCATGTATTTTAAAACCAAATTGACCTGACATGGACCTAAAATATTTAAAAAAATTGACCCTCCCAAGAGTTTTACAAGGCTCCCTGAAACCCATTCTTAATGAATTTAAGACTTGGTTGAAGGATTAGCTCCTCATTGGTAAGGTTTTTATTCCCTTTTAGACTTCCCATCTCTCCTATCACTTTTTTCTGATGATGAGAAAATATTTTTACCTCATTGGTCATGGATTTAATATTTTTTTATTTAGCTTAATTATTTGTATCTTTATCATAGGTTTTGTTCCTAGATCTATTTATCCATTGTGAGATTGACCATTCACCATAATGTTTGGGATTTTTATTTGAAGAATTCTCATCAATGACACTAAGTTAGGTGGTTTAATTTTCAATTACTATAGTCTTCATTATAATTTTGTGTATGTAATTTTAGAATTTTAATTTCCACCTTTCCAAATCACAGATTGAGTTGAATTCATTAATTGTTTAATTAATTAATGTGATTAAGTAATTTATAGGACTAGGTGATTATAAAAATGGGTTTATTCATGCTTATGGAATTGGGAATAACGTGACTATGAAAATGATAGAAAATCATGGGTCTGTAGATATGATTGAAATGATAATTTTTAAATTACGTATGGTTGATAAGTGTTTGTAAATATTGATCAATATGATGTGATATTTTAAAATGATTTGGGGGATAGGTACCACTGCTCCAAATACCCACAAGGTTCCATACTACCACTATAGTCCACCAATATATATATATATATATATATATATATATATATATATAATTTTATCGTTGAGTTTTTGTACATACACTACTTCTTAAATTACCCATAGGGTGCCAATATTCTACTCTAATCCCCCAATATATATATATATATATATTTATATATAAATACATACATGTTTCATGTGTTCACTGAGTTTTGGGATATGGATAAATGATCAAAATACTGAAGGTGTTCCAGACTACACCTCTAGGACCCCATTATTTGATTTTAAAATTGTGATTAAATAAAAAATGGGAAACCTCTTAGGAAATGAAATGTGTTATCCTTTGAGGATAGTTCAAAATCTAGCAATGGATGAAGCAATTATTGATGGTTTGGGTGTCAGCATGAACATGAGAATTTATGTAGTTTATTAGAGTATAATTTAAACGTGAAACGATTTAATTTTTTTATACCTTATTATTTATAACAATGCATACACTGTTATAGGATGGATACATTTTTTGGAAGCCATTGTTGGTGGCCCACGTAGCCGTTCTCAACACTACGAGGGTTTCTTGATTGATACTCAAATATACTTCATGGTTATAGGACTGTATAAGGGTAATGGCCCTATGTTAAATGGTTGAGATGGAATATAGAATGGATGAGGGTACAAGAAATGATGTTGGGACCCTCTTGGGAGTTGTTAGAGAATTTGTTTTTAGTTATCATTTGACACACCTCACACATTATCATATGATATATTTATTTATTGGGTTTGGATATTGTTTTCCTGTATTGGTATTATCATGAGATATTTGACTTTATTGATTATTGTTTTTTTATGGGTACTATAAATAATATTTTTTGTCTATTTTTTAATTATGTATGTTTTTGTTATACCTAGAAAATGAGGTTTTAGTCCCCACACATTATATATATTAAAACCTCTTTATTAGTCGATAGCATCGGGCTTATAGGGAGGCATGCCTGAGGTCATGTAAAAAACCTGTTTGGGGAACCGATGTGTGGTACCTAAGTTAGGACATTACTAAGTTGTATTAGAGTTTTTTTAGTTCTATTGTATTAATATTTGGGATAGGTAGACCAGAATCTAGGATGCGTTAGGCCTTGGTCACGAGCTCATGCATGGGAGTAGACAATCCATTTTCATGGTAAAACCCATGTAACTATAGTGGGACTAATGTTATTGATTTTTATTGTCAAATTTGAAAGTTATTTAACCTCAAGTGATGAACTTTTTGTGTGATTTTATTCTTGTTTTGTAAGATTATACTACCAGACTACAATGACATGAGAGTTTTGTAGACATGCATCATATTAGGAACTCATGATTTATGTGACATACAACATTTTAGATATTCATGGATAATAATTTTTTGGGTGAATTGGTAAAAATGAAATACTTTTCATTATTTGAGAAATTAAATATAAATGTTGCCTAATATGATGTTCAAAATGTAAATGATTATAAATGTTGTAATTTGAATGTGATAAATGGGTGTATAATGTGAAACTTGAATTGTAAAAGTGTTTTACAATATGTGATCCATGACCCATGTGGGGGATTATGTAGTGGGGCATGAGGGTTGAGTTGTTATAGATTTATGTAAATCCATTTTACCTAAATCTGTTAAAGTCTTTTCATGTGTCATAATATGTTCTTTTTTAATTGTAGATATATACATCTATGATGAGGCTTGATGATAAGAAAGATAACATACATAGATAAAAATTATTCTCAAGTAGTGGAACATGAGACCCCTATAGTTCCAGGCACTGGCCTAGAAGAGAAGTATTGTGAGAATTTTTCTCACATCATAAAATTTTTGAAAACTGATCCAGGGTGGGTTGTGTAGAATATATCAGACTTGACTTGGGAGTTCAAATTTTAGAACCCTCTAAAATTTACTAGAGAGGGTTAACCGGAGGTAGCCGAGTTCTGTATTGAATCTATCCAGATTATCGTTGACAACATAGAGACCAAAACTAGATGGTTATATGTTACATGGTCAAGGGAATAATTTTGGGGAAGTATCATATAAGGATGTATAGCTATAGAATATGGAGTGGAAGGACTTTTATGAGATGCTCTAGAAGTAATTTTACCATGATATGCTCATGAAGTAGAGGGAAGATGAGTTTCTATAGTTGACCCTTATGAGTATGTATGTGATGGACTATGATAGTAAATTAATTAATCTATAATTCTTTTTCCAACGTTGTATGAGGATGAGGGAACTACAAAGAAGAATTTATAGGATGGGTTTTAACATTAGATTATATCCCATGTTATAATATTTTTTCTGAAGATATTTTATGAAGTGGGAAATTAAGATATCATTCTGACAGGAATCCAAAAGAGGCTTCCATTAGAGTAAATGTGGTTTCAACTAAAAAACATGGAATTATGTCTTTTGAGTATAGAAATAATCACATTAACAATGTATAATAGGTAAATAGTAGCTAGAGTGGTCAAGTGGAAAGATCAATTACTCCATGTGAAAAACAAATATACTTCCACTAGTGTGGTAGGTTGGGACACATCTATAGTCTACATTGCAGACCAATAGTGGAGTGTTGATCTTGCTACATGATGATTTAATTATAGAGGTATTTCATGAACCATGGCCTGATTGGTAATTATAGAGGATGTAGGATAAATAAGAGTGTTGGAAGGTGGTATTGTACCATAAATTGGTCTAAAAGGTGGAGTTCTTATGGCCATGGTGGTTGAGGTACTGTATGTGGTATGATCGGGAATGGGATTCTGTACTAGTAGAGTGGTGAAACTTAGGATAATAAGGCAAAAACAGAGAGAAGTGGGTTATAAAGTTTGAATCTGAATCATCATACACTTTTTTTTATTAAGGCTAGTCTATTGAAAGTTAGAGTTACTATTCTAGTATCTTCCACACATTCTGGTGCCTAATTTGTTACTAAATAACATTGTTATTTTATATATGTTACACTTTTTAATGTTTTGAGTCAAAAATTTGAGTTTGTGAGCAGTGTTATGAATATTGACAAACCATTGGGGGTTTGGTCGAGAAAATTTTGTTTATTCAAGGTGTGTTCTCTTGAGTTTTGGGAGTATCATTTTAGTTTGGACATTTTGATACATTAAATGTCGGGTTTTGACTTGATTTTATATATGGAATGGTTGGTGGATTATCGATCCCCCATATATTGTTACCATAAGAGATATACCTTTACATTTCATGAGGGAGGAAGTTATGTTCATTGGGGTGAAAGGGATATCTTGGCAGTCTATGTAGGGCTAGTTCATCAGTAATAGGGGATCCCACCTTCTAGGTTGGAAGTATTTTGATGGATGATGGGGGGTGTGAAACATGATAACTTTCCGCCTCTAGTATATTTTTTTATATATTTTTCATAAAGACATATTATAGATTAAACCTATGAGGGATGTTGAGTTTATAATTTATCTCATGCCTTGAGCTGAACTAGTTTCTATTACACTATATAGATTGGAACCAACAATGATTTGGATTTATAAGACGCATCTAGAGGAATTGATGGATATATGATTTATTAGTCTGAGTACATCACCTTGGGGATCTCCAGTCTTGTTTCTTAAGACAAACGACAAAACTATAAATTTATGTATTGATTATAGAACATTCATCCAGATGGCTATGAAGAACTGATATCCTCTTCCACATATTGATGATCTATTCAACCCTTTTAGAGGGTCTTGTGTTTTTTACATGTTTTTATTGAGATTTGGGTATCATTAGTTGAGACTTAAACCTTATGATATATTTTAGACAACTTACAGATGTATTTATAGCCTATATAATTTATTGGTGATGCTATTTGTGCTAATAAATGGTCTGTATGTGTTTATTCCCATGAAGAACCAGATCTTCCACCTATACCATGATCAATTTGTGGTTGTTTATGTAAATGAAATCTTGATGTACTCTAAGAGACTTGATAATCATTACCGACATAATAAAATGTCATGTGTACACTGGGATAACATTAACTATACACCAAGTTATCTAACTGTCATCTTTAGATCAATCGGGCACATTTAATAGGTCACACCATCTATGAGGAAGGTGTGTTAGTAGACCAGATAATGTTTTGGTTGGGGTTTCTTGGGATCATTCCAATAATATTTTTGATATTCAATGATTTATGGGGTTTTGGGGCCATCATCGAAGGTTCATCTAGGAAGTTTTACACTTAAAATAACCACTTTAGGAAATCCCCAAGAAGGTGATAATGTATAATTAGTGAGGATTATGTGAGAATGATTTCAATGATTTGATGAAATTTTTGACTTCTACACCAATTTTGATCCTACCCAAGATAGGTGAGGAGTATAAAGTGTTTTGTGATGCATCAGGGATATGATATGGAGTAGTGTTAATGTAGGGGTATCATTTTATATTGTAAGGGTCAAAAAAACTAAGACTGAATGAATAGAATTACCCCATATGGGGATATTGATTTTTTTTCAATGCTTTAGGCCTTGAAGTGTTGGCGACATTATCGGTTGGGAGAAAAATTTTTAGTGTATACCTACAAAAAAGATGAAAATATATAATTTAAGATTAATATTTGATACTTTTTTTATGGAGATGGATTGATTATATGAAATCATTTGATTTTGGGGTAGCATATAAACCTGAAAGAGGAAACATTGTTTCTGATACTTTACGAATGAATACATAGATTTTTAAAATTTAGGAGTCTGGTTTTGAGTGGAAGATGGTGATTTCGTAGGCTGTCATGCATGTTATGGCTTAGGAATACTAGAAGAAGATGACCCTGATATCAGAATCAGTGAACTAAAAAATTTTCAATGGGATTAGGGAGAGGCAGAACGAGGATACATAGTGTTTGGAATTTTGGGAAATCCTAGATTGTAGGGAGTCACCTTCTGATTGTTCTATTGATGAGGATGAGATTTTCTATATCTAAAACCATATTTTTGTTCCTATGAGTATACGATAATAGAATATGTGTGTGTTTCATGTGATGAAGTGGGTGGTGCATCCTAGTTTCACTAAAATTTACCATCACCTTCATAGATATTAATAGTGTATGGGAAAGAAAAGGGATATTTGAAGATTCATATCATGATGCTACACCTGTCAAAAGGTGGAGGCCAAGAACCAATGACCTGGTGGTTTTCTACATATTTTTTCCATTTTAAAATGGAAGTGGGTTGATGTTATCGTGGAATTCATGGTTTTTCTCTTGAGTATTCATTAGAATAATGAATCCATATCGTTGATTTTGGACTGATTGAAAAATCAAACCCTTTTATTTCCTATCCAATAGACTTTCTTAGTGTATTTGATTAGAGACATGTCTATTCAGGATATAGTCCCTCTGCATGGGGTGTCGAGGAGTAGTTTTAGATCATGACTGATGTTTTAGTTTGAGATTTTCACAAGACTTACATAAAGAACATGGTATAGATGAATTCATGAGAATGAATTTCCACACATAAATAGATGGTAAGTTGGAATTTACTATATAGGTATTAGAGGAAAATATAGGGTACTTTTTACTATACTTGGTTGGGTATTAGTATAAGAACATATCCCCCATTAAGTCCATCGTTACTAAAATTATCAAGTGGATATTCAGATGGAACAATATGAGGAAATTTATGGTAGGCCATCCAGATAACCACTATGTTGGATAGAGGTGGGAGAGTTAAAGTTTCTAAGAACGAGCCTCATGCATCAGACATCTGAGAATATTTAAATGATTCAATAATATATGGAGAGATATCAGATTTTGAAAGTGTTGTATTCAGATGGCTATTGTTATCCCCTTGAGTTTACATTGGGTGATCATGTTTTCCTTTGGGTGTCACCTAGATTGGGTCATCGTAGGATTTAAAGGTATGGAAATTTGGAACATAGTTTTTTTGGACATTTTTATTTTGGGGAGAGTATCAGACTAGTGGAAAACTGATTGTCTCTTCTAAAGTGGTATATTGATACCAACTATGTTTTTCTTGCATCATAGATTCAGAAGTATCAACCCAAACATTATCATAAGATTGTTGTTGGTGATGTTTATCTTGATATAGATACGTCTTTTTTGAACCATTAGACATGTGGTACGAATCACATTGAGAAAATGTAGTGGGGGAAAGACTGTGATGATATTTTTAGTATTCTATCATGTTCATGAGGAAACACGGTAGAGGGAAGCATATGTATGGGTTTAGTGTCCTGGTATTTTTTTCTTTATTATCATAGTGATTATTGGGTGTACATTTTGAGGTTGAGATGTTATTAGGTGGAAAGATTGCAAGATCCCAACCATTCCATAGATTCCAAGTGAAAATATTTAGGCACCATTTTACCTTATTATTGTTATAACTTGGTTGGGTTTTGGTTTGGGGTTGTTTCAGGTGAAATTGAAGAATATTGACATCCAAATGGGATATGTATAGTTGATGCATGGTTAGGATAAATCATGTGGCTTTCCCCAAGAAACCATGCACCTAATTTTGGTGAAATCAGTGGTGAAAATGGTTGGTGAATAGTTTGGAAAAACAATGCAACTTCCCTCCTTAACCATGTACCCCTAAATTTTGGTGTTTTCATGGTTGGTTAATAGTTTGTTAAACCAGGAACAACATTGGAGAAAATATGCACCCCTACCAAGGAAACATTGCACATGTGTTTTCAATTCCTTGAAAGTTTAATTAATACTCCCCAACCCCCAATTTTAAACCCTAATCACCCCATCATAGTGTTACACTATTTCCATAATTTTTGGATTCTCATGAGAGGATTACCAGTCTCTTCAAACACCTTTCAGGTAGAATTGAATATCCAATAGATGTCTTGGATCCTCATTGGGAATAATTTTGTACCTCGTTTGATTTCATATATCCACCATCAATTTTTTCTTATTCAAAGGAAGTATTTTTCTTCATTTTGTGATGGTAAAGATTATGGGTTTTATGAATCATAATACATTAGATATTGATCACAGTTTCTGGTACTAGATGTCTTCCATTGTTTTTTGATTCATCATTCCGCATTAATTTGGGGATTTTGGTTTGGAGATTTCTCATCAATGACCATGAGGTAGGTGGTTTAGTTATCAATTCCCGTAGTATTTATTATAATTTCACATATTTAATTGTGGAATTTCAATTTAAATGTTTGGAAATATCATCTTGAATTGAGTTAACTAATTATTTAATTAATTAATAATATTTTTCAAATGATTAGATAATGTGATTATGAAATATGGAAAAAGGGGATTTATGAAGTTATTAAATAATGTGATTATAAAATTGATAATAACCCTTGTGGTGTAGTAATATTATTGAAATGATAATTATTAAACTATACATGGTTGATAAATGGTTTGAAATATGGAACCACGTCATTTTACATTGGAAACTAAGTTGTGGGACAAGGATTTCCACTACAAAGACACATGAGGAGCAAGAAATCCACTCTAGGTACCCATTATATATATATATATATGTCATGTTATCACTGAGTTTTAGGACAAAAAATGATTCTCCAAATACCCAAAATGTTTCATATTTTCTCCCTAATCCCCCATTATATATATATATTATATTTTATCACAAAGTTTTGGGACATAGACTACTGATCTAAATAGAAATGGGGTTCCTAAAAACTTCTCTATGGACACATTATTTGATTGTGAAATTGTGATTAATAGAATATTTTTACACCAAAGATGAAGTGAAATGTGTTATCCTTTTTGGATGGTTCATACATCGACCTGAGATGAAGTAGGTATTGATGGTTAAAGTGTCCCCATGAACCTGGTGATTTATGTACATAATTAAAGAATAATTTAAATTTGAAAACTTTTTACTTTTTAGTTTTTAAATTATTCTTTATAAAACTTCATACACTATTATAGACATGATATTATTTTGGATTCCGTTAGTGGTCACATAATGAATTCTACTCAAACCCTACTTTGGAAACCTAATCGGTACTGGAAATGACTTCATGTTTTCAGGACATGATAAGGGAAATAGACCATATGCTATATAGGTACGTTTAGATATATCCTATATGAGTGGTCATGACTTGATGTTAAGACCTGATTGGGAGTTTTTAGTATCATTATTTCGGGTTGGCATTTGACACTTAATGATCATTATAGAATGATTTATTTACTGCTTTTTTTTGGACATTGTCTTCCTCTTTTGGTATTATCATGAGATATTTGTATTTTTTGATTATGGTACTATTGTAGACATTGTCACTAATGTTTGGTTATTGTTTATTTATTTTTTTGTAATGATCTGATTTAGTGGGTATAGTCCCCCCACATTATATATACCAGACCCTTGCTACTATTCAGCAACCTCTCACACATGGGAAGGAATGTCTGAGGTATTGTAACCTTTTCACCTAGGGAACCAGTGTGTGATACCGTAGTTGGGGTGTTACAATATCTAGGGGGATGATGTATCCAGGATTACTCTTTCTGTTCCTTCCAAACCTCATGAATTTCATCCATGTAAATATGAGGAACACTTTTTATCCAACCTCAAAATATAGATCTCATTGATGATTGTATACATAGATTTTATATTGAACTTGTGGGAAGTTCAAATTAAATTCAATAATTTGAACATTTCTCATCATCTATTTTAATAGATAATGTCCTATTATCTTACACTTTCAATCCTCATCCAAACATATGGGAGTCAGACCCCACATACCATATAGATACTCATAAGGTTCTATTTGAATGCAAGAATGGAATTTATTGTTAATTGAAAAAATAATTTGGGGAAGGTATTGATCCTTCCATACATGGAAATCCATTTAACATGATGTAAACATATCCTCTTGATTTTTAATGGTCCATTAAAAATTATAATCCTTCCGTGGATGATAAATAGTGACAAATCTCTATTTTATATTAAATGCTTACAAATTTTTTATCCAAAACCTCAAGGAAAACCTTTGATCTCGATTTGATACGAAAATAATATCTGTTAAAAATTTACTACCACTTATCTTATGTATATGTTAGAGAGTAGGTCAAGGGAGAAATATTTCTTGATAGCAATGAAATGTGATGACAATGAATGGTGATCAAATACCACACATATATAATTATTTTCCTTTGGAGGTCCTAGAGAGGCCTATATTAAAATCAATGGTTTTATGAATTTCAATAATAGTCGGTAAAATGGTTGTGTCATATACTTAAACCACTTTTTTCACCTTTAAATGAAGGAATACGAAGCATCATGGTAACAAATATTCAATCTATCTCTTTCTGTTATCACATAAGAAATTTTACTTCATATATATATATATATATTAGAGTTATTATTAGATGAATATAGAAGGATGAACTATGTGAATAATCCAGAATGTTCCTCCTTAGTTATGGGTCTGATGAGAGACATATCCAAGTTCCAAAGCTTATTGCTCCATCATCGACCATATTGACCTCTTGAATATTTTATACCTTACACTCTAGAAACATATTATCATTTTAATCCCCCTCGATTCCATCATGAATACATTATTTAGTAGATATTTGAGGAAGGTAGTATGAATATACTTTTATTATTTCCATACCCATTCATTTAATGACCCAAGAGATATGATCCCATGAAATGTACATCATAAATAGTGCTGCAAGATGATTTCCACCGAGTGCATCTTCTACCTTTTTTACATTCCCAGGATATTAACAGATTGAAAAATCATAATCCTTGATCAACTCTAAACATATCTATTATAACATATCAAAATTATTTTATGTGAATATAAAATTGAAGATTTAATGGTTCTTAAATATAAATATATATATATATACATATATACATAACATAATTATCCCCGTAGAGATATTGTTTCTAAATATTTATAAAAAATTAGCAATATCCACATAATGACCATGAGGTGGGTATTTATCATCATGGATATATTTTTGTGGGAGGCATAAGTAATCACATTTTCATATTTCATGATTAAAAACACATGTACATTTTAGATGCATCAATGTCAGTTAAAAATTCATCTTCATTGGTGGAAAATATGACCACATGTGTAGTTATTATCCTCCTCTTAAAATCAATAAAACATTCGTCGTATTAACAATTCAATGAAAACATGACTCATTAATGAGTTATCTTGGATAGGGAATTGAAAATAATGAATAGTTTTTCAAAAATCAATAACAATACCCATAAAAACCAAGAAAATTAGGGTTTTGCGTTATAGAGGTTTTTCTATGTCACCATTCTATGATCTCTATTTTATGAAGGATCCATAGATATCTATTTTCTTATGATAACATGACTTAGGAATGTAAAACTATCTAACCAGATCTCACATTTATTATAGTTCACATATAATTTTTCTTTCTGCAAGGCCCTTAGTATAATATTCAAATACTCATCATATTTCCCATTAAATTTTGTGTAATTAAGAATATTATCAATAATTACTACCAAATTTGTTTTAGGTGATCACTAAATAATATATTCATCAAATACGTAATGATTTCTAGAGTATAATTGAGTCTAAACAATATCACTATGAACTTATATGGCCCATACCATATAGGAATGTCAGTCTTGTGGATATATTATATCATTAATATTACTTGATAATATACCTACTTATGATCTACCTTAGAGAAATATTGGGTTCCATTTTCAGATCAAACAATCCCTCAATCCATGGATGAGAATACCTATTCATTATCATAATATTTTTAGGCTCATGTTAATCAATGTAGATGAACATTAACATATCCTTCTTCATTACAAAGAAGACTTGGGCACTACACAGTGACAAAATTCAGCATGTAAACCCCCTTATACATATTTTCCAACTGTTTTATCTTTAGATAATTATGTTCAACAAAGACCATTCTATACGAATTCTTTGGTATTGTAAAATTCCTTGGAAAAATATTGATAGAAAATTATACCCTTGGTGGAGGGAAAGACTAGTAAATTCTTTAGAAAACACCTATATATATTCTTACCAAATGGGAATTTATTCAAGGATTATGTTTTCTTTAATCTAAATTATTGATCTAGAAATACTTTGTTATAAGTAAATAATATCCATGCTTTAAATGCTGGTAGAAAATAATATTCATTATCCTCATTGAACATGTTTATAATTGGAGGGAGATTAACCACATATAGGGTAATTTAAGTCTCTCGGTAGTTTATGTTGGATTTATAAAAGGAAAACCATTCAATAACTAGGATAAAATCAAAATAAACTAAAGGGATATTGATAAAATATTCTAGAATAACATTCCAGAAAACATAAAATCATTATATAATAATAAGAAATGCTTTCCCAATAGATATAAAATCAATTGGGGTGGTTATATGATGTTATTGGGAAACATACATGATATGCTAATATGGAATGGATTGTATTAAAACATGAAAAAAAAAAATCTTGTGTGTAGGTTACGTGTACTTAATTCATCATGATACATCATAGTGTTTTATTTTTCCTAGTCCTTTAGACTTTGAGATTGTTATTTCCCATCATTATTATTTTCCCTTGTAATAGAAAATTATCTCGGATAATGTACAACTTCTACAAATTCATGAAATTAAACTTTATATGGTACCCTTGATTTAACATTATTTACATCCATCATGAAATTCATTTTTCTAGGGAAATTTTTTACTTTTTTCCCAAATTTCTCACAATAAAAACAACTCCTTGTTCTTTTGTGAAATTTTCCTTCAGACATCTTTCATCATTTTTTACACAAATGAAATTTGGTCTTTATTCCATTACCACCTTTATCAGATGAACATTCTTGAGATTTTGTACTCCTCTTCTATGATATTTTTGGTAATTAAAATATATAACAGTTTTAATCCTTAATTTTGATAGCTATTTTGGAAAAATCGAAATTTTATAAGATGATCTCCCATCATGATTGGAATATAATTTTGGAATTCATTAAATTTCCCATCACATTGTTTCTTGTATCAGTTCCTTCTATTTCCATACATTGACTTGAATATAAGGAAAAATAAAAATGATAATTTTTAAATTGTTACATATAAAAATAAAAATCTAAAAAATCAATGTATAAATCATAAAAAAACATATATTCCTTAACGTATGATTTTATCGGCTTCATCCTACGTTATACTTGAACTATTCCTAAAAATAAAATATTACAGTAAATTTTTCCATAATAATTTTTCATAATGAGATTTTGAATTGACCAAAAAATATTCATGGGAGTTTAAAATAATTTTTATAGTAAAGCCCATTTTTTCACCTGTTCCTGATTGCGTTTATCTCAATATAGTGTTTTCCTAGTTTTTAGCCCTAGGTATATCAATTCCATAGACAATTCTACATGTATTATCAAGATATGGATTTATTTTCATGGATATCAATTTCCCTACACTTTAACAAAATATAGTGATTTATTATAATTATTAGTATTATCCATAAGAGTTTATCTATAGATTACATATCGTAATACCAAAAATAACAAAAATTCTCTAAAATACCAAATATAAAAACCCTTGTCCTTAATACTATTTATTTCAGTATTTTTTACTTAAAATAACACTTAGTTCAACCCATAAGATCAAGAACCCCAATTTATTTTGGTTATTAGGTATGAAGACCATCAACATGTTACATGGATACAAAAACATTTTTGAAATATTTCTTAACATACTCATAATATTATAATGACAATTTGAAATGAAATGGGATAATGTGGGGACATAAATAAAAAAATGAGTTATAAATCATAGTAAGGGAATAAAAAACCATAATAAGATAAAAGAATTATTTGTTTTTAAATCTTCATATAAATGGGGCATCAATGGGGGGAGAATCACATTCTTGAATAATGAATAAATTTTCAACATGATAACATAAACGTAACATGGTAATGTGGTGACAAAATTAAAGATGACATCATAATCATAGGTCAGGACTAACTTCCAAGATATCATAACCTTGTGTAAAAAGTTCCATAATAGATTAGGTTTACTCCCTAGTATTATTAATGATGTCTCATGATTCTAAAACATTAATTAATTAATTGAATCACCATATAATTATGACATCAATAATCACTTTTATAGAATTGACATGCATAATTGTGTCTGTTATCTCATCTATCATAATAACATATTTTATCAGATTAAATATAATGATAAATAATTGTGGAATAAATACATGGATGTTCCATATAAAATAATGATATGTATGTATAACATAATACCCTTGAGTGGAAATAGGGATGTTATTAACAATACATAATTTTGGAATGAAAAAATAACAGGATGATTTTCGTGGAATAATGGGGGTAAATATTGAATCATGGTAGTGATTAATAAGAGTAAAAGGGGTATATAATCACATTGAAATGGGTTTTTTAATAAAACCAAAACAATTTTTAATAAAATTGAATAATAAAAATTACTATATTGAAAAAAACTAAGAAAGATATTCTATAAAATAATATAATAAAAACAATTGGGAGTTTAATGGAATAAAATAAAATGGGTTCTTTAATAAATATTTGGAATTGAAAAATCACTAGGTAATTTCGGATACAAAACGAGGGTACAAAATGAATCATGGAAGGGATTAATGAGATTTAAATGGTTATATAATCAATTTTACATATTTTTTTATTAATAAGGAAATAAAAATCAATATACCATTAACAGGAAATGGATGATAAAATGCATTACATCAATATTTTTATTGAATAAAGAGGAGAAAGAGAGTGTAAATTACTTTTTTCATGTAATGACTCAGATAGGGGGAATAATGAGAGGGTATAAATGATATATTATTATTATAAAACCGGTTTTAATGTATATATATATTAATAAAGTCCAAAAATCATAAAAAAGTTAGATTAAAATAGCTAAATTCATAGAGGTTTCATGAATGAAAAAAATTAGAGAGAGGTCCCTTACATTATGAGGGTGATTCCAAAATCATGGGAGGATATTTTTTGTATAATGGGGAACCATTGGAGAGATAAATAGAGTAATAGGATGATTAATTTCATGATTCAAGTCTTTTGATTGAAGAGAAATGAGATAATGGGTGGGTTTTTATAGAAAAAAATTGTAGATCCTTATTATTTTTCAAATTTATGTCTTGGACTCTATACAATAAAATTACCAAAAACAAAAATAATCCCATAGATTTTTCCACTATGTTTGCTAAATAGCATTGCATTTAATTATTTTAATTTTCTATGAACTGAGAACATTAAAATATTATCCTTATCGACCTCTACATGAGTCATGTTTTCAATGAATTGATTTTAAAACATTAAAATATCATATAAGTTTTCAGTGATTAATAAAGGGTTTATAAAATTAATAAAATAGCCTCAAAAGATGTAATTTTAAAATTAATATATATATATATATATATATTCAATTATACCTTTTATATAACATATAACATCACATTTGTGTCATTATAATTTCATAATAAATATAGTATATTTGTACCATATTCATTTCTTATATAAAAATTAAATTATTTCAGAAAATAATTAAAGATTAACCTATGAATAATTTAAATATTTTGATTTGAAAAAATATATTTATATTATCAAAATTAGTTCTCTAAATATGGTAAATTTGTCTTTTAAATTATAATCCCCATCTACGAAAAAATATGGGTTTTTTGGAAAATAGTAGCATTCTGACTTTAATAAAATTTACATTTTAACTTCATAAAATGATATTATCCTATATATTTGGTATATAATAAGTAATTATACTATTTTGTTAAAATATTATTTAATTAATTAATCTATCAAAATAAATGGCTTATTTGAAATTATGTATTACCTAAGAATACAATATTTGTTTTATCGTATTAGAATC
This sequence comes from Viscum album, assembly GCA_963277665.1. NCBI lineage: Eukaryota > Viridiplantae > Streptophyta > Magnoliopsida > Santalales > Viscaceae > Viscum > Viscum album. Next base: position 719,702,526 of record OY728145.1, on the reverse strand, counting down.
GTATTTTTACCAAAAAATATTTATTAATTATCAGTAAAGTAAAAAAATAGGAATACATATATTAATAACTTTATTGTAAATAATGTATAAATATACATTGTTTTAGGTTTTAGATAATAACCCTTTTAAACACTAAAAAACTCCCAAAGGGTAAGGTGCAAGATTGTCTTATTTTTAGAGGTGATTCGACTTAAATGGTTTGGGTATTGATATTGATGAGTATTAATATATCCCACAAATTATTTTGATAATGATTTTGTTATTGGATCTCATCTTGGGTTGGATCCTATAAAAATACTAAAAATTCTATCTCCCTTGGAAGATATGATGAGTGGACTTTGTAGGGTATGATCCCAGTGGTAGAGGCCATTGTTTCTTTTTCTGTGTCAATATGACTTTATCGTAACCCTTAATATATATTAATCACAATATCATTGTTTTGAAACTATGTTTTTATTGTTCATGATTCTTAGCATTTATTTTATTCCAATATTATATAACATATAATGACACAACATAAACAAAGTAGTTCATGTTTTTTATAACCACATTACATAAAGAAAACATTTATTTACTTAAAAAATGAACTTTATTTATAAAATTTCAGCTTCTAATTCTTTTTTTGAAAAACTAAAAATAGATACCCTCATCATTAAAGATTAAAATATATGTCATTAACTATTTCATTGGATGATGAAATAATATCCCACCCTTCCTCATCTATACATATGAGTGCTAAGTGGAATTTATTGATACATAATAACATAAAAATTCATAGGAAGAAAATATATTTCATATATCAATTCATAGAAACCCATGGAATAATAATGAGTTATATATAATTTTAAAATATATTTATAATATAAAATAATTCAAAATTCCATCAAAAATCATAAAATATTAACCCCACGTAAAATGAATTTCTATCGAATGATATTTAGTAACATTCATGGTAAATAACCTTCAACTAAGATGATGAGTTATAAGATATTTAACCATTATAAAAATTGTATTAAATTTAGTTAATAATTTCCATAATAAATAAATATATGGAATCTAGGTTAAAACCCTTAAATAAATGAAATGAGAAACATGTTATTTAAATAAGAAAGGTATTAGAAGAAAACCCATTTCTATTCATAGTGTATGGTTAGGTAAGAGAAATGTAGTGAAATATCATTTGATTAATTGACAAGAAAATTAAATATTATATCCATATAAGGAAGCTGGATTTTATTATTTTTATAAGATCCAAAATGAAGAATAATACATGTCAAAAGAGTTTTACTTAGATGTAAAACAATTTTTAGGAGTTTTAGGAAAATAACATTGGATATAATAAATATTTTTGGTATTTGAAAATTATTTAAAAAAAATAAAGTATAAAAAATGAAGGATTTGAATTTATTTTAAAATAAAATATTATTTAGAGGGTATCTTTCATAGAAAAAGGAAAATTTCCAGTGAGATTTCTTCCCTAGGAAAATGCTAGAAATGGATTATTTTTACACATTCACGGAAAAAAATAAGAAATATGTTAAAGATTTATTAATGAATTTCAAATATTATCACTATTTAAAAATTTGAACTTAATAAATTTTGAATTAATATATAAGTAAATTAATAAAGAAAATCAATGAATATGGTCAGGGAAGGGAAGGAAACCTATGCTAAAAGAATATAAATGATTAGATTCCTTAAAATATTTAAATAATGACCCATATGGGAAAATAAAATAGTGAGGATATATATATAACACCAATGATAAATTGAGGTTGATATAATGATGAGGGTTGGGGTTAAAAAAATAGGATAAAGATTAACAATAAGGATTATCTTTCCAAATGTATCCCAATTTGTAATTGATATTGGGGAAGAAATCACTATAGTAATGGTAACATTTGAATTAGAAGACCATTATAATGATACACAAAAATTGAAATAAAAATATCATAAAATTAAATTTTTAACACTAAAATATGTGTTTGATACACCTTACCATTGAATTGAATATGTGAAAATCACATAAAAACCAAATGTTGAGTTTTATTAACAAATACTTATTAATGTCAGAAGAAGGATTAAATTGAATTTCCTTGTTTCATGATAGAAAATATTTTATATTGGTCTCAAAATGTTCAAGGTGGAACTATACATTTTTAATGGTGGTTAGTGATGGTTGGGAAGAGACCAGGCTGAAGGGCTAGGGACTGCAATCTAACACTAATCCTGAGTAGGTATGTGGGGACACAGGTCCAACTGTATGGAGCAGCGGTTCTTCCCAACTGATTCACCCAAGTACCCCAAGCATTATCAGGATAAAAGTACATGCATGGAAAACCTGTGTGAGACACTAGAAAAAGATGATTCCTTCACCAAAATTCTTATATTTTCATTTAAATCAGACTATGCGGTCTTCATTTGTATGAACAAATTTTTCCAAAGGCTTATTTTTTATCTGATTGACCATGTACTTCACTCAATCCCTATGAAACCTTCTAGGATGTTTTCTAAAACCTAATGAATAGGGAATTAAACGGTAATAGTGTATTTTAAGACCTCCCATGGATTAATTTAAATAACACATGGGTGAGTAATTTTTCCAACACCTAATCAATGAATAATCGTGAGAGGTTCCCTTCTTTCCGGGAAGACATATGCAAATTACGTCTGGTAACACCTATGGAGACCCTTGAAGTCTTTATCAGGGTCTCAACTAGATGTATATGCCTAGGTGGTCCATCACCCATGTTTCTCCCAATTGGACCAAGAATGCCTCTATGAAGCATCCCTTAAACGAGCCTCATTGGTTCACCCAACTCTCCATCTTGTGCAATCCATCCATGATCCCCCTTAATTACATTCATGATATCGACTCTCATTATTTGGCTACCTTATCTAAAATGGACCAATTTAAACCCTCCAATGACACCTCCTGACCTACAAAACCTTGGTAAAAGGCACATCTATGTTTCTCCCATTTGTATTTTTATTTCTACATTTATAGGTTTCTCACACATATCATAACATAGGTTAAAGATCATTATTCTATCTATAGATTATTATATCTATGTTCATGAGGACTTATACCCAAGAGACAATGTTGAGGAATTCCTGGTTTTAAGGTTTAGATTTTGGACAATGTCTTCCCCTTATCATCTCTAAGACCTAGAGCCTCTTGTTACTGGGGGTAAGGATCACACTTACATTTCAATTCGACATGGTATTGGATCATCCTCTAGCTATTGTACTAAGGTCATCCCTCAGGGATTAAGAACCTATCCTTTCATATAAAAGTTTTCAGTCTTTCTCCCCTCTACATCTATGTCCTTCAAATTCATTTCCTCGTTACCCTGGAATCACTAACAATGTAAAGTGAAGATATGGAAATTACATACCCCAAACTCTACCACTAGAGAAGGAGGAAATGTGTGTGGTTTGTTGAATCATTTATTTCATCTTATTTCTTACACTGAGCATAACACACATGGGCTTATAGGCTAGTGATGATCACAAAACCCACACAATCTAGCTGAAGGATTAAACTATAATAACTCCGATTCATTCCATATCGAGCATATGTAGGACACCTACCTAAGGCTCAATATCAATAGATATCCCACTCATATGTTAGATACAAATAAAAACCCCCAATTTACCAGGGCATCCCCTTTAGAAATAAGACCCAACTTAATCAACCAATAGGGAAAAAATCTCCTGGGACACAGACCTCTATATCCCCCATATATGTGGGATCTCATCCCCGAACTACATGGATTTGATTCCCATCTACAAGTGATACATAAGAAGCCTACCTGAGGTTCAAAACCAACACCCAAACTCAACCATATTCTCTCTGGGTTACATTATCAATACGGTTTAATTTAACCTTATAATCCATATATCTATCAGTTTCCTTGGGTTTCTGTGGCCTAATTCCCACAAAAAACATTGGTTGGGCACCTTCTTCCAAGCTTTCTATACAACATGATATTAAACTATATGGTTTCATCCTTACCACATTATCTTAAATTTCATGGTCTTCTATATTAAGAAGCACCAAACTATGTGTGTTCTGATTCCTCTCGTAATGACATGTAGGAACCCCATATATTGGTTACATATTAACATCAATATAATTTTTGTATCCATGGATAACGATAAATTCCAAGGTGAAATTTATCTCCCTGGATGATAGTAAACTATAAATTGTGCCATTGTGTGGTTAGAAAACTATCATCATTGTAACATTGACCAATGGGACTCTTAGTAGTATATGGGAGGATAAAATTAATGGAGAACAATATAAACATATTGATATAATCTTTAATAAATAATTTCAGATACATACAAATGATTATACATTCCATATATACTAATAATTGATCACTAATATTGGGATGAGCAACAAAATACTTGGGATTTAATGAATGATTCATAGTTATATCTTAAATCTATAAGAGAGTCTTGGAGTAGGAAAAACTTTTCCCTAAAGGGACAGATGAGCCCCACCTCCCATACTCTATAATAATATGAGTTCTTAAGCATCATTGGTCAAAATACCTAGTGAGTGCTTGACTTTTCAAATTAGGTCCCTTCAAATATAGAATAATTGGGTGTTTCCCGTTCCGCAAACCAACCCCTTGGAAACCTTTTGGAATTTTGTTTTCTCAACGTGTTCCTATTTCTATAAAAAACTATTCTGAACTTGATTCGAATCCTTAACCAAGATGATAGTATCACCCACCTATTTGTCCCCTTATTCTTTCAAAAATAAAGGTGTCATGAAAATGAAATCAATCAAGCACGAGTTCACTCAAATGAGATTCTGATTTGAAATGAGTGACTTATTTGTATTCATCATATATATATATATACATACATAAATATATACAGTCACCTCTTTATTAGGACTACCTTCAATCCAATGGAATCCTTTAAGTTTTCCCCAAAGAACACCCCAGATATTACTCAAGATGGTCCTCATCTGTGGGAAGTATGTCATCGCCAACCCTGCCACTTTAACATTGGGTCTCAAACTCACTAATCTGAGAGTACCATCAAAATGATAAGATCTTGACCCTGAATGTTTCTTAACAGGCCCTCCATCTCAACCTGCACCACCAACCATCTAGTCATCATTGACTAATGGTCCTGAATAAGATGGTGTTGACCACCCTCTTCAACCATTTCAGGACCTTATCCCCAGTATAAAACAACCAATATCTCCCATATTTTATGGAGGTGGATCAGGAGGACTCTTATGGCTCTATCCAGGAGACATAGGGGACCATATAAAGGGTTCTTACCTGCAATAACCACTACCAATGACACACGGATGATATCCCACCACATGATGAGGGTGTTTTCCTTAGAAAACTAGCCTAGGTCCTTCAGACCCGGGTACATAACACAACCCACCAGGGGAGAAAAATAGACAATATGGAGAAGGTTCACACCATTCCACCTAAGGAAAATTCCACTAACATAGTTTTGTAGGAAGAGGTAAGAGAGCACCTAAAAATTTCAGACATCTTACAATAAACCAATATACTCACCTAGCAACATTCAAAGAATCCCGGAAACGAAACACGACGATATCCTATAAGAAAAAACATACACCTACCTGAACCCACCAAGAATACTAGAAGACTCATTCGGAATAACACAAAGTCATCTGGAAGCCATGTTTTGTAGTAAACAGTGAGCAGGCACACATACCTACAAGTACCAATCAATCCTTCCAGTATCCTTGTCTGGCAGCACTTAGAGAATTCAGTCTAAAAGTCTTGATGATATGTAGAGGAAAGAATCAACTCTTTTTCCTCACATATCAGTATTGGTAATATCCATTGGAAGGAAAGGGTGGAAAATATTAAAAAATTGCACTTACTTCACATACAGAGTGGACATATATCCTTTTTCTCATCACTGAATTCAGCATGAATATCCTGAAAATGGTGAAATGGGAGATAAAAATTCCTACCCATATCCTACTGAAATTCTACGACATTATAATGATGATGAAATTAGTGAATGAGATATTTACACATAACTATATCCTCCAAAATGGGGTGGTTCGTCAGCATAACACCCCAGATCATACAAACAACTCCTCTCTAGTTTAGAAGGGTCATGGGAAAAAATCCAACATATTATATGGATAATCAGATCATGAACATACACCCACTAAAATAATATGTAATCTTCCTATTCTAATGGACTTTCCAAATCATGTACAAACACCTCCAATGATGAACAATTCATTATGAAGGTGGACCAAATCATTCGTATGAATTTATCTAAGAATAAGTATCATAAAATATGATTGGAAAATTAAGAGTTGATCTACAATCAAGCTTTTCATAATGATAATGTTCATGAAGCCAGCATTCGTTTATCTGTCACAGCTCAAGATCCTACCCTCAAATTACCAAATTACATGACCAGTTGTAGTGATTTTGAAATTCCTTATTAGACACATCATCATGAAGTATTTCATCATGATAACAATTCAGTCGATCTAGATAGCATATATGTTGATGAGAGCCATGACAACCCTCCATGTGGGAAAATGAACATGTAGTAAGGGAATATTTACCTTGATATAACCCACCACATTAGAAAACCTCCCCATGTCATAATTCTCTATGAATTTTCTCTCCATAGTAGAGAATCACAGTGTCGATAGAATTTTCCAATTGAAAATGTAGTTCTGAGAAAACCCTATTATCATGTGGCCACAAAAAACCCAAGGACATTCATGTATGATATATTTTCACTGACAGGTGAAATCATTTCACAACTATAAGACATCGTATGGGAACAATAATTCACTCAACCACCCATCGGTTACATGCCTTCCAACATAGAAGAGGAGATCCCAACGAATCCCATTTCTCATAGTAAAATAATCGAGAAGTTTCCACTCTATTAGGACAAGGTTGAGGAATTTTGAATGAAAGATGACAAAGATATACTAAACATAAGGAAATGACTGGATAAAGATGACATACCTGTCATGTTATGGAATTTGGCCACCCCACCATACAACATTCTAGTGGTTTTGGTGGATGATTATATGCATAAAATATGCACCAACATATGAAAAACTGTTCTTCATATAAAAGAAATTTTATTTCCCTATGATTAATATAAAAATCACATCAAGGTAATATAAGTGTTTCAGTTCCAAATTGGATTGGAATGTCTCATGGATTCTTGAAAGCCAATGATTGAGAAACAAAAAGGATCCCTTCGACATTTATGTATCAATGCATTAATGATGTTGTGATAGCAGATTACAGACACCCCATCTAGTTTCCATATCAGGGGATTGGGTGAGAATGGATAATTTCATTTTACTAGACTTTCAAATAAGTAAAGATTTCCAAAAGTGGTATCACACCACATCATTTCCCTAGTCCATCTACAATAAATGGAATCTGTTCATGATCAAATATTTCTGAACAAGAATAGGCCCAGATGGATTCTCCCAGGTGATGGGACAAAAGAGAGAAGGTTATTGAGATACTATTGTGTCAAGCAACAGAGAGTATCGACCCGGCCTCCCGCTTAGAGGATGTCAGCTGTTACATTACACAAATGTCAAAAATTTCACAATGGCCTTCATAAATAGTTGTTTTATTTCAGTGACAAATAATTCACCTAACCCATGTTTGACCAATGATCCATAAATTTAGAAAATTATCTTTGGTAATATTAGACATAAGAATTTCGGATAATCCCCATCCTATAGAGATAAGGTATTTTTAACCCCACCCTTGAAGAAATCCAATAATTCCCATAGGGTTTGAAAAGAAGAATAGAAACATCCCCAACCCATATGGACGGGGGATTTTTCAACATTAAAATCCACTCCTCAGTTGGAATTAGTTTTTAACGAATATGTGATAATTCCACAAAATGAATCCACCTAATTAGTGTTGTCCCATGATGTGGTACATTTATGGGAATCATTCGTGGCTGAAATATCTGGAGATCCCTTTTGGGTTACTACCCATCAAACATATCCCAGAAAATAAAAAAAGAAGAGGAAAGGGTTTCCTGGAGGGCATAGTATAAGGTGATCTCATAAAGATACCGACATAATGCATGTGATGCATTACACATATATGAATGTCATTAATGTTGTCATAAAAGACCCTAAAAACATAATGCCACCTTAAAGGAGTCAAAAGAGGATTTTATGTTCATAATCTCCTCCACAATGAAACAAATAAAGGTGGTGTTTGTATATAAAACTAGCATATTTCATTCAATGTAGGAACTCCCTAAAATAATCCACCTTTACCTCTTCAAAGGGAATGCAATAATAAAGAGTAAGTGACAGACTATGTTTCACCTCCCTCATGGGGATGGTCAATCCCTTTCATTTGAGGAAATGTTTTCTTAGAAAGAAGGAGAGATGAAAGAGTTTTGAATACTCTATGTAGAGTTTCTCTAAGGCAACATTCTTACCAAATATTATCCCCATGTAGATCCCCAACTCACACTTACAATGGGTGCACCACAACAACTAGGGTTCTCCAAAAATATGGATGAAGATCGAGAATTACCTCCACAGATTGCACAACTAGAATAGAGTCATTCACGTCTTTACAAGCCTATCCCCATGGGTTACCCATGACAAATACTAGAAGTGCCACCAACAGTTGTCATACTGGTCAACACACCCATTCAAGCTCCAGCTGCCAGACCTACTCAGGTTTCAACTCATCCAGATATTCCTTTAATCTTATGAACACCGTTGGGACATTAATTACTCGATTAAAACCATAGAACAATGGCATGTGTCGATACAACCAGAAAGGAATTATTATCCCAAATGCTTGAATCCTACCAGTCCCCCACCAAACATTGGTAATACTATATTTCCAACTTTCAATGCCATAAGAGTCATAAAGCATTATTTGATGCATTTCATCTATAACAGTGATCCCATGATGGGTAACCCGAAATATTAATAGGTTGTGAACATCATGTCTTTCTTTTGATCATTACAAGGAATAGATTTTTGTGGTACACATGTTTTCAATCTCGATCGATTGCAGGATGAGAAGACCTCTATAAGAAATTCCACTTCCTTTTCACCTCAATTATGAGAAAGACAACAGTGTTTTACCTCACAAGCTAAAAACTATGGTAGAATAAAAGTGTCTCATATTTCATCCCTTTTTTGAAAGGACTTACATATTCCATAAACCAACCACTTCTGGAAGAATTGTTTTTGTACATCTATGTAGATAATATATGTAGATAATATATGTAGATAATCTATGTGGTGAATTATGCACACCATTTATTCCCATAAAATATATATGAGGGTTTTAATATTTGGACTCAATTTCTAAATAGTTGGATAACACCATGATAGAGACCTACGAAAAGTACCAGGTGATTCTAATGAATCTAGGATGGATGAAAAAATAAGTATAGGCCACTACATTTACACATAAGTAGACCCCTCTACCTACTCCCATCTCAATGCCTACACCAAACGTGCATCCCAACCTCTTGAGTGTTAGAATCAATGACTATATCACTAGTATGATCAAAGAGATCAAAGATGAAAACATTTTGAGGAGATGAAAAAATGTGTCCACTCTTTTTGAAACGATCAAGCCCCAACTACTTTATATGGGTGTTTGGAAACAACATAATCCGATCTCAAAATAAAGAGAAGACTAGAAAATAAGATGACTAATATATCCCAAACTATTTTCAATTTTTTCATATTTTAGGGAACCCCATCTATTGTTGTTTTATTTCCAAAGACCTCCTAAAAATATGGTGGACTTTGGGAACCTGAAATTAAAATATTATCCATCCTAGGTAGCATGGGTTTTTGCTAATAATTGGGAAGATGGAGGTGAATGGAATGAAGTCAAAAGAAAGATTACAAAGATGTTTGGGGTCTAGATGGTCAGAATAATGATCTACCAGACTAATTATATTCTATAAGAACAACTAAAATTGAAACTTGTATCCCATACTGATACCTTCTCTGCACAATGAGCTTCTTCAATAGATTAGTACTTTGAATACCAATCCTTAAAAAGAAACATATCCAAAAGGATAAATGGAAAATAGATTAAGACTAGATCATTTCGAGTCCATATTTATCCTTGACCATAGATAAAATCAATCCAACCATCCCAAAACTACAGGCACTACCCCTCCAAATGATGTGAAATGAATTGGCCCATCAGGTAGAATCATCACAAGAAGAAGAATTGATATTTTCTTCCATTAGTATTATTCAGTTAATAGATCCCATTGCATGTGTTGATTTTGATTATGAACCCAATTAACCATAAATTGATTCGGGATCTGAAGGATGAGGTCATCGATATCAAGGATACTGAGGAATATGTGGTCGTTCTAGGAGCTACTACATTAGCCAAACCCTTTCTTGAACAATACAAGCAGCCCAAACTCCTAGGAAATCTCTCCCAATAAGCTCAGAAAGAACAAGATTATTTTTATACCACACATGACATGGATTTCCCTGACATTATAATCTTGCAGGGCTAGTTAGAGGAAACATCACTAACCCTGCGGTGGGTTAGCATATCTAGGCAACGTAATCTGACAAGAACATGAGCACATCCAGCTTCTACTATTAGGTAATTCCCATCCACATAAAGAACATAAAATAAAAATGATTCTATAAAATAATATCACTATTTGGGGAACCAGAAACCTATGGATAAAAATATAATGTATTGAAGAAACTGGACCATGTGGAAGCCAAATTATCAGTCTTGAATTCCATTTGTCTATCTAAGGACCTCGAAGAAGTAGTTATTGGGGAGTTATCAATACCTTATAAATATGATGTCGAGGATTCCACCATCGACATATATCATGAAGATAATGATTTGATATAATTTCATGTATTCCTCACTTTCACAGACCAGGATGAGGATGTTGTCATACAAAGAAATTCCATACCCATATATAAATCTAGTAGAATAAATGAAATTGATATCTGAACAGTTATAATTAAAAATGGATCAGTGATCAACCTCCCTCTAGTCAGGAAACTTCTACAGCTTTGCCTAAATGAATCTCCCTTATCTCCCACCACCCTGATTTTATTGGTTTGTGAATTGAATGAGCAAGATACTCTCATCAAGATCAGACTTTGAAAACAATTTAGGGATCTCATGTTCGAATAAGAATTCAAGGTCGTCTGATAGGGTATAACATTGAATGAAATTCTAGGAAGACCTTGGCTACATCATCTAGCATCAATTCCTTCATTATAGTTTCTCAAATATTATGTCAACATCTTTAATGGGACATTTTACTGTGAAAAGGACCCATTAAAATCCTATGACACATAATAAATGGATCTATAAACCTATCATAAGGTATAAAAACATATCATGACTGATGATGTTACTTGAATAAATTACTTAAATGGATTGTATTTGATCGCAACTAACCCTTTCAAGAAGCTTAGTGAAGAATTCATGCTTCTTATTAATCAAATTCAATGGATGGTCCCAAATTCAAACACTCATTCTTGAAAATCTATGATGTCAACTATGGTAATTGAGATCTATAGAAATAGAGAAATTATCAACTCTCAATTTTATGGAAAATCATGAATGAAAATTTTATTTATTTGTCTTCATGAGGTCCAACGATGTCCGGTTTTGTTAACTATACTGGGAGAAGCTATCATGACAACAGAAGAAAGTGAAGGGATTCATTCTCAGTCCCACATTCCCATTTCAAGACTCTATGTAAGCTCCATGCAAGCAGGTGAGCCTGAAATGATAGCCTCTACATCTAGATATCCAAAGGACGGTTCCCCTCTCCCCTTTAAGAAACTTGTTTTATCATCTACCCCCTGAAGAATCATAAGAAGAAGAGCATGATCATGAGGAATAAGATGTAGATATTAGGGATTCCCCTCTAGAATATGAATAAGGTGTCTCTACCACCATGAATCTATACAATTTGAATAAGGTGTATCTACCACCATGAATAAACTTAGATAGATAAATCTGGGTAAAAAAGAAGATCCCCACCCCAAACAGTTTAGTGTGATCATGAATCTAGATGAATAAGAGTTATATTCCTCCTTATTAAACCTATAACGTGATGTTTTTTCAATGAAATAATTAGATATTATATTCCTTAACCATGAGATGGCTACCCACTACATAGATTTTCCAGAACATCATTGGGGATACAAGAAAGCAGCTAGGAGGATGCACCCAACTCATGCTAAAAAAAATTATTGTTGTAGTGGAAAACTCATTAAGAATGATTTTATTTTTTATGTACAATAACCAAAATTTCAATCCAACATTGTCCCTCTGAATAAGAAGAATTTTAAAAATCGTTTTTTCATTGATTTCAGAGATCTCAAATGGACTTTTTCTAAAAGATAACATCACCATCCCAATCAAAGAACTCTTAATTGATACAACGGCTGGTTACCAAGAACTCCATTTCATGGATGCCTATTTTGGTTCTAACAAATTCGCATGGCCCTAGAAAATGAGGAAGCCAAAAATTTCATAACCCCTTTGGGAGTATTTTTCTATCGAGTAATGCCCTTTTCTAGAAGAATGCCAACACCACATATCAATACACCATGAACCTCATTTTCACACACTTTTTTGGAAATGTTTGTTGAATGCTACATTGATGAACTATTAGTCACATCATGGAAATGTTCTTACCACCTGGGTGAACTAGAAACCATCTTTATCAAGCTTCGATAGAATAATCTTCATATGAACCCCTTGAAATTTGATTTTAGGGTAACCTATAAAAATTTGTCATCTTTTTCTTATGACATCTCTGCATAAATGTTTATCATGAGAAGACAAAATATATAAATAGAATTTCAGCTCCTCAAAACATAAAAGAGTTCAGAGGACATCGATAAAACATGGCCTAAATCAATCACATAATAGAAAATATTCAATCCTGGAGTTTACACTAACTAAACTGAGGAAAAAGGGGGTCATATATGAGTAGAACAATTACTATCAAGAATAATTTAATGATCTCAATAAACAAATCCTGAGACCACTGGTATTGATGTTATCTGTTGAAGGAAAACCAATCATTCTTTATGTGACGACACTGGAATGATCATTGGGTGATTTTCTGGGGTAGAAAATTGATATTGGGAATGACAGCATCATTTATTATCTTAGTCTAACCTTGACTGAAATTGATACTCGTTATTCAAATATTTATAAGAGATTCCTACAATTAATATTTACAATTTTAGAAGATGAAGCACTGTCTTCAGAATCATGAAGTCCACCTAGTTTCTCACAATAACCCACTTAGATTTATCCTCAGTTGTCCTATACTGATGAGACATTTGGCCGAATGTTCAGTTATTCAATAATAGTTCGATATACAATTTCTTCCTTAGAAAGTAGTGCAATGCTAGTCCTTGACATATTTTCTCACTGAGCATCCATATGAAGAGGGGATGTCATTAGATAAATAATCACTTGATAAAGTGGTATTATCTATTTAGGATACCCCCCAATAATGGGAAATTTATTTTAATAGTGCATCCAGGAGTCCAATGGGGAAGATAATGGAAGAAAATAAGATTAACAAAGTTGGGTTTGGGGTTGTGCTTATCTATCCGGAGAAGGAAGTATTATTATAATCTTTCCTGTTATCAGAGGGTGGTATGAACAATGATTGAAAAAATTATGCTCTTACTATAGGACTATAATTGGGACTTTAAATATTTGTAAACTACCTGGAGGTGAATGATGACTCACAGTAGGTAATCAAGAAGAGAAATAGATACTACAAAATTAGTAAAGTATAGATAATCCCCTTTTGTGATTATGTTTGAGGGTTAATGTCATAATTTCTCTCATATTTAACATAGAATTACATCCTTTGATCACCGCATGCCTAGGAAAATATATTGTCAAATGTAGCTACAACCCTAGTATATTCAAACTATGAGTAAAAAGTTATCAGCATTTCTCATTATTGCATGGTATCACCTTTTGATCGAGTAAAAAAAATTATTAATGTTATCAGACCCATTCCCATGCCATATGGTTCTACCAGGGGATGGATGATGCCCCTGATAAACTACCTTTAGTATAAAAAACTCCCAATAGATTGAATTGGAAGAAAAAAGATCTGGGGGTGAGCATCAAATTTTAATATTTTTGATATCTCAAATCGCCATAAAATCCACTACAATCGAGGCTTTGATGGGCTCATTATTTTATGTGTTGATGGTAGAGAGACAATGATTGTCATAGAAGAAGTACATGTAGGATCCTATGGTGCCCACCAATATGAGTATAGGCTTTCTAATCAAATCCAACAGCTTAGATAATTCTGCCCTTCAATGACATAAGATTTCTTAGATTTCACTAAGAAATTTTATTCATTTCACATTCATGTGAAATTTATTCACAATCCCATATATTTTCTTCATTCATCCAAATACTCCATTCCATTTTCCACATGGATAATGGATGTTTTTTGAACATATCCTTTAGCTATGGCTAGGTAGTTCAAGTATATCCTTACTACTACCGATTTCATCTCCAAGTGGACCGAGGCAATAACAATTAAAGAATTACGAGCCAAAAGCATTGTAATCTTTTTCAAAGTAAACCTCACAACATATTTGGTGTCCCATATACCATATTTATGGAAACTAGCACATATTTTTTTCTTCTGAGGTAAAAAACCAATATCAATAGTTCAGTATCAAATCAAACCATTCAATCCTGTATCATGTAGTTGATAATGGAAAGATATAGGCTTTTAGAAATACCTTATCGAACATAATCCATATGATGTTTGATAAAGATAAGAAATCATGGCATAATAAGATCTCACACAACATATAGGATTACCAAAAAATAAAATATACTATAATATGATAAATAAAACTCTTTGGTGTATGGAATATAAGACCCTAGCCTTAAACCTTACTTAATCTTGAGTTATTACAAGATTACACATTGAGGATCTTTTTAGGTTTAGAGTTTTAGAGAATTAGATCATGAAACATGCATTACATTCCACATTTAAACAAAGTGGTTACATAAAAGGCAGTATTCATTCTTCCCATCAATAAAAACATATTTAAAATAAAACATGGATTCTTTCTTAACACATCCTAGACACTATCATCACATCATGTACCTTTCCCTTGACCTGTGAAAAAAATTTCAAAAACATGGGATGAGTATAAAAATCTCAGTAAGGGTTATAAAAATATGGAAAGGAAACATGAGTTCATATATACATAAGAATGAAATCATACTTTACCCATAAAACATAGGAACTTTAACATACCTCATCAAATCATTAATAAATCATAGAAATTATAAGACATAAAAGGTAAATTGAGGCATTCATAACATTATTACGTAGGGAGTAACCCTCTTGTTTACGTTTGGAATACCCACCATAGTATATTCCCTAAATCACTTCGGAGAAACCTTAACGTTTCACTCCTTCACGTTACCCAATGCATTGGAGAGCTATATCAGGCTCAGCCGCCCTTAGTTTATCACGGAACCACCCATCTTCATAATAATGCCCAAGAACATCAACATAATCGTATCACATAAAACATGCATAAAGGAAACATAACATTTCATCCTTTCAATCACCAGATATAAATACAACACATTGATATAAAAACATTATGAAAACCATTTTCAATACCAAAATAAAAGAAAAGTAAAACATGGTATTTATTTTTCTTTTAAAAAGAAGGTATGGCTTGTAGAGGAAGCTGAAACTCAAATAATGGTCACGACGGCGGAGAAGTCGTTGTCGCCGCATACGTACGACAAAACATTCCCTTTTGTCGTTTAATAAACACTTCATATAAAAAAGATTCATTTTGAATAAACGTAAAAGTCAAAGTGGTTTATACTCCGTATAAAAGAAGGTTGTGTATAAAACAGAATATGCCTCAATGAAAGGAGATTGAGACGAAGTCCCTTCCAAAGACGGTATCCTTGGTTTAAGGATAAATCAATTACATAATTATGTGTGACTAAATAATACACCAAATATAAGTGGATATTAAGTGTAAAATAATCAAAGGTCATTCACACATATTCAAAGGATGACATATTCAATAACTACATGTCGAACCCAAAGAAATCGAAATTGGGTTAAGAAGATCCCTTGACAGCCTAACAGCGTCACATCAAAATGAGTTGATGAGAGATAAAAAAAAGGGTATCTCATCACTTGGACATACAATTTACATCTATAATGATATATGAGAACATATCCCAACATAACAATATGTAAATTAAAAGAGCCAACAAAAGAATCCTTTTAAAAAGAGGTGGGTGAAAGGTTCCCTTACCGACATGGGTATCTTTTGAAACATACACCTCGTGAAAGAAAGACAATAAAACATTGATGTAAATACTCATAAAAGAAAGTATATTAAACAATGAGTAAAATAATGGGTAGTACATACACCACTCAAATGAAATTATGGCAAATGTAGCATAAATCTCACGGGAATAAAAGTGAGATGAAAATCCCTTACGAAAACTCGGCAGCCTAACGACGCCACATAAAACTTACAAAAATGTATTGATGAGATAAAATAGGGTATATCATCATATTAACATAATTTTTATAGAAAGTGGAATATAAAATAACATCCCCCAACATAAAAAAGAGGATATTAAAAGAAGTTACATAAAGGAGAGTACTTAAAAAGAAAGAGAGAGGTTAGATCTCTTACGAAAATTTGGCAGCCTAACGGCGCCACTCAAAACATCCAAAATGGATTGATGAGAGAGAATAGGGTCTCTCATCACATGAACATAAAAATTAAAGTAAGATTAATATAAAATAACATCCCAATAACAAGAAAGATGAGCTTTAAAAGGAATGACATCAAAGAGTGTACTTAAAAAGGAAGAGTGGAGTAGGATCCCTTACCTCAAGTCCAACTTGTCTTGTTCGTTTCTTTATATTCCTGAATAATAAACTTTGGTCAATTAATAATTATCTAAGTACCTACTTTAGAGATTATTATTCAGTTCATATCACAAAATATAATGTTATAATAATTGTTTAATAATGTTAGTTCATATCAGACGTTTTTTCCAAAGTTTGGTACATGAGCCAAAAATGAACTTGTTTAAAAAAAGATTGCCCATGTAGTTATAAGTAAATAATTTCCATAATAGTATTAATGATTAAAATATAATATATATCCAGTAAATATTCATTTTATACTATTCCATATCATTTCGAGATAAAAAACAAAAAGCACCGTTCATGGAGATGGTAGGCCGTACGTACGCATGAATGCTACTTTCATTTATTTGTCATATTAATGGAATTAAAACAAAATGAGAGAGATATATATATGTTATAATTCTAGAATGATATCCATAATTTAGATTTAATATATTACATATATATCCATTATATATATGTACTTATAATATTACATAACATTTTGAGATAAGAAATCAAATGTACCGTTCATGGAGATGGTAAGCCGTACGTACGCATGAATGCTACTTCCATTTCTATTCCATATTTAATGGAATTAAAACATAATGATACATAAAAGTATTTTAATTCCAGTATGTTATCATATATAATATCATTATATATATCCTTTATACATACCACATATGGTATTAACGAATCCAATCACTTTGAGGGGGCGGTAGTCCGCAATTCCTTAAATGAAGATATCGCGTTTACCCATAATGGAAACCATAAAGGTATGACATAAATGAAAAATAAAGAAGCTTAAGTAAAACATAAACATAATATATATCATATATAAATATAGTGTCATCTTAATGGACACCTTTGAAGGTGTTATAAGAATGTTGAACAATCATCGTTTCGGGAGGCAGAAATTCGCCATCCACGGAAACAGTATGTTATTTAACCATTATATGTAGGTGTGTGTAAGTGTAGCTAGAATACATCTTATAAAAACATCCTAGTATATTTAATATACTGGCTTTGTTACAAAATAAATGAATAAAAAGATTTTATGGGGTTGGAGAAACAAAATAAAACAAAAAGACACAAGTGAAGACATTACCTTAAAATCGGGTAGCTCTCTTTGGTTTGAGCTCAAAGGCATCCTTGGGAAGACTTCTGCCCAAAGTGAGGCTTCAAGGAGTTAGAGAGGGAACTAGAGAGACAAAGTGGGAAGGGTTTGTCTAAGCCAAAGGCTTTGGGAGTGTGGGTAAGGAGACAGAGGTGGGGGCGTTTTATAAGAGGAGAGGAGGGTCACTCTTCTAAAGTTACAAAATGTTACTTTATTTTCAAAAGAGTTTCGGATTTTAAAGCTCCCACATTAATTTATTTCGAGGATAAGGTGATAAGGGTTCGAAATCCACTCATCCAATAGGTTTTAGACATGTGTAGGTCTTAGATATTACATTATCTTTCCATTTTATTTAAATTGTTAAATAATGAGGTCATCGCTGCATCAACATGATGTCATAAATAATTTAATTTATTTAATGTCTAAAAATTGATAAAAAAAATACTAGGATGTAGGAAATATTTTTATATTTCCAATGAATATTTATAGTCAAAAATATTACTTGTATAACCCCATGTAAAAATTGTTTTAGTAAAACATCTCATGTTTGTGTCATTTTTACTTTAACATTAAATAAAAAGATATTTATGTCATTTTCCAACCAAAGTCGCTCCATGGGGTCCCCAAGATGACCCATGGATTTTATTGTTCGGACATGACACATCCAACGAGGGTAGGACATGTGTCTAGGTCATTTCATTCTGTTAAAACATTATTCTTACCATAAACTACACTAATTACCTCTAATCGTGATTAAAAACATAATAAGTTACTATTCACCAAAAAAAATTATTTTTATCCCATTGAACCACAGTTTACTTCTTAATGACAACCATTCATGTCATATTTTTTAAATTCAAAACACAAAGATGGAAAAATTTCATTTAAACGGAAAAATCAGTTTTTATAAGTACCACTTAGTAGTTTCACTATTAATAAAAAATTAAAGTTTTTCAGAAAAATCCCAAAAATTCACCCTAAGCTATATTTGATATTCCGAATTCAAAAATAAAGTCTATTTTAAAAAATTAAAAACATATAAGTCACATTAATTAATTTAATAATTAATTCCTGCTTTCAGAGCAAATAGCGTGTTTTTATGAAACAATAAGTATCAAAAGATTGACACGAGTTTAAGTCTGATTTCAAAATGAAATTAATTCCAATGACCAATATTGGATTTAATGGTAAAAATATATTCAAATTTAACTTTAAAACCAATTCAAAAGATAATCTAATCATATAAATAAATTATATTAAAAAGGGGTTTTGAATTTAAATACAACGTTTTACACTATTCATTAAAAAAATGAACTTTATCGGAAAGATACCAAAAATTTACACAAAGTAAATTTTGATGTCCCGATTCTTAAGAAGAGTTTTATTTGGTCCAATATAATGTATAAGAGTGAACAAAACTATATTTAGTGACGATTCACCATCAAAAGGCGATAAGTGAATCTTTAGTGAAAACTAGGGCATATAGGCCTAAAATTGAATTCTTTCCATATTTTACGCCTTTATCTTTTATTGGATAAATGTAAAAACATTTAAAAACATATATAATCATATTTTAGTTATTTCTATCCATTCTATCCAATACAACGGCTACATGTTAACAACCATTTAAAATAATATTATTTTATTATTAGAGTGCAACGTAAGATTCCCAAGAAACTCATTGTTGCGTGTTGGGTACGCCATCGAGCATAGCGTCCCCTTTAAAGTAATATTAATATTTTATTCACAAATATGGATAAATATGAAAATGTAATATTCTTTATTTACCTGTGGTGATACATCCTTCCCCCCTTTTGGGAATTGCATCCTCTCAATTTTTAAAATTGAGCTTGGAAACATCCTTGAAAGTCCCACATCGGAACAAGAGTCGGTAAAACAATCACTTTAAAATAAAGGAAGATAAGTACAGAGGTCACCCAAGTTAACCCATACTAGTATCCCATGTAGAAAAACATAGACATGGAAAAAAAATCAAAGGGTCATGTTCTTGAGGGAGAGTGATAGTAAACTTGTCTAGGAGAAAGTTAACCATAAGAAAATCACAAACTTGTGATGCGTTAAACGGTATTCGATTCCCCAGTAAGAAAAGTAAATAGACAACATTTTTGTTTTAAGTTACTTTTTATTGAGGAATTTATTCATAAGGAAACATAATCACTTATCATGTTGACTTTCAACTTTTACTAGATTCTTTAATAAAAATCATATTTTTTTCCAAAAGACGAGTATTTAGGGAGACTTGTTCGCATTAAGAGTACTATAATCAACTTCTAGAGAATCACCTAATCCACAAAAGATAACTATATACTTCCCACATCATTATACTTTAACCAAAACCAAAACCAAAATGGTTAGTACAAGATCAGATAATCCAGAAAAGGATAACCCTTTATAAAAAGAAAATCTATTCTTAATCTCCCAAAATTTGTCCAACAAAACCCAAAGTTCAACGAGGACCATTATATAATCAATTTGTTCATAAAATTCTTAAAAGTAAACCAAAATAAGATTGAAACCCAAATATTTGAAGGATTTAGTCACATAGTCTTCCAAGTTAAATCATAACATTTATCTCCAAACAACATCAGTTGCTCCTAAAGTCTCGTATTGAAAAGTAATTAACCTAATCACATATCCTCCATGATAGGTTAATAATTTTCATAAATAACCCAAAATAAACTTACTCTTAATTCTTAAAATAATATAACTAAAAAGAATCATTCAAACTAACCAGGGACTTCACGTAGTCTAGTGGTAGGTGATAAATACTAGTCGCACTTTGGTTGTGGGTTCGATTCCCGCAACTTGGTCCGATGCGACGGGTAGTCACGCGGTCTGCGTGTTGTCCTATTTCCAAAACTATATAATTCTAAAATCATTCCCCAAAAAGAGATAAAATCATCAAAATAACCATAACATAATTTAACCTCAATTTTATCTCATGCCTTTCATTTTCCATCATAACATATAATAACCCATAATTACCTCAAATGTAAGGATCATATAAACCCTAATGGTTACGTTTATAATTATTACCTTAACTTCCACATCGATTGGTCATCTCGTACATGATGCATTATAGAACATACCAAGGTTCAAGTGGTTGATCATGACTCCTTGATAGTTTGTTTAGAACAACCACGAGTTTCCTCATTGAATCCCCCATTTTATCTAGTATCTTAATCATAGAACCACCACAGTTTCCTTCAAACCGTTGTCTCTTTGGTGCCTGCTAGATCCATCCATTCTCTAAAAACAGAAATGTCAGTGTGAGTATATCAACAAAACCATCATGTACTAATGAGGAAGATAAAAACTAAGATATACTTACTCATTCACTTTATTTAAAACTAGGACTCTTTCTGAAATCCTAACCATTATGGTAATGCCACTTATTCTTAAAGAATACCCTAACCTCTAAAGTTATCTAAACCGACCTTTGATACCAACTATAAGACCCCGGCCTTAAACCTTACTTAATCTTGAGTTATTACAAGATTACACATTGAGGATCTTTTCAGGTTTAGAGTTTTAGAGAATTAGATCATGAAACTTGCATTACATTCCATATTTAAACAAAGTAGTTACATAAAAGACAGTATTCATTCTTACCATCAACGGAAACATATTTAAAATAAAACATGGATTCTTTCTTGACACATCCTTGACACTATCATCGCATCATGTTCCTTTCCCTTGACCTGTGAAAAACATTTCAAAAACTTGGGATGAGCATAAAAAGATCAGTAAGGGTTATAAAAATATGGAAAGGAAACATGAGTTCATATATACATAAGAATGAAATCATACTTTACCCATAAAACATAGGTACTTTAACATACCTCATCAAATCATGAATAAATCATAGAAATCATAAGACATAAAAGGTAACTTGAGGCATTCATAACATTCTTACGTAAGGAGTAACCCTCTTGGTTACGTTTGGAATACGCACCATAGTATATTCCCTAAATCTCTTCGGGGAAACCTTAACGTTTCACTCCTTTGTGTTACCCAATGCATTGGAGAGATATATCGGGCTCACCTGCCCTTAGTTTATCACGGAACCATCCGTCTTCATAATAATGCCCAAGAACCTCAACATAATCGTATCACATAAAACATGCATAAAGGAAACATAACATTTCTACCTTTCAATCACAAGATATCAATACAACACATTGATGTAAAAAAAATTTGAAAACCATTTTCAATACCAAAATAAAAGAAAATTAAAACATGGTATTTATTTTTCTTTTAAAAAGAAGGTATGGCTTGTAGAGGAAGCCGAAACTCAAATAATGGTCACAACGGCGGAGAAGTCGTTATCGCCGCATACGTACGACAAAAACATTCCCTTTTGTCGTTTAATAAACACTTCATATAAAAAAGATTCCTTTTGAATAAACGTAAAAGTCAAAGGGGTTTATACACCGTATAAAAGAAGGTTGTTTATAAAACAGAATATGCCTCAATGAAAGAAGATTGAGACGAAGTCCCTTCCAAAGACGGTATCCTTGGTTTAAGGATAAATCAATTAAATAATTATGTGTGACAAACGAATACACCAAATATAAGTGGATATTGAGTGTAAAATAATCAAAGTTCATTCACACATATTCAAAGGATGACATATTCAATAACTACATGTTGAACCCAAAGAAATCGGAATTGGGTTAATAAGTTCCCTTGACAGCCTAACAGCGTCACATCAAAATGAGTTGATGATAGATAAAAAAAGGGCTTCTCATCACTTGGACATAAAATTTACATCAATAAGGATATATGAGAACATATCCCAACATAACAATATGTAAATTAAAAGACCCAACAAAAGAAGTCTTTTAAAAAGAGGAGGGTGAAAGGTTCCCTTACCGACATGGGTATCTTTCGAAACATACACCTCGTGAAAGAAGGACAATACATCATTGTTGTAAATACTCATAAAAGAAAATATAATACACAATGAGTAAAATAATGGGCAGTACATACACCACTCAAAGGAAATTATGGAAAATGTAGCATAAATCTCACGGGAATAAAAGTGAGATGAAAAATCCCTTATGAAAACTCGGCAGCCTAACTACGCCACATAAAACTTACAAAAATGGATTGATGAGATCAAATAGGGTATCTCATCATATTAACTTAAAGTTTATAGAAAGTGGAATATAAAAGAACATCCCCCAACATAAAAAGGATGATCTTAAAAGAAGTGACATAAAGGAGAGTACTTAAAAAGAAAGAGAGAGGTTAGATCTCTTACGAAAATTTGGCAGCCTAACGGCGCCACTCAAAACTTCCAAAATGGATTGATGAGAGGGAATATGGTCTCTCATCACATGAACATAAAAATTACAGTAATATTAATATAAAATAACATCCCAATAACAAGAAAGATGAGCTTTAAAAGGAATGACATAAAAGAGTGTACTTAAAAAGAAAGAGTGGAGTAGGATCCCTTACATCAAGTCCAACTTGTCTTGTTCGTTTCCTTATATTCCTGAATAATAAACTTTGGTCAATTAATAATTGCCTAAGTACCTTCTTTATAGATTATTATTCAGTTCATATCACATATTATAATGTTATAATAATTGTTTAATAATGTTAGTTCATATCAGACGTTTTTGCCGATGTTTGGTACATGAGTCAAAAATGAATTTGTTTGAAAAAAGATTGCCCATGTAGTTATAAGTAAATAATTTAAAGAATAGTATTAATGATTAAAATATCATATATATCCATTAAATATTCATTTTATACTATTCCATATCATTTGGAGATAAAAACGAAAAGCACCGTTCATGGAGACGGTAGGCCATACGTACGCATGAACGCTACTTTCATTTTTTTGTCATATTAATGGAATTAAATCAAAATGAGATATATATATATATATGTTATAATTCAAGAATGATATCCATAATTTAGATTTAATATATTACATATATATTCATTATATATATGTACTTATAATATTACATAACATTTTGAGATAAGAAATGAAATGTACTGTTCATGTAGACGGTAAGCCATACGTACGCCTGAACCATACTTCCATTTCTATTTCATATTTAATGGAATTAAAACATAATGATACATAATATTATTTTAATTACAGTATGGTATCATATATAATATCATTAAATATATCATTTATACGTACCACATATGGTATTAACGAATCAAATCACTTTGAGGGGGCGGTAGTCCGCACTTCCTTAAATGAAGATATCGCGTTTACCCATAATGGAAACCATAAAGGTATGCCATAAATAACAAATACAGAAGATTAAGTAAAACATAAACATATTATATATCATATATAAATATAGTTTCATCGTAATGGCCACCTTTGAAGGTGTTAGAAGAATGTTGAACAATCATCGTTTCGGGAGGCAGAAATTCGCCATCCACGGAAACAGTATGTTCTTTAACCATTAGATGTAGATGTGTATAATTGTAGCTCTAATCCTTCTTATAACAACATCCTAGTATATTTAACATACTGTATTTGTTACAAAATAAATTATTAAAAAGATTTTAGGGGGTTGGAGAAGCAAAATAAAACAAAAGGACACAAGTGAAGACATTACCTTAAAATCGGGTAACTCCCTTTGGTTTGAGCTCAAAGGCTTCCTTGGGATGACTTCTGCCCAAACTGAGGATTCAAGTAGTTAGAGAGGGAAGTGGAGAGACAAATTGGGCAGTTTGGCCGAGCTAAAGGCTTTGGGAGTATGGGTAAGGAGGTAGAGGTGGGGGCCTTTTATAAGAGGAGAGGAGGGGCACTCTTGTAAAGGTACAAAATGTTACTTTATTTTCAAAAGAGTTTCGGATTTTAAAGGTCCCACATTGATGTATTTAGAGGTTAAGGTGATAAGGGTTCTAAATCCACTCATCCAATAGGTTATGTACATGTTTAGGTCTTAGATATTACATTATCTTTCCATTTTATTTAAATCGTTAAATAATAAGGTCATCACTGCATCATCATGATGTCATAAATAATTTATTTATTTAATGTCTAAAAATTATAAAAAAAATACTAGGATGTAGGAAATATTTTTATCTTTCCAATGACTATTTATAGTAAAAATTATTACTTGTATAACCCCATGTAAAAATTGTTTTAGTAAAACATCTCATGTTTGTGTCATTTTTACTTTAACATTAAATAAAAAGATATTTATGTCATTTTCCAACCAAAGTGGATCCATGGGGTCCCCAAGTTGACCCATGGATTTTATTAGTCGGCCATGACACATCCAAAGAGGGTAGGACATTTGTCTAGGTCATAGAATTTTATTAAAACACTATTCTTACCATAAACTACACTAATTACCTCTAATCGCGATTAAAAACTTAATAAGTTACTATTCACCAAAAAAATTATTTTTATCCAATTGAATCACATTTTACTTTTTAATGACAACCATGTATGTTGGATTTTTGAAATTCAAAACAAAAAGATGGCAAAATTTCATTTAAACAGAAAAATCAGTTTTCATAAGTACCACTTAGTGGTTTCATTATTCATCAAAAATTGAAGTTTTTCAGAAAAATCACAAAAATTCACCCTAAGCTATATTTGATATTCCAAATTAAAAAATGAAGTCTATTTTAAAAAATTCAAAACATATAAGTCACATTAATTAATTTAATAATTAATTCCCATTGTCAGATCAAATAGCGTGTTTTTATGAAACAATAAGTTTCAAAATATTGACACTAGTTTAAGTCTGATTTCAAAGTGAAATTAATTCCAATGACCACTATTGGATTTAATGGTATAAATATATTATAATTTAACTTTAAAACCAATTAAAAAGATAATCTAATCATATAAATAAATTAGATTAAAAATAGGTTTTGAATTAAAATACAACATTTTACACTATTCATTAAAAAAATGAACTTTATCGGAAAGATACCAAAAATTTACACAAAGTAAATTTTGATGTCCTGATTCTTAAGAAGAGTTTTATTTGGTCCAATAGAATGTATAAGAGTGAAAAAAACTATATTTAGTGACGGTTCTCCATCAAAAGGCGATAAGTGAACCTTTAGTGAAAACAAGGGAATATACGCCTAAAATTGAATTCTTTCCGTTTTTTAAGACTTTATCTTTTATTGGATAAATGTAAAAACATTTAAAAACATATATAATCATATTTTAGTTATTTTTATCCATTCCCGCCAATACAATGACTACATGCTAACTACCATTTAAAATAATGTTATTTTATTATTAGAGTGCAACGTAAGATTCCCAAGCAACTCGTTGTTGCGTGTTGGGTACGCCATTGAGCATAGCGTACCCTTTAAAGTCATATTAATATTTTATTCACAAATATGGATAAATATGAAAATGTTATATTCTTTATTTGCTTGGGGTGTTACATAGAACATATGCAGTCATGCCCAATGAAGTTCACATGTGTTCGATATGTCTTTCCATTTATCACCAGCTATATGTGGATGAAAAGTATCAATTAAAACTCTATGAACTATATGATATGGATGAAAATATATTGAACAATTTGTATCACTAGGAGATATATTAGAACCATATTTTAGGGCCCTTTAACAAGAAATCCAACATTCATTCATCCCCCAAAAGAGACTTGGTTTTGTTACTTAGGATTATAATTATCCCAAGAAAGATTCCACCAATGCTTGATCCAAATTGATAGGGAACTTATTCCATACATATGATCCACTCTAATGGAGCGTATTCCTTGATCTCAATGGATGGAGAACAGATTGAAACTCTAACCAATGTAAGGTTCCCGAAGAAGTAAGTTTTTCAATAACACAGAGGTTTCTCTAGTATAATGATGTTAAACTACATAACGACCATCATTCTAGTTCCATGAAGTTAAACTACATTACAAACATCATGCAAGTTTTATGATGTTAACATATTTAACAACCATCGTCCTCGTTTCATGATGTTAAACTACGTAACAACCACCATCCATGTTTTAGTAAGTTAAAATATGCAACCACAATTATCCTTATTGCATGACGTTAAACTATGTAACAATCATCATCATAGTTGAATGATGTTAAACCACATAACACCACACACTCATGATGCAAGATGTTAAAATTCATAGTTAGTCCTTATTGCATGACCATAAAATTCGCAACATGATGTCATTAAAACATGACAATAAACAACAATACACCTATTTTCATTACCATATGACTTTAAACTACATGGTTAACATCATTTTCAATCAATGTTATGAAACCAACAACATAACACGAGTTAGGATATCCCTTATGGTCCCTTAAAAAATTGGCCCATTTTTATAGGTATAAGTTCTAAAATTTTAACATCCTCACTATATGATCTTAAACTGCATGATCCATCCAAGAATTATGTGTGGATTTATTTTCACTCTAGTGAGAAATGTATTGATTCCCATGTCAATATTCATAGGTCTATCCATAACCATTGAAAAATTAATTCATTACCTTTGTATGAACTGTACCTTCACATGAAACTTTTCAAGAATGTTTGGTTTAATTCACTTTAAAATGTATCGTGTTTTGGGAATAAACATTGATTTAAAAAATATTATAAAATCCCATTTTATTAATGTCAAAACCTGAGTAATTATGGGTACCATTTTCTAGGAATATGTATGGTTTGATTCTCATTTTTATGAAATACATAGAGATTCCTAGACTTCTACCATTAGGCCCAACCACAACATTTTCATCACTTCAATTCGGTTCATCATCATCCTTACCTCATGATGTTTAATTACATAGAATTCCAAAAACTATATGTGTCTTAATTATTGTTATATTGAGATGTGTAGTGATGCATATATCTCTTATCTAATGTCCAAACGTAACTCAAAATCCCCAATTCCCTGCGTACAGATCTGACCTTCATGACGAACCTTATCCAGAACTGTGTATGGATTGATTATTATCTCACTGATATATGTAGTGATGCCTGGATCCTATATCATTACTCAACCACCACATAATTAACATTCCCCTACCCTTCACTTATGTTTCTCTTACACTTTAAAATAAACCTTCATCATGCCATGTTTCTCACACTGAGCACAAATCCCATGCGCATAGATGTTTGAAAATGATTTCCTCATAAGAGTATGGTGTATCTATTTATATTGGGTCTATTATTGTTCTAGATATAAAACTATAAAAGGCACACTAGACATCTTTACCACATCATGATGAACTGCACAACCATTTATGAATATGTTGTGTCTTGATTCTCACCCATATGAGATATGTAGTGATGTCCAAACCTTCAATCCTAGGCCTAGCAGAATCACAACATGGAAAACATTATACTCTCCCATGTAATATTTATATCTACATGAGGAGATCCAATATCAATTCCCTCTTTAGGTGTGAGCCCATATCTGTTAGAACAATGAGTGGGCAAATTATTTCTCTAAGAAGATACATAGTTATTCTTGGGACCTAGTCCTTGGATCACCTGTATTATCCTATTTCTCTTCATGTCGACACATCTTTGTCCTTACCACATGACATTAAATTTCATGGATATTTTACATGCCTCATAACGTTAAACTGCATAGTACCAATAGAATTTTCTATGGATTGATTCTCATCACACTGAAATACATAGTGAAGAATAATCCTTAGATCCTATTCAAAACCATAGTGTACGAAGAAACACCCCCAGTCCGACAAACAAACATAATCTTTGTTGGGTATTTCATTCTGGGTCCTCTCCTTCGAGATCCTACCAAGGAAACAAGAGATGTCCCCCTCATATATATGATTCATATCTATGTAAGGGAGTGAAAAATAATGTACAATGTCTGTCCAAGTGCTTCATTCACGCGCAAACACTTTTATCAAGCAAGTGAAACTCCTAATATTTGTCACATCTATATCTTGATAATCTTCCCTTAGTTCATGGTGACAAAATTTCAGATACCTGGAGGCTCATTTTATTGAAAATCCAGTACGCACCCTAGTTGGCCTTACATAAGTCTCCCACATAATGAGAAAGATAGGTGAAGAATAATACTATTTGAGCACGCAATGCGTTCCTTAGTTTTTCGTGTAAAAATATCCCACACATAGATTTTTAAACCACATGTAACTTTTCCCTTAGTATAAGCCTCTTGTATCCTCATTAGAATTGATGAAAATATGATGAAACCCATGATTTTAAAGAATCATCAATTGTTATCCTATATATCTATCTCATTTTTCTCTATCCCGATATAAGAACCCCCAAGAACATGGTTCAAAATTTCCTCCTCCAAATGATTGACACATATTGGGATAAACTTGATCTGAATATCCATACATATCTCTAAATTTATTCCTATGGGAGTCCTCGTGGTACGACCTAAAACTACATGCACTATACATCATACTCTTGCATCAAACCAATGTAGATTCCTCATCCCCCTGATTCTTTGGAAACAATGACAATTAATTTCACTTCTATATGTAGGCACTCCTCTCTACAAACCAAACTCAATACTTGGGGAGAGTTGAATATCCATAAACTTTCAACATATTTTATCGATAGAATCTTATAACTCACGAGGGATCCATTACATATAAATGAAGTTCACACCTCAGTAGTCCTTACAGAAGGCACCCACACAATGGTTCTATCGGTATAAGGATACTAAAACATGACTATGCAGTACATTCCTCAAATGGAAGTGCATAAAAAAGCCACCATAATAGTTTTTTCATGCAGTGGTAACTTCATTCTCAATAGTGACATCCTATAACATCATAAGAACTTTTTCTCATACAATTTCATGGATCCAGAGATCCCTAGGTTACAGTTTACTACTTTATCCTTCCATACCTAAATATAGTAGTACATTTTTAGAAAAATTATCAATAATGATGAAAAAATAAAACATTCGGTTGAAGATAAAATACCTGAAATTAAATCTCCATAATTTCCATGTTGCATGAACATAAATTGTAAAGTGTGATGTCCACGATGGATGAATTTAAACTGCATAGCTTGATGTTCATACTACATGACATTAAACAACATAACATAATATTTGTACCATAATATTTTAAAATACACAATCAATGTCTTAGTTTCACAAAGTTAAAATGAATGATACTTTTATCCTTTTTCAAAAAGAGTCATTCTCCCTAGACATTGGTTATCTTACAATGTGTACCAACCGTCACACACCTTATTTTTGTACGGGTGGTTTTCTATTCATGGCATGATGTAATGAAAATATTTCAATCATTTTCCAACATATTTCCTTGAAAAAACCACCCACTCTAGTCTTGAGACATCCAAATATTAAACATCATTTTCCCTCAGCAATAGAATATCAAAATTCATTAGATATAATTTACCTGACTATTCGGTACGTTCCCCAGCTGGACTTGAATTAGTTTCCCACATAATGGGCCTATCAGTCTAAGGATACCACTATACGACTCTATAGTACGTTCCCTAGTTGTAATTACATAAAACAAATCTCATAAAAGGGTCGAAAAATTGTGGTAACTACTATCTCACAAGATACATAATCTATTATCGAATACCATGTTTTAGATTTGGAGGCCACAAAATTATGTCTCATGATTCCCCAAGGATGTCTATGAAGAATGTCAGAACATTCATTACTATCAAGCCTTGATAGGGTCATTCATTCAAGAATTACGGTAAAAGTAGTGAGACCTAAAACAACATCCTCATTATATTGATTCACATGAACTTAAACTTCCCATACAAAAAGAGACATAATACGCACTAGGTTGAAAACCAACAAAGGAATATTTAAAAAACATTAGTGTATCAACTATCTAATTCTATTAATTTCATGATTTTCAAATAATATTTAGGAATGAAAATAACAGGGAATAAAAATTGCTAGGATGAAAACCCAAAACCAATGGCCTTATAAAAGTCCAAGTCTCACCTGTTATTTCACCCTTACATTGATCTTAGGTGAATGTAAGGGTAATGACATAAAAATACATAAAGATTCTATAGTTTTTAATACGACCCTAGAAATGGTCAAACTATAATCACTAGGACCCATGAATTAAAACAAGTATAGCATCATTACATACATGACATAGCACTGAATCCAACTTAATGATTTTGGAATGCATCAATGTTTCATATAGTTAACATAGAATAATATTCTTTTCATTATGAATGAATATAATTCTAGGGGGATTTTGTTGACACACAAAAATCATTTTGAGGCAGTTTTACATAGAATTTAAGCTGTGAACATTACATAGAAACCAAATTCTATGTTTGAGTATGAAATACACCTTAATGTCGGAATGAGTAGATTGCATTTCCTTATGTCATGATAGAAAATTTATACGATCAGGATTAAAAAGTTTGTTGCGGGACTCTCCATTTTCAATGGGATTCATTGATGATAGGTAAGGGACTAGACCGAAGGTCCAAGACTACATCCCAACAATGATTCCAAGCAGGGGTTAGGGGATGCATGCCCCAAGATATTGAGTAGCGAGTCAACCTAGTTGAGTTTCCCAATTACACTAAGCACTACCGGTGCGTAAGTACTTGCACAACCAACCTATGTGGCCAACCTACACAAGACACTACCAAAATATGACACATTCACTAATGGTCCTATATTTTCCTATTAATAGGATCATGAGGTCTTCATTTGTACATAATAATTTTCCAGAAGGCCGATTACTACTCTGATCACTCTAGTACTTAACTCAATCCCTCCCAAACCATATAAGTAGTTTTATAACACCAAAAAAAGAGGGAACTAAAGGATATTAGTTGAACTGAATTCCTCCAGGGGTTTAAAGAAAAAAACTATGAGAGTAATTCATCCAAACACTAATAAATAAAGACTAGCACACATTTCCTTTATTGTGGGAGTTACTTGACGTACCTCTAGGAACACATGTCGAGACCTTGGAAGGCTTGAGTAAGGTCTCAGCCAAGTGTTGTCACCCAGGTGTTCAATCACCAATGTTTCTCTAAATTCCCCTAGGACTACCGATTTATAATACCCCTTGCACAAGCCAACTTGGTTCAGCTTACTCTCTAACCTGCACGAGAAATTCCTGAGGCCTCCCTCTAAGACACTCATGGTATTGTATCCCCTCCTTTATCTACCTTGTTTGAAAGGGACAATGTTAAAACTTCTATCTAGACATCATGACATATAAAAACTTGGGAAAATGAAAATCATCATGTATCCCATTTGGATTTTGAATTTATAGGGTCATAGGTTTCCATAATTATCTATCCATAGGGATAGGATCCTCAGGTAATCTGTATATTTGTATATCAATAGTCACGAAGACCCTTATCCCAAAGAAATTGTGGAGGTGTTCCCGGTCTAGAGGATTATCATTAAACAATGTATGTCCCTTATCATATCTGAGAACCAAAGACTTCCAAGTATTTGGTAAGGATGAAACTTTCTTTTCCATTCAACATGGTATTGGACCCTCCCCCGCTATTAACCTAATATTAGGGAATCCCTTCAAGAGTAAGCCCCAATCTATTCATGTAGGAGGTTGCGGTCATGATCCTCCCTATATATAAGTTCTTATACATCATTAATTCTTTAATTTGGACTCACATTCAATTTAATGTGATGAGATAAAAGTATTGTATCCCCGACCTCTTCATATATAGCCCCAAATTCTTTTATCTTATCCCCAACCTCATCGAACAGTGAAGAAGGAAAGGTGTTTTGTTTTTTTGAATCTTCTGCTTCCTCTAGTTTCTCACACTCATCATGAATCACGTGGTCTTAAAGGCTAGTGATGATGATGACACCCACATGATCCACATAAAGTATTGAACTACAAGAACCTGGATTCTATCCAAAACAAAGATATATAAGACACCTACTTAAGGCCTGATCTCAAGGGTCATCTGCCTCAGAAGTTAATCCAAAATCAAAACCTCTAATTTTAGAGGAAATACTATTTTGTAATAAGCCCCAAATTAATCATCTAAAAGGTCCATACTCTTCTATGATTCATACCCTTGGGGGCCTCTATAGGCATGTGTCCATAACATAAAACTACATGGGATTTGATTCCCAACCGCATGGGATATATAAGAAACCTCCACGAGGTTAAAAACCAGCATCCCAAATCAACCCTATTCCCCCTGGGCCTCACTCTTGTTTGGGTTTAATTAAACATGAGAATACATATCTCACTTAGTTTCCTTAGGCTGTTTTAGTATAATTCCCACACCAATAGTTGTCTAGTTACTCTCTTCCTATACATCTTTTCCACATGAAATTAAACTGTAAAATTGTTTCCTTATTAAATGACCTTAAAAGGCATGATGTGCCCTGTTAAAAGGCACCAAACTATGTGGGTTCTGAATCCTATCATAAGGATACATTGGAAACCCATCTATGGGTTATATCCCGGCATCAAAAAAATTCATGTCTCCATGGATGATTATAAACTTCAACGTCACCTTCATCTTCCTAAGTGAAAATAAAATCCATAGTTCCCAAATATGTGGATAGAAAAATATTATCATTGTAATATTGAAAAATCTAATCTCTATGTAGTATATGGGAGGGAATCATTCATAAGGAACCTCAATACATATAGATATCTCCATAATGGAGAACCTTAGATATATACAGATGATTTTTATTTCCACATATGATAATAATTGATCCCTAATCTTGGGATGACGAACATCATACATGGGAATTAATAAGGGATTCACAAACATATCTTAAATTAATAAGAAAGTCCCAAATTAGTAAATCCACTCCCCCACAAAAGGATGTGTTGATTCCAACTTCTGATCCTCTCAACCAATGTGAGTTTTTAAGAATCAGTGGTCAAAATACCTTACGAGATCTTGCCTTTGGAAAGAATATACCTTCAGATATAGAACCAATGGGGGTTTCCATTTCCATGAACAAACCCTTTGGAAAACTTTTTGAAATTCTCTTTCAGAATGATGTTTTATTTCCACCAAAAAAATACATTCCTTAAAATTAAAGATATTATTGTTGTGAATAAATTGTATAAAATATA
Source organism: Viscum album (assembly GCA_963277665.1). NCBI lineage: Eukaryota > Viridiplantae > Streptophyta > Magnoliopsida > Santalales > Viscaceae > Viscum > Viscum album. The sequence goes on along the minus strand of OY728145.1, from coordinate 719,668,334 downwards.
TTATACTTCCTTATTTAAAATATCTCAAATTTAATTAATAATCAATACAAATAATTCTTACAAAATAGGTACCTTCTGAATCAAATGAAATTTAAATAGAGAACATGAAATGTCTCTTAAAACACCTTGAACTAATAAAAATACGGTATAATACATCAATTAGATAGTGAACTCTCCATATTAAAGATATAATGGTTCATTATAATTAATAAGTCTCAATAAATTAAATTTGAGATATTGAAACCATTACTTTGTATCCAATATTACATGAATTCACTCTAACCTCCAATATAATAAAATAATGAATTATTAATTTATTATAAAACCTTATTCATATATATTTATATATACCTTTACAATTATACAATTCATTTAAACCCATTTCTTTAAATTATATTAGTTTTTTATTTTTAATTGTCATCATTATATTCCTAAACATCAGATGTATTTTTTCATAACATTTTTTTTATTGCACTGTAGATTCTTATTTATTAAAACATATTCATCATTTATTGATTAATTAAGGTGAAAAATCATAATTTTTAAGTAAATCCTTAAATATCATTTTTGTTTAACGAATGAGAAATTTTGGGTTATAAAAAATGGAAAATTTATTAAACATGTTTTGTGTTTAAGAATCGAAAGGCAAAATAATAATAAACATATTGAAAATTAAAAATTGGAAAAAATCATTAAAAACATAGATAATTTATTATTAAATAATTTTACTAATATATATCGTTTATTAATAATTCATTAAATAAAAACTATAACAAATTTCACTTAATTTATAATAACAACCCAAATGAGAAAGTCTTATAATTATTTTTTCAATTAGAAAATGTTCTAATATAATATTAATAAAACCTTTAGATAAGATTCAAAATGTGAGAAATATAATTTTAATTTATTAAATTCAATTTTAAAACCACACATGTAGTGTGTTGATTAGAAGTGAAATTTATTATTTTTGGAGGTGGTAGTCCACAAGAACGCAAGATTAACGCCCCCATTTCTCAACAAATCGAGTCAAATGAATATTTATGATATATTATTTTAAAATAATAATGGCGACATAAGAGATATAATAATTCATCAAATCCATATTTTTCAACTACTATGAGAGGTGGTGATAAAAAAGCCCCATAATTACATGAAAATGATAGTTTTGCACGTACATATGAGTAATGATATTTTTCATAGTATTTAAAAAGAATTTAATTTTGGATTATCCATCAGTTTAATAACATTATTGCATATAACAAATACTATTGAAATTATATTTGGGTTTCTATAGTAATATTCTAATATAATGATTCATAATTAAAGGAAGAATATTAAGAGGTACTCATGTTGAAAACTTATGATTCCTCATGGAAAAATAATAGGAAATAGAGGCCTTAGGCAATATAACTAAAAAAATTATTATAAAAGGCTATATAATTCATATAGGATTGAAATATTAAGATTTTTTGTTTAAATAATATTTTATTGTTTTATAATGATATTTTGTAGTTGAAAATTTTTCATAAGTGAAATGAGGCATAATTTTCATGGTACACATTACATTTTAAAAATGGCATGATACTATTCAAGCTTAAAAGGCTACATAAGTGTAAAATAATGGATTTTGAGGTGTGATAAGACCTATAAATATGCTAAAAAACTTTTTAACTCATGTCTAAAATATGTTTCATGAGTTTTAAAACTAGTTTTGTTTTTCAATTTTCTATATTTTTAATTTTTGACTTTTTTCCTAAGTAATTATTATTTTATTTAACATATATGTAATTTTACCCATAAAAATATTAAATATATAAAATAAATTTTAAACATAATATAATCTAATTAAGTTTATAAATAATTTGAATTTATCTTTTGAAATAATATAATTTATATACAAATAAAATGATTTATTGAAAAATTTTGTTTTTATTGTATTTTGTAAGAACTAAGTTTCAGAAAACATGACCTAAAATTTATTAAGAAAAATATATAGTACAATGTTAATAATTAGAAAGACTTATACGAGGGTGGTAGTGAACCACTCCCCTAATATCCACATCCACCATCAATGCACAATAGTCATGCATCCTAAAAGACCACATAGTGCTCATATCCATGATTTCTTCATTTGACAACACATCTACTAAATTATTTTTCTCTCTGTACAGATGTGATACTATAAGGTTGAGATGATTTGATTTATTGAGACATCTAATCCAATGAGGAAGGATTTTCCAAAATAATCACTAGTTCATGACATGGGAGAATTAAAAGAAAGTGCAGAATCTGATTCAATCCAAATTAAATTATGGGTATGATAAAGAAAGCACTTTATAACCTATATTTTTCCCTGAATTCTAGCCTCATAAGATTTAGTCATCCCAATAAAATTTTGGAATCACCCATTATCAATCCCATGGTTGGTTGGACCAAACCTCCACAACCTAATGAACCTAAAAACATATAAGTTGTTCTATCATCATTTACTTTGACCCATGAAAATATATGAGGAATATAATGAATACATTTAACCATTAGAGGTTTCTTCGGTATACCTATGATTCCCGTCATCGTAATAGTAATGTCATATAAAATAATATAGTACAAGGTACCAATTTGAAGACACAAATCCAAATGAAGGTATGTATGAATATCCAAGAAAACAAAATTGGTTGAAGGATATATGATATCAAAAATAAAAAAATTGTGGGTTTAACATACATTGCTAAAGACATGCACAAATTCCACAAACAGCAAGTTATGGATCTTCTCAAATCTTATGGTTTTACAACTGTAGATCAATATCTTCTCTAGATTCATATACACATTCATATCAATTATAAATAAATTTCTAATGTAATTTAAGAGGTATTTAGTGATGATAAAACTCATGAAAAAATTATAGATATATTCATAATCCTTCAAACAAATATAACATGTTGAGAAAATGTCTGTTCTAGCCCTCCTCAACTTTTCATTATTAAGAAACTGGTTTCTCCAAATCCTCCAATGGAGAAGGAAAATTAAAGTTTGAAAAAAGGGTGAAATAAAATTAAGAAACCATATATGAGAATGGGTGAAACAATCACACTTCAAATTATATTAATCCTTAACATAATAGTGTCCATTTCGTTTTGGAATCTGTATCAAGGTATCATCACCCATAAATGTAAAATTATGAAGCTATAGGGAATATTATGGACTGAAAATGGTAAAAATACTATCATTGTGAGTGGATAAGTTATAAATATTCATTCCAAGAATGTATGGAGGCACATTTTTAATATTGAGTAGGATGTCCATCCAGGGTGTGTTCCAAAAGTTGAGAGAGGATTGGTAAAAAACCAACTGTTTTTGTGATATGATTAATATAACTCAAGGAATGCCCGAGTGATACCCAGATAGATGATTTCAGATAATGAGGATACCCATTCAACAATTTAATATTAATCCTTCTTGATAATAATTCTAGATATGAGTCTTTAGTGGTTTAATGGTTCTATATAAACTTATTGATAAGTCCATCATAAAATATCCCAAGGTCCATGGTGACAAGGTCTCCCATCTCAATTGGTTGAATATAACCCTTCCATAAAAAATTTCCAATTTATTTTCAATATTTTTTCAAATCCAGAAAAATTTTCATATCATGCATTTCATTTAATTATGGAGACAACATTCCTATCAGTAAAGAGAGAATTAATAAAAATGTTTGGTGGTGATTAATATGTTAATGAAGAACATTCTCCCACCTTGAGACATAGATTTCCATTTCCATCAAGCCATTTGATTACTGATTCCAAAATATATTTCCAAAATCTAATTCCACCAAACCTTTCCCTATATTTTATCATTTTATATACACTTAAATTTGAGTGACTTCATTGAATTATATTCTTATGCAGTATTCAGTAATATAAGATAGAAGCCCTGAGAGTGGATAACATTTCTTAACAACTCTAGAGGATTCCAAATATCCTGTAGGGGATCCATTTATTAGTATGTAAATCTATCCATATTTTAGAATACCACTTATAAGTCTGAAAGTCCTTTCCCAAATCCATATCTTTTGAGAATATGCAAAATAATGCTCTATTTGAGAGTTATAAAGGACTTAAAGATGTAAAATATTTGTGAAAAGATCCCATTTATAGACATTCTTTTCATTATATTAATAGCCTCCAATGTAGTGAATAGAAAATTAAGGATGCTTCTATGTAGTACAAAGACTAACTCATTAGAAGAAATGAGTTCCTTAAAAATGCTTCCCATTATTGTCATCATGATTTTGAAAATAACATTGGGGATATTTTTCCTAATAGAAACCGTATAGAAGTCCTAAATGTCAATAGTATCCACCTTTTTGGGAGTCAAATAAATGAATTTAGAATTTTTAATTTAAGGAATATGGTCCTGAAAAAATCCTTTATTGAATTGTTCATATCAACCTACAATATATCCCAAAAAGACATGAATAATTTTTTTGTGAATCCATCTAAACAAGAATCAATCTCCATATAAAGAGTAAAAATGAATTCTCTAAATTCTTCCTTATAAAGGACAATTATTATATAAATGTATTCTGATCATCATTCAATATAAATTATTTTATATGTTCTATCCAATTAATTATTAGATTAAATCTTACTAAAATAATCCACCGCTTCATTTGAGATTTAAATTTCCAATGTGCAATGGAATGCATTGATATTGATAACCATTAGCCCTAGTCTTATATTTTTTTTATTTATATAGCCTATATAACATCTTTGAATACCTATCTCCATATTTCAGCCATTAATATGTAGAAGGTTTCTGTTCAACTATTTATTCATAGTTATATGATCATAAATCCTTGAGAGAGATTTTAATTCTTACCTCAAATAATTTCTTTTATTCGGATTTTTATGTAAGAAGCTTGTTAGATTTTCCTCAACAACCTTAGTCTCAATATCAAGATTACTGAAAGAGTCCTTTCTTTTATAACACTATATATTTTTTTACATTATTAATATTTTAAATAAGAATATGTAAAGGGATTTCATGAAGAACCATCTTCCAAGTCCCAATTATGATTTAAATGAATCTTGGAGTAACAAGAAACCCATTTTTGAAATTAAATGGAAGGGGGATGACCTAAAAGTATTAGTGGATATATCAATAAATATAATATTATGATCTGAGTGATTTCTAGGGAGTGCATGATTAGATATTCTTGTATCAACACTCCCACTATTCACTTGAAAAAACATTAATCAAACATGGATGAGTTCTTTCCATTAATTGTGTTTCTACTCCATGTGAAATTATAACCAATACTGGGTACCCCAGTAAGATAACATTGATCAACAAATGATGAGAATACCATTGAGGTTTCCATATTTAAAGTTACTCATTTTCTTTCTTCAGGATTAATCACAATTAGAAAATATCCCATAATTACCCATTTATGAGTAATGTTCCATAGAAAAGCATTATTTCACTCCAAAGGTCTTTTCTTATAATGTAAGATGAGGATGTATAGAAAAAAGAGACATAAATTCTGTAGTTTTAGAGGCTGCAAGTGACTAAAATCCATTGTGATTTCATAATAATATATAGAATCTTAATGCTATAATGCTTTAGCACACAACAATGGTCCATGTTGATATCATAAAAATTTTGAGAAACAAAACTACAACCAAGTTATTCCCACTTAAAAAAATATTTGAAAATAAAACTTTCACCATTATCGAGTTCAATAACATTATTCTTAATAATAAAAATTTTATACCTAAAAATGAAATTGAACATTATAAATAACACAAACCTATTGATCTAAAATATTAAATCCCTTTCAAGATTTATCTTCTATAATTGATAGAGAATTATTATTAATATAGAAAAATAAAAATAAATTTTCGTCTAATATATTACATAAAATTACAAAAAGCTAAACATTTAATTTATATATTAAACATGGTATTTTACAATATAGTTTTTAATATAAATTTTTTATAAATAATTTTAATTCATTATTTTCTTATGTTAATGGCAATAAATATATGGTATTATCAAAATAATTATTTTTCACTATTAAGGGAAAAATCATTTATTTTATAAATATCTAAAAAATTCACCTTAGTCTTTTGTTGATATATGTAATTGAATAATAAAGTAAAATTTTTTAATTTAGAATCTATAATTTATAAACATAATTAAAAAATTAAAAAATTATATATATATATAGTAAAAAATGATTTTATTGAAAAAATCCCTTCTTAAAAATTAACATTTCATAATCAAATTTTTTAATGAATTTATAGTTGATTAGAATTTATTGATTTAATATACGATTTATTATTATTAAATTGTAAAAATAATATTCATCTAATATTTTATAGATCATTTTAGTCTGGTGTTATGAGTGAATAAATATATTAGTACAGTGTTTTTAAAGGAAAATTTAGTTTAAAATCTTAAGGTGTAACATTCTCCTTCCTCAAAATTTAAATTATCATCATATAATTAATATAGACAAGGATATATAAAATATTATCATATATTAGGATCTGGTTACTATAGGGATGTCAACACTTCCATATTTGGAACATATCTTTTTTATATATAAAATTCCTATCACTAATAATGAGTTCTTCTCTAACCATTTGAGCCAAGAGTCTATCATTATTTTCTATAAATTATCACATAATATTGCTTGATTCTAACAGTTTATATATCATTATTGAATTTATTAATAACCATATATTAATATTAAATATTATTTCATTATGTTAAATATATTTTACACTAAGTAGTGTTAACCAATCCATTTTCAAAAACAAATTGAATTCAATTAGTGGAAGGATAATAATATTTTCACAAGACATGTTCCCATAAAAAAATATTTTGATAAGAGAAAACAAAAATATCTATTTGATTATAAGATATTTTTTATTTTTTATTAATTAACCTAGTAAAATTATAAATACACTATATTATAACCCAATATGTAACATCTCATGTTTTTTTAAAAAATAATTATAATGTTTGATAATGTACATGATACACCACATCGAACTTAAGAAAACAATTAAACATTATTATTTAAATGTTAACTTTATAACCTATCAATTAGAATAGAGGGTTTGAAAAAGGTTAACTTGATGATGAAAATAGAGTGTATATATATATATATAATTATTTGGTTCAATTAAGTATTAATTAATGTTAAACTATTTTTTAAATAAAAAAAATGATTTCAAAAAAAATTAAATGTGAAGAAGTGTGTTTATAAAATAATTAGTCCACTCTTATTGGAATGTATAAATGATATATATATATAAAATTCATTATAATTAATAAAATTTATCTATTATTTTTTCTATACATCATATAATAACAAATCCAATTCTACACATAAAAGAAGTATATTTCCAAAAAACAAGTTTTATGCCTTTTGATGGAACAATTATTTTAAATAACATTTTGACACATTTATAAATATTATTGGAAAAATAATCCTCTTTAATATTGTTATAATTCAAATATTTTATTTGGTTGAATTTTATTGTGTTAATTTTCATGTTTTCAAAAATTGTAAAAAATACTGAATTTTAATTGAATATAGATTTTTCACCAAGTTTATTTATAATGTGAAGTTATATTATTTAATAGTTTTAAAGTATATTTAGGCGAATATTTTATTATCAAATATAATTAAGGTAATTTTAATCAATTTATAATTTAATGTTGATTAAAAAACATTTCAATCTTTTGAACAATTTTACTTTAAAAACTCATTTTCTCATTCTGTCAATGAAATTAAATTTTAATTAATTTATAAAAATTTTGTGAATTAAATTTTTATAACTAGATTCAATATTTGAAATTACAAGTTCATAATTTATTAAAATACGTCCTTTTTATTTATGGAAAATATGAATAGTACCTTTTGTAATTTTTTTATTACCATGTTTATGGGTAAATCAGGTAATTAAGGGAAAAAATAAGACAATAAATATTTTAAAATTACCCAAATACTTGTAATAATGTTATTGGATGATTATTTTAAATCCATTGGAAATAAATTATCAATTATGATACAATTTATGGAATTTTGGATGAGAATGTAACCTTTATAGTATTATATTCAAAGGAAAGTCAATTTTGGCATACTTTGGTTTTTAACAAGAGAAATATTTTAAATATGAAGTTATATAAGGGATGTGTTAAAAAATAAATATTATTTTGAAACATAAAATGTTTATCTAAATTATTGTAATTTATTTATATTTTTTCTGATAATATAATTACATAAATATTTGACACAATGATGATGCATAAATATTTTTATTAATAGAAGAATCAAATAAATTATAATAAAAATATTAAAATAAATATAATTTATATATTTAATATAATTCATGATTTTTATGGATTAATTTGTAATTTTATTGATGATTTAAAATATTTGGATCTAATTTATCTTATTTCTATGATATTTTTAAGAAGTCTCATAATGAATATTGTCAAAATTGGCATTATTGAAATTTTAAAATAAATAAAATTTTATCAAATGATATAAAATTCATAAAAATATAATATTTTAAAACTTGACATGGATATGTATTAAAATGACATAAATACCCAATTTACCTTTATTTTATCATTTTATTGTAATTATATTAACACTTAAAGTTTAAATTACATGATATCACGGTAATAATTTAAAATGTTAAATAAGCATTAAAACAAAAATATTAGGATTAAAATTTGTCAAAACTTTTATAATTATAATTTTAGGAATTTATTTATTCCTTAAATAGTCTTATATTATATATATAACATTTTTTTTCAATTTTTAATATAAAATTAATTTATTTTAATTTTACAATGCGAAGAATTCCATGAGTGCCCCTCCCATCTCATATAAAAAGGCACCCATTTGTCCCATTTTAATACACATTAAAACCTATTTTCTTGGAAAATATTAGGATAAATATCTTCATATAATTAATTACCACATTATAGAGCTCATATTTTAAGCATAACACCATCCTTAGGGTGCGTAAGATGTTATGTAATTAAGGATTTCTAAAGTTAAGGTATCAATTTTATCAAGTGTTTATTTTTTATTTCTTTTTACACATCTTTGAACTCCTATTAATCCATAAAAAAATAATTATTCTAGTATCCTAAATATATTTATATGTTATTATGTTAATATAATCACCTAAATACATATCCACTTCCACCAAATGGGAAAATAATTATCATTGTGTGTACGACGAACTATCATCTCACGAACTGATGTAATTCATCTTCCATCCACATCACGCATGAATGTATATAATTATATAATTTATGTTTATATATGATAGTAATGAAAAAAATTTCATTATAAAAATATAATATATAATTTAATTTATTACCTTTCCATGCATAGAAAAATGATAATGTCATTCGTATGTACATGTTAACATTCACCTCCACGAAGCGAGGTGATTCATTTTTCATCACCATACCACATGGATGGCATATATATGTTTATTTAAATGATTTATATGATATTAATGATATAATAAATATCCTATGAAGATAGAATAATAATAAAATTATTTCCATAATGATCATTTAAAAATGTAAATATTACTCATGTTTATTTACAACCTGTCGTCTCCATCATTGTAATGTAATAAATTTCTTATATCCATATATAATAGTTTGTTTAAAAAAATATTTTATATATAAAAAATATTATTATTTGATTATTATAAATCTATATATAATGTAATTATGGACACTTTTAGTTTTGACATCAAAGAAAGATCATTTTGGACTCAAGTACAGAATATTGACAAAACGTTCGACCTGAACATAAATAATTATGTAATTATTATAAAATGATAATAAGTTATATATAATATTTAATAATCATTAATTATGTTTAAAATTAGGTAAATAATGATAATGTTTTATTATTAATTAATTTAATTATTGTAGTTTATTATTTAGACTCAACGTAAGAGACTCTTTAACTAAAATATCCTTTTAAATATTTTAATGATTTATTCTAATAAAAATTTATCTTTCATGAAAATTTTTTAAAAATTGTTTTTATGTATTTTTTTATATGTACATAAATGTTTTAAAGTGATAATTTTTGAGTTTCTTTCAAAATTTTCAAATTGGCATGGGACATTTTTATTTAAAAATAACCTTTCTAATTGTTTAAAATGGTTTATGAAAATGGATTGGTTATTTATATTACATGAATTATTTTAAATTAAAATATTTTCTGTTTTATTAATATATAGTGGTACTTAAACATTGGGTGGGTGGTTATGTGATAAAACCCTTATGGGTGATTCCATAATAAACCAAGGATGTGTTGTAACAATATAAACTCAAATGCATTGTGTATAGAAGTCAGCCATATGAATATTAAATTTGTAAGAGTGACAAGTATAGAAGTTGACTACATGTTTATCAAATTTGTGTATAATTATTTCAAAATTTATATACTTATATTTTACATTCTTTATTATTATTTTTTAGGAAATTCTTTTAATTTTTAAATGGTATGATAATAATTATTTTTATATGATGGTCTCTTTTCATGGAAAACGGTTGGATTTTTAGGAAATGTTTTATGGGTTTTCATTAGAGTAATGGTTTCATTTATTTTTAGTCTCTCACTAATATTTTCTTCACACCCCAGGTTTTAAAATTTTTTATCATGATTAAAGGAATATTTGGTTCATGGATGAGATCAAATGGAATTTGTGAAGATATATCAGTATAAGAAATCATGTTTTTTTAAATGATTTTATGTTTTATGAAAAAATGGACAATGAGTAAAAGTGTCCACTTATAATGTATGAGTTTATCCAAATTTTATATAGATTTAAACCTAATATATATTTTTAGAAAACAATGTTATTTTTGTTTTAAAGTAACTATAATATATAGCAGTTGTGGTTGAGTCCTTATATCTGGAATCAAAAAAGGTTTTAGACCACATTGGTGATTTGGATGTTTAATTAAGTGTTATAGATAAACCATGTGTTTATAATTTTCAGCATTATTCATATTTTCAATTTTTTAAAAACCAATTTTAGGATTTTATTTATGAAATTTAAATATGGCTTATTGTTTTTTGAGAGAAATTAATTTTAAAGGTAATTATGGTTTAACACATTTTGGGATAGAAAATGAATGTTATGAGATAACCATTGAGTATTGAATATATTAAAATTATTTTTAAGGATGTTTCTAAAATTTATATATTTTTATAAAGTTTATTTTAATATTATTTTTTAAATATTTCATCCTGTAGGATGGGAGATAACCCATCGCCTGAGGAAAGTACATGGGAATCGAACCCACAACGGATGGGAGACAAGGGTTCATTACCTACCACAGGCTTATTTGAATTCCTGATTTTTTGTGATTTTTTATTTAATTTTTTTGGATGAATAATTAGTATACTATTTTAACCTCTATTTTATCTAATATATTTCCATTGAATTGAAATATTAATTAGTGATATTGTGGTTAATGTTATTGTGGACGACGATATCTAATTTTGGAACCCTATAAGATTAAGGTAAACAGAATAATATGATATTTTATATTTATGAATAATGTTTTAATTATATTTTGGGAGAATATATGATTTTATTTTAGATTAATTGTGATTCAAGTTATTTATTGTAATGGTTAATGTATTTTTAAGATTAATAGGAAAATATCTTATTATATAAGATTCCACAAGTAATTGTTATTATTTAGAGATAAATGTTAAATTTATTTTCGAAGATTATATGATCCAATAATTTCTTATTTTTAATATTAGTTATAAAATTATGAAGAATTTTAAGGATATTTATTTGTTGAATTTCCTTTTTTGAACATCAAGTATTACTGGTTATTTTTTTATATTAATGTAGTTTTCCATTATATAATTGTTTATTGTTTTTTGAGAATTATTTTATCTTATTCTAACTATTTTAGTTTTAGTTACTATTTCACAATAGGATAAATAGATAGATAATATTTTATTTATTATGTGATTCATTATAATTTTATTCTAGTGCTTTAGGAATGAAAAATTCATCTTGAACACTCATAATTTATGAAAAAAGTTGTTTTTGTGGTGGAATTTGATAATTGGAAGAAAATATACTGGAAAAGTAAGTATGTTTCCCTATTTTTTATTTTAGAAAGTAAATTAATTACTCAAATCAACATAAATGACCATAAAACAAAAACATCATCTATATGATTTTTTTCCTAAGAAATGACTGATCATTTAACCCATCACATATTTAGAGTTTTTATGTTAAAATTATCATGACCAAGTTCTCTATCAATATCCATAAGCACTTGATAGTTAGTTTCTATTCCACATCCATGTAGTCCTACATGGAAACCATCAGTTTGTTATCTCATGTGACCATCGTTCTTCTATTTCATTATAATAATGTTGATGTTTCATTAATTATTTTTCCGATGTGGGATTTCAATAAATTTATTTTGAAAAGTCAAAATCTTATTTTTTGATCATATTTTTAAATTTTAAAGGAAAATAATAATAAATTATTTTATAATGTATCATTTTATGTTATTTTAAATAAATACTATGTTTGATAATGTACATGATACGCCACATCGAGTTTAAGCGAACAATGAAATATTATAATCTAAAAGTTATCATTATAACCAATCCATTAGAATGGAGGGTATGAACATAGTTTAATGAAATGTGATTTTTTAATTTTTTCTATATAATTAATTGTTTGGTGACCAATTAACTATAAATGAATGTAAAACCCTTTTTAAAATAGAAGGAAGTACTTTTCTAAAAACAATTTTAATTAAAATAAGGGTGTTATAAAATAATTAAATTTGTTTTGTAGATTATATTAATGAAATATATATATAATATATTAAATATAATTTCTAAAATTATTCTTATATATTTTATAGACATTATATACGAACAACTTCAACTTTACACAAAAATATGTATTTAAAAAAAGGAAATTTTTTAACCTTTTGTGGAATACTTGTTTTAAATATAATTTTTGATACATTTATAAATTTTAATTGATAAAATAATCATATTATATGAAATTTTAAAATAATATGTTAAATTGGTTGACTATGTTTATTTTTTTAGATAAGTATCATGGATTGATCAAAAACAAAAAATCGTTTATTTTAACTCAAAAAATATATTTCATAAAATGAATTTATAGTGGGAAATTATTTTTTTGAATGGATATAAATTATAATGAGATAATTAATTTTACATTGAATACATTTAATTTCGTTTGAACCAATTTAACATTGTATTTGAAAATAAAAAACATTCATTCTTTTGAACATTTTTTACTTTAAAAAGTTGTTTTCTCGTTCATTCGAAGAGATTAATTTTTAAATAATTTATACAAGTTATGTGAATAAAATTTTAAAAAAATGGATTCCATTTTTATAATAATAATTCCAAAATTTAACAAATATGGCTCTTTTATTTTTTTAATATGAATAGTAACTTTAGTAATTTTTTTACTACCACGATTATGGGTAAATAAGGTAATTAAGGGTAACAAATAATATTAAAAATACTATAACATTACCCTAAAACATTTAATAATTTCATTGGAAGAGTATTTTCATCCTATAAGTTTCATAGGATCAGTTATGAGACCATTAATGACCTTTTGGATGTGAATATAACCTTTATAATTTTATATTTAATGGAAGGTCATTTTTATCATCCTATTCTTTTTAAAAACAAAAAAAAAATTTGATTTGTAGATCTATAAGAAAAATGAGAAAATATATATTGTATTTTTAATTATAAAATTTTTATATACATCAATGTATTTTATTTATCATTACTATTGACAAAATAATTACATTAAATAGTGACACAATGATGATAAAATAATTGTTTAATTAATGGATGAATAAAATTATTGATACTAAAAATATTGAAATTTATATAAGTTGATATAATTAATTTCATACAAAAATTTTATTGATGGGTTTCACATGTTATTGATGAGTTAAAATTATTGGTTTGAAATTATAATTTTTTTAATGATATTTTTAAAATATCAAGTAATTAGTATTGTCAAAATTGAATTTATTGATATTATAAAATAAATAACATTTCATTAAATGATATAAAATTTGTAAAATTATTGGGATAAGTATTAAAATTTCATAAGTGACTCATTTATTTTTCATTCTTCATTTTATTTTCACTATTAAAAACCATATTTTAAATTAAAGGATATAATGGTAAGAATTAAAAATGTAAAATAATGGTTAAAAAACGAAAAGTATTCAAAAATTAGTAAAAAATTCAATAATTTTCATTAGATGAATGTATTTATTCCCACAATCATCCTATACTAAAAGGTAATCATTTTTTATCCATTTGGAATAGAAAAAATAATTTATATTAATTTAATAATTTCAGGAATCCCCAGAGTGCCCCTCCCCTCTCCTATAAAATAACACCCATTGTCCTCATTTCAATACATTTTGTAATCTATTTTTTTAGTTAATGATCTAGAAAAAAACTTTTCCTAGAATCCATAACCACATTATATATCACGTATTTTAGGTATAAGATTATACTTAGTAAACATATGGTTTTAAGAAAGAAATATTTCGATAGAAGAGGTATCATTTTATTAAGTGTTTCACTTTTATTTCTTTTTCAACATCTTTCAAATATTTTTCAACAATTATAAAATTATCAATACATTATCCTAAATACAATTAGATTTTATTATTTTAATATCATCAAATAAATCCATCTCCACATTAATCAAAGGTGAAAAGAATTATGTTTCATGTGTACAAAGAACTACCTTCTCATGAACTGATATAATTCATTTTCCATAAAAATATTTAAAGACTATTTATAATGATAGAATTAAAGTTTATATAACATATTAATGAAATATTTTCCATTTTTTAAGGAAAATATATCATTTAAATTCTTACATTTATATGTATAGAAAAATTATAATGTCATTCTTGTGTACATGTAATCTATCACCACCATAAAGTGATGTGATTATTTTTTCATCCCCACATTACATGAATGACATATATAAATGTATTTAAATTAATAATAGTATATTAATTATATTATTATCATTATATAATGATAATATAATACTTAACTTCATTCCCTAATAATTATTGAAAAATGGAAATGTTACTCATGCGTATGTATGACCTACTATTTCCTTGATCTTTTAGTTTTAAATTTTTCATATTCATATGTAATGGATGGATTTATAAATAATATATATAATTTATTTTTATATCATGAATATTATTATGTATCTTATGGAATTATGAATTCTTTGGCTTTTTTCATCACAACATGTTGATTTTGGACCCAAATACTGAATATTGAGAGAACGTGACATTTGAACTTAAATAATTATGTAATTGTTATATCATGATAATATGTGATATAAATTGAATAATATACCTAAAAAGTGTTATTAAGTAATTAAATAATTATCCTATGTTATTTATTTAGGAATATATATATATATATATATATTACGTGACAAGTGGGAATCAAGATAAGGGATTCTTTAGTTAAAACATCTTTTTAAATGTTTTAAAGATTAATTATAACAAATATTTCAATTTAATGTAAATATGTTAAATAATATTTGAATAACTTTATTTAAATGTATATAAATGTTTCTAAATGGTAATTTTTTAGTTTATTAAAATTTTTGAAAGTGGTATGGGATAATTTGATTTTAAAATCACTTTTAAAATTTTTAAAATGGTTTTTGAAAATGGATTGATTATTTAAATGACATGAAATGTATTATTATGAGTGAAAATGAAATTCTAATAGTGTCATGTTGAAAATTACATGCATTTATGTAATATTATATTATAATGGTACATGGAAATTGGATGTGTGTTTATGTGATAAACCAAGGATGAGTGGTTCCATGATAAACTAAGGATGAATGGTAATGTTATAACATTAAATTAATTGAGTATGGAAGTTGTCCATTTGGATATTATATTTTTAAGAGTGATATGTATCAAATATAACCACAAATTCATTTAATTTGAGTATAATTATGTCCCATGTTACCAACTAAGCTTTATATTATTTCTTATTATTTTTTAAGAAAATATTTCTTATTTCAAAAGGTAAGATAATGATCTTTTTGGAATGATGATCCCTTTTCTAGATAAAAGCTATATTTTTAGGAAGTTTTTTATATGGTTTTTCTAGATAAATGGTTTATTTTCTTTTAATTATCTTACTGAGTTTTTAGTCATCCAATGTTTTAAAAAAAATTAACAGTTCTAAGGAAGAGTTGGTTCAAGGATTATATCAATTGAAAATTGGGAAGATATATCATCATAATAAATGTTTTTTACTTTAATAATTTTTTAAAAAATGATATTAAGTATAAGAATCCACTGGTAATGTATGACTTAACTATATATGAGGTTTTCATAATAATATAAAACATTAATCCTAAAAGATCTTTTGGAAAAAATATGATTTCTAGTTTTAAAATAACTAGAATATGTAATGTTTAAGATAAGTTCTGTATAAAATAAGTCATACATAAATCTAGAGTAGAGGATACAAATTCCTCAATTAACATGATCCACATTAGTAGTTGATATTAGATAGTTTTTTAAATGACCCTAACTTAAACAATACCTATTTTAGGGTTTTATAACTAGAAATCACATTTATTGTTATTTTTATTTTATATTTTTAGTGAATTTTGAAAAACTATTACAAAGTAAACACCTAAATTACTAGTGGACACATATTCATAGTACCCATTTGTTACATAAAAAAAATTATTTAAAACAACAAAGGATTTATCTTGATGAAGAATAATCAAAATTTTTACAATGATATATATAGAGATATAGGATTACCATAAATGAATATTACATCATTTAGATAAATAATCGACACATTAAAAAAGTACATGTCGAAGGATTGTAATAGTTTAGTGTCTTTGGAAACATGGAACAAAATATTATAACTTTCTACAATATCTTATATGATTTTCAAAAATATCATCCCCTTTAGAACTTCTACATAAAACCATTCTTCATAACCTAGGTAATGAAAATATAAAATGAGGTGAGCTCGGATGCCCTGTTTGGGTAAACAAGGGAGATATATAGGCATAAACCTGATCAAAAGGGTCTAATAATTTGATCATAATATTAAATAATCATAACATTCACATAAAATATCATAAAAATATATCATGCCACAAATATTGGTGGCTCATAAGACATAAATAATAAGGGAATAATGAGCATGAACCTAGAAAGCATAATATTAGAAAAAGGCATGGAATTCTGGGAATACACATCATATTATAACATTGTGAACATGTATTAGTAGAAATAGGTTCACTCATTAATATAAAAACACGAAATTAGGCCTTTAGAGAATCTTATATACATGTAACCAAGTCCACACATAACATCGTGAACATGTAATTAGGCTCACAAATATCATTGTGACCATGCAATTAGGTTCACAGATAAACATAAGGAACTTCATCTAGCTCCATCAAAAACATTGTGATCATTTACTTAGGGTCACACATAAAACTTTGAAAACATAATATGGATCTGTCATTACATTGTGAACTTGTAATTAGGTTCAGGAATAAACATATGGCCATAAAACAAGGTCAATACATAACGATGTGATCATTTTATCACGTTCATGCATTACATTGTGAACATGTAATCAGGTTCACACATAAATTTGTGAACATCTAATCATGTTCACCCATAACATTTATACTCATGGGTCATCCATTTTGGCCCAATGAATTAGAGGGAGATATAGGTCCAACCTATCTCATAATCAAATCATAAATATGTGTGACACAAGAATATATAAAATCATCACATCATAACCCATGAAATTAAGTTGTTATCATACACATTTCATCATAAAATTACTTATGGAGAATATATAGGCCTCATAATTATTTCATCAAAGCATTATATGTGAGAATAAGCTTTTTTAAAAGTGTATAACCTATAGAAGATATATATATGTCATAAAAATCATTACGTAAACAAATTATCCATTCAAGAAAGAATATGAATTTCATTCGTGGATCATGTCATCATTAAAGAATAAACTATAAAAAATAAATTAATTTTAGATAAAGAAATTTTTAAAAGATTACATGGTACATTTATTAAGGAAAATATAATTTCAATGAAATTCCTTTTTATAAATAAACTTCAAAAATCATTTTTTCATAAATAATCTTTTAAAATTTCATATAAAGCTTCTATTTATGAAAATTTATTTTCCACATTGAAAAATTATTTTTTAAATAATATGAAATATGGAAAAACATTTTATTTTAACAAATTTTGAATATTGATAATATTTTGAATACTTTTTTCTTTTAAAATAACTTGAAAACTCATCAATTAATCTTAAAAACATTTTGAAAACCTTTTTTTAAAAATACATTGAAAATATTTTTGGTTTGAAATACATTGAAATTTAAAAATTAATTCTTCAAATAATTTTGGAAACCCATTTATATAAAATGGTTTTGAAAACAAATAAATAAAACATGATATTATTTAAATTATTTTCTTTGAAAATAAACTTTTGAAATCATATAAACAATTCATTGAATATCATTAAAAACATTCAATCATAAAAATTTTATGAATTCTCTTTTCTTTGAAAACCACATTAAAATCCAAAAATTCATATAATATATGGAAAAAAATGTATATGAAAATAAAATTGTAAACCTTCAAAGTACGATTCAAGGAAATGATGGTCGTGATGATGGTTAAGTCCATACATGCAGAAAATTACTTTTACACCATAAAATTAAAAGAAAACTACCTTGAATAGAAAACAACAAGAATAATAATTTTAAAAATAGTTTTTAAAATTTAAATACATGTGAAAAAATTTCCTTTAATCATAATTGGATAATAGTAAAACATTTATTATTTTTTTAGAAATCATGGTTTTGAAAGAATAAATATTTCTGACTGAAAGGAGAAATGAAGTCAAGTTTTCCTAAAAATATTTTTATAATTTTATTCAGAACCAAATAGTGATAAAATGGTATGAATAAATGAATATATTAGGGAACAAATATGAGAGAAAAATTCATGAGTTTTCCTTAGAGGTGGATCAAATGATTTCATAAATGTAAGCATAATTGTAAGCAATCTTGATAAATGATGAGATTGACGTAATAAACCATTACAACTTTGTTAGCCATGAATCATAATATACATGAGAGAATAAAACTTCATGTGAATTAAAATATCATGAAATAATTATATTAATTATATAACATGTTAAAGGGTAGTATCTGCACCCCATAAAAAACATTGGTTCATACCATGGCATGTATCTCCAAGAAGGAATCTTGAGGCAAAAACTATTTTACCTATTTGGTAACTTTTGTACCAAAAAAAACCATTTAAAAGGATCATAAAAATGATATATAAATAACCATAAATTTATTTTAAATAATCATAGAATACATTCATGCTCATAATATACACCACACAAATGAAATGAGTAGTGAATAAGGGATCTATCTCAAAAATATAAAAAGTGAGATGAGAAAACCCTTACCTTAAGTCTTGAAATTATTCATACTCATTCAAACCTCCAATTTAATAAATATAATTTTATTATAATTTTAAAACAGAATCATATCCCTACATATCATAGCATGTTTGATTCAATAATGACTTTAAATTATATGCTTATTCACAATTCCATGTTAATGAAACATTTTGGGTAATAACAGCTTTGTTTATTATAGGTGTTTGGAATTTTTATTCTGGATACTATTACATAGATCATGAGTTTATTATTTATAGAATTAAACCATTATTTATATAATAAATATATTTTAAATATAAATATTTATAATAATATATTAAATATTTATATATGAAATGGAATACACAGTTCATGGAGACAATTGTTCATGTGTACGCATAAATGCTGTTTGTGTTTTCATATCATATTTAAAGAAAGTAAGTAAATTGGATATATAAACATAGGTATTATAATTAAAATATAATTATTATGACATATATATCAAATAACTATATCTTTAACACATTCCATGTGAAGTATTAACAAATAGCATCGCTTTGAGGAGGGAGTAGTCCACATGTCCACAAACGAAGTTATTGTATTTACATAAAACTGAAAGAGAGGAGGTACGATCTATATAATAATTAAAGAAAAATAAATAAATAATAAATATCATTAATATTATATACAAATATATTTTCCATTATAATTAACATCCATGAGTGGTGGTAAATAAAAAATGAACAACATCTTTTGTGAGGATGAAGTTCATTGTAAACATGAATGCAAGGTTTCTTACCAATTAAGTTAAAGTGATTATATGTTTAATTTGATACCTTATAATACAAAAAAATCATTATATTTAGGATTATTATGTTATTAAATAATCATGTAACAATAATAGTTGAGGGGTAGAGAATGAAATTAAAACCAAAGAGCTTGTGGAAGGATGTTTCCTCTTCTTTGGGTAAGTCCTTTTAGTTTGCACCAAAGGGATTCCATGGATGTATTTAATCTATAATAGATGCTCCTATAATAAATAACGGGATGTTTCTATTATTTTTTGAATAGTTTTATTAGAAAAATGGTCTGATATGTGTGAATAAGTGGGATGGATGAGTTCCTTTAAATAGTAAAGGAAGAGTAGAATTCTTGCAAACTTATGAAAAGGGAATTCCCCAAATATTTTATAATGTAATGTGGATAAAATAGTGGTCTAAGTCAGATACAACATTGAATAGTGTATAAATTTGAATATAAAATTTATTTTGGACAATTTTCTAGGTCTTTTTTGGAACTAAGTGTTCAATTTATTCCTTTGTTAAGTTAATTTTTTTTCTTAACAGCTATAATTAATTTTCATCGCGTTCATAAATATTTTTTATCCAAAAATAATTTTAACTTTATATAATTTATAAATTATGCATATTTTAAATCTGGAATCCATTTTTTAATTACAATCATATAGTCGTGATAAATTAATTTAAATTTAATCCCACAAGAGGGATGACAAATTAGGTTTCAAAGTAAAAAAGATCAAAAGTTTGATGTGTTTTTATGTAAAATTTAAATTTGGGATTAATACATTGAGTTAAATTGGATAAATATATGTAAAAATGATCCAATTAATCTTAAAAACAATTAAATTTATAATTTTACGCTATATAATATATAGATGAAGAAGAATTTTTAAATTAAAATTTAGTGTTTTTCACTATTCATCGTAATATGAAAATTCTTAGAAAAAAAATACACAAGAAGTAAATTTTTATATTCCTATTTAAAAATTGAAATTATTCTTCAAAGAAAATTATAAGTGTCCATATTTATATTTAAATTGGGTTCTCTATTAAAAGGTTGCAAAAGTTTCTTCTAAGAAAAATATATATTTATATTCATAAAATTTTACTTACATGTATCATATACCTATAAAATATGTTTTATTAGTATCCAAAATATTTATTGAATATATTATATATAAAATTGAATGAATAAATTAATCTAAAGAGGTTTTGTTAATTTATTGAACTAAAATTGTGTTTTTACCTAGAAAAATAGTTTTCTTAGAAAATTAGTTTATTTATTTTCAATAGTTTTTTCATTAAATTATAATAATTTAAAACAAAATAATTAATTTTACATAATCCTGTAAATTATATTTTCTAAATATATTTAATATTATTCGTACTTTTCATTCCAATAGCTAGGTGGTGGCTATAATTATAAGGACCCTGCCATATTACATTACAAAATCTAGAATTTTAATAAGAAAATTACTACCTTTCATATTGAGGATCTTTTCAAGTTTAGATATTTAAAATAATTGTGAAAACGAATTAATATCATTCAACATTATTATATGGTGGATACCATAAAAATAATGTTTATTTCTTCCAAAATCTAAAACTTTTTAAATAAAACACGATTTCATTAACAAATCATTGTAAAATTTAACATGGATTGCTTATTTTTCATACACATACTTATAACTTGTGAAAATCATATAAAAACATGGGGTGAGAACAAAAAGCTCAGTAAGTGATACGAAAAGAAGGAACAAACACATAAGATCATGAATACTTATAGAGTTTGAAATCATTAAAAAATACATACTTATCACCCCTATAAACAAACATTGTGATGCTTGAGATTTCCATGAGATTATCAAATAACATATATAACATAAAGAGAACTATAAGGGTATATTGGGTTGTTGTATACATAATTTTTTAACCCTCTTAGCTACCTTATAATTTGGAACCCTTACAACTAACTTAGAATTTGTGTAGCCATCGCAGTTACACTTGGAGTAACTATACAACCAACCACCGAATTACACATACCCAATGAATTAGAGAGAGATATAGGTCCCAACCTTCATCACAAAAAAAATTCAATAAGCATAAAACAATCATAAGATATAAATAATTTCATGAAAACATTTCTTTTGAAGTTCATATAATAAAATTTTAAATGATATTTTTGAAAGGAAAGTCCCTTATAAATATCATATAATTAAATAGAGACTTCATAGAGTGGATGGAATATGTATATACACTATAAATAAACATAAATAATCATAATATAAACAAATTTAATTAAACAAACAATTTTATACCATGTAAACAATGACGTAAAAGGTTTACCCAAAGAATGGAAATTGGGTTAATAATTCCCTTACCTTGGGTTTGCCTAACTTCAAACTTATTTAAGCCTCCTGTATAATGGTTAAAAAAGTGTTATTTATATATTAACTGTAAAGACAAGGAATTTCTGTGGAAATGTTTTTTCAAATAAATGGTAATTTTACGAGTCTGCGGAAACTGACAGTGCTTAATTCAGAGGCCCAGTGTGCCCGGAATCAATTACTGATGTTTTGTTCGGGTACGTTCAGTAAACGTACGAGTGGGATTTTATATCTGTTGAACTGTGGTTTGGAATTGAAATGTGAGGGTGGCATTGAACTCATAGTGCTGGTATTATCTTAAGAATATTTTCACCTCGATGATAGTTGGTCGAGAATGAAAGTTAGTTTTTGGGTTTTTTGAATAAACTTAATAAAAATAAAGTAGTGGATTTATTTTTATTCTTTTTGATTAAAACCTCTAAGAGGATGTTGGAGGTGGGGGCCACCACACCATAACCTACCATGAAAGGTTATGGTGGTGGGGCCCACCAGAGGTCTAAAACCCCTCTTCATGTGGAGTTAATGTGGTGGGGACCACCCAAGACCACTTAAACTCTAGAACTCCCCTCATTAATGAGGGTAGAATCTTGATCTCTTCTACAATTAATGGTGCCAACCCACCCCATTTAATTAATTAAGCCACATCAATTAATTAAATGCCTCTTTTTGAATTTCTTGCCAACAAAATAATAGATATTATATTCTATTATTTGGAACATCCTTTCTGTTGGGTCTTTTCGGAGAGAATATATTGGGAGAAGAAGAACTTTCCAAATAAGAACTACCATCAAAGAACGAAGAATGCATCATCCGCCAATGATGAACACCTTCTTCCGTCTTCAACCAGAAAAAGGGATGGATCTTTGTCCTGGAAGAATGCTGATGTCGTCATTCTTGACTTCTTCATATTCTTTTTCGACGACAACAAATCTGAGGTAGTGGTTCAATCTTGTTAATTGTTGCATGTTCATCATCTTCCATCGTGGTTTAGAATTTGAAGCCGATTGATATCACCCTCACGTGGAGGGTGCGGGCTGAACAAACACGGCCTGAAGCCTCTGCATTATTTGTGTATTTTGATGCTCAACCTGGCATGCATCCGGGATGAGTGTTACCTGTCAATAAAGGTTGCGGATCGGAGGAGATGACCTGAGGAATGTGCGACTTATTCCGGAGCGAGAATCGGGCCAACAGAACTCGTCTGATGTCCCACGAAATTTTCAACGACGGTTGGTGCGACGATCATCACTACATGGATGGTGGTAGCGCAATCCATGCCGCCAGAGGAGAAGACCGTGGATGATGGACCGTGGAGGTGTAGCGACAGCTGGAGCAAGGCCGACCGCGAATTAAACTAGCGACCCGAGCCGCCTGGACGTCAGAGACATCACGGCGCAACCGGAACTATGCGGTGGCGGAAGGAGGGCCGCAGAACTTGTCTACAGCAGTGCTATAGCGACCGGATCGAGCCTGGCCGTGATGAAGACTGGCGGCCCGAGCTACTGGGTTGCCGAAGGTGGCGCGATGCAACGGCGCCGCGTGGGAAGTCGGCTGGCCACTCGACCAGTCGGGAGGAGTGGGACCCAATGGGTCCCATGTGATATACCGAAACCAGCCTGGCATTGGTTCCACCTACCTGAATGGTTAAGATGTTCTAGATTTCTAGGGGCGTGCAGCCTCCCCCCTGGATGCGGCGGAGGAAGACCCATGTGAGACGCCAAGCCGAACCCTGCGCAGGGCACCGGGCCGGACCCAGCGTGGGCTTCCAGGCCGGACCCAGCATGGGTTGGGCCACCAACGTGGGTCAGGCTGCCTTCGTTGGCGAGGCCGCCCCTGCGGGTTGGGTTCCCCATCGGGCCGGGTCGGACCCACGGACCAAGTCAGACTCTAGTCTGGACCTAGGTCGGGCTGGGTCGGTCCGAAGGGGTCGGACCAGACCCGGACCCTTTGTGGCATATTTCCACCTTTTCACCCATAACATAGGCTACAGGAGTGTAATTGGCGAACCGTCTATAGAGATGGAATTCTTGGAGCCAGGCAGTTATTTTGGCATACCTCACATGAGGTTTGGACGTAGTTGGGGTATTGTTGGGTAGGATTGAACCTAATTCTAACCGGGCCCTCGGAATGGAAATGAAAATAACTCTCAGACCGAGCGTTCAATTGACGCACCGTTTGTCGCATTGTGTTCCTTTTGATGAGATGGAATTTTGGTATATATAAACCTGGGACAACATGGAAGTTGATGTATCGACTCTTGGATTGATGAGCATACCCTCCCGGAATCAAGATTGCTAGTGGAAACCCTAAGGCTGGCTATGCACTATGGACGGTTCTTGGATCATGTGTTGGTCTGATATTTCTAACTTATGTTCCTGGATCATGTGTTGGTCCGATAGAATAGCTGGTCTTGGATTATGTGTTGGTCTAACAGCTCTAACGACTGTTCCTGGATCATGTGTTGGTCTGACAATTTTGATTTCTGTTCTTAAATCATGTATTGGTCAGACAAAATAGCTGGTCCTGGATCATGTGTTGGTACGACAGCTTAGATGATTCATTGGCTATATCTCATCACCTCTATCACTCTACATAAGTTGTATATCTGTGTGAGCTAAGTCAGTAACTTGTGTTTTCCTCATTATTGAGATGGATTACTAGATAACTTAGGTATATGTATGGGCTTATACCTAAGTGGGGTTATCTGTTGATTTCATACATTGTGTTTTATCCTTGTTGGATTTTGGGAGACCTTGAGGTTCTCGGGGTCCCTACCGAGTGTCGTTATACTCACTCCTACACGGGTTATGCCCGCACCTCGTTGTGTTTGTTGCAGAAGACGGACAGTGCTGATTGTGGCTGAGTAGCAGGATTGTACAATACCCGGAGCTAGACCATATGATGAGTCGGTACACAGAGGAGACTAATTGAGATGGAGTGCTGGGGAGGCCATCTGTACCTACCCTTCAGGTAGGAAGCCCGGAGGACGACCCAGTAACTGCTTTCCTTTTTTAGTTGTACTTGTTTTTCAGTTATACTTGCACTTTCCAGTTGGGCTTGTATTCTGGCCCCTTAACTTTTCATCACTCTTTTTTATACATATTTATTTAGTGTTTACTTTCATCTCATACTCTGTTGTGTATATATTATCTTTATAAAGGCAATTCCTTCCCTATTTATGGATTTTACTTCTTCGGTGCTAGTTGCCAGCCCCTGGCCTATGGAAGGCGGGCTTGGGGTAGTCACGACATGGGCCCCGATGGACGGTTCATGACATTAACAATAAATATTATGTTTATAACACCTTATATGATCATTTCATAACATCATTTCTCCTATTAATTATTACTATTTTTTCCTACTATTTTTTTGGTGTGTTCTTTACATGATTTTCATGGCGAGTTTGTATTTGTTTTTCTTGTCATATGTAAATGAGATTATATAAGTGGAATGAAATAGTATTAAAATGTTTCCAAAATATACAATGATATGACAAATAATTTTTCTATCAGATATGATGATGGATCATTATACAAAACATTAATGATATTTGTTTAGATCATTTTTGGTGCTTTCTCGATAATCATGAACTTGTTTTATTATATTATTTAATTTCATGCATATAATTTCATTAAAGAATATGAAATATGTGAAAAAATACACTTTAAATTATATTTCAACAATTAAAATGGTTTTATTATTAGTTTTTAAGGATGTAATGGATATTGTAACCACATTGTCAGCAATTTTTGGAAAATCAGCACATCGTGGACGATGTTTTTATTTTGAGAACAAGAGAGAGAGAGAAGAGGAAGGAAGATGATGAATATTTTACATTAACATGATAAAATTAATACTGCATAATATTCTTGTCATTTAAAACATCATGGATAGGTATAGGGAAATAGACTATAATAAAAGAATGTAATTGTATTGAAAACATGTTTAAAAGGAAGAGGATTCTTACCTCTTGATCTCTTATCCATGGGATCTGCCTTAACTCCTTTGGTTTTGGAATTTTGGTAAGACCAAAAGGTATAGAATGTTTGGAAGAGACTTGGGGAGGTGATTTTCCAGAACACAGATAATTCTCATGGCATGAGAGGTGTGAGAGGAAAAAGGAAATGAGGGTCCTATTTATAGTGGAGGGGAGGAGAGATTTTACATTATTTTAATCATTACTTCAATATTTTTGCCTAAGACTATGAATAGTCTTGATTCATGTGACCCAAAATATTAATAATGAAATATTAGTTTGAAACATGTTGGATTTCATCATCCTTACATAACCTATGATGCAGTAACTCATGTATTTTACATTTGTCACAATTTATTGTATTTTATTATTCCGCGAAAATTCAATAATTTCAGAAAAATCTCAAAACTCCACCTTATCAAATTTAAAATATATAGAATTCAAAATTGAACTCTATTTTTTAAAAATAATTTTCAAGACATTATTTTTTTATTTTTTAAATAAAATACTAATTTATTAAAAATCACAATTTTAAATTTCTAACGCATTTGTAACACATTGATAAATTAATCAAGATGTCATTATCATAAATAATTAGGAAAATAAAATTAAAAAAACAATTTAATATTTATTAGATTCATATTACTATTCATAATGGTATATTACTATTCACCAAAAATCAATTTAGTTCCATTAGACTCTAAATAACTTACTGATCACAACTGTAGATGACCATTTTATGAAATTAAAATCATAAAACAGAAAAATTATGTTTAAAGGGTATCAATATATATAATTAAAACAATGTTTGAATTTAATTTTAAAAAAGCATGGTTTATTATAATACTAATATTTTAATAATATTATTAATAGTATATTGTTGTTGGTAAAATCGGGCCTTGTGTGTTGTGTAAGCTGTCGACAAAACATGACATTGTGTGTAACACAAGAGAAAAATAATATTGTGTGTACTAAAAGTTAATCTATGTTAATCTAAGTGTTTCTTATAGTTCACACTCAAATTGGTGTTGCATATAATTCAAGAGAAACATAGTTATTTCTTATTGAAAAATCTTCATTTAGTGTTTTGTGAAATGTAAAATAAAAAAAGATAAAATTAAATAAAAAATGATTCACAAAATATCGGGTTGTCACATTCTACCACCCATAATATTATTTTTTCCCTAAAAATTATACAATTGTATTAATTTACTAATGCTTAAAATTTCCTTCCGTAGAAACCCACATTATAAAAATTAAAAATAAAACATCCTTTAAAAAGGGAAAGTTAGAAACAAATGGTTACCCAATGTAATGCATAACTAGGTTTCCACATAGGAGAACATAAGTTGATATCGAAAGCATAGTAATTAATGAAAAGAGTATGTAAACATAGAGATAGATAAAAGTCACTAATCATAAGGAAGTGGGTTATCCATAGAATTTTACACAATCCACAAACCATAAACAAAATAAGTATGAAAGAGGTCATTGATATCGTCAGAAATGATGACAACAGGATAATATAAAGATGAATAATTTTCAAAAGGAGGTATACATACTTGATTTCAGCATAATCTCTCCAATTTTTTGTTCCATGATAAATTTACACTTCATCTCTTAATACATGAAAGGAATGTCAATTTTCCTTTCTTAATGGACTAACAGAACATGAGATCCATAAATAGAATGATATGTCATTCCATATGTCTTTAGATAACATCACAAAAAAAGGCTAGCACATGTTATCCAATATGTATAAATACAAATATGTAGAGCCAATTATTTAAACATTAAAACCTCATATAATGTTTAATATAATCCCTTTCATAAAATGTTATATTGATAACCTTTCCGAAATATGGATTTCCAAATATTTATATATAAGTACACTAAATTCCTATAAAAGATCTTCACATTTATCCATCGTATGTCATAAAAAATCTCTTATTTTTAATATAAAAAACATTTTAAAAACCTCATCATGTGTTATCTTGAAATATGGTAATAATCTGAATTAAAAAATCAATATTTAAAAATTCCATGTTTCCATAATCCAAGGATTATTGTATATATTTCTAAAATACAAAAAATGTTTTAAACTTCATCCATGATAACAAAGACCACATTTTCATCAAATCGTTAACCAGTTCCAAGGTAACAAGTAACATCCTATTTAAATATTCATATCAAAAAAATATTATTCCAAACATCATTATGTCAACATTTTATTTATACTAACAATTGCCTTTATATTAATAAAAAAATTTCCATGAATATAAACTTTCTATTAAATCACATTTTTAATTTGTCAGAGCCATTTAACATATTCTTCTAAATAAACAGTGGAAATGAAAAAAAAAACATTATACATTTCACAATTCAAAATTCTTGAATCAAAAAACATAAACACTTTGATTATTCCACCTTATCATTAATCCACTAACAAGAATTCATATTCTAATTCATAAATACCACTTTCCTAAATGATGAAATATGAATCATGTGTTTACATTTATCAAACTAAATTGAATCATACTTATCCACAATACTATTATAACATCACATACCTTTCATATCCCATTGGTGAAATCTTCATCATCATGTGAAAAATCATTATTGTAACCACATTGATAATTCTATTAATGAGCCTTCTATATAGGACATTGATTTTAATAATTCCAAAACATTCCACATTTAAATTGTATATCAATTGATAATACCTTAGGGTAACCAAAATTCCCTTCTGTTGAATCAACTCAACATTTCATTTTC
Source organism: Viscum album (assembly GCA_963277665.1). NCBI lineage: Eukaryota > Viridiplantae > Streptophyta > Magnoliopsida > Santalales > Viscaceae > Viscum > Viscum album. The sequence continues at coordinate 719,638,742 of OY728145.1, read as the reverse complement.
CCATTATAGTTATTTTATATGTGTCCTTATTTTCCATAGTCAATAAATCTACATGTTCCTCTAAGATAATCAATTAGGTGATTCTTTCCACATTTCTAACACAAAAGAAACTTAATATTCATTCCATGATTGTTTTCATTTATTAAACTCTGAATTATCTATATCATTCTCTTTATCAGTGAGTTCTAGAGTTATTTAATCTACACATTGTTAATCACATTCTATGGAAATATATTGGGCATGATTTAAACATCCTTTACTCTAGTGATCATCACATTTGACTTCTCATCAATAATGTCTTTTTCTCATTCAACGTTATCGTAGTTACTTATGGTTCCCTTCGATAACTAAAACCAGAAAGTATAGTGTGATTAGAAATTATCATATAAGCAAACTATATAATCAATAAAAATCACTTTTATGATGTCTATGTTATGACACATCCCTTTATATATAAGTCACTTTAGGCTTATCATTAGAGACATCCCATGAAAAATCCTAAGAAATATCCTTAGGGACCTCACTAATTTTCTCTCATAGTTGTTTTCAAATGCGAAAAAAATGTCAATTTGATACTAAATATATATATCCATGTTTACCATACATATATATTTTATTATTTTATATGAATATTCATCATAATATAAAATTTCTTGCCTGAGGACCATACGATTTTAGTGTCTTTGAAAAAATGGAACCAAATATTCTGACATAGTAAAAGATCTTCAATGATTCACACAATTATCTTTCCCTTTAGTACTTATACTTAAAACCATTATTCAAACCTAAGGGAAAGGAAACCTAAGAAAGGGGTGAGCTCATATTCTCAAAAAGGGTAAAAAGGAGAGATATTTAGACCTTAACTTGAGAATAAGGGTATGAGAATATGATAATAATAGTTAATGATAATACCTTATATATCAAGACCACAAACATAAACAATTGAATAAATATAAGTGGTTAATAATACATGAATCATATGTGAATCAAGAGAACAAACAAAGAATGGATATAATAGGAATAAACATGGAATGTATGGAATACACGTCATCTTATAACATTTTGGATATGTATAAGTAGAAACAAGTTTATTGATTAAACTCAGGACATGAAATCAGGATATCTCAAAAATATATAGATATGAAACAAGGTCAACACAAAATTTTGTGAACATTTAATTAGGTTCCCACATAACATCGTGAATATGTAATCAAGTTCACACATATGATTATAGACATATAGCCAGGTCCATTGATAATATTTTGAACATATAATAAGGTCCATGAATAACATTTTTAATATATAATAATGTTTACTCATAACATTGTGAAAATTTAATTAGGTCCACACATAAAATTATGGACACAAAACCACCTCCATGAAACACATTTTGAATATGTAATCATGTTCACTCTTGACATTGAGAACATGTAATTAGGGGCACATATGAAATTTTAAACATAAAATCAGGTTAATTAATAACATATATACTCATGATTCATCCATTCGTTGCCCAATTCATTAGAGGTATATATAGGTACCACCCATTATATAATAAAATCATAAATATTTGTTCCACATGATTATAGAAATTCATCAAATCATAATCATGAAATGAAATAGGTATCACAAATAATTCATCATATCGATACCTATATAAAAAGGTAGCTCTTATCATCATTTAATCAATAATAACCCTTGAAATGTAGTGGGTTTCAATAGAATATAACCCATCTAAGGGAAACAAGTGTAATAAAAATCATTCTATCTTATCATAAGCCCTTAAAGAAAGAATATGAACGGTATTCTTATATAAGACCCCATTGAAGCATAAACTAGAACAAATTAAGTAATTATAGATGAAAAAGGATGTTGAAAGATCACATGGAATATTTCTAAATAAAAAATAACCTTTCTTTGGAAATCTTTTTTATGAAACCATTTAAAAAATTATTTTAATATAAATAAATATTTTCCTTTTCTTTTAGAAAATTTCTTCAGGGAATAATATTTTCTTATTTAAAAAATGATTTTTCTAATCATAAAAATTTTTAAAAACCTTTTTACTTTAAAATATATTTTTGAACATATATTTTATGCTGGAAAATATTTTGGAATCATTTTTCTTTGAAAACAACATTAAAACTAATAAAGAAAGATTAAAAACATTTTTACAACTTGTTTATTTGAAAATAAATTGAAAAAAATAAGTCTTGAAATAATTTTTGAAACCCATTTTATATATAATGTTTTTAAAAACATTTAAATAAATCTTGAAATCATGGATATCATTTTCATTGAATATAAAATTTTATAAACATATAATAAAAGATTTGAAACACATTTAAAACCATTATTATATATTATTTTTAAAACAAATTTTCTATTGAAACAAATTTAAAATAAAAAAATTATATAAAATTAGGAAAACATACTTTTAGACATATTGTTAGAACCCGAGTTTTTAGGACGGGTCAAACTCCCGACCCTGTTTGAATTTTTGACTTGTTTCTGAGGAAACTGGATTAGATGGCCAGTTTTTAGAAATTTAAAAGACTACATGTCATGTACCTTAAGTAGACACCGTATATATGTTAAGCAAGTATCATCCGTGTGCTCGTCGATTACAAGCCGTGTGATAATCATGTAGAAAATTTCTTACTACACGGCATGTAGTTATAGACACGCTATGTACCCGCGACCGTGTGGAGGCTATACATGGCGTGTAGGCCTGTTGGTTGGGGAGAATCATTGAAACCAGATATACACTGTGTTCTCCTTGTATACACCATGTAGTCTAGCCATGTATGAGTGATATACATGGTGTGTGGGTAAGTCGGCACGGAAGAGAGGGGAAACCAAGTACACGCCGTGTACTCATGTCAGCTTGTTCTGGAAAGTAAGTCGGCAGAATTACAGTCATCAAATGAACATTTAAATGATATACATGGTGTGTAGCCCTAAAGTACATGCCATATAGTTTATTTTTTGTTTGCGTTAAAATGAGATGTAGCCTCGTATTGAGGAAGAACTTAATATGCCCAACCGGGTTTTGCAAAACAAGCTAGAAGAACATTGTTTCTTCTCCCGATCATCCATCTGAGACCTGATTTGAACATCGATTGTTGCATTGGAATGCCCTCAGTAAGGCCTCAATTCCCCTTGAGATGTGTTGTTTGATTTCTGTTCTATTACGAGATATAGAGGTTTGAGCGGTTTTGACTCCATTGTAGATCAACCATGTTTTAGACCGAATTGGAGGCTGTTATCGAAGGAGTAGCATCGTATCGGGTCGGTGGTGCATATCACTTTTTTGTATTTCCATATTTATTTGGGTGATGCGGCCTTCAGCACATTTTCGGGTATTTTGAGCGGGACCCAGTGTTATCTGTTATTTCTTATTGCATTGTTTATGGACCTATGGGATGCCTTTGGGTATGCCCTATTACCTATTTTTCTTGAGAGGGGTTGGGTGAGGGGTCATAGCTCCTCGGGGCATTTTGACCGGGGGATGCCAAAATGGTTATATTTTATTTTTATTATTATAATCTATTGAGATCAATTTATTAAGCCTGATATAAACTGTTAGAGGCATTCAATACCTTAGTGCTGATGATTGGTAACTCTTGGGTTAGGGAGATTCAACTCTTTAGAATGTTTTTCTTGTTTATGTTTTCTGTTTAAATATGTTATATATGAAATTTCTTAATTGCATATTATGGACCCTTTGGGTAGTTTTGGGCATGGAACAGATATTTCTGAGTGAGATCGATCATTGGTTGGGCTTGGCCCGGGTTACATTGGGTGGTTTTGACCACAGGAATGGGCGTCATGGATGTCGGATTGAAGTAGTACAACTGTCAGGCTGGGCCTGGCCCGGGTTACTTGTATGGTGAGGCCATCAGACTTGAGTGGAATGGTCGTAGGTACATAAGGTGTCAGATGTGTGGTGGCTTAGGTATTATTTTGGTTATTACATCTCACCTGAAACTTCGAGTAGTGTTCACACATAGATACTCCGTTATGAATTGGTTTTGACCACTCGTGTGGGTAGAGGCCCATGTTAGTTGCGTTTTAGGTACTTTGGCTGGAGGTGCTTACCATAGAAAGCCATGTGGGAGGTGAGGAGCCTTTAGGGGACAGTATTGAGGCTATCGGGTTGGGGACGGAGGCTCGCAGTTATTTGAGGGTTGATATCGCTGTCCCTCAAGATACATTATTTGAGAGCAGATATCTTTGTTCCTCGTGGTTACTTCTTGGGCGTGCCTTTGGGAAGTCATTACTTGAGGCACGAGGCGTCCGAAGGTACAAGGTTTCGAGTTAATATTCTTGGGCATTCCTTCGGGATGTCGGTACTTGAGACACACAGTGTCAGGTGGCACAATGTGCCGGGTTACATGGAAGAGTTTTCGCCGTTGGCCGAAGCAGGTGACACACCATGGTGGCTGCTGAGAACCAGTGTAGTTTGTGTTTCTTTTTGAATTGTTATATTACTGACTTTCTTATAAATGCATGCCTGCATAAACACTTATATTAGGTACGCACCATTAGGTGGTATCCTATTGAGATTTTTCTCACACCCTGCATAGGCCCTTTAGGACACTTGTATAATTTATTGATTTATGTGCAGGAAAGAGGCCAGCTTCAGGTGTTGGGCTGTGTTAGTTGTTTCATGGAGAGGTTATGGACCTTGGGTTCTTACCTAGCTTGAGTTACTCTGTTTTGTTTTTTTTTCTGTATCAACATGCTTACTTGTTGTAGCTACTGTTGGTTAGCCATTGGCACCCTTTTTATATTCCGATATGTATGACCTTCTTTAGATGCATACTTTATTTTCAGCAGTAGTTACATGTTATCATCATGTTTTTGTGTTTATTTCTGCTGTTTTTGTCTATATTTACTACTTCAGCTATTTATCTATATTTATTATGCTTCTGCACTGCGGGTTTGGTTCGATTTTGTTGTGTATTTTATTCCGCTGCATTTTTATTATTATACTTAGACTAGTACCCTTATTATAATCCTCCAAAAGGGTATAGCCTCCCCACTATACTGATAAGACCCTCGCTAGTATTCGTCTTCCTTTGGCATTTGGGGAGGTGCACCTAAGGTCGTAACACCTGACCCGTTTAACACTGTTCGGGTGGCTGTTCGGGTCCGGGTCATTACAAAGTGGTATCAGAGGAGTTCTTGAGAGGGATTTAGAAATAGTGTATTGCTGGCTACTAATGAGATTGAGACTTCTTTTTTATTTTCTGCTGGTTTACTATTTTAGATATGGTAGACTGGAGGTAGGTTGTTAGTTGAATTGGGTTTCTAGCTTGTGCTTGGGTGCCTGCAGCCCTAGGTACGAGGGATGGACCAAGTTTCCATGAGTGGGAATTGTAGTTTTATTTTTTGCTCAGATTATAGTTTATATGATTTCCTCCTAGGTGGATCACTTGGTGTGTGATGTTATTGATTGTGATATGTTACCCTCGACCTGGTGTGGTAAGGGAGAATTGGACCTTGGCCCAATTTGGCAAGGCTTGTTTTATTGTATTTTGATAACCACCTTTCTAGGGTATTTCAATTTCATAATTGCACGTATGATTTGTGAAGTGATAATACCAGGTGAATAAAAATCAATGTCCATGATTTATATTCTATGAAATGTGAACAGGTGAAATTCCTGATAGAATTGCTTGTTGTTGCAATGTGTATTCCATGATTTATATGTGTAGAATTGCATGTGGCGGGATATTTGGGTCTGGAACTTATGATAGTAGGCACGTACTATCGGTTGAGTTGATTTTGATCACTAGGATTGGGTGACTCAGTCATCATTTAGAGGCAACACTAGTTGTCAGGATGGGCATGGCCCGAGGAACTTTTGATACTTGGCTCAATTAAGGGCGGGTAAGGAGGCCATCAGGCCAGGATGCTGTGGGGCATGGGTTGTAGTGGGGGAGAGTAAGGGTAGTAGTTATGAACTACCTTTTACTGCTTTCTTATATGCGTTGAATATATATTTTTATATATATGTATGTGCTATCTGACCATTTATGGTATTCAGGGGTTTCCTCTTACACATGTCGATCGAGCATCAGAAAAGTGAGGATACAGTGCTGAGGTTGCAGGATCAGGTTTATAATTCGGTACAGGTAGAGCAGGAGCCACAAGTACGGGCTCAGGGATAGGATCAGGTTCAGGATCCGGTGCAGGTAGGACAATAGCCAGGTTTTCCATCGTTCGGGCCATGGATCGAAGAGCAGCTCCGAGCGAGCCTGGTGCGTGTCTTGGAGGGGATTGACAGAGGTGCACAGGGTGCAGAGTCTTCTATGAAATATCTGATGCGGGGGTTCTTGTCGTAGCACCCACCGCTTTTATAGTGTGAGGGTGGTCCGAAGGTGGCTGAGAAATGGATAGAGAGCATGCAGATGATCTTCTAGATTCTCGAGACACCTCCAGGGTGGAGGGTCAAGCTGGCGACGTAAATGATGAGAGGACCGATGAAGCGTTGGTGGGATGTGAAAGTTCAGGCTCATAGGCACGAGGGACAGGCATGTAAGGATTTCAAGGATAGGTTTTTTGAGATCTTTTACCCAGAGACACTGTGGGAAGAGAGAGATCGGGAGTTCTTGAGTCTTCAGTATGGAAACATATCCATCATGGACTATGCTGCTACTTTCACCAAGTTGTCTAGATTTGCATCGGGTGTGGTAAGCAAGGACACAGCTAGGGTGAGGCACTTCGAGGATGGCTTACGATAGGCTATTCGGATCCAGGTGAATATCTTCAGGCTGGGTTATTTCTCAGAGGTAGTGAACCAGGCGGTCGAAGCAGAGGGTAACTAGAGGAATAGGCCCCAGGTTAGTCGGGGGATAGCTTCTGGTGATAGTTCAGATAGTATGAAGCGAAGAAGGGATGAGTTCCAGTATGTCAGTCAGGCAAAGGACTCAGCTAGAACACATTGTGGTAGCTATTTGGTGATTTGTTTTTAGTGTGGATAGCCATGAAAGTTTCAGACTCAGTGCGATAAGCCTCCAAAGGAGTGTTGGGCATGTGGACATGTCTAAAACCTTAAGAGGATTTGCAGGAAGCCTTGTCAGACAGCCGGCAGACAAGGACTTGGACAGACAGTGGAATCTAAAGTTGGTTCGGGTTCGGTACCAGGAGAGGGTAGCCGAGGATTAGCTGCACACGGAAAACGTGACAGAGACAGCGGTATCCAGTTGAGGGGTTAGTGGCCTGTGACTGGAGCAGTACCATAGGGAGGTCAGTCATCAAGAAACCGTACTTCAGGCTAGGTGCACGCCGTGGAACTGCCACAGACTGAGTAGTCTGATGAGTCGACGACAGTTAGAGATACACCGCAGGTGTGGGCATGATTTCTTGTTTTCTTTTTGTCATGATCTTCTAAGGAAAGTCCTTTTTGGGTGCATGTGATGCACATGATTTATGTGGACTAGCTAGATGCTAGTCGGTGGGATTGGTACCATATCGGGTGTGTGATATATATATGAGATACGTAACATCAGGGGCATCGAGAATATGGGTTACTTGAGGTGTCATGGGCATCGGGGCATCGAGGATGCGGTCTAATTGAGGTTCTAGGCACCAGGTTTGTTTTTGAGCATCCATGGGATGCAGGACCTCATGGAGGCAGACACCGATGCGGTGCGGGATATGTTGGGTGTTGGGGATGACACAGGAGCACCAATGTGGAGCAAGGGTGACGATGCGTCATGGAAGGACTATGCGTATGGGAAACAGGTTAGTAAAACTTTTTTCATTGAATATTTTTGGGTTGAGACCGGGTTAGGTGAAGGTGGGGAACCCCTTGGGGAATTTAGCTAGGATCTTTGAGAACGAGGAAGTCTGGGTTACTTTGATCGGGGTGGTATGTACAATTCCATCTCTGTGATTTCATTTGATATCTCTAGGATGAGCTATGTTAATGTGGGGAGATTGAAAGAACTCGAGTTTTTAGAACAGGTCAAAATCCCAACCCTATTTGAATTTTTGACTTGTTTCTAAGGAAACTAGATTGAATGGGCAGTTTCTAGAAATTTTCCATACTACACACTGTGTACCTTAAGTACAGACCGTGTATATGTAAAGAGAGTACCGACCATGTGCTTGTAGAGGACATGTCATGTGATTACTGTGTAGAAAATTTCTTACTACACGGTGTGTAGTTATAGACTCACCATGTACACACGACCACGTGGAGGCTATACATGGCGTATAGGCCTATTGGCCCAGGAGAATTGTTGAAACCGGATACACATTGTGTTCTCCTTGGACACTCCGTGTAGTCTAGCCATGTATGAGTGATATACATGGTGTGTGGGTGAGTAGGTTAGGAAGAGAAGGGAAACCAAGTACACGGCGTGTACCCATAGGTACATGCCCGGTACTCATGTCGGCAGGTTCTAGAAAGTATGTCTGCGGAATTATAGCTTCCAAATGAACAGTTAAATGTTATACACAGCTTATAGTCCTAAAGTACACGTCGTGTAGTTTCTTTTTTTTGCGTTAAAATGGGTAATAGCCTCGTATTGAGGCAGAACCTCATATGCTCTTCTGGGTTTCATGAAAAAAAGTCAGCTGAACCATATTTCTTCTACCGATTTTCCATCTGAGACCCGATTCGAACATCGATTGTATCATTGGAACACCCCAGTAAGTCCTCGATTAATCTTAAGTTATTTTGTTTGATTTCTATTCTAGAACGAGATATAGGGGTTTGACAAGTTTTGACTCTTTTGAAGATCTACCGTGTTTTAGACTGAATTGGAGGGTATTATCGAAGGAGTAGCATCGTACGAGTCTCGTGTAGGTGGTGCATATCTCTTTTTGTGCTTTCGTAGTCATTTGGGTGATGTGGCCTTCGATGCATCTTCATGTATTTTGAGAGGGATCCAATTTTATCTGTTATTTCTTATTGCATTTTTATGGACCTATGGGATGCCTTTAGGTATGCCCTGTTACCTGTTTTTCTTGAGCGAGGTTGGGCGAGGGGTCGTAGCTCATCGGGGCATTTTGAACGGGGGATGCCAAAATGGTTATATATGATTTATATTGTTATAAAATATTGAGTTTAATTTATTAATCCTAAAATAAGTTGTTAGTTGCATTCAAGACCTCAGTGTTGATGATTGTTAACCATTGGGTTAGGGAAATTCAACAATTTAGAATGTTTTTCCTGTTTATGTTTTCTGTTTAAATATGTTATATATGAAATTGCTGAATTGAATATGTTGGACCCTTTAGGTGGTCTTGGGATGGTCCAGATATTTTTGAGTGATGCCCATCATAGGATGGGCTTGTCCCGGGTTACTTTGGGTGGTTTTTTACCATGTGATTGGGTGTCATGGATGTCGGCTTGAGGTAATACGATTGTCAGGTTGGGCATGAACCATGTTACTTGGATGGAAAGGCCATCAGACATGAGTGGTATGGTCACAGGTACATGAGGTGTTAGATGTGTGGTGTCTTAGGTTCTCTTTTGGTGATTACTGCTCACCCGGAACATTGAGTAGTGTACACAGAGAGATATTCCGTGATGAGGTGGTTTTTACCACTCATGTGGGTAGAGGTCCCCATTAGTTACGGTTTAGGTACTCTGGTTGGGGGTTCTTATCGTAGAAAGTCACATGGGAGGTGAAGATCCTTCATGGGATAACATTGAGGTTATTAGGTTGGGGGCTGAGGCTCGCTGCTATTTGAGGGCAGATATCATTGTCCCTTCAGATACGTTATTTGAGGGTAGACATCATTGTTCCTCCGGGTTACTTCTTGGGTGTGCCTTTGGGATGTCAGTAATTGAGGCAGGAGGTTTTTGGAGGCAGAAGGTGCTCGGTTACAATTTTTGGCATGCCTTCATGACGTCAGTACTTGAAACACGCAGTGTCAGGTGGCACATGGTTCTGGGTTACATGATAGAGTTTCAAACGTTGGTCGAAGCAGGTGACACTCCTTGGTGGCTAATGAGCACTAGTGGAGTTTGTGTTTATTTGTGCATTATTCTATTACTAATTTTCTTATAAATTCATGCCTTCTTAAACACATAAATTAGGTATGCATCATTGGGTGGTATCCTATTGATATTTGTCTCACACCCTACACGGGCCCTTCAGGACACGTTCAAACTTCATTGATTTAAGTGGAGGAAAGAGGCCAGCTTCAGGAGTTGGGCTGCGTTAGTTATTGCATGGAGATGGTATGGACATTGGGGTCTTGCCTAGATAGAGTTACTCTATTTGGTTTTCTTTTCTGTATCATCTTTCTTACTTGTTGTATCTACTGTTTCATAGCTATTGGTGCCCTTTTTATAGTTAAATATGTATCACCTACTTTGGATGCATGATTTATTGTTCAATAGTAGTTACATGTTATCAGCATGTTGTTGTGTTTATTTCCATTGATGTTGTTTATCTTTACATTTTCGACTGTTTATCTATATTGATAATGCTTCCACTCTACAGGTCTGTTTTGAGTCTTCTGAGTCTTTTATTTCGATGAATTTTTGTTATTATACTTGGACCAGTACCCTTATTATTGTCCTCCGAGAGGGTATAGCCTCCCCACTATACCTCTAAGAACCTCGCTGTTAGTAGGTAGCCTTTGGCGTTCGAGGAGGTGCGCCTAAGGTTGTAACACCCGACCAGTTTAGCACTTTTTGGGTGGCTCTTCGGGTCTGGGTCATTATACATATAATGGATGATTCAATAAAAGGGAGGTCTTGATAGTGGGTAAATACATTCATGTGAGATATTCCTTTTTCACTGTAAAATGTTTAGATATATTCCTTGATCGGAAAATAAAAAAAATTAATTTTTAAAAAAAATTTAATGAGGTAAAACATGGGAGAAAATTACATTTAAACATCCTAGGATTATAATAAAACCATTTTCAAACCATTTTCATGAAATAATATTTTGATAGAAAAACAATTTCTCAAAAAAAGTTATAAAAAGTCCACTTTTATAAAAAAAATTATTAATTACATTATGTACCAAAAGAGTGAAAAAAATGGAACAAATAAATGAAGATATCACTGATAAACACATGAGGTGAAACTTTAAGATTGTTCTTTAGATATGGATCATAATATTTCATCAATGGAAGCATATTCCTATACAGTACTGATAAATGATGTGATTGTAGAAAAAACAATTACCAATTTTGTAAATTTGACTCGTAATCTAGAAGAGGGAATAAAAATAATTGAACCTCACAATATCATGAAATAAATAGATTCATTATATAAGGTTAACAGGTATTATATACACCCCATATAAAAATATAGGTGCGTAACATGGCATGTATCTCAATGAAAGAAACTTGAGACAAAAATTACATTATTGATTTGGTAACTTTGGATCCATAAACCCTATTAAATAAATATCATAAAATAGATATCTAAATATGCATAAATTATGTACAATAATATTAAAATACATTAATTCATAGTTTATACATAACCAAAAATAAGTATGTTGTGAATAAGGCATGTATCTCATGGATATAAAAATTGAAATGAGAAAACCCTTACATTATGTATTGACTTTCTTCACACCTGTTCAAAACTTCAATATAATAAATATATGTTTATTATAAATTTAACACAAAAACGGTTCCTATATATCATACCATTTATGATTCCTTAGTATTTTATATTACATTTTTATCAATAATTCCATGTTAAATCAATATTTCAAGTAATAAAAACATTGTTTATCGTGCTTCTTTTAACTTATAAATCTTGATCTTCTTACCGAGATCATGATTTTCTTATTTCTAGAATGTAAAACTGGATTTATATATCATATATATTCATTATATAAATATATATAATAATATATCAAATATTTATAAATGAAAAGGAATACACCGTTCATTGAGACAATAATCTATATATATGCGTAAACATTGTTTCCATTTTATTATTATATTGAAAGAAAGAAAGTAAATTAAATATATGTGTAAATATATATTATCATTAGAGTGTTATTTTTTTCATATATATGATATAAGTTTTAAAAACCCATACTTAATACATTACATGTAAAGTGTGAAAGAATTACATCGCTATGAGGAGGCAGTTGTGCACACGTCCACAAATGAAGTTATCATATTTATAGAAAATGTAAATCATGATAAAATGTGTTATATAATAAGTAAATAAACATAAAAAATTATATATATCATACATATTGTATAAAAATATCTTAAATTATAATTCCAACCCAAGATAGGGGGTAATGGAAAAAATGAACAACATCGTTTCATGCGACAATAATTCACTATACAAAAGAACTGTAACATTGTTACCCATTAGAAGGAATTGTGGATAATTATAGGTTTAACTATTAAAATAAAAGCATATAAGTATATTTATTATAATTTTTTTCTTATATAATCATGTAATAAGATGATTAGTGTGGGTTGATAATGAAAATAAAACAAAAGAGATTGAGGAAGGATTTATCTTTTCATTGCATAATGCCTTTTAGTTTTCACTAAAGGAATTACTTGGATGGATTTATACATAATGGAAATATAATAGGATTAATTTAGTCATGATTATATGATATATTTGAATATTGTTTTCGGAGTAAAATGGTTATATATACGTGAATAATTTGTAGGGGTGAGTTCCTTTTTATAGTGGATGTGCAGTAAAATACTTATAAATTTTTGAAAACGGATTCCCACCCTCTTTTTACCCTAATAAGCGGATCCAATATTGGTTAAAATCATATAAAATGAATTATAGGGTATAAATATAAAAACCATGGCTTTTAGAAAATTTTTAGGTTATTTTTGGGCTTAAGATTAAGGTTAAGTCCAATGTTAAGCTATTTTTCTCTTAATCGTGGTAATTAATTTTAATCATGTTCACTATTTTTTTGGTAGAAAAATAAGTTGAACTTTTTATATTGTGGATTGGTAAAACTATTCCATCAGGGTTATGAAATCTATCAAAGGAACTCGACATTGTGTGTAACACAAGGCAAATATAATATTTCACGTACCAAAATTCAATCTAATAGTTTCATGTCGAGCATGATTAAATTTTTGTTCCTTAAAATTAAATCCAAACACAGTGATTTATATAAGATAAATTTATATTCATTGTTCCATCAAATGAAAATTATAAAAAAGATCAAATTAATTCCAATAAAATAATTCCCAAAATCCAAGTGCGTTGCAAAATCATCATTGCTTATACTTAACCATAAATATTTTGAAAATAATATAAAAACATAGAATGATCTAAAAATATTAGTAATAGAAATAATGGAAGGGAAACCATTAATCCAATGAAAATCTATAAAAAAATTTCTTAAAACCATACAGTTTTAATTAGAAAAAAAGAACTTATTTTTTAAAAAGATCAATATATAATGTTTTTAATATCAATAAATTCTCAGGAAAACTCATTTAACAGAATAAAAACTACATGTAAGTAACATAGGACATCATTTTATATATAAATCATACAAATGGAGTCACCAATATGGTGAACCACTAACTGCGGGGTACCCAATGCATTGGATGTAATCATTTAACCCCAAATCCTTGGTTTACCATGGAACTGTCCATCATTGGATTATTACATAACAAACCATCATTGATTTATCACATTACCCACCATCATCAGTTTATCATATAACCACACATTATTATAAACAATTTCCAAGAACTGCAACATAAACATAAATAAAAAAAATTTCATTAAAAAACAATCATTGAAGAAAATAAAGTTTTCATTTTGAAAGCACTCATGTTAAGGGACTACTAACATATAATGGAAAATATTTTATTTAAATGTAACCATATAAACATGTTAGGAAATCATATAAATATTAAATCTATATTAAATATGAAAAATCCATTCATGTCATGTATGTACTAAAAAATTATTTTTTAAAAAAATAACATTAAAATAATATTTTTAAAAGAAAATCCCTTAAAAATATCATATAATTAAAGAGAGAAAAAAATCAAAAGAATAAAATATTTCTATTAACTATAAAAACACATAAAAAATTTATAAAAATAATAAAACAAAAATTTATTTCACACATAATATTATCAAGACATTATCAACAAATTTTATGATTAACCTAAAACTATTGAAATTGGGCTTAGAATTCCATTACCTCGCATTAAATTTCCATTAAACATGTTGAAACATATTATATAATAGTGTAATTAAAATTATTAACTCATTATGAAATTATATTCATATTTATAATACCATATGTGATGATTTTTGAACATATTATTACCCATGCTTTAATAATATATCTTTTTTTTTCATGGTTTCAGGTGCGTTTGTTTCATAGATTCCTGATCGTTTCATTTGGGTATATTTATGGAGGTTTTTTTAAAATGGGATGAAAACTCTAAAAGTGGAAAATAATAGTGTTAATTCTTTTACAGAAGAAAAATTTCTACCATATATAATATTTTTTCTTTTTTGAGGAATATTACTTGGAAATATTAGGGCAGAACCCTATTAATTAAAATAAAAGAAAAGAGACTTTTTTTAATGGGAGAGGGTAACCTATTACATGCCCAATGACCATAGGCAAAAAACCAAACCTCAAAACAAAGCCGAAACCAACACAAAGAACATAAGAACGGAAACAGAACTGACCCCTACCACATCTTCACATCCAAACTGATCACATCCAAGCTGATGCTCAATCCTCCATGAAAGAATCCGAAAGAAGACTGCAATGATAGATCTGCAACTCCACACAAATCAAACTCCTCGCCACTGCAAATCATGTCGAGAAGATCAAAAATCTAACGCCAAAAACCCTATATGATACAAACCTTGCCACTGTGAAGAAGTCGAAGGCCATCCTGGATCTAAAACGACGCAAGTAGATCAAGATCATCAACGCCATATGAACCCAATCTATCCGAAACTAACTTTTGAACCCTAGGTGCACCGCCACACGATGTTTCAAAATAAAACCATTTCCACCAGTTGAAATCGAGCCTACCAGAGCCAAACAATGCCAATCCGCACCCGAAGCTACATCCAAGCCACAACCAAATGTATGTCGAGACATGACGTCGTCGCACAGGAAAGGACACCATGATTGAGACGGCTTCACGAAGTCCTGAGCCGAGTCGAGACCAGAACCATCGATGCTATGAGAACCTTCGTTACTGCAGAAAACTGCAATCCAAGACAAGATCCATCACCTAAAGATCCGAGCCAATCCAAGGAACAAACCTCTGTTTGGAAAAGACGAAAAGAAGAACAATAGAAGTGCATTGAGAAAATTACATCATGAGTATTACATCCTCAAGGGACCCCACGAGGAACTCAGATTTATTATTTTGGTGATAGAAATACAAATTAGATGAGGGGAGATTTATGAGTATGTTTTTTAGATATATTATTAGAATAAAGGATTATGAGGATAAATGGGGTGGTATTTAGATATGATGATGGGTGAGTTTGTATAATTAAATAATGATAATTTTATACTTATTACAAACCACAATGACATGACATTAATTTCAATGAATTTTTATAGTAATTAATTTTTTAATTGTTTTTTATGTTTTAACAATACGTCAAACACCCATTAAATTTTTTACTTTTTATTTATTTTAATCTCTTACATTTTAACATTAGTCTTTTTCATTGTTTAACACATAATTCAGTAATTATTTTTTAACATGGTAAATTTTTTGTTCCTAAAAAATATAATTACTATAAAACCTAATTTTCAATTTATAATTATAAATATGGAATCTATTGTAAAATATTGAATTAAAATTATTTGAAAATATATATTTAAAATTAATCTCACAGACTAAACTAGATTAAGGGTTTGTCAATTGAAAATGTTCAAACATTTGAAGTGTTTTATATCTTTTTTCATTGTAAAATTGATTCCAATAAACTAAAATATATTTTTTTATGTATATTTGAAATAATTATACATTAAAGAAAATTGAAAATGTTATATAAATATATAAATAAATTTGAAGAGAAAATAATCATTAATTAAAATTCATTATTTTTTATTATTCATCAAAAAAATGAATCATCATTAAAAACTACCAAAATTTCACCATAATATAATTATGAAATTTAAATTTAAAATATTTATTAAATTTTTTGAAATAAAGTTTTGAAATACTTCATAATTTAGTTTTAAAATAGGTGCACCTTTATCGGGTGGAAGAATTGCCTTTAGACATATATAGCTTTTTATGATTAAAATTTGAATTTTTTTCTTATCTTATGTATATCTAACCTCTTGGATGAATTTTATAAAAATTAAATATGTAACTGATAATTTTAATTAATATATTTCACTATTAGTTACTTATTTAATTTATTAATATTAAATGCTACTGTGGGCATATAAATTGTTTTTTGTAAAAACACAACCTCGTTTTTAATGGGTTTTTATATTCATTTATAATTAATTTGTATAAAAATAATCCATGTTAAAATAATTTGAAAACTATATTTAAAAATATAGTTCATCTTATTCTTCCCATAATTCCAATGAATATGTGATAAAAGTAACATTTAAATAATAAGATTTACTAGTTTTTTTTAAGATTGATGTGGTTTATCTGATATGATATAGAGAATAATTTTCCCTTTTTAAAATAATGTGAAGTTAAATTCATACCCATTTGATAAATTTAATCCTTTTAATTTAAAATATAATTTTAATATAAGGGTTTTTGAATATTCAAAATACTTTTTTTGAAACCTGACATCCTAAAAAGGGTTGACCAAGACATCCACTTAATAAGGGATTAAGGAAAGTTAGAAGTCTATATGAGATAATTCATACTAGGATTACTTGTAGGAAAATATGAGAATGGAAAGAAAAAATTAACTATCAAGTTCTTATTGAGATTTATAGAGAACATGGCTATAAAAATGGTAACCATCACCAAACTTAAAACCTGTGATGGATTGAAAGGCCATTGATTTCTAAGTATGAATTTGAAATAGGTAATGTTTTTGTTTCAAAATATTTTTCATAGAGTTGATTAATTATTTTATTAAGCTGAATAATATCATAAGGAAACAAACATACATGAAAATTAGAGTTTGATTCTTTAATTAATTTCAACCACAAACTCAACTTGTTCTCCACACAATGAGTATTTGAGAAGAATTTTTTTTCCTAAAGCATCTGAATCAACATGGATAAACAAATCACAAATATTATAACTATATATTCCCTACATCTATATAAATTATCCAAAAACCATGATTTTTAGGGCTTCATAATATAATTATATGAAAATAATTATTTTTTATTGTATGAAACCCAACTTTAATCTCCAAAATTAAATAGAAATACCCAAATTTAAACATGGATCATTAAATAAATAAATATCCTTAAAATTCGTCAAAAATATTCTAGTATATAATTTAAAATTAAAAAATAAAAATATTTTGATCACATAGACATTGAAGATAAATTTTAACATTTATCTCCAAATAACATCAATTACTATTGAAGTCTCATAGAAAAAAGTATTTTCTTTTATAATAAATAATATATATGAATTATTTTAATAAATAAATGATCTCATTGTGAATCATAAATGTTTCCAAAAATATAACTCACCATATATTTATCGATAAATATAAATGTTATTTTGTTTACCTTAATCATACTAGTTTCTGAAAATAGTTAATATATTTCAAAAACCATTCACGAATGTAAATTATCATTGGAAATTAATAATTCCTAAAAAAATTGATCTCTTAATCCACCTATCAATTTCCAATCCCATGGTTTTCAACAGGTTAAAACATTTTTTCCCAAAATATCTTTATTTATAATCAATCAAATAATTTAATTAAAAGATAAATATATTAATAACATTGACTTCATGTAGTCCAATTGTAGGAGATTCACCACTATAGTACTTCGGTTGTTAGTTTGATACCCATGTACTTATTGTTCATGAAAATATATCATCCATCCCATTTGATATCATTTTTAAAAAATTATATTATTATTTTTTTTATAATTTCATATAAATTTCAAAAAAATCATAAAAATGTCATTAATTTATTTTAATATCAATTGTTATCCCATACCTTTTATTTTTCATCACAAGAAGAAATAACCCTAAATTACCACAAGTTAGAAGACCAAATAAACTAAAAAAATACATCCATTTTCTTAAACATGTGTCCACAAATTTTAATGTCATTATTCCTAAAATAATATTTCTTAATATCATATAATTATTGTTTACATATACCTTAAAAATTGTCCCATTTTTTCTAAATTTCAATGAAATCATTTACATCTAATATATGTTTCTAAATTTTTTAAAACTTAACAATCTATAGAAAAATACTTAGTTATTCTATTATTCCCATTAAATTTATAAATAAACTATATCATAAATTTAAAAAATCAATAAATAAAAGAAATTCCATTTTTTAATTTCTTCTTATACCATTATCCATGTTTTATCATCTTATTCTTTATAATTTATTCGTTCAAAAAATTATATGAATTATATACTTGTGATTCATCAATATAAATCCGAAATGTTATCCATACCTTTTAAAATATACTCACAATATGAAACTTGATTTCATCCGCAAATAAAATTTTCACATGATAAACTAAAGGGTTACATTAAACTCATTATCAATAAATGTACCCCAATATACTATCATTATAAAAAGAGTATTAATACATTTAAACATTTAACGATACTTAAATATAAAAAAACTGTTGAATTACTTATATCTTGAAATCACAATTGTTTAGAATTCTTCATAATCCCTTATCCATGATTTTCTATATTATTCTTCATAACATTTTTCCTATGAACAAAAATGTGATTCATTTCATAATATTGAACAATGTCAAAGAACAAGATAATAAATAATTCATACCTTTCATATGTCATTTTCAGATTCCTCATCTAGAATAATTTTGGAATTATATATAAATAAACATTTACCTATACTATCCTGCTAATCCCATTTGTGATACTTCTTCCATGGACATAAATGAGGATAACAACCCTAATGCACACATTTAAAACACTAATTTGGTTTCTCAGGAATAACATATTTCCCCTTCAAGGATTTATCTAAACACTTACTTATTTCTTTCATATTATATTGATTTATAAAATCCTTTTCCACATAGAAAAAATCTTTTTATCCATTTAAGACATTTTCTAGGTGCTTATTTCAAAATTATTGACGCATAGGGAATTTAATATATTTACATTTATGATCATTATCACATGAACAACCAAATGGTCACATTTTTTTAGTATTTGATGAAATAGGAAACTATTTATCGTCGATGTTGTATATCCTACCTGAAAATTATTTTTTTATTATAAATAAAGACACTTTTGAGGTCAAAGTGAGAAACCATAGTTTCCAACAAGCACCCAACAATGACAAACAAAAGATCAGAAACAACCTCATCCAAGACAAAGAAGCGACCGCTAACTCCAAAGAAGGACCACTCGACGATCCCATGCAAGCATGGTCCCTCCCAATGGAAAGCCATCTCTCCGTATCCACTACATCCCAAATGGCCTGCAGAGGAAGAAGCAGAACACTCTAGACCATCTGTGCCGAACTGACCCTTCCACGTTCCTCACACAACAAGATTGGTAACTCAACAAAGCATAAGCTAGGAAATAAGTTAAATAGAGTCATTGAAAACCAGTTGAATCCTACCAGAGTCAGAGTCTCTAACCAGCCTCCAGGATAAATTAGACACCTGCAGAAGAGGATCCCCCCTTATCATGTCTTCAAAGGCAGAAGTCAGTTTGTTCCAGACCTGCATATACTCCTCAAGTCCAATCAACCCCTTATTGAAGCCTCCAACCAGGATCGTGTCCTATTTATCAACCCAAATATATTGTTCCTCATTAAGCTCCACTTCAAGATTCCTACCCATCATCTTGGTTGCATCCTCTTCTGAGGCGTTGAGGAATAACACCTGCTCTGTCACCACATCACCCAAACGTAAGACAAAATCCGGGGAAGGGCCAAGCTATCCAGGTGACTTTAGACTGATCTCCTTGTTCAGCTTCTCAACCAAGATATTCTTTGTAGACAGGGTCTTCATAGGAGTAGGTAAGGAGGAGTAATCCTTCCTACCACTCCTCCCTCTCTTCCTCCTAATACCCCTCGAACTGACTTCTGCTTCTGAGAAACTTCTATAGACCACACCCTGGTCAGATTCCCTTCCACCATCTTCACCCTCTTCCACATCCAGGGCAGCTAAATCAGTTCTGAGTTCCTCCTCGTCCAGCCTCTCGTACCTGTTCCTCAAGACTACAGGATTTCGGACAGGAGAAACAACCTCTGGCAGTAAGGCAGGCCCCGACCACCCTGCATCTCCAAGGATGGTCTGGGCCTGCACCTCCAAACCATTCCCTGAGGCGGTACCCAGATCAGTCCCCCCCCACTGGTCCCTTCCTTCCCCAAGACACAATCTTCCCCAACTTCTGATCTCTCCAGAAAAATAGGTTGGTCAAAACCCCTGCCCATATATTGGAGCTGGAGATTCTGAACCTCCAAGCCCCTGGCAAGAACACCTATGGCCTCCCTTATGGTAGTTTCGCCTATAGGTAGGGAGAGACGCTCCAAATACCCATTCGCTATCCCCCGCACCTCATTCCCCATGCTGCTAAATGCCTGGGAAACACCCAATTCCTTCTTGGGGCCTTTTACAACCGCCTCCACCTGAGTTTCCAAAACATTCAATCTCTCCTTCACCACTGTACCTGCAGAACCTGCTCTCCCCGAGTCAGTATGAACCACTTCCGACGCATTACCAGAACTGGGAAACCCCACCCCAGATTGGTCAGGAGATCCCTGGACCTGGACACCCCGAAGTGCCTCAATATGTTCACTGGTATCCGAAGGCACCTCTTGTGACCTCAGTGTGTGCGCAACAGGTTCATTGCCATTTCCAGGACCAGTTCCCTTGACCTGGCCTTACCTGAGTCACCCTTTCTCACAGAGGAAGTTCCAGCCCCAACCGCCGAAGTCCTTTTGCGGCACTCCTCAATGCGGTGGCCCTGTTGATGGTATAAGTCATAGAACAAAGACCAGGATTCATAGTAGATGCTTTGCTCGTACCTATATTGGCCTTCAATCACAACCCCTACCTTGTCAGTTGGAGGACGGGATAACTCCATTTCAACACAAATTCGTGCAACAATTGGGTGCACCAAGTAATCAGTCTTCCAATCCGTATAGAGGAAACGACCTATAGAATTACGTATTGATCGGAGGAGTGCTGGATTCTTAAAGGGAAGCGGTAACCCCGGGAGTTGAATCCAGATTGCCGATGATGAAGATTCGCAATTCATGTTCAAATCAAACATCCATAAATGTAAAAAGAAAGGAAAACCTCTCACGGATCTGCTTGTACGAGACCAGGCCCGTGCCAGGTCGTCTTCGTCTGCAAGACAAACAAGAATTTGGCGCGGTCCAAGGAGTCCGACAACTGCACGGTGACCTAAACCCCATTCCTGGTTCACATACCTCTCGAACATCTCGACCGGAGGTCTACACCGAGTGAACTTTGCGACCAGGGCCATAGAAAGGAGTGACGATGCTTCAACAAATTCTTTGGCTGAAACCGGGACAACTGGATGTCCGTTGCAGATTCCAAGAACCCTTGGAGAGACGTCAATGCTGGGGAGGAGAGGGCTTCTCTTGGGTACAACTTCCCGAGAAGGAAGATCATGCCCCTCCCCCCGAAGGGGAGGGGCCGTCACCGCCACCATGAAACTAGGTCATCTCCGTCGAAGGGTTATAGAGCGCCGCTTCCATCCTGACTCCCCATCTCCTGTTTATGTTATATATCATTACTCATAATTAGTGTTTTAGAATAACCATGAGGGTTATCATTATAGATCTCATTTCATTCAGTTTATCATTCAGGAATCTAATGTATTTTCCATCAAATCCATTATCACTTTAGTAAATGAGGAATCCATCCATTTACTAAAACAAAAAAAATAGTGAGTATAAGGATATCAATAAAATCATAACATACAATCTTATAATGGAGATGTACAATGAATAATCCATATTAATGTTAAATAAAACTTATTCAATTTATCTTAATTAAATATGAATCTACATACCATGATAACAATTATGTTTATATATGAATTTTATATTGTTCATAAATCACATCCCAGCCCTTAATTTTATCTAAACCATCATCTGATTCCAAATGTAAGGACCAGACTATAAACATTAATTATTCTAGTGTTTTGAGATAAAAATAAAATTATAGGTTACTTTCTATTTATAATATTATATAATTAAGGGAAAATAATAAAAGGTAAACTCATACATTATAAGTGGACACATATTAATTTTATCAATTTATTATATAAAATAAAAGCCATTAAAAAACTAGTTTTTTCTTCTTATAAAATCTTTACAATTTTTCCCTTGATCATATAATTGTATCTATTCTACCATAAATCATATATAAAACTTTTAAAAACATTGGATGTTCACAAAATATTAGTAATGTAAATAAAATAATGTAAATGGTTAGTCCATTGAAAATCAATAAAAGCATTTTCATGAAAATATAAATTTTTATTTGAAAAAAAGAATAATATTTTAGAAAAATCAACATCTTTCATTTTTAAAAATAATAAATTTTCATGAAAACTAATTATAAATAATATAAAATATAATTACTCAAAATGGGACACCATGTTTTGAGTATCCCATACTAACGGTGTAACCAATATGACCAACCTCCAAATCTAGATTACAAAATGCATTGTATGTTATGACATAACCACCCATATTTTGTTTATCACATAACGACTTGTTAATGATTTATCATGTAAATAACTATCATTGGGATATCATATAAACACCCATAATTGTTTTATCAAGTAATAATTCATCATTATAAACAATTCACAAGAACCATAACATAAACATAAATCATGAATGATTTCATTATAAAAACAATCTTTGAAGAAAATGAACTCATCATTTTGAAATCACTTATTTTAAAAAACTAATCATATATAATGAAAAACTAATCATATATAATGAAAAACTAATCATATAAATATTTAATGTTAAATATGAAATATTAATGTGAAATGAAATAGGTAAATAAATTTCATTCTGTATATGTAATAAAAACATTCTTTTAGAAAAAATAAATTAGAAATTTTATTTGTAAATAAATAACCATTCAAAATAGATTATCATTGATGTGAGAATATATCCAAATAAAATATTTTTTATTTTCCATGTAAATCTACATAAAAACTTTTGAAATAAAAAATAAAGAATAAAAAATTTATATGACACATAATGGTATCATTACATTTTCAACGATGTTTAAGTTTAACCCTAGTAAGGGGAATTGGGCTATGGATTCTCTTACATCACATTCAAATTCTTTCAAAACACTTCAACACTATAGTATAATGTTTTAAAGAATGTTATTATCTCAATAAAAAACTATATTCATATTAATAATACCTTATGTAATTATTTTATACCATCTTAGGATTGATTCATTAAAAATATTTCTCTTTTTTCATGGTTTTAGGTGCGTTCATTTATTGGTTTTTTAATTAGTTCATTTGTGTATATTTATGGATGTTATTATAAAATGGGATTAAATATAAAAAAATTCAAAAAGAATATTATTAATTAATTTCTAAATGTATAAATGTTACCATATATCATTTTGTTACCTTTATGAGGATGGTGAATTAGATAAAATATCAATGATTAATGTTTAGTATATTTTTTCGGTTTTTCATAACACCATAAACAAGTTTAATTTTATTTAATGTTTTTAATATATATTAGTTCCAACATATTAAATCGGTAATAATATACCAATTAAATTATTATTTTACCGTAATTATAATTTTATGACCATCCATGAAGGCGGTAATAGAAAAAAAAAATCTTTATTCATAGAGACAGTTAACCACCATTATGTGGAAAATAGTTTTCATTCATTAAAAAAGATGATATAAAATATAAAATTTATATGATATCTTAAATTACCAAAACAAAAATCTAGTATATAAATTATTTAATACTTATCATGCCCTTATGGATTAACTATGTGAGGATAAAATTGAAGAAGAAAAGAAATATAAGAGAGGTGTTTTGAGAAAATTACCTCCTGAAAATTAACATCATGAGATACAATTTGAGGACATTTTATTTTGTATTTTTTTATAACAAAATAACATTGACGTAGTTATAGTGTGTAAGAGTGTTTTTGGATGTCATTTGAGAAGCATCAAGGCGTCTAAGGAGAAATTGGGTTGGTAGGGGTGGTATTTATATTTGTAGAGGGGTCATTTTAAGTGATTTTATAATGATTATTTTATATTTTAAACCAACCAAATTGGTGTGGTGGTAATTTAAAATAATTTTGATGATAAATAATGTTTTAATTTCTGGTTAGGGTGTAGAAATATTTAATACATTAATTAAAATTTGTACATTTTAGGAATTTTAAGCTTTTATCTTTTAACATTTACCCATTTTATTAATTTACCTATACATAGGTAAATATTTTCACTACAATGGTAAATTTTTATATTGATGAAAAAAGATATTTCCACATATTTGGGATTATATGATCCCAAATATAGAAAAAAATTTACCATATTAAATTGTAAATTTTTTAAAAAAATTATAATTATAATTAACCTAAAGAAAAAATGGTAAAGTAAGTTTTTAATGTGGAAAAGTTCAAAAGTTTGAATGATTTATATGAATGTTTAATTTGAAATTGATTAAAATGACCAATATTGGATTTTTTTGATTTATATAATTATACTTTAAAAATTATTTTAATTATAATTTATCTACATAAATTACTTAAGAGAAAAATAATTTTTCAATTTAAATTTAATATTTTATATATTCATAAAAAAATGAACCTCATCTGAAAAAATACAGAAAATTCCCCTTAAAATAATTTTTATATTACACATTCAAAAATAAATTTTATTTCATTCAAATAAAATTTATAAAATTTTCAAAATGTACTTTCAAAATGTACTTTTAAAATAAGAGTGCTGTTAGAAGACAGAAAAATTTCCTTTTAGAAAAATAAAGATTTTTTATGCTTAGAATTTTTATTTTTATCCTATCGTTATCTTATAAAACATTTTTGATAAATTTAAAAACATTTTATTGTATATAAAACATAAAAATTTCATTAAAAAATTTCAGTAATAATTATTAATTTAATTTAGTAGTATAAAATCATACTGTGGGCATAAATATAGTTTTCTATAAAAACATCCTTTATTTTATGTGGGTTTTTATTTAAATTTATAAATAATTAGAAACCAAAATTTCATTTTATAAAAAATTTTAAATTATATTATTATAAATTAGTTCATCACATTTATTACTATAATTATAATCATTGTGTGGTTAATGCCACATTTATATAATAATATTTGGTCATCTTTTTAACCTTGATTTGGTATATCTTGTATAACATTGAGCAAATTTTTTCCTTTTAAAATCTCATGATTTTCTTGTTATTCCCCTTTCCACTTGGATTAGTGTCTTTATGTTAACTATTATCCATATTAGAACATAGATTTTGGAATTAATTTTAATAATTCCTAAACACATTGCAAATTAATAACCATATTTTTGAAAATTTTGTAGTTGGGATTATAATACATTCTATTATACTTTTAGAAGAAATCACATCAAATAAAAAATAAAAAACATACTGGACAACCCTCCAATAAAAGAAATTTTTTATTTTTTCTTCGATATTATACACTATTGTGTTTTATAAAATTATTGAAATGATGAAATTATATATTTATTGATTTATCACATTCTTCACACAACATTTCATGTGATTCTATCCATATCATTCTTTGTTTTTTTTGGGAATTTAACTATATTCATGTTGTTAATCAGGATTATTGGTAATTGGTTTGACATAATCATGAGGTTTTTCACATTAGTTCTTGTCCAGTTTGGTTTCTTACTATTATAATATATGTATTGTCTTTTTTATCCATCGTTCACATGATTCATTCATGAATTAAACATTAGTAAAATGATGTGTTCACCCGAGTGATGAAAAATTTGAGCCTTTATATAATTATCATAAATTATCTCATGAAAAAATGAACATAATATTCCAAACACTTTGAAATTGCCACATCATCATTTAGTTCAACATTAATCACTATCCATTAAATATTTATATCATTAGGTTGGTTTCTCTTATATTAATAAAAATAAAAAATTCATTATAATGCTTATTAAATAGAATACAATTAACTAAAGAACATACCTTTTAGTGTCTGACCATGTTTTTGGTATTATAAAAACTCACCATGAAACAAAATGAAGATTGATTTGATAATAAACCATAATTTTTATGGTTATTACACATAGAAAAGTATATTCAATGTCGATGTGCACTTTATTATTTTCAAACTAGGATGTAATCTCTTGGATAACCATAAAATATATACTTTAAAAAATTATATGGATGTTATCTAATACATAGACTTACACATTAAATAAATCCCAAGGGTAAAAATATAGTTATTCCAAACCCTAAAATATTTAATAAATTTTCATGTATAATAATGGGTTATCTATACCTATGAAATTATTGTTAACCATACATTATCACCCATTGGTGATTTTTACATCCTCAAGGGATAAAATCCAAATCACAATAGTTATATAATCCCTTCTCTTGTACTGACTATTATTCACCATAGATGTGATTATCACAATGAACATATGTAACATAAATATTTCATTAGAAAATATTCATTAAATCTTCTAGGATTAATGATATAGTAAAATATGATAAAACATTAGATAACAAAACACATGATTTTTCTAAGTGAAGATTTTTTTCAAAATATATAAGAAAATTATTAATCCAGAAATGTATTAACAATCTCTCAAAAAATATCTACATAGTAAATAATTATATAAAAATAATATGTATTAAGTTTCTTGAAAACTTTTGGAAATTAAAATGTATGAATGGGGGGAACTCAAAAGATCAATATTGGGAAAAATGGAAGATAACCAGACACCATAAATTTACATAAAATGAGCATATGTGTATAGTAATAGTATATAAAAAAATTTACCACAAAAAATAGTTTATAAAACATAGATCAAGGAACATTGAATGGTGTATAAATAAGATTGAATCAAAAGTGTGTGGAAACACGAGTCAATTAACATGATCCATGAATATATAAAATAATCATTAGAATAAGAATAAAACTATAGAGTAAAAATAATCATAGGAAAATATTGTGAATAGGTCCCAATTTATCATTTATTTTTATAGTGAAAAACACTTTTCTTTCCAAATTTCTAATTTTGAAAAATCAAAGTATCTTTATTCATTATAAAATCTTGTTGTATAAATAATTAACCACTACATTTGAGAATGATATAGGATGCCACCCATCATCATCCATAATTATGAGTGCCACATGAAATCATTTGATTCATCATGTAATAAATAACCAAGAGAATAAAATGGGTTTCATCAATCGCATCACTCAGAACCCATGGAAATAAAATGGGATTCAAACCCATTTCAAATGGATTCACATAAAAAAATTAGGCATATATCTTTTAATAACCACGATATTATAAACCCAAGTAATTATATATGATTCCAAAGATATTTAATAACATTATAGTTAAATATCATTGAATAAAGTTGTTTTTTTATAAGGTATATATTCCATATATATAATGGTATATGATTGTATTAATAATTTCACAAAAGGAATTAAAAATGTGCTATTAAAAAATGAAATAAATTAGAAGAAAATTTATGACTTTTCAAAGTGTATGGTTAACTATAATAGAATCAGTGAAAGGTAATTTAATTTACCTAAAATAACATTATTTAAGATATCTAGAGAAATAATGTTTTTGGTATCATGGGAATAATATTATCAACTATGCATAAGATACTTAAAGGGTGGGTGACTAAGAAGAATAACACTTTTTAAGAGTTTTTGAAAAATAAAATTTGACATAATGAATATCATAGATAATTTATGTATTACTATTAAAAACAATTATTTATAAAAATTGTAGGATTATAATTTAATTTTGAAACCAAGAAAGAATAGATTGGAAATTTCATAGAAAAATGAAAAATGGAAGAAACACACATTTAACCAAAACATTACAAAATATATTCTACAAAAATCATTTGAAATGAATCCAATAGAAAACATTTCAATTATATCAATGTAATATAATGTGTTGTTAATAAATTTTTAGTTCATAGACATGGAAATTTATAAAATAAAATAATGAATACAACTACAGAAGAGAAGTAAACATGATTGAAAAGAAGTTGTTGGGTTAGTTTCCTTACAATGGATAAAAAATGACTAAAGGTGGAAAATAAAATATTTATGAGACACTAAAACACATAAATATATAAAAATGGGGACAAAATGTAAGCTGGTGTTAGTAAAAAAAGGATAAAATTTGTCTAAATGGATTATACTTCCAAAACAATCCCTTTTTATAAATGAAACTAATGTATAAAAGATTATGATAATGGGAACATAAGAATAAAAATTACATAGAAGGGTTATAAAGAAATTGGAATTAAAATAACATTAATATATAGAAATTTATTATAATTTAAAGTTTTAGGGTAGTGAATAAACAATATAAATTAATTAATAATTCGCAATATAAAAAATGTCTCTTAGAATTAAAAATACAGACAAATAACCCTTATGACTTTGGTACATTTTTCATTTGAATAATGATAAAGAGAGAAAAGATATGGATCATAAAACTACATGAATTAAATTAAAATCTAAAAGAAAATAATTATAAAGGGATCATATAATATTAATGATATCATGGAGCATAATAAGAAATATAACTTAATTAATTAAATTTATGAAAAAGGACCTCTTAAATTATATTCTTACTTACTCAAATGCACTGTAACCCCCTTTATAATAAATGTAAATATCATAATCCCAAATTATTTAACATTATTCATACATATTTCTACTCATAAAGTTTAGTTATTAGATTTTATTAGAAATATAGTAGTCCATTATTGTTTACTTTCATCTTTGGATGCTAGAAACTCTGATTACTTGGTTGGATAAGTTTTATAATGGAATAATTGATTTTGGTTTATTTACTAAAGGTTCATCGTTCCTTTTATAATAAAATATTCAATAATATTTGTTATTAAATGATTATTCATATCCCATTTTCATTTGGTGAATGATAAAGATATGGCTTGTCAAAATTGAAATTGTGAAATAATAGTTTTTAAGTGTTTAAATATCAAAAGGTGATGTATTAATAAATATACAAATTATCAATAACAAATTTAATAAATAATTAAAACATAATAAATAGTTTATTAAAATATTATATTATTATATATCAATAATTAAAAATTTATTAAATAAACAAAATATAATTAAAGAAAAATTAAAACATTTATTAATGAAACATTATTTTATTAAAAAAATCCATTTTAAGAGAAACCATTTTTAATAATATTTTTATACATTTCTAATTGATTATAATAATGTTATTTAATTGTATTATGTTATTGAAATATTTTCATTACAATATTATTCTAATATATTATGTATTGTTTTAGTTTCTGGTATCATGTGAATCAATATATCAATATTGAGATTATTTATAGGAAAATATATTACAATATAGAAGGGAATTATCCTCTCAACACCACCCTTACTCCAAAATAAAATAACATTGTTAGTGAGTGATATAAGAAACACATTTTTAAAATTCATAACACTTGTCTAAACTGATATCACTTGGATACTGATGCATGTACCACTCCACATTAATCTACCTAGAAGCCATGTTTTATGGTCATCTATGTGGTGTTATACAAGAAATCTATTCCTAGGATTTATGTCTTAACACATTCAATATCTATATAAATATGGGAAAGATAAAATAATATATTCATGATAGACATATCCCATATCATAGTTCTTATCTTGAAACCCATCCTCATATAAGACATCCCATATGTATACCAAACCAAATTGACCCAGGTATATCTCGCTATATTTACTCATCTTAAACATGAGATGTAGAAAAAATGATAACCTATTATAGTCCTAATGCCTTAGAACATGATCAATCAACATTCCCCAACCCAAATACCATACATAGTAATATTTATTTTTATACTCTTATAGAATAATAATATTCTTCACAATGCCTGAAGGAAAATCATATTATCGTTAATTTATATCACCACTACCCTATAAAGAACTTAAAGGTCTTCAAATAAATTATTCTCTATTAAATACATTATCATGAATAGGATAATATTTTGACTAAGGGCTACCTCACTTTAATCTATCCAAGGATTTTACACTCTATAAATGATCCATGATAATCCTTCCCTTTAAATAATGATCTTGGAATATTGAAAAATTCATAATCTATATATGATAATGCTGATGTATGTTGTTTATGAAAAAAAGATCCAAAAATTTCACCCTTCAGTATATGTGTAATAAAATTCAATTTTACCCTGATGAAAAGAACTATCCAACCAAGTACCTTTGAGTTGGAAAATTTTATTTTCTTTGCACAAGTGATATATTAAACTCAAATAACCTATATCACTAACACTCAACTTTAATCAATGTTGTTTGAAATAAATTTGGTATACCCAATCCATTTAAATATATTTCTTGTGGACCCCTACTCACCGGAATAAGTAATCATGATACTAACTACTAGAATGTTCCAAAAACTATCCATTTAAACTCAACCCAATATATTTTATAATTTGTTACATAATGATAAACCACTATAACATCAATCAAATATATCAAAAGGTAAAGTCTATTTAAAAAAATCTTTTACGAATTTATGATATCCCAAATTCTATATTAAGAATAAAATATTCACTTCATCAATGATTTTCCCTAGTTTAATAGATTTTATAGAACTTAAATAGTCCCTAAGAAGAATAACTAATTATAGAACATAAATAGATCCACATATAATATTTAATATAGATACACATATATTTTAAAATTATAAATGAAACACCAACAAGAATTTTATATGAGTTCACACGTATAATATTTTCACTTGAAAAAACATTATTTGGAATCAATTTATAAATGAAAAATTAGTAAAAAAACATGATTTATTCTTAAAAAACTAGAGTGATGAAAAACCATTAGAAGAAACCTAGTGATTTATTTATGATTACCAAATTGAGTATTATACATCATATAAAACATTGATATGATACACAATTATTATCCTTATAGAATTTGAAGTAGTTATATAGAGGATATAATGGATAAAAAATGGAATGGTTCCTTGGTCATATTTCTTATGAGTGAGGGGTTTGATTTAGATTTAAAAATATTAAATTAACATTATTAGAAGATTCAATAAAAGGTTAATTAGGTTATCATGTACCTACTAGATGGCCTTTAGGTATCAAGTTGATATATTGGGGTTCTATAGTAAAATCATGTCTTGATGGGTACTCTATATGGTAAGTTGCATTATTGTAGTAGAAACCACTAAACAATTAAATATCATCTGATTCTATTGAATTACACTGAAATAACAAATGTTATATATATATTTTAAATTATATCATATCTTTTTTATGATCATAGTAAATATTAATTCTCAAACATCCCCTATTTTTTGACAAATTTAAAAATATCTTTCAAACGTACCACCTAAAAAATACATGGCTGAAAAAATATATTTAACAGTACACTATAGGATTTTAAATAGAACTTAAATCAATCCCATATGATATTTTTAGAATGATAACATCTTGTCAAATATCTATTAATACATTCCCATTTTAAACATCCTTAACAATGGAAGGGAATTTTATATATCTTTTTTTGTGAATATATATATATAATGGTAATATTGTTAAAAAATGATTACATTTTATTTTCTAAATGAGATCAGTGTTTTTTTATGGTTGAAGACAATTATAATTTATTCTATGGGGATATATAAACTCCAATGTGCGTGAGTGTAATTTGGGTGATTATTAAATGTTTTATGGATCCATAAATATAGACCAAAATATTAGAGTAAGTGTTGGATTTAGGATATTATAGTTCAGTGTGTATTCTAAGTCTAATAACTTGGAAGTTGTTTTTTAAGGGATTAACATCTAAAAAAACTCTATTATAGTAAGTGTTTTCACTCAAATAAAAGATAAAACTTGGATCTTCATTGAACATTATAAAACAATTATTTAGGTCTAGGGTTTTTTTGAATGCATAAAAATGGTGTTGGTCTAGGGTAACTATCACACCATATTTTCAATTAGTGAATTTTAGATAGTGTTGATTATTTTTTCATACTAAATCATGGTGTTCTCTCGATCTAGGAATTGTCTAATAAATTTTACTGTTATAATATGAGGAACTCACACTCCTAGGTGTAGGTATATATTATGATGATGAAATTATTTTGTTGTAATTCTTGAATCATATGGGAAACTATATCTACAATTTTAATAAACATTAAATTGTAAAAATATAATGAAAACATGTTTCTTTATTTTTTATAGGATTTGCGTTTAATGGGATATGAAATTCACACTTTTGGGGAGTTATTTCTAAAAAAAGAAAAAAACATTACACTATATATTCAATATGAGAGACAACACATGTTTTAAAAAAATCAATATAGTTTATCATATAATGCATGATTATATATGTTCTATGATTTTTAGTTTTTTCAAAATCAAATAGAGTAATAATGACTCTTTATGGATGAAATGTTCCAAAGGAAAAAAAGAAAATACATGATTCATCAACCATAAAACCTATCAATGATTCCATGAAGTTTATTGAGAAAAAATCATTAACTAGATGATACCACGGTTGTGGTGGACAATAGTACAACATTGAGTGATTCAATATATGACTTAAAACCCAATCAATCATGGTGATCCCATTCAATACACCATCTTGATGTTTGATCTGACAAGTCATATTATAGACTATTCCATTACCTCTAGAGTGATCAATAATAAAATGTTATTAGATCCTTCTGATTGTATGACTAATGATATGATGAACACAACTTAGAATAAATATTTGGAATAAAAATCATATAATCTACTCACTCAGGTCACCTCATGGGAGGATGTAATAACACTAATTGAGAATAATTTCATTGTGGTGACTCACATTACGAAAAAAATTATAGCTAAATAATAAGTCAAAATTGGAGATCGTGAGATTGTTATAGGAAAGGATGATTTAGAAGAAGATAAGTTTTTATCCTTTGTTTAGCCTACCAACAAAAAAATTGAGAATCCCAGACTTACAGTCTAATTTGTCATCAAATATAGAACAAGTACTACATTGAGGAGTCATTATAACAAGGAATGGTTACATTAAATATGACCTATGTGAAATTTAAAGAGACTATATCAAAAATAAAAGAGAAGTATGTTCTATTAACTTAATTTTCATTAGTAAATGTAGCTAGGGTAACATCTCTAATAACACACCATCAATTGTTTCCACCTCACCCACCAAATTCAGATTACTTAATGGAAAATTTGGTAGATGATGATCATAAAACACAACCTACTAGAGAGGAGGTTTTTTCTAATAGGGTGGAGAAATATTCTAGTGAGGGAGAAATTATTTCTTTGCTAAGAGTCCCACACATAGTGTGGGGAAGAAAAAAATATAATATAATTAAAATAATTACCAAAAAAAGAAGATACGAATGACATACTCCATACATGAGGAATAATATCATCCATTTCGAATTGAATATTATTTCTCATAATTATAAATGGATTGAAAATATATCCACTATGAATGACCATAGAAACAAATTTCACAATAATAAGTCAACTTTAATTAAAATTAATCAACCAATGATGTGTTTGGACACATGGAAGAAAATTAATTGGTCTACTAAGGGATTCTAAATCAGCTCTTATAATATTTAAAATAGTGTGGCCGAAACATTTTTTGTAGGGGAGAATACATGTTTCTATATTTTTTCATATATTATAGGTTATTAATATTTCTTACTCTAATACATTAGGAATCAAATTACTATTACCTTCCCCTTTATCTATTCCTAATTATTTTACATTAGAAGAAGGGATACTGGGAGAGAATTAATTTCAATGACTCTAAAAACATAACTAGAACAAGATTATTTTTGGTAGAATTGACACCATGAATAGTCTTAATGGAATACTGGGTCGATCTTCACCAAAATAGAATTTGATGAGTTCAATACTGAATATTTTAAAATCATAGAAAAACTTGATTATGTTTTGTTGACTTGTTTTATTGCATATAATTATTTAATGGAAATAATTATAAACATTATGATAGATTATTATAACATATGGCTGATAGAAGAACACCAATTGAGATAAATGGTATTAATCATCCTAGATCTAATTACTTCCACATTATTATCATCATTGATGCCCAAATGAGTACTATTGGGAAAACACCACTAATTTTTAAAATTAAATAACAAATGGATGAACATTTTTGGATATAGAGACACTATGATTGATGGTTGTGTAATTTAATACTATATATTCCCTTTAATTAATTTGTATTTAAAACAGAAGAAGGTAAAGACTCTATAAATATAATAGAGTAAGGTGTAATTCACTATGATTGATAGTGATATTAATGTCATGGAAGTAGATTTGGAAAGAATATTCATAATAGATAAATATATTATTCTCCATCCCTTGATGAGATTCAACTACATTCTAAATTAGATTTGTTTCTTTCCCTCTAATAGAATTTTTATAAAAGTGAGTACACTATAAAATGGAACTAGGACCGTGATAATAACTCTTGATTTTTTTTGTTCCTTTATATTAAAAATAGGATATAAAATAGGTGAAATCGATATGAATCAGTGAAATCCTTCACACTACGAATTATAATATCCAAATATATGTTATTAAGAACATCGAATGGTTTTATAAAGATAATATAAATGAAAATAGACCTAAAATCAACAAATATCATCAAAAATTTATTGAAGATCCTCATAATTAGGGTCATAATATGACTCCTCTTAATACTGAGATTAAATATTCTGATTTCTCACTAAAACTATATAGGATTGTAAGTATCTATTTATTAATCAACAAGTTCCACATATTATATTAGGATATTATACATATAGAAATTACTACTTTTTTTTGATAATTATATTGATATTCCTCCATACCTCTTGGGTTTAATTATTAGTTCATCACACTAATACCAAAGAAAATGCACGAAGTGGACATCAAAGATATTAGACTAATTTTAATTTGTGTAATGTTCTTATGTCATCCAAAACCATTTTTTGAAGACTCATTATTTATATCCTTGAAAATTATACCTTTTCTAATTAATTAATCAAACTGAATAAATATATCCTCAATTTTTTTAGGTTATTTCCCCTTAGGGATAGATACCAAAGTTAAACTTTTGATTCTCTAGAGGTGAAAGATAAAGAGACCATCTCTCCAGAACCCTCTTTTCTATTTCTGAAGTCTATATAAGTTAGTGCCTCATTGATATTGTATGTGATAGATGATATAAATATATAAAAATGGGAAAGAATATTATTCCTCTCTCAAATATTTTATATGATAATGACATTAATATTTTTATAGAATCATCTAAAAAGGAATTAAACATAAATTTATTCATTCAAATAATAATTATACATAAAAACAAAATTGAGCATTTATTAAATATACACAAATGAATCACTATCATCAAAAAATTATTTCATTCCACCCTTTTGATCCCGTCAAATGTGGATGATCTACTGAAATTTCACTCACTTGGATGGACAATGGTGGAAATCCATGTTACTCATTGTATGAATCTATGCTATTTATCTAGGGGATAAAGAAAATAATATTTTTTGATTAACTATCAATAGTGAGAAAAAAATGGGACGTTATATAGTTATTTTTAAGTATAAATATATTTTTTATCAAAAACATTGATGATATTATGATCTCTATTATCAACTATAATCTTAGTGAATATGTATATAACCTGTTATTGACATAATATATATGACCATTACATTTATAATATATTATAGGAATGGGATGAGGGTTAAAAAACAACACACCGCATGGAATGATGGTTTCACTCTTATCCAAAGAGATGTCTAAGAATCATCCATGATTCAAATAGGTGTGATGAAAATAATTTTTCAGATCTCACTATCTTGTGTCTTCGTAGTCCTCCAATAATATGACTACTGATATGATTTATTCATTTTATTTCATGATTTATTACATTATTATTCACATAATATAGAACCATAGCATTAAAAGTCATATTGTGTTTTTGTAATTATATATATATAACTATAACATGATATCTGGATGGAAAACCAAATTTAAAAACATCTTAATAGTCCCTTAAATTCCATTGATCTTATAATAATGCATGGGATAACCTAGGTATGTGTATAAGAATACGTGTAAGATATAAATCTCATTAAGGGAATAATAAATCATATATTAATTTATAGTTATACATGTGATTCAAGAGGTGTAACATGAATAAATTTAATGTTCATAATAATAATCATGAACACGAATGAATTTTAAAATATGACAACATCAAGTAATGATTTAAATATATCAACAACACAAAGCATTACAATGTAATAATAAATTAAGGCTAAACAAAGAGAAAAAATGAGACAATATTCTAATGTTAATCTACCAAGATCATATTAATGGTATCTACTTTGACAAAAACATTACCCAAAGCATTAAAGGGATATATAATTCTAATTACACCAATAACATTTAAATCATCGACATGAATTTGAGTGCCACACAAATAATGAATAATAATGACATATTTTATCGCTTTTAATCCCAAAATAATGTAATGTGGGTTATGTAGATGGATGTCACAAATAAATGAAGGATATGCCTCATTAAGATAATACCCTTGAGTGGAAAAGGGGATGAGTATTCATAAAAATGATTAGAATAGAAAATAAATAAATAATTTTGACAACATGAAATATATATATAATGGTTCATGGAAGGTATTAGTTTTGTTTAATGGTGGTCTATCATTAATTGAGAATCCAAAGGATAGTAAAGGAATGTGTAAAAATATTTTTTAATAACAAAAAATGAAAATAAAATGCATAATATAATCAAATGTCTAGAATAAAGATAAAGAGAAAAAAATCACAAACTAAGAGGGGGTTTAAAATATTTTAAAGAGCATATTAAGTGCATCAGAACACCTTGAGAGGGTTTGAAAGAGGGAGAGGAATAGGAAAATTATTATGAGTGGGGTTTTTTTAGAAAATAATGTGAGTATGGGTGGGTATTCATAAAAATAGAGAGGCTTATTATTTCTGAATTTATAAATATAGTTTCAGGAATCTTTGTAATAATGTAATGAAAACCAAATACCCTCCAAAGATTTTTACTGATGGTTTATAAAAAATAATAATAGTTTTTAATATTTTTTAGGATGATTTCCTAACTCACTAATGTAATATCTTCAATTAGTGTATATTAGTGATTTCAAAAAATTATATTTCTAAAAACTTAAAATAAAATATATTTATGGAAGGATTCATTTTTTAAAAAAATAACATAAAAATGAAATTACGTTGAAGGTAAAACATTTTTGATTGTTATGGATTCATAGTGATTATCATGTAACTTATGGGATATTATTTTGTCATAATACATTACTTATATTTATATTGAATTTATTTTTTTCCCAAAAGTTGACTATCTTAAAAACTATGAAAAACTTACCATTTGTTAATTTTGTACCAAAAATTAAAAAAAATATTAAAAAAATATTATCTAATTATTGAATTTACACTTTTTAATAAAAATCCAAATGTACTAGAAAATATTATATTTTATGAGAATTAAAACTTTATTTCCCTAGTAAAAATTATGTTGGACATTATTAAATTATATTATCATTTATACATATATTCATATTATTAGATAATAATATTTTTTGAATTTTTTTTAACTCATGAATTTATCAAAAACAATGTATTGATTGAAACTACATATTTTCCAAAAATAAATATATTATTTCTTTGTATCAAAATAAATTTTTTATCAATATAATTGCATATTTATGCATATATATAATGTAATAAATAAGAGGTATAAATGTAATCATTATTTAATCCAAACTAAAATATAAAAATTCATACTACTAGGGTATAGATTTATAACTTCTTATTACTTATTCATAAACCATAAGGGTAAGGTCTATGATGATTGGACATTGTTTTGGTGGTATAATGTAAATGATTTTAGTTATGATCTCAATAAGAATGAACTTATGTTGTATACAGTTTCTCTTATGTTTCATTTATTGAGTCTTGGCTTAGTACTACTCATGGAAAAATCTTACTTATTCCATCTCCCTCAAAATATCTGATAAATGGGCTTCATAGAATACTATCCTACTATTTGAGGTAATCACTAATTAATTCTATATTGATTAGATCTTATCACAACCATTCATAAATTTTAATCTTATCTTTCAATATAGTACAACTATACTATCATTGTTCATGATTATTAATGGTATTTAAGGTAATCAAGAAATTATGTATATATATTATATTATTAAAGAAAAATAAAAGAAAGATAAATCACAAGTTTTAAATAATAATATTATGTTTTTTACTCTTTATCCAAAGTATTCTATAATAATATTACTTAATAAGGAATATATTCATCCAGAATATAATTCCAATTATAGAATTTGGTTCATTAACTTCATCCTCATTTAAAAATTTAACACTCAAAATATTATTTCATACACTAAAATAGATTAGGTTTTATTAAATGTCATCACATTTTCTAGTGACCATGTTCCCTCCACAAACATGTCGTTTCACTATAATTGTTTCACCAGATGAGTTATGTTATTTCATAGAACTTTGTCTCTATGATATAATATCTTCAAAATATTCTCCTTATATAATCGACGGTTATCCATAGATACATCCTCAAGATTTTGAACATGTGGGGGGGTATCTAATTCCTCAAAAGGGATACATGGGATGCATAATTTATATGAGATAAGTTATATGAGAGTGTTATTAGATAAATTATAGCTTTGATGCAATCAAGGATATCAAAGGGTATGATGTATCTAGGAATAATATTTCCCTCTACCCAAACCTAAAAACATTCTTCCATGGAGATATATGAAGGAACACCTAATCTCTGAATAAAAACATTAGGTCTTGTAAACAAGTACATTCATATATTTTTATTTAATTTTTAAAAGTCATATATAACACTGAATGGTTTTATGCATCTTTATCATCCCTTGGATTAGATCTTGTCCCATGATTTATCACTCTGCTACTTCATCTTAATATGTTGGATTCTGAAAAATCATCACACATTGATCCTGATAAGGATTTATTTAAACAAAATAATGGCATTTACTATTATATGAGAAATACACTAGAGGATGTTTTTGATAAAATCATCCTTTGAAATCCATTGACAATGATGTAAACATATACTCAAAATATTGAATGGTTCTCATGGATAGTCCATCCATCCTAAATTGATAAATAGTAATGAAAATTAGTTCTTTATTGAATGCATACCAAAATATTCTACAAAACCATGAGGCAACCCTTAGATCATGATCAGTTATAATTTAGAGTGGTACTCCATGCTGCAATACTAAATTACTATTATGTATATCATTATGATTTGGTTAGTAGAGAAATCACCATTAATAGAAAATAAAATTGATGAATCTATAAGGATATATAATACCACCTAAATGGTGTTACTACCATTACATTTCCATCAATGTAGTACTATGCAATACATGGTTATTTTTTCCATTTCCATTTTGTTATGGAAAATGGTTGTATAATACCCTTAGACACAAATCATTAAACATTGAATTGTTGGAATACTAGTAATCTAGATACAATTTATGAAATTTCCCTTTCTATGTTATTACAACTGATTATTTTTTCTGATCTATATACATCATATTACTTCCTTGTTGAATAGATAACTACGAACTATTTGAATCATCTAGAAGTTTAATCTTCAGTTCTGACATTGATGGATTGTATATCTAGGTTCAAAACATATTAGCTCCATATTTACAAATTTAAACTTAGAAATAAATGATTTATTTATATTTATATTGACATCATACTTTTTTAAGATACATGATTCTCCATAGAATGGATTGTTGAGAATTTATTCAATCAAATAAGGATCACATTTATTGTATGATTCCCATGTATAACCTTTTCTTGTATAATAATATTGGATCCCTTTAAAATATCATCATGGAGAGGGTTCTATGATACTTTATATTTAAAGAATATTCCACTTTATTCAAATTAATAGGATGGTAAAGGATTTGATAGTCATAATACTTGATCATCTATGAAAACATTAATTTGTGAATATATAGATCCATTTGTGAAAGATATATAATTGAAGTATTTATAATTTTTTTATATTCTAAACTAATCCTTATAGAAATAATTTTTCCAAATCTTAAATATCATTATCACCATAAAAAAGCTATGTCATGTGTTGGGTAGTTCTTCTAATTGATCATTATTTATTTGGTGGCATTGACTAAATCATTTCCTTTTTTGTGAGTAAATAAACTATTGAATAACTCCAAATAAAAAATACATCACCACTGATTTATAATGTGAACACTGGTGTAGTGAATTTCCACTTATTTAACTCCAAAACGTTTTCCTCATAATCATTAGTCCAGAAAAACATCAATCGATTTTGTGTAATTAAGGTTAGTGGGTTTTAAAATCATGAGAATTTCCCCAAAACTCAACCTGAATACCCAACTAATCCATGAAGTAAATATATCTCCAACATATATATTGGTTTGTTACATAAATTAAATTATTATTTCGTTAAAGGATCCATAGATATCTTTTTTTGGTGAAGCATTCCCTAGAAATGAAACATTCTTCATCTAAATCACACATTTACTATAAATCACATATAAAATATCCTTTCTAATGGTCATTAGTGTAGAATCCAAATACTCCCAATGTTCCTCCTTTATTTTGAAGGAGATATGAACATCATCCATAAAGAAAAAAAATATTATAGAGGTAATACATATAGAATCCATTCATTAAATCCAGAAATATAGCTAGAGAATTAGTGATTCCTAATGGAATCAATATGTTATCATAATTAAAGTTCTATATGTAAAAAAAATCATGATGATATACTTATTCACATAAAATAGATAATATACTTATTAATGATCACTTTTTATTAGTACATTGAACTATATAACTGATCAATAAAGTAATTAAATTATAGAGGAAGATATTTTTTCTTTTTTTTATCATGTTAATCTCTAATAATCAATACAGAGGCCCATTGGTCCATGATTATTCTTGAAAAATGTACCAAAATACACCCAGTGAATCTCTTAGTTGTATAAACCATTTTTCAAGATTCTCTTGTAGTATCTACTATAATTATTCTAGCTCAATTATGAACTTCTAAATTAATTATTGTATATTGGCAAGGCAGATGGTAAATGTTTAAAAGACAACTCATTCTATTGGTTAGGAGGAAGATAATAAAATATTTCTAGGAACACATAATCACATTATATTATAATGGTATTGTCACAAAGGATGATATTTTCCATAGTCTTGATAATTTAACCAAGATAATATTTCCTATAGGTAAATAATATCAATTCACAAGAAGATGATTAGAAATAAGATCTATCATAATCTATTCACTTGTATAGAATGAGAGAGTGATTTAATATAATGATTGTTATTTATTCTCTTGAAAATTTATATATCTTATATATAAGAAATTATAATCCATATATAGAATATAATTTTATTATATTAAAGGGAGTATAATAAGGTTTTCTGTTAAATTCAACCCAAAAATATTGACATGAGTGAATTTATTTTATTTGGATGAAATATTTGAATAATTTTCTATTTTCACTAATAACCCATCTTCCATGTTTTGAGGTGGTTTTGTAACAATTATACTAATATTTTTTGATATAAATAAATTAATAGAACCAAAATCAAATATTGGGATCAATATCAATGAATAAATAACCTATGTACATATTAGAACATCGTTTTTAGGATCTACCTATGTATTGATGATGATATATGCCATCTACTCCCCTCGAGGGATTATCAGTTCACTTCATGGATTTTCTTCAACACCATGTGGCTTAGTTCATTAGTTCACATAGTATCATTCTTCTACTTTGTCAAAACATTAGATTATTGGATGAGGTTTAACTTCAAATATTCATTTTTTAATTACATCAATGAGTTTCTCCCACTTACATTCACTAGCATGGTACCTTTTTTCCCACACCTAAAGTATTTACTTATTACATTCAGGAAAATATTTGGACATTTATTCATATAATTTTTAAAATTCGTATATTTGAATTTCTTACACACATGATACGTCTCTATCACTATTCTAGAATAAAACACTAATATCCACTTACTATATCCAAATCCATGAAACCCTTGATATTCTTAAATAACTATTTTGAATTTGGGGTAACATATGACATTTTATTTATATAATTAAATATCTTTAAAATAGAATCATTTATAGGATTCAAATTTATCC
This sequence comes from Viscum album, assembly GCA_963277665.1. Classification (NCBI taxonomy): domain Eukaryota; kingdom Viridiplantae; phylum Streptophyta; class Magnoliopsida; order Santalales; family Viscaceae; genus Viscum; species Viscum album. The sequence continues at coordinate 719,595,954 of OY728145.1, read as the reverse complement.
TAATAGAGAAGAAACCAACATCACTTTTTCAGTTAATGATATAGGCTAAGGAAAACCACCCAAGTCTTTTGTAGTTTTTTCCAAATGAACCGATGGGGGTTTTACTCTTTTGGCATGAGTCCTAGGAACTCCTCCATTTTATGTTACAGATTAAAATGATAATATTAATTCTAAAATATTTTCATGAATTCATTCCACTCCATCATTATAATGTAATCCTTAGGAATTATAATATTGATCATCATCACCCATTGATCAGTTTATCTATCCATTTGATAAACCACTAGCATGAAGATTTACATATTTGATAATTTATAGTTAGTGAAAATATCTTCAATGGGGTTGGTCCATTATTTTAGGATTAATGAACATAATAACCAATGAAAACTGGAGTTATTTTTTCAGATACAGGAGTAAATTTCAACTATATCTTTATTAGTGTGATTTTGATATTCATGCTTATTCATGTTTCAGTTAAAAATTAGAGTTAATTGATTATATACTTCTATAAATATTTCTATTCATTATACCATTTAGTTGGGTATCTCATATGGAATTTCCATAAAATTTATTATCAAAATGGATGTTGACACTGTTACTACCATTTCAAATCATTAAATTAAATGATCAAAAATTTGGAATGGAAATTTTTGAACTATCAAACACCTAAAAAGGAAATTATAAACATTTAAATGATAAACAAAAATAAAAATATATTTTATAAAATATTAATTTATATGATTCAAAATAGGTTATCCATAATCTATTTCCTCACATTATATTTAAGGGTTTCTTTGTTGACTTCATTATACATTACAAAAACATCAAGATAAACAAAATCATATCCTATATGATAGTTTATTAATGTGTTAAGTTTTATAAATATTTTATAAACACCCAGTTCATTTCCTGTTAATACTGAATGATCCCTTTAGACATTATTATACTGAGGTGCTTCAATTATATAGTTACATACAAATTATGGTATCTATTCAGGGATATATTTTCTCAAACAACAGGGAAGTAGATATATTACTAGAATTTAAGGTGGTTTCATATGTTTTTTCCTGTCTATATAGATTTAACTCTGGGTTTTTAACCATAATATACCAAAATAACCAGTCCTTCCTCTGATATAAACTGTGAAAACCCATGTCATTTATTATTTTAATTTCATGATATATTATATAAATATACACATAATATAATCCTAGATTATCATTAGTCCTAATTTATTCTGTTATTGAGATAAATATAAAAATAAATTTAAATGGGGACTAAACAAAATTATTTACGAACTCAAAAACATTCACTTCAATTCCATTGATCTTCTTACACTACACGAGACAACTCAGGAAAAATATTCGGAAGGGGCCTACAAATCCTTATAATGGGATAATCAAGGATAAAAATAACATAAATCTATACATGTGTGTCAAGATTAAAAAAATATAAATATTTGGGATGACATTCATAATCATGTACATCAAAGGAGGATATAAGATAATAATATCAATGAGTCATAGGAAGTTGGCCATAAAATTAATCATTATATCATAAGAATACATCATGGATAACCACCATGAAATAAGATCATTATGTTATTAGTCTAACCACCCATGAACCATAAATATTATCTGAAGAGACAAAGACATTATCCATTACATCAGATGGGTGTATTATTTAAGGCCCAACCTTCACATTCATATATTGTTGATGTATTTGTGTACCACAAAGATCATACAAAAAATGAATTCATTATTCACTTTTAATAAAAAAAAATTAATGTGAATGGGCTACATATATGGAAGTAAAAAATTAATAAAGGATTGATACAAATAGGTGAATACCCTAGAGTAGAAATTAGGATATCTATTTTTACACAAACATTTAACATGTTAAATTACTGAATAATTTCATAGCATTATAGACATACATAAAGGTTCAGAATATATATTAGTGGGAGTGAAATGATTATATAATTACATGTTAATAAGAAATATATTATAAGGGTGTGTCAAATGAAATATTAACATGGAAAATTGGAAAATAAAATTCATAAAACAAATAATTTACATGAACAAAGTGGAAGACAAAGAAGATCCATTAACTTAAGTGGAGCCTCTAGAATCATTTGAAGAGATTATTAAGATCATGAAAACAAAATGGGAGAAATTTACAGATGTTAAAGAGAGGAAAATTAAGCTCATTGTGTTTATATATTATAGAAATTTTATGTTTGAGAATATTTATCGAAAAGGAAATATGAATTCTTTATTAATTTACACCCAAAGGTTATGGACTCTAAGTATAAAAAAAGAAATCCAAAACACACTCCTTCACATGTTTTACCCATTTTTTATAATGAATATTGGTTTTCAATATTATATTAGGCTAAAAAAACTCCTTTTTATACAATTCTTTATAATGTGGAAGTGTACCAGGTTCATAATGAATTTATTTTCAAAACATTAAATATAATATAAGGTTTGAGGGATACATTTGTTTATTGTAAAATTAATCAAATTACATCAAAAATATAAATATTAAAGTTGGAATATATTCTTTATTGATGTTTCCCATTATAGTATTTATTACATCACTTTTCAGTTATAATGATGTCGTAATACATAACATATATTTACACCATATTTAATATTTGTCCAAGATATTCAGTAATCATTAAAAATTATTAAAAATTTCCTATTAGATAATTTTGGTGTTATTATTTCAAAATTAATACTTATTTCATTGTAATAATTTTATAATAATGGTAACTTAACTTATAATATAAATATTTATTTACTATAGAGTAGTAATTTTTATGACCCAAACGATGTTCTTCCCCTTATCAAAATTATATTTGACTTTATGAAATTGTATTTTCTATTATATATAAGCTATATTTTATCTAATAAGAAAATATTTTAAAAACAATTATCGCAATAATCTTGAATTTATCCAAAATAGCATATTAATTAAATATATACATTTATAAAAAATAAAATTCTTCTTTACACATATCAAAAAATATTTTTGATCAAACTCTATATAAAATAATAAATATATATAATTTAATAATAAAAATAGATAAATATAGTAATAATTTTATTAGAAAGAAAATATACAATTTTATACTAATATAGACTAGAAATATAATCCATTATTACACTAATGTATTCCTTAAAGGTAAGGTTTGAAATATTGGTATTTACTTAGGATGGATTAGAAAAATTGAATTCTATGGTGGAATCTATAAGGTTAAACTTCTCTCATAAATGGTTTCATTCATGTTTATGTTTTTTGGATCTTCTTCTACGATAAGTTAAGGGAGAAACAATGTGATTCCATCTCCTGTAAATGCTCATATGAATGTTTTTCATATTGTACTATCATATTGGTTAAGTCCATGACTTATTCATTATGGGTTAATTATGTCTTATCACAACCCTTAATATATTGTAATATTATCCATCACTATAGATTAAATATATAATGATTTTTTCAATGAATATAGCTACTTTTTTATGGATTCAAAAGTATGGATACATTTTATAATGGTCCAAAAAATAAATGAAATATAGTTTAGGCATATTATACAACCAGATAACCTAATAAATAATTTATAAATCTATAAGGTAATTTCATTAATAAAAGTTTTGTTCATTATATAATAGTTCCAAAAAGGATATTATTCAAAAATAAATATGATGTATTCCAATAATTCCTAGCTAAATTAATTAAGAAGTCTATGTGCCTTCCCTAAGAGTTCCATGACATTCAGAATATGGAAGGGTGTTCTACACCCATTTTGAAATGTCCACAAAACAATTAACCTAGATTAAATAGTATCATTATTACATTGGAAAAATTATATATGGAATTTCATGCCAATGTACTAAACAATTTAGTAGTTTTTGAAAACTAAATACATACTTGAACCATACATTATAATATAGAATATAAAACTCAATATTGAAAATATATTGAGGATACTATCACGAACCAGGCCTGGTAGCCATCCAAATCGAGCCCGACCCAGTCTGTGACATGGCCCGAAGGGCATTCCTGATACCCACGGGCTAGCACAAGTGCCCGGGTATCAAGAGTAACATGTGGGAACAGTTTACCCAAAATAAGAGGAAGAAAAACAACTAACAAGGTAAATAAACTAAAACTGTAAACACACAACCAAAAAAGACCTTAAACTAAAATCAGATTAAAAGTTTTACAACTTGAACCAACATCCAAAATGTAATGGCTGCCAAAGAACTAAATCTCTAACTCAGACCTCCAAGTGACAAGAGAGGTGCGATGCCCCCAAGCTACAAACACCAACCTGCATGAGAACACCATCACCAACCCGAACCACCATCGCTGAGCATGATGCCAAAACTTGGGATACACATAGAACAAGGTCAACATACACCCAAATGTGTGTGTAAGGTGTGATCAAAGAGCCCAGTAGGACATCACCCAAGAAAAACGATCCACAAAAAATTATTAAATGACAAATACATTTTTAATTTTAATTAAAGTATAGAAGTAAATGCTGGAACAATTTTGAAAGAAAACGAAATTAAAGAAACCATTTTCAAATGGAACAACTTAAATTTAAAACACACACACTAATTTTAATAATAATCAAAGAGTCACACTGACGAGTGTAAAGTAACCAATGAGCACTAATATGGGAGAGGCCGCAAGGGTTTTAGCTAGCATGGGTCCCTAGATCATTGTGTCTTGGTGAAACGTGGCATAGAATGCCACGAACCATAGAAAACGTGGTTTAGAATGCCACAAACCTCAGAAAACGTGGTTTAGAAGGCCATGACCCTCAGAAAATCATATATTTAGTTATTGTTGCAATTGTCAGTCCTGCCAGTGAAACCGGGTTGAGTCACCTCCAGAACACTAGCCCATTTGTCCAGTCCACCCTCCTAGCTACCTGGGCTTCCTGCTTGTGCTCAAGTAGTTCATTGTTCAAGTCTTATGTCATAATCACATACTCAAACCAAACAAAACATTACGCACGCCAAAACCACCATTTCCACACACAGAAGCCATTTGAAATAATATTCACACTAAGAATATATCAAAAAGATATCGGCATCCCTTACACAACCAATTAAAATGACTGCACAGACAAATAAATCACTTTCATCTTCAAACACACAACTAACAGAATTTATTAAATAATTTCCACACATGTATCATGACATTAAGCACCAAAAACATTTACACAATTTAACCAAAATAATTTTTCACCCTTAATAATTATTTAATAAAACAGTCCAAATTTTCATCAATAAACTTTAAAGAGGAAAACACTACTTTACACACTATACCGACCCAAACCCTTGTACATGACCATAAGCACGCCAAAATGTTTTCCCAAGATGTTTCACACTATTGAAAAAATATAATATACCATTTAAAAAGTTCATAAAACATTATAAAAAAGTGTCACATGTCTTTACAGACAATAAAAACTATTTATAAATTCAAAACACATTCCAACATTGCGCGCACTCAAATACCATTTAATTTATGACCTGCACCCCCCCAAAAATTTGACGAAATCCCTTAAATCACATGTAAGACACTTTTTCACAAACTACAAAACCTAATAATCCAAAAAAATCCCATGATACAATTTTAAAGAAGAAACATGACATCACCCATTAACCCACACAAAACCTACTTTTATGATAAGATGCACACAATACTATGTTAAAAATATAGTTCACACTAATTGCACAACATAATTGGATAACTGTAGAATTTAAAAATCACTAACAACTCAATATGAGTTTTTAGTAGAAAACACACAAACAATATAAACATGCTACCAAATAATTCAGATGCAATTCAAACATCGAATAGGATCAATTTCGCATAACAAAAATTAATTAAATAATATACTAAATAAATTAAACTTGAAATTAATTAATCAGATAATAATTAAGAGTGGAACCACCTACCTCAAAGTAGGAACTCCCAAAACTTGTGTGAGTCTCCAATCGCACCTAATATGCACCACACGCCAACCGAAAAGGACCCTAAACTAGAATTCGAACCAAAATCTGCATGATTCGGACCACAAACGATGTGAAACCCTTACCAAAAACTTTATTAGAAAGTAAGAACAACCAAGCAAGGGAATACACACCATTGGTGAGGCAGTAGAAGGCTAGTTGGGGTTTAAAAGGGCCACCGGAGGATTAGAAGGCGTTGGCCGGACTTTCTGAAAGAATATGAGGTTGAAAAATAGCGTTCGTAGGCAAGGGCAGCACTAGACTGAAGCTGGGAGGGAGGTCTTTTTGCTGGATACCACTGTGTAAAGAAGGCACATGAGATGAGGTCCATAGGAGGGGGGAATAGGCGGAGTGCGCCGACAGTGGTGCCGGCCGGGTGGAGTTGGGCGGTGGAGATGCGGTGCGACGGACCAAGGATTCGGGGGGTGGTGGTGCAGCGACACGAGTTGGGGAAGCCGACAGACAGCATGGGTGAGGGGACCGGAGGACAGCGCAGGTGAGCAAGAGGTGCATCATGATTTTGAGTAGAAGCAAGAGGTGCAGCATGATGAAGATGGAGAGGAAGTTGGGTTAATGGGGGAGGTCTAGGCCACGATATAAAAGGATGGAGGTGGCACGATGAAGAAAGGAGTGGGCAAGAGCTGGGGGAGTTCAAGGGGGAAGGAGGCTACGGGCATTAGCACACCAGTCATGGAGAGCCCACGGGTGCGGCGCAAGCAAGACCAGGGGTAGCAAAACCCTATGGAAATAAAAAAAGAAGAAAAACAATAAAAATTAAAGGTAAATAATAATAATAATATTATTATTATTATTATTAATAAAAGTAATAATAACAACAACAGTGATAATAATAATAAACTAAAATAATAATAATAATAATAACTTAATAAAAATTATTCCTTCAAGGATAATTATAATGAAAATATTATTAATTAAAATTTTAATAATTCTAATGAAAATAATTAATATTAATTTTATTATTATTATCATTAAAATGAGATTAATTAAATCTTTAACACACTTATTTTTAAATATTTTCTCTTTACCACTCATTTAATTATACTTCATTTTTATTAACTCATTTTATTTAATTATTTAATCATCGAGCAGGGCGCGCAATGAACCGGGTGAGGTCGCACGGTGACCCGAGCAAAGTCTCACAGCTTCGACCATGTCCTGCCCATGTGTCGGACACCGCCATGCCTAAAATATTCATTTATTATCATAAAGTAAAAAATTTAATCAGGTTCAGCCCGTACGTCGACCAAGATTTTCCAAAGAGAATAAAAATAATAAAAATATTAAATAAAAATTGTTTTAGAAATCCGGGTGTGACAATTCTCCCCACCATAGCGCTTTCCATCCCCAGAAAGCCACAACTAAGATTGAAGCCCAAAGTAGGAAATGACACTCCCTTGGGGTTCAGATGGTATCTCCTTGAAAAGCTAGTGAAAGGAGGCAAATGCACCATACTCAGATATAGCGACTCAAAAGACAACCTCCGGGAACCTGTAAAACACTTTTCGCTAAGCGTCACCCGCCCCAGAGAGTTAGAACACCTCCAATTTATTTTTTAACGAAAGAAACTCTTGCACCCATTGAAACCCACTTCACAAACCGAAACACATCAAGAATTATTGAATGAAAAACACACCATTTAACTAGAATGAAGAAACAAGACCAACCCACATCCAAAGAATACTATAATAACCTACCACTGAACCATCTCTAGGAACAAAACAAAAAGGTCCAACACAAGATAGCCCGATGGGGTTCCCCACCATTAAAACATTCTGATGCCCGAGATGAGACTAGAAAATCCACACGAGGAGGCCCGGGCGGACCCCCCACCATCATGAGAAAGGCCAACACAAACTGATTATAGTGACATTTGTGCGAGACCCATCCTGGGTCTCCCCACCATTTGAACTGATAGAGGGTAGAAAACATTGAAAATTCTCCATCTGTGACCAAACACCCCACCACAAGGGGCGGGGAGGGAGGGGCCCAACTACCAGGGTGTTAAAACCACAACCCAAAACAAACCAGCATCTTCACATCCCTGGATGAGCACTATTCAAATTTGAGACCACTTAACCCAAGAGACCCCATAAAGACCACTAAAATCAATACATCTGGTGGGATACAACCCTTAGGACTTTAAGGTGATGTGACTTTCATGCCTTCTCATAGCCACGAGAAACCCTATGCACCCAAACTGGTCGTTCGGAAATGAACAATCATAGAAAACAATTTAAGATGCTTTTACTTTCAACACTGATGACAAGAATAAGGTTGGGGTCTCGTACACTCCCAAGGTTCCTAACCACGTGCCAGAATCACTCTGACACCTATGGCTGGAGCCCTGATGTTTGAAGCATCTCTTTCCTCACAGTCAGGTATTGAAGACTCCAGAGCAGAGCTTCTCCTTTTGGTGTCACACGAAATCATACTGCACCCGAGGCAACACCATCAGACACAACAAACCATGAAATCCAATTACTCACAAACCGAACATTCACCAGAATAAGAGCTTAGATGGTACACGTGCATCACCCCTTATCACACTGAAGGAGAACAGGACACCACAAATCACCACTTGAACATGACCATTGCTGTTGTGAGGATCATTATACGGAGAACAACTTAAAACTGAGTCTTAAACAACACGTGATTCCTGCAATCAACCATAGAAGCCTCATACGACTGGGTCAGCCAAACTAGTAGCCTAACATGAACCTTTTCTTAAATGAAATCAACCAAAGACAAGAGGTCATTTAGAATAATAGACCGCACCAACAACTTCGGGTTGCTTCCACCTTTATTCCACTGGAGTCTCCTTTATCACTTCCAAACAACCGTTGACTATCAAAGGGACCTCATGCTACAATATTTCACCCATACATGACCATTGTGGATGATAAATGCACTACAAGCCTTTCAAGACATTGGTCAGCACCAATAACTCAGAAACGCCTTCACCCTTCCCTGCTGGAATTATATTCACCACTTCAAGGGGGAACCTTCAGACGCAACGATGTCAAACTTCATACCCGATGACTCGGACAACTCAAAGAGACCAAAACTCTCTTCAGCTCCCCCCGCATATGTTATCCCAATGCGAGGGGATCTACTTAACTGAATGAAAAAAATGACATTACACTATCACCCAAAAAGGAGAGTCCTTACTTTAATCAACTGGAGGGTCGTCCAATGGTGAACTATCTGTGGCCACACGTCATTCGCACATTAACTCTTTATTGGGGTGTACACTAGCCAAGAAGGAGAACTATGGACCCAGTCAAACTGGTCTAATGGACAAGACATACAACAATTAAACATAAAACATGTAGGGGGAACCACTACAAGGGATTCCCGAAACACTTTTCGAAAGATACCGTTAACTACATGTTTTCACACCAACTAACCAAGAATAATTCAAACTTGAAACCCAAATCAGTCAAAAGGATTCTTGGCTTGAAACGCGTCACATCCATCCTTTCAAAAATATGAGGACACACCACACAATTAACTGTTATTTAAAAACACCAAATTTTTCTTTAACAAAACATTTTAAAAATAAGCAAATCCAGTGGTTTTCACAAACAACAATGGTTTCCCATGGGCCTCGCACATGCATGTTCCTGTGCCATACTAGCACCCACCTCATATCCATCCAGGCACTCATCCGCTCATGTCATTAACCATTTCTCTTTCCATATACAGTCATTCATGTGGTTTCCCATGAAAACACCAAGGAACAAAAAAAACATTTCCATTTTTCTAAACCAAAAAATTCAACCCACACCTTTCAAACCTCATATATCATTTCCTTTTTTAATGCGATTCATTTGAAACCATTTTCCAAGACCAAAAAATTTTTATGTAAAAAACCAAATTTCCACAATTCCAAAACAAAAAGGCGAGGGACAATGAAGGGAGAAACTAGTGTCAATGGGTGACTGGGACATCTGGTTGGAATCCATATGCCAATCATGCCACCATCACAAAGGGTATTCTGGGATAGCATCCCTGACTCCACATGGCTTTCCAGACCCTACAAGCTCACTGGGACCACTGACCCTACTCCCTTTTCATTTCCTCTAGATAAGATTAACCACACAAACCCAAGATTTAAACAAATCTCAACTTACATTAGTAACTTGAGTCCTGCCATGAGGTGTACTAGCCAGGAACCTTACTCCTAGTTAGAATATCGAGTCCCGACAAACATAACTTCATTATACCGTGACTCTATCCCAAAAGAACACGACCCAAGAGAGAAAACCTACCTATGATACCAATTTTTCACAAACCATGCCAGTTCGCCATCCGAACCGATGCCCAACCCGGTCTGCGGCATGGAGTAAAGGGCATTATCGATCCCCACGGGCTGGCAAAAGTGCCCAAGTATCAAGAGTAACCTATGGGAATAGTTTACCCTAAATAAGAGGCAGAAAAACAAATGAAAATGTAAATAAACTAAAACTGAAAACACAAAACCAAACAAAACCTTAAACTAAAATCATCTTAAAAGGTTTACAACTTGAACCAACATCCAAAAAGTAATGGCCACCAAAGAACTAAAGCTCTAACTCAAACCTCCAAGTGACAAGAGAGGTGTGGTGCCCAAAAGCTACAAAAACCAACCTGTATGAGAACACCATCGACAACCCAAACCACAATCGCTGAGCACAATGCCTTAACCTAGAATACATAGAAAAAAAAGGTCTACAAACACCAAAAGGTTTATGTAGTGCGTGGGCCAAGAGCCCTATAGGACGTCACCCAATAAAAAGGTTCCACGCAAAATAATTAAATGACAAATACATTTCCAATTTCAATTAAAGCAATGAAATAAATGCTGGAACAGTTTTAAAAGAAGACGGAATTAAAGAAACCATTTTCAAATGGAACAACTTAAATTTAAAACGAAAACACTCATTTTTAAAATAATCGAAGTGTCACACTGACGAGGGTAAAGTATCCAATGAGCACTAATATGGGAGAGGCTGTAAGGGTGTTAGCTAGCATGGGTCCTTAGATCATCGTGTCTCAGTAAAACATGTCTTTGAAGGCCATGAGCATCAGAAAAATTGGATTAGAAGGCCATGACCCTCATAAAACGTGACTTATAAGTCTATGACCCTCAGAAAAGCATATGTTTAGTTAGTGTTGCAATAGTCAGTCCCTCAAGTGAAACTAGGTCGAGTCACCTATAGAACACTAGCCCATTAGTCCAGTCCACCCTCCTACTATCCCGGGCTTCCATCTTGTGCTCAAGTAGTTAATTGTTCAAGTCTTATTTCATAATCACATACTCAAATCAATCAAGGCGTTACGCACGCCAAAACCTCCCTTTTCACACACAAAATCCATTTGAAATAAGATACACACTAATAATATCTCAAAACTAAAACTGTATCCCTTACACAACCAATTAAAATGACTGCACAGACAAAGAAATCACTTTCATCTTCAAACACACCACTAACAAAATTTATTAAATAATTTACACACATGTCACATGACATTAAGCACCAAAAACATCTACACAATTTAACTAAAATAGTTTTTCACCCTTAATAATTATTTAATTAAATAGTCCAAATTTTCATAAATAAACTTTAATGAGAAAAACAATACTTTACACACTATACCGACCCAAACCCCCTTACATGACCATACGCACAACAAAATTTTTTCAAAACACATTTCACACTATTGAAATAATCTAATATACTATTTAAAAAGTTTATAAAACAATAGCAGAAAAAGTGTCACATGGTTTTACACCCACTGAAGTAACTATTTATTAATTCAAAACACATTCCAACATTGCGCGCACTAAAATAATATTTAATGTATGACCTAAACCACCCAAAAATTTGATGAAATTCCATACACACATGTAAGACAATTTTACACAAACTACACAACCTAATAGGCCAAAAAAAGCCCATGATATAATTTTAATAAAGTAACTTGACATCACCCATTAATCGACAAAAAACATTCTTTTAAGATAAGATGCACACAACACTATGTCAAAAATATAGTTCACATTAATTTCACAACATAATAATCTAACCGAAGAATTTAAAAATCACTAATAACTCAATATGAGTTTTCAGAAGAAAAGACACACACAATATAAACATGCTACAAAATAATTAGGATGCAATTCAAACATCTAATAGGAACAATTTCGAACAACGAAAATTAATTAAATAACATACTAAAGTAATTAAACTTGTAAATTTATTAATCAGATAATAATTAAGAGTGGAACCACCTACCTTGGAAGGAGGAACTCTCAAAACTTGTGTGAATCTCCAATCGAACCTAATACGCACCACACACGAACTGAAAAGGACCCTAAACTAGAATTCGAACCAAAATCAGCATGATTCAGACCAAAAACGATGTGACACCCTTACCCAAAACATTACTAGAAACTTAGAACAACCAAGCAAGGGAATAGACACCATTGGTGATGCAGCGGGAGGCTGGTTGGGGTTTAAAAGGGCCACCATAGGATTGGATGTGTTGGCCGGACTTGCTGGAAGAAGAGGAGGTCGGCGAATGGCATGCTCTGGCAAGGGTGGCGCTGGACTCAAGACAGGGAGAATAACATTCCTCTAGATACAGCTATGCAAGGAAGACGAATGGGATGAGGTCCGTAGGAGGGGGAATAGGCGTTGTGCGCCGGCAGTGGTGCTGACCGGGCGGAGTCGGGCGGTGGAGATGGGGTGCGACGGACCCGGGCTTCGGGGGGTGGTGGTGTAGTGGCGTGAGTTGAAAAAGCTAACAGTCAACATGGGTGAGGGGACTGGTGGACAGCACAGGCGAGCAAGAGGTACGGCGTGATTCTGAGAAGAAGTTAGAGGTGCGGCATGATGAAGATGGAGAGGAAGTGGGGTTACAGGGGGAATTCTAGGCCGCAACACAAAAGGATGGAGGTAACGCGATGAAGGAAGGAGGGGGAACGAGCTAGGGGAGTTCAAGGGGGAAGAAGGCTACGAGCTTCAGCGCACCAGGCAGGGAGAGCCTGCGGGTGCGGCACAAGCAAGACAGGGGTAGCAAAACCTTAAATAAATATAAAAACAATAAAAATAAAAGGGAAATAATAATAAAAATAATAATAATAATAAATGTAATAATAACAACAACAATGATAATAATAATAAAGTAAATAACAATAATAATAATAACTTAATAAAAATTATACCTTCAATGATAATTATAATGATAATATTATTAATTAAAATTTTAATAATTCTAATGATAATAATAATTATTATTATTATTATTATTATCCTTAAAAAGAGATTCATTAAATATTTAACACACTAATTTTTATATATTTTTTCTTTACCACTAATTTAATTATACTTCATTATTATTAACTAGTTTTATTTTATTATTTAATCATCGATCAGGGCGTGCGGTGAACCGGGCGAGGTCGCGCGGCATCCTAGGTAATGTCTCGCAGCTTTGATTGTTCCCCGCCCATGCGTCGGACACCGCCATGCCTAAAATATTCATTTATTAGCATAAAGTAAAATATTTAATCGGTTTCAGCCCGCACTTCGACAAAGATTTAAAAAACCGAGTAAAAATAATTAAAATATTAAATAAAAATTGTTTTAAAAATCCAGGTGTGACATATACCATTATTCTTCTCGCTTAACCCTACATATCAATCAAACTAAACTTCTTAGAATCATGGGAAAAAAATAAAATAAATTAAATGGGTGAGACTAAATTATTAATAAGGTTTAAGAATAGTGGATATTAACAAAAGAAAAAATAAATAATTATTATAATATAAATAACTGAAACACATTCCATTTAATAAATAACATGGGAATAATATGGCCAGAATAATATATGTTCAAATAAATAATCACATATTCTGGAAAAAATATCCATATATATTATACTAATACAATAAAAACATGAAAATAAATAACAAATCTAATAATATGGGAACACATAAAGAAAAATACCATAAACATATGTTCCAAGAGTTGTCAAAGACAACATAGATAAATAGGTAAGATATTATACAACACCAAAAGGAGTTTTTCTCATGAGATTTGATAATGCATCAATGCGTTATAGGGGTCCCTACCCATAACATTATATTTCAAATTAATTATTTATATAAAAGTGGTAAAACATAATCAAAACATAATCAAAAGAAACAATTTTATTGGAACCAGGATAATAAATTTAAATAACATTCCCCAAGCATCAAACATAATAAAAAACCATACAAAGTAATATAGTGAAAGGTGTCTATATATTAAATTCCCTATCTAATTGATCATAATCCATTTAATAAAATATGTTATATGATATCACAAATGATTAAACACAAATAATCATAATATTCCACAAGTATATTTACGAAGATAAAAATACATTATTAATATTAGTGAAAACTTTTAAGGAAGATATCCTTTTTTTAATTTGAAAATAAATTATTTTTAAAATGCCTCACAATTATATAAGAAAAAAATTTCATTTAAATTAAAAAATTTAATATTTTAATGGAATACATAAATGATTAAATCATCATGATGTGGTGGAAAATACCTTGATGTCAAATAAGTTAAAAAAACATTCCGTCCATAATTTCTTATAAAATTCTCAAAGAATTTTTTAAAAAAATGATAAATTATACAATACAAATCATTTTATAAGAAGTTAAATATGTGAAACAAATTAATTTAAAATATAATATGAGAATAAGAAAAAACATTTCTGAAATAATTTGTGATTAAATGATCGTGTAAGAGAAGTGAGTTTTATGTAAAATTTGAAAAATATTATTTTTTAAAAGAGAGTCACAAAAAAGTATCATATAACTACTGTGAGAATTAATAAAATGAATCAATTGTGTGTATCCATAGTAAATCAACATAAACCAAATTTAAAATAAAATAAAAATATAATCAAAATTAAAATCACACATAATCTTAGCATGATACAATCAATGGAGTAGAAGTATAACCAAATGTATGTATATTGATTTAGGAAATCCCATACCACATTGTAATCAGTTGAATCATATGCCACATTAAAGTAATAATAATAAAATGAAACATTTAGTTCCATGAATATATATAGATTAATGATATTATATATAAAATGTTTAGTACATACACGATAAAAAAAATAAATTATTGGTGGATAAAGCATATATCTCACAAAAGTAAAAGTGTTACGAGAAACCCTTACCACACACTTCCATTTAGTTTATAATTATTTAAACTTATATATAATGTTATAAATAATTTCATTAATTCATTATATAACTATATTAATATTTATAACACCTTATAGAATCATTTTATAATATATTATTATCCATTCATTAATAATGTTACATTATTTTCATTGTTTTTGTTGTGTTTGTTACGTGGTTTCGTGGTCAATTTACATGTGCATATTTAATATTGTTCTTTTAAAATGGAAGGAAAACTACATAAGTGAAATTAAAATGTATTAATAAACTTACATATTTGTAAATGGTCCCATATATCTTTTTTATTTATTATATATGGATGATTCATTTTATAAAATTTAATGATAAATGTTTATTTTATTTTATCAGTTTTCACAACAATCATAAAATAGTTTTGTTTTATTTAATATCATGTCTATATATTATTTTTAGATAATTAAATAGAATATAATATAATTATAAAAATATTATTTAACCATAATAATTATTTTCTAACCATCCTTGAATGCTGGAATGGAAAATGAAAAAAATTATCCATGAAGGCGATTAGTCACTATAATTTGGTAAATGTTTTTGTTTAATTGAATAAGAAAAGATAAGAAATGAGTTGGATAAAAGATATTAAATTATAAGTATATAAATATTTTATATACGATATTCTTGATTTATTAAACTTTTTTGTCGAATTAGGTTAGGATTAAGTATAAGATGAAATGAAATTTGGATAAGTGGTTTTATAAAATTATAACATCAATATCATATCCTTGAAGGACACACCATGAAACATGAAATACTTTTTAGGTGATACTAGAAGAAATGGAATGAGGGTAAAGTGGAGAAGATATTTTTTCTAGATATTTTATGATTATAATGGTTTTTATGAGAAATGTTTCAGTATGGGGTGGCATTTATACTTTGGGAGGGGTGGATTTAAGTGATTAAATAATAGATATTTTATATTTAAATACAACTACATTTGCATGGAATTAATTCCTATTAATATTGTGGATATTTAATTTCTAAAAATGTCTTTAAGGCTGATAAAAAAATCAAACACCCATTAAATTTTCAGTTTTTAGGTATTGTAATCTTTTACCTTTAAACATTAACCCACTATATTATTTTTACCAATATGACAATTTTTTTTAACACGATAAATTTTTTATGATTAAATATTATAATGACCATATTAAATAATTTTCACCTCTTAATTTATAACATAGAATCTGTTTTACATGATTCAAATTAAAAAATTTGAAAAAAATAAATTCTAATGTAATTCTCGTACAACTTATTAAAAT
This sequence comes from Viscum album, assembly GCA_963277665.1. NCBI lineage: Eukaryota > Viridiplantae > Streptophyta > Magnoliopsida > Santalales > Viscaceae > Viscum > Viscum album. The sequence continues at coordinate 719,579,359 of OY728145.1, read as the reverse complement.
GATTTTTTAATTGGGAAAAATCACAATTTTTCCAAAACAATTAGCATGTGTTTATATATGTCACACTTTTTTTAATATTTCATAGTAAAAAATTGTAAACCATTATCATATTATAATTATTTCATAATATTGTTTCATAAAAACAATATATTTAATTTTTATCCCAAAAATTAACAAATTTTGAAAATAACCCCAAATATATCCTAAGCTAATTTTGATGTGAAATTAACAAAAAATTAATTTTATTTTCTCAAATAATTTTTTAAAAGTGGTGAAAAATAATTATAGGTTTTTTCCCAGAGAAATAAATACAAACTTTTTTTTGAAAAAAATATATATTGAACGAGTAAAATGAATTCACTCTACATTAAGTTTTAAATTCATAAGTATAATTAAATTTTCCTGAATAAGAACTTCATGTTTCTTTAATAATATTGTTAATACAATTTAATAGATAGTTTTTAATGGTCATGTTAAAATAATGATATTTTGGAGTTTTTTAAGTTCAGTGTTCTATACAATGTAAGCTATCAAACATAGTGTTATTTTAAAATAATGGGGTGTTACATTCTCCTCTCCTTTAATAAATTGCGTCCCCAAAATTTGAAATTTTATTTTAAAAAAAGTTGACTTATGAAAATTCCTTTGTGGGAAACCTACATTGTAAGAAGGGTTAAAAATCTCCCCTTAAAATGATTATAAGGAAGATGTAAAGGTCATCAAAAAACATGGCTTACAAATATGAGAAAATTGGTGGGAATTTAAAAAAAGGACATGGAAATGAAATATAACAATCATTTTTTGATGCAGGGCGATAGAAAAAATTACTATTAGAATGTTCACCATCATAAAACCATAAATCAATGTTGTGTCAAAAGGCTATTGATTTCTCATTAAGAAAATTACATGAATAATGATTTTTTTTTCAAAATAATTTTCATATATTCGAGTACCTCTCTTAATTCATAGAGTAAAAACATAAGGAAATGTTCAAACTTAATAGGTATTGTTTCACCCATTAAACAATTTTCTCAAAAACTCATATTTTTCTCTAAAATAAAATTCATCCATTATTCCTCAAATAAAATTAAAACATATTATATTTATCTTAATCGTATTGTGTTGAAAAAATGATTCTATCCTTTATCTATAAAATTTTTAAATAATAAAAACTATGTTATACTAACCCTGACATCAAGTAGGTCAATGATAGGTGATAAACACGTTTCACCATTTAGTTGTGTGTCCACGACACGGAGCCTTTTTTGATGTAATGGGTTTTGTCCCAATATAAATGTTTTCATTTTTAAAAAACAATGTTAAAATAATCCTTTTAAAATTCTAAAAATAACCCTAATGTTTATCTAAAATGTTTCAATTTCAATTATGAAAAATACAATAACCCTTATTTCCTTATTAATTCAAGAAGTCTTTGGTAATCTGGTGATAATGTCCATAGTAATTCAATCCCTTACTCCAAAAATAATTTTTTTTAGTCTTTAATGACTAAAAATAACTTTTAAAAAACCATAATATTTATATAGAGATAAATTTCACTCCATATATATCAAATTATTTTCCATAACCAATATGGTTAGAAGAAGTTATTCAATATGCAAAAACTCATTAATCATTAAAACCTCATAAAAAGTTCAATGAAAAACATTTCATAATTGGTTAAACTAATAAACCTTCCAAATATAAATATCATGAAAATTAGAAATAAAGTTACTAAATATCCAAATTAACTTGTTATTAATCTCTCAATCAATATGTAGTAGATCATAATAATCACATACAAAACATGTGAATACCTTCATCATGAATTATATTCAAACATGGTAATAACCTAAATTATCATAAATCCTTTTTAAAAACCAAAATTATTCATTATTAAATAATTAAAAAAATTAATGGATACTTTCCTCAAATCAAGTAAATTGGTATATTCCATCAATGAAGGCATAAACAGGTTTTTTCAAAAAAAAAATCATTAACCATCTCCAAGGCAGTCAGTACAATTCAATTTACAATATTCAAATCAATAATCACTTCATCACAAAATTATTATCTAAAAAATTTGAATATATTAAGGGATATATTTTCTTCAAACATGTATTTTTCCTAAAGATCAACTTTCCACTAAATCAATTTTCCAGGCCCCTCATTCCTTATTACATTTTTTATGCAATATTAATGAAAAAGTAATGAAGCATACTCATTATACATCTCATAATTCTTATAACAATAATTTCATAAAAATTATTTTTTTGGATCCAAAAAAACAAGTACAGTAATCATCCCACATCGGATATACCAACAACATAGGCTTGATATTGATCTCTTAGATTCATCTGATTTATATTCCATTGACACTTTTTGAATTCATATTGGTAGTTCCACATCACCCTATAGTTAAAACATTTTATATTTACAATTTAATTCTTTCCCTTTCAATCATGATCCTTGTGGCTTTTCTCTCTACACAAGTAACAAACTCCAATTCCATTCAGCCATGTAAGATGATGTCTAGTTATAAAATTTTATCATGGGGTAAAATTCATAATTTCATTATTCCATTTATCCTTATTTTTTCATTCCATTATCTAAGTATATTTTTTTCCTTCATAACCAAAATACATTTAAAATTTATTTTGTGTCTCTATAGAACATTATACTATAACATTGAATGATGTAATGTTTTGGGATAATAGTTCCCTTCAAATAAATAGACCAATCCAGTCAAATAGATGATCAATATTTCACTTTGTATTAGGTTTTTGTTATAGGTAATCACAATATAATGTTGCAATGTTATATTTATTCATACAAAAATTCTCATCCTCCTTTGGTCTTAGTCTCATGAATTTTATCTTCATACCAACTAGATAGTCTTAGGGAAAATATTTTTCCTAGATATTTTCATTAAAAAAATTCCATTCCATATTTTTTATCCCCTCATATCTTTATTGTATTGAATCAAAGAACTCAATTGATTCAAATATCTTACTACATGATTAACACCCAAAAAAACCTTCTCTCTTAATTAATTATCAATGTGAGAAATATCTTTTCTAAGGAACATATCCATTGATCTACAAACAATGGATTCATATTTCTAGATAATGATAGAGGTAGTTAACATATAACATAGTCTAACATTATTACACCATGTTGTTAATTAGTAGTCTTATCCAAAGTGTAATTGTTAGTGCTCATAACCTAAGTCGGGAATCTCAATATAAATAAAATTTTTTCCCTAGCTGCAAGTCCTTTCTCATTATCTATACTAGGATGTATATCCATAAATGGCTTACTTTCATTGATACGGTTCCAATTCCTTTTTCTAGGATCCATTTCTAAATAGACACATATATTAGATTAGATAATATAATTGTAAAAAATAATGAATAATCTAAAATATCATTTCAGTAACTTTAATATTTTTATATAAAGAATATCTAAATCATAATTTAGGTTTAATTTTTAGTTTTTTATATTCTTTCATATGGATTATTTCTCAAATTTATGTTTTTGTAATTTTTGTTCCTAGAGTTTCTATTAAAATTCCTATGATACCAACTTTAAAGCTCCCGACCTAAGCAGGATATAGTCGGTGGTTACTTTATTACATTGGAATAATATATAAGGAATCATAAATCCAGGGACTAAACTGCTTAGCAGTTCTAAAAAACTAAATACATAAATGAACCATATAATTCAAGTAAAAATATTTAATTAAAAATTGAATCATTTGAGGGCACTATTATTATGCTATCTTAACCCTATATATTAGTCATAATAAACATATTGCATCCTAGGTGAAAATAAAACATAAAAAATGGATATATAAAATTTTTATTATGGTTTTATTACAATGGAAGTTATCATAAATAATAATAAATAAAAATTTTATTGCAAATAACTGAAAACATTTCATTTAATCAATAACGTGATCATAATATGGCTAGAGTAAAAGAAAATCATTTAAATAATCACATGATATTGAAAACATAACCATAGATGTTATACTAATTGAATAATTACAAGAAAATAAATAACTAATATCATATTGAGTGAACACATAATTTCACAAATCATAAAAATATCTTCAAGGCTTCTCCCCAGACACCATACATAAAAGGGTAAGATGCAATGCAATACAAAAAATATTTTTCCTTATGAGTCAAACTGATGCATGAAGGTGCTATATAGGTCTCCACCCAATACATAATAAGTCGAATAAAATCCTCATGTGAAAGGGATGAATCATAATCAATATATATATTGTTATGGAAACTAGCATATGAATTATAAATAACATTCCACAATTTGTAAACATAACCATAAACCATTCATAGTAATATGGTGAATGGAATCTAAATATAAAGTTCTTAGTCAATATATTCATAAATAATTTAGTAAAATATGTTAGATTATATCATAATATATAAACCTAAAAAAATATTCAATAAATTATGTTGAAATAAATTTTACTACTTTATTAAAATCATTGAAAATTTCTAGAAAAAAATACCATTTTTCAAATTGAAAATTTTATATTTTAATTATTTGTTCAATTATAAAAGAAATAAATTTCTTTTTTTATAAAAATTTAGAATATTAGTGGAATATTTTAATAAATAATGAATAATGATGGTGGTAAAAAACTCTCACATCATATAAGTTAAAAAATAATATCATTTATTTTGTGAGAATGGTCATAGAGAACCTAGTTTATAAAATGAAAAAATATACCATTAAAACAATATTAAAGATAGTAAAAAATGAGTAAAAATGAATTTAAAAAATCTTATTAAAATATTAAAAACAATTTGGAAACAATTTTAGAAACATTAGTCCTAGAAGAAAACGAGTTTTAAGGAAAATTTTAAAAAGACAAATTTTTTAAAAAGATAGTATCATAAAAATATAACATCATTAATGTAATCATTAATAAAATAAATCGATTATATGTATACGCTTTAAATCTAGATTAATGAAATTTGAAATAAAAAATTATATAATAAAATGTTATTTTACACACAATCTTAACATGACATAATCAATGGAGTATAAATTTAACATAATGTATTGATATTCAGAAAAGAAACCCCATGCACTTTGTCATCAGTTGAATCATATTCCACATAAAATTAATAACTATAAAATGAAACATTAAATATAATTAAGATAAATATATTTATTAAATGATATATAATATATGAATTATATAAACCACACAAAATAAATGAGAGGTGAATAAGGTATATATCTCAAGAAATTTAATGTGAGACGAAAAAATTGTACCTTATACTTTAGTAAGAGTAGAATTTTCTAAAAAAATGGATTATGGTTTTAATAATTTTTATAATAAATTATATAACATTATTAATATTTATAATACATTATATTATCATTTTATAACAAATTATCACGATTTCATTAATAATATTTCATTATTATCATTATTTCAGTTGTGTTTGTTCTATGGTTTCATGGTCGTTTCACATGGGTATCATTATAGATGTCCTTCTAAGATAAAAATAAAACTCTAGAAGTGGATTCTAATACTAATAATACACATAAATAATTTCAAATGTTCCCATATATCATTTTTCATTCTTACATGAGCATGATTCGTTTGATAAATGCTTAGTTTTTTTGGAAGGTTTTTCGACCATCACAAACTAGTTTAGTTTTGTATAATATTATTTATATATATTAGTTCCACAATATGAAATTGGATATAATATAATTATTAATATAATATTAACCGAGAATAATAATTTTATCACCCACCTTTATGGAGGTAAAATAATACACAAAATCATTATCCATAATGATTGTTAGCCACCGTAATTTGGACGATGGTTTCATTTCATTGAATAAGCAGACATGAGAAGGGGTAGTAGATATTCTATTATAAATATGATATTTTTCTATATAAATGATATTATTATTATTATTATTATTATTATTTGAGGATAATTTAGGTGATGAATGATATTAAGGGATGTGGTTTGAGAAAATTACCTCGTTAATATCACCTCCTTGAAGGATCTCTCAAAAAACTCTACACATGACTTTGGGTAAAAAAGATGTATTCGGAAATGGGGTGAGTTGATAAGATATTTTTTGGTATATTTTTTGATATTAATGGTTTTTATGATAAAGGGGTTGGTATGGTGTTGAATTAATACTTGAGTAGTGGTTTTAATTGATTAAATAGTGGTTATTTTATATTTAAAGCCAACCATATTTGGGTGGAATTAATTACATGGAATTTGGTTGATAATTAATGTTTTAATGGTATTTGACGGTCTAAAAACACATAAACCACCCATTTATTGTTGTGTGTTTTAGGTATTTATATATTTTTTATTTTAACTTTTACTCGTTATATTATTTTACCTCTACTACGGTAAATAATATTATAATGGTAAAAGTGTTATGCCTAAAAAATGAAATAATTTATTTATTTAGACCTCATAATTCCCGTTATGGAATCCATTTTAATTGATTAAATATATATATGTTTTAAAAATAAATTATAATGTGATATATGTTTTACTTGTAAAAAAAGATTTTATAACAGGTTTAAATCATTGTTTTTCAAAAATGCTATGGATGTGTTTCTAAATATTAAACCCTATGTGTTATAACATTCAATAAATAAAATTTGACCAAGAATAAGGGTTGTTAAATTTTAAATCATTATCTTATAAAAATTAGTTCATCAGAGATATAGTATTTCATAAAATCTATATTTTCCATTTTTAACCAAAAAATAATCATTTTTTGTAAAATCTTGAAAAAATCACCCTAAGCTAATTTTGATGTATGGAGTAAAAAATAAAAGTAATTTATTTTTAATTAATATTCTAAAAGAGGTACAAATTAAACATATTTTTTCACATAGAAAAAAATTAAAATCTTTTTTAAGGAAACATATATTTGAAGAATAAAATGACTATACAAAATATCATGTGTTCATTGACTTATCTTATTAAATATGAAATGTATAAGAAAGAAAATTTTATTTCTTAATATCATTTATCATATTCTCACCAACGAATTTAATGGCGAGTTTATAAAATTGGTGTTAAACAAAATATATTTTGGAGTTCATTTAATCTCGGTACTTTTTGTAGCCTAATCTATTGATCATAGTGTTATTTTGAAATCTAGAGGTGTCACACATTGAGGATTTAACAAGTGGCTCTTCCACCACTAAGAGGAAAACTTATTTTTATATGAATATAATATTTATGAATTGATTGAAGAAGTCCACTTTGTAGTGTGATTTTTATGGAATTATTTATGACTAGAGTCTAACTAAAGAACAGCTATAGAGTCCATGAAGATAAGAATGTTCCACATTACTTCTACCACATTGAATAAAATGTATTCAAGTTACTAATGTTCCAAAATTACATGCCACACATTCTTATAGAGAATCTTACTAAGTGTCATGTGAAATCTTGATGTGTTCATTTTTCAAATCAACTTTGATTTGGTCTATTGTGATCTAAATATCATGTCTCTATTTAATGGAATCTTGTGCAGTAATAGATACCCAAACCCATATCTACAAACATTTTTTATAGACCTTCACATTATGATTTTTTGAATAAATTTCTAGGTCTGATCATGATCGACACCTTCTCTATTTTTAATATAATTCCATTATAAAATATTAACTCATCAGTCTTATCATGTCCCATAACTTATGAAATCTTAGTCAATAAATTTTATCAAATGATAAATCACTAAATAGTAAAAAACATATAAGAATAGTTATAAATATGTAAAATAACTAAAAATATTTCTTTTAAAATTTGTTTTTTATTGTTTCTATTAGTGGTGGGTGTTTATGATATTAATGGCATATCACTTCAAAAAATACACAATAGTCACATTATAATATGGGGTTTAGTAATCTGATTATACATAGTAAATTGATAAATTAAATAAATAATAATAGAAGAATTGCAATAATATAATTATATAATAAAATAATAAACATTATGATCTGGATAACCTATCAGAAAATTTCATGACCAAATCAAAAAATTAAATTTATATCTATTGATAAATAAATTTCACTAATCCCTTGAATTTTCTTCTAAAAACTCTCCACATATAATAAAATATTAACAATCATTTGCAGTGAAATTTATTATAGGTCACATGGACATATTCTTCATTTTTCAAAATTATCAATGGTATAAATATTAATCTCCTATGATTCTTTTTAGAGATCAAGCACTCTATATTTATTCCTAAAACTAAAGTCATTATTTATAAAATTTAAACTATATATTATGATAATTAATCCTATTATATATATAATGATATATGTGGTTCAACTTTTAGTTAGGAAATATATTTCTTCACATAACAGTTCTTCTATTTGAGTCCTTGAAAATTCATAGAGTAATTTATTAATGAAATTAATTGCTTAAAAAATGTTTTTTTATGGTTGTATTATAAATTTATTAATATATTATTGTCTATAAATTAAATCTATATTTATAGAATAATGTAATTATTATCATTTATTTTTAAAAAATTATTCTATGTCATATTATTAAAATATCTACCTGTAAAAAATTTTATCTTTCAATTAGTTAATGGAAAATTAGTATAAAAATTAATTTACCTATAATTCATTAAAAACAAAAGGATTAATAGTTCATATTAATATTAATTAACACAATACATTTATTCAAAATTGGTAAACTAATATTCTGTAAAACTCAATTATGAATAATCTATATATTTTATACATTTAATGATATTATTAGGGGTACCATTTTGTGCGAAACATTAATTATGTTAAAAAACATCATCATTCACAAGAATAATTAACTATTCCCTGAATTTGATCCTTTTAATGATTACGAATCCACTATAAAATATATATTATTACTTATAAAAGAAATATTAATGGGAGACACATTATGTCGATGTGTCCGAATCATGAATCATGGATGTATTCAAGGAATACACCCAATTACTTTTTTATAGGCCAAAAAATGGTATTCAGTTAGATAGGAATCTCTATGGATTTATGGTCAACATGATTCCAAATAGGTTTGATCTAATTTAATATAAAATACTATTACTTACAAGAGGTTCATTACAATATGGTAACTATGGGACAAAATCAGATACATATGTATCAATCAATATATATAGGTTCTTTATACATTGAACTACTTGTTTATACCACACTGAATATAAATTGTGGTAACCCCACTAAATTGATTAGGTTTATATAGTATATAAACAAATAATGGGGATTCAATAACATCCCAAACATGAATTTTTCATTCATCAAAATTTCTTGTCCCATAGTGAAAGTATCATCTATATTTTTTGGTACTAACATAAATAAAAGTCATGATATTATCAAAAACTAGACCAGTGATATTTTTGAGTCTCACTTAAACAGAAATATTTTACTTTCGATTATACATTATACAATCAATATTTTTTTAATATTCTAGGATTTTAATAATTTAAATATTTTCAAATATTAGGAATGATAGTCATTGGAAATGTGTATAATTATCTATTTATCAATACAGTTACTAATATAGAAGTATATGAAGCACAAAAATAGTCCTTAAAATAGTACAAGTTAAAATGTTCTATTTATTGGAACACTAGGATACCATAAAAAAAATAAAGTTCAAAATATACCAATTATAACAAATACTCCAATAGTTTCTGGATATCTACATCATAACACTAAGTTAATTGAGTATATCACATAATCATTCATAATTCAACACAAGGGAATAAAGTATATTTCTTTATCAATAATTCCATTCTAGTACCTCCCATAAGGTATTATTATGATAAAAAGTATATCCTGATACCTTTTAGATCAAAAATATAAATAAAAAGTATTATATAGTTCATCAAGTTTTTTAAACATTCAATAATTAGTGAATACTAAATATTAGCCATGAGGACACCGCTATAAATTTGGAATATATAAATATATATAATAATTATTTGAGTTTTTACCCTAGTATTTTTTAAAATAATTTTTCTCATGTATGTGTCTTTAAAAATAATGATAGACAAAATTTATTCCACTAAATTGAATGAATTCAATTGAGGTAAAGAATCACATTTCGAACTACCATATCCATTATTTTAAATTCTTATTTAATTTCATTGGTTTCATTAATAATTAAAAAATATGATGCAAACAAATAAATTTCATAAATATATAACCACAATGCAATAATTGTTTTCATATTTATTGGATAATGTTTTCCCTTTTATATACTTTGAATCCAAATTAAATAATTTTTCAATAAAATTTATCATCCTATTTCATATGTGACTACTTATTTCAAAAAAAAAGAAATGGAAATTTTATCATCATTATGATGTTTACTAGATGATAAACATCCTTATATTAATACATATAAATATCTACATGGTTACCAGGAAAAAATATTTTTTTCATCCATTTAACGGATTTTGAAATCATACATGAAAAATAGAATATTCCCTTGCACATATAATAGTTTTTTTAATGTGTTGTTATGTAACTTCCACATGAAACTAGGAAATAAGTGTAGAAATACTATATTACCTTCTTTTTTCGAACATATTATAAACTAATAGATCATTATACATATAAATGGTTCAATATAGATTTCCTTTCATTTTAAATATACATTTGTTTCATATATTATTTCATCTAGGATGAAGGTTACAAATCATATATGTTTTACTATAAATATGTTATTCATTTTAACTTTTGATCCCACCTTTCCATTTACTTGATTTATATGAGTACATGGATTTAAAAATAGTATGATGTTATTCGTTATTATTTTATGTAATGAAATTACATATAAATTCCATGAAAATATTTACTCTATTTACTCTTCCTGGGTTCATCCAAATATTCAGACCAATAAATCCTTGAAATCATAATTTAACCCCTATATTTTAAGAAACCTTCCCAATTTTTGAATGGAATTTTATTTGGGGTAAAATAATAATTATAAACATCATGGTGTACAATTGTTTTTATAGGAAACACCCTAAAGGAATTTATCTTGGTAAAACATCATAATCATATACAAATATACACAAATAATGTCATATTTTTTCACTATGAATCTTAATGAGTATGATTTTTCAAATTATATACCAAACAAATGATACTTATTTTTTGTCCTAAATTCCTCCTTTAATGCTTTGGATTAATACTTTGGAAATATTTCCTCACACTAGTAAATTTATTGATAATGGGTTTATTATTTTAAATCCATGTTATATTGTATCTTATTTATTTTGTCGGGGGACTTTATTTAGAATATTTAGTGCCTCTCCCAAAATATAATTAGAAAATATAGTATTTAGTAGAGGATAATTGATCACATATTTTAATTTTTATTCTTTTTTAATATATATCCCTATAATCCGTGGAGAAAAATTGGTTTCTTCTTTTTAATGATTACATTTTGTAGAAAAATATTCATAAAATGGATTTGAAACATATTCTATATGGTTATATGATCTTAACCATCAAACTTTCATTCTAGTTTGATGTCTAAATTTTTAATTTTTAATGATTGAGATTTCAAGTTCATCATATTCACTTCATAATAGATAGACGTGAAAATATATATTATTCCCATAAATAATGGTATTAATGTTTTAATTATCACCCCATGATAATAATATATATAATTAAAAATTTACTATGGGTAAAATTTCATGATACTTTAAATCCCCTTTAAATGAAAGATAATGTTTCATTGTTTAGTTAACCTCCACCTACAATATTCATTTTTATTTCTAATCAATATAAATACTTGGTATTAATATAAAATTTACCATCAATTTAATAGAAGTAAAATTCATATGACAATAAATTGTGTGAAAAATATTAGATCATTCAATTAAATTCCCAATTTGGATTTTAGGAACAATTTCTACTTCAAATAAAAACTATAAAGAATAATCATATGTATAATGAAACCATAAAAAATATAGCCTTTTCGATTAAAAATGTATTTATTAAATAATTATTTTATTATTTTTTAATAATTATTGAAAATTATATTTTAAAAAATATAAAACATTGTAATTGTTTTTGGAAATTAAAATTCCATGTTCCACCATATGTAAATAAAATATTCCCACTGAAGGAAACATCATGTCTACACAGCCTATTTCATACACTTTAGAAGCATGATTATTTCCCCTTATCATATTCCATTCATCTATATTGTAATAAAAAAATAGATATTTATCTTAAAAAATATACATATATTTCTCAGTAACATATAATGAATTATGTAATTTTTAGATAGTAAGAACACGAGAGTTGGATACAACATGTCCATGGATGATTAGAAAAAATGGTGGAAACCTCATCGGCTTCCATCACCTTATTAACCTCCCTTGGAACTATATATTCTTATTTGGCATATATTTGTTTACTTAAAATATTTTTAGGTGAATACTCTAACTGATCACATTTCCATCAGATTTTATCTATAATTGGTTTATTTTGTAGGCCATTATATTTGATAATTACATTCAAAATTGGGCTAACCATTTTTAATTTCTGATAATTATTTTTTATTGTTACCAGATGTTTTAATATTATCCCTTGGTCAAAATAGTGCCTTATAGTTATCATTTCTATATAGTTTATCCATATAAATAGAAATAATTTCATTAGTATGCGATATTTTCCCTGTTCAATTCTCAATTCTTTCTAAAACCTTTCCAGAAATATGAAAAATTTTAATAAATTTTCATAACATAGAACTTCTTATGAATATTCATTAATTATTTAGAAATTCAATATATGATATATATATATATATATATATATAGTTCAGATACTTATTTATCCACTCAGTACCCTTGATCCACTAAGAATTGCATGAATTTCAAAAAATTTGTACATATCAATACTTATGTTAAAGTGTCTCATGAAAAACATGACATTTATAATAAAATAATATCATGATTTTAATTATTCATCTCATAAATAGACACAAATTCTATGGATCAAATGGGTTGTTATATCAGATATTAGCAGCATAAATATTCTATTTTATAACAGTTTCATAAATTTGTCTATAAAATTTCTCATCTATATCCTTTTATATACATCTCTCATGATATTAATATCATAATTAAATGAGGGATATGAGACATAATAAAAGGGTGAGATCATACTCATGTTAATGAAAAAAGATATCATATCATGAATGATAACATATAGAATAATTCATATCATAATAAAATATCAAAGTCCATAGATGATAATCATGAAACATATTAGAGAAACCCTGGGTCATAAAATTATTATTAAGGAAACATATAAGATATTACATGCTTCCAAATATATATCAATTATCACATAACATGATATCATGATATAAAAGTGTGAAAGACATTAATGTAAATAATTATGGTTAAAACATATCTATTTATATAAGTGAAACTCATTTCAAAATTTAGGAATAATATAATAATAAATATGAAAATTTGGAAAAATAATATGCATACAATGTATTGGGAATATAACACTTCACATCACTTTTAGACAACAAATTGCGTATAAATCCTCCCAAATCTCATTCAGATAGAAAATATTTGAACAAATCCTCTTGTATCACATTCATACATTAAACTTTATAAAAATTCCCCACTTAATATTCATGTAGTAATTAATAATCCCACGTGATAAGAAAAAATAGACAATTCTTTGGAGGGTAATTTAAGACATCATATATCCTCAAACATACATATCTGTTACATTTAAAATAAAACCTTAATGAAACATAACTAACCCATAGAGAAAATAACAGGTTTTATAAAACAACTAAAAACATCACATAACATGAAAATACAAAATTATAGGATATAAAAACACACATTTCACAAATGAAGTCATATCATAATAACATACACAGGTTGATCATACAAAAAAACAAAGAAAAAGAAACCATTGATGGTAAATATAATTGAAAATTATAATTTCTTCCAAAAATATTTTAAAACATTAAAGTATAGATCACTTTCAAAAATAAAATTTTCTGAAGGTAAATAGATGTTTTTTAAGAAATTATAATAAATATTTACAAATAAAATATCCATTAAAATAAAATATTTCTCAAAAAATGATAAGTTAAAATACATTGAAAACATTGAATTTGAAAATATTCTATAACCATGGAGATAAGAAAAAAATATTATGTTTAAAAAATAAAAGTAAATATATGTGGAAAAAATTTAAATTAAATTAATATTTACTAATAGAGACATGAAAATAGAAACAAATCATTAATATGAACTAATAATACATATAAATATTATACCTTTAATGGAATGTTTTATATTGGATACATGAAAAAGACACGATGTTTAAAAAAAGGATGTTGAGATACTTTGAAAACAATATCATTTAATTAAATCATTAGACAACAGAAAATCAAAAATAAATAAATAATTTAAAAAGGGTATGTAAAAAAATTATAAAATATTTAATTTTATAAAGCATCATAGGGATGAAGAAATAAATCAAAAAATAAATAATTTCTGGCGGATGAATTTTTACTCAATGATGGGAGTTGAGTTAACATAGAATCTGATGACCATGGTACCCATAGAATAAAAATTCATATAAATAATGAATATGACATTAATTTTCAACCCCCATGAATTACATTAATAGGAAAAAATAAATTCACTAGGTTGAAATCATACCATACCAAATATTTCATAATTCACAATAAGAAATCATTGTTAAGAAAATAAATTTTATATATGCATTTATTACCTTGTTTTGACTCCAAATCAGATGGTCACTAAACTCCATTATAAAAAAACCAATCTTAATAAATATTTTCATTAACATATTAATTTCTTACAATAATTATAATTATAATTTAAAATAATAATCTATTTGTATATGAATATGTTTTTGACTATTTTACTAAATCGAGTGTTTACAAGTTTGAGCATTTTTAATAATATCATAAAGGGAATTTCAGTATTTATTTTTCTTAAAAAAATCATAAATAAAATTCAATTAATGTTACATGAAAGGATAAACTATACATATTTATGTAAAATAAATATATTTTCTGGATTACATTCATCCTTAAATTGGAATATGAAATTGAAAACAAATATTCTTAAGTGATTTTCAACCACATAATTGTGCATTCTTAAATAATGAGATACATATTAATTTTTCATATATAAAACTAGAATAAATAATTATTTAAATATTAATATAATATTATACCCTTAGTTATTTTTTCATAATTATCCATGCTATAAATTCATTATATTGTTCATGTACGTGGTCAATCAGATTAAATCATAAAAATAACATGATTACTGATGATTATGAATTAATGTTGTTGTACTGTTATTACACTAGTACAATAGAGAAAAAATTCAGTGTTTATTATTGTGATATATAATAATTATAATATATGTATTATAATAAGTAATGAATAAGATAATATAACATTATTTGAAATAAATATTATCCTCATAGTGCCCCTAGTTTATACGATTAATTTAAGGATGATAATTTATTGGTCATATCATTAATAGGTTAAATAATTTTCCATTATATAATTTAAATGATATAATAAGATAATTTTTTTCATTAAAACCCATTTTTATAACTAATCTCTTAAGTAACATGGGAAATTAAAATTAAAATTGATTTTTCACAAGAGTTTCCAATTTACACATACACATGGATCATGATTTAATTTTTAAAAGAATGGGAAATGAGTAATATGGTTTAACTTTTAAGAATATAAAATATATCATTAATATAATATTTTTATATTAAATTCTCTATTAGTTCCATCAATTTAAGGTATTTAAGGAACATAAACTACGTCACATTATGGAGGTAGTATTTAACAAAACAAAGTATTCAAATTTTCATCTTTCTTAATGGAAAATGGGAGTGTTGTAAATAGTTTTATATTATTATGATAAAATAAAATTATAATAATTATTTTTATGATACCGTTATGATATAATGAATATAAATTTTTATAATATTAAATGAATATAAAGTTATAGAGGAAGGACTGTGATGAAAGAAACTTGTACCTCATTTCATAGATTATCTCCTTTGGGAATAGAATTAAAACATTGTGGGATGAAATGTTGGGAATACCATAACCAAAATAATATTTTACAAATTAGAGAGAAATGTTTTTTGAAGTATTTTTCTAGAACATAGGTCATTTTTATGGGTTGTGAGGAGAGGAGTACCCCTTTTATAAGTGAAAATGAGTGGAAGTTTTTTAAATACATTAAACGATTTTTAATAGAAATTCACTCTTAAGGTATATTGATAAAAAAAATTGATAAATAATAGAGTGGATAATAGATATGTTTTATAAACACTCCCATTATTTAATTAGAAATATGTATTTTACATGTTAGTCCCTTTCATCCAAGGTTACTAATTTTCCCATTTTAGTTGTCACTATGGTTTATTTGTTTTCAACTATGTAATCAGTTCATAATGCTAAAAAATAAAATGATCCTCATTATTAAATTTAGACCTAATGATTTTAAATTTTAAAATAATTTATTTTGATTCATAATTTAAATGTGATAAAAAAATTATATACTAAATATATATTATTTTAAAAAAATTATTTTTGAAAACAAACTCAGACTCTAAAATGCTAAATATGGTTTTGTTAACTAAAACTAACATTTTGAAAATTTAAAAACCAATTATAAAATAAAAATGTGGTGTTGTTAAAATTTTCTATAAAATATTAATGTGTAATTTTAGAATAACAATGGTATATATGTTGCAATATTAAAAAATGGTATAATTCAATGTTCACCTAAAAATCAAATGTTTCACAAAAAACCCAAATATTTATTACAAGATTAAATTGTTATGAAAAAATAATAAATGATTTTAATATTTGGAAATTATATTTTTAAAATTTTATTATCCAGTATATAAATGAATTCCTAATATATAGGTAAAACATGTTTACATTAGAAAATAAAGTTTAACATTAAATCAATTATTTTATTCTCATTCCCAATAATTTATTAATAAATATATTGTGAATATATTACTCATTATATTAGTATAATTTATTACAATATTTTATAATTAACATAACTTCTGGAAATAAAAATCTATTTTAGAGAAATATATTTTTAATCTTAATATTATTTTTAAAGTTGTTTTAGTTATTCTAATAGAGTTTAATTTGTATAAAAAGTAGTATTTGTTTTCATTATATAATGATTTTATATTTTCTTTCACCTAATATTAAATAAAAATAAAAATAATTGGTTTTAAGTTCCAAGTTTAATATTTATATATTAGATATATATATCATAGTTTAGTTTGTGATTGGTGTTATTTTTTATAATAGCTATCAAACACATTAACATTAGTAAAATATTTAATAATTTCATTCTATCCCATAACTAAATTTCATCCACAAAATTTTAATTATGACTTACTACTATATCTTACCAACTATATATAAGAGATATAAATAAAAAATTATATAATTTCTAGAGTATTATAAATTAAATTAATAAAAATTTCATAGTCCCTTTGAATGTGTCAAAATTAATATTGATTTTATCTCTTTAATTATAGCTAAAAATCCATCATTATTGGGTATTATAAATCCTATAAATAGATTACTTTCCTAGGGGGGGTCATAGTCAAACATGAAACAATTTATGATCACATTTTGGTTTGAAATATGATATGTGATTTCCCCATTGTGTCGATTTCAATCAATTCATTATGGAGATGAATAATTAATTAAAATGTAACATTGAATTTAGTAAAAGGATGGATATTAATCCATTCATTCTGTATAATCTATATACCTCATATTTGGATACAATACTAAAGGAAAATAACATCAAAATATTTGGATTTTTATTTTATTCTCCTAGAAACATCATATTCATAAAATGGTGGATATAAATAGATTCCAATTAGATATGAATAAACATATAATATAAGGTTATTATAACAATTACTGATTCATTTTTATGGCTTAATTTTTTATGTAGGGATTCAATATGTTTTCTATTATTTCTATTGTTTTCAAGGTCATGATTTTTTCATATCCTTCTAATATATTTACTTTGGGAATAATTTTGAATAAATCTAAAACCCAAAACATTTTATGTAATTTTCATTCCTTACCACTATTTCATTAACGATATTCATCATCACAGGTCAACAATAACGAGCTTAATGCATAATTCATTCACACTTCAATCACATTATTATTTTTCTAGGACATATTATAGGGTTCTTCATCCCACATTTTGGACAACTAAAATGATTAATATTCTTTCTATTACATTCTTCACCACCAAATATTATAAAAATATCAATCCATATATTATTTTTTGAACTAGTATGTTTGAGAATTATAATTTTCTTAATCCATACTCATGATTGTTGGGTGAGAATAACCATAAATATTTTAATGCAAACTACTATCCCTATTGGATTTTCACCGATATTTTTCCTCCATTTATATTATTAACATGAATGATTCTTCCTACATCAATTTATAAAACAAAAAAAATTAATCATGAGTGAAAAATATTTAAATTATACAATATTTTAAAAAAAATTAATCCTCAAAATGTGTAAATATTTTAAACCATCACATTATATTTTATTTCTACCTAAATAAATATTGGTTAAAATCTATGAATTATTATGTTTCATTATCATATACATCATATCCAAAGTTTTAACATAAAAATCCTAATTAATAGATTTTAAAGGTAATGTATTTAAACAAATCATATCCACTAGGAGTGTAAAACCAAGTTTGCAGTTAAGACACTTTGCAAACACCATTTCAATAATGGGTTAATACCAAATAAAACTTCTTTAGGGTAATTACACCTATGTACCCTAGTTAAAAATCATAAATCAATATTTAGTTATTGCAATGGTATTTAATTTACTTGTAAAACTATCTACTCAAGATATTACCAATATATCATAATATTAACTTATACATATATTAAAATCTATAGTTTTCATGATGGTTCTCTAACCCAAACAAGAAAAGTTGAAAAAAATAATCTCTAAAAGTATGTAAATCCACCTTACCACCAAATAATGTGAACCATGATACATGTGACATAAAAAATATTATATTATATTAATTTATATTACACATAAAATAAATACTCTCAAAATCTTAGTATCAAAATGTATTAGTGTCTCTGATATTAGGTGTATAGACATCTTATTTTATTATAGTTACATAAATTCATCCATAAATCTTATCATTTAAACCCATTTCTATAAATCTGACATGATATAACATTCACTAAAACCTAGGGGTTCGAAAAAAAATAATATTGTGAGCTCAAAGGATTGTTATGAAAAAACATATCATGACCTGATGGAGTACAAAAGGAAGACCTAAATATCAATGTAATATTTCAAAATACATTAGATAATTATCAAAAAAAAGTTGGAGAAATATATAATTCTAAAAATATAATTAAGGAAACATAAATGGTATGAAAAAATACAAAATAAATCTCAATAATCATAAAATATGTGAGCATGACATAAAAGTTCATAATACTTTAAAATGAGGCATGGTGATAAAAACATGTAATTTCATCGAGAAAAACTGAATCTTGAAATTTTTTAAAAATTAATAAATGAAATGTAAATTTGGTACAATCATAATTAAAGAAACTATTGTGAAAAAATATTCATGCATCACGTTTATACAATTACTTGTAAACAAAGCTTCCAAAATATCATTCTAAAAAACCCAGTTAATTTTTTTCCAAAATCTCATTTGCTATGTATTTCATCATGTAATGTGATATAAAACCATAACCAATGTATTTTAGGGTGTTATTTTACCCCACCCATCATTAAACTTACATACGTCTGGCACTTGAAATCAATCATATATATATCTTAATAAATCAAATGAAAAAGGGTTTCTTAATATATAAAAAAACAAATAACATAATGTTTAAAAATCATAGGATATGAAACTAATTATTTTTGAAAATGATTCACATAATAATTACATATAAATTGCTAAAAATAATACATTATGAATGATAATGTTAGAGAGAATATATAAATCAATAAACCAATTTTTTTGAAAACACCTTTAGAATTGTGATGTACAAATTAATTTCAAAAATATATTTTTCTAAAGGAAGAATAATAATTTTGAAAACATTATTATAAAGAGTACCAACTAAAATAACATTGAATACAAATTATTATTTCTAAATGTACAAGTGTTCATAATTTAAAAACATTTATTTTTAAAATAATATTAAATAATTGAGATCTGAAAATGGAAGAAGTTTTTAAAAAATATGAAGTGGAAATACATTTAATGAAACTAATTTGAAAATAATATTTGATAATGGTAAAATGGAAAACATAATAATTTTTTCAAAAATTTGAAGTTGATTTACTTTAAAAAAATTTAATTTTAATGGAAAAATTAATAATCAAGATATTAAAAATATATAATTTTTTCAAAAAAACAGAAGTTAAAATTACTTGATTACACTATGTTTTAGATGAATCATTAATAATGAAGCCTTTAAAAAGAAATAATAAATTTTAAATTAGAGATATGGAACCATTTAAAAATATTATCATTTAATAAAAATTATAGTAGAAGAAATTTATCTTCAAATAATGAATTTGAGGAAGAATAATTTTAACTCAACAATAGGAGTAAAGTTAACAATGAACCATATGAGAATGGAATCATTAGAATAATAATACATTTAAAGAAATAATTTAAATGGTTTTAGAAACATCATGAATAAAATGAATTTTTTAAAATATGTTTTTCAGGTAGTATTCACACCATAGAAAACAATATCATGGTTAAAAATATTAATTATGTATTGATAATAAAAGTTGACATATGAAACCCTTAACTTGTATCATCGTATTTTTGGATGCACTCTAAAATATAGTATAAATATATGAATCTAGAAATAAATAATTTTAAATCAATAAATATAAATAAAATTGTGTATAATATCCATTTATTACCATTATACACATTTATAATAGCTAATGTTTTGATATTTTCAATAATTAAATTTTTACAACTGTCACCGTTTATAGTATTTTTGAAAGGGTAGTGAAAGTATTCATTCTTAATACAAAGATCACTAATACAAGTTCATTGATGTTACATAGTTTATGACTTGTAATAAATTATGAGGTTTAATTTTCCTTTAATTAGTACTTTATCCTTCATCCTAGAAGATGGAATTGAAAGAAATCATTTTTGAACAAACTACAACCAAAAAACACTGTTATCGTAATTGATCGGTTAAATGTTTATGGAGCCATTAATGACCAAAAAAATAATTATTTATATATTAATAAAATACTATAATGGTAAATAAGTTTTTATAATCTTCTATGATTTAATTTCATAAAGATCTTCAATATGGTTTTCAAAAGGACCTATTCAATTACATACCAAGATTATTGATGATTATGATGTGATTTAGTAATAATATATTTAATAAAGTAGTGTAACCTATACAAATATCAAATAGGTATGGAATGTTTTAATTTTGGTTAAACCTTATTAATTTTATCATTTTTAACTTTCACCCTGTGAACTGATACTTTAGGGAAGTTGATTTACCTTTGGGATGAAAGGTAGCTGGTGAATGGAGCTTAGCTACAGGAACAATTCTCTTCATGAATTTAATTAATGATTTTAAAAGATATATCAATAATGGATGAATTTCATATAGGAAATGAATTAAACTTATTTCATGAATCCTATTCATGAATTTAAATGGATTTTCATAAACAAAATAGCTATATTTATTCACAATTCGAATTCCATTCACATTATAATTTTTCATGATCCTGTTAAAAGGGGAAAACCCCTCTTTGGACCCATTCTACAATTTTATATAGCTGAGTACCCCATGAGACCACTCATCCCAACTCACCTTGGCTTTGGGATTAATCATTTATTCGATTTTTGATTCAATCTCCTTCGGTGACATTATATCTGTCTTGATAAGTCTTATAATTCTTTATCTTATTTTCTTCATTTATATTCACTATTACAAAATATGTCTTTAATATTGAAAAAATGTCCTTTAACATTAATAGATATGTGATTAATACTGGTGTGATAGTATAGGGCATATGATTTTATCAGAACTTATAAATAAAATGGTTATGGAATATATTATCATTCCTTCTAGAAACAATGATAATTGTATCCTTTGGCATTAGTTGTTGAAGCAGTGATAAAGGGGAATTCTACAGTTCCGGCAAACCCACAGTATAAAACTATTGTAGTGTGATGTAAAATCACACTACAGCACCGAAGACACCAAAAATAAATTAAATCAAGTAAAAAATTAGAATTTAAATGAAATAAAATTTACAACACAAATATATATAAAAACAATATAATATAAATTTTTAAATTGGTTTATATAATTACATTATTTAAAATAATAAATAAGATTAAAAAAATACATTCTTCCATTGTTTTTTGATCCTAAACCCTACTATAAAAACACCTATATAAGAAAAATATTATTATTTTAGTAAATATATATAAATAAAATAAAAAAATTATTAATTTTAAACTAAACATTGAGTCATACCAGGAACATTTTTTATCAGATTGAGTTGCAGTAGATTCTTTCACATCACGCAATTTCTTGTATATGTTTTATTATTATCTCTATAAAAATTCACCAAATAATTAAAGAAAAAAAGGATAAAAAATTTACTTAAGTAATCACATATTTAATGATGAAAAAACAATCTAGACTCATTTCTCGGTTTTGGTGACATGTTGGGTGTTTTAAACTAAAATGACACTTATATATTGATAAGATGCACATGGAGCCATATCGGTTACACTTTGAATAATCTTGATCTTGGTATTATTCCTAAAAGTATCAAATGAGTTATGTATTTTTTCATAATGTATCAAATCTATCCAAATGTGTTTTCTCGGTTTTGAGTACATCACTGCGATTTTCTATAATAAAATGTCATTTTAGAATAAAAAGACACACATTGAATGATATTGGTCACATCATGTGTCTGTTTGACATGATAAAAATTCCTACATGTCACAAAAGACATATGATTAATTTTTTTAAATTATCAAGACACTCATATTTAATTTGATCAGTTTTTAGTGAGTGGCACTTTTTCAAACCAAAATGGAAATTTTAAACTGCTAAGGGCCACACTAAGACATACTAGGAACATTGTATATTAGATTGAGGTTCAGTTAATTATTAAAAATCAAAAATAACTTATGGATCATTTTCTTAAATTCAATAAAAAATACATATCATTTTCTCAACTTTGAGTTGGTTAGTTATCCTTTTTACAAAAATTGATGTCAATTTCAAATAAAAATTTAAACTTGGAGTCATACCAGTCGCATTGTGTATCAGATTGTGGTGTGATTGATTTCTACACATCCAAAAAGACTTATGTATAATTTTGTAGTAATGTATAAAAATAATATAAATGAGTTTTCTCAGTTTTGAGTAGGTCAATTTTACTTTTTATTGAAATTGATGTCAATTTTAAATAAAAATATGCACATGGAGTCATATTAGTCACACCATTCATTAGATTAAGATGTGGATAATTCCTACCCATAAAAAATGGAATATGGATCTTTTTAATAATTTATAAAAACAATAAAAATGGGTTTACTTGGTTTTGAGTAGTTCAATTCTATTTTTTACAAAAAATTCATTTTAAACTAAAATCACACACATTGAGTCATAAAAATAACATCAGGTAACAGTTTAACATGAGAAAAATTCCAACAAATTAAAAAATCATTATTAATAAAAAAATTTAATTATCAAGCAAATTTTAACAATTTTTTTATGTTTTCAGTGAGTGATATTTTTTGAACTAAACTGTTGGTGTTAAAATAATAATAGATACATTTAGTTATACCAATAATATCATGTACCAGAGTGAGGTGGACCTAATTCCTATACATCACAAATGACTTATGTATTGTTTACCTTACATATAAAAATAATACAAATGATTTTTCATGGTTTTGAGTAGGCAAATTTTTTATTAAAATTAATTTTATGAAAAAATAAATATATGTACTTAGAGTCATACCGGTCACACCATGAATCAGATTGATGAGATACTAATTCTTAAATTTTTAAAATATTTTATGGATCATTTTACTAATTTATCAAAAAAATCTAAATGTGTTTCCTTGGTTTTATGGGAGTCACTTTTTTAACTAAAATTTAATTTAAACTAAAAACACACACTTTGACTCATAAAAGTCGCATCATTTATCGGTTTGGTGTGAGACTGATTCCTTCACAGCAAAAAAGACTTATGAATCAATTTCCCAAATTATCAAAAATCGTGTGTGAGTGAATTTTTATGAACTAAAATGTCTATTTTTATTTGATGATAGAAACATTCAGTGATAGCGGACACACCATGTGTCGAATTGATGTGGTGGATTCCTACATTTCAAAATTGACTTATACATCATTTCTATAAAGTATTAAAAAAATAAAAATACGTTTTCTCAGATTTGAGTATGTCATTTTTAATTTTAACTAAAATTAAAGTCAGTTTTAAATCAAAAGAAGCACTTGGAGTTATACTAGTCACACCGCATGTCAGATTGAGGTACAACTAATTCTAACACCACCCTAAGTAAAAAAATCCTATATACCAATGTTACAATGTTTCCATTTTCTTTCTTTGTCAAATTTACAACATAACATATTGAATCTATCTTCATAGATGAAAACTCAGTCTCATTTTTTATTATCAAAAGAGAAAAGGGAGCTCATGTGCCTATTATATTATGAGAATTCACCACAATGGGCACACGATATTCCTCTAATCTTCAAGAATTTATTAATGAAAATGGGTTTTCAGTTAAAAACATCAAATTAATATACAGTGTTGGAAGTTTAACAAAAAAAATAAATGAAATTGGAAAACATGGTAATAGTGATAGAAATTGTTTTTTTATATATTTAGTGTCTTATTTTAGATAGTTTATTGAAAAATATGAATTCCCAAAAGATCAATGAAAAAATAATTATTACATAAAAATTGAAAAGAAATTTAAATAAAAATACTAGAAGAATTGATCAAAAGATTAATTAAATATGTATTAGAAATGTATATTTTCTAAATGGTTGTATACATTCTTGACACATATACTTATTTTCATTGTATCAGTTGAAGGCCCAAAGTCTAATCCTTCATTAGCATGTGCAGTTTTGAACAAACCACCCGAACTCAAACAAAAAAATCCACCCATACAAGAAAATAATTATTATATAAATAATACTAAACATAAATAAATTAATCATACAAATGTACTAATACATAAATTATATAGATAATGATTTTAATTTTCAAACATTTCTGACCATAGTTATATGACAATGATAAATAATGAATGATGATAAAAAAGAAAAATAGATCTCTCCAAATAGTCAATCAATGGGAGAGGATGGTGAGAATAAAATAAGATACATTTGATTGATGACTTGAATCCTCTGAGAGAAAGTAATCATATCCTCTTTTCTTAATAAATTTTTTATTTTTGACTATAAATAAATAAATACAGAAAATATTCTCGTTATCAAGTTCAATGTTATAGGTAATTATAATAAGGGAGACTCAACATTTGATTGATTCAAATAATTATAGTATGATATATATAAAATGGTAAATTAAATTCTAGAGACTAATTACTCCATTATGGTATGTGTCATCCTCTAAATTCATATAAAGGTGAATGTTAAAAACAATTTTCATCACCTTCATCTCATCTTATAAACATTTATCAGTGCATTTTGATGTTTTAAACTCATCATCCATATCTTGTGGGCATGCACCTGTATTTGATGAAATAATAAAAACAATAGCCATCCATATAATTAATAATTCTCAAACTAATAAATGAAACATAAAATATATGGGGGATGATTCCCAAAGAAAATTTTTTTAATAATGAATGTTCATGAGATGAAATGTATGAGGATGGAAGTTTTATCATATTTGGTTCTCTAAAAGGGTAATTCCTCCCATTTGGGAGAATTACATTAAAGGTAATTAGATAATCATAAGGGTGGAACCAAAATCCAATGTTAATAAATGATATGTTTTTATATAGATTAAAGTAATACATACATAGTGTTTATTATAAGTGGGATAAAGGAAATTATGTTATTTTTAAAGAAGTAATAATGAGAGGGTTATCGTTTCAATGATGGATATATTTTTCAAAGGTATAGAAAACTAGCCTACCCATTTTTTGATTTAGGGTCAGGGAAAATTTATCAAAATTTTGTTTGAAATAGGAAATTGATTTGTGGAGATGAAATATTGATCATATTAGATAATGAAAAAATTAAATACTTAATTAAAGGTATGGGTTGAGAAGTTTTTATGATGCCATTATAAAATTGGTGGGTATTTTCTAACAGTTAGAATTGGGAGATTGTTAATAATTACAATAATGATGAAACATTAGAGGAAATTAATGATGAATTTAGTATAATATAGGGGATCACAAAAGGAAGAGGTAGAATAAAAATAAGACATCGTTGGTGAGGAATATGAAGAGGGATTATCAACTGTAACAAGTAAGGATGAAATCATTGAATTAAATTTCACTGGTGATCAGACAATTTCAGTGAAAACTCATTGGAGTAAGACTCTAAAAAAACTCATTTTTCCCAAACAGAGACTAAATCATTTTAAGAGGCTATCAAAGATGATAATAGGTAAATTGGACTGAGAAAGTCCAAGAAGCTTTTAAAAATAGTCCCAAGAAAAATTTATTAATCAAAAGAAAAAAAGAGTCATACAACAAATGGATTATTACATAACTGAGAGTACATAACACCAAACAGATCCACCTCCACCTGTGATGAGAAATAGTCAAGAGCTGTAAATGACCTTGACATATCCATAATTAGGATTTCATTCTTGGAAAAAAGCATCCACCACCTAATTGGCCTCCCTATAGGCATGTGAAACAATAAAATTTAGATGATTACCCTGATGGAGACATTCAACCCATTTTTAGAGTACCCTCCAAGGCACATTCCGCATTCTTGTTCTCAAATCATGGAATGTAATTTGAGAGTCTGATTCAATCCACAACATGTTCTAATTATAAGAGAAAACATACCTAACTGTATGAAATATCGCCCATAACTCATCTTAGAAAGCAACACCAATTCTAGTGAACTGATAAAAACATCCTTTAACAAAACCACAGTTTTTGAGGAAAACACAACCACACCCTGAAGGGCCTAGTGCACCAGAAGTAGATCTATCCACATTGACTTTGAGCCATGGACTGATCGGGGGTTTCCAGTGAATGTACCTAGGCATCTACGGCTTCATAGCTACCTAGAAACACCAAGTAGCCGCATAATTGGAAAGTCCGAGACATTGTTGTACATTGCACCTGATTGAACCTTCAAGGAAACATAATCCTCATAATGAATCTTCCTGTTGTCAAATACTGTAGTGTTTCGAGTAGCCTATATGGATGGAATCACAACCGCAACAGACATAGTGAAGAAATTGTGCACATGTTCACTGCAGTAAGCTTCATACATCCCAACTCAGAGATCAAGGAGCATATTTCGGTGTAGTTTCATCCCAAATAGGGTCCCAACAGAATCCCACAGCTTCCTCGCAGTGGAACAATCCACCAACAGGTGCTGAACATGCTCCTCTGTGCCCATACATAAATGACAGGCTGATGCAAGATTAAAACAAGACTTCTTAAGCTGATCATGAGTGGGAACATGATTTTTCCAAATTCACCATATTATAGAGAAGCGTGAGGGATGAATGAATAAAGGCCTATACTTCATGAGCCAGGCAGGTGAATGACAAGAACCCCCACAAGACATCTTATAGTAATCCTGACTATTAAACTAACTATTCCTATTATGTTTATATACCAGCGTATCACAATCCATAAAATGATAATATTTAATTTCCAGCTCCACCAGATAGGGGATTTTATTGTCAAATATATACTTGTGAGATAAAAAATCAGCAATGGAGAATTTCCTAGCACCATAAGGAATGTCCATGCTATCTTGAATAGATCGTTCAATCCATGTCGTTCTCCAAAAATAATGATTTGAGTTACAACAAAAAAAACCACTTTGTATCATTTGTGATATGCATGAAAGATCACTTAATATATTCTGATACAGATGACATAATATAGTATTTGTAACCATTAATCAGACTGACATTTAATCGATTAGCTAAAAAATAACAAAAATTGTTTTTGGAGATCAGACCCCAAGTAAACTTTCTAATAAGACCATCATTAAACGTTCTTAGACCCTTGATTCCAAGGCCCCCTAATTCAACCAGCTTGACACATTCCATCCAGGAAACAAAATTGGTCCTATGCATGAAGAGATTGATCTGAATAAGAAAAATTTCACATCAGAAATTGTTCCAAGGATAAAAGAAAAATATGTTATTAGATCTATGTAGGTGTTCAGTAAAAAATTATTTTCTTCGGAAAAGTGCCTCAAAATAAATAACGAATAGTGTTTAAGGGGAAATCCTAGTTGAAGTAAATTTATATTTTTGATATATGTACTCCCATATCCCAGTTGGGAACTTTTTGAATTTTCTTCTCCATTTCAGTGAAAATGTAATTAAAAGTATACCAATAGATTTTAGATCTATGTTCCGAACTATAGTTCTTAATGATGAGTATACATTGATGAACTGAATGGGTTTATTATGGATTAAAAGGATAGAAATGTGTGATATATATATAATTATCTATGTAAGATAAATAGTTCACAAAGGACCACGTATTTATTGTTGGGTCAATACCTTTGAATGATTTGTTTTCAGGGAGGTAGAGTTGATCACTACCTCGAAATAAATCAGGGGAATAATCAAAGGATGTTTTTACTCATATATAGCGATGGAATAAAATTTATGGTGTGGAAAAAAATCAATAATTCTTTTTGATCATATTTGTTATGATATCTAGATTTATATGATTGGTGAAACATTTTCATTATTTTATAGGAGAATCAACGAAATCATTGCACATTAAATTCTCAATCAAAATATGAAAATGTGGTTCCAATGTGATTTGTAATAGAATATTCTAAAACAATGAAAAAAGGGAATGATATATGGATGAATTTTTCAAAATTTGATGATTAAAAAGAGGTAGATTTCATGGAATATAGGTATTGGGAGTCTATTATACCAAAAAAGAAAATGACCCAACATTGGGATTGATGTATTTCATGTTTCACAATACCAATGTTGTCCAAAGGAGAGCCACATGTTTTGGGGGAAGATGATACTTTACTCTATATAATAACTATTGAATTTTTCATTGTTTTATTATAGGATAGTGAAACTAGAGTATTTTGGATACACATATGTGGGAAGAGAAGGTTCATTAGATAACTTAGGGAAATTAGAGATATCAAAAAACCTGTATTTCATTCAATCCTTCATTTTAATCGACCCTTGTGTCACTTGATCCTTGGATTCGATCCTCAGAATTGGTGGATCCTTAATTCTATCCAATATTTGAGCTAGGATTATATAATAAGTAGGGAAAATAGCTGGTGGTTTTCATGGAGAGTATTGTTTATTGCAAACTGGTTTCTAATGGTTAGGGTTCTTAAAATATATGAACACACCTTTATCAATGCTAAGTTAATAAGTGGTAATAAATTTTGAGGATTATCTGTGCCAAATGAGTTCTAATAATATCCATCATTATTAGTTCTAAAAGGTTACCATTGATAAATATTGATTTTATCCTCATTTTTTAGCACTTATAAATCTCTCTCTTTTTCAGGGCTAAAAATGTGCTCATAAATACTTATACTACTTTAAAAAACATATTTTTTAAAAAAGTATAATTATTATATATAATTATAATACCTATAATAATAATATTTATAAAATAATAATTTACAATTATTTGAATGTATAATTATTTATTTATAATTATATAAATACTTCAAAAAATAATGTGTATATCATTATATATATATATGTATATGTACATATAATATATATATAGAAATTTTTTCATTATTTAAATAAATTTTTTATAATTTTATAATTATATATATATAATTATTTATTTATAATTATATAAATAATTCATAAAAAAATTTATTTATTTACTTATAATTATAAATTTATAAAATAGTAAAAATTCATTTATAAATATATTTATTTATAATATGTTTTACAAATATATTTTCAATATTATAAATAAATATTTAATTTTATGTTCATACATGATAAAAATGAGTAAAATGGAATAATTAAAAATGACTACACATTATTAGAATAAAAAAATTAGAGAAGTTTCGTTAATTAAATATACATATTTTAAAAATGGATATATATTGAAATAAAACTGAATACATTTTGAAAATATAAAAACATTGTAAATAGATATATATAAAATAAACAATAAAAAGGGATTAAATTACCAAAAAATATTTGTGTGTGTGAATTGTATAAAAATTTATTAATTATATATATGTGAATCTATATAATATTTTTGATCTCTGTTAAATTGAAAAATCAAAATACATTCAATTATTTCCATTACTATATGTAATTATTTAGTACTTTTAATTCGTATTAATTTTTAATTATAAACCATTTTTCACTAAATATATTACTATTAATTAATTTAATTAATAAATATTTTTTATTATATAAATTATCTTTATTTGCATTCATATATATATATATATATATAATATTATTTTTTAAAATTATCAATAATTATTTAATTAATAAATTTTTTATTATTTATCTCGACATAATTATGTATAATTTTAATTTTTTAAATTTTCATTTTACATATATCATTATATTTAATACATACCATTTATTAGATTTTAAAATATATATATAGTATAATAAATTTATTTATATTTATCAATAATTATTTAATTAATAAATTTTTTAATATTTTTTAATAAAATATTTTTTATTTTAAAATTTTTTAATTATTTTATTTTATTCAAATTTTTATCTATTCTAAAAATAAATGATATAGAATTTACTTATGGGAGATAAAAACAATGCTTGGCTAAAGGTTGCCCTTTATCATCGCTAAACATAAAGCGCTGATAAAAGTTCTCCTTCTTGAATTCTAAAAATAAATTTCTAATAAAGGGAACCCATTATTAGCATTAAAAAAATATGATGATAAACGTTTCAATTTTTCAACGCTAGAAAAAAGCACTGATAATAGAGACCATTTCTCAACACTTGTTTTATCACTAATAAAGGGAACCATTAATAATGATTTGATCTAGTTATGTTAAATTCCAATGCTATTAAAGGCCTATTTTGTAGTATTACTTTTGATATGTAATGCTAAATCTGTGTGAGGTAATATGCCTTATTTTTAGGATAATCATATTTTTTTATTTCTTGCTTTATAGAATTTGTTAATAGTCAATAACGGATGAGGACATAAGTGCTCACCAAAGGTATGTCGTCTAAATCATTTCCCTAAAAGTTTCGGTGTTTTATAGTATACACAGTAGTTCCGCACACCACACATTATGGGTGTTTGAAATAAAATAAATAAAACATTAAATTCTATGTTAAAACCTCAATTTTAACATATTTTTACCACCATATGAGAGATTGGAGGTTTTCACCCTAAAACTAATCCACCCTTCAGGTGGGTTTGTATCATTAATCATCTTTACACCACCCACGTGGTATGTTAAAATCACAATTTATTAATGGGAGCTCAATATAAATTATATGATTTTCTATATATTGAGTAAGTTATTTTAGATGTTTTAATTTATAAATGAATAGGTTAATCAAATGGATTATAGTCAGAATTATAGAAATAGATAGAAAATATTTTATCTCATGAATAATTAAGTAATTTATTAATGGAGTGGAATGAACACTATTACAACCATCATTCTTGTAACAGTTATAAGAAATAATTAAGGAATTAAAAACTGTGAATTCTATAGACAAGAAGGTATGGACACTAACATAGAACCTTAACCCATTCAATAAGTCATTAAATGAATTTATTGAATTTATTGAAACTAATATAGACTATTTAATTATTATATGTATATGAAATTTAAATAAAATTGTTATGACAAATTAAATTGATATGGGCACAGACTCTAACACAGCCCCTTGACCTCTTTCACGGTTCATTGAATGGAATTAAAAAAATGTAATTGAAACAAACATACCACCTTGGATTATTATATATATAACATTCAGAAGGGATGATACTATATAAAACTAATGAATAATTTGAATAGTATATCTTGGACTCCTTATAAATATTCCACAAACATATCTTTCTTGGACCATCCCTGACATTCTCTATGGTCTCTATCAATGTATTTACATATTTTATATGTATTTCATTCATGTAATCAAAGGGGATTACTTAAATATTGTCCCTAGGATCCTAGACCACATAGGTTTACACTACATTTAAGTTTATATGGCTGGTATTTTTGGACTTGAAGAGGATTCCTTGGTTGTTAGATGTGGGTATTATCCATCCTGGGTCTGATAAATAGTTATTCGATGTATTCCATAGTTTCATGATACATATTATACCATGGTAGGTGAAAACTATTTCATTTATCTATTATATATTTATTCATCAATTCTACTCCAATTTCTATATATTGTCTTATATTTTATATTGTATCTCTAGAAATTTACAAACTTTATTAATAGTAAATATTCATAGTAATGAAGCATATATATAAAAAATATATTTTCTATAGACACTATTTGCGGTAGCCTACAGATTATATCTCACACCTAATTCGGACCTCTATTTGGTACTTGATAACAATACATGTATTTAGATTTGGACAATGGATAAAAAATGGACATATATTCTCGATATTCTTATATCATGGGAACATGGAGCTTAAGATCAAACATAGGCTTGCAATGCGACTTGAGTTATATTTTATATTTTAAGTATTTTATATATAGGTATTATATGTTCACAACTCTTTATTTCCCATGTAATGTCTCGTTTCATAAATCAACTTGACATCATGATCATTTTTTACATTACATTGGATATTTTTATACTATTTTTTTAATAGCTATTTGATTTACTATTCCATTGATGGTTATTTAGTATAGTTCCATTGTTTCTTGCTATTATGATACTATTGTGACCAACATTGATCATGAGGTTATTGTCACTCCATAATACCATTATTAGACTAATATAGCTTATTGGGAGAATAAGGCATATAGGGAGTCACACTTGAGGAAATGTGGCCACCAGTTCATGAACACTTATCAAGTTGCCCGGATTGGTATGTTAAAAAGTGTATAGAAATATTTAATTCACATTTTTATCTTTATATTTTTGTTATCATATAAGAGACTAATAATTCATTGTAAATTTCTAATGAACATATTTGTAGTAGTAGTTTACCCATGTATAGGGAAAATAAAAATTACATGGGAATGGAATTACTATTCTGGATTATGGATATTATAGTTATGTTGTTTTAAACATTAGGTGATTCACAAGATATGTGGAATTTATTATTATTGAAATTGATTTACTTTCACCCTGGTACTATCATGACAAGGAGGTATTACACTTATGCATCATTTTAGGAACATCGTGATGCACATGTCAATTATATTCTATGACATGTAGATTTTATTACTTGATTTCCTGATAATGTTCAATGTTTATCTGTATACAATTCTTGGGAATATTTCTTGAATATATAATTTTAAACCACTCTTCTGTGATTATTTCCATATTTACTAGTATTAGTACTTGATGATATCTTTTATTTCCTTCTTTAGGATATAATATTGTTATTAATGTGTCTTCATAAACCTAAATGTTGTTTTACCATAAAGCATGATAGGGGAACCTTAAATAACTAATTAGAACATGTTTTATCCATGCATCATTAGTCGCATGTGATGAAACATATATGATTTTGATTAAATGAGGGCCAATTTTTTTACAAACCGTAGGGGAATTTATAAATTGGTATGTGTAACTAATATAATCAAACAATAATATATGAAATGTTTCATTATGTTGTCAAATATAACATTTGGTAATAGATACATGATATTTCTATATCATTTAAGAAATAAATTCCTCACTACATTGGGAATGGTAACTCATTTAATTGGACTGTTATATATAAAAATGAGTATAAACTATTTATTCATAAAATTTGAATTAAATGGTTTCCTTTAAATGGTGATTCAAATTGAAACATAAAGGGTGTTTTCCAATACAACATTCAACTCACACACTGTGTACCTAAACCCATAAAATGAAATAGAAAACTTGACCATTACACAACCTTATTGGTGTGAAGTAGGAAGTATCTCTAGTAATTCTTTATGATATTATATAACACCAAGCATGAATTTCAAAGAAATATGAGGGGTGTGAATGTTATATAGGAAGGATTGTACATATCCTATTATTTTATCTATGATTTAAATTTCAATAAAATATATTATGAGTCATGTTATTAGTATTTTATAGGTATGCTACTATGTCCAGCATGAGTGAGTGTTATGAGGGTTGTAATGGACATGCATCAGTGGTGGTGGTCCTAGAGCCACCATTATTAACTCATTTTATCCCAGGTATGAATCCTCATAGTATATCTAATCTGGGAGCTGATTCCTAATTTTTAAAGGGATAGAAAAAAATTAGGTAGGCCATGTAGGAAGCACACAACCCTCAACTGTTGTGGTAGTATTGATGTGAGAATTTTAGCAGTGATATCCACCCATGGATGGTGGTCCATGGGCTGCGGAATCATTATAAGAGGCAATTATATCTATCATTGAGACTGATAAAAAACTACTTGAGAGGATATTAAATATCCCTATGTATCTTTTATGAGATTATGAAAATAAATGGTGGTATATTATTAACTTGGAAAATCATCACTGTGGAATGGATTAGAGGAATTTCATGATGAACATACATGATTTTTTCTATCATGAGACTCAAGGTCTGACATATCCATAGATTACAACCACATTGAGTTTTGAACTTTATTAGTTATAACCTACTCCCCTCATTTCAAGAAGCAGCATAATTTATTGATGATCCTTCTCGGTGATGTGTTATCCAAGGCTAAGTGATTAGAAGAAGGTCTCAAACATGATATATAATCCAAACTGAATGGGTTTCATTTATCTATGACAACCAAGATAGTGAGATAGTTTCTTATTACTAATTGCAACATGAGAGTGAGTGTGGTTGTGAGATAGGAATGTTTGAATCCTTGACCAAGAAGTACAATAAATAGGGAAAGAATGTCTGACATAGATCTTTCACTAGGAGGAAATTGTTGATAGATCTTATGCCCATGTAGCCACATAATCTATCATAATCTTCATAACTAGGGATATATTAAACCATATTGTGATAGATATCTAGATGGGGGTAGGTCTTGTGGATGAATGGGAACCATCATAGATTCTATAGGACCATTACACCTATGTGTATTAGAAGATGATCCACAATTGTTACACATGTACTTTCATGATTAATAACTTCAAGATAGTTAGTGATTTGGTGCACTACCAACTTTGTAGAATGAATAGGTGATCATGGTTGATGAATCAAAACACAATATTTATAAGATTAGTATAGTGGAAATTCTTATGGATGTCAGGAAGTATCTCAGGTCTGTGGACCATTATAGAGATATATAGTGAATATGATCCCCAAGACCCACAATGTCGGTCCATATAATGTTAGAGGTAGGATTTTAGTATCATATACGATGGTTTCTATATTATTCGATATATGATATTCTCACCCATTTATATTATTTTTTACTATATAGAGTCTTGTGCTTGGAAAATATTACTTAAGTGTCAAGATTCCACTTGATACTCTGTTGGGTATTGGATTAGAGAGTTTATACCAACGAAATGAGACCCCCTTTTAATTGGTGGGTTTTGTCTCATATGGGACCTCTATATCCTTTAGATGATAGGTTTTAAAATCATTCATGGGGTGGAGTAGTTAGTTCACTATCATTTTTATATTTAATTATATCATTGGAGGGTATCAGTAACATCACCAAAGGGTGATAGTTATCTTAACAAGGGTGAATAGAATGAACAAGAATGTAGGTCTATTCTAATGAATCGTAGGATGGGTGGAGTGAAGACACTAATTTATAGTCATTATATGGATGACCAAGGAACACATTCTACTGAAGTCTCTCTTGTAGTAGACCATTTTTGGGATTTCTTCCAATATGAATTTTCTATACTACATTTTATGATATAAGTAGTATTTATTTCAAAGCTAGTTCTGGGAAAATTACTGATATACATTCCTCTATAATAGATAAATATTATTGAGATAAATGTGTTAAAGATTTAGGTAAAGGATTATGAAGATAAAGTTTTTATATATCTCAGTAATTACCCATGGGGATCACCTATTCTTTTCTTTAAGAAGAGGTACAGTACTATCTAATATTTCCTTTATTTCTTTTCATCGAACAAGCATACTATTATGAACCATTATATAATAGCACGTATAAATGAACAATTTGAATATTTAATAAGAGATAAGGATTAATTTTAGATTAATTTGAGTGTTTTAAACCATTAATCACATATTAAACCATATGATATTCAATGTACATCATTCCATAATAGATTTTCCTTTTATTAGTATTTGGTCATGCCATTCGTTCTTATGGTCTCACCAATTATATACATTGGTCAAATAAAATTGGATTTCAACCCATATCTAGATTCATTTGATGTAGTGTTTTTGGATGAAATCTTGGTGTACTCACATACTCTATGAGAACATCCTCGATATACTGATATCATTTTGAGAACAGTAATAGAGAACCATTTGTATGAAAAGATTTCCAAATACCACTTTTGGATCAATCAGGTCAACATCATGGGAGACATAATTTTATAGATAAGAGTATCAGTTACCCAAAGACAGTGTGGTCCATTATTTTCTTAGATCATCCAATGAATATATTTCAGATACATAGTTTCCTATGGCTTGAGGTTTTTAGAATATTTCTAATGATTATTAACCCATCCTGTGATATTGAATAAAATGGTTGTTAAATTCATGTGGTTTGAAGTGTTTGAGAATGATTATAGTATTTGAAATAATGGTTAACTTATTCATCAATCCTTATTTTTCCGTATCTTAGTAGAGGAGATATAGTTAATTGTGATGCGTTAAGAATTGGATTGGGAGGCACATTGAGGTGGGGATATCAAATCATAGAATACAGATCATTCTAGTTGATGGAACTTGTATCAAAATTATACAACTCATGATCATTATTGGGAAGCATTATTTCATTCTATGAATTTTTAGAGACCGATAAAACTAGGAGTGATGTTTTTTCAAAAGTAAAACAAAAGGTTTATGTATATGTTTACATAGTGTGACTTGAATCTTAGGCTAGAAAGATGTATTTTGTGCCTATAGTTATTTGACATTGAGAAATCTTATATTCATAGTAACTACAATGTTATTTCTAATTCTATTACTGAAAATAATCCAACACAAGAAATCCAGGAGGAAAATAGACAGTTTAGGTTGATGGAACTCATTTATAAAATGTATTTAGAAGATCAAGACCATTCCTGACATCCTATACTAGCATCATTATCAATGCGCTCTTCACTTATGTATAGAGTAAAGATGAAGAAGGTCGTTGATCTTGAGAGTTTAGTCCTATGAGAGAGTGTTTCATGTGAGGAACCAATAACTTGTTAGATCATTTTTGAAGATGGTGTATTACAAATTCATGGATTCTTCTGTGTTCCTATAGTAATGGGAATGGAATTGATAAAGGTGTATAATTCCTATGTTTTTTCAGTACATCCTAGCATTATGAATAAAAAATAGGATTTACATCTCTCATATTGGGGGCTAGGTATGAAAAGTGAGATAACTAATTTTGTTACATGGTGTTACACCTATCAGTTGGTCATGGAGGAACACAAGTGGGAAGAATGTCATTCATATTCCTTTTACATTTTTGAGTGGGCAATGGATGACATGAGTATGGATTTTGTAATTTTATTACCATGTCCAACTTGAGGCTATGACATAGTATATATTATCATGATAATATTTATAATGGTCTCTATCATTTTACCAATTATATATATATTTTATATCTCAAATCTAAGAAAGATATATATTAGGGAGATAATACACCTTCATGGATATCATTATACTATCATATGTGAAAGAGACACTCTATTTAAATCAATGCTCTGGAAGGAGTTAGAGAATACTTTTGGTTTATATGTACTTTTTAATATGGGATAATACCCTCTAACCAATAGGTAGTTTGTGCATATAATATAGGAATTATATTAATTATTTGGGAATGCATTATAGATTTCATAGGTTCTTTGGAAACACCTACCCTTCAAGAAGTAAAAATAGAATAATAGCTTCCATAAAACAATTTATATTTTTATTTATAAGGATTTATATTGTAAGACATTTTATTCACCCTTGTAATAGTAAGAGGTGATAGAGGAATTACTACAATGATCACATCTCTTTTAGGATACATCATAACATATATTTCTTATTAATAAAAATATGGCTATATGCTAGTCTTGGAAGGAGTCTTTTGATGATTGTCACTATCAAATACTAGACTTCAAGGTGTGGACCTAGTTATTTGTAATGTTTCATCTAGGCTGCGAAACAAACATATTTAGATATATTTCAACCATTAAACTCATTATTATGAAATATTTGAGATTCTAGAGGGATTGGGGATGATAGCATGTCAGTTGCAGTTATCTCTGAGCTACTGAGCCATGAAAAATGTCTCCCATGTATATTAGCTTCACCATTATTATTCATATCGATCTCATATTTTTCAACATGATGAGGTTGATTTGGAGTTGGATGAATACTTTGAGGAGAATCTTATACGTATCATTGATCAAAGAACAATGTATCTCTAATAAAATTCCATTCCTTTATTACAAGTGTTTTTGTATCATCATCATGTGTAGGATGAGACTCGGAGTGACATGATGATGAACATGATTTGTGTCCAATGGTATTATCATATGATGTTATACCACCCTTAGAAGATAAAATCAAGGATGATTTTTTATAGATATGATTTTGTAACATGGATAATTTTTAAAGAGGTATATATTATATTAAATTAATTTTAACCCTCATTAGGTTTGACTATTTGAATTATAACTCAGTAACTGAACCTTTATTCTAGATGGTTTATTTTTTTAAATAATGAAAGAAGGTACTAGTGGTTGGTTATAGGAATAATTGAGAAAATGAATCCAATTCTATATATGAATTCGATTAATGACATAAATCAATCTAGAAATTACCCTTTAATTTAATATAGGAATTGAATTTAATTCATTTTAGGAATCCTATTCATGATGCGAATCCTATTCATGACGATAACTATTTTTTTCACGGAGAAATGAAAATACTAAGTTATTCTCAATTTAAATTCCATTCCCATCCTGAAATGTCATGACCCTTTTAAAGGGGACAAACACACTCATTTTACATGTTCTCCTCTTTTACACATTATCGTCCACTAGGATAGCTCTCATCCTTTATCATATAATATTTGGAGTTTCTCCTTTATAAAATGTTTGATTCGATAATCATTGAACATGTTGGATATGTCTCAATAAGACATAGAAACTATTTTCTTCCAATCATTAATTATCATCTTATATGGAATTCTAAATTAATGTGTGGTAATATGTATTATTTTCATGATATTTTTCTATTTTTTTAATTCTACCATTCTATCCAAAGTTAAAGGATCATAATAGATAAAGAGGGTACTAGTCGCCTATGTTTGGGGGTATATTCCTTTTCCCTAAATGTTTCCATGCTTTTAGATTGTCTCATTCTTCCACACCATAATTTATAGTTGATTATACACTAACAAATATTCACTTTAATTTGAGGTTTATCCATTAATATAAACTTGTTTTTTTCACCCATATACAGGGCCAGAGGTCATCAATCTTAGCCAAATGTACCCTTGAGGTTGGTTTGTATTATTATTTAGACTAACACCATCAATGGGTTGAGTTAACCTCTATATTTATTAATTGTATAAAAATAAAAATAAAATAAATTCTTAAAGGAAGATAACCATGTGGAGATACTTTTCATTTATAAGTGAAAGGTTAAATGAAATTGATTATAGTGGGAAATGTGGAATGAAATTTAAAATCCCTCGGTTTACACACAATTATGTAATTGATTAGTGAATTAGAATGGAAACTAAAATATCCCAAATTCTTTCCACTTGTGTGTGAAATAATTAAACAACCGACTATGGAAAATTAAGATGAAAAATGTCCATGGACACTAACATGGTCTCTTGATCCCTTTAATAATTAATTAGGTTAATTAATTAATTATATTCATAGAAAAATTTCCCAATACCATAACAATTATATATAAAATGTTAAATTATATGATTATGATAAATTAAAATGATAAGGGAATGGAAACTATCATGAACCCTTGACCCTTTAAATTTTTTATTGAATGTAAATGATAAAAGAGAATAAAATATAAAATTTCCACTAAAAATATTATATAGATCACATTGATAAGGGGTGATAAATTATAGAACCAATAACCCATTTACATTTTATATCATGGATTTCTTGGATAGTGACCTTAGATCA
Source organism: Viscum album (assembly GCA_963277665.1). Taxonomy (NCBI): domain Eukaryota; kingdom Viridiplantae; phylum Streptophyta; class Magnoliopsida; order Santalales; family Viscaceae; genus Viscum; species Viscum album. Next base: position 719,538,459 of record OY728145.1, on the reverse strand, counting down.
AAATTCATTGAACCACCTTAGTCATGCTTATTGGGCTCCACCAAAGCCATTACTAAGTATTCTATGGATGATAAGTGTGTATACAATGAATTTTCCATATCCACGGTCCCTTGTTTCTTGGGATGTATTATTCTATATTACATTATATTCATTGTGGATGAGCTTTGTGGAGTCCCAGAGGAGACCTTGGTCATTATCCTCTGGTCATAGCCCTCATAGGTTGGATTCAAATAATTCCAAATATGATACAGTTTTTGGATCCTTTTTTATTTTTGTTGGCCAAATATACTACATGGATCTATTATATTTAAATTTAACATTTCAATTTTATTATTGACAATATTGTATCTATAATCATTTACATCCATCATTTTGGCAATACATATACTCTTATTCAACTTATATTCGAAAATAGGATTTGTCATAGATACCATTGGTGGTATCCTAATGAGTATATCACATGCCCAGATTAGGGTTCCATTGGGTACCCAAAAATAATTCATGTATGCATATAGGGAAAATGGAAAATTCCAAGTAAATGATGCTTTATTTTCTTAAGGTGTGGGATCCTGGAGCATAGGATATATTATAGTCTCATGATACAATTAGATATAGTGTGGGTATTTATCCTTTTTTGAAATAATTTTATTCTGTATTTGTAGTACACTTTTTCCCATATAACATTCCTTTTTATATATCACCACAAATTGATCAACATTACTATACCTAGAATTGGATATGGTTTCTACCAATTTATATATAATATAGTGATGATTTACTATTATTATAATAGTTATTTAAGAGACTCCTTCTGTTAATTTATATTATGATTTTTTTATTACCCATATTGATCCTAATGGTATAGTCTCCCCACCAAGCCATTATAATACACTTGATTCTGGTTAGTGGTATATGACACATGTGGAGGCACACTTGAGGTCATGTGGGAACTGGTTCATATACTATTATCAAGCTAGGTAGGCCGAGAAATAAGAATTTAATTAATAAATATAATTATTAATTATTAGTTTTTATAATATTAATTATAAAGGATAATGTAGAATAAATAGTGTTAATGAATATGTAACATAATTTGAACTAAATATTTTCCTCTTATTATGGTTATTTTAATCGATTCAAAAAATTATAATCATTTATTGGTAATATAAATAATGGATTTTATAATTTTACATAAAAATGGTTATGAAATAATAAACATAATATTAAACCTTTAATATAGTTCTCATGTCCATCCATGTTGGGAGGAAATGAAATAAAAAAATAGAAATTGACCATAACATGTAGGTGGTAGTCCTCACGTATGCATGGATATTTATTTTTTTCCCTAAAATGGTAATATAACTAATAAGGTTATCAATTAGGAATATAAAATATTTCATATATATGATATTTATACATTAAATTCATTGTTAGTACTGGAATTTTATGGTAGTATGGTAAAATGAAATTTGTTGTGTTATGGAGGTCATATTCTATACAAAAAACGATACACCAGTGACAGTTTTTTTATTAACTGAATAAATAGAGGGTGGTTGATGATTGTAAAATAATTATAATAATATAGACTTATTAAAATGATTAAATCCTATCATTATCATACGGTAAAAATATTTTTTTAATAAGAAAAATCCCATATAACATATTATAAACATCAAAGAGAGGTTAATAAATTATATCTCACTTTTTTGATTGTCACCCATGTTAAAAATATTAACCCCTTATAGGATTGTGTTTTAAGAAAAAAACATCATTAAGGTTTCTGGGAGTTTTTATAAGATTTTTTGGATGGGGGTTTTTTATGAACATAGACTATTAAATCATGAGGGTAGGTGAATAGTGGTGTGAATATTTTATAAGTTAAAAGGAGTTTCCATTTTCCAATAGAGAGAAACTGCCAAAAATGGGAAGAATGTATCAATTAATAGTTATCTAGAACTAAGAAATAATATTGTGGATATTAGATACTATTTATTCAAACCATAACCACATGATTAGAATTGTGTTTTAAATAAGATATTCCCTTTAACTCTTTTGGTACTCTTTTTTACCACTATAGGTTTCATCACAGTAACTATTTTTTTCCAAGGAAATTAAATATTTTTTTAGAAAAATTAATTAATACATACTATATAATTTGCAACAAATAATTACATATTCCAAATCCATTTTTTTCATTAAATTTTGATAAGTGATAAAAACTAATTTTTAAATACTCAATGTATAATGCACTAAAAAAGAATTTTCAGAAATATAACATGCATTCTAAATTTTTAAATATGTTTTAATAAATTATATTTAATTAATTATTTTTTAACTTATAAAATACATATTATTTCATATTAAAATGTTTCATTAATTTCAAATTCATATATATAAACTAATAATGAAATAAAATAGACAACAGATGAAACACGTTATATTGTACCATTCAACAAAAAATTATATGATTCATTAAAATACTAAAAATTCATCATATGTAGATATTATTATTATTAAATGATAAATTATGTTCATTTTTAATTTAAATTTCTAAAATTAATAGTCTAATATGTAAATCATATCACAAAATATACTAGAAAGTTGTTTATAAAGGAAAACAATTTAAAAATTTTGTTGTTCTTTTATTATTATTTTATATAATTTACTAATTTCATTATTTGTAATATATTATTAATATTATCCATATTTTTTTCTTTTTAATAAGATATAATTATATTTAAATAATATGAAAATTTTAGAAAGACTTTTTTTTAGAATAATGTGATTATCTGTACTATTTTAGCAGTTCTATTCATGGTTCATTATTATTAAAAGTAGTATTGTTTTATCATTATTCAAATATTTTATATTTTGGATAAACCTATTCATAAATAAAAAATAAATTCGTTGGTGTTAACAACCATATTTTAACTTTATTATTTATTATATATATATTGTGGTTAATGTTATGTAAAATGTTGTGTAAAGATAAGGCTATCAAACACATTAACTTAATTAAAATATTAGGCCACTAAATAATACATCATTTTTATATTTATTATACATATCACCAAAAATTTATTTTTATGGGATCCCTAATCTAGTTTAACTAATCCAGGATTTAACTTTTTGTGACCTTCCTAAAGAATGATTAATCGTATGCTAAATGATGATATATAGCAATAAGAGATTATGTATCATATGGGGAGATTAAACCCTATTTAATATAAAATTTCATAAATAGAAAAATATAATAAAAATAATAAAAAATAAACCTGGATAAATGGATACATAAAAACTAAATTCTATATACATGAATAATTCCACCAATGAGATAATAATATGCATTACCACAATATCATGTTGTCATATAGGTTTAAATAAGATCTCCTATAAGGGGATCATATATACATATCCAAAAAACAAAAAAAAAGGTTAGATCAAATAGTAAAACAACACCTAAGGTCATGTTAGATGCCAATTATTAGCTCATACCTGGTTTTAGAACTTAAAAATACACAACAAATCCCTTTTCCTGCTCTAGATCACAAACCAAAAGGACAACTCCAAAACTAGGGTGCCTGAATGGGGTGTGAGTAAAACTTAGTAGGACACCATGAATGGTATCCAAACATATTTCTAGTAAATAATGATGATTCTAAATATGAAATTCTTATCAAAAATTCAATATGGAAATGGAAACTCTAATAATATACATGTCCCTAATGGGTGATTCTCAATCAAACTGTGTAACCCTTATTGAAATTGTATTTTATGAGATTATACCAAAATATATCACATAATCATCAACAGGGTAGCCTATCCAATTTAATTATTAGTGGTAATAACAACCTGTCATGTGATAATGACCAACACCAGGGAATTTCATCCTAATAGCATATCCAATAGTGAAGTAATAATGTTATTGTGCTAATATAACCACAAACACATGGGAAGAAAATCCTAAAAACATTATCATATACATGGGAATGATTTTCCAAAGATAGTATATATACGACTGGGAAAAATCCCCATTTATACTATCAAAATATTAAATAATATCGATATACACAATGATCCATAAGTGTGAAGGTCTTCTCCCATTTGGGGGATAACATCATTGGAGTACCTCAAATCCCATAATCATTTATACTCACAAAAGCATCATGGACCCTTATATGGAAGCATCTAAACATGGGATGTACATACCAGTGTCATTATAAATAATAAATTCCTTGGAATAGTGTACCATCCTACTAACCATTGAAAAAAATGGGTTTTTTGCTTCATTTACATGGGTATTCCATCCTATAATCAAATTACACCACAATTTAAATTATTTCACTCATCATAACCCACATGTTATAGGTGGAAATTTCATCCTAGCCCCACATGCATATAAATTAGATTAAAATCACATTACCAAGAGGGAATGAAAATAGATTTCATGAACACTATATCATATGTTGGAATATTGTCTCAACATTATATATCATAATAACCTTGTGTAAATTGACCCATTATTGTGTAAAAAATTCATAACATTGTATAATAAAAAAAATAAATGACAATAAATAAAAATTTATAATTGAAACATGCTTAACATAAAATATATATTAAATAATAACTATTTTATTCTCCCTATACTCTACATAACTCCATAATATAATAGAGGAATAAAACATATATTTCCCCAAACTATTGGGGTTTGAACAACAACCTGAGTCTTGTTAAACTATCCAAAATAAATATTTAGACATGAAATCCTCATAGGGTTAAAAATTGAGGCTACCACATCCATTATCACATCCCATATCCAAATATATTCTAATGATTCCATATTATAGCACAACATAATGTTAAAAAGATCATGTAATCCAAATTATAATACCCACACATTAAGGGTAGATCTCATTAAATGAGGTTCATGGAAATCAGTATCTATTAAAACATCATAACAAATTGAATAGTCTACAATGAACCTAAACATATATAACTATAATTATATTCTCATGGGAAACAATTTATATTAATTTTGGGAGAAAATTTTATGGTAGGTGAGAATACATATTAAAGATTTTATGGAAATAGTATCATATATAAGGATTATTGAGGAACAACTAACCACGATCCACAAGAAATCCTCTCAACAAACAATGTGGAATGAATTATATCAAATTGATAGAATTCCTTTATTTTTTAAAAAATACCTAAATATTGGCATAATTATTGAAATGAAATATATTAGTGAAGTAAATAATGAGGTAAGTGGTGGAGAGTGGTATACATTCCATTGATAACCTACAATAAAAATGAAAATGAATTATAATATAGAATTAGATGAAAAATTAAACATAGAAGAGCGAAACAAAAGCGGAAGAATACAGGTGCATGGCTAGCATAAATTATGAAAAAAAAAATTTACTTAAAAAATTATTAAAAACTTAATTAATAAATTTCAAAAAGTTAAAAAAAACTCATTCTGAATCCGTATACATTGGGCACACACTGTGTTCATGATGTTATTCAAGTCTCCAAAATAGGGGAACTACCCATTAAATGTCCCTAAAATTATTTCCACTCCCCTAGTGATTCATCCGGATCCTGGAACCTACCCACTAAGTACCAAGTGTCTCTTTTTAAAAATATATGAGTTTTGACGTGACCCATAACTTTCTAAAATGGACTTATTGGTGCACAATAAAACCATCATAATTCATAAATAATAATATTGAATGTGGTTTAGTGGAATTTTAAAATTAATTAACACCTCATATGTGTTAAGGTTATAACATTTTATTCCCATATGGAAACTCATCAATGAGATACACCACAGAGGATCATCGAGCCACACCAGTGAACATCTCCTTCCACTAAGACTATATATCTGGATTCATCTAACATGTGTACTATAAGATAAAAAAATCCTATAATAACATTCATACCAAAGTAACCATAATTTATTAAATATTATTCACACCTGATTAAAAAATAAAAAAATTTCCCTCCTTAATTGATATATCTGATTCATACATGATATCATCAAAAACAATAAAATCAGATGGATTAGGACGATCTTTATAGATGGGAAACAAAAAAGAATAATTAATAACACCATAAATTTAAGGAATATATAATATTTCATCCTATTAACATCCATTAATGTCCCAAATTTGTGGGTTTCAGATTCACCTGCCTTTGATTATGATGATGTCCGAAACAAGAAAAAATTCATTTAAATTCAAATTTTTTACTGAGTAATATTTATTTATAGGTTTCCAAAACTAATTAATAATATTTATTGAGGCGGTCATGAAGTTTTTTCATATAATTATATCATTTTTTGGCTTCTAAAAATGAATAATGTATTAAATAAATTATAATAATCCTTTCATGTGTGATAATTTAATAACACATGTTGAAATTTTTAAATCATTCTTGTTTTAGAAATCACAGTTTTTTACATGGATACAAATATTTTTATTATAATTCCTTTATAAACTAGGTCCATCAATCTTTAAACCTAAATGTGAATAAAAATAAATCAATATTCTTTTATTTTTTTCATATTAATGAGGTGGTGACGTGTCATATAATAAGGAATAATTGGAGTAATGTTTTGTTAATATCAAACCCTTGATTATAGATCAACACATTGTTTTTATTCCAATGATAATAAAAATGAAGAAATTATAGAGTTTATAAAGGAGAATTTTTTAATTTTTAATAGGGGAAATAAATGGTGTCATTGTGGAAATCTTTCATCCCATCATCTAATCCTCTATTATCATTAATTGAAAAAAAGGTATTCTTTAAATTCCTTTTTCTATTGGATAAAATTAATAGATCTTGTATTTAAATTATTATTATTTTGTTTATTTAAATTGTTTAATACGCAAAAAATTCTTAGTTTTATCTTAATTGCATTATTTTTGGATTTCAGTTTTTTTATCATAAATTTAAAAATTTCATCATTCTAACATTTTAATTTTTTTGGTTAATCAGTTATTACATGAATAAAAATTTAAATATTGATTGAAATGGGGTATCTATTTTTTATAGGCTTCCATTGTTTATTATATTTTATTTTTTTAATGGGACACAATTCATGTTCAAAATCAATGGGGGCCAAATAAATCAATAAATGTGGAAAATATTTTTTGCTGATAGAATCTACCACTCATACTTAAATGGATGACATCATGAGATAAAATAAACCAAATGAGAGGTTTTTCATTTTATATGAAATGTGAATTAGATAATCATATAATGATATAAATATAATGGAGAAATTATCTCGCAATGGTAGCTATTGTGCATATTAAATTGGATAAAGATGATGAGTTATTTCTATTCTGAAAGAGACACCTATTGTAATTTGGGAATACCATTTTGTAAACATGTACAGAGTATTTGAACTATCAAGGGTAAAGAGAAAATAAAATTTTAAACAACCCTTACTAAAACCTTCTTTATGGTTTTGTATTCATATTAAGAAAAAATGTAGAAATTGTTTAAAGAATAGATCCTAAGAAGAAATTTTCTATTGTTTCTTTTTTTATTTTTTTATTTTGTAATAACTTCTTCTTCCCCCTTATTCTTAGTTACCCTTTATGTGGAGGGGTAAAATTATATATTATTAGTTAATGAGGGGGTTTTATATTTTTAATTATTGATTTAATTCAATTCATGGAATACAAATCCTTTTCTATATTATATTATAATGGTTTCAATAATATAAATTAAGTTTTTTACATTCGAGTACACTTGAATTTTATCTTAATTTATACTATTTTTATAACCATGGTTAATGGTAAAATTATACCAATTCTAGGATATAGTATGTATAAAATGGAATAGACCCTAGATTAATGGTTATGTACTCATAGATTGTCAGTGCGTGTGGGAGTAGAAATGGACACTCCTGACTATTTCAGATAAAGATAAACTTATCAGGTACTTGGTATGTTAATTGAGGGTATTATCTCTAAATATATCACAGATAAGAATTTGGGTAGACCAAAATAAGACTTTGTAAAGTTTATTATCAAAATAACCATTTTCCCAAGTGTTTGAGAGGAAGTGATTATTTAATTTCACTTAAATGGATTTATCATAAATTGATTTGATAACTTTGAATGAGGATAAAATTACATTTAAAATACCATATATGATTTGATAAAACATTTTATATTACAATTTTTAATCACTTGCTTCATCAATATATTTTTCATCTTTTAATTTTGTACATTTTATTTTTCAAAATCAAAAAAATTCAAATAAACACCATTTTCTTCTAATTTAATGTTACATAATTGAATTTTGTGTACTTCGCTATGAACAAAAACATCATTAACCATAGAAAAACATTTTTACTTAAAAATTTATTTTATTAAACACCCCATGAAAATAAAATTTCAAAAAATTAATTCATTTATAGAGCGGGATTCCTAACAATATAAGTCTCACATTTTGTTAATAGTGGTATTTTCTATTCATTAAACAAACTAAAAAATATTCCACCATGATGTTTCCAAAATATAGATATTCTACATGGATAAAATACTCATATGTGAAATGTAATAAAAAATATGTTAAAAAATACAAATGATCATACCTAAAGGATTGAATAAAATATATAATTGGTGAATGCCCAATAGAGTAAATAGATCCTATGTTTCTGGAGTAACCCAAACATGGAGAATAGCTAGTTGTGTAAATGGTTATGCAATTAGTATTTGAAGTTGAAGAACATGAGTATATAAAGGAGAAGATACATATTGATCCCTTCCACCTCTAATAGACAATTTTTATTATATTTATGATGAGGATTTTACTACTGAATTTCATATAGGTTATTAAGAAGAGTTGGATGAATCTTGGAATGAAAATATGGTGTAATATGATCTCCCAATTCTATAAAAATTGATATATCATCATAATTGTATCTCAATCTAACCATGGAAGAAAAATAAACTAAATTGGTGCTATAATTTTATAAAATGATAGAAGATACATAAAACCTATATCTATCCAGTGAAATTAAAATATATAAGGCACGCTATACGAGATAAGAAATTGAAGGAGAAACAACTTATGATGATGATCTTTTATTTAACTCATCCCCATCATATATTATTGAAACTAAATTGAGTACCACATATAATGAATTTTAATTTTTAGAGTTATCCATCTAATGTTTTTCCATGGTATAATATGATGGAAAATAGAATACACCATTTTTTGAAAACATAGCTCTCCTGAAATATATTGAAATTACTTTGATGGAGTACATGGGAAGATCTAAGTGGCTTTTACTGATGAAATTAAGACACATGATTTACATTGTTGTAGTTGAATATTTGGATATTTATTACTCTTGAGTTTATTTAATTCAAATGGAATTACACTATTAAATTCCCTTTTAATATTATATTAATACAACATACTTAATGCAAGCACTGTAGAATGAATTAGAGGTTGTAAAGGTTGTAACCAAGAAATAGGATGACCCATTAATTGTATTACCCTCATTGCAAAATATATGTCTCATTTAAATGGAATGGATTTGGTTTACCTTATCCATAGTGTTCTAAAGTATAGAACAATTGCCAGCAAGGAGGATGACTATTTGGTGGTTTAAAATAAAGAAGCATTGGTCACCATCAGAGTTGGGATAACCTAATGGAATTTCCTATTTAGAGGTAGTCAAAACCTAGGGCCATTAGGGGTTAAACCACAATATATACCTCATTTGTTCCATTTACCATTATATTTGTATTTTTTTTCTTTAAATATATTTATTATGATATATATTCTTCTTTTATGTTAAGGTTTTCAGGGACAAACATTTAGGGTATTAAATAAACGTTTCACTTCCAATATGCTTTATCTTATATATCCTTTAAATTTACCTTATATCATTTATTTAATTAAAAATATTATTATATATTTAATATAATTGAATTAATATTGGTAACCACATCATTTATGTGTGAGGAGGGAACCATTATAGTTTAAGATTTATGAATTTTCATTATTTATTTACTTATTATTTTAATTTATTTTTGTAAAATTTTAATTTTTTATGTATTTATGAGTATTAAGAAATAAAATGATTAGAATTTACATTTTGAATCACATTTTAATGACTATACCATGTTATCTCATGAAAGTTATTATGAATGAATGTTTATGATGAATTTATTTGATGTTGAAAATATTAATAATTTCATTAATATTCCTCATATTTTTGAATATTATACAATCTATAAATATAATTATCAATAAAATCACAATGAAATAACGCTTCTAAACCATTTTTCTCATATTATTGTAATTTGTCTTTTTGGAGAGAATCAGTCCACACTTGGTTTAACCAGAATTTTATTTATTCCTATTAAATCTTTAGGGTATGAGGTATATCTATTTTAAATGATTTAGGAACTTCTTTTTTTTTGAAAATAAATATTTTCAGAGGGAAACATTTTTTAAGATTTCATTTCCTATATATTTAATTATTATATCCATTATAATCCATGAGAAACATATTATGTTTTCCACATTACAAGAAAAGTTTCCTTATACAACCATTCCTGGAAATAAAAACTCATGATCTAGTTAAAATTATGTGTGAGGGGGGGAGTTTTATTTGGGTGTGATAAATCATTTGTATGTGAAATTGGTAGATAATAAAACGATTAAAAGTTAGCTTTTATAAAATAAGTATAATAATAAAACTATGAATTTTTTAAGCTTTTGATAAGAATTCTTAAAACTCATCTGAACCAAAGATACTAGAGAAATTAATGAAAAATACAATTTCTTAATATAAAAAATAATTAATTAGATTTAATTGAATTAGATGTAATTCAATACAATTTATGATATTCAATTAAAGATCACTTAATTAAAAATATCATGTTGTGATGAATTTAAAAATATTATCAAAAATTATGTTCTGTCGATGGGAGTTGTGTGTATTTATTTTTTACTACAGAAATGATTAATGTTGTGAAATTTTATTAATATTTTCCTAATGATAGGATGTTATTTTCTAATATTTATTGTATTTATGATGCCATACATATGTGAAAATTATAATCATTCAATTATTCTTAAAAAAGAGACAACCCACCATATTCTTCTTTAGAATTATTTACATCTAAAACCTACCAAAATAAATCAAATGAACATACTTGAAGATTTTTCATGATAAAAACTTATCCTAGAATTACATTTTTAGGAGATTTAGTAATTTATCAATCCCATGATTACTCGTACTTGGGTTTTGATGATAAAATAATTTTTGAAATTTAACATTTTTTTATTTGATAAAATTCATGCCAAGCAAGTGTTTCGTGAACATGGAAGTAAAAAAAGTACATGTAGATGGATTGAATGAGGTAAATAAAGAAAAACAATAATTATTCTTTATGAATCGTGATATATTTTGTTTCATGGTGTAAAATTGGTGGACTTCAGTATTCTGTGTTTTAAATTAGGCTTGATTTGATTAGGATTCTTAGTAGTCTTGGATTTCTGGTGATAAGTGATGTGGAATTGATAGAGTTTATTTTTCCATTATTTTAATGATTATTTAAATTATTAATCCCCAAAAAAATATCAAATTAATCTTAATTGCATTATTTTGGTATGTTTTTGTTGTTTTGTGCTAAATATTCAACATTGAATTTTTTTTTGGAAGTTTTACTATTTTTATCACATATATATTTAAAATTTAATTTCATCAATATTGATCAAAACTGAGTAATTAATTTTTTTGGATTACATTTTCCATGGGATTTAATATCTTGAACTAGAACCCCTTCTCAATCAAACTCCATGGGGAGCAAATAAATCAATCAATGTGGAAAATAATTTTTTCCAACAGAATTAAAAATCATTATTAAATGATACATATCATAGGATACATGAAACCCAATGAGATAGTTATTATAGGATATTAAATAGGAATCAATGAACCATGTTTAAATTAAATTACATAGAGAAATTTTCTCATTAAAACAATCGTTACACACATCAAAGTGGGGGAAACTAAACATTACATTTTTTATAACCATGATATCTTTAGTAATTTGCGAATACTTTTTTATAAATTTGTTGAATATATTTTCAATTTTTAGTATCCAAATCCAATGAAATTAAAAAAAACTATTTTGAAAACCTATTAAAGCGTTTCAGTATTTTGAATGGAAAAAAATTGAAATCCTGTAAAGTATACATTTTCGAGAATTAAATGTATGTTATTTATATTTTCTATTTATTTTGTTAATGAATTATTATTCCTAGTTCTTTTGTGATATATTTTACATGGATGATTAAAATAATGAGTGATTTCGATGATTTGCTTGATTTCTTGTTTTATGAAATTTGAATGTCCCACTGAAAAATGTATTCGGTCATTTCCCACTACCCTAAAGTGGATTCTATGAAAATAAACAATATGATTTGGTGGTGGTGTGAAATAAAATTCAAAAACACCCTAATTTTACCCTAATTTAAAAGAAAAGTCATGATTTTTCTATGATCATCTCGAGAGAGAACTATGGTTAACGACAAAGGAAATTTTTTAAATTTGGAAATATTTTTTGAACCCCCATGATAGGAACATATTAAGATCACTTTGATAGTTGTTAACCTCTTTTTCACATTTTAAAATTTAATCAATTCATAAAATTCTCCATTATTTGTGTCTATATAGTGGATGTGACAATGAAAAATTTTAAAAGAATGTAATTATAAAGTTAAAGAATAATATCCTTATTCTCTTTAATTGTAAACTATATTTTTTAAAAAACTGAATTATCAATGGATGACATGTTTTTCCTCAGAAAAGAATATAATTATAAATTTAAAACTGAAGGAACTTTAAATAAAATATTATTTCCTCACTCCAGGAAAAAATGAATACTTTAACAATTCCCCAATAATATTCCATTCAAGAAACCAATTCATCATGGAATTTTATTTAATGTAGATAATCTCATTTTCAATGGAAATTGGACTATATAATTAAATTATAATATTTTCTCAATGCATGATCTGAATAATATATTTACATCGATTATATTTATCTTATAATCAATATTTTTAATTTTATAAATATTTTTATATCTAGATTTATAAGAATCTGGATATGATTGCTTCATTTTTGTCATGAATTTTTTTATTCAATATTTATCTAAAAAAAATTTTGTAAAATGTTTAGTCATATTTTTCATGAACTACCCTGTGTTGACCATGAAATTTACTGAAAATTACTTTTTTATTATAAAACACTTTTAAAGGGAAAAGTGAGAACCACATACAACTAGAGGAAAACGATCGGACCACCCCATCCCAACAAGTGTGTTGACCATGAATAAGTAACCAGATTCGGTTGTGAAAAGTCTTGAGAGGACTTCCCAATCCACTGATTCTGGAGAAAATAACTATAGGAATCGTGAAGATCCTAAGGGAATGAATCTTCTCAGTTAAAAAACGAAGCATAAAAATTAAATATAAAAACTCAAACATAAATAACGAAATAACAAAACAACATCTATACATAGATATAAAATACATTAAATATCAACTTCACAACACACACCAAATATGACGACCCGTAAATCTCTATTTGACCCCAAGGGATACTCTGTGATTCCAAAACCCAAAATCACCCACAGAGATCGAAAACAATATGAAAAATTCACCATAATATAAAATAAATAATGTGGTATTTTTTGGAGTTTTAAAACTCATTAGTTATTTCCAATAAATCTATTCCCAATGAATTTCCTCTAAAAGTTGAATCATAAATTATAGGTTTGGAATAAAATAATTACAACATAGGGTTTTCACAAATTTTCTCTTTAAATAAAAACATATTCAATTTCCATTTTTATTTAGACCCATAATCATTTTTATTATACGATTTATAACATTTTAATGAACAAGATAGATAATGGGGTAGTGTTATAATTTGAATAGTAAAATAATATACAAAACAATATCATAATGATTCTATAAATTAATTCCAAACACCTAAACAATTTTTAACAATGGGTACACCAAAAAATAGAGAAAATGGAATGATCGTATAACTAGGGTAATGGAATATATCACATGTGAGTAACCAACCTAAATGGAATCTCAATTATCCACCATAATCAACTAAATACAGATTTTTATTGGAGATCCTTGGTGCTAAGTTCTAAAGCTTTAATATACTAACACATGACACTTAAAATAAGGATGCCTCACCTAATGACATCAATTATCCCAATCTCTAAGTCATACATTGCTTGCCTAACTAAGGATCACAATCCCAAAGAAGGTAAAACCCATAATAATGGAAACTAACTTATATATAACCTCTACAAGTGAAGAAACCATTCCTACAAAATCAATTATCTATGCCAAGTTCCTATGTAAATTCTAATGTGGGGGTGAACTAAATAATTCCAATAAATAAACCAATCACATATAAAAACTTCCCAAACAATAAATACACACAAGAAACACCCCATTAATCACTCTAATGGGGTTCCCCAATCCTTCCTTCAACTATATACTCATGAGGGATGTCACATCTGAGGACATCCCATTTACATTAATATCCAACCCAATAATAGAAATATCCAAATGCGATTTAAAAAAACAATCATTTTATAAAAGTATCATTTAGGAATCAAGCAGCCATTTAATGCTAAAAAATTTCACAAAGGGTTCAAACGATCCATTTTTAAATCCCAAACCACATTGAAGTACATTTGTGAAAACAAAAAAAATTAAAAATCCCAATCTATCCTTTACAAACTACTAATCTCTTATAATTTCCAATCATGCATTTTAAAAAACACTTGGTATGCACATTTAATAAAACTATGTCATGAAATTAAAATTAAAATATAAGATTTCTCTATTACATTCCAAATAATAACTTTAAAAACATTCATCTATATTTATAATTGAAGAGAGGTGTAAAGGCATAAAATCAATATATTCATTAATTTAAATTCCAAATGAAAAGGGATCATACTTCAATCCATAATATTTTTAACAAAATCCACCCAAAACAACTCCATAGGTGTCCATGAAGGAATGAGATTCCCAAAGAAACATTAAAAACAAAAATTCCATAATTTAACAACAATGAAACAATAACCCTAGATCCAAGAGACTACATGAGAAGTGTAACAATAATTAAACTCAAAGAAGAAGGAGAAGGATAAATATAATAGGATAATACCTTGATTATTTGAATAAAAAATTGAGGAGACATTTTTATTTCACCCATGGAAAATGGAATGAGGATTGGGTGAGAAGGGAGGACCCCTTATGGGTTATGAAAACCAAATGAGTGGAAGATAGGGAACATGAGGTAAAAATTTTAGGAGAGTAAAAGAGGAATTTCAAAATTTTAAGACTGTTAGGAACTATGCAAGATTAGGCAACATGGTGTCCAAAATTGTTCGCAAACCATATAACCCTTACTAGAAAAACTAAGAACCCCAATTTTTGGGTAAAACATGAAGTAACCATGTGATATGGTTCTGTCAAAAAATTAATAATTAAAAACTTTCCTTTTGCATTGTTTGGAAAAACCGTGGTCATGTCATACGCCCTCAACCAAAGACAAACAATTACCTACTGGGATTATATTATGATCTACATGGTTTTGATCAAACTATGTCGAACCCATGAAACTTGAACCGTGTGACATATAAATGGACTGAAAAGGAACTCAACCTCATGTGGTTGCATGGTTTCCCCTAAAACATAATCCTAAACCACATAACAATAAAAAAAGAGATAGAAACTCAAAATTTTATTCAGCTACACCAAAAACATGAGGGAAAATAATAATAAACATAATCCAAAGTAATAGAAGAAAATAAAAATTAGGGTGTGACATTGATGATGAATATTCTTACTAGTTATCTTTGATTAAATTATTATTTAATAAATTCTTATATTATGAAATAAACACTATCAGAATCACAGTAAAAAATCAAGAAATTATTTTCCCATATGTATTTATTGTATTATTATCTCATGACTATGTTATTAAATAAAACCAAATTTTTTCCTATCCATGAGTGTCACAGTATTCCTCCACCCAAAGAATTTCTTATATCATGATATCATTATCTGCACAAATTTTCATTAGGGATTTGTGATATTAAAATAGAGAAATACCATTGAATTGATGGTTTCAATTTATTTGTGGGTGTGAATCTATGAGTTATTAGTATTTTTCAAATAATGGTTGGATTGTTATTGATTAGATAAAACATAATGGTCACAAATAATATTATAGATTTGTGATTGGGAATCAACAGGCATTACAGTTGACCTAGATTTAGTTATATGTTTCATTAGTGATATATTACACTAAGTTGGTTTATATTCTCATATTTCCACATCATATTAGATATGTGACTATAAAATGTAATACTCAATATAGATTAGTTACAAATATCCATATCCTGGGTAGAATAATATTAATATAGAGTTATATTCCATTGATAAGGTGGTTCAATGTTCACATTAATTGGTTGAGGGAATCCTAATGTGGGTTGAGTTGGGTGAACCCATAACATGATACAATCAATGTTTTTATATCATAGAAATTTTTTCCATCAATGTTGCGGAGGACTAGATTTCTTCACTAGTAGAGGATTATGTTAATTTTTTCACAAAGGAGGTATTGGGGTTTCTTGATGATCAGTAGATTGATTTTACTTTCAAAACACACCATAGGACTGCATTAATATCTCATGTTAATTATTAGATATCATCCACTAGGATCAATGTAGTTAAATGAGAAATTTTAAGACACATATATAATGTCTCAATCATTCTTGGAGTATATCCTAGACCCTATCATTTTTATATGAATATAGATAATATATTGATGTTTATTTTTCCTATACCAACATAAATCTAGTGAATATTAAAAATATGTATTTTTTTCTAAATTTTTTGATATATTCAAAAAAAAAGATCAAGAAGATATTGAAATATTGATATATGTCCTAGATATAATCACATTTGGAAATGTTATGAGGACATTAGTAAGACATAATTCATATGTATTCATTGATACTATAAGTTTACAATTATTGTTTCCCTCATTAGTAATCTACAAATGTTCATAGAAATAAAAATGTATTTTTCATCCATAAATGTATAATTTCATTGATTATTTTTCATTTAGGATATCCACACCAATTCATCGATAGAGAATGATCATGTTGAGATTCTGAGGATTATCATAAACATACCTTATGACCATAATTTCTATGGAAATATCATGATGTTTATGCTATGGATTTTGGAATTCTATTTCAATTGGAATTCATTTTAATATGGAGATATTATATTAAATAATGTGTATAGTGACCCGATCATTTTACATATAATAGTTCGTGTTTTTAAGCATAATTAATCACCAGAGTACAAGCCAAGGATCGTTAAGTCTAGTGTCTTGGAAGACTAGGTACATAAAACATAAAACATGGGGCTAAAAACAATTATTTATTTAATCTCTATAATGATCTTCTAACTTCCTTTGAGCCCTTGCATCTTCATAGGGTACCCTGGGGAACACATGAACAAAGGGATTAGCTAGAAAGCCCGGTAAGGGAATGAACATAAGGATACATCTTAAGCACATGAGTTAGGAGGCATGACATATTAATATCCAAAGCATGGAGCATATGAAATAATATCATATAATCATGGGATCATATAAACATGTAATCATATAAATGTGGCCGAATCATAAAACATTTCTTTAGTACCGATCAAGGCTAATCGCCAATCTCGTTTCCCATTTCAGTATGGGTCAAGGCTTACCTCCAATCGCGTTTCACATCACATCTCATGAGACTTAACCTTACCCAATGAATTGAAGCACCATATAGGAGCACCCATATCAACATTTTCATGAATATTATTTCAATATAAATATTCTTAGCACATATACAATCATACACAATCAACCTTACATAAACAGAAGGGTACCCATGGAAAGAATTGGGTACCACAATAATGACATGAATCATAACCAACGGGCGTATCATGATAGTGTACATGTAAAGAAATAATTAAAAAATACATGGATGTTCATATGGTAAAATAGGAATATAACATGGTAATCGGTCTTAAACATAAGTGAAAACATCTGAGAAATGTTTTTTAGAAACATTATCATTAAAATATTTTTCTTCGGTATTAAGGAAAATACTATAGGGATTTTCAAATAGAAAAGAGGAAAATCATTTATATAAAAAAATAATTTAACTAAGAAGGATTTCATAATACAAGAATGATTTTATAAACACAATTAATTCTTACAATAGAGGATATAATGCTCTTGAAATTGGCTAACCAATTAGGAAGTTCCCCTAAAATAGGTTTTCTTATCGGAATGTTCTAAGGAGGGAATCTTTTAAAAACATGTATATCCCCAAAAGAAAGAGATGAAAGGGTGTTGATATAAGTATCGTGTAGAACTAAACATAATTCAGAAAATTCACATAAATAGATAAGATGACACCATTTTGAAATCAAGATAAGGCAACCCGAAAGAACAAAGAAGGTTCGGGTAGAATTTGTTACAGTTTAATCGGCATGGTGTTGGGTGTAACTAAGAGGAATTCATGAGAGATAAAATGGGTTTCAAATCACTTATAAATCAATAGGGAAGTATATGGGAGGTGGAAAAACATACCCCATCACATGGTATTACACAAAAAAGTCATATCATAGAGAACAATCTTGATTAAGAGTGAAAAAGAGAGAATCAATTACCTTAAATCCATTGGTGTTCTCCACTTGTTATAAAAGACCTGAATAAAAAAATAATACTTAGTAATTAATAATTCTTGAAACACTTCTATATTTAATTTATTTATTATAACCCTTTTTAGTTAATTCAAATCCCTTTTGATTAGTTACGAGTTTCAATTTCATTGTTTGAGCTCTTTTGTTTTCTTGGTTTTAAAAGATCATCTCACTTATATTCATGTTCAGATAAACACGAAAGATAAAGATGGTTGTCCAGAATTGAACTTATAATATATTATTCAAAATAAAAGAGATTAAATGGGTTAAATTTTAATTAGTTTACTTAGAGTGAAGTTGAATTATTATTTAAAACCATAGTGACAACCGTATTTGTTAATCGATGTGCTTGATTACAAAGACCTTTTTTTTATAACATAATACCATTTGTACAAAAATAATACAGAACTAAAAATAAGATATATTACATATATAATAATCTAGTTCAACCATAACTCAAATGGTTTCACAACCAGAATTAAATATTATAATAGAAATTGATAAATTTTTGTCCTTGGATGTGGTAAATTAGCACATCTCAAACAGTGCTTTCAATTTTTTTGAAAAAAAAGGGTGTGGAAGGAGAGAAGATAATGAAATAACCCATTAGCATGAAAATATTTCAGCACATTTATGTTAAAAGATTTATCACACTATTATGGTGAAGGTAGTTGAGGAATGAAACAGAAAGAAAGAGAACTTAAAAGAAATGAAGGAATTGGAAAGAGGAATTTACCTCTCGAGACTTCCTCCTTTGAGAACCTCTTAAGGGGAGAGTTTTTGGTTTTTTGAAGAGGCTATGAGCTTTTGGACGTGGGGGAGGATCTTGGGGAGATATTTGGGAAGAATAATGGCAAGGTACAAGGCTTGAGTGGAATGAAGAGAAGAGGGAGTGATGGGGGGTTTTTATAGTGGATTAGAGGAGGGATTTCATAACATTATAATCATTAATTTATTATTTTTTCACAAGACAAAGAATAGTAAGTTTTCCATGACCAAGAATGGTAATTTTATCATGTTTTCCTGAACTAAGTGTGCTTACATTAGCATAACATCATCATGGAGTCCATAAATCCCTTATTTAGAATTTATTGTAAATTATTGTATTTTACTATTCAAACAAAATTCATGTATATCATAATAATCCCAAAAATTCACCCTAACCATTTTTAAACACATAGTATCCAAAAAATGATGTCCGTGTTTCAAAAATAATTTTTTATATAGGATTATTTTAATATTTAATTAAAAAAATAATTTATTTTCAAAACTAGTTTTAAAATATTCCTTAACTTATTCTAAAATATTGGTATTTCATACTTCCAACATGAATATTATTTTTATACCATCATAGGTGAGGTTACTATTCATTAGGGTATATCACTATTCATAAGGGTATGTTAATATTCATTAGGGTAGGTTACTATTCACTAGAAATTATGTTTTCTTCATCGGACTCCAAATAACTTACTAATTACAACTCTGTCTACCATATTTTCGAAATTCCAAACACAGAAGTGACCAACTTATGTGTAATGGTCAGTTAGCAGTTAGAAGTTCATTGTGTTTTTTTTTCATGTGATTTTATGACATAATTATGAGAAGGTAATTTCCATTGAAAAAAATTGGGTCATTACATTCTTCCCCCATTATGAAAATTCACCCTCGAAATTTAATTTTACATTCTAAGCCAAAAACGGGTGTGGGTACTTTTCATTCCATGCTTCTTCCTGTTCCCATGTTTCTTATTCGTACATATGGTTTCTCCATAGTACCTTGAACAGATGAGTTGTCTTGTGGTTTATAACTTTGTCTCCATGATCCAAGATCTTCACTGGATGCTCCTCGTAAGAGATATCATCCTCCAACTGTACCACCTGTGATGAGAGTACATGTGAAGGGTTGGGTATGTACTTTATTAAGAGAGACACATGAAAGACATCATGTACTTTCGACATGCTAGGTGGAAGTGCCAGTCGACAGGCCACAACTCTAACTCAATCAAGGATCTCGAAGGGGATGATGTATCTAGGACTTGACATCCCTTTCTTCCCAAACCTCATGACCGTCTTCCCTAAGATTTGATTAGAAATACCATGTCCCCGACTGTGAAATCATGGTCTCATTGATGGTTATATGCATAACTCTTCTGTTGACTTTGGGCTTCCTTGATATGATACTGAATGGTTTTCACCTTCTCAAACATTTCTTCGACCATTTCAGGTCCGAGAATCTTACGCTTGATAACTTCATCCCAACACGCCGTTGTTCTGCACCTTTTCCCAAAAAGGGCTTCATATGGTTCAATTCAGATGCTCGAGTGGAAGCTATTGTTGTTGGAGAATTCAACCAATGGATGATGTTGGTCACATCCCTCTTTGAATTCCATAGAATAGTCTCTCAACATGTCTTCCAGTGTCTGAATAGTTCTCTCATATTGGCCATTAGTTTGAGGATGATAGGTCGTACTTAAGTTCAGTTCTGTATTTAGAGTATATTGGAGACTTTTCCAGAACATCAAGGTGAATCTTAGATCATGATCAAATACAATAGATTGTGGTACTCCATGAATCCTTACCACTTTTTTGATGTAAATCCATGCAATTTGATCCAATGAGAATTCCTCTCAAACCTCAATAAAGTGAGTTGTCTTCGTAAGACGATCCACAACGACCCATATAGAATTGTTTGCTCTAGATGTATTTGGATGTCTAGTGACAAAGTCCATGGTAATGTTCTCCCACTTCAAACCTGGTATTGGTAGTGGTTGTATCATCCCGTTAGTCTTTTTTCTCTCATACTTCACTTGCTAACATACGAAGCACATTGATGTATATTCAGAAATCTCCCTTTTCATATTGTCCCACCAAAAGTTTTCTCGAAGATCTCTATACATCGGTGTGCTCCCTAGGTGGATAGACAAGGTCGAGCTATATGCATCATTCAATAGATCCTTCTTTATCTCTGGATCAGATATTAGACATAATCATGTCCCAAATCTTAAAACTCCTTACTCATTAATTTTGAAATTGGAGGATTTCCCATTTTTAACAGCTTCCACCCTTTTCTGAATTTCCACATCCTTTTTTGAGCATCCTTTATTTTTACCAAGGGGAATGGTTGAGAAATCATTTGAAAAAGAATTGATGATTTTCATCCATTAATTATTCTTATATCCATCCTTTTCAAATCTATGAATATCGGATCCTTTTCAATTCTCATCATTGATAACGATACATGATCCTTTCTACTTAGAGAATTTGCCACCTTGTTTGTCTTACTGGGATGGTAGTGGATTGACTAGTCATAATCATTGATGAGCTCTATCCATCTTCACTAGCACATATTAATCTCTTTCGGTGTGAATATATATTTGATGCTTTTGTGGTCAGTATATATCTCACATGTTTCACCATGAGATAATAACGCTGGATTTTTAACAGAAGGATCACAACCACCAACTCCGAATCATGCATGGGATAGTTTTTCACATGGATTTCTAGCTACCTTGAGGCATAGGCTATCACTTTATCATTTTTCATTAGCAAAAAAAATATGCCTTTCATATAAGCATCAGTATACATCACAAATATTTCTCCACTTTAAGGGAGTGTGAGTACTAGTATAGTGATAAGCCTCTTTTTCAACTCCTTGAAACGGTCTTCACATTCCTAGATCTAGACAAACTTTACTCCCTTTAGTGTCGAATAGGTGATTGGGTTTGAAAATCGTGAAAAGTTCTTCATGAATCATTGATAATACCCACCTAGACCCAAAAAGATAAGGATCTCCTTTCTAGAAGTTGGCCTTGGCCACTCTTCAATTGCTTCCATCTTGGAAGGGTCCACAAATTTCCATTTCCTAGTGATAACATTATCCAATAATTATACTTCCTCTATCTAGAACTCACATTTACTGTACTTTGCATACAACTTCTCCCTTTGGAAAGTCTTTTACAAAGTATTAAAATGCTCCCCATGTTTTACCTTGCTCTTGGATTATCTCAGAATATCATTAATAAAGACCAGAAAACATTTCATGAGGTAGTATCTATAGACTCTATTCATTAAATCCATAAAAATTGATGGAGAATTAGTGAGTTTGAAGGGCATCACTAAGAACTCATAGTTTCCATACCACGTTCAAAAGGCATTCTTTGGGAAATCTCCCTTCCTCACCTTTAATTGGTGATATATCGACCGAAGGTCCACCTAAGAGAAATAACTGGCCCTATGAAGCTGATCGAACAAGTCATCTATCCAGGGAAGGGGATACTTGTTCTTTATCATGATTTTATTGAGATCACGATAATCAATTCATACGATCATTGATCAATCTTTCTTCTTGAATAAAATGACTGTATAACCCCACGATGAAGCACTCGGGTGTATAAAACCCTTCTCCATATTATCTTGTAACTGCTCCTTTAGCTCTTCCAGCCCTACGGTGGTAATATTTTTTTTTCTTTGATATTGGTAGATATCCAGGGATAATATCAATTGAGAACTCAACCTCTTGGTCAGGAGGAAGACCAGGAAACTCTTCAGGGAATACATAAGTGTAATCCCTCACAATGGGTACGTATTCAAGTATGATTCTCTCATTTGTCTCAATCATTTGTGGTGGATATTCTTTCTCATAAGGCAAAAATATCCAAACATGATATAATTATTCGAAAGTTGATTCATATTCCTCCTTATATTTGTAAAGAATTGGAGGATTCTTCGGGATGTGAAGAGTGATCTCCCTTTCCTGGCAGTTGATATTGGCGTTGTATAAAGACAACCAATCCATGCCCAAAATAGCGTCAAACATCACTAAAGCATGTATGATGAGATTTACTGGGAGGTTAATCCATATACGTTAACCAGGGAGGAGTTATAAACCATGCACGCAATGCTTTACCTATTCACTTTTTCCACATATAACATTTCCTCCAAATTTTGAGCTGGTGTTTAAATAGTTATACTAAAATTGCAAGATATGAAAGAATACGTAGAACCAGAATCAAAGAGTACATCCACTATTAATTAATAAATAACTATCATACCTATCACCACATCGTTTTCTGGCTCCACTTCAGCAGTAGTGATAGCATTATCCCTTACTTGTTGCCTTTGAGGTTTTATGATGATTGCCTCCGACAACCCTAGGTTTAGGGCAATTGTTCGCATAATGCCAAATCACCTTTTAGTTGTAACACTACACTACAAGATGAGTGTTGATCTGAACCTTCATTTCTTCGTCAACATTAGCGGGATTTTTCATATCCCTTCGGCTATTGTTGGATAGATGACCAAACATTCCACTTTTGAAGCAATTCTTGGTTCCCTTGAGACAGTCACCAAGATTCTAATTCCCTCAATTTTTGCAAAGGGAAATTTGAGTCTTCTTTCCATCATGGGATTTGTTTGATGAACCACACATGTTTTTCTCCATTTTTTGCTTCTTGTCACTAGGCCCACGAGACCAATAAGATTCTCCAATCTCTATTTCAACCTTGAGGAACAACGAACAATCTCTTCATAACTGTCGAAGTCTTGAATCACCAATTCTTTTCATAGACTCGACTTTAGTCCACTAAAGAAGCGATCCACCTTTCTTTCAAACTTCATGAAAAAGACAGAGGCATACACTACAAGCCTTGTAATGTTCACTTTATATTCCCAAATGGGCTTATATTCTTTCTACTTGAGTCCGAGGAACCCTCTTTCCATATTGAGACAAGGGTTCGAGGAAAAAATTTGTTGAAAAACATCATCTAGAATTTCTACCAATATATGGAATCAATTTCTTCTTGGGACGTTGTATTCTTGATCAGTGTCCACCAATGATCATCTTATCCATCAAAATGATAGACCTCCAGTACAACTTTCTCCTTTTCCAAGCAATGGAGGATAGAGAATATATTTTCATTGGAGTTAGACCATTGTTCTGCAAGGAGGGGATTAGAATATCTGCTAAAAAAGGGAGGCCTTTTACGCATGAAGTATTCTATGGAAACATGATCTTTCCTTGGAGGTGGAGGGAATTCCACATGATTCATGTTCTTATTAATAACATGAGCCAAATGAGCAAGTACATCCATGATGTATTGAGCACCCTCTTCCATCACATCAGGCATATCATTCGGGAAATCATCACATTGTCTACCACATTTGTTTTTGAAACATGTTCTTCTATTTCCCACCATTATCTAAGAAAAAGAACATATAATTAGAGGTCTTGAATACATAGATATTGAGCATAAAAAGGAAACTTTGAATATATAAGTAAAAAATTATAAAGAAGAATTATATCCAAACTTGTGATTCCTTAGGTTTATATATAGGTTATACTCAATCTATTTCTTAACTTATATTCATATGGTCTCCTTTTTGTCCCTTAATAATGGTTTGTACTAAGCTCGTGAATCTACCAAAGCATCTCTCATGGGAGTGTCATAACCAAGAGTGAGGAAATTCCTGTTGTCATGCACCAGTTCCCGTTCGAGTCTAGCTCAATGCTGTGTTTTTAGGTTTTACCCGTAGATACATCTATGCCAATGCTGCCTCTATCTGCTCATATCCAGACATGGATGTATTTTTTGATAAACCACTTACTCATTACTCGCCAAAATTATAGAATGTTTTCTTATACTTAGTCTCATATTTAAGGTTCCCACTAAGGTTCTCAATTCCTAATCTCTAAGAATAACTACACCATCCTCTGATACCAACTATAGAAACCCAAGAATTTTATATATAACATTTCATGATTTTAAGTATAATTAATCATCAGAGTAAAATCCAAGGATTTTTACGTCTATTGTCTTGGAAGACTAGGTTCATAAAACATAAAACATGGGGCAAAAAAACACTTATTTATTTAATCTCCATAATGAGATTCTAAATTCCTTTGAGCCCTTACATCTGCATAGGGTACCCTAGGGAACACTTGAACAATGTGATGAGCGAAAAATCCCAGTAAGGGAATGAACATAAAGATACAACTTAAGCACATGAGTTAGGAGGCTTCACACATTGATATCCAAAACATGGACCACATGAAAAAATATCATATAATCATGGGATTATATAAACATGTAATCATATAAATGTGGCAGAATCATAAAATATTTCTTTAGTACGGGTCAAGGATAACCGCCAATCTCATTTCCCATTTTAGTATGGGTCTAGGCTAAACGCTAATCCTGTTTCACATCACATCTCATGAGACTTAACCTTACCCAATGCATTGGAGTGCTATCTGGGTACACCCATCTCAACATTTATAGGAATATTCTTTCCACATTAATATTCTTACCACATATAAAATCATACATAATCAACTATACATAAACACAAGGGTACCCATGGTTAGAATTGGGTACCACAATCATGACATAAATCATAACGAATGGGAAAATCATGAAAGTGTCCATGTAAGAAAATAATTAGAAAATACATGGACATTAATAGGGTAAAATAGGCATATAACATGCTATGTGGTGTCAAACAGAAGTGACTACATGTGAGAAATGTATTTTAGAAACATTAGCATTAAAATATTTTTGTGCGGTTTAAAGGAAAATACTATAGAGATTTTTAAATAGAAAATAGGAAAATAATTTATATAAAACCTTAATTTAACCAATAAGGTTTTAATAATAAAATAATGATTTTATAAATATAATGATGCCTTAAAATAGAGGATATATTTCTCTTGAAATTGGGTAACCATTAGGGAAGTTCCCCTAAAATAGGTTTGATTATCGGAATGTTCTAAGGATGGAATATTTTAAAAACATGTATATCCCAGAAAGAATGTGATAAAAGATTATTGGTTTAAGAATATTGTAGAAATATCTAGAATTTATAAGATTCATATAAATAGTTATGATTACACCATTTTGAAATCAAGATAAGGCAACCCGAAAGAACAAATAGGGTTTGGGTAAAATTTGTTACGGTTTTATCAGCATGGTGTCAAGTTTAACAAAGAGGGCCTGATGAGAGAGAAATGAGGTTTCTCATCACATATAAATCCAGAGGGTATTATGGGGGTGGTGTTAAAACATACCCCATCACTTTTTATTACACAAAAAAGGCATAGCATAGAGAACGATCTTCATTAAGAGTGAAAAGGATAGAATCCCTTACCTTAAATCCGTTGGTGTTCTCCAATTGTTATTAAAGAAATGAATAAACAAATTAGTCTTATTAATTAGTAATTCCAGAACCTTTTATTATATTTAATTGATTTTTTATAACCCTTTTTATTTCATTCAATGCACTTTTGATTAGTTACGAGGTTCAAATTCATTGTTCGGGCTCGTTTGTTTACTTGGATTCAAAAGATCAATTCACTTATATTCAATTTAGGATAAACATGAAAGATGAAGTTGTTTTTCCAGAATTGAAGTTATATTATTTTAGTGCACTTTCAGGAGATTACATGGTTTAAATTTTAATTAGATTACTTAGTGTGATGTTGAATTATTATTTAAAACCATAGTGACAGCCGTTATTGTTAATCGATGGGTTTGATTACAAAGAACATGTTTTGTTTTTATAACTTAATACCATTAAAAAAAGTATATAGAACTAAAAATAGGATTTATTTCATATATAATAATCTAGTTCAACCATAACTCAAATGGTTCCATGACCAGAATTAAATATTATAATAGAAAATGATATTATGTAGTCCTTGAATGTGCAAAATTTTCACATCTCAAACGGAATATTCATTTCATTCAAATAAAAGGGTGGAGAAAGGAGAGAAGATAATGAAATATCCCATTAGCATGAGAAAATTCCATTACATGTATGTTACTAGATTTATCATGCTATTATGGTGAAGGTAGGTGAGGAAATAAACAAAAAGAAAGAGAACATAAATGAAATGAAGGAATTGGAAAGAGGAATTTACCTCTTGAGACTTCCTCCTTTGAGAACCACTTAAAGGGAGAGGATATGGTATTTTGAAGGGGATAAAAGCTTTTAGATGTGGGGTAGGAAATTAAGGAGAGATTTGGGCATAATAATTCCAAGGAATTAGGCTTGAGTGGAGTGAAGAGAAGAGGGAGTGAAGGGGGGTTTTATAGTGGAGGAGAGGAGGGATTTCATAATATTATCATCATTAATTTATTATTTCTTCACCAGACAAGTAATAGTTAATATTCCATGACCAATAATAGTAGTTTTATCATGTGATCCCAAAACCAGTGGGCTTAGATCATCCTAACATCATCAAAGACTCAATAAATCCCTTATTTAGCATTAATTGAAAATTATTGTATTTTAATATTTATGAAAAATTCATGTATTTCAGAAAAAACCAAAAACATCACCCTCACTATTTTTTGACATATAGAATCCAAAAATGAAATCCATTTTTCAAAAATAATTTTCTATATATTATTATTTTAATATATACTTAAAATAATAACTTATTATCAAATAAAGTTTTAAAACATTCTTTAACTTATTCAAAAATATAGGTATATCATACTTCCAACATAAATATTAATTTTATACTTTCATAGGTGAGGTTACTATACATTAGTTTATATAACTATTCATAAGGTTATGTTACTATTAACTAGGGTAGGTTACTATTCACCAAAAATTATATTTTTATTATTGGACTCAAAATAACTTACTTATTACAACCGTGTATGCTATATTTTTGAAATTCCAAACACATAAGTGACAAAATTATGTTTAAAGGTCACTTAGAACATAGTATTTCATTATGTTGTGTTTTCATGTGATTTTATGACGTACTTATGAGAAGGGAATTTCCATTGAAAAAAATTAGGTCGTTACATTTTTCCCCCCTTATGAAATTTTCCCTCGAAATTTATTTTTACATTATAAGACAAAAATAGTTGTGGGTACTTTTCCTTCAGTGCTTCTCCTAGTTCCCATGTTTCCTCTTCATACTTATGGTTTCTCTATAGTACCTTGACCAAATGATTAGTCTTCTTTCATAGAACATTGTCTCTACGATCCAATATCTTCACTCGCTACTCCTCGTAAGAGAGATCATCCTCCAGCTATACCACCTATGTAGAGAGTGCATGTGAAGGGTCTGGTATGAACATTCTTAATAGAGATACATGAAAGGCATCATATACTTCCAACATGGTAGGTGGATGTGCCAGTCGATAATCCACAGCTCCGTATCTATCAAGGATCTCAAAAGGGCCGATATACATAGGACTTAACTTCCCTTTCTTCCCAAACCTCATGACCTTCTTCCATGGGGATATGCGTAGAAATACCATGTCTCCAACTTTGAAATCAAGGTCTCGAAGACGGTTATGTGTATAACTCTTGGGTCGACTTTGGGCAACCTTGATATGCTGCTGAATGATTTTCACCATCTCCACCACTTCTTCGAACATTTTAGGTCCGAGCTGCTTACGCTCACCGACTTCATCACAACATGATGGTGTTCTAATCCTTTTTCCATAAAGGGATTCATATGGTGCCATTTAGATGATCGAGTGGAAGTTATTGTTGTAGGAGAATTCAACTGGTGGAAGATGTTGGTCCCATCCTCCATTGAATTCCATAGAACATGCTCTCAACATGACTTCCAGTGTCAGAATAGTTTGCTAAGATTAGCCATCAGTTTGAGGATGATAGGACATACTGATGTTCAGTTCAATGCTCGGAGCATGATGGAGACTTTTATAGAACATCAAGGTGAATCTCAGATCACGATCGGATACAATATATTATGGTACTCCACGCAGCCTTACAACTTCATTGATGTAAATCCATGCAAGTTGATCAAATAAGAAGTCTGCTCAAACCGTGATAAAGTGAGTTTTCTTCGTAAGATGATCCACAATGACCCATATAGTATTATTTAATCTATAGGCCTTTGGATGTCTGGTGACAAAGTCCATGGTAATGTTCTCCCACTTCGATGTTGGTATGGGTAGTGGTTGCATCATCCCCTTAGAATTTTGTCTCTTAGCCTTCACTTGCTGACATACGAGGCACTTTGATGAATATTCAGCAATCTACCTTTTTATATTGTCCCACCACAATTTTTCTCAGAGATCTCGATACATCGTTGTTCTCCCTAGAAAGATAGAGATGTTCAAGATATGTGGATCATTCAATAGATCCTTCTTTATCTCTTGATTAAATGATACAAATAATCATGTCCTAAATCTTACAACTCCTTCCTCATCAATTTTGAAATTGGAGGATATCCCATTTTTAATAGCTTCCTCCCTTTTCTGAATTTTCACATCCTTTCTTTGAGCGTCCTTTATTTTTTACAAGGGGAATGGTTGAGTAATAATTTGATAAAGGAATGATGATGTTATTCCCTTAATGATTCCCATTTCCATACTTTGGAAATCTATTAAGATCAGATCCTTTTCAATTATCATAATTGATAATGATGTAGGATCTTTTCTACTTAGAGCATCCGCCACCTTGTTTTCCTTACCGAGATGGAAGTGGATTGAGCAGTAAAAAATCCATAATGAGATCTATTTATTATCGTTGGAACATATTAAGCTCTTTTAGTGTGAATATATATTTGAGAATTTTCTGGTCAGTATATATCTCACATTTTTTCCATAGAGACATTCCTGCCAGATATTCAACGCAAAGATAACAACCACCAACTCCAAATCATGCATGGGACATTTTTTCTCATGTATTTTCAGCTTCCTTGAGAAATAGGCTATCACTTTATATTATTTTCCTCAGCACACAGCCTAAGCCTTTCTTAGAAGCATCACTATACACCACAAATATTTCTCCACTTGAACGGAGTGTGAGTACTAGTGCAACGATAAGCCTCTTTTTCAACTCCTTGAAATAGTCTTCACATTATTGTGTCCAGAAAAAGTTTAATCCCTTCTATGTCTGATGGGTCATTATATTTGACAATCATGAAATGTTCTTCATGAATCATCGATAATAACCAGCAAGACCCAAAAATCTTTGGATCTCCGTTGCAGAAGTTGGCCTCGACCACTCTTCAAATTGCCTTCATCTTAGAAGGATCCACAGATATACCTTTCTTGGTGACAACATTCTCCATGAATGACACTTCCTCCATCAATAACTCACATTTACGGTAATTTTCATATAACTTATCCCTTAGAAAAGTCTTTAACACAATTTTCAAATGCTCCTCATTTTCTAACTTTCTCTTGGAGTATATCTGAATATCATCAATAAAGACCACCACAAATTTGTCGAGGTAGTCTCTAAATATTCTATTAATTAAATCCATGAACATTTATGGAGAATTAGTGAGTCTGAATGGAATCACTATGAACTCATAGTTTCCATACCTCATTCCAATGGTAGTCTTGGGAATATCTTCCTTCCTCACCTTTAATTGTTTATATCCCGACTAAAGGGACACCTTAGAGAAATAACCGGCCCTACGAAGTTGATCGAACAAGTCATCTATCCATGGAAGGGGATACTTGTTCTTTATTGTGATTTTATTTATCTCAAGATAATCAATATAGAGGCGCATTGATCCATCCTTATTCTTGATGAAGAGGACTGGAGCAACCCATGGGGAAGCACTCGGGCATATAAAACCCTTCTCCATATTCTGTTGTAACTGCTTCTTCATCTCTTCCAGCTCTACATTGGTAATTCTATAAGTTTTCTTTAATATTGGGATAGATCCACAGATATGTTAAATTGAGAACTCAACGTATCGATTAATAGGAAGACCATGCAACTATTTAGGGAATACATCAGTGTAATCCCTAATGATGGGAATGTCTTCAAGTATGATTCTCTCGTTTGTCTGAATAATTTGTGATAGATATGCTTGCCCATAAGGCAACAACATCCAAACATGAGTTGATTATTTGAAAGGAGATTCATATTCCTCCTTACATTTATAAATAATTGTAGGATGATTCGGGATGTGAAGTGTGATCTCCCTTTCCTGACAGTTGATATTGGTTTTGTATAAAGATAGCCAATCCATTCCCAAAATAGCATAAAATTTCACTAAAGAAAGTATGACGAGATTTTCTGGGAGGTTTAGTCCACAAACATTAACCGGGGAGGAGTTATAAACCATGGACACATTGATTTCCCCATTCGCTGTTCTCACAGATAACTTTTCCTCCAAATTTTGAGGTGGTTTTTAAATAGATCTACTAAACTTATAAGATATGAATGAATGCGTAGAACCATAATCAAATAGTATGTTAGTTATTCTTGATTTAATAACTAGAGTATCAGACACCATATCATTTTCCGGCTCCACCTCAGCAGTAGTGATAGTATAAGCCCTTCCTTGTTTCCTTGGAGGTTGTTGTTGATTGCCTCTAACAACACTCGTCTTAGGGTAATTGTTAAGATAATGCCCAAAATTCTGGTAGTTGTAACACTGCACTGTAGGTTGTGTGTTGATCTAAACCTTCTTTTCTTCTTCAACATTAGTGGAATTTTTCATATTCCTTTGGCAGTTCTTGACCAGATGACCAAACTTTCCGCATTTGAATCAATTCTTTGTTCCCGTGAGATAGTCACCAAGATGTTTCTTCCCTCAATTCTTGGAAAGGTAGAAGTGATGCTTCATTCCATCACGGGATTTTATTGATGAACCACCCTTGTTGTTCTCCATTTTCCACCTCTTGTCACTGGGCCCATGAGACCAATGAGAATCTCTAATCTCCATTTCAACCTTGAGGGCTCAACAGAAAATCTCCTCATAACTGTTAAAGTCTCAAATTTCCAATGCTTTTCGTAGACTTGACTTTAGTCTGCAAAAGATGTGATCCACCTTTCTTTCAGTTCTCATAATAAAGCCAGATCCATACATTACAAGCTTTGTAATGTTCAATTCATACACCCGATGGACTCATCTTCCTTCTACTTGAGTATAAAGAACTCTCTTTCCATCTTGAGATGGAGGGTTCGAGGAAAATATTTGTTGAAAAACATATTCTTTAATTCCTCCCAATATATAGAATCAATTTCCTTTTGGGACAATGTATTCTTGATCAGTGTCCACCACTAATCCGGTTCCCCATCTAACGATAAACTTCTATTACAACTTTCTCCTCTTCTGAGCCCTAGAGGACAGAGAATATCTTTTCAATAGAGTTAATCCATTGTTTAGTGAGGAGGTGATCAGATGATCTACGAAACATGGGAGGCCTTTTCTGTATGAATGATTATACAACAACCTTCTCTTTATTTGGAAGAGGAGGACGTTCCACCAGATTCATGTTTTTATTTATAACTCAACCTAGCTGAGAAAGTACAGCTATGAAGTTTTGAGCACCCACTTCCGTCACATTAGGCATATCATTAGGTAAATAATTACATTTCCTATCACATTGGTTGTTGCAACATGTTATTCTACTTTCGGCCATTA
Organism: Viscum album; assembly: GCA_963277665.1. Classification (NCBI taxonomy): domain Eukaryota; kingdom Viridiplantae; phylum Streptophyta; class Magnoliopsida; order Santalales; family Viscaceae; genus Viscum; species Viscum album. Next base: position 719,505,228 of record OY728145.1, on the reverse strand, counting down.
ACAAAGAAAAATAACATATAATTAGAGGTCTTGAATAATTAGCTATTGAGCATAACAAAAAATAAACATTGAACATAAATGTATAAACTTATAAAGAATAATTATATCCTTACTTGTGATTCCGTAGGTTTATATCTAGTTTATCTTAGATATATTTCTTAACATATGTTCTTATGGGATTTTTTTTGTCCCTTAATAACAGTTTTTACTAAGCTCGTGAATCTACCAAAACATATTCCTCGGGAGTGTCGTAACCAAGAGTGCATCAAGGCCTGTTGTTGTGCACCAATTCCGGTTCAAGTATAGCTCAATGTGGTGTTTTTGGGTTTTAACCCTAAATAAATCTATTCCAGAGCCACCTCTACCTACTCGTATCCAGACATGGATGTATTTTCTTGATAAACCACTCACTCAATACTCACCAAAATTTTCGAATGTTTTCTTATACTTAGTCTTATCCTTAAGGTTCCGACTAAGGTTCTATATTCCTAATCTCAAAAATAACTAGACCAACCTCTGATACCAACTATAGTGACCTGTTCCCTTTACATATAACATTTCTTGATTTTATTCATAATTAATCATCATAGTTCAATCCAAGGATCGTTATGTCTAGCGTCATGGAAGACTAGGTACATAAAACATAAAACATGGGGCTAAAAAACACTTCTTTATTTAATCTCCATAATGAGATTCTAACTTCCTTTGAGCCCTTACGTCTATATAGGGTACCCTGGGGAACACATGAACAAAGGGATGAGCTAAAAATCCCAGTAAGGGAATCAACATAAGGATACATCTTAAGCACATGAGTTAGGAGGCATGACATATTGATATCCAAAACATGGAACATATGAAATAATATCATATAATCATGGGATCATATAAACATGGAATCCTATAAATGTGGAAGAATCATAAAACAATTATTTATTACAGTTCAAGGCTAACCACCAATCCCATTTCACATTTCAGTATGGGTCAAGGTTAACCGCCAATCCTATTTCACATCGCATCTCAGGAGACATAACCTTACCCAATGCATCGGAGCACTATCTAGGCACAACCATATCAATACTTTCATGAATATTATATCAACATAAATATTCTTACCACATATACAATCCTACATAATCAACCATACATAAACACAAGCATACCCATACAAAGAATTGTGTACCACAATCATGAAAGAAATCATAACCAATGGGCGTATCATGAAAGTGTACATGTAAGGAAAGAATTAAAAAATACATATATTTTAATAGGGTAAAATAGTAATATAACATGGTAAGTGGTTTCAAATAGTAGTGACAACATATGATAACTTTATTTTAGAAACAATAGCACTAAAACATTTTTGTACGGTTTTTAGGAAAATACTATAGAGATTTTCAAATAGAAAATAGGAGAATCATTTATATAAAACCATAATTTAACCATGATGGTTTTAATAATAAATGAATTATTTTATATATACAATTATTTATTTCAAAAAAGGATATAGTGCTCTTGAAATTGGGTAACCATTCGAGAAGTTCCCCTAAAATAGGGCTGCCTATAGGAAAGTTCAAAGGAGGGAATCTATTAAAAACATGTATATCCGTGAAAGAAAGTGATGAAAGGGTATTAATATTAGAATATTTTATAAATAACCATATTTCAAGAAGATTCACACAAATAGATATGATAACACCATTTTGAAAGCAAGGTAAGGCAACTGGAAAGAACAAAGAAGGTTCTGGTAGAATTTGTTATGGTTTTATCGGCATGGTGTCGAGTGTAAATAAGAGGGATTGATGAGAAGTAAAAGGGGTTTATAATCACTTATAAATCAAAAGGGAAGTATGGTGGAGGTGTGAAAACATACCCCATCACTTTTTATTACACAAAAAAAAAGTATATCATAGAGAACAATCATGATTAAGAGTTAAAAAGAGAGGATCCTTTACCTTAAATCCGTTGGTGTTCTCCACTTGTTATTAAAGACCTGAATAAAAAAATTAGGCTTATTAATTAATATTTCTGGAACCTATTATATATTTAATTGATTTATTATAACCCTTTTTAGTTCAATCAATTACATTTTTATTAGTTACGAGGTTCAATTTCATAGTTCGAGCTTGTTTGTTTACTTGGTTTTAAAAGATCAGTTCACTTATATTCAAGTTTGGATAAACATTAAAGATGAAGTTTGTTGTCTAGAATTTAAGTTATATTCTATTAGTGAACATAGAAGAGATTACATGGTTTAAAGTTTAAGTTGGTAATTTATAGTGAAGTTGAATTATTATTTTAAACCATAGTGGAAACCATTTTTGTTAATCGATGGGTTTGATTACCAAGAACATGTTTTGTTTTTATAACTTAATACCATTTGTAAAAAAAGAATACAGAACTAAAAATAGGATATATTACATATATAATAATCTGGGTAAACCATAACTCAAATGGTTTCATGACCAGATTTAAATATTATAATAGAAATTGATAAATTGTTGTCCTTGATTGTGCTAAATTAGGACATCTCAAAAGGTGCTTTCATTTTTTTCAAGTAAAAGGGTGGGGAAAGGAGAAGAGATAATGAAATATCCCATTATCATGAAATAATTGTAGTAAATGTATGTTTCTGGATTTATTATACTATTATGGTGAAGGGAGGTGAGGAATGAATCAAAAAATAAATAAAACTTAAAAGAAATGTTGGAGTTGGAAAGTGGAATTTGCCTCTTGAGACTTCCTCCTCTGAGAACCTCTTAAGGGGAGAGGTTTTGGTATTTTGAAGAGGCTAGGTGATTTTGGACATGGGGTAGGATCTTAGGGAGATATTTGGGTATAATAATGGAAAGTCTCAATACTTAAGAGGAGTGAAGAGAAGAGGGAGTGAAGGGGGGTTTTTATAGTGGAGGAGAGGAGGGATTTCATAATATTATAATCATTAATTTATTATTTTTCACAAGACATAAAATAGTAAGTATTCAATGAAAAAGAATAGTAATTTTATCATGTGATCCCAAACCAAGTTGTCTAACATCAGTTTAACATCATCAAAGACTCAATAAACCACTTATTTAGCATTTATTGTAAATTATCGTATTTTAGTTTTCATCAAAAAATCTAGTATTTCAGAAAAATCCCAAAAATTCACCATAACAATTTTTTGACGTATAGAATTAAAAAATGAAGTCCATTTTTCAAAATTAATTTTCAAAATATGATTATTTTAATATTTTATTAAAATAATAATTTATTATAAAAACCAGTTTTAAAGCATTCCTTAACTTGGGTAGGTTACTATTAATTAGGGAAGGTTACTATTCACTAGAAATTATGTTTTCCTTATTGGACTCCAAAAAACCGACATGTTAAAACTGTGTATGCCAGTTTTTGAAATTCCAATCACATAATTGACAAACTTATGTTTAAAGGTCACTTATCACTTATTATTTCATTATGTTGTGTTTTCATGTGATTGTATGATATACTTATGAGAACAGAAATTCCATTGAAAAACATTGGGTCGTTACAATGTGAATATGGATATTATTATGGGTTGGTATCCAAATAAAATAGTATTCGAGTTGCACATTTTACATTGGATAATGGAATAATATCATATATGTTTTGTGGGATAATTTTATAATGAAGCCCCTAAGACTTAAATTACAAGTAATTGAAATATATTCATTTCATCTAAATATTTTGAGGAGGGTTTTAAGGTTGCATATTTGTTATTGAAAATTTATATGGTATTGATATTTTATCAAGACGTATATGAGTAAAAAAATGTACTATGATTTATCTAGGTTTTCCTAGGTTATATGATGATGAAAATGATAGTTGTGAATACATATGTGTATAGGAAACTAAAACATAATGGTAAAAATATTAATAACCATGACATGGAGCATGGAAAAAATTAATTGTCGATACTGAATTGGGTAAATTACCTTCTCGATGAGTAATATGGGGTATTCACTAATCCCATGAGACTCAAACATAAGAATTCAATAAGAGATATTAATTTCTGGAAGAGGTAACGTTTGGAACCACTATTATAATATGATATTTTGGATGTTTATACTCTAGATATGGAAAATTTTATAGATAATACACTTAATAAAAAGTACCATGGTCAATTATTGGAGGTGGTTCAGATGTAATTGGGATATTTTTTATTAGACAATGTGGAGGAAAGATATTCTTATTACCATTAGTTGACTATATTATCCCCTATAATTCTTCATCAGATAAAGGATACCAAGATTAATGATATTAATTGTATGGTTCTTATGATATTTTATTACCTATTAGGATGCAACTGAGAAATTTTCTAAAGGAAAGAAACATGTTATCCTATTCCTTGGATGGATCATGATTTCTTATTTAAAGAATTCGATGGTTTTTAATGTTTTCTAAACCTCTACTTTATTGGGAAATCTGAAAATGATATTGATGAATCAAGATTTTAATAATCAATTTTTGTGGTCATGCATGAAGAAATGTGTGTCTATGTTTATATAACAATTCCTTGCATGTTTGTAGGTAAATTTCAAGCACTAGATTACCCTAGTTCTTATCCAAAACCTTGAGATTATAGAGTGGATGATTTATAGTATCTTGATCTATTTGATGACCAGACATCCATAAATTTTTAAAAGTCATCAAACTATTTGGGATATTGTTTATTGTCTAAAAAATTCACTCAATTCATTTTAATTAAGGAAAATATTTTAATAGAGATATTGGGAATTTTATACATTTACATGATCATATAATTACATTAAATACACATGATTATTATATCAGGAAAAAAGTTCTATTTTTTTCATCCCAGTTATCAGGACGTTTATAAGCTGTTTTTTGACACAATTGTGTTTGATAGTGAATTTTAACCACATGTAAAATGGTTTGAATGATAGAATTATAAACATTCTTGTGAATTGTTGTGAAATTGTGTGATTAAATTTGGATGGAGTCAGTCTGATCATGTACCCTTACTAAAATATTTGTATATAAATTGTTAAAAAACTATTATTCACATGTATCCTTTTTAGACATTATATGAGTGACCATTTATTTCAACCAATTACTATATAGATAATGGTGAGAAATTTATTTTATGTCCCATGATGGTTCAGTTTATACTATATATTGGGAATGTGATTCTAGATAATTTTAGGATAACCATGAGCTATTAGAATTCCTAAAGGAATAGACGATAGAGTCCCTCATATCTAAGTTGGGAGAATAAAAATTCCCAAAGGTATCATTATGGTATATATTAAAGATGATTGGATGGGGATGTAAACTATAACTAATTTTCATTGAGAAGTTTTTTATTTTTTGTATATTTGTTAAGGTTTATAATCACAAAACGTTGCATCTTTAAATGGACGGGGTGTAAAACATTTTCCATGTTTCATAGATGAGGTGGTATGTTCATGTTCTGTCACATTTTTTGGGGTGCTATAGATATAGATAGTGACAAAAACATTATTAACTAACTATTGAATATACAAGATTGGCTATAGAATATCCAATAATCATGATATATTCCCTTGATCATTATTTTGGTCTAAATTGAGAACATTAAAAATATTTCATGGGAGAAAGATACTTAGATTCAAATAAAGTTCCTTATCCTTATCAAATGAGTTAGTATTTTTTGGAAAAATATATTGGATATTTGGAATGATGTATTTACCAAATTTTTAGTATATCCTTTTTAAAATAATATTAAAATTATTATATGTGGACATGATGTTGGTTAATTTTTATTTGAATCGTTCTTCTTTGAGATTAATTAATATATTCATATACCTTATTTTTATCTACATAAGTGTTAATAATTATAATTTATTAATGTGTTACAATATTATTATTTTGACATTATGTTTGTGTCAAAAATAGGCCTATTTTCTAAAAGGGGTATAATTTTCAAAGAAAGTCTTTGAACCCAAATATTGAAAAATTCACGCTTTAATGAAAATAAAAAAATTATTTTTTTAAACTTTTTTTGGAAGTTATTTGGAAGTTATGTGACTTGATATATAGAATATGGAATGTGAATAAAAATGTAACTATAAAATTTTTATTATTTTAACCTCTGAAAATATCCCAAAATTTTTATGAAAATTCAATCATTAATTAAATTTAATATGTTTTTGGAATAAAATTATACTAACTTTTAAATTCATTTAAGTAATGGTTCTTAATTAGTTTATTCATTTCTAAATTATTTAGTACACAATTCAGTATTTATTTTTTTGGTCAATGTTTGCGTGAAATATATTGTTAAATATTTTTAAATGGAAATTTTCAGCGAAAAAAGATGAATAAAATTTATAACGGGTTCTAGAAAGTCATTTAAACACAATTTAATTGCCTTGTGTCTAATGAATGATGATGGGTAATTCCTTTCCTATGATTAAATTAATTTTTTTAGATATATATAACATTAATTATATAAATTATGGACTAATATTTGATTAACATTGATGTTCAGGAACTTATATAATAGTTCCCTCTACTGGAGTCATGCAAAGGTATAACCCTCACATAAAGAGAAACTGAGATTATCCTTGCTCACATAATATTCACAATAGAACACAAATTGCCTCAATTAATGTGAGTAGGATATTCTAGATATCATATGTGATATTTAATAGTATTCATGTTACATTCTATCCCCTCACACTAGAATAACCAACATCTGAATATGGAATGTCATCTTGATTGGAGAATACTGTTAATTGAAATTTACTGGCATGAATATAATAATAAATTTAAATTTAAAATTTGGTTATATGAATTGTCCTTTCCAATCACTCATTTTAGACCCACTCCTTATAAATAAGAAGCTATGTATAGTTTATTTTTTTTCACCAGTTTCCATCTACAACTGATTTTCATCTATCAAATTTGGTTAATCTGAAGCCTAAGCGATATAAAACCAAATTATATGATAAAGTATAGGAAATATAATAATAAAAAACTAAATAAACAGGATGTTCTCAGATAATTAAAATTATCACCGAACCCATTTGTTATGTAGTCTAGACCATTCTCAAAATTTTAGTATAGCAGTTTCAAACATTGATCAAGAAGAAGTTCATCTCATTTATCATAATACTTATAGTGGAACATCTAGGAAATGAATATTTACCCAATATTTTCCAAATATTAATGAAATTAATATGTTAAAATGAAATAGGGTAACCTAAAGAACATTAAATTTATAGGATATTGAATAAGAGAAGTGTTTTTTATAAAAAATATTTTATTTTTAATTCGACACAAAATTCTCTAGAAATGATGGAGACTACGAAAGTATAAAAACAAGAGAAAACCCAATATATGTAATGTTCCTGACTGAGGTATTAACATAGTAAATCTATTATAGATTACTTTAATTTTTTTAATGTTAATATTAATTAAAATTCAATAATATTTTTGTTTCATATGATTGTTCTACATCTATTATTATGTAATATAATTTTCATTCATTATAACTATATTAGATCACATGAACTATAGATACCCCCAAATTCAAATATCAGACTCCATATTTCATCTTTGATACTATATTGAGTGGGATAAAAGTTAATTAGTGGTTATCTTCTATCACTTTCTATTTACTAGTATGTTCATCCTTTTGTTAAAACTATTTTTCCTCCGTAAGTTTTTTATAAATTTGATAATGGTGGTGCATTGTGGATAAGGGGATGTATTGTATTTGTTGGAGCTATTTGTTAGGAAATTTGATGAGTCATTTCAATGTGCTCATTACATTTTTACTACCGAGGTGGTGGGATGGATATGCATTGTAAGGTTTCCCAAGTGCAGTATGTACCAAAACATAGATAAAGGTGACTGATTAATGATTGGTTATGAATTTATTATTCTGGGAGGTTGGGTCTCCTATATAATAAAACAAAAAGTTGATATACCTTTTGACCATTCCTTTTAACTCAATATTTTTTCTTTTATTTTCACAATTCCCTTAAAATTTAATGTTATTTTCATATCCTATAACAAAGTATTTAAAAACCTCTAAAAATATAAAAACGTGAAAATAAAGGTTATTTTTTATATTGCGGTTGTATGAGGAATACAATGGTAACAATCAAAGTTGTTCTTATGAGATTGTAATTTTATTTTAAGAAAATGACATAAAACCTGACACATCATAATTTTGATTCATTATTTGTTCACAGCGATATTAGCAGTCATTCTTATAAATGTTTTTAAATTTGTATATTTTTTATAAAAATACATAAAAAATTGTAATTTAACTTGTGCTCAACCTCAAATATTCTTGAGAAAATGGATTTTTATAATAAAATATATCTAGGGATTTTGAGGATCCACAACAAAAGTGGAGGTGTTTAAAGAGATCATTAAAGATATCAAAGTATATATAGATCATTAGGATAATGAATATCTGACTAGGGATATTAAAAAACTATTTAGTTAATTTTGAGAGTTTGAATATGTTGCATAAAAACCATTTCATCGTTTTCATTTACCTATACTTATTGAATATGAAAACCATGATGTTGATGATAAACTTGATGTTCCTGTAATGTATAGTTATTATGACTACATGACGGGGGAAGTCAGAGAGAAACAGGAGACTCATGCTGAATAACTCGAGAGAGATGATTGAAATCAAGATTCTATTTACCTAACAATTAGTTAAATCTACGTTATAATTTATTATTCCTATATTTCATCCTATAAATATATTTTATTAGAGTGTTGATTGAAAGAATGTGATGTAATAGAAGTAGTAATATTTAAATAAAAGCTAAAATTTCCACTACCATCTCTAAAATATTGTAGCAATATCTTTGTATATAAATAATCAATCAAAAATTAATATAGTTGATGGAGATACAATTCCTTTGGATTTATTTAATTAATATATTGATGAAAATCATTACAGACATTTACTTCCTTGTACAAACATTATTGAATTTTAAATTGCGATAGAAACCAAAGAATATGCCTAAAATTTTAAATTAGATTTGGAAATGGATGAAAATAATAAGGGATATTTAGACATGAATATTTGAATAGAGTTGGATTGAATAAATTAATGACCTAACAAGATAGGACTAGATGGAAATCAATGACTGATAATAGAAAATAAAATCACATTAGAAAATATAATTCCTCAAACTATAGTAAAAGGGGCCCCCTATATCCTCATTAAAACCCTACATAGGGACGCATAATAAATTGGAAAATGGGTGGTTACTATAAATTTACATTTATGGGACCTCCAAGGAAGAATTAACGAATTAAAGGTAAATTTAACAACCTATATTTTTTTGTTCTAGCCTAGGAAACAGAATCTGCAAACATATTGGAGGGTCGTCTCAAGGATATCCGTCAATGGAAAATAGAAAATATAAGACCTACATGGGATTTTACTCATGATATCTCTTCTCTTACAATTTATATGGTCATATTAACTTTACATGAAATATGATCCACCTACTGCAATAAAAATTAATCTTATCTATAATTTATCTTATATTTTAAAACTTGAACATTCTTTAACTTCATTGAAACATGTTCCTCAGGTTTTTAAGAAATGATACTCAGTCCAAGTCCATTTGTCACCATATTTTACTTTTAATACACGTAGATGTTGATTTATATTATAATCTAAATGAATATTTGTGGATTGAAGTAAAACTGGTGTTTTAGTACTTCCAGAGGGTGGATTTGAGTCATGTTGTGGCTTTTTTCCATAATGTTCTAAACTCTTCCATAATCATAATTTTTTCTACATGGGAATGTGAGGAATATTATGAAATGTATTATCCCTTAAATGGAAGATGATATTTTGTCTTATTTTAATTTAGGTGAAATGATATAGAGAGGATAATTCCACCAAGGTAGACTACAACTCTTCTAACCTATATGAAGGTAGTTTACAAAAAACCAAGATGAAATGTTCCAATTTTAAGAGATGATCAAAATCCTTGTTTAGAATAGTTGGAAAGGATTCAAAAAAAATTCCATTTGAGAGGATCTTCTCAATCTCACAACAGAACTATGTTTTTTCCTAATAACTCTGGTAAATTAGTGGGATTTCTAGTGTTTCATATTTCCAATGCATTTAATAAGGAGAAATGTATTGGAAACATTATTCCCCAAGGGATTTTTATACAGGGTGGATATAAATAATCAGTTTTTAAAATCACCTAAACATTACATTGTACATAAATTGAAAAAAATAGATAATATAGGTTGGAAAGATGTTTTTCTATGGTTGAATAAGAAAAACTATACTTGTATGAATCTATAAGAAAGTGTTCATGAATTTCATATAATGTGGATGAGTTAATCATTGGAAGACTTTTTGTATATAGTTCTATAAAATAATAAAATTTGACTCTAATAAGGATAATCATAAATAAATTTTATTTTATTCTGGTAATAAATAGTATAAATATGAATATCCTTATTGTATTGATAATCCCATTAAAAGAATAATAAGTCTGGGAAATTTGAAGGTAACTCTTAGCTCCCCAAACACAAGATAACTGGACTATTGAGTAAGGGATTATGAGCAAATACATGTGAGGTATCAATTTATTCTTGTTTGGATCAATAATGTAGTAAACCTTAGGAGAAATGTTCTCCTGATGAAATTATTCATACACTTAAAATAGACACCATATTAAAAATAAAATTTGTCGAAGGATACTTAGGACAAGAATCCATAGAGAATTTTAATTAACATGAAATTTCCTATGTCGGTAAATAAAAAATTATAGAATATTATCTCGATGAATATAGATATATTTCACTAAGATGTAAAATAGAAACATCAACCAGAGTAACTGGAGGGGGAGTAATAAGGAACTCTTCAGATCTCTTAATTCATTAAAAATATAGAATTAATAAAAAGGAAATCCATACCAAGGTTTCATATTATGAAGATTAAGAAATGTTTTGTGTGGTTACTCTTCATAATGAAATCAATTACAAAAAATATGGATGTATTAATTCTAAAAATCATAATATAATTTCTATATTAAATGAGGGGAAGATCTATACAGAGGTGTATCTCCTTTTTTATTACAAGATGGGATAATTATTTCAGGATATTATTCATGAAGATCATAGGTGGTGTAAATATATGATTTTATGAATTCTAAAAAGGATAGAAGTTTATAATAATTAAATGTCTTATTCAAAAAGTTTATAATTCATCATTGAGTCTAATATGAAACTTTTTTGGGTCCCTACTCAACCCTAAAAATGTATATATCTTGAAAATGAATTAAAATATAACCAAAATGAAGGATTAAGGATTATTAAATCACATAATTTTTTTAGTTTATTTTGTACAAGAAAAGATGGATAAAAATAAATATATTGTCTTGTTTAATATTAATGTTGGAATAAAATCATTTCAAGGTTGTCTGATTCCATTGAATAACATCATCCATTTGAAATCCTTCAATTTCAATCATTTTTATCTTTCTAACCTATTTATTTTTTTGGAAACTGAATTATATATTCTATATTTAATTCATTATATAAAACATGTTATGTGTGGGAGAATAGTATAATAATATTTTTATAAATTTTTTAGGAGTTGTGTGTTGTTTTAATTTTTAATTTTTTGATTTTTTAAATAAATCACTATAAAAAACTAAATTTCTTCATAAAATTGCATTTTTCATAGATTTTTTAAAATAAATAATTAGTTCAAAACTATATAGATTTTAATTATTATTAAATTGATTTTAAATCCTCTATTTAAAACGAAGATATTTTATGTTAATTGGTTAATTATTAAACCAATTTGAAAAAGTACTGACTAAAATCATACTTTCCCAGCCTAAGTGTTTTTTAAAAATATTTTACATATTATTTAATTTCACATTTTTCGTCAATGTAATTAGATATTTTATAATGTATCGAACAAAATACTTTTAACTATATCAAAGATGTTAGAGACAATAAATTAAATAAAATATATATTGGTAAACATTTTTTAAATTCCATTTTGAAAAAGAAAAATTATTTTGTTGTTTCATTATTTACATATATATTTTAAACCCCCATTAGAAAAATTAAAATTTTATTATCAATATCTACAAAACTCTTATACAATATGCATTATTTCATGTAATGAATTTTTAAGGGAGGGGGATGATTACTAGGATTCACGGTGGGATATTTCTGTTGTTGGGAAGATGATTTGGTATGCCAAATTTTTATCTATAAAATATTCCAAACATTTAATTGGAATGAATTTCTTTCAAATTTCACTTTATCATAAAGAAAGTTAATATGAAAAACACATATAATAAAATATTTGTACAAAAAAGTGTAAAAAGATGGGATAGAGGAAGAGTCATTCACTGTTTGTCGAATAATAAATTTATTGGGATTTAGTAATAAAGATACATTATGTGGGATACATTTTTAGTCATATATACAGATTTAAGAATGATGCCTCATATTAGTCCTTTTATTTTCACATCTATACCATCCACCATAAAAATAAAGAGCCACACTTGGAAAATCCATTCAGATTGAATCATTTTATGAATCTATTATATGGAGTGACTTTGTTTGGGGAAAACTAATGGGAACAATACGAGAACATAAGAATGATAAATTATATATAGAAAATACCTTTATTAAAGGCAAAATAAATAAGGATGGTAGGTATAAAATGTGGATAAGAACTAAAATGATATAGAATGAATTTTGTAAATAGTAAAGAAGTAGGTGTTTTATGCTCATTTAGGAATGATGATATTTTTTAAGTTAAGAAAAATGACGAGTGATACCATTAATTTATTAATAATTATTCATTACCTTGGAATAAAAAAGTTTAATAGTAGTGTATTCTTTTAAATTTGTGTGAGTGAATGTCTGTGAAACATAAAAATATTTTTATATTTTCATAGAATATATCGAGATAACTGTAAAATTGTGATTTATTTTATCCTATTTAACTAGTTTTTATACTAAAATTAGATTAAATACTAAATGGATTTAAATCATCATATTTAATTGATTAATTCATTTTTTAAATATCTAGAATCAAAGACAACATTTATTCCATTTTTCTGTAAAATTTATATGTGAAATTGAAATAATGAATGATAAAATCAAAATAATCAAATTATGTGTATGAATAAAATTTATTTACAGATTTAATGTGTCAATAAAATAAAAATTTATAAGTATTTTTATAGTGAATTGGATAGAGTAAAACATTATATAGGATTAAACTCACTATCTAGAGCATTGAGGAAGATAATCTCTATGGATAATTAACTAAATCATATAAAATGACTTATCCCTTACCTCACATAAGATTCCCATATGATAGAATCATTTGTGGAATAAAAATTTATTATGGACAAATAATCCATCCTAGAACACTTCATAATCACACTCCACCACTAAAACCCTTTTTTATGATGATCAGGTTATGTCGGCTACCTAATGTGATATTAACAAGGACTAATATAATATTAATTCCCTGGTAATACCACACCTTATGTCAAGATACAATGTCTCATAATTATTAAATGGTCACAATTCTAAAATATAATTTGATGAAGCTAATGTTTTAATATAATACCTATTGAGATTATTGACTTAGCCATTCTGGGTGCTCACATAAAATTCAATCCATACTAAGTGACAATGTAAGGTGGTTCCATGTGTTCAAATTTTACTCTAGGTATGATCTATAACTGCTTTATGTAATTTAAATTAATATAAATTTATATTAAAAAAAATCCATTCTTGAGTATGGTAAACCTAAAAATAAATTCTAGATTACATTTGAAGTTATTATATCTTTATATAATTCTCCTAACAAACATTAGTAGAAGTATCAAACTTATTTAATAAGAGTTGAATGATAGATCCAAATATATATACATATGAATTTGAGATCCTTCAAAAAATACCTATATTATAAATTTTATTCAACAAGGCATTGTTAAAATTAGTTTAATTCTCAATCAAAATAATTTGTTAAAATATAATAGGGGAAACAGAATCCACACTCCATAATATTTATAATTTTCATTCTCATACAATTATGATAGAGAGTGAGGAGATGTGTAATTATAGGATTCAACTTCTCTTATCCAATTTTTTTTATATGCTCTTCCTTATATCAAATATTATTTCCCTCTAGACACTTTTTATTCACTTAATATGTGAAGAGTAATGTAGATCAAGGGATAAATAGAATATGGTTAAGCTGGGTGTTGGTATGGATGATTCTATTGTTGAGTTTTTTCATTATATCTTCACTATGAAGGAGGTGGAACATATATATATATATATATCTGTGTGTGTGTGTGTGTGTGTGTGTGTGTGTGTGTGTGTGTGTGTGTGTGTATGTATGTATATATATGGTTTTACCTATGTTTTTAGTCCCAAAATAATGATAGAGAGGGGAAATAAATAATTTTTTTCGTTGATTACTGGGTGAGAGGGGATAACTTCATGATAATGAAGTACACATTCGACATACCCTACGTCATGCCCATTAACCATAACATTTAATTCATTTATTTTATTACATGTATTAAATCTTATAAATATTTATATATTCTAAAAATTAATATTTCAGAACAACAAAAAATATTAATAATAGGGAAGTACAATGAGTACTTAGGTTAAACTCCTAATGGGAAAACATAGGGACATATACAATGATATTAATATGATATTGTAAATTTATATTTTAATATCCACGATATAGGGAGAATCAAGGTTCAATATAGTGGTGACATAGAAACATAGATTCATTAACCACCAATTTTAGTTAGCCTTGGTGTATAAGAAAGAATAAATAATCGAGTTTAGGAGGGATCATGATCCCAATTTTAAAGAGGGTAATTATATGGTCATGTTACAGAAAAAAAATTATTTATCTATGTAATATGAAATTTTTACTCTATTGGTAAATTAGAATTAAAAAAATTACATAACCCATGGTGAAAGAAAAATTAATTAAATTAGCATATTCATATCTTTATATAATGGATGTATTTTATCTCGTCACCCATTCATGGTGACATCCATTATGGAGATGAAAGTGGTGACCAATGAATGCAAAATGATCAATGGTCATTGAGAAATAAAAATAAATGTATAAATTTTTTAATTTATAGTGTTCCTTATTCTCCATCATCCTAAATGAATATATTTTAAAAATAAAATAATTAATGATAAACAACTTCTTATAGGAAACTGATTACAATTAAAAATTTTAAAGATAATATTATTTAATTAATTATTATTTCCTCTCTCAAGGAACACACAATGAATAATTTCATCTTGTCCTAAATTTATAGTTCTGCCGACGGTGATTTTTTTAGAAATTTTATTTCATGGAATATTTAATCCTTTAAATTGAAATGTGATTGAATAATTTAATTATATTAATATTACAATAAAAAATGAATAACATATTTTTACATCAATTATATTTCACCTCTTATAATAATATTTTTTCAAAAAATTATTTTTTCCAACATGCGTTAAAAATGGAGATAAATAATCTCAGATTTTAATGAATTTTTGTTTCATGAGATTTACTTAAATTATTTTATTTGCATGGTTTTATTATAGTATAATATTATCAATAACTATATTTCATAAAATTAATATTTGATAAATTATTTACATGTTAAATAATCAGGATGTGAATTTTTATTAACTATTTAGATATTATTCCACCACATGTAGTGATTTATTCATATCTCATATACTAATTATTAATTGGTGTTAAGAAAGATCCCATACATCGGTGTTGAGGTGTTCCTACATCAACATCTATATTATATTTCATTAATTATCCCATTATTTTATCTTTTGTTTAACTATGATCCACAATGCTTAAATAGAGAATAGAAGAACAGTTTGATGATTCAAGAGCATGGGGTTGATAATCTAATGTGTTTCCATAGGGATTTAATGAAAATAATTATTAAGATATAATAAATGATTATATGTGGATATCTTTCATCTTATTGAGGTGTTATTGTGTTCCTATGTGTATTACTGTCATTTTTTACCAGTAGAATGACCAATGGATGATGGAGAAATGTGTTTCTTGGAGATTCATGTGATAATGATTTTTAATTCACATGTACACATAATCTAACAGTAAATTACACATTCCCTATTTTTATTTTTGATCTGTAGTGTTAGGATTTTTATAACCGAGAGATATCAAAAAATATAATAACATTTCACACATAGTTTGTCTCATTGTAGAGATCCTAGACATGTTCTCCCTGAATAATCCTAGATTATAAAAAATACATACATAAAATGTTCCTCGTCAAACATTCAATATACCATGAGGGTAGATCAACATGTAAAAAATGTAATTGACCAAAATCCATATTTGTATTTCATATAGAGTAATCCACTTATACACCTTGTATATCATGGTTCAACATTACTTGTTCATCCAAAAATTATATAACATATATATAATAAAAACACACAATTCCTTATATATTTGTAATGGTTAGTAATTTACATTTTACCCAAGAATGTATATTAACAATGCTATATACCCTTTTTAAGTTTACTTTATAGGATTTAAGATGTTGAAATACATGACTATCTTTTCAAAAAATACCTAAAAAACTTATACCATACTAAACATGATACACAATTATATATATAATGTATTTTATAGGATTTATCAGTTACTTGAATTTTTGGACATATGAGTAGTCCTTCTATATATATTTTTATGAAAGGAAAAAATAAAATTTCCTTGTAAACTATATGTTGTTCACCTCTTGGGGTACACATATCACAGATCTCAACTTTTTTTAAGAAATTACATGTGACATGACAGAAATTTGAACTATATATAGGGCAAGGAACTCCCTAATTAGTTAGGTAATATCACTCCATGTATGGGGTTTGTGTATTCTACTAAAAATTTACGAATTATAGGGGATTTTACTCTATATAAAAATGAATTTTAGGTACTCCCCCATGTGTGGAGGTATGGACCTCCGTTAGTTGATACAATAATTACTTATGTGTCAGGAAAGGGTACTCAATAAGTGGATCAAACATTCCATTATAGGTTTTGTAATTTTACTCCACATTAAAGTGGGTTTTGTATTCACTTGATATATTTACATATATTATTCAAAATAGAACATTCCATCACAATTGATGCAGAGTGGTGGAATTGATTTTATGAAGGTAAGGGTACCCAAGTGGTAGTTCTAGGGATGAATTAAAATCCAATTAGAGATGAATAAAAAATATTTTATTCATATGGATAAATACCTAATTGTATATGTTTATCTATTTTCTATAAAAAAATATATTAACCCAATTTGATAAGATGACTTAATTATATACTTTTCTATTATTATTTTTATGGAATCCTGCTCTATTTATTTACGTTCACCCAGATAAAGAATTTATTACATCACATGTTTGGTTTATAAAAATGATTAATCATTCATTTTTTGAGTTATTTATGTGTCTTCAATTTTTTTAGTGAATAATGTTAGTTATTATCATTTTCAGCGCCTACTACTTGCAGTGCTCATGTTAGGACACAATGTTTCTCTATTCGTACTTTTTGAGGTCAACCATTGTCCTTGTCATTAGGCTGTGTGATTTTAAATATTTATTGATTTTGGGTTGTATTATATGTTTAGGATATTAGTAAGAATATCTTGTATTATTTCATATTATTTGATAATTTTTATGATCCTTCAATGTAATAACTATTTGGTTTTGAATATATTTATAGATTTATATGGTAAATAATTCTATGAGTGTGCGAATCCTTTATGGATTTTTTTCTATAACATGGAATTTTGAAAGAAAACATAGCATAGTATCATTGATCTACTAATTTCCAGGGTGGGTTATTTGGAGTTATTTTGTTTCATGGTCACTTATATCATACTTAATAGAATTACAATTCTTGGCATTATGTTATCTATACATACTCTAATTATTATCTAACCATTATCAAGTTTCCCAAATATGGTTTATAATCTCTGATATGTTACATAAACTAATAATACCTAACTCCCCTTCCTATATCCAACATAGTGAAAATTTATATGAACTACCATACGAACCATCAAAAGTAACAATCAGAATCAATGCCCTTAAAATATTTCTGTAAGAAAAGTAAAGAAACATGAGATGATTCTCCAGTGAACAACCTAAATCCTGGAAATATGATCTAAGAATATACTCTAAGATCAAAAGATATTCTTAATAAACCCATCAGTATGATGATGGAATGACATTCTCAAATTCTCTTGAGAATCAAATAGATTATACAAAACCTACTATAAGTGAGACAAGAATCAATTATCCATCTTAGAAATTATACACATTGATAAACATTAAATATTTACAACCTCACAAATATATAAACATATAAAATGATAAATGGAATATGACACCCTAACCATTTGGAAGGGTGAATTCATATTCAAAAATCCCAAAATAACCTATATTATATATTTTTTCTTTCTGGAATCACTGATAACCCATTAAAAATTAAATGGTCATATAACCCCTCTTCTACACTAGAATGGGCAATGACTGGACAAGCTCTATGGGTCTCTTGTACCCAGCATTAATTTATAGACAAGTGATGCATTGTGAAAAAAGTCCATTGTATGTTGTTTCATTGTTTTAATCTATTACTGCATGTGAATATCATTTTTCATTACTTTAATACATTGGCAAAAATTTCATATAGAGGAATGAAAATCCCACATATGTACCTCACAAAATATCATAACGACCCCTACATGACCATATACAAAAATAAACCTATTAATATTATGTGACCAATAATGTGCAATTTTACCACCATATATAATATCCCACAAAACATGGTAATTAGATTTAGATAACTGAAATTCTTATACCCTCACCAAGGGTGAGGATGCAATACTCCACGATGTAAGGGTAAATGTACCTCGGTACTCTTGAATGGGAAGGTGAATATTAGTAAAGAGTCTTTTCCTTTGCTTTTTAATGTTATCAACCTATAATACCTATAACAATGTATTCATACCGTGTAAATTGGAATCATCATTACCCATCACATGGATATATTCAATTATAATGTTAAAAAATTAAATATACTCAATACCCTCTATACATGTATTATTTCTCTTAGAGAGGAGATATATCATAGGCTCTTGTATGGAATATATATTATAATTCAATATTTGGGAATTTGATAAAAATATAAGATCAATTATCACAAAACCATCCCTAAAAAATGATAACAATTTGGATAGTTATACTCATGTGATGGAAAATTTCTAGATATATAAAAATAATTTAACCATCCAATTTATAATGACTCTTAAACCAACCGCTAAAGTATCACAATATTGGATTTACTCTTTACTGAGATGAGGTTAGGTAAAATAAAATGTGTACTTCATCCAACCCATTAGTTTCTAGAATATTATATTATAATTATCATACCATATGAACATTACAAACTTCATTTTTAGGGTGTTTAGTTGTGCTTCTAATAGATAAAAGTCCTCAATGGATATCCCACAATAGCATAAAAATAGGAATTCTATGAATTGTAAAAATATTATTATGATCCTCCTATGAATATGGGACCTAAAACGTCTTTGGTTTCACAATTATACATACCTTTGATAACTCATTAACTATGAAATAAACCTCTATAATCAAAAAGTAAGACTTTAAAAACATTGTACATACCTTTTTCTCTCAACTTCTTCCCTAAAAAATATCCAAATTCAATGAAAAACCCACCATTGAATGATAGTTTCTGTTAATATCATTAGTATAGTGAAATCAAAAATAATCATGTCATGGATGAAATATATGATTCCTCATGTATACAAATACATGTGGAAATTTTTTTTGATTGAATAATATTGTAAGATACATTTATAATCCATAGCTAGTCTTAAATATATTATAGTGAATGACATATATTCAAACATGATACTAATGATAAACTAATCTCAAATTGATCTTGGAGGACCACATTGATCCTCATAGATAGTTTATAAGATTTTCAATTTTTGGAATATGTAATTGGTTTATATTTTTCAGTTAGTTCCACCATTAGTAATCATAATACAATAACAATTAGGTATCCACCTTCTTGGTGGACATATTAGGAGAATCCAAATAGGATATTATAATAAAAATAACACCATTCACTACATGATCATATAACATAGATATTAGCACAAAAATATCTATATGATAAATCATATAATTAGTGATTAATATATTCTCCATATATAGTATAAACACAGTCATAAGCATTACATGTCTCTCAAGTAACATCCAATATACATCCTCAAGAAATTAATCATGACTATTTTAAAAAATAGTCTAATGGATAATATACTATGTCTCAAAATTATAGAAAATAATTATATTGATTTGTTGAAAGTGTCCCTAGATATAAATTTCATGTATTAAAGTGACTTACTATAAATCCCACTCACTATGAAGTGTATAATAACCCCTATCGACTGAAATAAAATATACTTTATAATAATAATAGTCAATGTGAGTTAAATAATAAGTCGACCAATACATGTCAAGATCAAATAAAAGTAACACATATTTAACATGATGAAATCATTGAGATTAAAATAATAACATATCTTAAGGGTTATCTCAAAACAATGACGAATTCTTTTTTGTTTCACCTCTAAGGGTGTATCAATAAATATCACTCTACAACGTAAGTCGATATTTAACCCCATTTCACTGACACACATGGTATACATAACAAAAAACAGGATTCCAGTGTGTAAAATAATTCTATAGTGGGAGTATATTATAATAATATTGTTCTTCAGATCGAGTAATCCCCCTCATCACGTTTTGTAGGTTACATTTCAATTTCATGACTCTCACCCAATCCCTGGACTCTTTCATGGACTATATAAATTTGTATACGAGGATTGGTATTGATCTAATACCTTTTCAAATATTGACAACATCAAGAATATTTTTTCTCTAATCAATAGGAAAATTTCAAACTAGTACCACATAACACCACACCTAATTCCTCTAGTAATTCTCGATCTTTTCCATAACTAAGAGAACAATATTGACTAATTGATATATGTAATAATAATTTTGTATGTCACATATAAACAAATAAATCATATCCATTTGATATTAATGGAACTTCAGTGGAGTATACCATTACCTTCATCATTGATAAGACACTTATTCTGACGTCCTACATTAAGAAGAAAAATTTTTATGAACAATGTTGACACACCCATCACCACAGTTAATAGAAAACATGAAAAACTATTTTTAAATATACGGATATTGACTCTATAAACCAAAATAATTATCTAAATATAAGTGATTCCTATACCTATAATGGTTTCCCTCTTCAATAAGGGCCAGATTTACATTCATATAAAAGGATATAAGCTTAAATATATACACATTAGAAAAAATCTTGTGTTTCAGGAGATCATCAAATTGATGAACCATAGTATTCTTATCACTAAAATATTAAGTAGAAACATGAAGAAACATAGTTTATCCACAAAATTCTACCATTATTAATATACCATAATTATTAATATCTATTAGTTCTAAGTGTCTTTTGAAATATATTCTCTATGTAACTATCAAGAAAGTCATTCCAAGACCACATTGTTTGTTTCCCATAATGTATAAGAAAATCCCACCATAGCCTCAATAGTCCTCAAATAATATGATCTAAAAATTATGATAAAACATAATTTGGTCTAATAGATGTTCAAAAGTAGATTATATAGTCTCTAGACACCACTGAATTTCCGGAGGTCTAACCCCTCAAGTTAGTAGAGGATGATACTGAAACTGAAACATTTTTGTCTAATAAAACTTCAATTGTAAACATATAATATCACTATAAAGAATATATTTAATAATATCAAGTATAATATCATGAATTTACTAATTTATAGGAGGTATATGAGTGATGGGAGGGAATGGATTAACAACCAGTGAGGTATTCCCTTCCCCACCCTAATCAAACATGGCATATTATTGTTAAAGTTTCATATCACAACAATTCCAAATTCATTAAACAAACATTATAATATAAAATATATAAATATAGATTATATTATATATTTTTATAGTTATAGTTTCCATGTATGATATAATGATAACCTAACACCCTAGGAGTCCCTCATAACATGGGGGAAATCTGTTTAGCCGTGACTATGAACTCTCTATTCATGGATGAATGAAATATATTTAGGATTAACAATGTTAATTTTTTAATAAATATTATTCATGATCCTATTAAGAATAATTTCACTATTAATTAATATTATAAATTACTATATATTAGGATTCTTAAACACTAAATAACATAGTTCCATACAAAAAATATGTTTCTAAATCACATTCAAAAACAAAAATATCTTTTGAATTCTCTATGAGAAGAGAGATGAAATATTTCACATTATCCTTCTACCCTAGGACAAGAGGAAAATAATAAATAATATGTTAATATCATAAAAATAATATATAGATATATATCCAGATATTAAAAGTGTCAAACAATGAATACCAATCGAATCCTTGGTAATATAAATTGTATTAATAATTGGGTTCATTAGTCCAAGACATAATCTCCACCTCATATTCTGAAATTATTATACCTATTGAGTTATATATCCCAATTAGTAATAAAAATCAAAATAAAAAGCATTTAATACAACTTTTAAGAATCATTGATTCAGCTCTCCACCATTATGACTAAATCGAGTGACACTAATATCAAGCATGCCTCCACATACACTAGTGGTTTCAGACCAATAGTGAGTGTCAATGTGAAATATATGGATACTATGTTGTTTTTTTCAAAATATCTATAAATTATTCTAAAATGAATAAAATAAATGTCATAATTAAAATAATTTTGGGCAAAACAAGACATCGTAACCAAATTCCCCACACAATAATAATAAAACCCAAACTATAAAAATATAAACAACATCTATATTAACAATTAAATAATTTATAAATAGTATTTACTATAGGTAAACTTTATAAATATGGCCCAAAAGTAATGAAAATATATTTTAATAGATGGAAAAATGGTCTGAAGTGTACAGTTAATCATAACTCCTAGATCATACAATGTTTTCAAGCATTTACATCCACTTTTGGAACCATTTCATCACTTGGAGAAAAATCCAAAAATTCTAATTAGTTATAAGGGAGTATAAATGGGGAGTGAGAGGAATATAGTAGGCCACTATTAATGGAATCTCTAAATATATCAAGTATTTAATGTGCATATATAGTTTAGTGATGTTTGTAAATGATATCATATTTATAGTTCTTTCACTAGTTTTATGGTGTTTCTATGATAGGGATTGGTGGTTTAGACATGGATTCATTTATCGATGAAAAATGTGATATGATTGATGATTTTCATGTTGATAGTATTTTGGGTGTATCTAATATTTAGAAGCCTTCGTTTTTGGGGTGTTTCTTATAATTATATTTATAGATGATATAGGTGGTTTTAGGCATGATGGGGTCGATGTTAATGAATAATGAGGTTTTTTGATGATGATGGTTGGTAATATGAATTTGTATGAATCATATACTGTGACACTCAAAATCGCATTGGAATCAATTTTATTAAATTCTCCAGCTATTCTGAATTTTTTTGTATCATTTCATATGAGGTCCCTGGAATTAAAATAGTAGACTTTTTGGTTGACCTCTAGAACATTATTTCCTAAAAATTAGTTTTTTATTTCATTATGAATTGGTGTTAAATATAATATTTCTTAAAAAAATATAGTTGGAATGAATCCAATAATAATAAAATATATCCTCCCCACTAGTGCTCCATATAGAAAGGTGCAAAAAAAATTATTCCATAAATAACCGATTCTTATATAAATATGACAAAAAAAATGTTGCTCAACCCATCCCATGTTAGAGTCAATTGAATATCATTATTTGATAAGATAATGACAAAAAATAGGTAATTACTAAAAATAACATACCAAAATTCATGTTTAAAATGTGATTATAGTAACATACCATTAACATGTGGATAAAATAAACAGAAATAGCATTAAAATAATTGGTTTTAATATCCCTATGTCAATACATATATATGTGATCATTATAACCCATTAAAAACAAAATGGCTATAATATTATATTCCATGGAGTGTCACAAGTGGAATGTAAATACCTCATTTGAGGTCATAACATGAGTGGAAGCACATCGTATACCACAAAAAATAAACTAAAATAAGCTTCACATCCACAACCATGGAATTATTTGAAAATGGAAAGTACTTTTAACTTCTATTTGTACTAAAAATTTATCTAAGAATAGCGTACCATTCCCATCATCATCAGTGTCACATAAGAATTTTTTCCAATTGGACTGGGAATTCTGTCCCAAATTCAAACAACATCATAATGGGAAATGGGTCCCTTTTCATCACCATAATTTTATAGGTGGAAATTTTTTCCTAAAACTAGGGGAATAATATATTGACCAATAGTGCACAATGTATAAGGAATAACTTCCCAACATTAGATTAACATATCACAAGTGATCTTTTCAGTCCTAATTTTTAATCAATGTCACCAAGGGAAAACATTTCCATTTTCATAAGAAAAACACCATGACATTGATTAAAAACATCTCAATATAAACATATAAACATTTTATATATGTTTTTAATATGATTAACCATTGATTAAATGATAATTAGATTCGTATATCCCTAATAGAATTAAATGCATAAGGTTGTTGAGCTATAACCAACCTTGTTCTACATGCATGTTAGAGGGGGGGTCAACCAAAATTATTTAAACTATATGTAAGATATAATGAAACTACATGGATCCCTAATGGTGGTAATTAAAATTTGATACATCAATTATCATTTCCTTTATATGAATAAAAGTTAACAGATCCATATTAGGGCCCATTACATCATAAAAAACTCATGGAATCCTAATTATGTTTTGAATAATTTAGGAAAACACTCAGACAACTACATTCATGACTGCCAGTGTCTTTACAACAAGTTATAAGAACCAAACGATCAACAGTGGCCCTAAAAATAATAAACAATCTGAAATAAGTCAATATAATCAAATCAAATCAATTTATAGTCAATACATATTTGGGTGAGAGATAATGTCTCACATATCAATAAAAATTAATCATATACTAAGTGGATCATTTTGGAACTTCCTACCACAATCCAAAAGAATCTCATTCAACAAAAAAATATGTATGAGTTGAGTATGATGAGTTGATTTTAAAAAATACAAAAAACCTAGGAATTTTGGTAGAGGTGATGAAAACTATATGAATAAGTGGTATTTTATTAAAAGGGATGAGGAGTATTATCCAAATAATAGGTAACCTAATATTATGAATGAATCAAATAATGGACAAGAGTTGACAAAAAAATCAAAAGGAAAAGAGAATAAGGAGAGGAAGGAGGCCTATTCTCAGTTGGCTTAAATGAGAGTTACCACCTAATTTTAAATACTATCTTAAATAAATAAATTATATAATAAATATAATGATAAACCATGTATTTTTAAAATGGGACCTTGTTGGCATAACATCGAGTCCTTGGTTGGCACTAAGAATCTATTTGAAGGGAACCAATAAGCTAGTGCCCCCTCACAGTTTTACTCCCTCATATCTGTCTCTACTTGGTACCCTTTACCATCCAACATATAGTTGATGGATTAATTCATATAATACTACTAACAATACTCCAAAATTCATGAAATAGTAATTGGGGCCCCCAAAAACTCATCAAAGATGCATAAATTACTAGATTATAAGTGGTTTGGAAAATACATAAATTATTTTATACATAAAAGTTATGGTGAGTGTTATATGTTTATAGAGTTTGAAAAATAAAGGCACACATTAAGAATAATGTTTGATAATATAGAGATAATAACCCATCTACTAAAAAAATACCATTTATCCCATTTAACAATTTTGAAGTTGACATGGAGGAGTTTCACCATTTGGACAGGGGGGTTGAATTAGTGGTTATTTATACAATTTTTCATAATTATAAAATAAAACATTATTGGAAAAAATAGTTTTTAATCCACTGTTTTGATTACGAGGAGTTTATCGATTTGACTGAATGTTGATAGTATTATAACACAATAGTTTTACATGGTTTAGTATTAATGTGAGCCAAGTCAATGCAACGCTTTGTTAGAACCCCAATCACAAATTATACAATATAATTACAATCAGTTACCTTATATAATTATTTATTATAATAGAGTTATATAATGCACTCTAGAGTCCTACTCGATAAATAGTTTCACTTCGCCTGATATTGAATTATTATAAATGAAACCAGAAAAATCTTCCCAGAATGGTGGTCCCTGCTGCATCAATTTATATATATATATATATATATATTTTAGTGTCTTTATGATAAATTGAATAGATCATTGTATCTTCTTAATGTTTCCATGTAATAGATAATTTCAATACTTCTGAATTACCCCAAGAATATCGATTAATTTTTAAATACTGTATTTCAATTTTTTTATCAAAACCAGATATGGTTATGAGTATTTTTAAAAAATGGTCTTGAGATGCATGAACATCGTTCATACATATTCTCTCATGAGGAATCATGAAATGGGTTCAAACATACTATATAATGTTGATAAAGGATGCGTGAATGCAATTCACACATCCTACAGAAATTTTAAACAAAAAACAATTCATCAATACTAAACAAATATTAATTATTTTAATTAATTAATCAGTAATATAAATGAAATAGTAATAAATACGAACCAAAATATTTTCTATATTTATAAATATTAGTTATAAAATAATAAAATTTATTAAAAAAATAACATATATTCAAAAAATTTAATAAATATTAATTAAAATTGTGAATATTAAATTAATATTGATAAAATTTAACAATTTTTTTAACTGGTTGACGGTGAAACACTCTTATTAAGAATATAAATATTAATTAAATACTAATGAATATAAATAAATATTTATTAAATATTAATAAAGGTTAAATAAATATTACATTATGTTAATAATTATTACTAAATATTCATGAATAATAGATATCTATTAAATAATTATTAATAAATATTCATTCTTCCTACCATATTTTTAATTAAAATAGAAATCATCAATATTTGTAAATACCAAATAAATATAAATATAATATTAATTAAAAAATCATAAATATTTATAAAATATAAATATATATAAATTAATATTAATACATATTAGTTAACTAGTCAAAAATATTAATAAGAGTGTTCATGGTATTTTTGATCAACTATTCTGACTCTTGGTGAACTGGTTGATCACTAGTATCTGTTCATACTTAAGAATGTGTCATCCATTATATCACTCTAAGTATAGGTGAGTCATAATATATCTAGAAATGAATAGGATTTGATTTGGGAAATAATGGTGTCCTCTATCAAATGATCATGATCCCACGTGAAATGAGAACTCATGAACTTATCATCATGTATAAAAAAATTATTCCAGGAATAAGATATTAAATAAGATATGAAATTTTTATTATAAAAAATATCCAAAAAATCATGGACTCACATTAACAGATAGATCAAAAACATTCAAATATAATAATAAGGATAAGCCTCCTTTAAACGCATCCACACTGGAATTATTCTTTTGTCTTTGATTAATTCAATTACAACCCCTTTCTATTTATTTTATTCTTTTTGTTAACAATAGAAATGAGATTGATAAAAACATTCCTCTTTCAATAAAATGATCTTCTTGAAAAATATACAGTAATTAGGTTCTATTCCAATTGATATAGTTATTCTTGTATTAATCTCTTATTTATTCATTTACCTCCCCTTAAGAAAAACACACATAAAAAGTAGTTTTGAAAACATGTATAAATTCACCAAGGATGATATTCTTCAATACTAATTCTTTAGGATGCCAAAAATATGATCAAACCATGATTACATATTCCTTATATTTAATTTCAAGGATATACTAACACATTCTTAAAATTCATCAATGATGACCATCTTCCTTAAATCATAAGTATATATAAATTAAACAATGATTAACGAAATATGGTAGATCTTCCATAATTATTAATGTGAATAGGAATGTTGAGGATTTTTTTCATTGAAGTTGGTCCAGTTCCTCTAGTATTCATGATTTTATATCTGAACATCTTTTCTAATTTACATTGTGTAGTAGGGATATATTCACATTACATTCTTGATTTTTTGGTCATTTTTTACATTATTATCCTTCATGGATGGTGAAATATTAACCCCCTTAAGGACTGTTTCTTATTTTTGAAGAATAGGAAATAAATAAATTTCATAATTTCTATCATTTTATCACCTCATGGAGGTATTTTTATAGTAAAATCCTTCAGTATAGATTGTGTAACAGTATAACGTGTGTGAATATATAAATTCTAAATATGTATCTTCTCAAAATTGGAAAAATGAACTTATAATTCCATACATCTCATATTGTGTTCTTTTCTGATCATCAATCAAAATCATATACTCTTCACAAATATCCATTATTCCTTCAAATTCATCATCATGAAATTTAATTTTTTTAATGAATGAATGATGTTCCAATATTTTTTGATCCAAATCATTGAGATCAATAACAATTTTAAAGTTTTCTTGAAGTTAATAGATCTTTTCCTCTATAGTGTTAATATTTATTAATGAATTTAATCATATTCATTATTATACATATATACATAATAATCCTAAGTAATAATATGAATATCAAATAGAAATTATTTATTTTGGAAGATAATATTGATGGCAGTAAGGCACTTATTAAAAAAATAAAACACTATAAATGATAATAGTAAGGAACATAAAAAATTTATCATAAATAATAAATCATCCTAATAAATGGCTCTAGCGTGGATGATCCTCTATCCCATAGATAGGAATATACTAGATGTGTCCATGTTGTGTCTGTCTATGTCTGCACTTTGGCATATGTTGCGCATCATCATAATCACCCACCTCCTCATCCTCGTGTGTGATAGGTAGTGGATGTATAGTTAGATCGTCTATACCCTATCCTACATCTACGAATTGTGGATGTTGGTTGGAACTCTCACTAATATGGAAAGAAATGGTTTTTTTGATGTGGATGTCTATAATAAAGCATCTTGCTCACCGCACTCAAAGTCTGTATCTACTTATGGCTGTGCCTGGGAACCTGGAAGAGCATATGACTGATCATGTTGAACTCCCTCCTCCTATAGAATAGTAGCATCTGACTGATCAAGCTAAACACCCTCCTTATATGGAACAAAAAAATAAATAATGGGGTCTTCACCCCTGGTACATCTGCTTAATGATTAGTAGGCTACACAACCTCTACTGCGTGTGGTGGATCAATGAAAACAACAAGATAAATTTCATCCATCGTAGGAAGAAACTCTATCACAATGCTTTGAAAATATACCTGGTCAAATACAACTCTCTCTACTAGATCATACTAGTGTAGTAGATGACAGATATGAGCATCCAACAAAAACTGATTCCATTGTTATGTAATATAAATAAAATATCTGTTGAACAGTTGATAGAACAATGTATACCAACTCATGAAATCCCCTATGTCATATCCAAAATATGAATGGGGACCTACATTACCATGATTCATAATCCATTCGATCCACCAAATGGAAACGTACTATCCCCGCCCCTTGTAATAGGTACTCCTGTCATTTGTCCAATAAATCAATATATCTGGAATCCTATCTCCTGTAATCAAAATATATTTTCCCTGACGTATTCAGGGAATGTAGTGAATCTAAATAAATGTGCAGATCAATAATAAGTTAAAAAAATCCAAACTGCCTCATAACGCTATCTTTATGATTCCACTCGACTATATTAAAATGAATCAATTGAACCCTGCTAAATCCAGTAGAAAGAATTGTTGTAAAGTACAATGGAAGACTCTTAATGATATAATCTATATATAGAATCCATATAATCTAAAATAAAAAAATAAAAAAATCAATTATTAAATGAATACATAGAAATTCAAGAATAAATAATTTAAAATATAAATAATAATCAGTTATATTATGTGGTCGAATTCTGTCCAAAATAAGTCTGTAGGCAGGGACGTTGTGTTGGGGGGAATCTGAATGTCGATGTGTCAGACACCACCTGTAGATAATATTGTTATATTTACATTTCATAATAGAAAGTTATAAAATTAAGTTACACATTATAAGGAATGAATCACATTCTAATATCCATATGGGGTCTATGCTAAAATATCTACTTGAAATGGCACACGACCATTTGGAGATAAATTAGGGATGTGCTCCCACACCCACGTTTATAGAAGAACCATGCATACCATGATTTGTATCTTATCGATGTGACATGCAATGATTACCATTATATATATATATATATATTCTAGAAAATCATACCCCCATCTATTCTATCCTACATCGTCAAATTCCTCCATAAAAGGTAAATATATCATATGTACAAAAGTAGTGGAGTGGTCAACAGAAAGCGTGCCACCATTCATCCTCAAAATGTATGAATGTGAAAATCACAACATAGTGATCTCATGAGTGTGCTATGATAAATGATTGATGTGATGGTATAAATGAGTAATGTGTAATTTACTATCGATGATGGTCCTACCATCATTGCAGACTTCTATGCCATATAGTCTTCGAAGATGCTAGTGAAAATTGGCTCTAACTCAGCCTGTCAGAGCCACGCTGTCGATGGTGAGTCCCAATTAAATGGCCACATCCTACCGTGTAATTGTCATATCCCCCTCTATAAAATGGAATGCATGTGACTTTGGCCTGTATATGTCTACAGGTGTATCAATGAACTGATTATCTAGGAATGTGAAGTCACACATCACTACACCATATAATTCAGCGCGATGAAGATGAGGAATGATAGCAAGAGGTGGTGCGGTATGATAGAAATGGTGAGATCTAGGTACACTTTAAGAAGGTAGAAAATTTCCCACTAGAAGTAGATGTGATACCTGAGTAGCACGGGATGTGATCTATAGAAAACCTACCATTTGAAAAAATGATATCATTGTTACTTTCTTATAGTGAATTGAATATATTTTTTAAACTTTTATTTAAAAAATATATAACAAGAAAATGAAAATGGAATGTGTTAATATTTATTATTTATTCTTGATTTTTTGTTGGTCTATTAGTGAATTTATTACATGTGGAATAATGATATATGAATTTTCACTATATTTTTTTTAATAGTTTTAGTATCACAAAAGTCATTATTATAGAATCCATAAATGAGACAAACCAAAATTGAAACATGTCAGAAA
Organism: Viscum album; assembly: GCA_963277665.1. Classification (NCBI taxonomy): domain Eukaryota; kingdom Viridiplantae; phylum Streptophyta; class Magnoliopsida; order Santalales; family Viscaceae; genus Viscum; species Viscum album. The sequence continues at coordinate 719,473,767 of OY728145.1, read as the reverse complement.
AAAGAGAGCGTCAGAAATAAAAGGATTCAATAATGAAATGTCCACATACAAAAAAAAATATACATACTCAAGATACAATACCCAAAATCAATCATGACAAAAGTGATGTGGAGTTTTTTCTAGGAACTTGGGGATATCTCTTACGAGTATGTCCTTCTTTGTGACAAATATCGCATTGAATTCTCCTTTCTCATTGCGAGGTCAATTCATCTCTTTTCTGATTCGAATTGAGTTTGGTCTTCCTTGGGGCCGCAACCTGGTAGTATAAAGCAAATAATTTAAAAATGACACAAATTGAAAAAATAATAACAAAAGTTAGAACCAAATTATGAAACCTTTAAATATCAAGGATGATGGAAATCTGATCAGAAGACAATGAGATTAAATGAAAATCACCAACATACATCCCAGCTGCACTATAACAGTTAACCAAAGTTCTCATGTGACACACTGGGTAAACATATGGATTCCATGATATATTTTTCAAAGCGCAAAGTGTGATAACTTGTTCACGTTGATGTCTAAGTACCTAAAAGTTACCACAGTCATAGTACCTTTTATCAAACATCACCACAAACACTCAACCACTAGTGCATGTAGCTCGATTGTAGAATTGTCTTACCAGAAAGATCATCTTTTCCCTTTCAAAGGCTAGAAAACTCCTTCTCGATGCCTCATTTACTATCTGATCAATATCACATTGGAAATTCTAAGTAAAACACATTCCATTTTCTAACCTCTAATAGGCCTTTTGGGACCAGTCCAGAAACTAGTGAACACATCTATAAAATGTCTCTTGTACTAACCATGTGATCTAGAGTTTGCGCACACCCCTTAGGACCAAATTTATGAACTCCAATATATTTGTGGTCATGTGTATATATGTTCTGCCACCATCATTTTCTAATGAGAATTTTTCCTTTGAAATATGCATCATATATTCATACACATCTTCATTAGTAGTTCTAATCTCTTCAAGGTGTCGATCTAAATTTTGTGGTTGGGCCTCATATGATGAAACAAAAAGAGAATAATGTATCAAAAGGGATATTAATTTTTTTTTTTAAATTATGTTTAAAAAACATAACCAACATGAGGATTGACTTATTTATGGAATCATCTCTAAAATTCTTATACAAATTAATTGCAATATGTCTAATGTAATAATGATGATAAGAATTAAACTTAGTCCATGAAACCCCATCACTAGCTATGACCTCTAAAATTGCTCGATGATGATTAGATATTAGAAACACTATAGCGACCATGCCTTTTCATACATTATTAATACATCATTATAATTATACTCAACATAATAGTATTACACCATGGGGGTCAAATGGCTTAGTGTCTTGGGAATACTAGGAACAAACATAACATTTACAATAGAGAGCATAAAAATATATTTAATTCATTCTTCTCTAGCTTCTTATTGTCTCTTGACCACTCATAAGTACGCGTAGTAACATAGGGATATACAAAAAAAAGGGGTGAGCTAAAAGAATAGTAATTGGATAAATATGAACAATATAAAAATGGGTGAGCACAACCTTAACATAGGAAAAGGATCATGAACAAGAGATGAAGCATTAATAAAAGACATGAGATATGGAAATATTTAAAATGAAACATAATGTCTTAGTCGTAAAATACCACACATAGTTATGCAAAATTATAGGATCCTGTTCATGAATCATTTAACTTTAACTCATGAGATTCATCACTTTACCCAATAAATCTGAGAATTGTATAATTTTGGGTTCACCCATCACATCAAAACTTTAATATTACGCTATAAAATTCCGAGGGCACCTGTTACACTAAAAAATTTACATTATCATGCATGCCACATAGAACAAATGTAAAACATGAACATAAATATATAAAATGGAAATAAATCTGTTTAACATCCAAAGGAATACATTCCAAAATATTTTTTCCCAAAATATGGAGGGAATAAAATTCTTGACATAGAACTATCAACGATGAGTGAAAAAGAACTGAAAATAAAGAGTTTGTTTATTCGAAAGAAGAGTTCTTTTTGAAGACATTGGGTTTGGCATGAACATAATTAGAAAACATTTATATCCCAAAAAATATATGATAATGATGAAAAAAATTATTTTTCAGGTGTAACCCTACAGAAAATGGAGTGAAAGATGTAGAACCCGAAGAAAGAATGTAGGGTTCGAAAATTTCCCCTTACCTTGTATCTAAATGATTTCTTCACATTAATGTCTTATATAGCCACAGTATATTAATTAATAATGAACTCTAGAACCTTTCAGACATAAATATGTATCATTAAGGTTTCATTAATTTATTTTATGGGCCATTGGATGAGTTATTGAGATTAAATCCATTATTTGGGAATGATTGTTTTTATGGTATTCTTGAATGGTTCACTTGTATTCAGGAATAGAAGTTCATGTAGATAAAGGATAAACATCCAAAAATGATATTACAAGTTATTAATTTTAATCCAATAGTTTAAATATTCTTATAAAGAATTATGTTATATACCATGTTGATGAATCATTAGTAAATATGTAATGATGATCATTTTAGGTTAATTTGGGTGGTTTTTGGATCTCAATTAACATGTATTTATTTATCATTTAGTAATATGTACATAAGTCAGTTCCAAAACATGAAATAGGATATAATACATATAACATAATCTGTTTTAACAAAAAAATGGTTTGAGTACCAGATTTGAAGGAGGTATTGGAAAATTAAAGCAGGTCGTTCTAGAAGGTGATAAATTAACCCCTCACGAACAACATTTTCATTTCTAAAATAAAAATAAGAGGAGAAGGGGTGAATGGTATATTATCACCTTGGTATCATAAAATTCCATTATATGTGGGATACTAGACTTACCATTCCATTTTGATCAGGATAGTTGAGGAGAGACTTAGAAAAGAACATAAAATTAAAAGGAAATTAAAGGAAAAGAGAGAGAGAGGGATTAGCTCATGAATCCTCCAAAAAGTAGTGTATTTTGGTATTTTGATGAAACCAGATGCTCTTAAACATGGGGAGGAACTAGGGAATATGTTTGGGAATATTTTAGGCAATTCTTGAGGCTTGATAGGTGTGAACAAATGAGGGTGTGAGGGGTGGTATTTATAGTGGAGGGGAAAGGGGGTTTCTCAATATTTTATTCATTAATTTATTATTTCTCCACAAGACAAGTAATTATGATGATTTAATGAACAAGAATAGTAATAAGTTAATGTGAGTTTGAAATAATTTTTTTACATCATCCATACATTAGTTTATGACATCATAATTCATGTATTTAACATTTATCGTAAATTATCAAATTTTACTATTCACCAGAAATTCTAGTATTTCCGAAAATCCAAAAAAAATCACCCTAACAATTTTCTGACATGTAGTATCCAAAAATGAATTCAATTATTCAAAAATATAGTTTGTAAAACATTTATTTACTTATTCAAAAACATAGTTACATCATACATTCACTTAAATCCTATTTATATACTATCATACATGAGGTTACTATTCATAATGGTATGTCACTATTCATAAGGGTAAAATTAGTACGCATAATGATATTTGACTAATCACCAAAAATTAATAATGTTCTATTAGCTCCCAAAAAATCACACTAAACATAAACTTGTTTGTCAATGTTTTGCAATTCCAAACACAGAAGTGGAAAAATTATGTTTATTGGTCACATAGTATTTAGTATCACAATAGATCATTGGGATTACCAATGTGATTATAATTTAATCCATGATAATAGGAAGGTATTTCCATTGATAATAATTAGGGTCGTTACATCCCCCCATTATAAAATTTTTCCTTCAAATTTTCATTTTAAATAAACAGGTTTGGGTACTTCTCCTTCGTCACCTCCTCTAGCTCCCATGATTCTTCTTCAAACATATTGTTCCTCCACTACACATTGAAAATGTGGGTTTTCATGTTACATCGAACCTTATCTCTATAGTCCAGAATCTTCACTATATTCTCCTCATAAGATAGATCATCCTCAAGCTATACCACCTCTGATTTTAGTACATGTGAGGGATCTGTTAGGTACTTTCTCAGGAGTGATACACAAAACACATCATGAAATTGATCCATATTTAGTGGAAGTTAAGGTCGATAGGACATGGCTCATATGAATTCAATGATCTCAAATGGGGCAATTCCACTTAGGATTAGCTTCCCTTTCTCCCCAAAATGCATGACTCTTTTCCGTGGTGATATTCGAAGGAAGACTTTAACTCCAACGTCAAACTCCAAGTCCCTTAAATGGTTGAAATCACAAATATTTTCTGACATTGAGAAGATTTGTTGTGTTTCTGGATGACTTGAACCTTCTTTGTCATCTATTTTATATGATTTTTTCTAAGTATATTTATTTGTCCAACATTATCCCAACAGGTTGCAGTTCTACATCGCTTTCTATATAGAGCTTCATATGGATCCATTTGAAAAATATAGTGGTAGATTTTGTGTGTTTGAGAACACAACCAATGGGAGATATCGATCCCATCAACCTTTGAATTATAAATAGTAGGCCCTTATCATGTCTTCAAGTGTTCATAATTTCCATCAGTTTGGGGGTGATAGTCCATGATGAAATACAATTCAGTACTCATGGCATGTTGTAGACTCATCTAGAATTTCGATGTGAAGACGAGATCACAATCAGAGACAATCAATTTGAGAACACCATGCAGTCTCACCACTTTCTTCACATATATAGTTGAATGATTTTCAATATATATAACATCCCAAATATTGATAAAATGGGCAGTCTTGGTGAGTCAGTCAACCACCACCCATTATCACACTGTATCCCTTCGACGTCATTGAGAGACCCATGAAAAAGTCCATAGTGAAATTCTCCCATTTCCACATGGTTATAGGTAGTGGTTGCATCACCCCTTTGTATTTTATTCTCATCTTTAACATTCTAACATACCTAGAAACTTGATATATATTCCAAAATCTCCTTCTTTATGTTATTTCACCACATGTATTATCAAAGATCTCAGTACATCTTGGTGATACCCAGATGGATATAGAATGTTGAGCTATGTGCATTATCCAATAGCTCCTTCTTTATCCAAGGTGATTAGAGCACAGAAATCCACAGTCAAAATCGAATCACAGCATCACCATTGATATGGAACTCATGCATCTTCTCTTCATTTACTGCATTCACCTTCTTTTGTAACTTCAGATAATGCCTTTCTGCCTCCTTAATCATCTCTTGGATTGATGGTTTTAAAATAATTTGGGAAAGTTAGGATATAACTAATGCCCTTATTATTTCCAAATCCATCCTTTGAATATCCATGATGATAGAGTCTTTCTCAATCTGTAACATGGATAGTGTAGCTGGTTCTTTTCTTCTTAGAGCATCAGCTAACTAGTTCTTCTTTCCAAGATTATAGTGAATAGATAATATCATAGTCCATGACTAGATCTAACCCTCTCCTTTTATTCATGTTGATCTCATTTGTGTGAATATATAATTTAGGCTCTTGTGATCGGTATATTTATCACACATTTCACCAAAAAGGTAGGGCCATCATATTTTCAAGGAAAAAATCACGACTACTAGCTCTAGATCATGTGTTGGGTAGTTTTTATCATGAATCATCAACAGTAATGAGGCTTAGGATATCACATTATCATTTGGAATGAGTAAAAAACCCAATACTTTATTTGATTCATAACTATATATTCAAAATTTTCTCCACTTTTCTATAATGTGAGTATTGGTGTAGTGATCAACCTTCTCCATAGCTCCTTGAAATTTTTCTCACATTATTCCCTCCATAAATACTTTACCAAAATCCATGTTAACATAGTTAGTGTGTAACACCCCAAGATTCTATGGTACCCTTCTCTTTGAATAATACAGTAGCGTCTGTTGTACGCAACTTCGAGTTCTAACACACACCACAACCAGTCAAACAAGCTGTTATGAATAGTAATACCCACATTTTGAAATTTTATAAATTTTATCTTTAAAAATGGAATACATTTTTGGATTCGGAATATCGAAATTATCTTAGGGTGAATTTTTGGTATTTTTCTCAAAACATTCAATTTTTTATGAATAGTGAAAAAACACTAAGTTATAGTTTAAAATGGAATTTTTATTTAAATAATTTTTTAGTTTATTTAAATTTATTTTAGGTCAAAATAGATACATAATACAAATATAAGTTCAATTTAATTCATTGGAGTTAGTTTAGAATAATTTTATATGTGTAAAAATTGTTATTGAACTTTTCACCGTCTTTTACCCACCTCCTAGGAGAATTTGGAAATTCACATAAAACTTAAATTTACCGCTTCTGTGGGTGGAATTTTAAAACTCCAAGAGATAGGGTTAATATCAAGGAGTCAAATTTGTTTCAATTAGATAAAAATAATTTTTGGTGAATAGTAACTTTTTACTTTTATTTACCACGGTTAAAAGTAAATAGGGTAATTAAGGGTAAAAATGATATTAATATTATCCTAACACATGTACTAATTCTATTGGACAAGTGTATCACGACCAAAAACAACCTTAGGAAAAATTATTATCATTTTGGTGCACTTGGATTAGATTAGGACATTTATTATTATTTAATTCAAAGAAGAGTTAAAAGAGGTAAAATCAATGTTTAATAACTAAAACATTTTTAATATAGGGTTATACATAAGCTAAATTAGATTATAAATATTAATTAGAAAGATAAAAATATTTCCTAAATAATGGTATTTTATTTATAATTTTTAGACATTAAATAATTTTTTTTATGACACAATGATGATGCATTAATTACTGTATTAATGAAAGATTAAGATAATTGATATTATAAATACCCAATAAATATAATTTGAGACTTTTATGAATTCCAATAATATTCTAGGTTAATATTACTTCATAGGATTAATTATATAAATTGTTTTCGATGTAATAATGTTGTTATGAAATTATAAAAAACAAAATACCCAATAGTGTCAAAATTGACATAAAATAGTTTTTAAACAAATATTATATTATTAATTGATATTCTATTCCTAAAAATATATGTTTCGGCCAAATGACTTATATCATGATATTTTTATCATTAATGGACCACTTAAATGTCTATTGGAAGATTATTGTAAGTTTCTTAACAATATAATATAGAAATACAAAGAGACATGGTAAATGTCAAACCTTTTAACTAAGAGTTAAATATAAATGATAAGGTTAATATAGTGACCCAAACCTATCTAAAATATATTGTTTGAAATGATTTCAACCAATCCCCACCTTAAAATTTAAATAATCCACTTTCGAGCCATTAGAAACTGAATATGAATTTATTATAAAATAATATTTCTAGCCTTTCCAAAGGTTCCCCTCACCCCTCTTATAAAAGGGCACTCCCCCTTCTCTCTAATTTACTCCTTCAAAGCCTTTTGGCTTGGCCAACCCCGACCCATATATTCTATAAACTTCCCTCAATTTGACCTAGAGGCCTTAGATTGATTAGAAAGACAACCTAAGGAGCCCTTTGGATCAAATCCAAAGGAAGAACTCGATTAAGAGGTAATGTTTTCACCACCCTCTTTCAAGTTCCTTTCTTCATCAACTTCTTCTTTCTTTGTTATTCCCATTGTAAACTAATAACTCCAGTATATTCTATATAATGTGATGTTATTATAAATATGGTACCACCATATTCAGTATTCTATACATCTTCTGAATGACATGTCACCATACGTGCATACGTACGGCTTACGGTCTCCACGTCGTGGTGTAATTGTTATTCAGAACATTATTACTTGGATGGGTATAATAATGATGTGTAATTCATGTAAATAATAAATATAACATGATAATTATTCTATATATATGATATACCATCCAATTATATATTATTTTAATATCAAAAGAATGATATTGTCGCTCGTGCGTACGTACGGATTACCGTCTCCACGAATGCGATGAGATTCATTGCCCATCGAATCCATTCAAGACTAAATTTCATTTGATGATTAAAAATAATGTTTAAGGAGTTTATATCATTCTGGATATGAATAATATACAACCTATCCATAGAAAATATGGCTCACATAACAAATAATATAAAGGAAAGTGAATCTGTTAACACCCGAAACGTTGATACTACTAAGATTTTATTAACAAATCAATGTTATAAGATCATTTATGATATCATATTAATATATATGATTATTGAATAATTTAATAACAATTATTTCACCATTATACATGAGGTTAACCTACCCTAAACCAAGGAAAAGTACAAAGTAAGGGTTTATTTCACAATCTCTTCATTATCCGAGGTTGTTTATACGTAATTATCTACTGGGACCTCTTTATCATCTACATCCATGTTTCTTAAAAATGTATTTCAAATCATTCTTAAAATTTCACAGACTATGGGTTAAATTCGTTTATACACTTATTGACTTTTTATAAGATGTTTATAAAATAATCTTTCTGTCGTTTTCCAAACAAGGTCCTTTTTAACCTTTTCAACAGAATTAAGGTAAGAATGTATTTTTTAACTTATACAGAGGGTGCGGCTATTCTCTACCATTATAAAATCTTCGAAGCTTCCCTTAAAAGAATATAAGGATATTTTCAATGTAAATTTTTTATTTTATAATTATGTGACTTTTAAATAATTTAAAAAAAAGATATTTCTCTCAAATAGTTTTGATTTCATCTATGTCAACATCCATTGATAGATTTTAAGCTTATTTGAAGTTGATTTATTATGATAAAAAACTTCCATATTTTATTTTTGGTTTTGTGGTATGTTTGAATTTGGATGTGTTATTTTTATAACATTCAAGGTTTAGGAAGAAAGTATTGACATTTCGTATGCTAGTTTTAATACGAATGTTTATGTTATGTTTAAACCCGTTCATATGGGGAATGCATTGGACTTAATAAGTGACGGGTGGAGCCCACTATAGCTCCTCAATGCATCGGAAGGTCTCATGTGATAAACTAGTGTCTTGGAATAAGGCTTTGACAAAATCTTATTTGTAGTCTTGGCACAAGGCCTTGACTATGTGGTTATGATAGTCTGGCATTATGCATTCCATTATTATGAAAGTGGTTATTGATATTGCATGTGATTATTCGACTAGTAGAATATCCATGTGAATAAGTAAGTGTCATTATTTCATTTTATCTTTTCTATTTTATGCTGAACATCAAGTTTAAAAGTCTTTTTTTAGTTATACTTTGCCTTAAATGTTTATGTTTATTTATGAAAGTTTCCGCTATATTGTTATCCTTACTGGGCATTCGAGCTCACCCCTTTCTATGTTTTATTTTTCTCAGGATTTGAAGAAGTATTTTATGAATGACCTCTAGGGATAGTATAAGTTGATCTGGGTATAAATTCATGATTTTGTTGTAGTTTTTTATACTTTATGATGTAATGTAAAAAATTATGAATGTATCTAGTTATTTCAAGGCTACTAAACTAATTGATATTTCGAGACATGATCTTTTGTGATCATTCCAATGTTATGTAATAATGCACCAACTCTGGGTAACTGGTTTTGGGGCGTTATAGTTGGTATCAGAGGAAGTTTAGTACAAACCTTGGAAACTAGATTTAGATAAACTCTGATTAGAGCACGTAGACCTAAGATGGACATTGAGGATTAGTATAGGAGAACTCCCTATAATTTTGGTATTGTAGATATTTCATGATTTCTCCTAGTAATACGTCCCTATCTGGATACGAGCAGGTAGAGGTGGCTCTGGAACTAATGTATCTAGGGGTAAATCCCAAAAACACCGCTTTGAGCTAGACTTGAACGGGAACTGGTGCACGACAACGGGCCTTGCTGCACTCTTAGTTACAACACTTCCGGGTGATATGCTTAGGATAATTCTCATTTTCTTTACAAACCATGATGAAGGGTTTATGAGTATATAATTCCACAAAGAAAACATTTTAATGATTATGGATTATATCCATTAACTGTTCAATTTTTGTTAAGTGTTTTTCAAGTTTGTATTTATGTGTTGCGATTCATAAACTAATCTAGTGTATGCCATTGTTTAGAAATGTCACTTAGTGGAAGAAATGGAAACCATATCAATACATGCACTTCATGTAGGGATTTTCCTCTTTCTCATGATAATTATAGTGGAGCTGGTGATGCAACTGGTGCTGATCAGCTAATCACCATACTGGGAAAACTCACTGAGGATATGAATAATAACCTTACCCATATGGAGCACCCTGATCCACTGCATGGAGGATCAATGTTAGATCGCTTAATGAGGAAACAACCACCAACATTCAATGGGAGTAAAAATCCACTAGTATCTGAGCAATGGATAAATTCCTTAGAGAAAATATTCCATGCCTTGGGGATTAGTGAAAGGGAAAAGGTTATCATGGCAGTTTACCGCCTCACTGGAGATGCTGATTAATGGTGGTCATTGATTCAAAACACAAAGGAAGATGATGAAGTATCAAATATGGAATGTAGGGAGGTAAAAGAGTTTTTCTTAGAAAAATACATTCCTTGTGACCATCGAGCATATATGGAAAGGAAATTTCTAAGTCTGAGACAAAAGGTGGATGAGAATGTCGCAAAGTATGAGGATAACATTACAAGGTTCGTAAGGTATTCTAGAGATTATATACATAACCCAATAAGTAATATTGAACATTTATTTGATGGGTTAAAACCATTTCTTCGTCGAGAATTAGTGTCACAATCCTTCTCGTCATACGAAGATATTGTCCCATGTGCTATCAAGACAGAAAAATAATTCTCTACGTCTTACAAATTTAAAGAAATGCAAGAGAAGAAGAGATCTGATGATCACTCTAGAAATGGAAATAAGGGGAAGAAAGGAAATGTTTAATATCCATCCTGCAGTAAATGTGGGAAGAAACTCCACAGCACTTGCTTCAAAGGAATGGGAGTCTGTTACAAGTATGGTGAAAAAGGCCACCAAGCTCATGATTGTAAGGGGAAGAAAGAAGTTACCAATGTTCAATGCTACAACTGTAGGGAGATGGGACATTATGCAAAAGAATGTACTAAGATTTAGGGGAACTTACCTCAAAAAAGACCAAGGGATCAAGGCCAAGATTAGGCTATCACTACTGCTGAGGTAGAAGCTCCGAAAGACGTGGTGGTTGGTAATTTAATGGTTTCATCAAGTTTAGCAAACGCATTATTTGATTTTGGGTCATCCCATTGTTTCATATCATCCCATTTTTCTACAAAAATTAGATATTTCCAATTTTATTTAACATGGGAGTTGTCAGTTAAAACTCCTAAGGGAAGTATCATCGCTACAAATATCTGTGGACCGTTCCCATTAGGGAATATAAATGTTCTTTATTTGCTGATATCATCATCATACCCATGAATTAATTTTATATAATCCTCATTATGGATTGGCTTTCGGACCATGATGTGAAAATTTATTGTAAGAAGAAGGAGGTTACAATTTTTGATGATGATGAAAAAGAACACCTTATCTTTAGAGCAGAATCTTCACCACCTGATTCTTATCTAGATCCACCACCAGTAGCTCAACTAAATTAAATTATCGAGGAGGATGAGAATGAAATAACAGTGGGTGAGGAAAGGAATTTTCAAATAGAGGATGAACCTATTGTGAGAGAATATTTTGATGTGTTTCCGGAAGATTTACCTGGACATCCTCTAGAACGAGAAATTGAGTTTACCATTGATTTAATTCCTTGTTCAAGGCCTATGTCAAAGACACCTTATAGAATGTCCACTATGGAATTATTTTAACTAAAGAAAAAACTAGAGGAATTGAGTAATAAGGGATTTATTCTCCCTAGTGTTTCTCTATAGGGAGCCCCTGTCATTTTTGTTAAGAAGAAAGATGGATCTATGAGGTTATGTATCGACTACAGTGAAATCAATGTTATAACAATAAAGAACAAGTATCCCCTACCTCACATTGATGATTTATTTGATCAAATGCATGAAGTTAAATACTTTTCAAAGATTGAACATTGATCTGTATACCATCAGTTGTGTGTGAATAAGGGAGACATTCCAAAGACATCATTTCAAACCAGGTACGGACATTACAAGTTTATAGTAATGCCTTTTGGATTGACTAATACACCCTCAATATTCATGGATCTAATGAATAGAGTTTTCAAGGAATATCTTGATGACTTTGTGGGGGTATTTATTGATGATATCTAGGTATACTCCAAAAACTATGAGGATCATTAAAATCACTTGTGTATTATCCTAAAGACTCTTAGAAGACATGAATTATATGGGATGTTTAGCAAGTCTGAATTCTTGATTTAGGAGAATTTTTTTCTTGGCCATATTGTCTCTAAGGATGGTATATCTGTTGATCATTCTAAGACAAGAGCAATCGAAGAATGGCCAGCACTGATGAGTATAACTGGGGTACATATTTTTATTGTCTTAGCATGTTATTATTGACGTTTCGTCCAGAATTTTGCCCGATTAGATAACCTATTTACGAAGCTCACACGTAAAGGGGTTAAATTTGTTTGGACAAAAGAGTGTTAAGAATGTTTCGAAGAACTGAAGAAAAGATTAGTCAATGCACTTTTATTGATTCTACCATCAGGGAATGATGGGTTCATTATTTATAGTGATGCATCGAAGAAATGACTTGGTTGTGTCCTTATGAAGAATGATAGAGTTATTTCCTATGCATCACAACAACTGAAAATTCATGAGAAAAACTATCCTACTCATGATCTTGAGTTAGCTATTGTAATATTTGATTTGAAGATATGGAGACATTATCTCTATGGTGAAAAATGTGTGATTTATACTGATCAAAAGAGTTTGAAGTATATTTTATCACAGAAAGTACTCAACATGAGGTAAAGGAGATGGCTTGAACTACTCAAGGATTATGATTGCATAATACACTGCCACCTGGGGAAGGAAAATAAGGTGGCAGATTCTTTGAGTAGAAAATATCATGGAGTTTTGAACAAGATGAGAGTTGAGAGGGATCATATTTTCATGGATCTATTAAATATGGATATGGGAGTAACCATGGAAGGTGAAACATCAATGATTTTTCAAATGGTTTCCAACCCATATTTACATGAAGGGATAAAGAGTTCTCAGATAAATGATGAAGATTTTCAAAAGAATATTAAAGCTGTGAATGATGGGAGATTGAGTGACTTTGTGTATGAAGATGGAATTTTTAAATTTGGGATGAGGCTTTGTGTTCCCGATATAGCTGATCTAAAATGGGAATTGTTGGACGATGCTCATAGTTCCAATTTCTCTATACACCATGGGATCACCAAAATGTATAGAGATTTTAAGGAACATTTTTGGTTGGACAACATGAAGAGGGAGATTGCTGATTTTGTGTCAAGATGTATGGTTTGTCAACAAGTGAAAGCTGGAAGGCGACATCCTGGTGGAGTCATGCAACCTCTTCCCATACCTGAGTGGAAATGGGAAAATATCACTATAGACTTTCTCATGGGACTACCAAAGACTCCTAGAAGGAACGATGTAATATGGGTCATTGTTGATCGTCTTTCCAAGTCAGCACATTTTCTTGCTTTAAGGGAACATTTACCACTTGAACTTCTAGCAAGACTATATATTAATGAAGTTGTGAGACTTCATGGAGTACCCATATCGATTGTTTCTGATCGTGATCTATGTTTTACTTCAATATTCTGGAAAAGTTTTCATAAGTCCTTGGATACTAAACTTCATTTGAGCACTACCTACCACCCTCAATCAGATGGATAATCAGAATGGACTATTCAAACCGTAGAAGACATGTTGTGATCTTTCTCACTTGACTTTCATGGTATGTGGGATCAATAGTTACCTATCGTAGAATTTTCTTATAACAATAGCTTCCATTCAAGTATTCAGATGGCACCATATGAAGACTTATACGGAAAGAGATGCCGCACACCAACCTGTTCGGATGACATTGGTGAAAGAAAACATGTAGGCCTAGAACTGATGGATGAAATGATGGAAAAGGTAAAGGTAATCCAAAACCACATCAAAGTAGCTCAAAGTAGGTAGAAGAGCTATGCCGATAACTAAAAGAAGGATTTATAATTTCAAGTAGGAGATCATGTTTTCTTGAAGGTATCTCCATGGAAGGGAGTTATACGTTTCGGTAAGAAGGGTAAAGTCAGTCCCAGGTACATCAGTCCTTTCGAAATTCTAGAATGAATTGGGGCTGTAGCTTACCATTTGGAAATGCCTCCAAGTCTCTCCAATGTTCACGATGTGTTCCACGTATCACTATTTAGAAAATACATGCCTGACCCAACACATGTACTCACTTACGAGGAATTAGAATTGGAACCCAATCTGTCTTATTGCGAAGAGCCCTTCAGGATTCTTGATACAAGAGAACAAGTGATGAGAAACCAGAAGACTTGTTTGGTAAAATTTCTACGGAGAAACCATAAGATGGAAGAGGCGACGTGGGAACTCGAGGAACTTATGATGAAGAACCACCCAAGTCTTTTCATGGGGTAGTATTCTAGAAATTTTTAGGACGCAATTATTTGAAGGAGGAGATAATTTAACACCCCAAGCTTCAATGGTATGCTTATCTTTGAATAATATAGTAGCATGTGTTGTACGCAACTTCGAGTTCTAACACACACCACAACCAATCAAACTAGCCGTTATGAATAGTAATACCCACATGTTGAAATTTTATAAATTTTATCTTTCAAAATGGACTTGATTTTTGGATTAGGAATATTGAAATTAGATTAGGGTGAATTTTTGGTATTTTTCTGAAGACATTCAATTTTTGATGAATAGTGAAAAACCACTGAGTTATAAATTTAATTAATGTCAAAATAGATACATAATACCTATATATGTTCAATGTAATTCATTGGAGTTAGTTTAGAATAATTTTAGATATATAAAAATTTTATTGAATTTTCGTCATCTTTTACCCACCTCCTAGGTGAATTTGGAAATTCACATAAAACATAATTTTACCGCATCTCTGAGTGGAATTTTAAAAATTCGAGAGACATAGTTAATATCAAGGAGTAAAATGTGATTCAATAAGATAAAAATAATTTTTGGTGAATTGTAACTTTTTACTTTTATTTACCACTGTTAAAAGTAAATAGGGTAATTAAGGGTAAAAATGATATTAATATTACCCTAACACGTGTCCTAATTCAATTGGACATATGTCTCTCGACCAAAAACAACCTTAGGAAAAAAATATTATCATTTAGGTCCACTTGGATTAGATTAGGAGATTTATTATTATTTAATTCAAAGAAGAGTTAAAAGAGTTAAAATCAAGGGTTAATAACTAAAACATTTTTAATATAGGGTAATACATAAGATTAATTCAATTATAAATATTAATTAGAAAGATAATAAGATTTCCTACATAATGGTATTTTATTTATAATTTTTAGACAATAAATTATTTAATTCATTTATGACACAATGATGATGCAGTAATTACCGTATTAATGAAAGATTAAGATAATTGATATTAAAAATACCCAATAAATGTAATTTTAGAATTTTTATGAATTACAATAATTTTATATGTTAATATTCTTAGGATTGGTTATATAAATGTTTTTCGAAGTAATAATGTTGTTATGAAATTATCAAAAACAAAATACCCAATAGTGTCAAAATTGACATAAAAGAGTTTTAAAACAAATATTATACTATTAATTGATATTCTATTCCTAAAAATATAAGGGTCATCCAAATGACTTATATCATGATATTTTTATCACTAATGGACCACTTGGGGGTCTATTCGATGTTTTTTATATGTTTATTAACAATATAATATAAAAATACAAAGAGACATGGTAAATGTCAAACTATTTAACTAAGAGTTAAATATAAATGATAAGGTTAATATAGTGACCCAAACCCGACTAAAATCTATTTTTTAAAGGATTTAGACCTATACCCACCTTAAAATTTAAATAATCCACTTTTTATCCATTATAAACCGAATATAAATTTATTATAAAATAATATTTCTAGCTTTTCCAAAGGTGCCCCTCACCCCTCTTATAAAAGGGCACCGCCCCTTCTCTCTAATTTACACTTTCAAAGCCTTTTGTCTTGGCCAACCCCATCCCAAATATTCTCTCAACTACCCTCACTTCTACCTAGAGGCATTATTTTGACCAGAAAGTCATCCTAAGGAGCCCTTTGGATCAAATCAAAAAGAAGAACCCGATTAAGATGTAATGTTTACACCACCCTCTTTCAAGTTCCTTTCTTCTTCAACTTCTTCTTTCTTTGTTATTTCCATTCTAAAATAATAAATCCAGTATCTTCTTTATAATGTGATGTTATTATAAATATGGTACAACCATATTCATTATTCTATCCATCCTTTTAATGACATGTCACCATACGTGCGTATGTATGGCTTACCGTCTCCACGTCATGGTGTAATTGTTATTCAAAACATTATTATTTGGATGGGTATAATAATGATGTGTAATTCATGTAAATAATAAATATAACATGATAATGATTCTGTATATATTATATACAATCCAATTATATATTATTTTAATATCAAAATAATTATATTGTCGCTCGTGTGTACGTACGGATTACCGTCTCCATGAACGTGATGAGATTCATTCCCCATAGAATCCATTCAAGACTAAATTTCATTTGATGATTAAAAATAATGTTTAAGGACTTGATATAATTCTAGGATGAATAAGATATAACCTATCCATAACAAATATGGCTCACATAACAAAGAATATAAAGGAAAATGAATCCGTTAACACACGAAACGATGATAATACTAAGATATTATTAACAAATAAAATTTAAAAGATCATATCTGATATTATATTAATGTATATGATTCTTTTATAATTTAATAACAATTATTTCACCATTATACAGGAGGTTAACCTACCCTTAACGAAGGAAAATTACAAGGTAAGGGTTTATTTCACAATCTCTTCATTATCCGCAGTTGTTTATACATAATTATCTACTGGGACCTCTTTATCATCCACATCCATGTTTCTTATGTATTTAAAATAATTCTTACTATTTTATAGACTATGGGTTAAAGTCATTTATACCCTTGTTGACTTTTTATAATAAGTTTATAAAGGAATCATTCTCTCGTTTTCCAAATAAGGTCTTTTTTAACCTTTTCGACAAAATTAAGGTAAGAATGTATTTTTAAACTTATACAGTGGGTGCGGCTATTTTTCGCCGTTATAAAATATTTGAAAATTCTCTTACAATCTTATACAAATATTTTTAAAGTAAATGTTTTATTTTAAAATTATGTGACTTTTAAATGAGTAAAAAAAGAGATATTTCTCTCAAATAATTTTTATTTCATATATGTCAACATACTTTGATGGATTTTAAGCTTATTTGAAGTTGATTTATTATGATAAAAAAATCCATATTGCATTGATGGTTTTCTGGTATGTTTGATTGTGGATGTGTTATTTTTATACCATTAATGGTTTATAAAGAAATTATTGAGATTTCATATGCTAGTTTTAAAACGAATGTTTATGTTATGTTTAAACCTATTCATATGGGGAATGAATTTGACTTAATAAGTGACGGGTGGAGCCTGCTATAGATCCTCGATGCATCAGTAGGTCTCATGAGACAAACTAGTATCTTGGAACAATGCCTTGAAAAAATATTATTTGTAGTCTTGGCATGAGGCCTTGACTATGTGGTTATGATAGTCTGGAATTATATATTCCATCTTTATGAATGTGGTTATTGATATTTCATGTGATTAATCGACTAGTAGAATATCCATGTGAATAAGTAAATGGCATTATTTCATTTTATCTTTTCCATTTTATGCTGAAGTTCATGTTTAAAAGGCTTTTGTTTTTGTTATACATTGCCTTAAATGTTTGTGATTATTTATGAAAGTTTCCACTATATTGTTATCCTTACTGGGCATTCAAGAACACCCCTTTCTCTGTTTTATTTTTCCCAGGATGTAAAGAAGTGTTTTATGAATGACCTGCAGGGATAGTATAAGGGGATATGAGTATGAATACAAGATGTTGTTGTAGTTTTTTTTACTTTATGATGTAATGTAAAAATTTATGAATGTATCTAGTTATTCCAAGGACACTAAACTAATCGGTCTTTCGATACTTGATCTTTTGTGATCATGCCAATTTTATGTAATAATTCACCAACTCTGGGTAACTAGGGTCGGGGAGTTACAAAGTGGGATTGAAAATAATGATAAATTTCTCACTAAACATTGGTAGTACCCAGCTAATCCAAGAACACTATGGATTTCTGTGACACTAGAGGTTCGGTCCCATTCCTCAATCGACTTTGTTCACAAAGGGTCTATATAAATTCCCACATTTGTGACCACATTTTCCAAGAATGTGACTTTCTTTGTCCAAATGTCACACTTCTTGAACTTGTCATAAAACTTCTCCTTTATCATTTTCATCAACACAAGTCTTATATGTTCTTCATGTTTCTACTTTATCATGGAGTATAAGAGTATATCATAAAAAAACTACCAAAAATTTGTCAGTGTATGGGCTAAAGACTATATTAATCAAATCCATGATGATTGAAGGGGCATTAGTAAGTCTGAAGGGTATCACTAGAAACTCATAGTTCCCATACATTGTACAAAAGGTAGTCTTCTGAATATCTTCCTTCTTCACCTTTAGTTGATGATATCAAAAATGAAGATCCACCATTGAGAAGTATTCAGCTCCACCTAACTGATCAAACAAGTCAGAAATCCTTGGAAGTCGATACTTTTTCTTTATGGTGATCTTATTGAGTTCTCAATAATCAATACACAACATCATTTATCCATCCTTCTTCTTCACAAAGAGCACTGGAACACCCCAAGGTGATGCACTAGGGCATATGAAACCTTTATCCAATTTCTCTTGAAGATGTTTATTTAACTCCTCCAGTTTGATAGGCACCATCCTATATTGACACTTGGAGATAGGAGTAGCTCTAGGTATGGGTTCTATTGAGAACCCTTCATCATGATCTAATGGATGTCCTTGTAACTCTTCAATAAATACATCACCATTTTCCCAGCCAATAAAAATTTCCACAAGGTTGGCACTTTCTTTTAACTCAACCATTTGGAAAGGTATGCTTATTCACAGGGAATCAATAGCCATGCCATTGAAGGATTTTTCAAATGAGATTCATGACCTTCTCAACATTTTTAGAGGAACATGGGATGGTTCAGAATATGAAAATGTAATTCCTTTTCCTGACAGTGGATATGTTCTCTGTATAATTAGAGCCAATCTATTCACATTATAACATCAAATTTCACCAAGGAAAGCATTATGAGATTTTATGGGAGAATATTCCCACATACACTAATAAGAGTGGATCCGAACACTTGGGTTTCAATGATTTCACCACTTGTTGTTTTTATAGACATCTCTACTTCAAGGTTTGTGGAAATCAATTCTATAGTTCTATAAAACTTTCAAGATATAAAGGAATGCATAGAACTAAAATAAAATAATACTTTTTTCATTATTAAGTTCATAAAAAGTGTAACTTGAATGACTACGTTATCTTGATCCACTTTTTCAATAGTGATGTTATACTCCTTCCCTTTTTTCCTTTGGAATTGGTGGCTATTGACGCTAATTACCCACGAGAACTTGAGGTTTAGTGCAGCGGCTTGAATAGTGCCCCTTCTCCCTACAGTTGTAGCATTGAACCATGGTTTGGGATCCCCTTTCATTCCCTACATTATTCTTATTTCTCGTGTCTTTTTAGAACTCTTGTGCATGGTGTCCTTATTTCCCACACTTGAATTAATTCACTGTCCCTTTGAGTCTGTTCCCATGATGCAACATCCAACATTTTTGGCATGTGGGTCATTGAGTTATCTTCCCACCTTTATCAGTAGATCCTATAGACGGAAATTCCTTCTTTCATTTCTTATCAACATATCCATGGGACCATTCTCCAAACTCCATCTCCACTTTGAGAGCACATCGAATAGCTTCTTCCTAACTCCCAAAGTCTCGAATTTAAATAGCCTTTCAAAGGGGAGGATTTAATAATCTAAGGAATCTATCAAATTATCTATCATTATTGATAACAAAACCCAAATCATTCCTTGTAAGACTTTTGAAATTCACATCGTAGGTCATGACAGATTATCCTTCATTTTTCATGAGCTTTATGAATTCCCTATCCATATTTGTAAGAATAGTTTGGGGAAAAACATATTAAGAAACATAATATTAAATTATTCCCAATCCCACTCTTCAATTTCATCCCTTGGAATTGTGTTATTAATAAAATCCCACCATTTATCAACCTCTCCATCCTGAAGATAAAGAACTAGTGTCACCTTCTCTATCTCAGAACAGTGAATCACAAAAATGATCTTCTCAATAGAGTTGACCCACTGTTCCATAACTAGTGGATCGAAAGACCCCCTAAAGGTTGGCAGCCATTTCCACATAAAAAATTTGTTATCCAATTTATCCCTCTTTAGTGAAGAAGTATGTTCGACATTATTCATGTTATTATACAAAACATGAGATATTTGAGTAAGAATCAGCATGATGTTTTGTACTCCACCTCCCGAAGCATTGGGGATTTCATTTGGGCAATTGTTGCATTGTCCCTCACATGGGTTGTTGGCCTAGTTTCTCCTAGTTCCCACCATTTTATAAAATAGAAAATTTTAGAATAAAACATGAGTCAACAAGTCATGAATAAATAACTCATTCATTTTTAAAAATCACACTAAAGCATGACTTATGGGATACCTATGTAAATATTCATTGGTACATATTAGTACATAGTCTCAGACTAGAGGTTTTCTCAAGGTTTCACTAATCCTTATTCAAAAATTAACTAAACCTCCTTCTGATACCAAATGTAAAAACTAGGTCCTGGTGACTGCACAAACACCCCGCCTTTATCATGCCATCATGTCCTGGATCACCAGGTACCACCAGTCGCACCATAGACACGTGGTCCCCACCCGGGGGCCCACCCATGTGTCTGAAAAAAAACATATGACTAATTATTTTCCCCACATGCCAACACACGTCCTTTTCAATTCACTTTATCCTCACTCACACATATCCTAGGAAACTTCCTAGAGGATCACCCATCCTGATCACTACTCCATGCAAATAACGCTTAACAGTGGAGTTCTAAATAGGTATGCTCCTGAAAAGGAAGTTGCACCTTATTGATATGAGTCATGTCATTTATTCATTTAACCCTTTATCATTCCGGGGTGTTACATTCACCCCTTTAGAGAACAACATCCTTATAGTGGGCCCTACATCTCAACCCAGGCAGTGCACTACACTTATTACTAGGTACCACCTCTGATGCCAAATTTAGTGACCCTACCTTTTCTTACATTACTATTACATGATTATAAATATATACAACATAATGTTATTTCACCATAAGGATCCAGAGGTTTAGTGTCTTGGGAAAACTATAACCAAACAAAATACTAACAATATAAAGAATAAACCTTTAATTAATTCCACCTTCTTTAGCTTCTTATAGGATCTTTATCTCTCCTTAGTACATGTAATGACCAGAGGATATACATCAAAAATGGGTGAGAAAAAATTCCAGTAAGAGGATAAATATGAAATATAAAACAATGGGTGAGTACCATCATATCATATAAAAGGGATCATAAATATGAGAGGAAGCATTATTAAAAGACTTGAAATGTGGAAATGCATAAAATGAAACATCATGTATTAGTGGTGAAATACTACACATAGTTGTGAAAAATGCTAGAATCATGTTTACATATCATTACTCTTTAAATCGCGAGATTCATCAATTTACCCGATGCATTGGAGCGCTAAATAATTCCTGGTGCACCTATCACAACAAAACATTGATATTGCGCTATAAAATTCTAGGTGCACTTATCACACCATAACATTTATATTATCAATCATGCCACATAGAACTTATGTAAAACTTAAGTATAAGAATAATTCATGGAATGTAATGGATTTCACATCATAAGGAATTAAATCATAAACATTGTTTTCCAAAAAATATAGAGGGAAGAACATTCTTGATATAGAACAATCAACAATGAGTGAAGAAGAAACAATCTTTGAGAGTGTGATTATTCAAAATAAGAGTTATTTTAGAAAACATTGGGTATTTAATTAACATATGTGTAAACCATTTATATACCATAAAAATTAATATAATTACGAAAAGATGATTTTTAGGAGTAATCGTACTGAAAATGCAGTAAAAGAGGGAAAACTCTAAGAAAGTTAGATTTGAGAATTTCCCCTTACCTTGTATCCAAACGATTTCTTCATATTAATGTCTTGTATAAAAACATTAGAGTCATTAATTAACAATTTAATAACCTTATTTATATTAATATGTTTTATTGTTTTCATTAAGTGTTTTTATGGTCCTTAGGTTGAGTTAAAGTGATTAAATCCATTGTTTGGGAATGTTAATTTTTAGGGTTTTCTTGAATGTTTCACTTGTATTCAGGAATAGATGTTCATGTAGAACAAATATTTAGACACCATGAAATGTGGTCCATGAACATCTCCGCAAAATTTTCTCAACCAAGGTCAAAAATTTCATAGTGCGACTCTAAATTCTTTAGGGGCTTCAGTGACGACAGTGAAGGCACCGGCCCGAAAGGGTCGGGACCCCAGCCCGACACTGATTCCAAGTAGGGGTGCAGGGTTGCAAGCCATGAGGTACGGAAAATTATTTAGCTATGTACTTAAGAGGTGACCAAGGTACATGCACGCAAACACTTGTGTGCCACCATGATGAAGCTTATTGATGTGATGATTTTGACTAAGTCCTAAAGGTGTCACCCTAGTCCAGCCAAAAAACCGCTGGTGCACAGCCTACTTGTGTGACCAATAAGGTCGCGCAACCTACTTGTGAATTTCTATCTGGTGCGCAAGTCACTTCCACACCCAACTCATTTCACCCAAGGTCTCTTACTTGTCTATAAATAGAGCCTTGGGGCCTCCATTTGTACAGACGACTTTCCTTGAAGCTCAATTGCTGGTCTGGTCAGCCTAGTATTTAGCCCCAG
This sequence comes from Viscum album, assembly GCA_963277665.1. Classification (NCBI taxonomy): domain Eukaryota; kingdom Viridiplantae; phylum Streptophyta; class Magnoliopsida; order Santalales; family Viscaceae; genus Viscum; species Viscum album. The sequence goes on along the minus strand of OY728145.1, from coordinate 719,450,612 downwards.
TCTTCCAAAACATTTAGGGTAGTATTTCAACACCTTGAGAGAGGGATTTAAGGGAGGATAATTGGACTTAAGTCCTTTTAGTGTTTGAAAACCATAACACTTGCACGCCTAATACGACCAACCTCCCTAAGTGAGAAATACTTACACGCCTCCCATTCCTCTTATAGGAGCTCTAATGCCCCACTTAATGGGTCACTTATGAATACTCTTGATGGATTGAGCAAGGTATCTCCCATGTATTACCATACAGGTTTTTCATCGCTTAAGTGAACAGCAGGTCAACCAAGTGTACTTTCATGCCCATATATGTGTGCCCTTCTCTACGTGGGCATCCCTCTCTGATTCAATTATTCTTTTCACTCTCTTTAGTTTACAATCCATCAAGTCTTACTCAGCAATTCATGGAAAGACTTTTTATTCATTGGCTCCCTTGTCTCAAAGGGATTCTGTTGAGACCTCCACCAAAACCTCATAACTTATCAAACCTTAGGAAAGGCACCTCAGCATGTCTCCATTTTGGGTTTTTATTTCCATAGTGAGATGTTTCCCAAATTTGTTTCATAATGGGGTTAGGATTCATGGACTTTCTATGGGTTTGTATATCCATAGTCACATGGACCTTTCTCCTAGAAATAGTGCTGCAAATTTCCTGGTTCTGAGAATAAGGGTTTGGGCCTCGGCCTCACCCTTCTTAATGATCTAGAAACCTCAAATTCTAGTATAGAAGGTATTGTTCACACTTACATTTCCACTTTCCTACCAGGATCAATTCCAAGGCATCCATCCTGGTATAATCCCCTCACATTCACCCCTTATTCCTTCCATTTGGACCCTTGTCAAATGTGAAGAGAATAGAGGGAAAGCTTTTCGCCTCACCCTCTTCCATGGTCGACGCACCCTCTTCCTTCTGTAGAGGAGGAAAAGTGTGAAGTGTCATTGTTGAATCTTTCACATCCACTTGTTTCTCACACGTAGCATGAATCACGTGGTCTTGGAGATATGTGATGGTTACAACATGTGAAAAAACACTCATTTAAGGAACTATGAGAACTCTGATTTCTATTGAAACCAGGATATGTATGAAGCCGTCTCAAGGCTTGAGCTCTGTAGGCATCCTCATTAGGATATAAGCCCCAGATTGTATCTTCAGGTTATCAAGGCATCCTTTTCAGGAAGTAATCCCATACTCATCTTTCTCAGAGGACCATACTCTCCTATTAAATTTATCGAACTACATGGGATTTGATTCCCATTAACATGGGATACGTAGGAATCCTCCTTGAGGTTCAAACCCAACACTTCAAATCTACCATGTTCTCCATGGGCCATATTCCTAATAGGGTCTGATCCAACTTGGAAACATATATCCTTTCCAAGGATCCCTAGGCTACATCAGCATAAGTCCCAAAATAAGTTTCAACTATGTATTTTTTTCTTAGAGGTCCTTATCACATGAACGTAAAATGTATGATCTATCCTATTAAGTGACACCAAAATACAAGGGTTCTGATTCCTTTCACAAGGATACATAGGTATCCCATTTTACAGGCATTATCCCAAGATCAAAACAAACCTTCGTCTCTCTGGATGATAACAAATTACATAGTTCCCCACTGAGGGGCTTAAAAACCAGTATCATCACAACGATGATTAAAAGAATCTCTAATCAATATATTAGAGGATACCATTGATGGAAACCCTCAAATACATGAATGTTTCCATTAATGAAGATCCCTAAATGGATACTGATGTTTCTAAATTCAACACATGTTAATGAGTGATTGTAAAATCCAAGGGATACTTATGATATACTTGGTGAATTAATAAGGATTCATGAAAATATATTAAATTTTCAAAGATAGTCCCAGAGTAGACAGTAATTCCCCCCAAAAGGGTGTAATGAGTCTGAAATCCCTTTTTCTTGACCAATTCATGTTCTTATGTATCGTAAATTTCAAACTTAACGAACTCCTTCCTTTGGAAAGCCGGTCCCATTTGGATAAATAACTATTGGATGTTTTCAGTTCCATAAATAAATCCAATCGAAACCTCCTGGAAAAGTGATTCTTAAAACTAGACCACATATTTCAAGGAACTATGAAACTATCACACCTAGACCTATCTTTTATTTTATTTCATAATTTTCTTTTACTTTTATAATTTTTTTGGGGTCTAGGTTGAGTCCTGGATTAAAAACTTTTGAATTATGTTAAAAAATGCACGTTTCTAATTTGTCGTCATTGGGTACATGGGTGAAGCGCATTTTGAAAACCCCGTGCGGCCCCACCCAAGAATCTACACGGCCTGCCTACCTTCGGAAAAATTAAAATGGGTAAATATTTTACTATTGTTCATAATTTTGTAATTTTTTTTAAAATTGAAATGATAAATTATTATTGTTTTTATTATTATTAAAATTATTATTATCCTTATTATTATTATTATTAAAATCATTATAAATAAGATTATCATTGATATGGTTATCTTTATGTTGTATTTTTTACAATCATCATTATTATTTTTATAACTTAAAGTTATTATTATCATTATTATTAGTATCCTTCTTATTATTTTTATGATTATTATTTTTAGTATTGATTAATTTTTATTTTATTTAGTTCATTTGTTTTTGTTTTATTTATTTATTTATTTATTGTTATTATATTTATTCTATTACCCTATTAACCCTAGCGCCTCTCTCTTTCTCTTTTTTTCCTCCATTATATCTCACGCCGCCACCCCCATCCCTCTCCTGTCTTTCTCCCCAAGCGGGCTGCCCCCATATTACCATTTTCCCTCAACACAATCAAGAACCCCCCACCCCCTTTCATTTTTACTTCTCCTTGCCGTAGCAGCATCCTCCATCTCGCGCCGCACCAGTTTTCTCTTGTTGGATCCCTCCTGCCCTGGTCGTCTTGTCGAACAGCACTGCGCCCCCTTCCCGCCTCAGGCACTCCCACATGACCTGCCTCCTGCACCGTGACCCATCCACCCTCGGCCTCTAGGCCCCTTCTCCCTTGCAGTGCTTCAGCTCCCCCACAACCACGCTTCCTACTCCTCTACTACATTGAACCCCAGCCACCTCCAGCCTCCATCCTCTCATGCCTCTACCCTGCATCCAGCCACCCTCGCCACTTCCCCCTACCAGCGCGATTCGTGCTGATCGGCAGTGCCCCTACCCTTCATCCATCCACCCACGACACACCCCCTTTCGCAGTACCCCCAAGCCCCTGCATCTGGTATTCCCTTGTCCAGCTGCCCCATGCCTTCTGGCTTCCGACCCACCTCACAGCCATTGTTTGGCTGACATCATATATCAGCACACTAATCCACCAAAGTCAGCCGTCGTGTGCCATCCGACTCACCTTGCCATCACCTTAGCTTCTTGACGGCGACCCCCACCTACCCACCCCCCATCCGACCACATTTTACCTCTCATATTGGTTGTGCTCCCTCCTTTCTAGTCTCCACGTGTATCTCTGGCTCGACGTGCCTCTTTTATGATAGTCGCGCGACCTCCCCATTGTACTTCACCCACTTCTGGTGTGCTTGTCGCCCCTTTCCAATGGTCACATCACCCCACTGGTTGGGTGCGTCTCCATGCCATAGTAAGTATTGCGCTTTTTTAGTTCGAGTAGTAATTAATTAATTTAGTGTGATTTGTGTTTATTTATATTGGTGAGAATTTAATTTTAAAATAATGATGTTTTTTTCATAATGTTATGAGTAACTTTTGGAATATTGTTTCATAAATCTTAAAGTGGTTTAATAATAATGAAGGCGATGCAAACTATGTTTTGAAAACATGTTGAGCTAGTTATTTTTTGCATTGTTTGTTCGTTTGGATCATTTAAAGTCCATGTTTATGTATTTTGGTTATATTTTCGGTTGTACTTCATTGGAAAGATTTCTCCTTTTGTTCTGAGATTGTCATCTTGTGTGTATTTTCACGCCCGCTCGAGGCGTCTCACGCCATCATTCTTGGACTTCGTGTTGAGGTAGGTTCCCCTTTGCACTTTCATTTTTAATTAAATATTCATGCATTTCCTTCATTTCACACCACTTTTAATTAATAAATATTGATTTATAATCCATGGATTCACTGTTTGGGGTGAAAAGTTGTGTTTTATACCTTGTTATGCGATAAATTGGATTTTCTTCTTATATATTGCAGACATCGTGTTCGATGAAATGCCAGGTTAGATATTACGGTTTATTTGAAAAAAAATGTTTTGGTTTGGTTTCATAAAAATATTGGAAACCTGTAAAGTTTTATTTTGGGGCTCTTCGAATGGTTTCAAATGGGTTTTGGTTTATTTTTAATGTAGTGATTGTGAAATGTGTTTCATGCATGTTTGGAAGTTTATAGAAAATGATGAAATTGTTTTGATGAAAACCCTCATAGGGAAACTCTCTTCTCTTTTCTACGATAGATTGTTTGAGAGGGGCATGCTTAGAAGCTCAGGGGTGCTCGAATGGTTTAATGAAAGATGTTGTCCCAAGGAGTGGCATGGGGTGATGTCTGTTGTGCATTATTAATATATATATATATGTATGTCTGTTATAGGATGCTCGGCTAGAATCGGTTAGCTCCCCACATTTTCAAAATATTTGAGACATGGGAATCATGAATATTGATAAAATATTATATGAATGAGATCCACACTGTTAGGTTATTGTAAAGAACATTGTCCCATTGTAGGTGGATATATTGGATTTATTACTATGGGTTTTTGCCATGGCTTTCCTGGGAAAGGATGGTCAAGCGTATTGAGCGTTTTGATTTCATCGTGTGTGACATGTCAACAGGGATTAGGTCTCATGTATTAGTGTCTTCTGGATTATTCTTTATCTCCTAGGTTCACGCATGACTATTGAATTTTAGTTGCATGCAATGATGATTTGGCAATTGTATGTATTTCTACATTGCCCATGTTTTGTACTTGCTTTTTTTTGCTTTTTTGTATATTGTTTTCCTTGGAAATTGATAAATTGGTTTTGACTTGGTTTCTATAAATGGTTTTCAAATGAAATTGTTTAATTATCTTTTTAAAAATTTTAAAAATATAAACATCACATTCCCTTTCTAAAAAACCATTGACACTAATGAAATGAAACTATATTTGAAAATGGTTAAGGGAAATGGTTAGTAAATTGATTTTGAGTAAATTATTTAGAATAAAAAATACTTTTATAAATTTTAGATCAATCTTGAAATGGTGTTTATTTCATTTTAAAGGTAGTTCATTGGGAATAGATATCGGGCTGGCCTACTAATTTTTAATACTCGCGCCTATAGTTATTTTCTGTTTTTAGTGTTTATGCAGGCTACAACTTGAGTGCACTCACCTTGGGAGACACTTGATCGTTGAGTCGGAGAGTGACCCGTGGGGTCACAAGGAGTTAGATTGGATGTCGAGTTTGATGAAATTTATTTTCTTTCATTCTTGTTTAGGTGTGTGTTTAGTTTATTTATTCTGCATTTATATTTATTATTTCTATAGTTTTATTTAGTTTTATTGGGAGAAATAATTCTCATAGTCTCTGTTGATACCCTGGCGCTTGTCGCCAGCCCGGGAGGATCGAGAATGCCTCTCAGTCCATGTCGCGGACTGTCTTGGATGATCAGTTCAAGGTCATTGATCGTACAACGATTCACTGTTTCATTTTCACCCTTACACCGTTGTGCTAAACATATTTTGTATTAAAAATTATAAAAATATTATCAAATTGTACTTCATGTTTGATTCAATAATTTAGTGTTTATCACTATTAAATAGGGCAATGATACTTTTTTTGAAAATTACAATGTAGGTGGAGGTGATTTGGAGGGCTCTTGATGAAGTGAAAGAAAACTGGGCCAAAATTGCATGGATCCATGGACATCTGTCCACTGTTTTGAATAGTACACAAAATCCGTGCATTCAAATGGGCTGAAATTTTGTGGGCCTGTCCAAAATTCAATATTCTACATTTCCTATTAAGGAACCCAATCCTGATTCGGATTGCATGGGGCCCATACGAACTGATCTGTCCGAGCCACCGAATTTGGACCAAGTCAAATTAGGTGTTCTGTATTTTATCAATATCTCGAGTATTATTTGCCCAAACGGTGCCAAACTTTCGGTGGAGACAGTCAAGAGGTAGGGCTACAACTTTTCTATTTTCTCCAAAGCGAGATAAGACTGTCTGAATGCCTAAACGCGTCCTGCAAGTGGATTGATGAAATCTGTGTTCCCAAAACCACCTCCCACATTTCCTATAAAAGGGCACCTTGGGCTCCTCATTTGCAAGTTCGGCCAAGGAGTGAAGTGCTGCCAATTTGGATTCCTAGAAGAGTCTCCTAATCACCTTGGAGGTTCTGGAGGCCCCTATCCTCATAGGGAGATCAGCAATGAAGAAAGAGTTCCACCCGAGCTTCCTCCTCCTCCCGATGTCGAGCTAAAAGTTGGGTGTTCGTTGTGAGGGAGCTACACACATGCCAAGGGAGTTCCTGTAGGACCCCGGGACACCCTGAGAGGGGAGGGGTGAATCAGGGTGGCAACTTTTTCTTCTTAAAGTTGTGGATCTTGTTCCCACGTTGGTAGGAACTACTTAATCTTGTATGATGGATATGATCAGCAATTAAACATTCACATGCAGAGACAGATGACACAGCTATTTTTACTTGGTTCACCACTGAGGGCTACGTCCAAGGAGTATACGCCGACAGGTTGCCGGTCGTACCTAAATCCACTATGCTTCACTAGCTGCGGATACAAATGTTCGGGTACAGACACTCTGTCCCAGGCTCACTGCCTTTACAATTTCTTAGGGATAGCTCACTGCGTCCCTCGGGTCACTCCCGTTGACTCCCCCTGGCTCACTGCCGTTGGTGAAGTCTCACTCAGTTTATAGACGTGAAGGTCTTTTCAATAGATATGCATTGAAGTCTTTGTCTCCTGTTCAGCATGAGACTTTGCTTGCATCAGAGTCCTGAGTTGATGCTCTTTTGAAATCAATCTTCTACTTCAGTGCAATACCTGAATGCACTAAATCTCCTTCTCTTCCTTCAATTCCCAATTCTGAAACCTGAGTGTATCGATATATTTCTCTCTCTGTGCAGATCAGATTTTGGTTGCACGATCGTTCTTCTTCTCTTCGCAAAGCAGGTTTGAGAGTGCTAAGCACCTGTCAAAAAGCTTGCGGGACCCCCAAATTTTCCGCGCACCCTTCCTGGGGGCTTGCGCGTAAAATTCAAACCTTGCGCGTAAAAATAACTTTTGTCGCGTAAAAGGCTTTTCGCGCTACTCTTCTTTTTCGCGCAAAACTTCCCTTTTCGCGCAACGCCTTCTTTTTCGCGCAACCCTCTGTACCTTAATTTTTCCGCGCGCCGGAGCTCAGGATTTGTCTAAGTGTCGAGCCTCCTCTAATGAGAGGGGTTCACCTCATATTTATAGACGTTTTTTATCCTGCGCGTAAAACCCCCCTTCTTGCGCGTAAAACTGTCTCTCAGTTCTGTGAATTACGCGCATCTTCCTTTTAATCTCACGCAACACCTTGGTTTTTCGCGCATCTTATTACTTCTCTATTTATCATCATTTAGATCATGAATCCTCTCGTGCGCGTAAAACTTCAAACCCACATTTCGCGCACAACCAACTTTACGCGCAGAAGTTTGATTTTTCCGCGCACATGGTGCGAACATCTCTGATTTTTCGCGCGCCTCTTGCCTTTGCCGATTTTCTGTATTTCCGATTCGATACGCTGATTGCGCGAAAAATTCACCCAGCTAGTCTGCGCACAACATTTTTCGCGCACATTCCCATTTTTCCGCGCACAGCTCTGGTTTTTCGCGCAGCCCATGCCTTTACCATTTTTCAGCGTTCTGATTCTGAAACATTATTTGCGCGAAAAACTATTTCGCGCATCCCGCTGTTTTCCGCGCCCAACTTAAGTATTTCGCGCAACCCTCTTATATTTCGCGCACCACTTCCGCTTTGCGCGCACTACCTTTTGCAGACAATCTATGTCTTCAATTTCCGATTTTGAGGCCCAAAAATTTGGCAAACACTGGAAAACGGCGCCACCTTGTATCTGCTCTTTTAGCCGCCTCCAGATCATCCATTCCTTTGTCGACTTTCCTTGAATAAAAACATGGATCATTATTCCACAGTCCTCGAACTCGACCTGCCTCCATAGAAACTCTTTTCCCAACAAATTTGTATGTCGTTTGTTTGCTTTGTCGACAAGGACGATCACCTCAACAGCGCTTCATCTTGGTGATCTGTATACTTCAACAACTCTTCTGCTTTTATCACAACCTCCACTATTGTGATATGTAGTCTTTGAAGGAACAGCTTTAGCATCATCATCTTCTATGACAATGTGATGTTCATGACTATCTCAGAAGTCCAATCATTGCACATTGTCTTCTTCATCAACTGGTATGATGTACTTCATGCAAACCGATTCAATTCGTCAAGAAGTCTCTTGCATGGTTCTCATGCAATCATGATTAATTGCATGGACTTCATCCAAAAACCTCATTCTTCTTTGATCATCCTTGGATGGATTATACCTTGGATGGATTATACCTCACATTCTGCATTGTTGTAAACAATGTATCACCTTTGACACATGTTCTTTGAACTTCCGATCAGTACAACAATCGTCTGAATCACCACTCCTCTACTTCATCGGAGTACTTCATGATCTCCTTCATTTTGATCTGCATTGACAACTATTGACAACAAATACAACCTTATACACAAAGTGGTTCCAACAATCTCCCCCTTTGTATTTTGTTGTCAATACCTTAAACATCTTCTGAAATGAATCTGTCAATGTCAAAATGAGAATCTTCTGCATTTCACTTTCTCTCCCCCTTATTGACAAGAAATACAAAGCACATGGTAGGGAGGGTATCAATCCACACTTAAGCAATGTTTCATTAATCATTTCACTCTAAGTCTACTTGAGCAATGCTCGATGTAGAAAACAAGAGGATTTGATTAAGTCAACAAGGCTGTCCATTATCCACAGATCATGATACCAACATTAGATGATAACTCATGTATCTTGTCTTCAAGGGTTTACCACTTTAATTCCAGGTAGAAGAAGATCAACTATGATAGAGAATAATCAACCTGAAACTCCTGCACTCACTTCAGCAAAGAGATCAAAAACATTCACGTGCAATCGACAGGAAAAGTGACCTTGGGGCACTTCCATTCTCTTTATGTCACTGATCAATACAGTTACTCCCCCTTTGTAAAATAATCTTTGGTCTGAGTAACCAAGGGATAGTGATTGAGAAATGACATACCTTCTTCATTGGTGTGTTCTTCAAGAAATTCACAGAATAACTGCTTTTGAGTCCACCTGGAGTTGATATTGATTGAAACAGTGATTATGGAAGCTTCTTCATTCTTCTCCCCCGCAAGGGAAACACTCCTCATCATCTTCATCAAGAGTGATCCTTCATCATCATAATATTTGAATATCAATTGAAGAATCTACTAAGGATGGAAACTTCTTCAGCTTTGCTATCAAGAGTTGACAACATTCACAACTTCTCAGGTTCTCCCCCTGAGAGCATGCTTCACCTTCAATTCCCTGCATTATTAGCACAAATACAATACACAAATGAATAAGAGAATAAAGTGGATCCTTCTTGCTTCATCACGAAGACTTTCTTGGTTGAGGTTCTTTTCTCAACCAAGTTCCTCTGTTCACTCCAGTCTTCATGCCTGCTCCTCTGAACGTATGTTCTGACATCTGTTGGTGTGGCATGGCTCTGTTCACATTCTCTTCTGCTTTGTGTGGAGAATTGTTCTGCTTAGCAGCCATCATGAATGATAGATTCTTACTTCTCTTCAAGACTGCTTCTTGTTCTGGTATTAAGGTTAGGCAATCTTTTGCAATGTGACCAGATTTCTTGCATCTCTCACACAGAACTTCTTTGACACGAGTGCTTCTCTTTGATTGCAATCTCTCAAGCACCGTGTCTTCATCATGTGAAAGTTTTCCTTTTCCTTTATCACCAGCCATGTCCTTTTCATCTTCAAGTTTTCTCATTCGTTTCAAATCTTCTGGCCAGATGACCAATATGTCATTTGGAACTTTTGTAGCTGGTTTAGGTCTTCCACATGGGTTCATCTGAGATTCATCCCACTTATTGTTTCCTTTGGATGAATGACCCTTCAATTTCATGGATCTAAAATCCTGGGTCTTCTCAGCTTGCCTACTTGATATCTTCTCGGGGAGAGGTGTGTTCGCCATATTCTTCTGATTTCTTCCCAAGGTACTTTCTTCGTACTTGGATGGTTTGTGTGGTCTTCTGTTCTTATCATCTCTGGATATCTGTTGACCTAGGCATGCACCATTCTTGTGACCACTGCCATTGCATGCATCACAGATGTTATCAAGAATTCCAAATCTGTTTGCTGTAAACAGATGCTTCTGGACCTGTGGATGTTGCTTCTTCTTCTCCGGCTTCCTCCCCTTTGATATAGGTTTTCCCTGTGATTTTCCATGAAAAGGATTATAAAAACAATCCAATGCACAGTGCCCAAATCTATTGCAGCACCAACATTGACCCACAAATCTTTTCTTCTTTGTGTCTTCTGTATTAAGTTGTTGGGCCATTTGCTTAGTTGTTTGTGCTCTATTTGAGGAAGAAGCTTCCTCCTTTTTCTTCCCATCCACCCTAGTCATGGTGGTAGGTTTCTTCTTCTCACCTATCCTCATCCATACTTGTTTAGAGCTTTTCTTCCCACCTGCACTGATTGTCGGACTGTATTTAGAAACATGAGTGCAAGATGGTCTGGATGGTACCTTCACTTTCTCAGTTGCCTGTGATAGATCGATAAGAGAAGTCATGATCTTCTTATCACATGTTGGAGGTCTTTTGACAATAGAATCCTCCATTGAGCATTGAGTACCACCAGCAACTGATTCTTGATGTGGATAATCAAGAGTGGTCATAATCTTCTTGTCACATATTGGAGGCATTTCAGCCTTAGACTCCTCCAACGAACATTGAGTGCAAGCATCACTCATTTCATTCTTTTGTGAAGTCTCAATATGTGTGTTCTCAATCTTGGTCAATTGAGCTTCCAATTTTTGACCCAAAATATTGAGGATGATCTTCTGATCTTCAATCGTGATCATCTTCTCTTCACAAGTCTTCTTCAACCTTTCAACCTCATCTTCATGCATCTTAACTTTGTTTTGTAACAAAGAGTCAAGTTCCCTGAATTTAATGGAAGTTTCTTCCAAACAAAAATTCTTGACTTCATTGCTCTTCTTCAGCTCAACTTCAAGTGCATGGACCCTTTCTCTTAGAGTCTTATTGACTGCCTCGTTTTCTTCAAAGACTTTCACCTGTTTGGTGAGCTTCATGTTTTCCATAACTTTTCTTTCCAACCCCTCTTCCATATTGTCAGCTTCCCTTTCTAATCGATTTATCTCAACCTGCATAGATTGGAATAGGCTACAAATAATAGCAACCCTTTCTTCTGGAATATCATGCAGATATGTTCTGAGTTTTTCCTGAAAGCTTGAACTCGGGGTATCATCCTTTCCTCTGGATGAGTTCTGAGCCACCTGCTTGATACTTTCCATGCCTAATGTTTCTTCATTATTGGAATGGCATGGAGAATAGGACACTCCATCTTCTTTGGATGTGGGGGACTTCTTCATCATCTTCTTCTCTTTCTTTTTCCTATTTGTCAAAGTCTTGGTGGATATAGATTTCTGCTCAGAAATGACTGCGTCATTATCAAGACCGCTCTTCATTGTTGACTCTTAGGAAAGAAACTCAAATCCTCTTCTCAATAGAATTACTGGAGAATATCCAACATACGTTAACCTTTCCCTCTGATACCACTTGTAGGACCCCGGGACACCCTGAGAGGGGAGGGGTGAATCAGGGTGGCAACTTTTTCTTCTTAAAGTTGTGGATCTTGTTCCCACGTTGGTAGGAACTACTTAAACCTGTATGATGGATATGATCAGCAATTAAACATTCACATGCAGAGACAGATGACACAGCTATTTTTACTTGGTTCACCACTGAGGGCTACGTCCAAGGAGTATACGCCGACAGGTTGCCGGTCGTACCTAAATCCACTATGCTTCACTAGCTGCGGATACAAATGTTCGGGTACAGACACTCTGTCCCAGGCTCACTGCCTTTACAATTTCTTAGGGATAGCTCACTGCGTCCCTCGGGTCACTCCCGTTGACTCCCCCTGGCTCACTGCCGTTGGTGAAGTCTCACTCAGTTTATAGACGTGAAGGTCTTTTCAATAGATATGCATTGAAGTCTTTGTCTCCTGTTCAGCATGAGACTTTGCTTGCATCAGAGTCCTAAGTTGATGCTCTTTTGAAATCAATCTTCTACTTCAGTGCAATACCTGAATGCACTAAATCTCCTTCTCTTCCTTCAATTCCCAATTCTGAAACCTGAGTGTATCGATATATTTCTCTCTCTGTGCAGATCAGATTTTGGTTGCACGATCGTTCTTCTTCTCTTCGCAAAGCAGGTTTGAGAGTGCTAAGCACCTGTCAAAAAGCTTGCGGGACCCCCAAATTTTCCGCGCACCCTTCCTGGGGGCTTGCGCGTAAAATTCAAACCTTGCGCGTAAAAATAACTTTTGTCGCGTAAAAGGCTTTTCGCGCTACTCTTCTTTTTCGCGCAAAACTTCCCTTTTCGCGCAACGCCTTCTTTTTCGCGCAACCCTCTGTACCTTAATTTTTCCGCACGCCGGAGCTCAGGATTTGTCTAAGTGTAGAGCCTCCTCTAATGAGAGGGGTTCACCTCATATTTATAGACGTTTTTTATCCTGCGCGTAAAACCCCCCTTCTTGCGCGTAAAACTGTCTCTCAGTTCTGTGAATTACGCGCATCTTCCTTTTAATCTCGCGCAACACCTTGGTTTTTCGCGCATCTTATTACTTCTCTATTTATCATCATTTAGATCATGAATCCTCTCGTGCGCGTAAAACTTCAAACCCACATTTCGCGCACAACCAACTTTACGCGCAGAAGTTTGATTTTTCCACGCACATGGTGCGAACATCTCTGATTTTTCGCGCGGCTCTTGCCTTTGCCGATTTTCTGTATTTCCGATTCGATACGCTGATTGCGCGAAAAATTCACCCAGCTAGTCTGCGCACAACATTTTTCGCGCACATTCCCATTTTTCCGCGCACAGCTCTGGTTTTTCGCGCAGCCCATGCCTTTACCATTTTTCAGCGTTCTGATTCTGAAACATTATTTGCGCGAAAAACTATTTCGCGCATCCCGCTGTTTTCCGCGCCCAACTTAAGTATTTCGCGCAACCCTCTTATATTTCGCGCACCACTTCCGCTTTGCGCGCACTACCTTTTGCAGACAATCTATGTCTTCAATTTCCGATTTTGAGGCCCAAAAATTTGGCAAACACTGGAAAACGGCGCCACCTTGTATCTGCTCTTTTAGCCGCCTCCAGATCATCCATTCCTTTGTCGACGTTCCTTGAATAAAAACATGGATCATTATTCCACAGTCCTCGAACTCGACCTGCCTCCATAGAAACTCTTTTCCCAACAAATTTGTATGTCGTTTGTTTGCTTTGTCGACAAGGACGATCACCTCAACAGCGCTTCATCTTGGTGATCTGTATACTTCAACAACTCTTCTGCTTTTATCACAACCTCCACTATTGTGATATGTAGTCTTTGAAGGAACAGCTTTAGCATCATCATCTTCTATGACAATGTGATGTTCATGACTATCTCAGAAGTCCAATCATTGCACATTGTCTTCTTCATCAACTGGTATGATGTACTTCATGCAAACCGATTCAATTCGTCAGGAAGTCTCTTGCATGGTTCTCATGCAATCATGATTAATTGCATGGACTTCATCCAAAAACCCTCATTCTTCTTTGATCATCCTTGGATGGATTATACCTTGGATGGATTATACCTCACATTCTGCATTGTTGTAAACAATGTATCACCTTTGACACATGTTCTTTGAACTTCCGATCAGTACAACAATCGTCTGAATCACCACTCCTCTACTTCATCGGAGTACTTCATGATCTCCTTCATTTTGATCTGCATTGACAACTATTGACAACAAATACAACCTTATACACAAAGTGGTTCCAACAGTTCCGATGCATAAATTAGCTACTGGTTTGGAGTAATTTGGGTGTTTAAACATTTCATTCCATGTATCTTATTTTATTTCAGATTTGAATTCTTGATTTGATGCATGTGAGTGTTATGCTCTTAATTTCTAACCGATCGGTGTGAGGTTTTGAGTGCGTGACTTGTGTTGTTCCGATTGGACATCACAAGAATCCTTTTCATACCCACCTTATTGAGATTTCAATATGCTTTGGAAGCTCTTATTCCATGCATAAGTACTGGAACTTGACAATACGATTGTTACGTCAAGGTTTGGTCCGTAAAGTATTGAAATAAAAGCTTAGGAATTAATCGGGATTCCAATTAACTCCAACCAAAGAATTACTCTAAACCCAAGATGAATCTCTATGAATAATGAACTTGATATGTGTGTAGTGAAATCACATCGACCCTTTTATCTCATATTTCTCAAAATCCACTTGGTCACTCATCTTTTAAGCTATTTCAACTAAGTCATTGTTTTAAGCTGTTTTCAAAACCACCCCTCTCTTAGACATTTTTATCAAAATACACACTCTAAACCTACCAACGCTCCTTGAGAGACGACTTAGGGTTTACCCTAGACTATAAATCAATCTTAAAAATATAATCAATTTGACGTGTCACGACATCACGGTCAAAGTTTGGCGCCGTTGCCGGGGAGCGCTTTGGTTTTTTGTGCGTGTTTTTGATAAATTTTTTTTTTTAATTTTTGTGAATATTTGTTTGTTTTATCTTCTACCTTTGAATTTGTTTTTGTGTTCTAATTTATTTATTGTGTAGGTTCTTTGTATGACGCGTTCTACTCCGGGAGACCTACAAACTTTTGAACCCGAACCGGAGAGGATCCTACATCAACGAAACCGAGACATACAAGACCACACTTTGAAGGAGGAGACATCAAATCTTAAAATTCTTCTTGATCCTTCTTCTTCTTCTGAAACCAAAGTTAAAATTGAACATAACTTGTATAACATGGCTGAAAATAATAGAACACTAAAAGAACTAACCTCACCTGATGTTGATATCCAACCCACTTACATTCAATTACAAGGTGAGGCACCCAATTTTGAACTAAAATCTGGTTTAATTCATTTATTACCAAGATTTCATGGACTGCCTGGAGAAGATCCACATAAGCATTTAAAAGAATTTCATACTGTGTGTTCAACCTTAAAACCTGCTAATGTGGATGAAGAACAAGTGAAGCTTAGGGCATTCCCATTTTCATTAGAAGACACTGCAAAAGATTGGTTATACTATGTCAATTCACCAATTAGGGGCTGGGCAGACATGAAACGCCTTTTTCTTGAAAAATACTTCCCAGCCTCTCGAACTGCAACTATAAGGAAAGAAATATGTGGTATAAGACAATCTCAGGGGGAAACATTACATGAATATTGGGAACGCTTTAAAAGGTTATGTTCAAGTTTCCCACACCACCAAATAAGTGATCAACTTTTAATTCAATATTTTTATGAAGGTTTGATTCCTATTGATCGAAATATGATTGATGCTGCTGCAGGTGGTGCATTGGTAGATAAGACCCCAATCGCTGCAAGAACCCTCATTGAGAACATGGCACAGAACACTCAACAATTCGGTACACGGTCCAGTGTTCCTATTCGAGGTGTCCATGAGGTGCAAAGTACTGAGTTTGAGAAGAAGGTGGACACGAAGTTCGAAGAGGTAAGTACCCTTCTGCGA
The DNA here is from genome assembly GCA_963277665.1 of Viscum album. Classification (NCBI taxonomy): domain Eukaryota; kingdom Viridiplantae; phylum Streptophyta; class Magnoliopsida; order Santalales; family Viscaceae; genus Viscum; species Viscum album. Next base: position 719,434,740 of record OY728145.1, on the reverse strand, counting down.
CAACTAGCTCTCTCCCAAGGGAAATATCAATCTCCTCCACCCATCCATTGTGGAATCTGCTCTTCTGACACCCACTATTCTGACCAATGCCCCCAATTGAGAGAAACTTCTGAAAGTTGTGAGGCAATATTTCCAGGACGCCCCTTTAACCAACCCTTTAGGCAAGAACCATACTATCCATCCAACCAAGGTTGGAAGGACAACCAAGCCTATAGGCAAGGGGGGTATTCAAACCAACCTCAACAGCAATGGAACCAACAAGGTCAGAGTAGTCATCCACCACCACCCAGAAATCCTCAACCACCCCAAAGGCCATTCCAACCACCCCCTCCAAAAACCGATCCTAGCCTAGAAGATATGATGAAACAAATGGCTTCCAATAATCTCCAATTCCAACAAACCACCCAAGCAGCCATACAAGACCTAAAGACCCAACTAGGACAACTTGCCAACTCGGTGGGGGAAATCCAAAGTCATGGGTCGGGTAAACTACCATCTCAACCAGTAGTAAACCCTAGGGATAAAGGAAATGTTAGTGCAATCACCCTTAGGAGTGGGACACAAATCAAAAGCCAAATGACCCCTCCATTAGAGTCCTCCCATCCAAAGGAAACCACCATCCCAACTGCTGAAAATGGTCCAAGAGAAGAAAACCCTTTTCCTGAGAGAAGCCCTTCCAAAGGAAAGACTGTGGTTGTTGATGAACCACCTATCCCAACCATTCCTCTTCCATTTCCTCAAAGGGCTGCCCAACCTAGAAAACAAAAAGAAACCGAACTTGATAAAGAAATCTTGGAAACTTTCAAGAAAGTACAGGTTAACATTCCTTTGATTGATGCTGTGAAGCAAATTCCAAGATATGCCAAGTTTCTGAAGGAGATGTGTACACACCGAAGGAGGCTTCGTGGTGATGAGAAGGTGAGCCTGGGGAGGAATGTTTCAGCATTGATAGAGTCATCACTTCCTACCAAGTGCAATGATCCTGGTACATTCTCGATTCCATGCACCATAGGGGAGTATTCGTGTTCCAATGCTATGCTTGATTTGGGTGCTTCTATTAATGTGATGCCTCACTCTATTTACTCTTCATTGCAGGTCGGTGAACTGAAGCCCACTGGTATTGTCGTTCAGCTATCAAATCGGAGTACGGCACACCCATCTGGTGTGCTAGAGGATGTTCTTGTGAGGGTGCAAAATTTAATTTTTCCTGCTGATTTTTACGTGCTTAAAATGGAAGATGATAGGATGAATGGACATGCCCCAATTATATTGGGGAGACCTTTCTTGAAAACCGCCAAAACCATAATTAATGTCCATAATGGTACATTATCTATGGAGTTTGGTGGTAATATTGTCCACTTCAATATCCTTGATGCCATGAAGCACCCCTCAGAAGAACACTCCTCTCTCTTTGTCAATTCAATTGATGTTCTCCCTTCCCCTGAACCAACTTATTTTCATTCACCTGATCCCCTTTCTGAGTTTTCTTCATTGATTGAAATGTTAGGTAATGAATCATGCATTGATTGTTGTAGCGGTTTAGAGAAATGGCATGCATGTTTGTTAATTGATGATTTCTTGAACACAGAGGATCACATGACCATCGATAATACTGCTAAGCTTGTAAAAGCTCATTCCTCATCTGAGGATGTTACCATTGAGCAGTTAGATGAGATCAGTGACTTCTCACTTTCACACACACTTCTGTTAATCCAAAATCCCCCAGAATTGGAACTAAAACAACTGCCTCAAGATTTAAAATACTCATATCTTGAGAATGGAAACAAGTTGCCCGTCATCATTGCTAGTTCACTCCCTCCTGAGCATGAATTGCGACTGCTTGATCTTTTGAGGAAGTATAAACAAGCTTTGGGATGGACACTTGCTGACATTCCTGGCATTAGCCCATCAATTTGTACACATCATATTTTATTAAATGATGATGCTAAACCAGTGAGGCAGTCACAACGACGACTGAACCCAAACCTACTTGATGTTGTTAAAAAAGAAGTAACAAAATTGTTGGCTGCTGGAATCATTTACCCTATCTCTGACAGCCAATGGGTCAGTCCAGTTCAAGTAGTTCCTAAAAAAACTGGCCTTACTGTAGTTAAAATGAAAATAATGAATTGGTTCCAACTCGTGTGCAGAATAGTTGGCGTGTCTGTATAGACTATCGCCGACTAAACCAACACACTAGGAAGGACCATTTCCCATTGCCATTCATTGACCAGATGCTAGAGAGGCTAGCAGGGAAGTCCCATTACTGTTTCCTTGATGGGTATTCTGGATACTTTCAGATCCATATTGCCCCTGAGGATCAGGAAAAGACAACCTTTACTTGCCCCTTTGGTACATTTGCTTATAGAAGGATGCCATTTGGTCTGTGCAATGCTCCAGGTACTTTCTAACGATGTATGGTTAGTATTTTTTCGGATTACCTGGAGAATTGCATGGAGGTTTTTATGGATGATTTTACTGTTTATGGATCCTCTTTTGATGAATGTTTAAGTAGTCTTGGTTCTGTCCTACGTCGCTGTATTGAAAAGAATCTTGTATTAAATTATGAGAAATGCCATTTCATAGTGCGACAAGGCATAGTTTTTGGACATGTCATTTCTGTGGAAGGAATCCAAGTGGACAAATCAAAAGTAGATATCATTTCCTCCCTACCATTCCCTAAAAATGTTCGGGATGTGCGGTCTTTCCTGGGTCATGCTGGATTTTATCGTCGTTTCATTCGTGACTTTAGTAAAATTGCACTCCCCCTCTCCCGATTACTCCAAAAAGAAAAAGAATTTGATTTTGATAAAAAATGTGAGGAAGCTTTCAATAAGTTAAAATGGAGTCTCACGTCACCCCCGGTAATCCAACCACCTCGGTGGGATTTACCATTTGAGCTAATGTGTGACGCCTCTAACTATGCAGTTGGGGCAGTCTTCTCACAGAGGGTCGATCGAGCTCCACATGTCATTGCCTATGCCTCACGTACTTTGGACCCTGCCCAAGCAAACTACACCACCACTGAAAAAGAATTTCTTTCCATTGTGTTTGCCTTGGGTAAATTCAGGCCATACCTTATAGGGTCCAAAGTCATTGTGTTCTCAGACCATGCAGCCCTCCGATATCTCCTAAAGAAACCAGAAGCCAAACCACGTCTCATTCGCTGGATGCTCCTCCTTCAAGAATTTGATCTAGAAATTAGGGATAAAAAAGGAGCAGAGAATGTGGTTGCTGACCATATCAGTAGGATTATCCCACCCTCGGACATTGACTCATCCCCCTGTATTCCCATAAATGAATTGTTTCCTGATGAGAAATTGTACCGAGTGCAAGATGTTATTCCTTGGTATGCTGAAATTGTAAATTATTTGGTAGCCTCTTGCATTCCTGCTGATTTCACCAAAAACCAGGCCGACCGTCTAAAACATGAGTCTCGTTGGTACATTTGGGATGACCCCTACCTCTGGCGCACATGTAGTGATCAAGTTATTAGGCGTTGTGTTCCCGATAGTGAGTTTCAATCTGTCCTTAGGTTCTGCCACACACTTGCTTGTGGGGGCCACTTTGGTCCCCAACGGACTGCTCGCAAGGTCTTAGATTCTGGTCTCTTTTGGCCCACATTGTTTAGGGATGCCCATGAATTCTGTAAATCTTGTCCTCGCTGTCAAAGAATGGGGAATGTCTCTAAAAGAAATGAGATGCCCCAACAACCCTTACTCTTCCATGACATTTTTGATGTTTGGGGCATTGACTTTATGGGACCATTCCCCAATTCATTTGGGAACCTTTACATTCTTCTGGCAGTGGATTATGTTTCAAAGTGGGTAGAGGCACGAGCCACGAGGACAGATGATTCCAAGACAGTTCTGGAATTTTTGCGAACCCAAATATTCTGTAGGTTTGGATTACCTAGGTTTATCATCAGTGATCAGGGTTCTCATTTCTGCAACCGCACAATGCAATATCTTTTGCGTAGGTACGGGGTTGGGCATCGAGTGTCTACTGCTTATCACCCACAAACAAATGGTCAAGCTGAAGTATCAAATAGAGAGGTAAAACAGATTCTTGAGAAAACGGTTCAGCCAAACAGAAAAGACTAGAGTCTTAGACTCGATGATTCGTTATGGGCTTACCGTACTGCATTCAAAACTCCAATTGGCATGTCACCATATCGGCTAGTTTTTGGGAAGAGTTGTCACCTCCCTGTTGAGGTAGAGCACCGGGCCTACTGGGCCATTAAACAATGCAATTCTAATCTTTCTGGTGCAGGTATTCAAAGGAAGTTGCAGATTCAGGAGTTGGAGGAAATGAGAAGAGATTCATATGAGAACTCCCGAATTTATAAAGAGCGAACCAAGGCTGCCCACGACCGTCTCATCCTTCATCGTCAATTCCAAATTGGACAGAAGGTCCTCCTCTACAATGCAAGGCTGAAGTTGCACCCTGGTAAGCTTCGTTCCCGTTGGTTTGGACCTTACATTGTTACTAATGTCTCTCCATTTGGTGTTGTCCAGGTTCAAAATGAAGACACCAAGCAAACCTTCACTGTCAATGGGCAGCGGCTGAAGCACTTCCATGAAGCCATTCCGGAGTCCCCAATGGAGGAACTCCATGTTCAAGAAGCGGTCTATGAATAACACTCACCAGGTTTTATCCTTCCTTCACACAGTATCTTTTATTGTAGTGAGGACACTACATTCTCTAGGTGTGGGGGGGTGGATACCTTCCTGGGTTAGTTAGGATTTTTCACCATTTTCTCCTTTTGTTTTCTCTTTTTGGCCTTCTTTATGGTATTTTTATTTTTCCCCATCAACAATTTCGAAATTCCATGATGTGGCGACCATAAAATGGGGAATGTAAAAATACCATAACGAAGGCTAAAAAGAATTTTTGTATGAATTTAACATCAGGGAGTGATTTTTAGTGAATTGGTTTTCTGTCAATGATATAAATGGTCGTATCTATGTGAAACCTTTGAGATGATTGATGCCCATTGTGTGAGTAGTTTTTGAGAAAACTATGTCGCTAATATCTCCAAAAAAAAAAAAATTTGCACCAAACCACAAAGTGTGATTATTTATTACTTAATATAAGGTAAATATATGTTGGGTTAATATTTTTCAGCTTTAAATGATATTTCCATACGTTCGTTCCTTATCCGATCTATTTCATTACTGTACCAGATTGACCTATGCGTGTGTACCTAATGTCCGACTGTTGTACGCCCTCAAAAAAAAAAATTGTTGTGTCTTGGGCAGGTCAAAAACCACTCCTCCTCAACCTTTGATCTTGTTATAACTATTGCAATTAGTGTCGTGAGGAGATCAAACAAGGGTTGAGAGATGAGTGTGAGATTTGTTCCAATTGCAACTTCAAAAAAAATGAGGGGAGTGATGAAATGTGCAACATATGGGGATATCTAGGTCGGGAGCTTATGGTTTGACTTCTGGGAATGCTTAAATGAGTGGGTCTTGAAATATGATTGCAAAGGATGTAGGACAGGTTCGGTGAGAAAATCATTTAAGCTGAAAAATGTTAAAATAAAATATATTTATTAGATATCAAGTGGAAAGAATAGCATGGAATGGTTTTCACACACACACATGGATATTTAGTGTCATGGTTTACTTCTGAATTCCTTTCTCAATTGGGTATCATGAATCTTTTTGAATTTCACTATGATATGATTTATGAGACATCTTTTTCTATTTTCACTAGGAAGAACTCCTTGGTGTGGTTCGTGCATTGATCACTTTACTTTAAATAAAATTTACTCAAATGATAAATCTTTATGATGTTGGATATATATATATATATGAATCATTGTATTTGAATATGTGACTTTGCCCAGGAGTGCAAATGTTTAGGTGTGGGGGTGTGATCGTACAACGATTCACTGTTTCATTTTCACCCTTACACCGTTGTGCTAAACATATTTTGTATTAAAAATTATAAAAATATTATCAAATTGTACTTCATGTTTGATTCAATAATTTAGTGTTTATCACTATTAAATAGGGCAATGATACTTGTTTTGAAAATTACAATGTAGGTGGAGGTGATTTGGAGGGCTCTTGATGAAGTGAAAGAAAACTGGGCCAAAATTGCATGGATCCATGGACATCTGTCCACTGTTTTGAATAGTACACAAAATCCGTGCATCCAAATGGGCTGAAATTTTGTGGGCCTGTCCAAAATTCAATATTATACATTTCCTATTAAGGAACCCAATCCTGATTCGGATTGAATGGGGCCCATACGAACTGATCTGTCCGAGCCACCGAATTTGGACCAAGTCAAATTCGGTGTTCTGTATTTTATCAATATCTCGAGACTTATTTGTCCAAACGGTGCCAAACTTTCGGTGGAGACAGTCAAGAGGTAGGGCTACAACTTTTCTATTTTCTCAAAAGCGAGATAAGACTGTCTGAATGCCGAAACGCGTCCTGCAAGTGGATTTATGAAATCTGTGTTCCCAAAACCACCTCCCACATTTCCTATAAAAGGGCACCTTGGGCTCCTCATTTGCAAGTTCGGAAAAGGAGTGAAGTGCTGCCAATTTAGAGTCCTAGAAGAGTCTCCTAATCATCTTGGAGGTTCTGGAGGCCCCTATCCTCATAGGGAGATCAGCAATGAAGAAGGAGTTCCACCCGAGCTTCCTCCTCCTCCCGATGTCGAGCTAAAAGTTGGGTGTTCGTTGTGAGGGAGCTACACACATGCCAAGGGAGTTCCGATGCATAAATTAGCTACTGGTTTGGAGTAATTTGGGTGTTTAAACATTTCATTCCATGTATCTTATTTTATTTCAGATTTGAATTCTTGATTTGATGCATGTGAGTGTTATGCTCTTAATTTCTAACCGATCGGTGTGAGGTTTTGAGTGCGTGACTTGTGTTGTTCCGATTGGACATCACAAGAATCCTTTTCATACCCACCTTATTGAGATTTCAATATGCTTTGGAAGCTCTTATTCCATGCATAAGTACTGGACCTTGACAATACGATTGTTACGTCAAGGTTTGGTCCGTAAAGTATTGAAATAAAAGCTTAGGAATTAATCGGGATTCCAATTAACTCCAACCAAAGAATTACTCTAAACCCAAGATGAATCTCTATGAATAATGAACTTGATATGTGTGTAGTGAAATCACATCGACCCTTTTATCTCATATTTCTCAAAATCCACTTGGTCACTCATCTTTTAAGCTATTTCAACTAAGTCATTGTTTTAAGCTGTTTTCAAAACCACCCCTCTCTTAGACATTTTTATCAAAAATACACACTCTAAACCTACCAACGCTCCTTGAGAGACGACTTAGGGTTTACCCTAGACTATAAATCAATCTTAAAAATATAATCAATTTGACGTGTCACGACATCACGGTCAGTCATCATGGGCTGGTTCGTGACAAAATGGTATCAAAGGAGGTTAGATCTTGAGTAGACCTTGTTTTTCAGAGAATCCATTGTTATTTGGGGTTTTCATGGTAGAAGGAGTAGAATGTTTGGGGCATGAGCTGTATGGAAAAGAAGGATGTCATGAACCCTTGCTCATTTCGAACCTCGAGTTAAAATGGGATGTTTGGGTTGTTGGTGTCTTTTGGTTCATTTGAAATGTTTTAGGTTGGGAAATGAAATGAATTCCTGGCAAGGGACCTTCATGATTCTGCATGGTCTGGCAGGCCATATAGAACTAGAGAAATTACCCTAGAGTGCTCCTTGTGATGGTGGTGTGACTGGCGTATGGACACCAACCATATGTCCGAGTTACCCATCAACACTAGTTTCCCCTTGTGGATCGTTTGATGTCTTCTTCATTTTTGAGAATCATTTTTTAAAGTTTTATTTGGGAGATTTGAATTTAAAATGGAAATGACCATGTCTTGATTAAGTTTCTTGTTTTCTTGTTCCATAGTGCTCGCCCCCATAAAGGTTCGATGGATGCCCAAGGTGCAGCTCCAAGTGGTGTATCCTTAAAAAATCCTCCAGTTGTTCAACCTATAGACTATGTTCTAGAATTCTGGAAGTTGAACCCCCCCTATTTTATGGTTAAGTAGATCCTGTTGAGGTGGAAGAGTGGTTTCGGAAGATTGAGAGGAACATCAGTTTCATTGGGTTGCATGGTTCATTGAAGGTGAAGTTGGCTACCTTTATGCTTGAAGGTACAACATGGAAATGGTGGAAGTCCGTTTCTAGGAATAAGCCTATGAAGGATTTGATATGGGAGTTTTTCAAGTCGTCGTTCATCCAACAACACTTCTCTGAGTTGATAATGATAATGAAGAGGATGGAGTTGTGTTATCTTCAGTAGGGAATTGAATCAGTACTGGAATTCTATCGATGTTTAATAGACCTAGTTCTGTATGATCAGTGGTTTGTTGTGAATGATCCCAGGAAGGCCCGACAATTTGAGTCTGGACTCCGACCTGAACTGCGATCAAAAGTGTGAGATCTCAACCTAACCACCTTCTCAGATCTTGTAGGGCAAACCTTTCTTGCTATAGCTGAGTTAGCAGGGGGACATGAAGTGGTGAATCCTCCCCTATCCTGGGGACACAGTGTAAAGAATGGCCAGAGGAAGAATGAGAAGCGCCCAGATGCTAGTGGGTCTACTAGGGGAATCAAAAGGCCTTCAGACCTCCAGTCATCTTCTTCATAGTGCAATGTCATGATCTGTCATCAAGTGTCGGAAAGAAGGTCACAAGAGGCTGACGTGCCCGGGTGCTCCGAGACCCCTCCACACCTATGGATGTATGGGTCACTTGCAGCGATTCTACCATGTTGTTTCCAAGAATCACGATGAAGCTAGACCTGGCTTGTCGAAGGTCCCCTCAGCCCATCAGCAGGAGTAGGGCGATGTTTGTGGACTAGTTTGAGGTTTTCTTTTTGTACTATTTCTTAGATGCAGTAAACGTCTCTTATAGAATTTGACGGTGTTTCTTTTATTAAGTTGTAAGAATGGTTATGGTTGAACCTCTTTGAAACATTAATTTTTATTGGAAGTGTGTTTGGTGAATTTCTAGTTTTTGTGTTATGTTTAGGAATTTCTAAAACCTGACTACGAGGTAGAAGATGCTTAAATCATCGGTACTCCAACCATAGGTCCTAGAGTGAAGCTGGTGCATAGTCGAGAAAACCCCAATAGTGAAAAATGGCCTTTGTTTTACCTTTGTCCATAGTGTGGTGTGGTTTGTGTTTTTCTGAGGGTGTGAAGTTATTAGTATAGCGATGATGGTAGTTTTGATACTCTATCGCTTGGGCCCTACCCTTCCCAGCCTCCCCTTGTGGTGGGATCTCTAGTCCATACGGTAAGTCTCCGAGTTTGATTATACTCATTAGTCCTTATGGTGGGGAAACCCATCGCGGGTCTTGCTGAATTCTGTTTGGCTTGATCCTCATGGTGGGGAGTCTGTTTGGGCCTCCCCGTGTTAGTGTCAGAGTTTATTTTTATGTAGCACTTGGTGGTAGGTGGCCTCACACAAAACCACCTAATCCAATGTTTGTCTTCTCGAGTAAATGTTGAGATTTGAGTGCACCCAACAACTATATTTAACTAAGATTATGGGAATAAGTGTTGCAGGTTGTTTAAGTTCATTCGTTCACTGGTTGAGATGGATGGTTTGGGTTTTGCTTGGTGATGGTTATGGTGATCATGTTTTAAAAATCAGTTGTGTGTCATGGGTTTTTAGGGTATGTTTGGATTGATCAACTGGAGGCGCTTAAAACTCTTATAGGTGGGTGACACTTGATAAGTTTTATCATTGGGTCTGGATCTTGTTGTGGCTTTTCAATGGCAAAAAGAATTATGTTGGGGAGAATTGTCACACCCTGACCTATCTTTTATTTTATTTTTTAATTTTATTTAACATGTAAATTTTTTTTGGGGTCCGAGTTGAGTCCTGGATGAAAAAATTTGGAATTATGTAAAAAACTCGCGTTTCTGAGTTGACGTCAATGGGTGCACGGGCGGGGTGCATTTTGAAAACCCCGCACGGATCCGCCCAAGCATCTGCATGGTCTGCCTACCTTCAGAAAAATTAAAATGGGTAAAGATTTTGTTCTTGTTAATAATTTTATAGTTTTTATTAAAAAAGAAATTATTAATTATTATCGTTATTATTATTAACATTATTATTATACTTATAATTATTATTAAAATCATTATAAATAATATTATCATTGATATCGTTATCTTTATGTTGTGGTTTCTATTATCATTATTATTATTATTATTATAGATTAATGTTATTATTGTCATTATTATTAGATTCCTTCTTATTATTTTTATGAGTATTATTTTTAATATAGATTAATGTTTATTCTTTTTTGTTCATTTGTTTTTGTTTTATTTATTTATTTATTTATTTATATTATTTTTATTCTATTCTCCTACTAACCCTGAGCCTCTGTCTTTCTCTTTTTTTCTTCCATTCTCTCCCACGCCACCACCCCCTATCCTTTCTCTTTTTTTCTTCCCATCTGTCCCACGCCACCACCCCCTATCCCCCTCCTCACTTTCTCCCCGATCGGGCTTCCACCCTGTTACTTTTTTCCCTCAGCACAAACAAGACCCCCCCCCCCCCTTCTTTTTATTCTTCTCCTTCCCATGGCAGTATCCTCCATCTCTCACCGCACCAGTTTTCTCTTGTTGGAGCCCTCCCTCCCGGCCTTCATGTCTAGCAGCACGGCGCCCCATGCCTGCCTCAGGCTCTCCCGCATGACCTGACTCCTGCAGCGTTCCCCAGCAACCCTCGGCCTCCCAGCCCCTTCTCCCATGAAGCGCTTCAGCTCCCTGGCAACCCTGCTCCCTGCTCCTCTGGTGCATTGAACCTAGCCACCTCCAGCTTCCAGCCTTCCGTGCCTCTGCCCTGCATCCAGCCACCCACGCCACTTCCCCCTACCAACGTGAGCCGTGCTGATCTGCAGCGCCCCTATCCTGTATCCAGCCACCTGTGGTGCACCCCCTTTCGAAGTGCCCCCAAGCCCCTGAATCCGGCTCCGCCCTTGTCCAGTCACCCCATGCCTTCCAGCTTCTGTCTCGCCTCACATTTGTGGTCCGACTGGCCTCCTCTGCCGATGCACTAATCCACTGGAGGTAGCCTCCCCTCCAGCCGCTGTGTGCATGCCGACTCGCCTTGTTTTCACCATCGCTTCTTGCCGGTGACCCACGACTGCACACCCCCTAGCCGACTGCCTTTTTCTTTTCATGTTGTTGTGTGCCCTCCTTTACAACTGCCGCGTGCATCTCTAACACAACACACCTCTTGTCTGATGTTTGCGCGACCTCCCAACCGTACCGTGCCCACTTCGGACATGCTTGCCGCCCCTTTCCAATGGTCGCGTCACCCCACTAGTTAGAGCTGGTCTCCGTGCCAAAGTTAGGTTTGCACAATTTTTGTTCTAGTAGTAAATAATTAATATAGTGTGTGGTGTGTTTATTTATATTGGTGCATATTTAGTTTTAAAATAACTGAGTTTTGTTTGTGTAATGTTATGAGTTACTTTTGGAATATTGTTCCATAAATCTTAAAGTTGTTTAATAATAATGCAGGCGATGCGAACAATGTTTTGAAAACAAGTTGATCTAGTTATTTCTTGAGTTGTTTGTTTTTTGGATATTGTTAGGTCCGCGTTTATGTATTTTAGTTATCTTTTCAGTTGCAATGCGTTGACATGATTTTTCATGGTCCTATGATTGTTATCTTGTGTGTTCTTGCAGGCATGCTCGAGGCATGTCGCACCATCGTGCTTGGACTGCATGTTAAGTTAGGTTCCACTTTTCACATGCCTTTTTAATTAATGATTCATGCATTTCATGTTTTTCTCACCTCTTTTAATAAAAAAATATTGATGTATGATACTTGGTTTCGCTGTTTGTGGTGCAAAGTGGTGTTTTATATCTTGTTATGTAATAAATAGGATTTTCTTGTTATATATTCCATATCTCGTGTCCGATGAAATGACTGGTTGGCTCTTAGGGTTTATTTGGAAAATAAAATGTTTTGGTTTGGTTTTAAAAAAATATTGGTAGCCTGTGAAGTAGTATTTTGGGGCTCTTCAAATGGTTTTAAACTGGTTTTGATTACTTTTTAAAGTAGTGATTATGAAATGTGTTTAATGCCCATTTGGAACTTTACAGAAAATGATGAAATTGTTTTGATGAAAATTGTCCTAGGGTAACTATACTGCCTTGACTGTGATAAATTTTTTTGGGGGGCCATTCTTAGTTGCTCTCCGGTGCTTCAATTGTTTAAAGGAAATACGATTTCCAATAGAGTGGCTCGGGGAGATGTCTATTGGGAATTAGTATATATATGTGTGTGTGTGTGTGTGTGTGTGTGTGTGTGATGGGATGCTCAGCTTGCATTGGTTGGTGTTTCCGACGCTTTCACCGGGGCGCGCGCATCCGTCTGTGGAAGACGCACAGCTGTTGCCCCACATTCTCGCTTTCCAAAGGCGGACGACATTCGCTCCTTATTCAGGGACGTCTGCTCCTTGATCGAAACCGGGATGATGGGATGTCGGTTCTTCCTCCCTTGGATTCCTCCTTGGAACTCGTCACCTAGTCCAGGTCTCCCTCATAGATTTAATACGTTGTTCGTGAAACACTTCCCAGTGCCATGTTTTCATGGATGCCGGTAAATTACACTGTTTCTGTCAGGACATTCCAAAGGGTCCGATCAGGGCAGCAACCTTCAGTCGGGGGAGTAGTCACGTCGAGGCATCAGTAGCGTGTCTGAATGTTGGGGAACTGGTGTGTCTGTCTTTTGTCCCTTGTCATAGGGCTTCTTGGGGGCGTGGAAGCCCGAGCCATCCCACATCGAGCGCGGAGGATTATATTCCATAGACATATATCTGAGGTTTTTCTCAGCTTCCTATGTTTAACACAGGGTATGCCGCATGTTTAACGTCTAGCGGAGACAGATCGGCCTGATCAGAACATTAGCTGGAATGGATCGGATTGAGGAATTTCCCTTGAAGGGATGCCGATATCGGGGCCAACCCGTGGGCGGCTTCCTGAATGTTGTGAAGAGGAGGGGAATGACATGATCTCACCGGTATATGGCAATCCGGGTGAGAATCTGGGTGGATGATGGATGGATGGATGAAGCGAAGGGGGACTGAAATGGGACTATCGCAAGGGCGACAGTGAAATTGGGCTTGATCCTCGAAGATACCTCCTACGTATCCCAATGGTCGGGAATCAAAGTCTGCGTAGTTCGGGATGGTGCCGGCGAGCCGTCGTGAAGGTGGAACTTGGTCCGAATGGGCATCGTCAGCGAACCGATGTGAAGGTGAACCCGGGGGTCCACTGGTGGTGGGTTTGAACCTCGTGAAGGCTTCCTACATACCATGCCTTGACATGGATCAAAGTCCCCGTAGTTTAGATGGAATGTGGAATACAGTTTAACGTCATGCGGGACGAGGGTGAATCGACGTGAGTGAGGTCGGAACGACCGGGTGATGGGCATGAACCTTATGGAGGCTTCCTACGTACCATGCCTTGACATGGATCAACGACCACATAGTTCATAATGGTGTGTCGGCGAACCGATGCGAGTGAGGACCTTGGTCCGAATGGTGTGGGGCTTACACACTAGGCTGCCCAGGTGCTGGTGTCCTGACGCGAAGAAGGTCGGAGTGACCAACAACTGGTGGGCTTGAACCTCTGGGAGGCTTCCTGCATACCATGCATTGACATGGATCAAAGACCTCGTAGTTCAAAGGGGCTTCGTCGGCGAACCGACGTGAAGGTGAACCCGGGGGTCCACTAGTGGTGGGATTGAACCACGTGAGGCTTCCTACATACCATTCCTTGACATGGATCAAAGTCCTCATAGTTCGGGATGATGGTGGGTGTCGGTGAACCGAAACAAGGAAAGGACCTTGGTCCGATGGGAGATGGGCTTGAACCTCAGGGAGGCTTCCTACGTACCATGCCTTGACATGGATCAAAGTCCTCATAGTTCGGGTGGTCACAACGACTTTCCGTCGGACTGGAATGTCGTTTAATGTCATGCTGGACGAAGGTAGAACCTGACGTGAAGAAATGACGGGTGGGATTGAACCTCGTGGAGGCTTCCTACGTACCATGCCATTACATGGATCAAAGTTCTCGTAGTTCGAATGGGTGTGCAGTTTAATGTCATGCGGGACAACATACAGTTTAACGTCATACTGGACGAGGGCATACAATTTAACGTCATGCTGGACGAGGGCATACAGTTTAACGTCATGCTGGATGAGGTGTTGTCATGGACAATGCTTACTCTAAGCCCACGTCAGTCATGCTTGGTGTGAGAAACAAGAGGCAGCAGAGACCTGACGATCATGTTGCGAAGGGTGCGTCTGTGAGAAACGAAGGGGGGCTTACGCGTTAGGCGGCCCATGGTGCTGGGAATTACTCCAGGATGGAGGCCCAAAGTGCAGCAAAGCGCAGTGAGAGAGGGATTTGGGACCAATGATGGGAGTTGCCTCGTTCCCTGCCGCGCCCTCCACTGACCTTGGCAGTGGGGATGTACGGTGGTGCATGGGTGCTACCTTCCGCAAGAGGGGCTAGGGGGGATTACACCAAGGTGGTTACCCTTCTCCCGTGGACGTACGACGCTCCGATAAGAAGGATATCATCCCCTTTGGAGGGGGTGATTCCATTCCCGTGGAGAAGAGTGGCGTAAAGAATGTCCGAGATGGTGGGGACCCTAGGTTCAAGGCGTGGGGTCAGATCACAGTTTAACGTCATGTGTTGAGGATGAAGTGCTTGGCAGTTTAACGTTCTGCAGCTTGGACGATACGGGTACACTCTGCACCCTTAGGACTTACATGACTCTTGCCTTCTGCTCCTTGGGGAAGGGAAGGTACCAGTAAGGCCGTAGTCAAGGGGGGTCACAGAGAAAACCATCAAAGGGTCCATATTAGTGTGGCTATGCGAAGAAGCAATAGTCGTTAGCGTGGCTATGCGAAGAAGCATTAGGCGAAGAAACTCTACGAGTGGTGTTGTCCACGGGACTTTGAAATCTCATTGTGCAAACCTGGAGGGTCGCACGGGAAGAGGAATTTCCAAGCAAAGGAGTGTGCTTCACGTAGTGGAGTGCCTTGGCCTTAGCATGGGGCATAGGTGTGAATGGGGGGTGCTTCACGAAGTGGAATGGCATTCGCAGAGCACTACCTCGCGAAGCAGAGGTACCTCGCGAAGCAAGGTGCTATGAAGCAGTGTTCTTCGCGATATGCAGTGACCCTGCCTTGGCATGGGGATCACTAGTACAGGATTGGTGTTTCGCGAAGCATAAACGCTCCGCGACTACCCGGATTCCCTTGGGAATCCCCCTCCTTCACGAATGACCTTGGGTTTCGCGAAGGGCATCCCTCTCGAAAGAGGGGCTCAAAACGAGACAAGGTTAAGGCATATCGCAAAGTAAAAATACCTCGCGGAGCTCATGATTCCCGGGTTGAAGGGTGCTTCGCGATTCGGGAGTTGAGAAGCCGAAAGGTC
This sequence comes from Viscum album, assembly GCA_963277665.1. Lineage (NCBI taxonomy): Eukaryota > Viridiplantae > Streptophyta > Magnoliopsida > Santalales > Viscaceae > Viscum > Viscum album. The sequence goes on along the minus strand of OY728145.1, from coordinate 719,419,247 downwards.
GGATTGTCCATCCTTCTGGACTCAGGGGGAGCCCAGTATTTATAGGCAAGGGGTGCCACGAAGCAGAACTCACACGACACGAAGGGGCGGCGGGTGCTTCGCGGCGGGCTCGCGAACGTCAGGCCGTTCGCGGAGCGTTACCACCTCCTATGCTTCGCGGGGGGCTCGCAAACGTCAGGCCGTTCGCGGAGCGTTACCTCCTCCTGTGCTTCGTGGGGCCGCGATGCTCGGGGGAGCTTCGCGTCGGAGCTTTGTGAGGCAGTATGCGAGGCTTCATTTCCGCCCCTTCTTTCCATTCCATATTTTGGCACCAAAAAATTCCCCCCCTCAGACTTGGAGCCGCGAAGGAATGAAGGGTCGAAGTCTGAGGGAAATTTTCCAAAATTATCGGCAGTTCGTGATTCGGCCTCGCGAAGGGGCCCGTAGTGCTGAAAGCAGCCCTGCGTTCTGAACGCGCCGCGATGCTCCGCTCGGGCGGGACCCACCGCGAAGCTCCGGGGTCACCACCTATAAATAGGGGTATGAACTCTCTTTTTTCCTCTCATGACTTTTGTCCTTTTGTGCTCTCGACTTCGCGAAGCTCTGCGTACTCCACGTCTGCTCTCCGCGAATCGAGCTTCGCAGCAAATCGCGAGTCTCCGACTCCATGACCGTACCAAGCGAACTTTTGTTTTCTGGCCTAGGCCAGAATCCACGGCTTGGTTTTTCTACCGAGCTTCGTGAGAGATCTTCACGAGCAAGCTTCGCGATCCAGCCCGAAAAAATTCTTTTCCGAGTGCCGAAACCAAAATGGCCCATCGAGAAGCTGTATTGGGGGTGCTTGCAGACGCCGCCTAGAGGGATGAGATGGCTAACTGTCCGGGCCTAGGGGAGATGATCCGAAGGCACTTGGACCATACTTCTTTGATAGAATTGCTATCAGAGGGTCAGAAGAACTACCCGCAGTACAAGAAGCTGCCCTTGTATGGCTTCGGGTTGAGGGATGACGTCTTCATCCCTGAGGAAAGTAGGGATGAACCAGCTTGCTGGTTTAGGAGCATGCCATGTCAGCACCAGTAGTTCAGGGTGGCTGATGGTCATGTGTGGGAGGACTTCACACCCGTCACCACCGACTGTCTCTACAACCATGTGAACAATATTGACAGGAATCCACTGCAACCGAAGACGTCCCCTCCTCTGTACCGTACCATGCTGAAGGCGGATTTGCAGGATTCGAAGAAGGGGTGGTCCTATGAGTGGGACCTGCGCCAAGGCGGCAACTCCACCAACGACTGGGCATGGGCCTACTGGGTAGGTGCCTCATGTGAGGAGTTTGGGGTCGAGCTGAGGATAGTGGGTTTGTATGAGGCGACATGGGCCTCCCAATTCCATATTTACCAACCGAAACAGCTGATGCCTGAGCTGCTGAGAATATTGTTGTCTAGAACGAATACTTTTCACCTGCACCATGGGGAGGTGGGCATCAGTCTGTGGGATGTCCATCAGATTTCAGGGGTCCCGATCTAGGGGGCTATGTATGATGAGTTCCTCCCCGTCATGAGTGCGTGGGAGGATACGAAGCAGATGTCGCGACTGGCGTCGACACTAATGGCAGTAGTCCCTGGAGAGGACAAGGAAGCAGTGAGAGATGTCCACTTTAATAAGTGGTTCAAGCGGAACCTGAATTTCCCGGAAAATCGAGAGTTCCCTCTGAGGCCTCGAACTTTTCCAAAGGCGGATCAATGGGGTAAGGAGCACTTGTATTTGCAGGTATTGGAGGATAGCCGATGGGAGACTTGGGGTTTTAGTGTCAGCACTGAACAGCAGCCGATAGTCAGACTGGCGGCGTTCATCGTGGCCCTTATCTGCGGTTGGATCCTACCGGTGAGGGATACCAGCATGGGGGTGCGGGTCAATCTGGGGATTCCAATGCTCTCCAAGATGTATAGGATGATACGGCACGTTAGCGAGGGCAAGAAGCCGCCAAGTATATGCGGCCCTTCCACCTTCTATATGGGTGGATTGTGGCACACATCAGGGGGATCTATGAGTATCCATACCCTATTTCGCCACCGGGATCAAACTTCTGCCCCTCCATTCTGAATGTGGCTGGGAGATTCCCATTCAAACTAACTGTGACGATGGTGCTGAACTGGGTGTGGAGGGTGGATGAGTTTAACTTCCACCCATTCCCATTGCCGATAGGGATACTTACTGACGAAGGGCAGGGAAAGGAAGAACACTGGGCTTATCTCCTGGACTTTCAAGGTAGAGTTTTGGTGGCACGAGTGGATCGTGAGCCGCTTTGTGAACCGTACACCCCGCATCGGTTTGCGAGGCAGTTCGGGTGCCTCCAGCGGCTGACCCTGCAAGTCTACTGGGAGGTGCGTCACGAGGAGCACCCGTGTGTGATGAGGCAGTTGTGGCTCATGTTCACGCGGGAAGACGGGAAGATGCGAATTGCATTGCCTCCATCCACCGCCGCTTTCGGATTAGTGAGGGAGTATGCCATTAGCTGGGAGGCTTCTTATCCGGGGGAGATGCTGAAGCAGCCAACTATTTGGGTTGGTGACGGCGGGCCTCCTCTATCCTGAGGTCGGAGTTGGAGGGCAGCAATGGCCTCTCGCGGTGGCAGGGCTGTCGTGGCGGCGAGGCCCGCACCCGCCGAGGGTGTGGTAGCAGCGGCAAACTTGATGATTCCAGAAGAGCAGGGCAATCTGGAGGGGCGTCCGCCAAGGGGATTTCGTAGGATATCCACTCAGGCTCTGGGGAAGCGGCTGCGTCATATCGACATGGTAGATGATGTTGTCTTCCCGGAGGCCTGAGACATTTGGGATGTCAACCGGCAATTCCTCAGTCCACACGAGATGTGGGAACACATGAATCACCTCGGGATGGAGTTATCGGGCATAGGACCAGTCCGGGCTGGTTTCACGGTGTCTCTGGTGGAGGCGGAGCAATACTTGGATGAGCTGGAGGACTACGTTCACTCTAGTGGCGTCCCACACCCAATGACAGACCGGGTGAGGGTACTGCTGGATTGGACGGTCCCCCCACAGTTGTCAACTGCTGATTTGAGCGAGCGCTTCCCCCTGCCGGAAGAATCAGAGGACTCCTCTATGGAGGATGAGGCTGGCAGAGGGAGCCCGTTGGAGGAGGGAGAAGTCGGGGACCGAGACTCATATTCTGATGATTTTACAGAGGCTCTCGAGGTAGTATTTTGAACTTATTTCCTTACGGTATGTTCTTGGGCCATCATGGATTTCTCACCAATTTTTTAACCATGCAGGAGGAACTTGTACGTAGGGTTCGCTCTCGCCCCTTGGCGGGTGACGATGCAGGACCTTTAGAACTAGAGGCTATGGCTGCGTCCAGTTCTGTGTTTGGCTGGGCCAGATCACCCAAGGTGGCTCCTCAGGAATCTCCAGAACTTCCAATAGTATATAGAGGGCCACGCCTCGGGGTCCCGTCAGCATCGACTCAAGAGCAGCACCAGAAGATCGATCTCTATAATTTTCCTCTACCGGATTCATTGTTGTCAAATGTAAATGGTGCCAACTAACATTTGTGTCCTTCTCTGTCATACAGTTCTTCGAATGGCGTGGGCTGCTGCGGCAAGGCTGGTCGGGATTTCCGGCAGCATCCCTCCTAGGGGCATGCCGGTGATGGTGGATATAGTCCCCCCATATCCCCGATCTGCAATACGCACTATCATCGGTGGGACCACCAGTAGGGTTGTGCCTGAGGTTATTGAGGTGGAGTCTGATGATGAGGATCAATCGGCCGAACCAAGTCCCGTTGCACCTGCTCCTGCGCCATATGTCGCACCAGATTCAACACCAGATACAGATCCTGCCGAGGACTTCCTGCGGGCGTATCCTACATACGATCCTGCCAATCGTGCAGACTGGGACGAAACAGACTCTGACAAGGAAGACATCAGCATAGTCCGCCGTCGATCGTGGAAGCTAATCACGCGCTTCATCAAGGACACCCCCAAGTGCTATGGCTGAACGAAATGGACAGAATTTTCTCGCGGCTGTGCAAACTGTGCGCTGGGGGAGTGGATGCCCAACGTCCTCATGCGCTCTTCCGAGATATCATGGCCGAGCAGATCTGAGAGTATGATCGTGGGCTCAGCGTGGGCTGGCAGTGGAGGAAGGCAACCAACATCAAGAAGCTCTAGGAGGCTGAAAGCGAGGTCCAACAGATGCAGACCCGGGAATATGAGCACTCAACCTCTCTTAATGCACAATCTGAGCTGATCTCACGGTTTAAGGCCCAGCTGGCAGAGGCAGAAGAGCATATGAGGCAGGCTTCTGAAAAGATGGTTGCCATTCACGCTAGTGTAGAGAGGGCCAGAGCCAAGGCTGATGAAATGCGCCCCGCTACTGCTGGGGAAGAGCGGGAGCTGAGTCAGCGACAGCAAGTCTTGGACGCCACAAGCCGAAGGGTGGCAGAGCTGCAACGTTCTTTTGACGGGGTCAACCTGTCCATGGGGGGAGTCAACCCCTGGGTATTGTAACAAATTACAAACCTTTTAATGGAATTTTCGTTCTTCAATTTCTTCCTTATTTGTTTTGAATGTCGTAGCATGCACGATTTCCACTGTGTACATCGGTTCATTACACCCCTACAATGTTTGCGGGACGTTCTACGATAATTCCCCAAGCTCACGTGGGTCAAGACCGATGTGAGAAACAGGAGATAGTTGCCTCCTCATCCCAACCAACATAGGAGTGGAAACCAAGCTTCGGGAATCCGAGGTTTGGATAACCAGTCCGGATTTTCGAAATATGGGAGAGGCTTGGCTGGAGAAAGAAGTTATCAAAACAGCCGAATTATTGTTTCTTCAGCGTGCTCTCATGCACGAACGGTGCAACACTAGGGGCACTGAAATCGGTCCAAACAAACGGAAATGGGAAGTGTGAATCGCGATACCCAAGATTCGGAACATTGTGGGGGCGGCGTGACAATAAAGGACAACCGTTAACCTTGGCGGAGAAATGATATCCTTACTGCATTAGCCTGAAATGGGGACAACAAATGAGGGTCAACCGTTGACCATGTTCGAAACACGGGACCAGGTCACAAATGTTGTCGATCAATCCTTCAGAACGTTGGCCCAGGACAGTAGGTGGACCCTAGGTCCAGCATCCATACTATTAGGGGGTTCTTCCAAACATGACCAGTCTTCTAGAACATTGGCCCAGGATGGTAGGTGAGCCGATGCGGCATGGGACCTGGCCGTTAGGGGGTCCCTTCAGACATGAAAGGGGACGAGGGTCCGAATAAGGGGCACGCAAAGCATGGACTATGGAGCGATGGTTTGTTAGAACAGAATCCAACACTCATGTAATTACACAACCATGGTGGGAGTACGCCAGATGTGCACATTGGTTTGGTTATGGATCCTTCCTTCTTTGGGACAGGGCCTCTCTGGCGAGGGGTCCGGCCAGGGGGCCGGAAAGGGGAAGGATAAGATTAATGATTCCTATGGGATGGACCCTAGGAAAAATACCAGGGTGTCTCTACGTATCCCATGAGGATGGTAATCAAGACACACGTAGTTATGGAAGCACAGTGTAGTCATAGAACAACACTGGCAGGTGAAATCCTCTCTGGCAGAGGCTCTGGTGCATCCCATGATTAACACAGGGCATCCTGAACTTGTTCAGGGTAGAACCACAGTTTAGTGTCATGTGTTGAGGACATATGGACTCATGTAGTTTAACATCATATGATAGGATGTGGAATGAAAGAGAAGAGCCCAGGGAGTATATGGTGTGGTAGTTATGAAACCGACATGAATGAGGACTTGGATTCAAAATCACACCACGTACCCCCGGAGGAAACTCTCCAGGTCGAGGGACCAAGAGTGAGGATTATGCTGGAACTGAAGCAGAGCGATCAGGAATTCCTACATACCCCTTGAGGATGTGAATCAAGCCATACGTAGTTCTGAAAGAACAATTTAATGTCATGCGGGATGATGAAAAGCCTGGCCGTGTTGGTACATATCCTGCCAAAACAACTGAGCCCACGTGAGCCATGCTCGGTGTGGGAAACAAGAAGTAGTGGTGGGACTTTCTTGACACAGAAAGGGGTAGGTTAGTGTGAGGGAATGATCAGTGAATGCCGAACCAAAAACCCTAACACCACCATGTGGCGCACCTAGATGCATGAAGAGATATAGCCGAGCATGTTGGAATTCCATCTGAACATGAGGAAGTGGAAATGTGTGAATCATGATGCTCAAGATTTAAATCACAATGACGGTGTCGTGATGATAGAGGATAACTGTTAACCTAGGCGGAAACGCAGTATCCATATCGCATTAACCTAGAATGGGGACAGACAAATGAGGGTCGACCGTTGTCCATATTCGAAACACGGGACCATGTCACAAATGTTGTCAGAGATTCGTAGGGACGTTGGCCCGAAACGATAGGGGAGCCCTTAGGCCCAACTTCCATGGAGATACCTTAAGCTTAGCATCCATGTCGTCCGAGGGTCCTTTTGGATGTGGAAGAGGATGAGGATCCAAATAGCGAGCTCACAAATCATGGTCATGGGACGAGGGGAATGTCCCCATGAAAATCCCACGCTCCAGGCTCTTTGTCAAAACACATCTGAACACAACAACTAGGCGTATTAGATAGAGGGAGCAGAGTCCTTTCCCATATAGGGGACTTAGTTTAGGGTTGTAGAATTTGGACCATGGGTGGGAGGAAACATAGGAGGCACATGGTGGAGTAACTCATACACCTGGCGTGAATGGGAATAGGGGGTGTGTACGGTGCGGTGAACAACCCAATGTGAATGAGGACATAATACCATATCAAACCGTACGACCCCCTTGGGAGAGGTTTTAGGTCAAGGGACCGAAAGCAAAAGTTATTCTAGGCCCACGGGGAAGTTCCCGGGCACTTCTACGTATCCCATGAGGATGGGAATCAAGCCATACATAGTTCTAAAGGGTGACACGGTAAGGTATCAGTGCCAGGAAAAAAAAGGGGGAGTGTAGGCATGGCCCTTTCACTAAAAGAAGCAGAATTTGATAAATCTTGTTTTTCCTTTAAGATGGTGGTTTTTTTTGTGAAGCGACAGACCTAGGGTAGCAAGCCCTGGTGTCGCCACAATAATCAAGCCCTGATAGGCATTGAAAAATGCCATGACGCATGACCAATACCCAATGTGATGTCCTCCACAACGAGGTCATCACAATGAAGTGCCATTTTTCATCGTGCGGCTAGGAAGATGATGTCACAATTTAGGGTCGTATGATAGGACCAAGCATGCATTTTAATGCCATGCAGCGCAGACGTAGCAGAAACGATGCTAGGTGGGGAATGTGTATGGTGTCGTGCGACATAACTGACATGAACGAGGACATTATCCCTTATCACACCACGCAGTCTCGTAGTCAGGGTCCCGAAGGCAGGATGCTGAACTCAAGCTGGACCCAAAGATAGGAGGTCTGGGTGTTCCTACGGATCCAATGAGAATGGAAATCAAGCCAGATGTAGTTCTTGGGAGATCTTAGTTTATGGTCTTAGAGTTTGGACCAGGGGCGGATGACAACTTTCCAGGTAAGTGCAGACCTTGGCCCGATCCCTAAGCCCACGTGAGTTAAACTCTATGTGGGAAACAAGGGGGGAAGATCCTTATCGCAATACCCAAAACATCCAACTAGGGGGAGTCAGTGAAGATTCTTGAAGGACACCTTTGACATGGCTTTGGTCCCCCAACGCGCAGACGTGCACAGAGGAATAATACCAAGAGTTCCGAGACTCAACTTGGACATGATGAGACTGGAGAAGGATGTGAATCGTGTAACTGAAATTTTGGGCTTAATGGGGTTGGAATGGTGATAGAGGAAAACTCTTAACCGTAGTGGAAAAACAGTCTCCATACCATGTTAGCCTAAGGTGGGAACAAAAAGCGAGCGTCGACCGCTGACCATATTCGCAACGTGGGATTTTTATCGATTTGTTGTCCGAAACCCTCGGGGCGTTGGACCGTAATGATAGGAGAGCCCTTGTGTGTGGTATCCATGCCATTCTTGGGGGTCTCTCTAGGTGTGAAAGATGATAGAAGCCCTGATGAAGGGATACACAAATCCTAGAAAGCGGGTGCGGACGTGTCCGAGTAAAGTCTGACATTCCGGGTAATAAACCGGAGTACCCTTATGCACATTGGTGAACCGTCAGAAAGGGTCGACGAACCAGCTCGAGAATGAGAGGTGCATGGAGTGGTCATTATAAGATCGATGTGAATAAGGGCATAATTCCACACCACACCATATAATACCCTCGTTGAGGAAGAGTAGTCCGAGGAGCCGAGGTGGGTTAGAGATTCCCAAGAGATGGGGATGGACCTGAAGCATAAACATTCAGGTGATCCTACGTAACCCATAAGGATGGGAATCAAGCCAGACGTAGTTTTGAAGGGATACATAGGGGCAGAATATCATAACAAGGAGATGTACGGTGCAACGGGTAATGAGAACATAATCCCACACCATACCGCATAGTTTTATAGGAAAGAATCTGGGCCAAGGTGCCTGAAAAGTCCAAGGGGTCTGGGGGTAGGCCTTAGTCAAGAAGGCATGACTGGCTTATAGTTTAACATCTTGCAGTGGGGACGAGGGCCGGGGACCGGAGAGGCCAAGGGGCCTGAGATTAGGCATTGGTCAGGGAGGCCTGACCAGTTTGCAGTTTAACATCTTGTAATGAGGACGGGGAAGAGATATAATTGTATCTCATACAGGGAGGTGTACGGTATGGAAAGTATTGCTACGTGAAAAAGGACGTAATTCTACATCACACCATACATTCCTTATAAGAGAATCGGGGTCATGGGCCCGACCGTTGGTGCCACCCGGAGGGAAGTTTGTCGCTTCAGGATGGGGCAGAATGAATCACTGCACTCGATGTTTGGGACATCTCGGGGTGGACCCGAAGATCCAGGACACTTTTTACCATGTTCGAAACACAGCGTCCCTATGGTGACCCGATATGGGAGTAACAAATGAGCGTCGACCGTTGACCAAATTCGCAATGCAGGACTTGTATCGGTTTGTTGCTCGGAAATCCCCGTCGGCGTTGGCCCGTATCGGTAGGAGAGCCCTTGGGCATGGTATTCAGGCCGTTCTTGGGGATCCCTCCAGGTGAGGAAAGTGATGGAATCCCAGTCAAGGAGTGGGTGAATCATAGCTGTATCCATCCACAAAAAAGGAGAACATCTCCAGGGGGGACGTATAGCCGGGTCGAGGCTTCCTTGACATGAGTTGGAGAAAAAGTGTGCATCCTGCCATATGTCTTTACCCAAGGGTAAGATTTTTGGCTTTAGGGCTGGGCCGATAGACGAAATTTCTGGGAGTTACTATGTATCCCATTAGGATGGGAATCAATCCATATGTAGTTCTTGAAGGCCATGCAGTTTAACGTCATGCGGTGAGGATATGTGAGGATAGAAGAACGGGAGTGGGAACATGGTTCAACCCTTATAATACTTGTACGAGCGGGGCTAAGAAAGCTTACTCCTCGTCACGCAAGGATCCTCTACAGAAAATATACCCAGGGGGCAGTGGAAGAGAATAGCCCAGGGCTGGGCTCAAGAAGAGGCATCTGAGCGTTCCTACGTATCCCATCAGGATGTGAATCAAGCCACACGTTGTTCTTGAAGCGTAGATTAATGTCGTGCTGGAAAAGAGATGCATCTTATTTGGGGACATGTATGGTATGACAGGAAATCCGACATGAATGAGTGTGTATCCCACACCACACTGTACAATCCCATAAGAGAGCCTAAGTCGACGAAAACCAAGGGGCCTGAGGCAGAGCCGCAGTCAGGGAGACCTGACCAGCTTGCAGTTTGACGTCCTATAGTGAGGGCTAAGGCTAGGGGCCCGAGGAGGCCAAGGGGCCTGAGGCTAAGCCTCGATCAGGAAGGCCTGATTGGCTTGTAGTTCAACATCTTGCAGTAAGAACGAGGGGAGATCTTAGTTTAAGGTCATAGAGCTTGTACCATTTTGCAGTTTATCATCTTGCAGGACGACGGTGCACTTTAAGGTTGTGCAGGACCAGTTGAAGATTAAGTAAAGTACCGCTTGAGGAACTTGGCGTTGGTGGGAGGATTTATGCGCTCACTATTCGTGGTCTCCAAGGAGTATTCTCCGTTGGGGTAAACCTAATGGATGACGTAAGGACCTTCCCATTTGGGCTCTAGCTTGGGCGGTTTCCTACCGGGGATCATTGGCCCTCGAAGGGCCAACACTAGGTCACCCTGTAGAAAAGAACGAAGGTGAACCTTATTATTGAAGGCCCTTGCTATCTTATTCTGATGCCTTTCCGGATTGTGCAGGGCACGAAGCCTGTTCTTGTCCAGTGCTTCCAATTCAGCTAGACGGATTTCGGCCACCTCATCTGGCGCCTGCTGGTCATAGACTACAGTGCGTAACGATGGAAGCTAGATCTCAATGGGTAAGATGGTCTCAGCCCTATACACCAGGGAATATGGGGTTACCTGGGTGGAATTGCGAGTCATCATCCGATAATCCCAGAGGGCGTTGGGGAGCTTGTCCATCCAAATTTTCTTGTTCTGACCAACCATTTTCTGCAGAAAGTTAGAGAGGGTTTTGTTGAAGGCCTCGATCTATCAATTTTCCTGTGAGTGATAACGGGAGGTATGGTTCGAACGGATATTGTACTTGGCATACAATTTCTTCAGCTCGGCCACTCGGAAGTTGGTGCCGTTATTGGTGAGGATAGCGTGAGGGACCCCAAACCGGTGGATGATGTTGGATCTCACAAAGTCGACGATGGAATGGGCCTTAACCTCTTTGAGTGGAACTGCCTCTGGCCACTTGGAGAATAAATCTATAGCAGTTAGGATGAACCTACTCTGGAGAGCTGTCGCCGGTGGATATGGTTCCACTACATCAAGTCGCCACACTGCAAATGGCCAAGAGTACTTGGTGGGGTGGAGGGGCTCCGACGGCCGATGTAGGAAGTTGATATGAACTTGGCACACGTGGCATCTCTTGGCATACTCGATACAATCATAGATCATAGAGGGCCAGAAGTACCCCAACCTCTGGATTTGATGGGACAGCTTTGGCCCAGCTTGATGGGCACCACAGGAACCGGTGTGAACCTCTTGCATAACCTGAGAAATCTCTACTCCTTGAATTCAATGGAGGAGGACGCCATCGAAGCTCCACTTATAAATGGTCTTCTCAAGACTAGGATTGCTATGGAGGGTAAATTGCAGCTTACGGCGTCATATTTTCTCGCTCTCGGCCTAGTCGTCCAGGAGGTGACTATTTTGGAGATACTCGACAAAAGGTGCCCTCCAGTCGGGAGCGTCCTCGGCCACTGTTTCTAACAAACCTGGGAGCCCTGACGTAGAAGGTCTTGCAGTGAGATGACTTACCCGCAGGCCGTCATTTTTCACTTGGGTGATGGGGGCAATGAATCTCCAGTGTTCCACATGTATGATCAAATCATCTTGCTCGGGTTCCGCGAGCGACGCAGCTAAGCCATCCAAGGTGTCTGCTCGACCGTTCTATGACCGAGGGACATGGGTAACATCTGGTCGAGAAGAGAACTGGGCCATTAGACAGAGGGTGCAATCCAGCAATGGTACAAGCTCTGTCTTCCTGACAAAATAGTCTCCATTGACCTGTTTGATTACCAGCTTGGAATCTCCTTTCACATGTAGATGGGGCACATCAATCTCGAGGGACAACTCGAGGCCAGTGTTGAGAGCCTGATACTTTGCCTCGTTGTTGGTACAACCTTCCGACAATATGAAGGAGTATGGCAGGATGGATTACGCCGACGTAATGAAGATGATACCCAGAACCACTCTGTTGAGCTTAGGATCATTGATCCTCCTACCATTGGGGCTTTGGGAGTCACCTTCGAAGTGAATTTGCCAACATGAGACGTCATGATCGACTGAGAGGATCACCTCATCAGGAAAATCTCGGTCTAGGGACTGATCCACAAAGGTTAGATGGGAAGCTAAAAAGTCTACCAACGCCTGTCCCTTAATGGCCTTCTGAGGCATGAACCTGATGTCAAACTGTTGGAGGATCACTGCCCACCACACTAGTCGGCCAGTCAACATGGGACGATTCAGGATGTATTTCAGTGGGTCTACCTGAGAGACCAATTGTACCTCATGGTGCTGCGGGTAATGCCGCAACTTCTTTATAGCAAAAACGAGTGCAAGGCAGCTCTTTTCGATAGGGGAGTATCTAATCTCCGTATCGAGAAGCATGCAGCTGAGATAGTAGAGAATGTTCTCCGTACCCTCGTTATTCTTTTGGGTGAGAAGTGTGCCAAGGGACTATTCCAGGGTGGTCACGTAAAGGACCAGTGGCTTTCCGGAGACAGGTGGCATCAAAACCAGAGGTTGGAGTAGGTACTGCTTGATTTCCTCAAAGGCGGTCTGACACTATTCATCCCATTCATAGGCGGCACCCTTCTTCGTGAGCCAGGAAAAGGGCTTACACATGTCGGCCAGATTCACGATGAATCGGAATATATAGGCTAAGTGGAATTGGAGACCTCAAAGTTCCCGAATATTTCTCGGGGGAGGCATTTGGCTGATGGCCTTGATCTTCTCTGGGTCGATCTCAATGCCCCGGTATCTAACAACAAAGCCAAGAAACTTCCCAGAGGTGACCCCAAAGGAACAATTCAACGGGTTCATCTTTAGGTGGTGGGAACAGAGGAAACCAAACACTTTCTCAAGGTCTTTGAGATGGTCCTGGTGCTGGTGCGATTTGACCACTAGGTCATCCACGTAGCATTCCACCAGCATCCCGAGAATCAGCCTGAATATGCGATGGATAGCCCTCTAATAAGTGGAACCTTCATTTTTTAGGCCAAAGGTCATAACCTGGTAGAAAAAGGTACCTTGGGGAGCTCTAAAGGTAGTGTATTCTTCATCCTTAGGGGCCATCCGGATCTGGTTGTACCCGGAATACCCATCCATGAAAGTGAGAGCTTGGAACCCGGCCGTGGCATCAATCAATAACTCGGTCACCGGGAGGGGAAGGTCATCCTTTGGGCAGTGGTGATTGAGGTCGCAGAAGTCGATGTAGACTCTGATCTTCCCATTCTTCTTCCTTAATGTCACAATGTTGGCAAGCCACTTGGGGTACTGAACTTCCTTGACGAAGTTTTCTTTGACGAGCTTGTCAACTTCGGCCTCAACCATAGCATCGTGAGAAGGGTGCATCTTCCTCGGAGGCTGCTTAAACCCGTGATGGTTTTACGGGAGGCCCAGGAAGTGAACGGATACCTGTGGATATAGTCCTGGAATCTCGTCGTAACTCCAGGCAAACACATCACAGTGTTTCTTGAGAAAGTCTACGTACTGCTGCGGCTCCTCGGGGGACATGGATGCACTGATCAATGTGGGTCTCGGATCTTCCTCGCTACCAAGGTTCACCTATACCAGTTCATCAACCGTGGTAGAGACGCCTTCCTCAAAGGTGGGGGGAACATCCTCCAAATCTTCCTCTCCACCCATGGAGGGATTTCCCGCAAAGGGAGCTGACGGGTAGCTGGTGCCGGCTTGGGCAGTAGTGGTCACCATATTAGGAGACCCACTCACCACTAAGACCATAGCAATGAAGGCAGTCAATCCTATCCCATCTAGCCTCCGGCCCAAGGGGCTATGTTTGATTACATCAATGCAGTGGTGACGCGTCGGCCTGAGTCGGTTGATTCCATCCCGGCATAAGAGACACGCATGACGCACTGCCGTTGTCATAAGCTTGACATTCCGGTATCGCACAAGGGTAGGAGGTTCCAGGATCACCTGAGACTAGTTGGTGTAAGAGTACGAGGTTATTTTCCGTCGTCTCTTGGACATGGGAACACGCCTTCCTTGCGTACCCGAAACAACAAAACACTGCCCTATGTCAGGGGTCGTGGACTCCAATCTATGGATCAGGAAGATGTAGGCGTCATCTAGGCCTACCCATGGATCACTTGTGACCGGGGCGGGTTTATCCTCACTTGCTAGTATTTTCTTATCCTTGCCCTTGTAATAATCGTCATCTAGATAGCAGGCTTCACAAGAGGCTAACAAAGACGCATCTCCCTGGAGCACGCCTACTCAACCATTGAATGAATATTTGAGGCATTAGTGATATGACGAAGGGACCACTGCGTGTAGATGGAGCCATGGACTACCCATCAATGTGTTGTAAGCGGTGTCCTGAGAGACAACCATGAACTCGGTGATGGCAATTAGGCCACCGAACTGGGTCTTTAGGCGGATCTTGCCGAATGGGGATTGCTCGGTCCTATCATATCCCTGGATTCTGAGATCGGAGGGAGTTAAATCATCTTCAGACAGACCCAGCTTTCGCAGTGTCCGAGTTGGGATTAAGTTGATCCCGGAACCCGTGTCAATGAGGCAGCGGCGGACATCCATGCCATTGAAGTGGCCAATGATGTACAGTGGGAGAATATTCCCCTATATGGGAGGGTCTTCATCTTCGCCGGAGAACAAGATAACTGCCTGGCATTCGACATTCTCAATTGCCTCAGTGTTCAAGGCTTCCGCGGCTGATACCTCCGTCTCAAACTGAAGGGGGCTCCTTAGGGCCTCGGAAAGTGCTTCACGCATTTTAGATGATAGGCAAAGGGCCTCAAGGATAGAAAGCCTTGCTGGAATGCTGGACAGATGTTTCAAGAAATCATACTTTCATTCCAAGCATGATCCTCTGCTTACAGGAGGTCGTTCTACAGTTGGAGGCATAGCGGGTCCTTCCGGTTGAACCAACAGTTGGCTAGTGCAGGGTACATCCCGCTGCCTACTAGTTGAAGCCTGGAGAGTAGTCTCCGGATTAGGATCGGACATCGGAGATTGGCCTGCAGCCGGGCAAGACTGACTGTGATACAGAAGAGGCAACTCTGCCTGATCTAGTAGCACAAACGAAAGTGGAGGTAGTGCTGAGGGCATCAGACGAGGTTGCGCATGCTGAGCTCTGCGTTGAGCCTGCTGTCTGGTTTTAGTAGCGTGCACGACCTGACTGAAAGTGCCCACTGATGTGCCTCGATGACCGGCATGGTTGCAGTTCCGCTGACGTTGATGTTGGCTAGGAACTTTGGGGAGGTTCTCCCAGTGTTCCCCCTTATCGAGAGCCATGTAGGGATTTACCAACTCCACAGTGTTAACCGAAGCATACCCCTGGATGTCGCTCGACGAGTCATCCATCACCGGGCAGATTCTGGGAGGAATACCCATTTTAGGGGGAATAAAGTCGCCAAGAGTGCGGGATGACAACAACAGTGGCGGAGTGCGTTGCATCTTCTTGCGTTATCGCTACTTTCCCTTTTGGGAAGAGGTCGGTTGTGAAGGCGATGCAGAGGTACCATCTACTTCCTTCGAAGGCTCTGGCTGATTTAGGCATGCCCGGATGATACCATGGACATGGGTGATGGTTTTTTGGTCCATCCAGTCGTCATATTTCTGGGACCCGCGGCTGGGAACCTTCTGCCACTTGCCTTCGCTGTCGCTACCGATCTCTAACTCTACAAAGACACCCACTACTTGTGTTGGTGCCAGGCCCAAACTGACTATGTTGTTATCAACCTGGTCTTGAAGCCAGTCTTTAAACACATAGCATTGCATGAGGGTGTTCCCCAGAACTCGATGATAAGGACAGTAGTTGGGGTGATCAGTGATATTCGCCTCTGCCAGCCTTCTGCACTCGGGTAGGCGCACAATCCCTTGCTCTAAAGCACTTCGGAAGTAGCCAGGGACCTGACTGTCGTTGAATGAATAGGTCTAGTGCCTCCTTTCTGAATAGGGGCCATGGTGGCCTAGCCCTGACGAGGGGATGGAGGGGTCTGCCAAGGAGGCGGCGCCTGATTGTCTCACCTAGGTGGTGGTGGTGCATTGCGCGGGGGAGCCTGTTGAATCTGAGGCAGCCATTTCTGGGCAGGAGCCTGTGCTTAAGGTGGAGGACCTCTGCGGGGTTGCGGAGACGGTGCCGCTGGCAGTAATTCCAGCTACCTGGGGGATTCTATTTGGGCCACCACGGTGGGTTTGGCTCTGGAAGCCCTCCTGGATGGGATCACAGGGGGCAGCGAACGTGCCTGACTAGCCTGTTGTAGAGCCTCCTCAATGCGCTGAGCCTTATCTGAGAAATCCCGGAACCCTCCAGGGTAGTTCTGGGTGATCAGGGAAGGCACCAGCTCCGTTTTAACATTCCCCACACACATTGTCAGTAATTTATCTTGCGTTAGTGGCATGTTGAGGGAGTATGTAGGCCCCTTCCACCGGGCAATGAAGTCTGCGACTCACTCATTGGGCCTTTGCTTACATTTGAAGAGGTCTGCGATGCTGGTCTTTCGTGTGGTGGAGATGAACTGGTATAGGAATTGTCGGCGGAGATCCTCCCAACCGGTCACATATCCGATAGGGAGCTGGATGTACCAAACGAATGCGGGGCCCTCCAATGTCTGCATGAAACATCAGAGCTTGGCAGCTTCTTTCTAGGCCGGAGTCACCATCATGGGGCCACACTTAGAAGAAAAATGGGCCAAGTGTTGTGGTGGGTCCCCTCTCCCATTGAAGGGAGATAAAGTGGGGTTCCCAAAACCCGGGGCTACGGTCATATCATCCACCCACACGGGATATGGATTTCCATTCGGTGGGACTGCCACCTACCACGTTTCCAATGCTTCAAGGCATGCGATGAGTGCTGCTATAATATCATCCTCGTGGGGGTCCCTATCTTGACGAGGATCCCTAATCACAAGTGCGTTGCTGGGTTCTTCGACACGATAGATGGCTTCAGCAGCTCATGGGGTGACTGGAGGAACGACCTGTGGGGCGACTGGGGGAACCCGAGTTGGATTCCTCAGATTTCCCCGTCGTCCAGGAGGGTTTGGGGAGACGTATCGCGCCCTCTTTCTGTGGGCTTCGACTTCTGCCCTGTTTGGGAAAGCAACATGATCAGGGTTTCCTGGAGGCATCTCGCCGGGGGGAAATTGTTATGGCCCCTGTTGCCCCGTCTTGGGTTTACCATAGTCGGGTCGCCGTTCCGCAGCACGCTCGGCCAGGAGTTTGTCAACCAGACTCTTCTGTTCAGCAAGCTGCTGGCACAACGCGGCCTTCTCGGGATCCTCGTCCATCTTCTGTACAGAGGCGTACGGGTTGGATTGCTTGACAGTTCCGACGTGCTCCTTACCTTTACCGAAATTTAGACTGATTACCATTGACTCAATGGGTACATGGAGGCCTAGAAGGTTCCTCTTCTAATGGGTAACCCTCCTTGATGGGTCCACCAGTGGTGGTACACCCTCAGGGGGTAAGTCTCCATCGAGAAAATCGAGCTTGTCTTTCTTGTCCACTACGTCAGCCATGTGGACCGCGACCCCTCTAGAGGGCATGTCCTCAATGTTTCATAACGAATCGGGTTTCCATCGGATAGGGCTGAAGAGGAGAGCGACATAGGGTCCCCATCCATGGACTTGCACATGGGGGGTATCTTCCCGGATGACTATGTGGGGTACTTTGAAACTCTGAACGCATTTCCGTTGAAGGATGTTCTGGCGGCCTGGTGACTCAGGGCGCTGGGCCACAGGGAGAGCGGCCAAATCGATCAGGCGACATTGCTCGCTGATTTATTCAAAGTGCTCTCGACTCCTAGGGTACACCAACCGCTCATAACGAAGGCAGAAGTGTGTCTCCCATAGGGTTTGGCGGAAGCACCCCACTTCCTCTGGGGTAAGGGACTCCGGTGCGCGAAAGTTCGGCGCTACCGTCAGCCAGAACATCTCCGGGAAGTGATCCGCTGCGAGAATGCTCCAGAAGCTCCTGAGATCAGACTCGGGATCTAGCCTTGTATCACCCCATTCGTCAACCGGAGGCGGCTGAGGGACCGGTAGCGGTACCGAGGCGGACCGCTGGGACAGTAAACTCGGCGGCGGAGAATACGGCGAATGTGATGACTGGACGCTGAATTCCAGGCCATCCTCTGAAGAGTGAGGTGACTTGACCACGATATCCTGATACGATGGGATAATAGACACAGATTCTATCATAGGAATTGCAGTTGCCGGCGATGGGTCTTGCCGTTGATCTACCGCTGTTGGTCCCCAAAATAGCTCTCCGTGATCTCTGGTAGATGTAGAGGGAGCTTCTGGTGATGACACTGGTGATTGCACGGTCGAGACCTAGGGAATTTCCACAATTTCTTCCTCCTGGATTTACCTGAAGAGAGAGGTGAGAATCCAGAGGACTTCACATTCTGGGAGGACGAGTCTTACGCACCTCGTTCCTGCCCCAGTCCTTGGCAAGGAGGAGCGGGGAGAAGGCTCCGTCGCTGAGTAGCATTCCGCTTCAGAATCAGAGAAACGGTTTGGTTTGACCTCCACTTGGGCCTTCCCAGGACTCTTCTTGTGGCGGCGACGACCCGTTCTCCTACCCCTAGATGCCTCTTCGGGACAAGGTTGATTCTCAACATGTAATGTCATTTAACCCTCAGTTTTAACTGATTATGAATCTTATTACTAACTACATCCAATGTCATTTAACCATGAAGATTTACCACTTTGACAGGTGGCACACTATAGCTAAATCCCTACTCAGTATAAATGGTGTCACCGTTGAAATATTTTTTCCATTCATTAATACCTATAAAAAATAATTAATAAAATACTATATACCACATAAATATTTTACATTATTTAAATTGGTTTTTAATAATAGAATTTATATTGAGACTTTGTTTATGTACTGATTTGTCACTATTAAGGTACAATGATCATTGTATTATTAAAAAACAAAATTTAATATAATGTTATATATTTTAATTACTTATGAAATAATCATGACTTGATCTTGAGAGGTACAATTAATTTATCATTGTTTGATAAACTAACCAAACCTATGTATATACTTATGGACTCTCTTTTATCAAATATTTTAGCAACTTTTAATCTCCATTCAAATAGAAACACCTCATGTCGAACTCTTGTTCATGAATTTTTTTTGGGACACCGCTTCAGGGATGCCTCATTGGGGATGCCTCTTCGAGGACATCTCTTCGAGGACACCTCTTCGAGGATGCCTCTTCAAGGACACCTATTATTGATTTCCTTTTAATTACAAATTTACTCACATGCATATGGGGGGATCTTGGGTTATGAAATACATTACTTTTTTAAAGAAAACAAATATACATTTTCATACATAGTCAGAGATGACACGCATGACATCAATGCAGAAAAATAATTGCAATTATTTTAATTTAAATAACAACATTCACTAAATAAGACATGCAATTTCAATTATGCATTGGTTAGTCATATCAATATTAGTAATCAGAAAACATATAATTTTTTTTGGTATACCTATTATATATATTATTAGAATAAATATATATTAAAATTCAACACCTCTTTTAAAAAATTAGACATTTCAATTTTAATGCATATATATATTTATTAATAAAATTTAATAAATTCTTTTATAAATAATATAATTTTAAATTATTTTTTTAAAACTATTTTTATACCATTAACAAAAATAGTTTTCTATATATTTTTTAATAAATTTAAATATAATATATATACCAAATATATTCTTCATAATTTATATAACTAGTGTATAAAATATTACAATTAGAATTAATATTACATTACAAATAACATATTTTATAACATATTTAATTTTCATAAACATTCAATATGAATTCATACATTATTTTAGACATAACATAATTAATTTTCCAAAATATTCAATACAAATTCATAGAACATACACACCATTCAAAAATCAAGTCATACAAAAGACACTAATTTACACATTAATACATATGAAATAAAGAAACCATACACACAAACACTAATTTCTATATTTCACAAATCAAATAAATAAATCATAAAAATTAGATAAATAAACACAATTAAAGAATTAAACATTAAAAAAGAAATTTTTCCTTCTTAAAAGTACCATATATTTTTTGAGGATGAAATTTTATGAGGCTTCCTAGAAAAATACCGAGAAGAATAATAAATTTCTAGGGGGTAGGGGTACCACTTTTATAGATTTATTACATGAGATACGTTCATAGGGTTCACACATACTTCATACCATCTGTGAAGGATGTGTGAATGCCATTCACACATCTTTTATCACATCTGTGTAGCATGCATGAACGTGGTTCATGCATCGTTGTCATGGTGGAAGATGCTTGAACCCCGTTCACGCTTCTCTGGTGGAGGGAAGTTGTGTGAACGGGGTCCACACATATCAAGACCCATTTTTAAAAATACCATCAACCCTATCCCATTTTGATAAAAAAAATTAATAAACCCATTTATAATAATTATCCTAGAATATCTCACTTGTTCTCAAGTCTATTTTTTTAATGAAATAGCAGAATATGATTTTTTATACCTATAATGAAAATCTTCCTGAGAAAAACTCAATTTGCAGGTCTATTATTTCAAAAAATACAAAAATGAATATAAAACCACAATGACCTTGGTATAAGTTTTTTAACTCTTCCTAAACCATGATACAAAATACTTCATATAGTTTTGTTGACCCTCCATATACTAATCACTGTGCAGCAAAACTAAATTTTAGGATTATTCCATCAACTCAAGTATTTATAAATACTAGGATATTTTGGGTGAAACTTCATTCTTCATGTGTTATGAACATACCTATATATTTATGAAAATATTGATATACAATTAAAAATTACCACAAAACTAATCTTGGGGATATCAATTCCGAAATGAAGTTTGTCTTATTATAACTTGATTGTCAAGCGTGAGAGGGAATCTTCATACATACTTCAATTATCAAAATTCAATCATCCATTCTATAATGAATCAATGGAGACTCTATTTTCCATTGTGTGATCTAATATCATGGTATCATTGCTCTTAACATGGTATTACCAATCTTATGACTATATCACTACATTTCTCACAACATCACCCAATGTATGGTGGTTTTCCTTGGTAATTGGAAATATAATGAAATACATGGAGGTAGTTGACAACCTCTGTAGGTTGTATGAAATACATTAGAGTATCACACAATACCTAGAGTGAGAAAATGATAACTATAGGTACAAAGAAATACCAAGTGATAGAAAAAAATCCTTTATGGTTGAAAGACATTGGATACTATTATGTGAGAATCATACTATATTTAAGATTCCTTAAAAAGTCATTGCAGATGGTTATGTAGCCATATGTTTACACTTTAACATGTAATATAAATCGTGCAATACCTTTATGAATGGATATACGTCTATAGACCACCTTAAAATAAATTTATGCATGGTTTTAGTTACCATTATGCAAGATGGGATATTAATGTTTTACCATTATGTAGCCTCTCATTTATAGATATGAATCATTTTCAACATCAAACTGACCTTTATGCATATTAATGTTAACCTTGTGTAGGTTATGATTCCTTTACACAGTCTTAAACTACTCTTATTCATCACATTTTCTACTCAATTTACCCAAATTTAGGGAATAAAAGTCCCCATTTACATTTACATTGGTAATTCAAAGCCCTATTTACCAATACATAGAAATCCAATTTTTCTCAAAATAAGCTAGTGCCTTCTCAGAATCAATTACACATATGGGAATCCTTGTCACAGAAATTTAAACAAATTAAAATGCTGATGGAATATAAATATTTATATTTCATTGAAAACATTAAACCTTATTGTAGGATATTTAATTTTTTGATATAAAACTTTTCTTACTTATTAAAAAAAATGTATCCACCTCCACACAACTGACACATGTCTCTAAAAATAAGACCACTTCAAAAATAAAAAATATTTAATTGAAAATTTATCGAGAATATAATACAAAGGATTATTTATAAAAAATTCCATCAAATATAATTAAATAAGTCAATAAAAATTCCCCATGATTCATTACCTCATTCCAACACACAAAACACATATTGGCACATCATTGAAAAAAACATGCAACATAGGGGGTCAATAAGATCAAAATTTGTATTGTGTTGTCAATATATCTAGAAAATTTTAAAGTGTGGAAAAATAATTTTCCTCAATATTGAAAATTAAATACATAGGATAAGTGGGGGGGGGGGGTTCTTGTCACTTTTTCATTTTGATGAACTCTCATCATCCTCCATCTTTTTGGTTCTCCAAGACAAATGACTTCATTTGGTCCACTTTAAGTTTGTGCAGGATAACCTGATATAGAAAAAATTGAGATATAAACAAGGTTGTATATTATATATATATAAAACCATGCATGTAATATCTCACTAAGTTTTTATTATTTTTCAGAATATGGAATTTTATGATTTGAAATACATGATCTTATATACAATTGAAAAAACACATCATATTGTTCAGTTTTAAAAAATATCCTCTTCATTTAATAAATGTTTCACCTCCTTTTGTCCTTAACTAAAACATAATTTACAAAAAAACATAACTAATATAAAAATAATCTAAAAATATGGGTGACACTATGACTGAAATTAATTCACATTTTGATATGTAGATCAATTATTTTTCTCATGATATAATGTTAGGTTTATTTGTTTTGATATATGTTATCTAGTATTTTATTCCTAGTTTGGTTTGGTTTTTGGTATATATGAAAGGTGACTATAAAGGTCTAGTTATCCCCTATTGGGGGAGTGTTCTTGATGTGTGATAATGATGATGGAGCTTCATGATAGCCTGGTGGGAGGATATAGTTTGATTCCATGAGGATTCCAATGAGCGTACCAGAACCTGATGCCATTAAAATTTCTTGTAGCATTCCAAATTGATTCATTTAGGATTCCATGTATCATGTCTAATCAATTATATGTTTATTATGAGGGATACATAGACATCCTTTGGGATCGTTCTTGAATAACGCGACCACTCAATACCTTGTGGATTCTAAGTAACACCCCGATATCCTTGATGTTGGTTCTGGTCCTTTGTTGAAATAATTTTCTCCCTTCCATTGTAGAGATGAAGTCGGTACGAACATGTATTTTTTGGATTCTTTTTTAGTGAATGACCACATAGTATCTAGACTGTGTGATGTATTTCTAGAAGCTAATTTATAATATTCATGGATTACACCTATTATACATTACTACACATGATTAGGGATGAATTTGTAAAGTCCTACTGAGTAATTTACTCATACATTTCTCAAAAATTTCATTGCGATTGTCAATATAAATAATAAATATTTGGTGAAGGGAAAGGTGCATGTTGTGGATGACTGAGATGTATTTCACGATTTTTGTTGCGATCTAGGAAAAACATAAATGGACCCACAATTCCATTATTCATTTATCTACATTTATTTAATCTATTTTGTCTTCCACTTTTGGAGACATTTTTAGTAATTTTGTGACATGTAATACATCCATTGAATTCTCTACATGAAATCAAATTATTTATATTATTTTTTATAAAAATATTATTTGTTTTTATTATTCATCCAAATTAAAATATATAAATGTATTATTATCTCCATTGACAGGAATATACCATCACTTCTAGTTGTCAACCTCTCACATATGGGGAGGTGTGCATGAGGTCATGTGAACCTCCATATCATTTTCTGTTTAGTTCATGGTATCACAAAATGGTATCATAGAACAAGGACTAACTAAACTGATTTGGGATATCATATACATGTGATAGGATGGCTGAGACTCAGGTAGGGGAACTATGGTAGTTCTTTTCACATAAATTATAGTGGAGATACGAGTTTCCAAAGTGTGGGAAATTGTATTTTACACTTAATGTTTACTAGTTTCACCGTGGGTGACACACATGATGTTTATATTTGAGTTATGAGATTTTTGATGGGTTCATACATCATTATTCAGCACATAAGTTCACATGCCTAGTATATATCTATTGTTGTGATGTAAGTATGCTCATTAATTAGATGATTTAATCTATGGTATCTATTAGTGATTAATACTATTTTAATGTAATATCTAAATTCCCATGCTATTATGACATATCATTGTTGATATTAATTAGTTAAACTGATCATCTTTTTGTTTTAATATATATAAGATTTCTATAACTAACATATAGAGAAAAAGACATAGTTAGTTCTCAAAGGCGTATAACAATGGTTGTGGGTAGAAAAATAGAAAAACATTATGTGATCTTATATATTGGTTTGGATCATTTTAAAATCCCAATTTTCATTGGGTAATATTAAATTCAACCTTAGAGGTGCTTGAGAGGACTACAAGAAATGGTAGCTCAGGATACTCACATGCAACTACCCATCGGGAAGAGGAGGTACCCAAGCACACTCAAGGATGGAAATTGGTGATCCAATAATAATATACCATTCATACAAGACTAATATATATAGTATCAATCTAATGAGGATCCACATAGAGGACTACGAACATTCATGGTTTGGATTTTGTTCCACCTGATTTTTCTTTTCATACCTTAAGTTCCGGTTCATCAGAAATACCCATTTTTTAATCATGTTTTCAGGTGATATGGGTTCAATTTTGATGTATTTCCATGTATTTCATGGTATAGTTTCTCCCCCATTGTTAATGTTTAGTTCTTTTTGTATTTTTTGGAGAAAACAAGTGAATTTTTTCTTGGATGTTCCCTACGCATGATTGGTGAATGTTTTGATAAACATAGTGGCCGAACCCAAGTAATTCTATGCCAGTTATAAAACCTACATCAATGTTAGAACATGGTCATGTATTAAATTATGGGGGACTATGTGGTTTTTCCCAGTGTCTACCACATGGTTACTGCATGGTCAAATAAACTATGTGGCCTAACCCTATGACTTTCCCAGAATATAAAAATTATGTTTTTCCATGTTTTTTCCCATTGGATTTTTGACCCAAATCCACCCAAACCACCTTATCCTAGTGTGTGTAGACCTATGGAGCCCTTTCACATTCCCTCCAAGACTTTAATATTCTTCCATTGGTGTATATCTTTGATATTGTCATGTTATAGTAGATTCATTATCGTAATTCATCTCCTTTCTCCCCCCTCTTACTTCTTCTTTTATTTTTTTTGGATTTCTATTCTCTGCTAGTCATGTTCAATCTAGGGTTCTATTTCCATATGATTTATGATGAGTTTCTTTAATTTATAGTTTTTTTAATAGACATAGTGTTTTGGAACCCTCATAGAGTAATATTGAGTGTGCTTTGTCATACCTCCATGGATTTGTAGTAGGTTATCCATGGAACTTTATTTTTAAATTTATGATTCATCTGTTTCATGTTTTCTACACATATATTGATTAATTAATATTTATTTATGATACATGGATAAATTTTTTGGTGTTCAATGTAGCGATTTAAGCATTTTTTATGATAAGTAGAGTTGTTTTTTTTTGAAAATGTGCACACCAAGTATTTGATAAAATGTTGCATTAGGTTCTACACATGGTTTATGATATTAAAATTGTGGTTTAGAAATTTAAATGATTTTATGTATTGAAATTTGTTGTTTTATTCATTTTTTATTTTTAAATAGAAATTAGTTTTTCAAATATTACATGCCAAATGTTTGATTAATTTCCCAGTTGACAATTATGGGTTAATGGTGATATAAAATGATTGGTTTGGATTTATAAATATATTGGATGTGTGAGAAACGATATTTTGGTGTTTTTTTATGGATTTACAAAGAGGTTTTGGTTTTTAAAAAATAATTTGTGTAAGATTAAATGCATTTTGGAAGTCTTGTTGATGAATGGCCTATTTGGGGTTTTTGTAAAAATGGGTTTTCTTTAAAGTGAATCCTAAATATTTTAAGAGGATTTTTTAAAAATATTTTAAAATGGTAAATGGTGCATTGAAACCCATTAAGAAAAGGTGAATTTGTATCATAGATAAATGTTGGTTTTGTAAAATGCATAAAGGACCTTTTGGGAACATTGAGAAATTGAAGAAAGTGTTTAATATTAAAGTCTACTTTTGATGTTTTTCATTCCATGTCTATCTATAATATATGGGACTTCATCACTATGGAATCCTTGCAATTCATTATCATAGTTCCTCAGGTTGGACTCTTTGTGTACTAATTATTATATGGCTTGTGATCAATCCTTTGGGTGGCTCAAGGTGACATTTTTTGTCGATTTCTTATTATATATTCATGTGATTGGATGATCGAATAGAATCATTTTGTCGCCCT
The DNA here is from genome assembly GCA_963277665.1 of Viscum album. NCBI lineage: Eukaryota > Viridiplantae > Streptophyta > Magnoliopsida > Santalales > Viscaceae > Viscum > Viscum album. The sequence continues at coordinate 719,393,044 of OY728145.1, read as the reverse complement.
TTTATAAATGTGACATGGGAACCAGGCATAGTGAGATATGTTTCTAGAGAAATATTGTTGTATTGGATAGATTACTCACTAGATGGTGGGCTATAATAGATGGATATATTTGGTTTTTTTCATGGTATTTTACCCTCATTCCTCATTGATTTTAAGTGGCCAAGAGTGATATGGATTTTTCGATTTCAAAGTGTGTGGCATGCTACTATGGATAGGGTCTGATGTATTAGTATATTCTGGACTATTCTTGATCTTCTTGGTTCACCGATGTCTATTGGACCTTAGTTTCGTGTTTTGATGATTTTGATACATGTATTCTTATTTATATTACCACTATTATATGATCATCAAGATTCCATCATGTGTAGTGTTATTATTGGACGTGGTGTATTGGTTTTAAATTTTATTATGGGATGTTTTTTTAAAGAAACATGTTTTCCCTACATTATGCAAGTTGAAAAATAAAGCATCATTTCCCCTTATAAAATGTGAATTTCACACTAATTTAGTGATCTTGGTTTTCAGAAATGAATAAGGGAAATGTGTTATCTTTTTTCTAATGTATAATGTGTAGGAAATAATACTTTTATATATTATAGTTAAAAATGTAAATTTGGTGTATTTTTATTTTTATGGAAGTGCACTCAGAATAGATTATCAGGATAGCCTTATGAGTTTTAATACTCATGTCTATTGTTCTTGTCCCTACCTGACACATTCCATGCTCAAGTCATTACTATCCCAATCCCGCCTCCATAGGCCAGGTGTGTTGACATGTACCAAAGTTACATCAACCATGGGAGGCCTTTAGCTAATAACATACACACACACACACACACACACACCCAAATCAAGGAAAATGTGTTGTGGGGAGGAAGTAAATTATTTAACCTATTATAAATAAACCCAAAACATGCATGGAACACTATAATAATACGAGTAAGGAATTGTAAACCAAAAAGTAAAGGGTAAAAATACACACCCAACAAGAAATTTTCCCAACCTGATAGAAAACTAGAAAAAGGAAAAACAACTGAGAGATCCTCGCTCTAGGAGTCCAAAATGCAACCACCATATGCGGTCCATACAACTATATCCCTAATATCGTTGAAGTCACAATCAACCCTATCCATGGTCAGCATGAGTCATGATGCGTGTGGGAAAATCCCATGTAGGTGTGAGTATCAATAGACCCAGTAGGACGCCCCTAATAGAAGGGGAGGAGTAATTTATAAAATAGGAAAATAAAAAAGTAGATGGATTACAATACTATAAAGGAGTGCACCTCAATCCAACATGTAGGTGAAGTAAGCTCAACCAAACAAAAGGATATAGAAATAGTGATAAGATAAACTTCTGATTGAGATTTTGCTACCAATATTAGTAGAGTACACTCATCCAATACTGAGAATCTAGACATGGAAGTCCCATGTAATACCCCTCGCATCTTCGCCTCACATAAAATGAGAGTAAAAAAACCCAAGGAGTGGGTGATGGATTAAGATATATATATATATATATATATTCATTTAGTCAAAGAAACACAATGAGAGGGTACAAGGATATTCATCTCACATCTCATACCAAAAATAGATCCCCCAACAGTTATAGAAGTAGCAAACGTCCATGATCAACATCCTCTGGTCTTCCTTGAACTGTAAGTCAAATGGGATCAAACCCCATGCATTGATACTATCCGATTTGGGTGGTTCTGTCTCACCCTCAGGGTTTTAGGTTGCGTCGAAAGGACATGTCTCATTAGGGAATGTGACCCTCTTACTCATGAGTCCAAAGATATGTCAATGTACATCTCACCACTGATCCCTATTAAAAAGGGTTTTCTCAATGTTGAGTACATATTCCAAACCTAGGTTGAGGGTTTCACTTTGGTGTCATTGAGTACCCATACCCATCTTGGTTGGAGGGTTCCACTTGAAAAATGGTTGTGGAACCATCCCAAGCTCGGCTGGAGGGTTCCACTCTAATGTCGTCGAGGACCCATGACCAACCTGGGTGGAAGGTTCCAATTTAGTGTTGTTCAAGAACAATACCCAGCCTGGCCTGAGAGTTACACTCTACTATCATTGAGGACACATTAACATTCGCACTGTACTGTTCCACAAAAGTGTCACAGATGTGGTGGACTAATCACTTCTTTTGTTGAATACCTCTTCTTGATGTGTCATGATCAAAACACATCACAATAGAACTCAAATTTCATAACTAATGTCACCATTGTGTTCTACTTGAAAAAATACACAGGATAAGATATTTACATTCCCAAACTGAATAAACGATGAAAAGATTGATTTTCACCACAACAATATCAAATAGGTCTTCATGGGTACTGCATCTGGGTCCCAAACATCAAATTCTCAAATTACATAAAAAGGTCCATCTCAAATAGATGGTCATGTTTCCACAGACGAAATGTCAAATAGATGCCTGACCCAGATGTTATGGGTGTTTGAAGGAAAAATAATGGGGTCACGGGGCCAGTGGACCAAATCATAGTTGGTGCGCAGACCATGGCGGTCAACCCATAATCTGACCTGGTATGCTGGGTTCGACCTACCAAGTTTGGACCTAAATTGACCCACTATGGTCGGGCTGGCCTATGAGCTAGTCACAGACCATTTTAACGTGGCTGACCGGCCATGCGTGATTCATGACAGTTCTCACCGCATAAGGTCACACAGTACGACCCCACCGTGCTGACTTCTCGAGCCTCATGTCCCACCACATCACAGCACCGCTGGATCACGATGCCATTACTACTATGCAGTTTTCCGGCGGAGTGGTCCATCATTATGTACCAAACCATCGATGCTCCGAAGGTCCGTTTCGCATACCACCAGACTCCTTCTGGTCACCCGATTGTGAGTCCATCAGTGGCTCAGGTACCCATGTTATTAATACTTCAGAGCTCCACCTTCTATTAAATGATTCACTAGTAGTTTTATGCAACCAAACAAAGATGGATGATACCAGCAAAGAACAAAAATTTAAACACAGATCAGTGGCTCTATTTGTGCATACATAAATGATTAATCATTAAAACGATAAAATAAAATCTCAAACAATAGATTTTCAATGTAATATTTCAATCATAACTAAAAAACAAGAGAAATACGACCTTGAATAAGTCTTTAATCATCAGTGATGCATCCACTGCACTACTGCTTTTATCCATCGAGGTTTCAGTGGAGATATCTCCTCAATTCAACGAAGAAATATCGAGAGAGGAGAGAGAGAGATAGATAGATGAAGAGAGAATATTGTTATAGAGTTAAGGGGTTATGGATAACCATATTCCCAAATCCCTAATTATCTATTTATAGAAGCCCCACTCAGCAAAAAATCTGAAATTCTTATGCCCCTCATTTTATGTCACGCTTAAGTAAAGAACCTCATTATAAACTCTACTGTGGTCTTGGAATTACAATACAATCCACCAATCAAAAGTTATTTTATTTTAAATCAGGGGTAAAATAATTATGTTTATTTACATTAATTAGTATTTTTCCCTTGGGTGGTGTTTTTCACAGAATTACCGCACCCGAAATAGTTATTACCCACCTAAGGTAAACAACACATTCCAAAGACAACAAATTGCATCAGATTTCTAATCTGAGAAACCATTTTAGAGATATTTGAATTCATTTGCATTCATAGAAAACAATATACATAATATTTTGATAAAAATTAATTACAGGCACACTGGCCCCAAAATTGCACACCATATCCTCACCGAACTCATGTAATATTTATAAAACAAATTCAAAAGTATTAAAATGGGGAAACTGGGTCTCTACAGTTCTTTTAAATTTTTATCCCCTTTGCATGTTTTGTCTTGAGTTTGGTCTCCGTGTGGAAGGATTTATCTTTTGTTAGAGATTTACAGATCGGGCCACAAGGAAATGGTGTAGTCTTCTTGTCTGGTTGATTGTGTTGTGTAGTTTAGTTGTATTTTTCAATCCTTGTATAAAATATGTTCATTTAATACTAACTTATATGTTGATATTCTTTTTCACCTTCTTGCAATTTAGTTTATTTATTTATTGTGAGAAATCAATTCCTTATAGTACATTATTGATTCCAGGAACTTGTTTCCCACCCGTGGGGATTGGGAATTCCCTTTGGTCTTTACCATGAATCGGATCGGGTAACCGATTTAGGGTTGATCCGGGTTTATTCAGGATAAAATGGCATCAGAGGCATATTTTATCTTAGAGTACCTTTCATTTGAGAATGCCCTTTATTACATGGGTATGTCATGGTAGACAGATTATGACTGTTGGGACATAAAGGGTAGGTGAACGAATAACATAATGTAATCTTTCTCTTTTTTATCCTCAAATTTCCATGATAAGTACAATTTTTTTAGTTTCATGTTCTTTAGGGATTTCTTGGTGATTTAGATATGAAAGGGGTGTCAGGATAGGGCTCTCCATGATCTTACAGCACCTGGAAATCCATGTACAGCCAGCATCATGGTCCTACAATTCTCTCTGGGTTGGTGGTGTGATTGTAATGTGTCTTCCAACCATATAACCATGTCACCCACTAATGACTGTGACCCTATAGGGTCTCTTTGGGTCTCCTTTGAATTGTGATAATTTTTCTGATAAACTATTGTGTTGGAATTAATGAAATTGTATTTTTTTAATTAACCTCATTGATGACCTGAGAAAAATGTGTTTTTATAAAATGACCTATTGGGGGTAAAATTGAAATGGTTTAACAAAATTAGGCTTTCTTTATCAAAACATAGAAGTTATGGAACATATTTTTTTGATTTTATGTTGTTTTAAATGAAATGGAGTGAGTTTTTAATCAATTTGGATTACTTGGTGGTTAAAGAGCCTTTGAAAGGCTCGTGTATTATTTAATTGGGTTGAATGATCTGTTTTAGATAATGAGAATGTTTCGTTTTAGCGTTTGGTGTTCTCCATGGTGCTTACATGCATGGTGGTATATGAGAATCTGAATGGATACCAAATATTAAATGGTTGTTAGGTGCCTGGGGTAGCACAAAAACATGGATGTGAGTGAGACTCTAAGAGATACTAATGGAGAGTGTTCAACCAACCATGTTTTTTATAAATTAAATATATTTTAAAAAGGAAAATCATGATGTTGTAATTCCTTGTTTTCTTATATTCAATTCTTTTCACTTGTGTGGTGTTTGTTCTAGAGGATTTTTGTTTTTGAGTTGGTCTTGATTTAGATACTGTTTTTTTTATTTTTCAAGCAGTTGTCCCCATAGAGATTGGATGGATGATTTAGTGAGGTTATGGGAGATTACCCAAGAGAAAGATTTCCAGTTGATAAACCTAATTATTCAATTCTTGAGTTTTATAATATAGGTTCACCACTCTTTTAGGGATATGCAGATCCTCTTGAGGTGGAGGAGTGGATGCAATTGATTTAAAGTATCTTTAGCCTCATCAAGTATCCAGATTTTTTGAATGTTATGTTTGCAACTTTCATTCCTAAAGGTTCACCATGGAAGTGGTGGATGCTGGTGTCTTTGAAAAAGCCTCGTAAAAGATCTTACATGGTAGTTCATCAAGGCTATGTTCATTCGTTATAATTTCTCTGAATGATAAAGAGTGAAAAGGGGAATGTAGATGTGTTTTTGAAATAGGGTTGGTGATATGTAGTAGAATATTTCCATCATTTTGTAGACCTAGTTACCTACCTTCTAAAGAATGTGGAGAATGACTCTAAGGAGGTTCATATTTTCAAGGTTGGGCTTCGCACTGATCTATAGTCGAAGCTATTGGATACCAATCTTTCCTCTTTTGTTGATGTGGTGAGGAAAGATTTTCATGTCGAAGCCTTAATGGTGGGATTACTCAAGGTGGTCCTCCCTCCTTCAATCCTAGGAAGAAATGGGGAATATTCTGGTAAGGTGATGAGAATGTAGTTGAATGTTGATGGAGTGGGTCATAAAATCAACAGGCCCCAGGATCTTTCATCATCCTCTTTGGTGAAATAGATCATAGTCTGTTATCAATGTGCCTAATCGGGTCACAAGAATCCATTATGTAAAATTCTCATAATCCCGTCCATTATTGTGGATGCCTGGGTCACCTATAATGGTTTTTTCAGGGTGTTTCTAGAATGTTTTATGGCTGAAATCTCTATAAGTGTTGTGTTGTTGGGTTTCTATTTAGTATTACTTTATGTAACTATCCACCCAATTGTAAGGGGTTACTTTGTTATGGGGGTTGTATAGGGGGGGGGGGTATCAGTTTCATATATATATAAGGTATGGTGTGATCTTTATGATGAGATCCCTATTTGAATAAATCCGTGGTTTCTATTCTAGAAATTCTGGTCTCTCTTTTTATCTAATTGGGTGATTCATGTTCTGTGTTTGTATTAACAAATCATGACTATTCTGTGAGAGATTCTTTATCCATTAGAGATCCATCCATAGGTCTCGAAGATAATGTTGAACATAGTCTTGATTCCTAGGGGTGTGGAATATTTGGCTAAGCTCGTGCCTCTACCATTGTGGCGAGGAAGTTCTTTTGATTCTATTGTGGTTTCTCTATCAATGCATGTTTTCGATCAGTATCCTTGCATGGGTTACCCATGTAAACTAGATGTTGTTTTGTTTGTAGTCATCTGAGTGGTGAGTTGTTAGTAATTTCCAGTTTTTGTTTCAATGGTATTTCTTTGGGCCCCTTCCCTCCCCTCACCTAGTGGTGTGGTTTTTTGGGACTGTGTGGTGTGTCTTGTCCCAGTTCATTCCCCCCCATTCAAGTGTGGGTATTTAAAATGTTCATGTTATTTTATTCTTAGACTAAATTAACAGGTCATTGTAAAGGAGTTTTTGCTTGTCCTATGTGGGATTTCCTTGCGTTTAGTTCATGAAGAATTCTCATTTGGTTGATTCATAATGGTGGAGAGTCCCACCATAGGTCTCGCTGAGCATTGTTTTAAGGATTTGGCGAGTGATTATTGTTTTCTAATGGCTGGGAGTATGTTATAAACACCCTTGAAATCATTCACTTTTTTGAGTTCTCTTTATAATGACCCAATATTTATGTACATGGAAAATACATTAATTTTTTGGAATTCTTAATACATTAAACTAATAAAGACCTAATGACTGTATTATTTTAGTGCCTTTGGATACTCTAAACATGCTATTCTAACTTGGTGGAATGATCTTCAATATTTCCCATAAATACCTACCCATTTAGTTTTCCTACCAAATTCCTTTCATTATATCCCATGGGAAAGAAACATAAAAATGGTGAGCTCAAATTCTTAGTAAGGGTAAACATGGAAAACATAAATAAAAGAGTGTAAAAACATAAAAATATATATTAAATATAAAAAACACAAGTTATAAAAAAATATTTGTAGTATGAAAGGAAAAAAATCATAACATAACATTGACCATGATAAAATAGAAATGGAATAAAACATGGAACTTTGGAAAACAAATAAGCACATAATATGATTTCCATATTTGCCAGACATTTCTACCAAAAACATCATAGTGGACATAGTCCATTACTGAACTGAGTTCTCTCCTCATTCTAGTCATATATTACTGTACTAGATATACTTTCAATTTCATACATGTATATGTCATGAGATATAAATCCTTACCCAATTCATTAGAGGGAGATATAGGTCCCACTAATCTTATAATTAAATAATTCTTACATGTTCCACAAAAACATAAGTCATTCATCATAACATAACCCAATAAATTAAATGGTGTTCTTAAACATCACTCCATAATAACATAATCCATATAAAATATCATTCCATTATTAACGCAAACAAATCACATTAATAGCAGGGATAGAAACATAACCCTATTAATTGAGTGTTACCTTTTAAGGAAAATAATTTTGATAAAACACTTGAAATTAATTCTTGAGGATAATATGATTTCTTCTTCAAAAATATTTTCTTTTATCAAAATGAAATAAAATTTTGAAAAAAATAATTTATTTTTAAATAAAAATGAAATTGTGTAATGTATTTTTAATTTAAATAAGTCATAAAATTCAGTCCATGTCATATTAGTTAAAAAACATTATCATCGTACATTTTCCAAAAAAGTAAAAAAGAACCTCTTGTGGTAAATGAAAGAAAGATCCATTACAACCCATTTAGTAAAAGTAAAAAATGGGTAAAAAGTACTTTAAAAATACATATGGGAATATTAAACTTTTTATGAAAAAATATTTAGAATACATGTACATGGATGATAAATATACCCCTAATAAATACTTACATATAAAAAGTCTTGGATAAAAATGAGATTTAAAAATTATTACTTACCTTAGGTCGGGTATGCATTGTGTGTATATGAACCTCTTGTATAAGGATTCAAATAATGTTACTGAATTATTATAGAATTTTAGTCATATTTTTGTTATCATATATGATCATATTTCCATTTTTTTGTTAATAACATCTCATTGTTACTCGTTATTCAGGTATTAAAAGTTTTATGTTATTATGGATATTTTTTAAGATTAGTTCTGGTGATCCTTATTAGGATATAGCTATGTCATTTATATAGTGATATGAGTATTATATATATCATATTTATTCCATAAATTCATTTATATAATCATACATTAATGGATACCACGCAAAACGAATCACATTGCACCATGGAGATGGTAAGACGTATGTACACACAAGTGAAAATATCATTCCCATAATTGATGAATGGTATGTAAGTGGAAGGTATATATGTTATAATATAAACAATATCATGTTTTAATAATCATATATAGTTTTAATTTCCATCATAACATTCATACATCTATGATGATGGTGAAAAATAGACTACACCAAGATGTGGAGAAGGTAAGCCGTATGTATGCACATATAGTGATTTTGGTTTTCATAGGATGGATTGAAGATGAAATATGGTTATTAAATAATTTTAATAACATCTATGTATACAATTTATAATATATTCATTAACTTATAATGTAAATAAATCATGAAGAGAATGTAGAAGAAGATCTAATTTGAAATAATAGGTGGAAGAGATTATTTATTCTTCGACAAACTCCTTCTAGATCTCATTTTAATGGAACTAGAGTTGGTCTTTTGAGAAGAACAGATCCTCTAGAATTTTATTAGGGAAATATATAATAAATATTTCAAGATATGTACTATCTTGAAGGCTCAAATCAAAGTGAAATTGTGAGAGAGGATGTGCCCTTTTATAATTTAGGTGAGGGGAACTTTTATATTTCCCAAAAATAATAATTTATAATTAAATAAATTTAAATCCAATAACCTCCAAAATTTTATATTTTATAATATTTAATAATATATGGTTGTAATATACTCAACAAATAAATTTTTTAAAACTTTTTATGTCCATTTAAATCATATCTTTTCAATGTTATCACTTAGATATTTTATTTCAATTTAACTAGGGTAAGAAATATTTTAATATTTATAGGGTGAAATATTTACATATTTGAGGTCAATTAAATTATCAATAAATAATTTAGAACATTTTAGATCATAAAATAGTTATTAATTATTTTAAAAAAATGTTTTATTAGTTTTAAAAAATTTCATTAAACATTTTGTTGACAAAACAACAGTAGTTTCAGTTTTGACACTATTCGTTTCATACATTTTTAAAAATTTCATGATAAGATATTATAATATAAAATAGTATTTTATAATATCTATAAGGGTTCATGGTCACCTAAAAATTAATATTAATTTTTTTTATACCAAATTGAATTTAGTTTAATATTTTACGTAACATTTATTTGATATTTCCCTTAATAAAATAATTACGACATAAATATTGTGTAATTATTTAATATATTTATTTATTGAATAATAATTAAAAATAAATACTATTAATGAGATAAATGTACTATATTTTAGTGTAATTTATTTAGTTTAATTTTTCTTCTTGAAAATACAATATTAAAATGTTATACTTATTAAAGTTTCAATGTGACAATTTAACAACACTTTATGTAACACATATATGTGTCACAATCACTTGTATAATGCTCCAAATGGTTAGTAACTAGAAACATGGATTATTATGGTCGAGTTATACTCAATAAATAACATTTTTTTTCATGTGTTGACATCTTTTTATTGGTATTATAATTTAAATAAAAATTATTTAATTGATTTCTCGTTAATTTATTAAATTTTACATAATAAAATTATAAGTCTTTTATGTAATCATTAATTTATTAAATATTAAAAATAAATTACCCTGATAAATAAAAATATTATCATTAAAAATAATATTTATAATTTAATTTATCATATTTATATCCTTATATTACAAAATATCTTAATTCAAAAGGTTTAGTGAGACATATTTCACTTTTCTTTAAATAAAATAAATTAAATGTGCTAATCTCATCTAAGTGGTTTCCGATTGATACCATTTTGACTAAAGTATTCTTTATGATTCAAATTACTCATCCAATTATATTAAGACAATAGTTATGGTAATTTTTAATACTATTCTTACCCTTATTTACCTGATTTTCCTTTTTACCGTTTTAATAAAATTTACCACAGTTACTATTCATAATTTCTAAAAATATAATGAAGCTATTATCGTGATTTTGATATACTGATTACAAATATAAAATAATTTTTTTAAAATTCAAAACAAATAATTTACAGTAATTAAGTAAAAATAAATTACATTGTTGGAAAGGGAGAATGGTTTAAAAAAAATGTATAACCATTTCAAAAGATTGAATTTTTTTTACATCATAATTCAATGTAAAGTTAATGATAATGACATTAATTATATTTATTGATAAAAATGTAATCTATTTATACTTTAAAATCATTCAATAATATGATTTAATTACATAAATTATTTCAATGAAAACCATTGTTTTCAATTAAAATTTTTGTATACTTTTACTATTCTTCAAAATTTAAAACTTATCAAACAAATATAAAAAATTTTCCAAAGAAAATTTTTATATCCATATTCCAAATAAGAATTTTGTTTTGTTAAATAGAATATATAATATTTGTCAGAAAATATATTTAAAATGGGTACACCATCAAAAGGTGATAATAATTCATATTTGGAAAAATACTTCATTTATCCAAAAAATTGAATTTGTTCTTATATCATTTCTAGAAAACATATAAGATAAATTTAAAACATATTTAATATATTATATATATTTTTTATTAATAAAATCTATAATCACTGATTTTATTATTTTATAAACTCACTTAATCTTAGTCTTGCATGAAATGAATTCTATCAAAAGAACATAAAATTTGGTGTACCATAAGCCAGACATAGTGTTGGATATACCAAAAGATAATATGGAGTTATATATATATATTTATTATCATGGGGTAGTGTACAAAAAAATACATCAATGAAATTAAAAATAATCTATCTCATAAAATCTCATGGTATTACATTCTACACCCCTTAAAATGAATTTCTCCCTTGAAATTTATTGATGTTATAAGAGGTTTAGTACTTGAAAATTTCTTTCATAGAAACCCACATCGTAAAAAAGAATACTAATACATTGTTTTAACAAAGGAATGTTATAAACATAACAGTTACCCAATGTAACTCTTCCATGTCTTTCCATATAGGAGAACCTGTTTTGGTTTTGAAATCAAGGATAAATAAGAAAAAGATAACTATCAAGTTCTGATGGATAGTGATAGAGAACATGATTTAGAAAAATTTAACAATCAGAAATCCATAAATCAACATTGATTTAATGGTGAATTTGATAAATATGAAAAGAATGTACATGGATATCATTTTTGGTATTCAAGAACCATTTCTTAATGTTGAAGAACATGAGAAAAAATACTTACTTGATTTCATTATAATATCACCCTTGTTATTTCATTAACCAATTTACACTTCATATCTTATTGAAAAAAATGAAGTTTAATTTTCCATTATTGAATTATTTGCAGATCATACGATCCATAAATTGAATGATAGGTTATTCCATATGTCTTAATAAAAAGGATAGCACAGGTTATCAAATATGTTTAAGTCCATATATAGTGAGATAATACATTAATCTAAAAACATCAATTGGGGTATAACATATACTATCCAAAAAATGGATAACATTACCATCCTATAAAAAACTAAAAACCTTAAACATCAGAAACAGGTGAACTAAATCAGGTTAGAATTTATCTACATTATCACAATGGGTAGTTCATGGTTTCCACATTCCAAACATGTGAGTACCTTAATCATTTATTCTCTTTAAACATGGTAATAACTTGAATTACTATATAAATTTAGTGAAACCATGCCTAATATCAATAATTAACACTTACCCAAAATCCCAAAACATCTATACTCTCAAACCCATATATAGAATTTTTCATATAGAATTTATGACGCCATTAATACTATCAAACATCTCATTATATCCTTAACCCATCATTATGCACATATCATGTGTTCTACAAAAATATCTGAATAAATTTTCATGGTTATTGGTTCCATTAAACATATACATTAAGATAGTTAAAGAAAAAATATAGTTTAACTATCCTTAGATGTTTCGTTATTCCATTTTACAATTAAATTATTAATAAAACATTATTCTTGATAAAAATGAAATTATTACACTATCTTCTTAAAACATTGACTGAGCTTCATCATTTTATTCATTAACACTTATTTCATCTCATATTTCATTTATAGTCTCTTTATCATCAGGAACATAAATAATACACATAATACCATGCTAATTCTCTTCATTATATTTTTCCCATAGGAAATCTATTTGAAATATTTCCATAAATTTCATATTTAAAATAATTAACTGCCCTTTATGCCTTAGAAATACCATTATCATTTTCCATTGTGTTAAATGATCCTTTTCCTTTGAAGTTATAGGATTTGAGTTTATATTTTCCACACCCAAAGAATATTCTAGTTCATTTGAAACAATATCCTTGATTCCTTTTCCCAGATGATTTACATGTTGAAAATTGACATTTTATTCTCCCTTTATCGCCATGAAAATCTATCATTCTATTAATAGTTGGGTCAAAAAACTCACCAATGTTGGTATTATTGATCATATTATGAGATTATAGATTAGGAATATTAATGAGGTTTCACCTTATAACTCCCATTTCATTTTGTTTCTCATGAGGAATATCATTCCATTGTCCATAATATTCTCCATTAACATAAATCATCCTATATTCATCCATTATTTAAATCTGAAAAAGAATATTGTGAGAGGAAAAATCATAATAGGAAAATCACATAATAAAGGGGTATTGCATTCAATATCTAACATATTTTTTTTTAATCCTGGATTATTCATGATTATGACCACAATTCAATGACACTAGCCTATTGTTAGAGTTACCCTTAAAGACATCCCTAGACATACCTTAGAAATAACTACTGGTATCTCACTAATGTTCACGCATCCTAGTTTCCAATGGTTGACTAAACCTTTTCTCTAATAGAAACACTAACGAACCAGGATTGGTGTACATGGAAATTACATTAATATTGTGGAATAAACAATACATTAAATAAAAAACTCTCATAGACTATATTAGTTTAGTATCTTTGGGAACTCAGAACACATTCTTTTGGTATGGTGAAAAGATCTTCAACATATCCCATAAATATCTTCCCCTTTAGTTTTCCAACAAAAAACAATTATTTATATCTTGGGGTAATGAAACATAAAATGAATGTTCTCAAATTATTTGTAAGGGTAAACATGGAAAACATAAACATAATAATATAAAAACATAAATATATATCTTGAATATCAAAATCATGAGTAATAAAATAAACCATGGAAGTATGTATGGAATAAATCTTAATGGAACATTAACCATTATAAAATAGAATTGGTATAGAACATGGAATTATTGAAAACAAATAAGCATATAATATGATTTACATAGTAGCCAAGGTATTTTTGCAAAGTCCATGATAGTGGAAAAACTCCATTACTGAACTGAGTTCACTCCTCGTTCCAGTCCTATATTACTGAACTGGATATAATTACCATATAATCCATGTATATTTAAGGAGTTATAAATATTTACCTAATGAATTGGAGGGAGATATATATCCTGACCCTCTCATTATGAAATCATTCATATAGTTTTAACAAAAACATAAATTATTCATCATAGAATAACCTGAGAAATAGAAAGGGTTTCTTGAACATTATTCCATCATAAAAAATCCATATAAAATATAATTCCATCATTAACATAATCAAATCATAATTATAATAAGGATATAAAAATAACCATATATAACAAGAATCATCTTAGATGAAAAATAATATTGATAAAACACTTGAACTTACATCTTGTGGTTAATATCCTTTCTTCTTAAAAAAATTATTTCTAAAAAATCTAATCAATTTTAAAAGAAAATAATTTATTTTAAAATAATCTTGAAATCATTAAGAGAATGATTCATGGAAATAAGGAGTAAAAATTCATCCATTCAATCTATGTTAAAAAAATATTATCCTCGTACTATTTTCGGAACAGTAAACAATTACCTCGTATGGTAATCGAAATAAAGATTACTTCCAAACCATGTAGTAAAAGTAAAAAAGGGGTAAATATAAAATTTAATCATATGTATAATAATGTTAAACAATTTATTAAAATATTTTTATAAAAAATGAATATGGGTGATAAATATGCCCCCATTAAATACTAACATATAAACAATATCAGAAAAAATGAGATTGCCAAATTATCCCTTACCATAGAAATGATATGATTTGTATGTATATGAAACTCCTATATAATTATTTAAATAATGTTATTGAATTATTCTATAATCATAGTCATTTTTATGTTATCATATATGGTCATATTATTTTTCATTAGATTGTAACATCCCATTTTTACTCGTTATTCGGGTATTAACTGCTCTAGGTTCTTAAGCATGTTTTGTAAGATAAGTTTTTGTTATCCTTCATAGGTTGTAGTTAAATAAATTAGAGATTGATATTAGTATAATATATATTATATTTATTCATTCAATTAATGTATATAATCATACATTAAGGAAGATCATATAAAATGAATCACATCACATCGTGGTGATGATAAGTCATATGCATGCCCGAGCGACGATATCATTCCCATAATTATTGAATGGTATTGAAATAGAAGGTATATATGTTGTTACACAATAAATATCATGTTTTAATAATCATATATATTTATTATTACCATCATTATTTCCATTCATGTATAATGGTGGTGTAAAGAAGACTGCACCACGACGTGGAGATGGTAAGTCGTACGTCCAAACACATGGTGATTTAATAGTTCATAGGATAGATAGAAGGTGGAACATGGTTGGTACATAATATTAATAACTTTAAATCATAAAATTTATATTTTATTAATTAATTTAAAATTGAAAAAACTCATTATGAAAATGTATAAGAAGAAATAATTTGAAAGAATAGGTGTAGGAGATCACCTCTTCTTCGACGATCTCCCTCTAGATCTCCTCTTAGAGGCACTAGAGATGGTGTTTTGAGAAGAATAGAACATCTAGAATGTAATTAGGTACATTTATTGGGGAAATGAAAAGGGGTATTTATAACCTTTTTGGCCAAAATTTAATTGAAATTTTTAGAGAGGATGTGCCCTTTTATAATTGAGGCGAGGGGCATATTTGGAATTCCCAAAACAATTAATTTATAATAAACTAAAAGCACATCCAAAGACCAAAAAAATGTAATATTTTAGAATATTGGATGATATAATGTTATTATTTCATCAACCAATAAATTTTATCCATGTTTTTTGTCCATTTAAACCTTATCCCTTTAATTTATCACTTAGTTATTCTATATCATTTTAACTAGGGTAACAAATATATCAATATTTAAAGGGTGAAATATTTACTAATTTTATTTAAATTAAATTATAAATATATAATTTAGAACATTTTTTACCATTTCACAATTATTAATTATTTTTTAAAATGTTTTATTATTTTAAATAATATAATAATACATTATTTTAAAAAAACAACAATAGTGTCTATTTTGAAACTATTAATTGCATGGTTTTTTAAAAATATCAATATAAGATGTTATCCACTAAAAATGAATTTCATTTTATTAAATAGAGGTAATGTTAATATATAAAATTATTTGGACCAATTAATTAGTTCAAATTATATTTAATTAAATATTTTTATTACTATTTATTTGAAATTTCCATTAATTGAATAATTACTACATAAATATTGTGTAATTATTTAATTTACTTATTTGATGCATATAAATTAAAAAAGTACTATAATGATGATAAATATATTATATTTTATAATAATATATGTAGTTGAATTTATCTTATGGGAAATCTAATATTAAAAAGTTATAATTATTAAAATTTGAATGTTAAAAAATTAACATCAGTTTATATAAAATAATATATGTGTCAAAGCCTATTAGGTAATGCTACAAATGATCACTAACTCTACCCATGGATGATTATAGTCGAGATATAATCTACTAATAATATTTATTCAAGTTTTTGGGTCTTCTAATGGGTATTATCATTTAAATAAAAATTGTTTTTTATTTCCAAATAGTAAATTAATTTTTACAACATTAAGGTAAAAGTATTTAATATAATTATTTATTTCTTAAAAAATACCAATAAATTACCATGATAAATAAAAATATTTTTTATTTCAATTGGGTATTTATAATTTATTTTATCTTATGTATAACCTTATAATGAAAATAACTTATTTATTAAAGTTTGAGTTAGACATATTTCACTTTCCTTCAAATAAATTAAAATAAAATTTCTAAATCTCATCCATGTGGGTTCAAATAGAAACCATTTTGACCAAAGGATTCTTTTGGTGAAATCATAATCATAAAATGATATTAATAATATTGATATGGTAATTTATAATATTATTCTTACCCTAAATTACCTGGTTTTCCCTTTTACCATATTAATAAAAATTACCTAATTTTCTATTCAGAATGCCCAAAAATAAAACTATGCAATTTAAATAATATTTACATATTGATTCAAAATATGAAATCCATTTTTCAAAATTCAAAACATATATGTTTTAGTAATTAATTTAATATAAATCATTTTTTGGAATGAGAGATTGAGTTTTTTTTAAAAGTTAAAACATTACAAAAGATTGAAACATTTTTACATCTAAATTCAATAAAAAATTAACTATAATGACTTATATTATATTGAATGATAAAAATATATTATATTAATACCTTAAAACCATTCAATAATATAATTTAATTACAAAATTTTTTCGATGAAAAAATTTGTATTCAATTAAATTTTAGTTTAATTTTACTATTCATCAAAATTTAAAACATATGAGAAAAATATAAAAATTTCATACATGTTTTTTTATATATCACTTCCATTGAAGAAGGTTGTTTTATTAAATAGAATATATAAAAGTGTCATAAACTATATTTAAAATGGATGAGCCATCAAAAGGTAGAAATACTTTATTTTTTTTAAACAACTGCAATCCAAGAAAAATTGATTTTTTTCTAATATCATGTCTAAAAAAAATATGAGATAAACTGTAATAATTATATTAAATATGTTATATATATTGGTCATTAATAAATTCCTTAAATTGTGATTTTATTATTTTATAAATTCTCTTAAACCTATACTTGCATGAAATAAATTATATTAATAGTATGTAAAATTGTGTCTACCATAAGAAAAGAATAATGTTGCATATACTACAAGCTAATATGATGTAGCATACCGTGAAAGATAATATTAGTGTAGGGTAAAACACCTGACATCAAAGAGTTTTAAAAGAATCATTCTCATATAATCTTGGGGTGTTACAATATTCAGTTTTGGGTGATTGTTAGTATTATTAGATGAATGCTCAATGATTTGGTTTTAAGCATGGTCATGGATGTAGTGGATTTATCATAACCACTAATTATTGAGAAGTGTTGTCATGTTATGGTTTAGTTTTGGGCATGAGGCATAAGTTATGTTTGTATTAGGTGATATATTCCGGGTTTAAAATGTTGGATCATGTTTATGTGGAATCCTTAGGTGATGATCAATCAGCAGGAAAGTGTTATGGCATTCTGGGGGAGGAAATAATTAATGGTTGGGAGAATTTTCACACTGAATTTTTTATTTTTTTTATCTTATGTTCATATTTTTTTGGAAATCCTGGTCTTTTTCTCATGTTTCGGGTGTGATAGGGGTTAAATTTTGATGTGTATCCATGTCTTTATTTTTTTTGTTTTCCCCCAAGGTTGATCTTCAGTTCATTTGGGATATTTTGCAGAAAAATGAGTGTTTGGGCATGGTGGTTCCCTGTGCATGGTTAGCATATGATTTGATAAACCATGTAGTTGAACCAAGGAAAATGTATTGCAGGTTTAAAATCTACCGTATGGTTAACGCATGGTCGTGTAGTAATTTTAGGATGACCCTGTGGTCACTCCCAGGGGCTTCATCATAGTTTAATAAACTATGTGGCCTAACCAACTACTACAGATAGTAATTTTATCAATGATAATTTTTTTTTTACAGTGATAGAAAAGTGATGTTAATCTCAGCAAAGATAAAGGGGGTCTCCTTTAATAGTGCTAAAAAAGGACTGATAAAGGGTGTCCTTTATCCACACTAAAAAAGTGCTTATAAAGGAAACAATTATCCATTCTATTTTAGCACTAACAATGGCACCCATTATCAGTGCAATTTTATTCCCTCATAAAATACCACTTTATCAGTGCTTTAAATAGTCCTAAGAAATGGTTCCTTTATCAGTGCTCGAAGTAGCACTGATAAAGGGTTCATTTATTAGCGCTCGAAGTTTCATTGATAAAGGGGGATTTATCTATACTCAAAATAGTTCTCATAAATCCCTAGCAGCCTATGATGTGTTTTTTATATAAACAACCCATCCAACAGTAACACCTACACAATACACACACACCACCTACCCAAAACAGCACTACACAACACACAAAAAACAATGCAGCGCACACAACAGGGCACACAAGAACAAAGAATCACATAAAAGGGTTTTGAAAACATTTCTATATGAATTTCAAACAATTTTTTATATAATTATATTTACCATTATCCAAATAACAGTTAAAAACATTAATGTTTCATCCTATGAAATCTATGATCCCCACTCAAAAATTTTCGTCCATGGTATTAGTTGCCGAAAAAATCATAAGGTTCTACATATATAAAAAACAATTATTTTGTTAGTAATACTCTAAAGAAATAAATTAAACATTAATATGATTAAATACATTAATAAAATGTCAATTTTTAATAAAAAAGTCAAATTTGGAGTTATACCGGTCAGGCCATGCATCATATTGAGGTGTTGTTGATTCTTACATGTCAAAAACGAGGTATGAATCATTGTCCTAAAATAAAAAAATAATCTGAATTGGTTTTCATGGTTTTGTGTATGTCCATTCTTTTTTTGTAAATATTAATCAGAAATTTAAATGACATGTTTGGATTTATACTTGTCAAATTATTCGTTGTATAGAGGTGTGTTTGATTCCTGCACATCTCAAATGAATCATGGATCATTATTCCAAAGTATCAAAACAATCTGAATGGGTTTTATCATTTTTGAGTATGATAGTTGTGTTTTTTTACTAATATATCATTTCAAATTAGAAACACACATTTTGAGTCATACCGGTCATGTCATGCATCATTTAGAGGTGATAATAAATTATAAATGTCACAAATAACTTAAGAATCACCTCTTATATTTTGATAATAATTAGAAGGAGTTTTCTTGGTTTTTAGGGAGTGAAATGTTTTGATCTCAAATTTCAATTTTAAACTGATAACAAACACATTTCGTCAAAATGTTGACACCTTATGTCGGATTGAGGTACAGTTTATTCTTACACATCAAAAAATGACTCATGGATCATTTTCTTAAATTATCACAACAATCTGAGTGTGTTTTCATGGTTTTTAGTATATCACTTGTTCTTTATATATAAATTAATGTCAATTTTAAATAAAAAACATATTTAGATTTATATCGGTCACATAGTTCATATGATTGAGGTCTGGTTGATCCTTACATATCAAAAATTACTCATGAATCATTGTTCTAACGTATCAAAATAATCCAAAGGGGTTTCCTTGGTTTTTAGAATGCCAGCTGTCTTTTTTCTCTAAAATATCATTTCAAACTGAAATCACATATTTTGAGTCATGTGGGTCACATCATGCATCTGTTTGAGGAGAGACAGCTTCATACACATCACAAAGGACTTACGAATCACTCTCCTAAATAATGAAGAAAATTAGACGACACTTTCTTGGTTTTTAGAGAGTTAAACATTTTGAGATAAAATGTCAATTTTAACTTGATAACAGGAACTTTTAGTCATATTGGTAACACCGCTTGTCATATTGAGGTTCAGTTGATTCATACACATCAAAAATACATAAAGGATCATTTTTTGAAAGTATAAAAACAATATGAATGTGTTTTATCAGTATTCAATATGTCACAATTTCTTTTTTACTTAAATTAAAGTAAATTTTAAATAAAAACACTTTTGTATTTATACCGGTCAAATCATTCATCAGATTGAGGTGCAGTTGATTTTTAAATGTCAAGAATGACTCATGGATCATTTTTCTAATGTGTCAAAATAATCCAAATTCATTTGATTAGTTTACATTATGCCAATGTGTTTTTTACTAAAATATTTTTTCAAATAGGAAACTCAATTTTTAGGTCATATGGATGACATTGTTCATCGATTTTATCTGATAATACAACATACATGTTAGAAAGGACTTTAAAATCACTGTCCAAAATTATGAAGACAATCAGAAATCATTTTATTGATTTTTAGTGAGCGAAACATTTTGAGCTAAAATGTAAATTTTAAACTGATAATAGACACTTTTAACCATACCAGTCACACCGTGCATTGGATTAAGGTGCAGTTGATTCCTACACGTCATAAAATAACTAATGTATCATTTTCATAATGTATCCAAACAATAATAATAAGTTTTTCTAGTTTTCAGTTGATTCGTTGTTCTTTTTTAATCAAATCAATGTCAATTTTAAATAAGAAGATACATTTGAATTTATACCGGACATATCACTCCTTTTATTGAGGAGGGGTTGATTTTTACACATCAAAAATGACACATGGGCCATTTTCCTGAACTATCAAAACAATCCGAATTTATTTTCTCAGTTTTCATCATCCAGTAGTGTTTTTTTACTAAAATTAATCACAATTTAAAATAAAAAGAGTCATTATGAGTTATATCGATCTCACCGTGCATCATATTGAGGTAAGGTGGATTATTACACATCAAAAATGGTATATAGATCATTTTCCTAAAGTATAAAAATAATTTGAATTCATTTTCTTAGTTTTATGTATGATAGTTTTATTTTTTAATAAAATACCACTTCACACTGAAAACACACATTTTGTGTCATACTGGTCACATCGTGCATCCGTTTTACATGAGACTTCTTTATACACATCACAAAGAACATATGAATATTTTTCTTAAATTATGAAGAAAATCGGAGTGAGTTTTTTGGCTTTCAGTCAGTGACATGTTTTGAGATGAAATTTCAATTTTGAGCTGATAACAGACACATGTAGTCATATCAGTCATACAATTTATCAGATTGATGTTCAGTTGATTCCTATATGTCACAAATAGCTGTTGTAACATTTTCCTAAAGCATCAAAACAATACAAATGAATTTTATTAGTTTTCAGTATGTCACATTTTTTTACTAAATTTATTGTTAATTTATTCTAAAAATAAACAATTAAAGTCATAACCTTCACACCTTGTGTCAGATTCAGGTGTGTTTGATTCATACATGTCAGAAATGACTTATGGATCATTTTCCTTAAGTATCAAAATAATCCAAAAGTGTTTTCTCAGTCTTTAGTATTGAACATATTCTTTCAACAAAAAACAATGAAATCTTAAAATATAAATTTACACTCGGAGTCGTAACAATCACACATTAATGCTATTTTTTTACATTCTACCATCAGGTATGCTATCCTTCTATTTCTAAACAAATCCATATAATATTATGAATATGAGCCTTTCTGACAATCGTGTTTGTACTGAAAAAATATAAATACAAAAAGTATTAATAAAATGTTATAAATAAAAAATTAATTATCATATAAATACCTATTTAGGGTTTCTAGTTTTTTCATATGATATATTCTCCTTCATAAATTTAAAAATATAATAACTACATACTTTATCATTTTCTTCTTTCGGACACTAGAGAAGCATTTCGAAAAATACCTAAATTTTTAATGTTTATGGTTAGTGAATATTTATTATATATACCCTAATTTTTATCCATTCTTAGTACTTGTGATGTTTCTTTTCCTTTACCCCCGACCTTATTCCATGATATAGACGATACATATTCACCCATTATCATAAAAAAATCCTCATTAAAAGATAATATAAATTATATAACTAGATGTTTAGGTCTAAAATGTTGGATGTAGTGTATTAAAAATTGACAAACACCATCATTTGGTGTCGGTCTGTTTGATATCCATGCATTGAATCCATGAATAAAATCATTGGAGTATCCAAATTGACCGCAAGTAGAACCCAATGATTCATGAAAATAGAAAAATAGTTAAGTAATGAAATAAATTAAAATATATTTGATATGATTAAACTGTATAGTGTTACCCAAACATCATTGTTATTAAAAAGAGTCTATCATTTGTAATTTTGTTTTTGAAATATTTGAGCAGGCCTGTTATTATTTTATCGTCTTTCTTAGATTCTATATCTATTTGTTCTGTAGAGGTGACGTGGGGACAAACGAGTTCAAATTTTAGTTCATGGGGAAATCCATTCAACTGTTTTCCATATATAAGCTTATAAAAAATATGAAATATATTTATTTATAATTATCATTATATACCATCTTTCAGAAAATCAAATCATTAAAACATACCTCATGTATACATTTACAACTAAGCAGTACAAAAAACCATGCTAAAATATTTCACATACATTTTCAACACTAATAAAATCTAGATCTTCCCCATTGTACATATTTTCATCAATAATAATTTTGTGAACCCCACCATATTTTAACAACATTTTCACATGATCCTATAATGATAATAAATGTGGGTATAGAATGGGTGGGTTGAAGGTACTTTTGGAAGATTTTTTTGATCGTTTAGTTGATAATTGAGTTGATTTTTACATGTTTCTTCTTTTCACACCCTTCCCTATGTCCGTCTATAATAACATTCACCGATTCAAACCATTTTTTATTAAATGTTGAATTTTTGTTATGAAAAAAGGTATTAAATAAACACCTCTTTATCGACATGTTTTTTATAAGCTAAGATGGTCATGAGATGAATATTCCAAGAGCATGTTTAACCTTACAAATATCTTCATCATCAATTAGAATAGGTAGCTTAGCACTCGGATCATGGGGTACATTAATCAAAACATTTACATGACCTACTATAAGTGGTCTGTTTTGTAGCATGACATTCTGGATATTGGACATCATAGAAATCGCTATAAGGTGATGGGTGGGGGTTGATAGATATAAATCACAGTCATTTTCACCATGTACAATATCAGTAAAAGAAGATTATTAGTGTCTATATGATTCTCAATTCACATAAAAAATTGTTAGAACACTTATTACCTCATCTAAGAATAGTTTTTAGGGGAATAGCTCACCTCAATGCCAGTGGGGGTGGGGTGGGATCTTTACACACTAGTTTTTCTTGAGTTGTTTCTTCTCCATTCCCCTGCCATCATATTTTCCAGGATGTTTATATAAAATGTAATATTTTTTTCAATGATAGCTATTATTTCCATCATCATTTTTATTTCATTACGTTGATCCTCCTCTTGTTTTTTTCTCAAAAATTTTTAGGGTGTCACTCCAAAACCCACACCACTGACGCGACCATACTTTTCTGGATGCTTCAAGGCCACCGAATGTATTCCCACATCCAGTTTGAGCATTGCTAATTCTTGTGACTATGTCATCAAGAAAATATTGTAAAATATGTAATCATTGTCATGTAATATTGATTTAAATAAAATCAACTATTTATTATGTCATACTTACATATGTTTCCCATACTTTTTTCTGTGTTTTCATATATTGGTATCACATCTATATTTACACGTTCCTTCTTCCATAGAACTTGGCATAGGATGGATGTGACATCATACATGGATTCATAAATCTTCATACAAATAGAGTAACATAGTTATGGTGTTGTTTTATGTCACATAAAATTATTATGGTAGATTTAAATTTTGTACCAACTTTTTTCATCTAAATCATACCCCATTTTTGCTTTATAGTATGGGTACATTGGTTTTGGTAGTCATTCATTATTTTCATCACTCAGTTGCTCTTTCATAAATGAAAAACTGTCAATCAATTTAATGAAATCATGTATCCTCAAACAAAATTTTATAAAACACAATATACCTAAAAATAATGCTATGCATGATGGCTATAAAATACTTCCCACACCCCTTGCATCATCAGGTTTTCATAAATCGGGGGTTTGTGTGCGTTTATTTTGGCTTCAACATATTTATGATAAATGTTTGTTAAAATTTCGTGAAAACCTCAGTGAATCCTTCCATAAACCCTTAAAACATAGTCCATGTGTGAGTCATCCACTATAAATACACTTTAAAAGGGAAGATGAAGAATAATTCAATTTTTTATTATTTTATTTTTCATAAATTAAGGAAATGATATCATAATGTTACCATAATATCTTCTCACATCAGTGTCTTATGCTCTGTGTAAACATGGTGTCATGACTATACATTAATTGGAACACATTAAAGAGCGCTGATTTCAATGTAACTACTGAACATGGCCTTGTTGGGGTTAACTTGTTGGCCCCTCTTATTCCATTTGACCTCATATTTGATACCTTTATCTTTTTTCCTTTAAGAAATTTTTCAAACACAGTTAAACTATGGTGCTCCTATTTTTTCTGTACCACTATTATCTCATTACCTACAATTTCCTTGGTTTATAAACCATAAATATGTTCCTCCATAGCCCTATTATTAGCATGTGTTGATGATGGTAGTATAACTGCACTGGGAGAAACAACCACAAATAGGTTGAGAAACATGTTGGTCCTCTGCACTGCAAGCATCAGCAGTTTGAGGGTCCTGTTGTGACTATGGATTAAAAGAATCATCATGTGAGGAAGTCATTATCTATAGAAGTGGTTTAATATTTAATTTAGATTACATAAATGAATCAGTGAATAGATAATAACATAAAGTAACCTTATGTATATTACAAAAAATATAACCATATTATTGAACTATCTTTTTTTAAATGCTGAAGTGATTTGACCCTTCTATCGACAATCCCAATCACATAATTGTGGTTTCCTCCAACATAAAAAACACCATCTAAATTGGTACCACTGTGAAATGATTGTGATTTATTAATGAAAGGGTCATCCTCTATTGATTTTTCTAGTGTATTTGGTGGATAATTGAATAAATAACCAGTTTCAGTTTGCAGGATCTAGAACATAAAATACCTATACTGCTTATGATCCCATTATAAATGGTTTGTATTTATACCCTTATTTACTATAATAAACTTTCATGAATCCCAACTCATCTATTTTAAAATAAATCTTGTTATCATCCCACTTGAATCGAAAAGGTATAACTTGTTTGTTCGTATAATCCAACTCCCATATTTGATTGGTGATGCCAATGTATGAAATATTCTCATAAATTGAATTTCATTCCGTATCATAGGAAACATGCATCGATTTACCCACAGGTGTTACTACACTATTATGCATGGTACTATTTTATCATGTACATTTGTATATTTGGAATAACCGTTAATTACATAAGTATTATAAGATAATACATATACACTTTGTCCTCCGATTATCCATCAACGTTGTTTAGAAATTGAGTCTATATTTTCATTTAACTCTTTAAATATATGGTCTTGAAACCATCATATAAACTATAAATTATGTGTGTCTGATATCTATATTTATCCCTTGATTGATTCAAATGCCTATGAATTTCATTGTGCGTTTCTTCATATGGGTCAACCTCAAAACTGTTATGAAAAACATAAATGTGGTCCTGCTCCAGATCTGTAATATTGATGGTGAAAATCTATCTTCTAGAAATTCCTTCACCTACAAACCACCCAATATGAAAATATTTCTATAACTAATGATTTCCACATAGTACAGGTATTCAGTACAAAATTCAATGTCTTCCTCAATGATATGTCACTCCACAACACAACCCTATTGCTGAATTTTATTTTTGACATACCCTTTCAAAATATTCATATTCCGTTCAATGGGGTACATCCATCCATAGTGTACAAGACCGCATAGTCAAATCTCTCTCACCAAGTGAAACATAATACCAATGAATTTCAGTGAGAATAAAATTTATAATTAAAATAATATGATGAAAAATTCTTGTTTCCACAGGTCTATAAATTTTCTGCACATATCATTTAAGAAAAAACAGATCTTCATTAATTTATAACATTTATTCTTGGGAAAAATTCAATATAACTCTATAAGAAATATATATTTCATTAAAATGTGGTAATCATGTGATTTCAGACACTTTAACTTTGAATTAGGCATTGACATGATGTTTATGATATTTGATGAATACCCTTGTCAAACTGTAACGTCATTAATGAAGTTTCAAAACTGATATCTCTATTTTTTTTAAAGAGTGTTAGAAGGTGGAGGAATAAAAGTTCATTTTTAACCCTTCACTAGTGCCAAATCTTCTCTTATTCCCGTGTTAACCATGTCTATCCTAGCCTTAATACCATGATATTTTTTATGGGAACATTTAGCAATGTGTTACTGACACTATCACTTACATGGTTTTTGACATTCATTACATCAAAAAAGTTTTAGAATTACAGATAATTCTAGTGTGGATATTCAGAAAAAAAAACTGCTTTCTTCTTCTAATTGGTTATCGTAAGGTTTTTTGAAAAATGTTTAACAAAAGTAGTGTCCAAATATTTTACATTCAAAAATATATTCACCAGTTAGTGGATATTGTACTATAGGTTCTTCTGAAATTCCATCGAATGATGTCATCCATAACGGTACTTATATTGTTGGAGTTGAAAAATGTAAAGTCCATGAAACGTGGTTTTCAATGAATGTTTCTATCTAATTGACTATGTACCTTTTTCATAGATGGAAAACCCATGACATCCATTAATTCTATATCCTAACAAATTTCCACAAGAAGGATATTCATATATCATCCCATACCATAAGGCTATCAACATGAAAAATTCTTTTCAATTAGAATCATACAACATAACACCTAAATCCCACAATAGATTTAAATCCTCGATCAGTGACTCCAAATAAACATATATATCATTACCCATTTTCTTGGTCCTAATATAATCATATATGGGATGATGTGTTTTCGTTTCATGCATAACGACGGTGGAATGTGATAATTTACTATCATAACCCACCCTATACTATGAGTTATAATTTAAAAACTTGAAGGATTCACTATATCTATAGATAACGCAAAACGAAGGTTTGTAAGCCCATTTCCAAAATCAGGATACTCATTTTCGGTTCCCTTCCACTGAAGAGAGTCTTCTGAGTGACGTAGTTTCCAAAATTTATTTCTTCTCTCTGCATTCCATGTTAATTTCCCTATGGTCTCCACACTTCCATATATGCACATAAACCTTGGAATAATAAGAAAGTACAGTAAAACATTCTTAGAAAAGATTCATGTTTCCTTTATCAAGAAGAAAAACACATTGTGAATTATCTAAGAGTTTTTTTATCCTTTAAAAACATTATACAGTCATTTAGGCATGAGTGTATTCATTCAGATATCATACCCATCAAACATAGAATTTTTTTGGCATCGTATGTTCGGCTTAAGAGCTCATTGTATTTTGGGATATTGTCACTCATGAGAGAAAGTAATTATGTAAACCTTGAATCTCTTCATCCATTTCCTTCTTTCAAATTATGCAACATTAATATGGTTGACAATACAGTATATTTAGTGAAACCACCATACAATGGTGTCTTTGAACAACTCTTTAACTGCTCAATCAATTTTTGGAAATCACGAAGTTCATCTTCAAATTTCCATGTCATTTCCTCAATAAAATATTCATCATCATTCAAAAATGTACTCAAGTCCTTGATATAATATTCTTCATTTTACACACTTGTAATCATATCATATGATCCACAAAACACACTATTATCTCAGCCACTGGAAGAATTCTCTTTTTCCCCATGTTTATTCCAACATTTAAAACTCCGATCTCTTCTATGATAGATCAATTTTTCTTATAAATTTCATGGAAAAACGTTTCTTGAGTTACAATATTGTAAACATGGAAATATGATTTTCAAAGGGTCATATACATGATATTTTGCAAACATGGTAAAATCATTCACTCCATCTTCATACTCTCTTGTCAAAATATTGGAATCCATATAGTCTTTATTTATATCAATCCCAATAGATTCAATGATATCTTGTATTTAACAAAATAAATACAAAAAATATTGATATAATTTAATGTTTTCCCTAATTCTATAGAAATCTAAGCATTAGAGATTATGAAAAAACTACAGTTCTAATGTCTTTAGAAAACTATTTAAAAAAGAACCCTTGAAATCTCATTAAAAACCTAAGAATTTACAAAAATTTCTCATTAAAGTAACTCTACCTTTTTAAAATAAAGAAATCAGTTCCAAACACTCATTCACCAAACAAAAAAATCTTTTTTAAAAATAATTCAAGATAAATTCATAATCAAACAATATTAATCATTTATAATGAGTGGAATCCCTTTAAGAAACATTTAAAATCTCTTTAATCATTTTAAAATATCCACTTAGATATTTTCATAAATACATAGATTCAAAAAGAGACACATTATAAAAAATTCATAGAAAACACCTCAATTCATCCAAAATAAATTAGTGTTTTATGATTCCATCACATTATTTCAAAGGTAGGTGTAATAATTATATATTCCAAAAGAATTTGATATTGTGCCCCCACTGTTGGATATCCCTTATCCATGATTACATTATCCAGTTATATCCAATATTCTTCACCGCAACACCAAAGTCTTAATGGATATATTCTATAGTAAGTGACCACACTTGCAACCATGAAACACTTGTTTTCCAGTTTACTACAATCACTGCATTATCTCTATGATAATTGGCTCACAAAATATCATTTGGTTGTATAACCCAAGAACAATGGATATGTCTATCACATTAATCACTATTGGTTCCTTATTTTATAAATACACATAGGAAATTATATAAGCATGAACTAATTACATAATAAAAAATTACTAATGTGTCATTCCTTTCACACAAATAGTTTCCCTATGCTACTCATCACTAGAAGAATCTATCTTTCATTCCCAATCTGTTTAAGTATGAAATTTCTTAAGTCAAAATAAGAAAATAACTATGGTACTAAAAAAATAGATGGTTTTATTTCTATTTCCTATTTATAAAATCTTCAAAAAGACTTTATAAATGACATTACAAATACTAGACATTCTAAAATTCTTAACTGAAGTCCTACCAGTAACATCTGGAATCAATGCGATGGGTGTATCATTATAACTATGAAGAGAATTATTACCTATCCAAAACACATTCTTGAGGTTAACAATATCCATTCCCAAAATAGTCTATAAAAGTTTTAAGAAAATTTCATAATGAAAATATAGGTTTGGTAGCTTTGACGAATGCATCAACCTAAATGTTATGCCCACTTCATAACATTGAATATAAATAGTTAATAATTATTTCATATAATTTGTTAAAGTTTCAGTAATATAATAATTTATATATTTATATATAAAATTATCCTAATAATAAAATATGATTTGATAGTCACTTGAATTAAATCATTTCTTTCCATTTAGGGGATTCACTATGAAGTTCTTACTAGTAGAATGATTCATTACATGTGTTGTTATGGTTATTGGACTAGGGTTTCTAGAAAGTGTCTCGTATAGCATTGGATAGGAAAATAATGTATGGTATTCTCCAATAACTCAACACTAAGACAAGACAATGTCATATTGTGTAGGGTCTAGATCTCTGAAATAACCTCTCCATTATTTTCTTTATCATATGACATTAAATTTCACACAATACAATTCTATTTCAATTGAATTTGAACAACATGGTAGATGGTTTATCTTTGACGACCTTTAAAATTCTTAGATATTTCCATTAGATATGTCCTGAAATCCCCACCACTAATATTAGACCCATTTAAGGACTTCATAAGATTCATACCCCTTCCCTGTAAATAGTAATCTCATCCATATCTTGTAATGAAATCATATACACTAAACATATATAAAATATTTATAATTAAATCTAGATTATAATTTAAATAATAGGAGTTATGATTTACATTGTTCTCATTCCTTGTTCGATGGTGTTAGTGACCTCTTAGATATTGGGGCCCAATTTGGTAGTAACATCAAACCCTTCATCATTGGTTTGTGAACTATGTTTATAAAATCCATGCAACCCTTCTTGAAAATATTAATACTAATATATCCCCCTACTCATTCTTGCTGAGTTATTGCCTTGCAAATACCATTTAATAAACTAACTCACCTTTTCAAGAACAAAAACTCTTACCATTAACTATGTGAGCCAATATTAAATTATTTCCACAATAGTATTGGGTTCTCCAATCATGTAATTTTATCCTAAACTACATTATCATATAGATCACCACATATTTTTTATAATATTTGTATAACAATAAACACCCGCCTCATTTTAGTCAATGTTTTTTGATCGTAAATATCAGTTTCATTAGTCCATCTTAGATGAACTCAAACTTGAAAAGGAATGTTACTGGGTACTCACCCTATTGAAAACATTCAAATAGAATCCTAGTAAAATTTCAAGTCCCCACCCACTAGGTGTACACATATACTAGTTCCAAATATATTATTATATAAATAAAGGTATTTGACATGAAATTTATGGAAATGAGAAGTTCATTTATAAAGGATAACATCCAAAATATTCTTAAATTCTTATTGAGGAAAAATGAAGGATAATTCAATATCAATTGTCCATCATCATATATAATCCAGGTCAGTTGGATTTAGGTTTATCACCACTCTTAACATCTAAGAAAAAGAATCAGATGCCTTATCTAACAAGTTTTTATAGTGATTTTATCGTGATTATTAGAGAAGTTATAGAACTATCATTAATAATAGAAAAACAATTATATGTATTTTATGTCCATGAAATGTAAAAATTGATAAAAAATGTGTGATTTTGGGTTCACAAAGCTGATATCATCAAATATAAAATCATCATTGGAAATTCACTAGGTCTTAGCATGTGAAAATATTAGACAAATATGAGTAGAATCAACAACCAAAGGGTTCCCATCTATAAAAACACCCACGACAAAAAGATAAGGATATCAAATCCCTCACACTATAGGTGGAGAATCATGGAAATTACATCACACACTGTATGGGAAAATCAAGAAGGTAATCATGTCTAGTCACAATGAGACTCAAAATAACAGTACCATAGTTACCATGATTTCATATGGAATAGTAAAAAAGAACCTAAAATAAATTTGAACATGATTAATTTATAAATTGATAATAAAACATAAGAAATAAAACTAACATCACCTCCAACACCCTCTAAAAAATAACCACCAATTAGATCATTCAAGTATAATGACAATAAATACACATCCCATAAAAGGGAAATAACCTATAGAAAACAGTAACCCAAGAATTTACTTGTAAGTGTTATAAAATGAAAATGAAGCATTTTTTAATTAAGTGATATCATACATTTCTAGTGGAATTTGTA
The DNA here is from genome assembly GCA_963277665.1 of Viscum album. NCBI lineage: Eukaryota > Viridiplantae > Streptophyta > Magnoliopsida > Santalales > Viscaceae > Viscum > Viscum album. The sequence goes on along the minus strand of OY728145.1, from coordinate 719,361,002 downwards.
GGGTATAGTGATGGTGTAGTCAGAGTTGGGGTAGGCATCAGCGATAATAGAAATGACAAGGAAGGGATTCACAGTGGAGGTGGGTTTCACAGTAGAGGAGAAGCAGTCGAGGGTTCGAGGTGGAGGTGGGTTTGTGGAAGAGGATTGAAGAAGGAGTGGTGGATGAGGGTACACGATAGAGGTGGGTTTACAACAGATAAGGATTAAGAAATGGTAGAAGTGGAAGTTAAAGTGGGGGTTTTGATGGTGGAAGTGATGGGGTTGGGGAAGAGCAGCGGTTGACAGCACAGGGGCCAAATTCCATGAGAGCTTGTGGACTGTGATAATGAAGGAGACTTTTAGGGTATTTTTATAAAACCCAGTGAACCTTTTAAATAAAAAAGCTAATTTTTTTTGATAAAGGTATGTTTCATCAGTGAAAAACAGAAATCACTGATAAAACATACCTTTATCAGCACTTAACTAGCACTGATAAAATATTCCTTTTAGAGTTCTAAATTTATAACATAGATAAAGAAACCTTTTCTTAGTGCTTGTTTAAAACTGACAAAGGCCTATCTTTATCAGCACTAAAAAAGCGAGGAGAAAGATATTATGTTAATAATTTATTTATATACATAATTATATATATTATAAAACAATATTTATTTATTTATAATTAAAACTATATATATATATATTTATACTTATAATAAAAATAAATATAAAATTATAATAAATATACTTATAATATTTATAATATTGGAATATATACAATAAATATATTAATGATATATATTTATAATATTATAGATATGTACAACTATATTTCTTATAATTTTAAAATTATATATATATATATATATATAATGATACGAATATATATTTTTTTATAATTATATGAGTTGGGTGATGGCTGTCGGTCAGTGATGCGCCGATGCACAGATGGCTAGTATCATCATGACGATAGGGATGGTGACTGTTTAGTTGTTGGGAGCCCTCTCAGTGGGAATAGAGTTTGATTGCAGGATGACACTAGTAGAGCTTGAAAAATTCAATTGCAAGAAAGAAAGTGGGAAAAAAGGTTCCATCGAGATGCGTGACAACTTCAGATGGATGACTTCGCGGTGTGGGTCACATCTAGTTGGCAGCTCTTTGTGTCTGGTGTGTGGAGAGGTTGTCCTTAACTTTGAGGTGCAGTGTTCTCACTGGATGCGTGGTAATCTGGGTATTGGTGTATTTTGTTAAGCGTGATCTGTCATTCAGGTGTGAGGCTGGGCATGTGTTGTTTTTTATGGGTTTTGTTGTATGGGTATTCAGAATATTTGGTTTTTTTGGGTATCATTTTTTTTCAACTCTTATGCTTTGGTGGTTCTTTTTGTGTTGTGTGTTTTATGTTTCACTGTATTTCTATTTTTTCAATTAATTTTCTGGACTCAATCCTGCTCGAGCCCTTAACATTTCTGGTATAATGTATATATTTATTGTAATTTTAAAATTATTTAAATATATATAGTTGTAATTATAATTAAAAATAAATATATTTAAAATATATTTATAGTTAATTATAAAATTCATAATTATAAATATAATATATGTATTTATTATTTAAATATATTTAATGTAATTTTATAAGTATTTTTTAGAACCTAATAGTATATATGGGTAATATGAATTAATCCTATAATTAGTAAATATAAATAATAAAAAATGTGCCATCAATGGAGAACATGAATAATATGATAGGGTGTAATGTATTAATGAACATTATGATTCATTGGAAACACATATTATAATGACCCAAACATTCATCAATGAAAATTCCTCTTGATATGATAAAATGTATTATTATGTAAAATGAGTATATAAAATATCCACTTATTTTGTTTTATGTTTTTAGATTTTTAAAACACCGTTAATAATTGTGATAGTTGATAATATATCCGTTGAATATTGATCACATGATTAGTGTAAATATAGGGCTTTAACAAATCCATTTTACTCAGACAAAGGAAGTAAAGGCCTCATCCAGTAGACTTGCCCCGTATGAATCCCATTTTTCAGAACTAGGAAAAGTGGTGGCGTCATTGGGCCTCTCTTTTAACCAAGCCCATGCTGAGTTTCAAAATTTTAAGCTCGAACAGAACTACCTATAGGAGAAGTGGAAGTTGATAGTGATTACCACCCAAGAAATGTTATTCGAGCCACCCTAAGAGCCTATCACCATCACACACCTTACCCTTTAGTCCTCTGTGGTTGTTATAAGGGTTTATGTAACAAGACATTAGCCCTATGATTATGTGATTTTTTTAGATAATAAAGAATATACATTCATTTAATTATTGTTAAGTTGAAAATAGTTTTTAAAGCACACATTGTATTTTTTTAATATTCAAATAGGGAATATATTTATGATGAATTAATGATTTTTTAATTAAATAATATTTTTAAAAAATATTATTAAATTTATTTTTATTAAATATAAATGATCGTATAATTTCTAGGAATACTGTTGTAATTTTTATTAAGGTGGGAAAACTGTTTTTGTCAAAACCCAAGATTTTTCATTCAAGGTTAGTTTTTATTTTAAATGTAAAAATTCACATTTATAAAAACATATTTATATAAAATGAGTAATATTTTTAGAATCAGGATGCCAAAATTATCCAATAGTGAATTTTTCATAATTTTTTGAGAAAGTCATTTTTTTGGGAAAAAATTAAATACTGTTTAAATATATAATGTGTTTTATGACATCATAATGACCCAATAGTGATTTAATAAAATACTTTAAACATTATGTTCGGCCAATATTGTTTTTAAAATAAAAATAATTTGGTTTTTGGTTTTTTTGAATTAATTTACAAATCATTGGTTTACCCTTCAAGACTTATAAAACGTTTTAGTTTTTTAAATTGATTTCCTTGAGAGTGTGACTCGTCTATAAATAATCAACACTTTTATATTAATAATTTGGGAAATTTCCCATTTAAAATATTGTTTTCCACTCCCCTTTGGAAAAAACCATGGGAAAAAACCATGGGCTGGTTTGTGGTTTGGATTAGTTTATTGTGTGGTTACCCAAACCTAAATAATAATGAATTCCCTCTCCTTTCCTATATGAACCCACACATGATCATACTTCCTATTCACTCAAATCTGTAGGATTTCATCCAAACTATTCTATCCTCTCTCTTTAATCCTCCAAATTCTCCACAAATACCATGAAGCCTCTCTGAAGCCTCTCTCATGCCTTTGGTATCACACTTCAAAGTAAGGGATTCTTTCCTTTCTCATTTTATCCATATTCTTTAATACTGATTATGCCCTTTTATATTCAATTTTAAATGTTGGGGTATGATTTCAAACCTCCCCCATACCTACCTCTGAATGTTTTAATGATGATATACCCCTTTTCTCTATCATTAATGCATCCCATGTACACCTCTTACCATGCCAAAATTCAATAAGGAATTTCTCTCTCCTCATTTACATTCAGGCAATTATTTGGAATTATGAATCCAAATTACATTACATATATTTATAAATTTATATATATGAAATAATTACATTCATTTTTATGTACATATGATGATACACACATTTATCTCTCATAAACAATTTTTATTCCTACGGCACGTCGTTAGGCTTCCAAAATTGCACCGCGTTTTTTCCAAGCGAAAGTCATTGTGTAGGGAATACCATGTCTATTTCTCTATCAAGGGTATTCACCATTATGAACATTATTATTTATTATAAAGATTAATGTAATTATTCCACATCCTTTCATCATGGAATATATGATGATGAATGATTCTATGTCATGTGATCCATGTGGTATACATATGAAATAAATGAAATGTTTATGAAGGGTGCACCCTGATAGCACTCCAATGAATTGGGTAAAGATTAGTATCATGATACGTAAAGTGAAATAAGGTTTTACACATTACAATTAAAGTTCAATGAGGTTTTACTCATTCTCTATTTTAAATGATATTTGGCTCATGCTAATACCATGTTAAGTGTTGTTTCCACATTTCCATGTTAAGATAATCGTGCTATATCATGCCTTTATGTTTAGGTTTCTCTTGCACTCCTTTGATATGCCTATTGACTAACATGTATTTTAATATAATTTTTTTTATTTGTTTACTCCCTTATTAGGATTAATATCTCACCCTTTTCTTATGCTTTTCCTCAGGTTATCCCATTCAATGCTAAGTATAAGGGAATGTAGGTGTTATGTAACAGATGTTTTCAATAAGATGATGCATTTAATGTTTTACGTTGTTATATAATGTTCCTAAGACCCAAAGAAACTACACCTCTCAATATTCTATGTTGTACCAATTGAAGTTTTATGTAAAAAATTATGTTATGTGTTTGACAAAGAGAAGGGATGTTATAGTTTGTATTAGAGGATAGGTTTAGTTATTTTTGGGATTAGGATTAGAAAACACGAGTGAAATCCTTAGGTATAAAACTATGTATAATAAAAAAATACTTATGTTTTGGTGATTATTGAGTAAGTGGGTTTTAATTAAAATATATCCTTGTTTTGATACGATAAAGTAGAGGTGGCTTTGGAATAGATGTATCTAGGAGTGAAAAATCTGACAAGGAGTTTCGGGCTTGACCTGGGGTATCCTGGTATACAAAAAACAGGCCTTGCTGCACTGTTGTTTATGAAAATCCCAGGGGATATGCTTTAGTAAATTTACAAACACAGTATGAACCATTATTATGGGAATAATAAAAATGACCCTAATAAAATATGTTGGGAAGTAGATCAGGGATACCACAGATTGAAGCCAATATATTCATAAGTTTAGGAAATAAAAGTAATTTACAAGTTATCTATTTTGGTATTTGGATTACCCATTATGTGTTTAATAGTTATTTTCCCTAAGTTGTTTTAAACGAAGTAAATATGTAGAAATAGAATAAAAAGTTAAAGGTAGGGTTATCGCCCATAGTTTTATGGATTCATTTTTATCCTGAATGTTTAGTAGAACAATACCAACACCACCACAAATCATGGAAGTAAAGATGTTAGTGAGTAAAACAAATGGAGAAATCATTGCATCACATGATTATAACTCCTCCCCTATCCTAATATTTGGATTGAACTTCCCAAATAACCTCATCGTACTCCGTTGGGTGGAATTTGAATCATTTCCTAGCATGGAATGGCATTCCCTATAAATGGCCAACATAAATTACTGTGAGAGGGAAATAACTCTCCATAAGGAGAATCATCCACCAATTATATACAAGTGTATGGAGGAAGATGAATCTTCTTTAGCACCATCATATAATGCATGAATATTACTACCCTATGAGTAGGCCAATCTATCTCAGATTATTGAGTCGGAGGAGGCAACCGTCTATGAAGAAAAGCCTATTGTGAGGGAATTTGTTGAAGTGTTTCCTGATGAATGATGAATTCTCAATTGACCATATTCCTGGGGCATTTCAAGTATCCAAGAATATATATAGAATGGATGTTGGGGAGATTGAGGAGCTGAAGAAACAAAACTTCAGGAGAATATGGGTAAAGGGTTTATACACCCAAGTTCTTTACCATGGGGTGCACCAGTCGTCTTCATCAAGAAGAATGATGGGTTAATGCACCTTTATATCGATTATCATGAGCTTAACTAAATCACGATAAAGAACATGTATCCTATCACATGAATTGTTGAATTATTCGATTAGATGTGTGGAGCACAACACATCTCCAAGGTTGATTTTCGGACGGGATATTACCAAGTAAGGTTGAACAAGGAAGATATACCCAAGATAGTTTTTCAAACAAGACATGTGCACTATTAATTCAAATTAATGCCTTTTGAACTCACTAATGCTCCAAAAATCTTCATTGACATGATGAATAGAGTCTTTAGATATTTACTTTACAAATTTTTGGTAGTTTTTATAAATGATATTCTAATATACTTCAAAACCAAGGAGGATCATGAAGAGCATCTAAGAACTGTACTAGAGACCATACGAAAAGAGAAGATCTAGGAAGAGTACAAGAAGTGTGAGTTTTGGTTTATTGATGTCCCATTGTTGGGTCTTATCATCACAAGAAATGGAATATCATTATATCCCTCCAAGGAAGTTACAATTTAGGGATAAACGAGGCCAACATTAGTAACATATATTCATAGCTTCATGGGGTTAGCTGGATATTATCATCAATTTGTGAGAAATTTATCATGATTTCCCTACCCTATAACCAAGTTAACTCGGAAGAGAATAAGGTGTTATTGGAGTGATTAATGTGAAGAGATCTTCAAGGAGTTTAAAAGGAAGCTTATCCCAGTTCCCGTTCTCACATTACCAACGAGTGGAGAACTTTAAGTGGTATTTAGTGATGCTTTGAAGAAGGTCATGGGTTGTGTGTTGATGCAGAATGATAAAGTGGTAGCCTTCAACTCAATACAACTAAAAATCAATGAGAAAACTATCTCATGTATGATCTGGAGTTGGTGGTTGTGATCATTGCATTGAAAATTTGGATGCATTATCTCTATGGGGAGAAGTGTGAGATATATACCGATTAAAAGATTCTAAAATATATATTCACACAAAAATAACTTAATGTGTGCCAACGAAGATGGATAGAACTCATCAAGAATTATGACTGCTCAATCCATTACCACTCTAGGAAAGTGAACAAGGTGGCAGATTCTCTATGTAGAAATGATCCAGTGATTCTGCCATTGATGAGAATGAAGAAGGATCCAATCTTCTTATATTTTTAGAGAACAGACATGAGAATTGATAAGGGAAGAACATCATCAATACTTTCTCAAATGATTTCTAAAACAACCCTCTTGGAGAAAACAATGGATGCTTAAAGAAAGTATATAAAAATTATGAAAAGGGTGGAAGCTATCAAAAATGGGAAATCCTCAGAGTTTGTGGTTCACAAGGATGGAATTTTGAGATTTGGGTCACGATTATGTGGACCATCCGATCTCGAGATACAGAAGGGTCTTTTGAATGACGCACATAGATAAACTTTTTCTATTCACCTAGAGAGAACAATGATGTATCAAGATCTATGAGAAAACATTTTTGGGGACAATATGAAAAAAGAGATTGCTGAATATACATCAAAGTGCCTGGTATGTCAGCAAGTGAAGTCTAAGAGGAAAAAGTCTTTGGGGATAATTCCACCACTAATCATATCAATATTGAAGTGGGAAAAAATTACCATGTACTTTGTCACTAGAAATCCAAGGACATCTAGATGAAATAATGAAATATGGTTCATTGTGGATCTTCCTACAAATAAATCTCACTTTATCACGATTCTAGAGGACATTTAATTGGATAAACTTTCACGGATTTATATCAAATAAGTGGGAATGTTTCATGGTGTCCCACTATCTATTGTATCTGATCATGATCCTAGATTCACTCAAAGCTCTGGAAAAGTCTCCAAAATTCTCAAAGAACTAAATTGAACATCAGTACGACCTATCATCCTCAAACCGATGGACAATATGAGTGAACCATTCATACACTTGAAGATATGTTAAGATCATATTGTATGGACTTCAAAGGAGGATGGGACCAAAATCATAAATTTGTGGATTTCTCCTATAATAATAGTTTCCACTCGAGCATCTGACTAGAACCATATGATGCCATTTATGGGAGAGGTCCATAATACTAGCGTGTTGGGATGAAGTCGGTGAGCGTAAGCTACTATGACCTGAAATGGTCGAAGAAATGGTGGGGAATGTGAAAACCATTCCGCAACATATCAAGGCAACCCAAAGTCAACAGAAGAGTTATGCAGATAACCGTCAATGATACCTTGAGTTCTAAGTTAGAGAAACAATATTTCTTCACATATGTCTATGGAAAAAGGTTGTGAGGTTTGGAAAGAAAGTGATGATAAGTCCTAGGTACATTGTCCCCTTCGAGGTTCTTGATCGCGTCAGGGATGTGGCCTATCGACAAGAACTTAAACCTATGAAGTCCAATGTACATGATGTATTTCATGTATCCCTCTTAAGGAAGTACATACCGAACTCTTCACATGTACTCTCTTTAGAGGTATTACAATCAGAGGATGATCTTTCTTATGAGGAGAAACCAGTGAAGATCTTACATAGTAGAAAACAAGTTATATGATATAAAACAATTCCCCTCGTCAAGGTGTTGTGGTGAAATCACAAGTTTGAGGAAGTGATGTTGGAATTGTAGCAAGCGATTAAGAAAAGTCAGCCACATTTGTATTAGTTTGGGAATAGGAAATTTCAAGTGTGAAATTTCTTAAGGGGGGAAGATTGTAACAAACCAATATTTCATTAATTAAAATTTCTCTTGATGTAATTAAATTCCATACTATGTAAAATTGTTATATAAACCATGAACTTATTAGGTTTTATGTTTTCGGATTTTTAAAATACCTTTAAGAATTATTACTATTTCAAATATAGTCATTTAATAGTGACTACATGATTAGTATAAATATAGGGCTTTAACAAATCCATTTTACTCAGATAAAGGAAGTGATGGCCTCATCTTGTAGACTTGACCTGTATGAAGCCCATTTTTCAGAGCTCAGAAAGGAGGTGGCGTCATTGGCCTTCGATTTTGACCATACCCAAGACGAGCTTCAGCATACTAAGCTCGAACGGAACCACCTATGGGAGAAGTAGAAGTTGATAGAGATTACCACCCGAGCAATGTTATACAAGCCACCCAAAGAGTCTATCACCATCGCACACCTAACCTTTCGGTCCTATGTGGGTGTTATAAGGGGTTACGTAACAAGACCATAGCACTCTGATTATGTGCATTTTTTTGTATATAATAAAGAATATACTTTTATTTTATTATTGTTAAGTTATACATATTTTTTAAAGAAAAAATAATATTTTTAGTTATTATTAAATTAAAGATTATATTTAGATAAATTAATGGATTTTTGAATTAAATAATATTTTAATAAAATATTATTAATTAATTTTTTATTACTTTTGAACAATCGTATAATTTTTTGGAATACAATTTTATTTTTTCTTAAGGTTTGAAAGCCATTTATGTAAAAACCCATGAATTTTTTATAAACATCGGTTTTTATTTTAAAAGAGAAAATTCACATATTTAGAATTTTTTTTGATATAATGAATAATATTTTTCAAATCATGATGTTAAAATTATCCAAGAGTTAATTTTCCTCAATTTTCTGAGATAGTCAAATTTTTGGGTAAAAATTAAATACTGTTTAAATATATAATGTGTTTAGTGACATCATAATAACCCAATATTGATGTAGTAAAATACTATAAACATTATGTTGGGCCAATATATGTTTTACCATTAAAATAATGGGATTTTATGTTTGTTGGATTTATTTTACAAAGCATTTTTGGACCCTTCAATACATATAAAACTTTCTATCTTTTAAAATTAATTTCCTCGAGAGTGTGACTCAACTCCATATAAGAAACCATATTATTTTAATAATTTAGGCTATTTTCATTATAAAATACTGTTTCCTCTCTACATTTGAAAAAACCATGGCAAAAACTATGGTGTGGTTTGCGGTTTGGATTAGTTTAATGTGTGGGGACCCAAACCTAAAGAATAAAGAATTCCCTCTCATTTCCTATATAAACCAACCCAATATACTACATCCACTCCAATTAAAGTCCTTGGATTTATTCAAACCTCTGCTATCCTCTATCTAGAATCCTCCTAAGGATCCCAAAATCCCAAGAAGCCTCTACTATGCCTTTGGGATTACACTTCTATGTAAGGGACTCATTCCAGTCTCATTTAACCAAGTTTTTTACTATTGTTATGCCCTTTTACATTAAATTATAAATGTTGGGGTATGATTTCTCACCTCCTACATACCCCCCTCCTAATGTTTTAATGTTGGGAGACCCCTTTTCTTCCTCATTAATGACTCCCAGGTACCCCCATTACCATGCTGAAATTCCCTATGGAATTTATCTCTCCTCATTTACATTCAAGAAATTATTTTTTATTATGAATAAAAATTCAATTACCTATGTTGGGAAATGTCTCTATATATCCCTTTTACACTCCATTTATTTTATATATTATTAGACACCACTTTTTCTCTCATCAACCATTTGTTTTTTATGTCATGTCATTATGCTGCCAAAATTGCACTGCGTTTTTTCCAAGCCAAAGCCATTGTGTAGTGAACACCATGCCCATTTTTCTATCAAGGGTATTCACCTTTATGAACATATACTTATTGATTATAAAGATTCAGGTATGTATTCAAAATCCTATTATAGTGGAATAAATTTTGATGAATGATTCCATTTGTATGATCCTTGTGGCACACTTATGCATGAAATGAAATGTTTATGAAGGGTGCTACCTAATAGCGCTCCAATGAATTGGGTAAAAATTAGTATCATGACAAGTCATATAAAGTGAATGCTTAATCATGATAATTCATGTGCAATGAGGTTTTACTCATGCTCCATGTTCAATGATCCTTTTCTCATGCTAATACCATGTTAAGTGTTGTTGCCACACTTCTAAGTTATGATAATCATGATATATAATTCCTTATTGTTTATGTTTCTATTTCACTCCATTGATATGCCTACAGAATAACATGTATTTTAATCATCATGTTATTATTTGTTTATTCCCTTAAATGGCTTTATTTCTCACCCTTTTTTATGCATGTCCTCAGGTTATCCCATTCAGTGCTACGTACGAGAGAATGTAGTGGTCATGTAAAGGTTGTTTTCAATAAGATGTTTCATTTTATGTTCTAAGATGTTATGTAATGTTCTTAATCCACAAAGACACTAGACCTCTCGATATTCTATGTTGTATCATGTGATGGTTTTATTTAAGAAAATATGTTAAGTGTGTAATAAAGAGCTGGGTTATTATACATTTATATTTAATAATTAATATAAATATATATATTTAAAAAGGTATTTATATATATATTAATTATAAATAAAATAAATAAAATAAATAAAATAAATATACTAAATATAACAAATATAATAATTATAATAAATATAATGAATATAATGAATATAATAATCTAATAAATCTTATAATTTTATTGAATCTAAAAAAATCTAATTTATTAATCTAAAAAATTTAATAAATATAAATCTAATAAATCTCTAATAAACGCCAAAAATATAATAAATATAATAAATATAATAAATATAATAAATATAATAAATCTAATAAATCTAATAAATGTAATAAATCTAATAAATCTAATAAATATATTAATTATTCTATGAAATTTATAAAAACATTACAATTATTTAAATATATAATTTTTTTAATTATAATATTAAAAATACTCTTTTTAAAATTGTATACATATATTTTATAGTTATTAAAAAATATATATGAATTATAAACATGAGTTTTTATTTAAGGTATACAATGTAACATTATTTTTGAATGTACATATAATAAGTTTATATAAATATTTATTGACTGAATGGGGTGAAGGCCAATAATTTTATTGATTTTGTATAATCCCCTTTTAAGGGTAAAGGGGGAAACCAAGACTTTAGAGACATCATGAAATTAACAAGATTCAAAAAATAAAAGGTTTTCAACTGAGAACAAGACTACATGAAAGTGCCTCTACCCAGCAAAAATATCATTAAGGCACGCCTCCACCAAAGTATGTCTGATCAGCATGTTTTCCTGTGTAAGGATGCAGAGGCCCAATACCAATGGCTAACACCATACCCTCTCAATTATCCAAATCAAGAAATCCATACATGGTAAATATGAACAGCTCTATCCTCATCCAAAGAAAAACCTTTTAGAATCTATGGATTCCACAATAATTCATCCATTCCACCTCCAACAAAAATTAAACAGTAGGTAACCAGTAGATTCACAGCCAACCACGTCATTAGTACCACCATGATACCACCAATTTCATATCCAATAAAAAAGATCCCACCATATCCAAATAAAAACCTGGAAGAAACTTACAGGAGCACAAAAATGAAATACCTCCCCCCTCTGAAGCACTAGATCCGACCCCAAGCACACGGGAGCCTGCTAGAGCCGACGTCCATATGGGGTGAGGACGCGCTGAGATCTCGAAGCCGGAAGGAACACCAAGGCCGATGTTGAGCACACCATAGCCCACGCTGAGAACACCATAGCTGCAATAGAATCCCAAGCAGTCTAAGGCTAGCACATAGGATCTGATGATGAGCATACCATATCTATGCCAAATCCTAAATCCCAAGGCACGTCGAGGCCGTCACTGAGCACACCAGAGTCGACACCAAACACCTGGAGACACAAAAAGATCTAGGAGATGGTAGGAACATAAACACTACTGAGCCGAGAACCCGAAGCTGGACCACTCGGAGTCAATGCACGCTGAGGCCGAGCAGATCCGATGCCAGGAACGACAAAGCCATCACTGAGCGTACCGGTGCAAGTTCCAAGAACACAAAAAACAAGATGAGATCCCGAAGCTGAATGGTGAAACAGGCCACCAACGAGCTAATAATGAAGCCATAACATGAATATTCGTCACCCATCAACATCGATCCCAGATGAGAAGGTCATCTTTGAGGCCGGGCCAAGACGGAGGAGTGGAGGATACAGCTTGGAAAAGAAACCCTAGGCGCGTGCGGAGGGGGGGAGAAGACACCGGTCAGAGTACATTATATAAATTATTATAAAAACCTTTTATCACTGATAAATATATCAATGATAAAAGGCCTCCTTTATTAGTGCTTTTTTCTTTGCGCTAATAAATTGAGGTGCTTCCCTGGCCCCGTTTTGTTGTAGTGACAATGCGATTTTCCAAAAACATAAAAATTACATTTTTCAATATTTTCTCCATCATATTTTTTTGGACCCAAATTTTCCCAAACAACCTTATCATGTCATTCCCATGCCTAGATATCCCTCTATCTCTCCATCCAATCCATTCCTCTTCCCCCTTTGGTGTAGATATAAGAGGTCATACATCTGGGGGTAGATTCTTCTAGGTAATTCTCCTCTTTTTCTCCCTCTTCCTTCACCGTCCATTTTTTCTTGGATTTATCTTCTACTATATTCATGTTTGACATAGGGTTTATTTTTTCCATGATTTATGATAGGGTGTTTGTTCGTTTATGTTTCTTCTTCATAGAAAAAGGGTTTTAGAACCCTTGTTGAGTTATTTCGGGAATGTGTTGTCGTTCTGCCATGGATTCGAGGTAGGTTTTCCCATGAAAATTACTTTTTAATTAAAGATTCAACTATTTAATGCTTTTCAAACCACTATATACTGATAAATATTTCTTTATGGTGTTTTTATTAACAATTTGGTGTAGAAAACAGTGGTTTATGCCTTATTTTATTACAAATAGTGTTGTTTTGTTGAAAATGTGCACACCATTTGTATGATAAAATGATCTGTTAGCTTCCACACATGTTTTTTATATTTAAATAATGGTTTAGAAATTTAAATGAATTTATGGCATGAAATTAGGTTTTATACCTTATTGAGTGTTAAAAAGAATTTTTTTTGTTAAATATTGCGTGCTAAGTGTTTTCTTAATTTACTGGTTGGATTTAATGAGATAATATTAATATAATAAATTTGGTTTGGATTTATAAATATATTTGAAATATGTGAAGTGATATTTTGGGTCCTTTTATGGGTTTCCAATGTGTTTTATCTTTTTACAAAGTAAGTCAGGTTGGTTTTAATGTATTTTGACATCTGTTTCCAATGAATAGTCCGTCTAGATTTTTTGTGAATGGGCTTTTTTATTGAAAGTAAAACATGAATGGTTTAATTGAATTTATTTAAAATAATTTTGAAATTGAAATTGGATTGTTTAAACCTTTTATAAAAAGGTGAATTTTTATGTTTGATAAATGTTGATTTTCTAATATTTTTAAAGGTCCATTTGGTAACTTTATGAAATTGATGAATGTGGTTATAATGAAAAAATCTTTTAGATGTTTTTCATGACCTGTATATATATAATGGATGGGATGTCCTCACTATCAAATCCTTGCGATAAATTATTAGAGTTCCTTGGGTTGTAATATTTTTGTTCTATTTATCCAATGGCATGAGATCAATCCTTGGGGTTTCTCGGGGCGATTCCTCATATTCAATTATTATCATATATTCATGTGATTGAATGATCAGATGGAATTTGTTGGGTCAGCCCCATTATACATGAGACATGAGAACCTTACATAGTGAGATAATTGTTTTAGAATTATTTCTATTCTGGCTAGATTACACACTAGTTGGTGGCCCATTGTTGGTGGATATTTTTAGTTTATTGCAATGGGATTTTCCCCTCAGCATGTCCAAAGTTAAGGTGGCCAAGAGTGTTAGGGAGTTTTTAATTTCATCATGTGTGGCATGATATCACGAACGAGGTATCATGTATAAATATCTTTTGGAATATTTTTGATCATCTAGGTTCACTTTTATCTATTGGATCTTTGTTTCTTTTAGTAATGAGTGTAATACTTGTATGCTTATTTAAATTTCCTTCGTTATATGATCATCATTATTCCTTCGCGTGTAGTATTTTTCATGCAAGTGATGTGTCAGTTTTAAAAAGTACTATGGAAGGTGTTTTTAAAGAAAATTCGTTTCCCTCTTTTATGCAAGTTGAAAAAGAAATCATCAGGTAACTTTCTAAAATGTGAACATCACAGTAATGGAATGATATTTGTTTTGAGAAAATGAATAAAGGATATGGGTTGTAAATTGTTTTTATATAAAATGGGTAAAAAAGAATAATTTTATATATTTTTGTTCAACTTGAAATATGGTGTTTTATTTATTTTAAAGGATGTTCATTGGGAATAGATTATGAAGATAACTTACCATGTTTTAATACTCATTCAAATAGTTCTTTTATATTTGTATCCCTTATGTGTGTTTCAATGTGAGTTCAGTCGCCATGGGTGTTGGTTGATCATGTGTTGGAGATTGAATCATGGGGTCACATGGATATAGTGTAGTCTTCTTGTATAGTTGGTTTTATTATGTAGTTAATTTTTATTTTTAGACTCCTGTATAAATGATGTTCAGTTAAGTTTCATTTATATATTGATCTACTTGTGAAACTTTCTACTATTTAGTCCCTTTATTTATTTATTAGTAGAAATAGGTCCCTTATTGTTCTCTAATGATTCCCATAACAAGTTACTAGCCCATGGGGATAGGGAATTCCATTAGATCCATGACACATATAGACATAGGTGATAGGTTAAAGGTCGGACCATGTTGGTTCATGATATATTTCCATCTTGAGAATCCTGCATCATTTTGTGGCAATATTTTCCGTCAAGATACATAATAATAGATGAAAATTATCAAGATAATTTTCATGAAATTCTAGAAATATGAGGAGGGGTGATAATTATGTTGGCCATAATGTTCTAAGGACCCTCTGAGAAATAGCAGAATACCATGAATTAAGCAGGGATTTTAGAGGGTCTTCATTGGGAGAACGTTAAAGAGTTATTCCATGAATGGTACCTTATTGACGTGATGAATATATACTGTTCACATGTGTTAATATAATTACAGATGTTTTTTTATTACTTCTTCTTCATATCATACATATTTTATGGTTTTAATTCACTTTTCTCCTTTTTAGATGGGAATAAGTCCCTGATGTCATATATGTTTGAGATAGTTCTATGATCAGAACTAACAAATTAGTTTACGGGATTATACCTAACAACCGATTCATAGGTTCATTAAAAATTATTAACTGATGAGAAAAGGATAGAGGAGGATATGGAAAAAAGATTAATTATGGTACCTAGTAGGTGAGTTGTTCAAAATTATTTCACTATTAAGAGAGTCTCTTTTGGAAGTAGGAAGATGTGGGAATATGACTCATGTTCTAGAAATGGTATGAATGGAATTCTAATTGTATCTTCATCTATTTGATTAGGTTAACTCTCATAGTGCTCCAATAGTGTAAATAATTGAAAATATCATAGTGTTTTTATAGTTCTTTAGAGAATGTTTCATTACTTCCCCAATCTGGTGGATGTAACAAAATTTATATAGGGAGTTGAGGTTGAAGTTCCGTAGTGTTGGTGTCAGCTATGGTCTTTGACTTGAGGATCTATTTAAGTTCCGAAAAAAACATCCCAAATAATGAGAACTTATCGACATGGATATAGTGTTGCGATATTTCATGTTTATAAAATGGTCCAGACACCAGCATGTCATAGTGAGGGACTATATACTATATGAGGTATAGTTTTCTCTTATTCCACATTTCATATAGTGTCTTTTGTGTCTCTACTATTAGTATTTAAATGTTCTATATGTGTGTGGTAGTATATGAAACATACCTCTAGAAATACATATTTATACTGTGTTTAACTAACGTAGTACTTCATATCCCAACTATTCTTCCATTCTTCTATTCGCATAAAGATACAAGAATCCATGTATCAAAAGTTATTTTGGAAATTAATTACATGTAAACTCATTACCATTGTGTACTATTTGTTTCTTGATGTAGACACCAATCTACTTCTCTTATTTACTTCTAAATGTTTTTTAAATTTTTATTTATTTTATATTGTGTTTGATAATTATGACTTTAGATTAATGATTAAAATTTAAAATTATAGTAATGAAATATATTTCAGATGTTGTAGAATGTTTTCATAGTAAATCTAATATGTTATTAAGAATAAGTGTTTGTGGTTGGTAAGATATGATTTCCACTCCTCTATGTGACCCTTGTTCAATTTTTTTTGACAAGTTTCATTGATTTGATCCATATTAAACTTCATATAATAGATTTATCTCACTATATCATGCTTTAATATTATTCTCAAAATTATTTTGAAAACATGATCAAGCCTTTTAAACCATATTTTTTAATCATTCAAACTAAGGTAACAAGAATCAATAGGATCATTAATTTTTAATATATTATCATTGTTTCTCCTCCCATGAAAATTATCATTCTATCCCTTATGAGTTTGTTGAAACATGTATTACTTTTTAATACAACTTCATTTAAATCATTATAAATTTTACTGAAATAAGGGACATTTGACTTTATCCTGTCAAGAGATAAGAAATCATTAGACATGATATTTTGGGATTCAATCATATTACATCCAACTCATTTTATTTTTTTTGGGAGAAACCATTTAAAAATATAATTTATCTTACTCCATGTTTCACATTATTTTTAGTATCTTTGGGGTAACATTCATGTGTATAGGAACTACTGCTATCATGTATCAATGAATTGGTTATCCTGAAATAATTCTATGTGAGTTAAGAAAAACATGATTTTTATTATTTGATCATATAAATTCAATTTTATTTGACAATATTGAAAATTTATTTAGGTAGATATGTCGTTCATATTTAATAATATTCCCCTACTGATAAAATATTCCATAAACATTATTTAAAAAATCAAATATGTTATTTTTTGAAAATATAAAGAATGACTAGCCCTTTTTTAGTTGTTTTGAAATAATACTCTCCTTTTTTAAAGTACACCACCTTGGTTAAAGTATAATTTATGGTAGATGAATGTTATTCTAGCATGAGTAGTCTTTGTACCGAATAAATCCAGAACAATAGTAGTATCTATTAATATTAATATTTTATACAAATAATATTTTTTTCAAAAGATTGTGGATATTTTACTTTAATATACCATGTCCACCTCAATAGTTATAAGGGTGATCTGTTTAAAGAATAAATTTCATCCTTTTGTTTAAAATTTGATTTCTCTCTAGTCCTCAATGAATATATTTAACATAATAGATTTTTTCGGATGAATTTTAAAGATAACTTATTTAATTTCATGTTCATATGGTGATAAAATAAGATGCTTCTTTGGAACCTTTTTTCAGAATCAAGTTATTGTTAAACCTTGATCTCAAAAACAATATTAAAATCACCACTAATACTTGTTAAATAAATATGCTATTTGAGAAATTATGATTTTGTATTTAAAATTTTTTCATCTTTGGGGGAATTGTTTTTCTTAAAAATATGTTACCATATTCTCAATTTTAATAAAATTTTAACATTATATATTGATATCATATTTTTAAATGTACATTTTATTTGTATATTATTCCATTTCATTAAAAAAATATCATATCCTTCTAGATATTATTTTTCATGAAATGATTCTAATTCATTTTTCAACATTTTTTATTGCTCTAATGATACAGTTTTATTATCTTCCCTGCTTGAGGTATCATAGACCTTGTCCTAATTATTCGTAAATTTATATGAATCATTTGACTGGCCACACGATGCAAAGTATGTTTCCTCTATTTTTCTCATAAAGATTCATATTTTACGTTTAATGAAGTTAGTCTTAATTTTACTAAATTTTGTTTAATATTTTTAGTTTTTACACAATTTATTATTGTCATGTTACATATCATCTTTTTCTAGATCAATATATATCTTCATTAGGAAATTTATAGTGATGTGTAAAATTTCATTAGTGGTTGTTTTCCTTTATCCTTAAATTTTCATTTCATTACATTCTTTGATACTAGGGAAATTATTTTTTAATAATAATCATCTCTATCTTATTCATGATATTCACTTGATTCTGGAATTTTAATATCCATGATTTTGAGGTATATAATTGTCTCAATGTACATATTATCTTAGATATATATCTTCAATGATAGGATCTTTAATATTTCATAATAAATGAGAGAGTACTTTTACTAACCAATAGAAATATATTCTCTATATTTAAAAATGAAAATACTAGGGTCAAACCTATCATTAAAAATTCTCTTGGATTTTATTTACAATAGTCGAATCATCCAACTTTTCACCAAAATCATAAATATTACTTAAAATTTCATAATCCCTTGTGATGTAGTCATCAATATTTTCTTCTTTAACCATCTTAATGTTATAAAATATTCATATATTTATTTTCAATTTGGTCATAATGACTTTCACATTACCTTCATATCTATTTTATAATTTATCCCAAAGTTCCTAAGAATTTTGGAGTCTTATTAACTATTTTTAAAATTTTTCATTAAGAGACCTCAACGTTGAATTCAAATATTTCCCAAAAACATCCATTTTTTATCTTATTGGAATATTTCACAATATAATTTTCATTAATAAATTGAAATAATTATTTTAATGTAAAATTAATGTTATGTACAAGAGAAAGGTTATATGGTATTATAAAATTTTTCCAAACATGAAACATCTCAACATATAACATAGATCACCCCTACTATTTATAGAATTAAAATTATACATATTTATCACATAGACAAAATTGAAAGAGAAACATGGATCCAATACAAGTTAATTTAGCCATGTAAAAGTTTCACCATAGACAAGGTGGTGGTATAATCACAATTGACTTATACATTTGAAAATTATTTTGAAATAAATTAATTCTGGCCTATTTGGATCAGATTCATTATTTATATTATGTCTACTTTACTGAATGGAGTGAATTTAAATCGTATAAGAACAAAAAAATTACAAGGTTTGTTTTGAATGTGAGACTAGTAGTTGATATGATTGGTTATGTCCCAAAAAAATATATTCTTTATTATATGAAAAAGTAGATACATATTAAAAGTATTCAATATTATAGAGTTACACTATTATTTTTGAAGTCGCACTAGAACAACAGGTCCACACTACCTGAAACAAAATGTTTACAAATGACACCAGAAAGAACTCCTTTGAATCATGGTCACTCAAATAATAATTTATTATGATATTTAATTAGATCTATCATGATCATTTAAATTTCACAATCTCACATCTTCAACATTTTGGATAAGAAATAATATCATTTTTTTACATTTACTTATGAACAACACAATTCTACACAAGAATAATCATTCACATATTAATAATAATTGGACATGATATTTTCATAAATATAAATAATTACCAACCAAGAATCTTTCAAAAAAATATTTACACATATTTGAAAATTAATAAACCCTTGGGATCAAAAAATTTCATCACTTTAAGGACTATATTCTATTGATTCATGTTTTCTAGATAGAATTAAAAACAACATACCCTATATTGTTTATTTAATTTGCATATATTTTTTCAAATGTGTTAATCACAGGGCATTAATTTCTTTTGAAATTTATGAGATATAAACATTTACTATATTAAAATTTACTTTACAAGAGGGTTATATTTTGATAGTACAAATTCCATGTAGACTAATAATAGATACTCAAATTCGATATCATTAGTATATATATACAGTAGAATTTATGTTATAAGTGTAATTAATAAAAATAAAAAAATTATGTTTAAAAAAACGATAATTAATGATATAAGGAATATAATAAAAACATTATCAAATAACATAACAAATTTTAGAAGAAATATTTTTTTTAAAATGTTATTAATAGAATCATATAACCATGAAGAAGAATTTTCATAACAAATTTTCATTAGTTTGAAAAAACTACTCATTTAATATAAGGTATCCCAAGTAATATTCAACACATGATTCACTATATAATATTGAAATCATCTCCATTTCTCTATTAAATTACAAATGGAAGTAAACAAATCTATAGATTTTATTTTATAAATCAAGAACTATATACATACCCCCAAAATCAACTTTATAAATTATAAAATTAATATTATCTATAATTAGATTTAGTATCATTTAATTTTAGGATGATTAATTATTTTTTAGATCAAATTTTATCATTTATTATTATTAATTTCTGGGGGTACATGAGGAGAATAGGTGTCTATAGTAATGTATCTTAATGGAATCCAGCCGTATAATATCTAAAAAATCAAGGAGAAGGTACATTGTTAAAAATTTTAAAAAGTAAATGGACCAACCTGATGGCATGCAAATGTTATAAATTTAGCTACCTTATTACATTCATGCGAAGTTTGGAGAAGAATCATATAATTCTAAATAACAATTATTTATCTATAGATGATAAAGATGATGGAAAATGGTGTGAAGGAGTGATCTTGAATTTTGTTATAATTATTGAAAGAATAATATTCCACTGAGATTAGCTTAATATGTTTGGAGTGGAACATTTATAAAATGTTAATCAAATCATTTTATTCGAAAAGGAGTAATTAACCATATCCATAGTTATAAATTAATGAAAAATTTGAATTATCCTCTAGGTAGATGAATGCATCCTCCCACCGAAGACCCTAGTGTCACGATCTATCAAAATTTAGTGAAACACCATTGGATGGAGTGGAGGTTCCAGTATATCTGATGACCAAGAGAGGGTGGGTTCCAAATAGAAAATATTTCTCCCAGATATCCCATTATAATTCGCATGGATGGGGAGAGATCTTAGTCCATTAACAGGGAAGACAAATTTTCCTCCAAGATTACAGATTTCTATCAAAAATGAAATCCTCAAGATGAAGGATCCTTTAAGCCAATTTTTTTTCATGGACTCCAAATACACCAAAAATCGACCACCAAGAGAATGTATCTCTCATTATTCCCATTAATACTAGTGAACTAGCAATGAATCCATAATTTCAAGATGGTTTTAATCAAAAGTTTAATATTGGGTAGACCACTAAACTCTGAAAGGGGGTTCCAAATACATGAAGCCCACATATTTTCAAATAAAATGTAAAGCATTATTTCTCTACTAGGGTTATGATAGTAGTATCACTTAGAGGAATGGATGTTACCCATATGATAAATCTTTTCATCCATGGGAATGGAATGGTTCCACAGGTTCAAAAATGTTGTTTTACCTCAAGAGTATTTCCTTCAACCAGATATATCTCCCAACACATTATAAAAACTTTCATTTTATAAATCACATGATTATATTTTTAAGATGAAAAACTTCTCAATTATGAACCAATGTGGATGAATTTGTCATGTTCATCTGATAAAATAATATTTTTGATGATTTACCATTGAAACTAATCTATGATAGCATTATCGAATGAATGATGGGAGATTGAATGCATGAATGATAGGTCAAGTATTTAGGATACATGGAGGCCAATAGTTCTTTGCAAAAAAATTTCTCGTCCAATAATTAATGTCACTCTATATGATAATCCAACCCGAGTGAGCTTGTTGGTCATTAATATGGTTTAATAGAATCTACCATAATATTAATTCCCTCTTATTTTCACAGTTCCAATTAATACTTTATTTATATGTGATGATTATTCCCTAAAGGGATTTTCCTTACAGGACCCCCTATGTGAGGTTGACATGAAGGCTATGAATGGTGAAGGAATCACTTCTCTAGATTAACCCCAATCACCTATTAGTTTTCGCATAATTTACCATGATTCCCAATATCATCTCCAAATCAAATTTTATTCCCATATAAATGAATCCATTAGAATTTCTATTTAAATCATTCATTGAATACTTGAGTGCTGACACTGTGATCATAAGGATATATGTAAGAACACTATTTATTAGAGTGATTGATCCACCAAATGAATGAAAATGGATCTTATAATTATTGATTTGAACACAACTTTTATCGACCTCTACATTATAAAGATGTATTCATAATTTACAATTGGATATAGGTTCACCTATAAATTACATGGGAAATGTCCCCTTATAAACATCTAACATGGTCTCAATCTTCCTTTACTATCTCTATACACCTAACCCTGAAATGAATATTATTTTAGTATAACAATAAGTCATTTTATCACAAAATATTTAATAATTATCTCTAGATTTATTGAAAATATAGATGTATATGATCCATCTATTTATGATGAAAATCATGTCGTCCACAAAGAGGATATGAGACATTGTAATAAAGTGAGTCATGTTATTTAAGGGGCAGATTATATCATTATTAACATATATATTAATGATTACTGAGAAGGAATCCTAGGCCATGATTAACATAGTGGTTAAAAGATAGTCCCCTTCATTATATCTTAGTTGACATGATGAAACTAGTGTTATTTCAAATGAAAGTGAACGACACCATGGAGAGGTCATGTATATGATTATCCTATCGATCACCCTGATTGAGAAACATATTTAATTAATCCCCTTGAAGATGAATCACCAGTTCTATTAATCATATTTTTTATCCATATAGAAATAGAATGTAATTATGGAACCTAGTAAATTATTGTTGATATTTGAATGAATATATTGAATAACTCCAATGGAACATTGAGTAGAGTTCTCATCGATGAAACCATTTAACTCCTCAAAAACCTATTTATTGGGTGAATATATATTCTTTGTTTAATACAATTTCTAGGACCATATAGAGGATGTTTCATATGCTAATTGGGTGGTAATTATTTAATGAGAAGGTATAGTTCACCATTAAGATGAGAATAAATATGGCTGTGCAAGACACCCATGGAATTTCACCCCTAAAAATAATCATGAATAACTCTAATGATATAATAATTCAGAAAATAAAATGAATCCAAATAAAATGACCTTAGAGATTCTGTTAGGTCCTTGAGATCTATTAGGGTTGAGTGATAAAAGCATTTTCCATATTTCCCTTTCATCTTGAATGGTCTCTATACTAGATTTGATGCAATCCCAATCCACATGAGATTCAAGATGAGGATATCTTGATATCCCCTTAAGATGACATTCTTCATATAGGAATAATATCTATCTAATATGGATTTAAATGGATCCTTGAATACCCATACCAATATTGGGTTGTTGATAAAAGAGATGTATTCAAATTAAATGTTTTGTATGGTTCTCATTTTACATTCCTTAAATAAATCATGGAAATAAATCATATTATCATCACCTTACTCAATTAATGTATCCCTAGAGGACTCTTTCTCAATTCAATCTTATTTAATTAGAAAATCCACAAGTTGTTTTTTTATATACTAGTGAACTAAATATAGCATTATCCAAGTACACTTCCAAAAGAGTCACATCTCACTCGATGTTATCTTCGATTGATTCAATATACTATATGAGTGAGTGATAGTTATAGTTTCGTTATTAATGGTATTCCATTAATAATATGAGTTTATTTTGAAAGACAAACCAAAGGTTCACATTAATTGTTTAATACAAGGAAATGTACACCATTTGATGATAAAAAAGATCAAAGCACCACCAATTTGAATAGAAGTAGCAACCACTACTAGATCTACTAGGAAACAAGATGATTAAAAGGGGAGATAATCATAAAGGTAACATTAATGGTGGAATACCATTTTATTAGGGTATATATATATGACGGACGATTAGATAAACATATTTCATGGGGAAACAAAGTTAATTTTTACCCATTCATATTATTATATCTGGTGAATTTATCATTTGAAAAACACATGTCCATAAAACCATTATCAGAAATGGTGTAAAAACAATTTCAAAATTTTAATAGGTAAACTACTCATCCATTATTCTCAAACATTGATGATAGTTTTGATTTCACCACTAATTAGCTAATCTATATCCCCTAGATTAAAATACCTGAGGTCATTCTACAATGATTACCTAGCCATAATATCAAATTCTAATTCAATAAATAGAAAAACATGGAGAGATATATAGAACAGACCATCATTTTAATAATTTTTTTGGACGATGAAGTTTTCTGTACTGAGATACAATAATTATTGAAAATATAAACTTGTTGATTATGAGGTTTTCCACGTAATACTTCATCTAAGCTCATCCATTGAGGAATATTTAATAAATTGGGAAATGATTCCTCATTTCTAGCAACACAAAATTCATATATTATTCTTGATAAATTTATAGAGGGGAAGTTAGTTTTTTATTAGACTCCTTGAGTGTAGGTGTTCTATATTATGGTGAAAATCAATAAATAAAGATACTCTTGGATATAACACAAGACAATAAGGTGTTCCGTATATGAAAAAAATGATTTAATATTATCTTTCCGGGAGTTAATAATTTTATCAACTCTAATGGGGTGATCAATGTTTTTTGATACATCTAGGGGTAATAGAATGGGATTAAAATCTGATAAACCATAATAAAATAAAATATGAGAGCATCTTGATGAGCTAGGGTCTACTCACTTGTTGAATGAGGAGAGAACTAAAATAAGGACAATCCTATAGAAACACACACAAAACCATAGGATAATCTAATAGCATGTGTATTTAAGTTGGTTGGGGCATTGAATATTTAGGCCGGAAAAAATTTGTAGCATGTTTGCTCTATCCAGTGAAAGCTATAGCCTACCTAGACAAACCAACTTGGTGTTTGTGGGTCCTATTTGAACATCAATTTTATGTTAGTTTATAAAATGTTTTGTTTGAATAAAAAATTAGTTTAAAATAATAAATAATATTAAAAATATTAGGTGTGTTGATTTATTTTATGTATTCAATTTTTTAGGCATTAAACTGTTTTTTTAGATTTTAGGATGCCTCACCATCAAATGAATTGATTCCACTAGTGTCACAAATAGCCTTTTTCTCTCTTTGAAGCTTTCGTATTTATATTTTCCATTTTTATAAAACATTAGCTTTCTTTCTTTCATTTTGTTTTGCCTATATTTGTTTTTTTAATTTTCTTATGTTTTGTTGAAATTTATTTTTATAAAGAATTAATGAAAAAAAGAAAAATAATAATCTTATATTAGTAAATTATATTTTAAAAATTATTAACAATATTATTAATATAGTTAATATGATATGTAATTATTAATAACTAATAAAATATTTATTTTTTAGTAATTTTTATATGAAAAACTAAAAAAATAATACTAATTTTGATGAAAAGTAATAAATAATAATATAACTAGCCATTAATATTATTGTCAAAATATAATAATATAATAAATAACTAATAACTAAAAAGTAATAGTAAATAAATCATAATATTAATGATATAATTAAAATGATTATTAATAATTAATAGTTAATAATATAAGAATTTAAAAATAATTTAAATATAATCGGTTTATCATAATTCCCAATGAACATTAAAAATAATAATGAAAAATATTCTTAATAATAATTTGAGCTATTTAATATTATGAATAATTATTATTATAAATATTTATTACTAAATTTATTAACAATTTTAAAATAATAAATAATTAAAAGTTAAAATAGTTACCATTAAATTAATAAATAAAATTATCAATTAAAAATCAATAACTAATTAATTTATTTAAAATAAATTAAATTTTAATAGAATATCAATATTATTAATAATTATTAATAACTTAAAATATAATTTTTATCTTTATATATTCTATACCATTTAAAAAAATAATTTAATTTATTAACAATTTATAATATAAATTATAAAATTAATAAAAATATAATAAAAAATTTTCATTTAAAATTTCGAATAAATATATAAATGTTTTCTGATTTTTTTTTATAAATGGTTTCAGACATTTTACCTTTTAAATACACAATTACAAATTTTAAAATTTTTATTTTGTTTTTAAAATATAATTTTACGAAAAACATTAATGCATAACATGAATGATAATTAATATTTAATAATAATTAGTAATTTAAAATACTAATAATCTGTAATTTATTATTTAAAATTTATATTTATTATATGATTAATTATATTTCTGAATTTCCAGGCTCTAGACCAGACACACACATTTTTTATTTTTATATATTAAAATTATTAATAAATAATAATATTATTAAATATTAATAATTATTTTTACTGTCAATTATGAAATTTTTTAGTAAAAATTTATTTTAAAAACCAAATTTAAAAATTTAAAAATTTAAAAAATATTTTTATGAAACTAATATATTCTGAAAAGTTTTAAAAAAGTTATATTAGAAACATTTTATAACAAAAATTTTAATTATTAAACAAATGTTTTTAAAAATGACTCAAAGCTAAATAAATTGAAAATATGGGAAAAACTATTAATGTAAATTGAATTGATTCTGGTTATGGATTTAATTCCCTCGGAAACCCATATCCTTGATTTTTAACACCCCAAACTCATAAAACTAAAGAAGTATTTTAAAATACCAAAATAAAAAATCTACCACGTTAAATTAACAATAGTGTGTAAAAAAAGATTAATTTTATACTCACATAATACAGACATTAATAAATAATCTAATATATAATTCGTAAGGGTTCTTTTTTTGGGTTATTGTTAATTGATTGTTACATATTTTCACCTAAAAATAAACAATTATCTTTTTTCCACCAACTTTATTAGGGTTCGCCAAAAAAAGTATATATTATTTTATTTAAGCTCATCCGCTGACCCATTAATTCATTTGTCCCTTAAAGGTATGTTTGGGGTTTTATGTTTTAATCTCTCGTTATTTGTTGATTGGGATGAAACCCACAATAAAATCCACAGTCCACATTTTTAAACTTGTGGACCAACCCTCCCCACCCTGTTAACATATTGATATGAGATGTACCAACATTCCATGTAGGAGGTCCATACTGATCAGAGTCGGAGGATCTGTGGGATGCATGCCGATTGTATCCACCTTCAGCCTCAACCTATGTGGAACCAATTTAAGGCAATTCCATATTTCTTAGGTATGGAGTCCTAGTGATCTAAGTCCCCTTAGGAGTAGGGAGAAGAGAAAATAGATGCGATGGGGGGGGGGGTCTTAACTAACCCTATCCGTTCGTGCTAAATACTCGTGGAATGCATCCTTTGGTTTTTGGAAGGGATATAACAGATAGAGAAAAGAATGTGATTGGTAAAAATTGGGACATAGTTAAATATCCTAAACATGATACTGAATTCCCGTAGAGATTAAATTGTATACAAAATTGGTATGAGGATTTAACATGATGAGATTTCCACCATGAAAGATCCTCTCTGGCTTGAAGGAGAATGAGTGAAGTAAGGGGTTATGATAAATCTATTTAAAAACATAGATAAACCATATATGAATTGAGAAGATGAAAAGTGTGGTCAGCCAAAAAATGATGCTTCCAACCACATTGAAAATTCTATATAGTATGTAGTGATTATATAAGGGGAGCATAAAAAATAGGATATTAATCCACGCAACCGTATTTGAGGGATCCCAACCTGAGTGGACCTCAATCAAACAAATTAAGAAGTTAAACCACCATTTTCAAATAAATATTATATAATGATGATAATCCTTCACTAATTCATTTTTAAAGGCATTAAAAACACAAAAATACCCTTGCATAAACGTAGAGACACTTATTGGGGGTGGGTTTTTAAAGACGAATATGGAAAATAAGGTCCACTAGTGAAAGGTAGATGCTACCTCAAATGTACCCAATCGGAATATTTGTTTCAGAGATTCCTCAACTAATTTTGATCCAATAGAGTATAACAATATCATAGTGGATTCATGTGAGACCCAAATGATATTATGATGGATTTAGGTAAACAAATTTGAGATAGAGGCCTTTTGGAACTAGTGAGTCTGACTAAAGAGTAAGTGCACCATTTAGGGAAGCTTGGACAATTTTTGAAGAAAATGGACTGGAGTTCAGGTGAGATATAGTGTCTACCATGGGTGTAAGATATTCTAATGTGATATAATCTATATATAAAGTAAGAATTATTCCTTTTAACATACACATCCTTCCCACTAAATTTTCTATTTATATGATTAATTTTCTCAAAACATGAACATACCAAAATATTTAATTTAATATCTCATTGATATAAATATATTAAATTGGTTAATGATAACGAAATAAAAATGTACATGGTTCTTAAAAAATTCATACAATTAATATATGTTCATTATATATGATTTTAATGACATATGTATGAAATTTGGACAAATTGTTAGAGGATTATAAACTCAATTTTCATTCATTGGGTTATAACACAAATTCATTCACTGTGTTATTCCATGATTAATGGTGAAATGACATTTGATTTTATTATTTTCTATTTCTACTTTTTTTATAAAATTTTTAAAAATTGTATTATCATTGATTACATTTTAATTTCAATGATGTGATTTTTTATGTGTTATTCATCTAAATATTATTTATCTTAGACGTTGATGGTATGATGAACCTACCTAATTTTATAATGTCTATATAATTACTAAAAATACCCTCTATCATTAATAATTAAATAATCATTATATTAAATTATCTATTTAAGTTATTTATCTCATTAAATATTGATTCAAATGTTTTAACAGTTACAATTCTTTTTATAGTTTCAATTTCAATTACGCGAGATATAAAAAATGTCAGAAACCATGATTTTTTATAGTGAATTTATTATTTAATGACTTTTTTCACATATCTTCCCATATAAAATATGGGTCTTATAGAATCATATTATTTTTATCCCTTAATGTATTTTGGATTCATTAACTACACATGTTTTAAGGGTTTCTCCTCTCAAAAATCCTTTTTTGAGGCATGTTTTGATTAATGAACCTATATTCATTAATATGGATTATACACTAAATCATGACATATAAAACTAGGGAAATTTTAATTCTTATAGTATTTAAGTTTTATGTTTTGTTTTTTTCTTGAAGTGGATTTTGGTTTTAAAATCCAATAAAGGGTTTTCTCTTAAAAAATTATCTTTTGATGTCTTTAAAAATTTTAACAAAACACATCCTCCATGTTTTGTTATATTTTAATTAATTTTCATTTATAAATATAAAATATTTCTTAATATTATTTTCCATGATATTTTATATTCATTTAAAAGGATTGAAATGTAAATTTTTTATATTATTTTTCATGTGGGTCAATTTGGACTCTCCTTACAAAATTTGGAAGACGTTTTTTATTTTTAACATTTATTAAATGTACATATATTCCTAATATCATGATTGTTATTTTATTTGAGGATTGAATTATAATTCTCCATCAGTATTAAAAAAAATATATTTTCCTAATAATCAAGAAATATTTTTAATATATTAATAATATAAAATAATATTTTCCATCATCTTCAAATAAATATGTTAAATATTAAATTAATTTTAATACTTATCTAGAGAAATATTTTTTTGATTTTTTCTTATACTTCGTGAGGGATACGTTCCAATGGTACCATATTTATTCTATTTTTATGGGAATTGTATTTTTTAAAATATTTTTTAATGGAACCTATTTCTTTTCCATGGGTTAGTAAATCTAAAAAGGAATGGTTGTGGTTTTGAAGGGTGCTCAGGTGAAAATTCCATGTTAACAATTGTATTGTTCATTAAATAAAAATTGGGCAAATATATAGATTATTATTTGGTATTTAAGCTAAAAACCAATGTCGGGTGGGTCCATATATATCCCTCCAATGCATAAGGTAATAATAGGAAGCTAAAATGTCTAGTTACTTATATGGGATGACAATGTTAACATTTTTATGTTATTATAAATTGATTATTGAATTCACTGAATTTTAGTTGCATATAAGAATTAATAGTGTTCATTTTTTAATGTTAATTATAATTGAATATTGAAATTATCCTTTCCATGTTATTCATAGATGATTTTTTGATGATCTAAGAAACTATATTTTTTTTCAATTCCTCTTATGTGTTGTAATTTATCATTTTTTCAATGATTATTTTCACATAGATAGTGACTATTGAAATATATTAATCTTAACATATGGAAAGTATTTATTCCATTTATCATTATTGATGATCCATTTCTTTGATAGGTATGAATTCTTATATGTTAAGATCATCCAATTTTTTATGTATTTATTCCCATTATTGATACGTAAATAGTAATTTTTATGTTTAACCTTACTAAGTTTTTGAGGTAACCATACTTATGTTTGAAATTTCTCCATTCTATAAATAATGATGTTAAATGCATTTTTTCTTGATTATTCTTATTTGAAAATAAATTTATAGGAGGTGTGGAAGTCTTGTTAATAAATAAGGTAAGCCAAGTGTATGAAAACAAATTCCCCATTGAAGGAATGCATATTTATCTATAATAGTTTGTCTTATTTCCTTGAAACTATAAAAAAATTCTCTTGTGAATGTAAGAGATTAAATATTTAAATTTGATGTTGAATGTTGTAGATATCTAATTTCAGATCATGAATATTTTTATCAAATTGGGAAATGTAAATATTATGTTGTTTTGCAACAGATTCAAGAGTACATGTTTTGGGATTGCATAGTTCGTATCAATGGAGGGATCATATGAAATTGGATGTTATAATTTCTTCTTAGGAGGATAACATAATTGTTATGGATTAAATCATCAATTTATAATTTTATGGTTGATAATAATTTAAAATCATAACCACCCCATTTTAAATTGATGATAT
Source organism: Viscum album (assembly GCA_963277665.1). NCBI lineage: Eukaryota > Viridiplantae > Streptophyta > Magnoliopsida > Santalales > Viscaceae > Viscum > Viscum album. Next base: position 719,329,754 of record OY728145.1, on the reverse strand, counting down.
TTTAATGTGGCTAAGGATATATTGGGAAAAAGTTTTATTTGGTTTAGGTAGATTTTACCCTTAGTAGTATACTGTGATTTAACATGAATGATTATTTGGGATGAATTACATTACAGTTTTTAAGATGCAAGAAGAATGGTATGATAAAACCATAGTGGATAAAAAATTATTTAATCTTTAGGTTATTGAGGTTACTTGAGATATATAATTTTTTTGATGGAATATATACATTGAATCGTAGGGGGTATTGATGAAATGTTTGAGTTAAATTTATAATTTCTATATATGAAGGTTTAAAAATCTTGTATATCATCGTATACTACTATAACTATATGGGTATTAGTAAATATCATGGGACATATTAAGGGACATATCATTGTTTAATGGATCTTTTTAAAATTATAAGATGAGTTTAGTGATTCAACCATGAAAAACTCATATTGAATCATCATTTCATTGAGTAACGATGATGTATATGTGGGAAAAAATTTCAAGCAGAGCCAAAATATGGAATTTGGATTTTTTTTCATATAATTAAGACAAGTATATTTTCTCATGTTGGATGTATAGATTTTAAATGAATACCTAATTTATAGAAAATTAATCTTGATGTAAAAATATTATCTAATATATATATTTTTTGGTGAATCTATGGTCTTCTTTTTCATTAATTATCAATAGTTTTGTTTTTTTAACATTATTATAACTATGTTCTCAATCCCTATATATTATTCTTGGATGCCATTTTTTCCAAGTCTATATTTTAATTTCTAACAAATGTTATTCTTATATGGGAACCCATTTTGTTATCATTCTTTGTAAACTATAGGTTTCTGTTTTATCATTTCAAAATTATATTTTATTGTCCGTTTTTATGATGTTAGTTTTAAAAAAATGTTATTTTTTAATGTTATAAAGTTTTTCATTTAATAATTTTATGTTTTATTCAGTACTCCATGGAATTGAATATTTTTAAAAATAGTTGTTCAGTCCTTCATTATTATGAATAATAAATATTTCCATGGACATTATTTATCTAGGTGTGGTATAATATAATGTTGTTCATATGTTGATTAAATATTTTTTTATTTAATTTTTTACTTTAATGCTCATAAATGCCTATATTTGGGTTACAATTAATGTTTCTTTAAGGAAATTTTAGGTTAATAATTTCTAGAATAATTAATTTTAATCATGGAAAATATTTAGCCATTATCCCATGAGAGTATATTTTATGTCTCAAAGGAAAATATTTTTTGACTTTTTATAAGTAATTGGGAAACACTACTCATACCTCACATTTCATTGAGAAAGTATAATTTGTATAGACTATATTTAGAAGAAAAGTATGGATCGAAAACCCTAATATTACACAAAACCTATGTTTGTGTAAAAAAATATACAGTTCACCATCTATAATTTTTTTTAATAAAATACATATTGTCAACCATAATTTTGGAGATTATCACTATGATAGAAAACTCTATATTTTATATGGTTAATGATTTAGTTTTGAGTAATGGTTTATTTATATATTTTCTAAAATGATATTACTGAAATAAAATATAATTTAATATTATTTAATGAAATATTCAAATTATTTCAGTCAATAGATTAGATAGTTATTCTTTTTAAAGGATTTTTTGACATTATTTTAATGTTTTGAATTCAAATATTCACAATTTATCATGCAATATTTATAAATATTTTTTACCCCAAGGTATTCGACCATCATGATAATTACCGATATTTTCATCTTTTATATGATTTTACAAATTTTAATTTTAAAAATGTATAAAAATGAATTAAAAAATAAAACTGTGTCATCATATTTAGAGATACACTATAGAGACATATATATGTTTACTCTTTTCTTCTAGATCAAATGTTGTTTCTATTAGTTTATCTCTTTATTAATATTTTTTTTAGTTTGAGAAATAATTTATCATAGTTACATTATTCGGAAATATAGTTTAAATTATCTACCTTGTGTTTTATATATTTTTAATGAAATCATATTTAATCTTTATGAATTTTTTATTGATAATGTTCTTTGTCGATGATCCTATAGAAAGGATAGTTTATTATGAAATTATGAGTTGATTCTATTTCAATATATTCAACCTATTATATTATATGTTTTATAGTCTTTGTTTTCTATAGTGAGTAATTAGTAGAGTATCATCTTCTCATAATAGGATATATTTTTTATAAAATAACTAGAAGACCATATAAAATACTTGAACATTAGTTGTAAAATACATCTACTCTGCTGTTGATATGCCCAATAAAATGGAAAGTTCATGAAAGTCCCATAGATCCCTATGAAAACATCGATAGAGTGCATGAGAGGATATTTTTTCTGTGAACCACACTACATCACTATGTTCATTCCTAAATTTATTTTTTGATCCTTATACATATTTAAGAGAGAATGAAATATTATGCTTAATCTCAATAGGGATGGTTATTTAAAAAAAATAAAAATAACACAATATAACCCCCTTTTGTGTCTTTATTTTTTTCATGTTGAAAAAATAATTGGTATCATTGGTTGCGCTCTCTTTCATAATTATTCTTCCTCAAAACCTTTCAATTTTTTCTTGAGAACAAAAACTTGTATCAAACAATAAAATATTCATTTCCTATTATTTGATTTCCTTGAATAATATATTGTATCTATCAAATACCATAAATTGATATCAAAATATGGATTGACAATATTATATTTCCATTGACTATAAATAGTTAAATGTAATAATCTAGATGAATTTAATTATAAACGATAAATTATAGAGAAGTAATTTCGATGATCTATGGATATATTTTTAATAGACATAATTATAGAAACTAAAAAGCATTCATGATTATTTATTTATAAAATCATAGTATAAGAGTATATTTTAAAAAAATTATGAGTCATGAAATTCTTGAATATGATCTGGAAAAAATCAATGATGATAATGAAAAAATATGATCTTAATTAGAAACCAATTAATTCTATTGTATGTGGATTAGGAATGGGTGAATTTAATAAATCCTCCTAGTGTTATACTATATACAAGACGTGGAAGAATATCCAAATTTATTTTGATGGAAATAAAAATTTCAGAGAACTGCATTATGATACTAAAGAATTTAAATTTGATACTTTTAGGATGTATGAATACGAGAGAATCTCATAGATGAATGGAGGATTGAAAAAATTAATTAATAATATAATTTAATTGGAATAATAAATTAAAAAATTATAGAAATATTAAAATATTCTCAGAGTTTTACTGATAAGTGGAATGGAATATCTACATCTATCGGAAAACCCACTTAGTTATTAGAACTAATGATGAATAAACTGATTGGCACTTTGATGGTGTATGGTGTTGAAATGAAAACTAATGATAAAAATAAAATTTATATCAAAAATAAATGTTTTCACTTAAAACTAAACAATTATATATTATATTCAGGTTCTCTGGATGCATGTAAATAATTATTATATCCTTATAAGATAATTAAAACAATTGCAACCAAATGAAGAGAATAAATAAATAATCCAAATAATATGATTGTAAGGAGAAAAGATAGAAACAGTCTAATTGTTATATGATTATAGATAAAATAAAAGATAATTATTAATAAAAGTAATGAATTACATAGAGACTAACAAGAGTGCTAATTTCAATTCAATTGATGAATCAACTATTAACTTTAATTCTAATTATGAAAATCATATGGATAATTATTTTATTATGTTTCATGAAAACTAGGTATTCACTTCTAACTCTCGAAATTTCAATCTAGTAAAATTTAATTATGATAAAACTAAAAATATATATTTATGCTTCATAGAAAAGTATAATTTTTAAGAAACAAACATAGAAAAATTAGAAAATATTATAGTAATATCTATAATTATAAACAATACATAAAAAATAAATTACATATTTAAAATCTATATGTTTTTTCATCTTTTATTAAAATAATATTAATGAATATTAAAAGATGTTAGTAATTTTGAAAAAAAATAAAGTATACCTATTAAAGGAGAAAACAATTTAAATACAATATATAGGAAAGAAATATAATTCATGAATGAAAACATGGTATTTGTAGTAATGGAGAAAATACAAAATTATTTAAATATTATTTTTCTCCTAGTTTGGAATTAAAAATATTCACTACATTCTAATTTTGTTATTATAAAATTAATGAAAATTATGAAAATGAATAAAATTTTACAAAACCTGATTTTTCATGTACCAGTCATTCATATTATTCATAATAATTAATAACATTAATGAAATAATATCTTCTAAAAACAAATTTGGTTGTATAACACTTCAATTAATAACATTACCAGACCCTAAAGCGTATATGAATTATAATGAACTTTTCTGTAATATATTTATTGAATGAACTGTTGGAATTAATTGTTATATTATTTTATTACTACATAATTATTATAGAAATTTTATATGTATCGATTTTGGTGGAAACTAACTAATGTTGGATCTATTAATCCAGGAATTATTTTATTTCCCTCATAATATTTAATTAAATTTATATAACTATTTAATATTGGGGGACACAAAAATCATATCATATTTATGGTTAAATTATTGAAAATGTTATCAATATATTATTTTATGTGATGCATTAATCATTAATAATTACTGTATACACACTCTCATAAGTTTTATTTAATTTCATATTATGATATTTAACAAAATATATACAATATAAAAATATCTATAGTATTTGATATATATATATATATAAAATATATTTCAAAAGGTTATAATTTATGGGGAGTGAAATTTACATGATCACATTAATTGTACAAAAAAGTATAGGTTCATCTAAATGAATTTTGTTTATTAATTTAATATTTTTTTGTAAAATATTTTTTTTTCAAAATAATATTTTATTTATATTTTATAAATTTATATAACATACTATTTGAAAAAAAAATCTTAATAAAAAACTATATTTCTAAAAATAATATTTTAAATTATTAATATGCATTTTGGCTCAAGAATATGAAACATCTCCTGCAAATTAAAAAAATGAAGCATATCTTCTTACCCATTTAAACCCTATAATGTTGTTCTTAAACCCTCTTAAATTTTTTTTCTTCCATCATTCAAACACCAAAAAACAAATACATTTTATGAAATAGTCCAATTGACATGAATATATTTTGAAAATTAATATCAGAGAATTTTTTTTCAAATGATAAAGAAACTCAATTATTTTTATGATTAGATTGAAGACTAGTCAGTTTAAATTGTTAACAATTATTTTAAAAAATATTTTCGAATTGTTATAAAAATTAGATCTTTTTAGAAACCATAAGTTCCATGTTATAAAATTGTTAAAGATGTAATTCTCTATATAGAGTTTTTCCATGATTAAAATTTGGAATAAAGAAGTTTCGAATCATCATAAAGATAGAAGGGCATCTAGAAAATTGTATAATGTGATGAAAATATATTATATATAAAAATATTATGGTAATATAATTTTATAAAGTATATAGTATTTAATTTTAAGTGGAAATGATATGTAAAATAAGGATACTTAGATGTTAATTTGTTACTATGTTATATCTTGATGAGATAAAAGTGTTGTCACATAATTAGTTCTCATCTTATTTGATGGTTCAAACATATATAGAAGTTAAAATGAGGATATACAATTATTAAAGAGTTATTGACGTCCAGAGTGATAAATTACAATGTTTAGAGAGTATAGATGAACTGTTATACCTTAAAAAATACTAATTATACTTCACCTTTTGTACCTTATACATTAAGAAAGGAAAAAATATATACTTGCCATATGAATTATTATTTTTTCATTTTTTGAGTATAATTTATATTTTATAAATCTATTTAAGTTTAATTGACCTGTCTCATTAGATTATTTTTTAATTTCAAACAAAGGTATAGAAATGTATTTTAAAATTATGGATAAACTCATCATGAGAAATAATTTTCAATGATTTTTTTGGAGTGATAATGATGAAATTTATTTATAATTCCCAACAAAATTCTTTTTAAAGTAAAGAATAAATTTTTATAAATTTATTATTCTGATATTTATAATAGTTTATTTCTTATTTTTTATATTAATAATATCTTTGTGGGAATATTGATAATAAAAAATGGTGATATTGTTCATCATTTGTTGATTCAGCAATTTCGTTAATTTCATTTTGATTTTGATGACCAAAAACTCCAATATTTATTCTAATAATAATGTTATATTAAATAATCAATAGGTTAATAATTACTAGAATAATTATTTATATTTTTTAAACTTATTCAATCTTTTACCCATGGGAGGATATTTTATCTTTCAATGGAAATGAATTCCAGAATTGTATTGTAGGTAATATATAAACACTTTTCATACTCAATGTTTTAAAGAAGTACATATGGGTTGTATAGCCTATATTAGGAATGAATGTATGGATTAAAAACCAATGTTTTGGAAGCAAACCTAAATTTTAGGATCAAATGTATGGTTCATCATCCCACTTTTTTAATCAAATTTATGCTTTCAACCATACTTTTTCGGTTAATCCCTATATAAAAAAACCTTAGGATTGACTTGGACAAATATATAGTTTTGAATTATGGTTTATTTTTGTGTATTCTTCAACTATATCACTAGAAGTAAATATATTTTTATTTAAATCTCATTAACGATAGATTTAAGGGGGAAAACAATAAATTATATCATACATATATTTAACGTATGTTACAACTTTATGTGAATGTTCATAGTTCAAATATTCAAGTTTTACCATGCGATATTTATTGAGATTTTAGGCCTGATGGGATACAACTTTCATGATAAATACTGAGATATTAATACTCAATATATTGACTAAAATTTTCTTCTTTTGGATATTTAAAAGTTTATTGAAAAATTATAGTGCATCATTACCTCTGGATTTTATATTTGGAGACAAAAATATCTTGATTCTTGAATGATTGATCAAAAAATATTGATGATGCTGTATATCATTGTTAATATTTTTTTGTTGTATGAAAAATAACTTATCATATGTTTAATTTGGAGACAAACATGTTTAATCATCTACCAGATGTTTTCTCAAAGGTTTTATAAATAAAACATACTTGATATAGAAGAATTTTTTCAAATGCTATGTTTTATGGAAGATCAGATACAACTATCAGTTTCTACTACAACTCTGTGTTGATGTTATTCAAAATCTAAACAATATTTAATTAATTATTTTTTTGAAATATTTTATCAATGTCAGTAACTAGTGGTGTATCATATTTTCATACTTAGATATGGATATTTTGGTTTCATGTAAAAGAACATGAAGGACTTCTAAAATACTTGACTATAAGGTCTTTATTGCCTACAATTTTTTTTTTATAAATCCTAAGAAAAAGTATTTTTTAGTGAAAATCACCAATCTCACTTAGAATGAATTGGTGGAGTGGACTAGAGAGGTTTTTGTTACCTTGACCACTATACACCGCTGTGTGGTTTCCAATAGTGGTTTTTTCACTTCTTATACTTCTTTAAAAGAGAAAGAAATAAATACTTTAACTACATGAGGGAAGTTTAGTTTCTATCAAGTGTTAAAATAATAAAATTTACCCCCTCTTTTGTCTTCATCAATTCAATTTTAACACAAAATGTTTCACCCTACCATTTTAGTTTCAAAGAATACTATTTCTCATAGCTTTCTAAACATGAAATACTAAACATTAAGTGAATAGAGATTTATTATAAATATAATATTATTTAAATATTACCATTATAACCATGTATTTTAATTGGAGGATATAAATAGATATAAAATTATTTTTAAATATATATAAATGTTTCCTACCCAAATAAAAGTAACTTATTTATGATTAGTAAACAAACACAAATTTTGAATAAAGTCATTTTTTTAAAATATAATTCCATAAAAAGGTTTTATTAATTTCTGTGAGTGACTATTATAATAAAAAGACACAAAATTTAGAAATTTAATTTTATAAAAGGTTATCTTTTTCTAAAATATATTTTCCAAATTATCTTACTAGGATCTTTTTATATTTTTATGAAAAGGATGATTTTTCAATGAATATATAAAAAATTCCAATTTTATAGAAAATTGTATTTTCCATTAAAATATTTAAAACTAATATTTAATTTTTTTATTAATTATCAAATTTTAATATTTAATTATAATTAAAAATAATATAATTAATTTACTTGGAACTAAAATTATTCTAGACTTTTTAATAGAGTCATTTTTATAATTAAATATTTTTTTCTGGAAAACCAATTTTCATTGTGTTGTTCAAGTTAATATTAAAATTAATTTATAAGCCTTTTAGAAATAGAAATTAATTAAATGAATTTTATATTTTTCATCGTGATGTTTAAATTTTTTACATATTACCGTTTATTTTTTTTACTATAAATAGTAATGGTGATAAGTATTTTCACATCATTAAGAATAAACTAAGTGTTAATGGTAAAAAATAACGAGTTAAGGATATAAAAAAATCTCCAAAAAACAAAATTATTTATAATGAAATATTTTTTTTCACAAATACTCATGTAATATAGAAATATATGGAAACTAGGAGAAATTGTTTTGATAATGATTTTAATATTATATTAAGAAAATAATAAATCCAAAATGACACACTCTTTGTTACAATAACTCTAATATTGTTTCATCGGGATAAAAGGTGGATATATTTTAGTTCCTAATTTTTATTTAAATTATTTTCTAATTATTTATATTATGGAAATTTATTTTTCATTTTTATAGATGTAATTATTACTTTAAATGATTATAGAACATAGAAATATTGATTTTTCAGGAGGAATAAAACTGATTTATAGGAATTTAAAACCATACAAGGTATTATTTCATTGATGGTTATGGTGTTCCATGGTTTTTTATAAAATAGGTATTTTTGGACTCCATTTTTACATTTACTTCTATATTTTCTTAGCATTCTTCTCATATTATAATCTAGTAATTGTATTTTCTAGTGCGTCTTGATGAGTGTTGTAAGTGTGTACCTTAACTATAGATGGAATAGCTTAAACCAACCCACTTGATGGGAAGTGGGACCTCCTTCTAGAAAGTGGCCTAAGAATTGATTACACACATTTATTTCATCCAAAATCATTTGTTTGGACTTCATTGGATAACATTTGGGCTATAAAATGTCTTTAATAAATCATTAGTAGCCATAAGCTAGCAGAAAATGGCCATTAGGTAGCTAGTCGAATCACTGGAGGTGGGATCATAATAACATTTTTTTGTTTTCTTACATAAAATAACCAATTTCCTAATTTAACATCATCCTAGAACTTTAAATTGACCAATTATGTATCTCCTAAAATTTGGAACTATCCTTTCCCAACATTTTCTTCCCCATCCTAGATTATTAGTGGATTTATACACTATTCATCCTCATGGTTCAAGATCTTTAAGTCTCTATATCTTCTAAAATGTCATGGATCCTCATATTCCTCATTTTCATATATTTTTTAGACTAATGTATCCATGAGTGTTCATTAGATCCCTGTTTTATATTTGAGAATTTGGATTCTAAATATATCCTTCAAGATTCTTCATGTCACACCTCTATTTGTCTTATCCATTAATCCTTGTGATAGTGTTCATGATTTATTCTAGCAATGTGACCGAATCATTTCCCTTTATAATTGAATATATTATTGATTGTGCATTCATCATTAGATTTTTTTTTCATTGAATGTTTTATCATATATACTGGTTATATTAACGACTGTAATTTTTTTGATCATTTGATAAATAATGAAAAGGCAATTTCTATATGAATTGATGCGGGACACAATTTGAAGGAATATATGATAGTGATTTTAAATTGATATGAGCTATTTAATTTAGGTAAATTAATTCTATTATAATATATATTTATTTGAAAAATTAAGAGAAATGTTAAATTTTATAAGGATTAGTTGCTTTAATCCTTTATGAAATAATTATTTAGAAAATAATATTTATTATACTATTATGATATAAATATGAGTCTATAAATGTGCATTAAATTAATTTAATTTTTATTATTTTTTGGGTAATTTATGGAGACATTATTGGAACCTTAAATTATTTCATAAAAATTGGAAAACTTAAAGGACGTTCCCCATTTCAAGTAACGTCAATGATAAAATATTGAATGAATAAATTTAAATATCCATATTAATGGTTATTAATTGGATTGAAATTAATTTCAATAGATATCAATTATTAATAAGAATGTTCAATTGTTGAATTTTTAGTTTTAAAAATATTAATGAGACTTATTTAATTTTATGTTGTGATATGATATATCATATGAAATTATAATAGAAATGATCACCAATATTTTATTATCTTGGGAATGACTATGTTGCTCTATGGGAATTCTGGGTACACATGTCAACTAGTTTATTATAATTAATTTTCTAGTGTCCATAGGTGTGACTTTTTTCAACCTATGTCATTATCCCAATATATATACTAGTACTGGTTAAGAAATGGTTTTTGGATTGAGATCAACTAATACAATGATAAAATATTAGTGCACACTTTTCATTACCAGTGGCCATATTGAACCTATTCTAGATTGATTTCCATTAGTTACATTAGATTACATGGTGATAGTTTTTGGATTATTTTTCATGATATGATGATTTTAAAAATTATGACATGATATCCAATTTCCTACAGAGTTCCATAAAAAATTTTAAAATAAAATTTATTAGTTATTTGATGTTAGAAAATAATTTGTGGTATAAATTGGAAAATCATTTTTTTAGAAAAGTGTGTTCATTAGAGAACAATAAAATACATGTTTATTTAAATAAAACATGTAAAACCTATTTTTTATCCTTACATTCAAATCTATATGTTGCAGATTCTATTTTAAATATTTAGGATTTTGGCCAGTGGGTGGTGAAATACTGGGATTTTAGATCCTATAAATATATATTAGAGGTTTAGAAATATTTCAACAATATATTGATACTATTATGTTGGGTTTATGAATTTAGTATAGGGGCTGTGGAATTGCCTCATTTTAACATGGATATATTGGAATTTGGGTATCTTTATTCATATTATCATATTATATCAGCCATTGGACTTAAAATATAGTCGGTTGTATATTCATCTATTGGATATTTTAGATTATGCTTGTTGGGGTTTGCATTCTAAAGTTATTCTATTTATTTATGTGTTTTTATGTAAAATAATACCCATTTTATTCTAATTGATACCTAGGTTATTTTTTCGATCCCATAAGGATCAAGAAATCCATTCAAGCCAATGTCATATAGATTCGAGTGTTGCATCAGATGGTATTAGGGTTCGGTCTATTACAAATTGTGTCTAAGGATGTTTTGATTTTTTGTTATGATATTTATAGTTGACTATAGTATATATTTTCACATTCCTATTAGTCATTCATGGGATTGTTCTTAATCACCACATATCCAAGATGATTTCTGGGTTACCATGATTATCTAGGATGTGAATTTATTGATTTCAAGACGAGGCCTAGAATTTTCTTGAGAAATTTTGGGCTTTATTTTAATGTTGAATTATTTTCAAGGGAGTCCACTTTCTATTTTGAATTTCTCTACATTATGTAGTTGGTTTTTTTGGGTAATTAATATGGTTTATACTTTCTATTCATGAATTAGAAAATAGTTCATAGACCATGCTGTAAGATTTGGATGACTACCCATAGACATCAAATGATTGGGGCATGGTATCCCATACCATGTAACCAATCCATGTATAGTTGGAAATTATTTGGATACAAATATTTTATTACATCAGTTGGTGTAATTTTCTTATCATCCATTAATTTTGGTCTTTGTTAATTTTTTAAACATCCACTACAATAATTTTTGGTGGTCTTGTTTTGTTTAAGTGATATTTTTAAAAACAAGACAATGGTTCGTTCTAAAAGTGTTAGGAATTTATTAGAGTTTTTAAAAAAATTCTTAAAATTTAATATTTTCCTGTTTTTTTATTGTCTCTGGGATATTATTAACATAAATTGATGAATGATTTTTGTAAAAATTGATCAGAGTATTTTTTTCGTTAATTGTTCTCTTGTACTATTATTTAAGATTAATTGGAATTGTTTAATGTATTATGTTTTTGGTTATCAAAATAATTCAACTATAAGAAATTTTTATCTAAATATTTTCATTTTAGTATATAAGTCGATTCAAGGGATTATCTTTTATTTGAAATGTATTTTTCCAAATCCGTTTATAGTTAAAGAGATTGTTTTTCATCAATCACTATATTATAGACTTTGGTTTGACAGTTTTAATTTTTTCCTGTATTGGATTTTGAATTTTTTTATAAAGATATGTTAATATCATGTTTTTTATAATATATTGTGATAAATTAATCCCATCATTTTTGGAGGGTATAAATATTCATATATATTATTATACCCCTTTGGGAATTTAATGGACTCTTCGGTTGATCATAATTCTTTTAGAATAGTAGTTAATTCAACTATTGACTCAATTCCCTATATCCTTCCTTCCATACAACAACTTGAGAATTATGTCCTTGGGTTCCAAAGTTTGAGTCCTGGACCCTTACTTGGAAAATGGGGTTATCAATAGTTATTTACATCATAGATTATGATTTCATAGATATTTAAAAAATCTGAGCTTCCAAAATCCCTCATTATTTTGTTCGTAACATTAATGCATAAGAGTCTGAGATGAATATTTTGTAAGTATTTTACTTATGATAATCTAGAGAATGAACATTCTTGGTCTGGATTTAATTAATGTTTAATTAATTATTTAATTCTTGATTTAGTGATGGTGTCAAAGGATATATAATTTTTTAGCCTCTAGTTATGAGATACAACAATTTGGCAATACAACCTTTATTATATGGATTTCTTATCCAATCATACAAATATAGACAAAAAAGACTATCTTATGATGGGGTATTTTTGGGATTTTATTTTTCAAACTCTTTCTTAATCATTCATCCTTGTTTATAATTAACCTTGATATCATAGATAAATTGAACATATTTATAGATTAAAATCCGGTAAATTTTAGAAACTCATTCCCTGGTAGGATAACAGATTAGTGTTTTTGGATCATAGAAACATGAATTTTAAATTACATGAATTATATTCAACATATCCCACAAATATTTTCACAAATAGTACTATAATATGATTACCCTATCTAAACATTTCTGTATAACTTGGGGAATGAAACATAATAAAGGGTGAGCTAGAATAATCAGTAAAATAAATCATATGGGATATAAATGTACAACCATATAAAATAAGAAGATAATAATAATGAAATGTGATTATAAAAATTACTAGTGAGGTTCATACTCAACCTTTCATACATTATATAATGATTCATGGCATAAAAATTTATCAATTCAGAAAAAATGGGTAAAAATAGTGAGAAATTAATTTAAATCAATCATAAAAATTAATATCATTTCAAAAAAGATTTCCACTATCATAAATATAAATAATCATTGAAGATGTAATATTTAACCACAAATACCACCAATATAGTGGATTTGGACATATAAACTTTTTCCAATTAGAGATTAGGATGAACTTATTTCCCCTTGTGGATCAAGAATCGCCTGCTTCCCATAATGGATCAATCTCATTAGCTTGTTTCCCATTATTAGATCATGAGATATAAATCTTTAACCAATTATTTGGATGGATATATAATTACTAAACATCTCATAATAAAAACCATAATCATGTGTCCCATAATATCATAAAACATTAATCATATAATTGAATCATAACCCATGTAAGGAAAAAATGATTCATAACAATTTTATCATTTCACCTTAACATAAAACATGAAAAATAAATGGGTTTCATAAACACCAAATTAGATTTAATATTTACCAGCCAAAGAAATAAAAATGATGTTACCATAAATTTTATACCATGTAAAGTATAAATGACATCAAAATATGTAATAATAGATAGAAAATTATTTTGAAAAAAATTTGGAACATTTAATAAGTTAAAGTAAAATTAAAAAACAATCATACTTTCCAAACTAAAAATTCATAAAATATTTCATATTTCAATTTCATTTAAAAGTAACCTCAACATATTATAAGAGAAGATTTAAGAATCATTTAAAACATTTATTGTGGAAAATAACTTTTCATTAATAATAATTATTTAAATATTTAAATTCTTAATTTTTTTTACAATAATTTTAATAGAAAAGGAATATTTATCAATTTAATGTAATTTATAAATAATTAAGGGGGCATTCCTATAATAAACACTATACAAATAAAAAATATTCCATTCATATTTCCAATAAAATCTTGACCACCCTTGTTTTGAAAAAAATAATATACCAATAAGAAAAGTTATAAAAATTTAAAAAATTTATAAAATTATTTTAAACTATTCTAGTGGAACATTAAAAAATTTATGAAATAATATTTAGAAAACCAAGATATAAATGAAAAAAGAGTTTTCATTCCAAAATAGAAATACGGTGGGATTTATTTGAAAAATGAATTTTTGGAATCTTTAGTTTATAAAGAGAGAACAATAAAGGGATAAATCATATTCTCAATAAGTAACATTTTTTTAATAAAATTTATGAGTTTCATGGGATATGGGCTATAATATTTCATCCTTGGATGCATACACATAAACAATACTGACGAACAATGAGATAATAACATCAAACGATTATCAATTTTTAATGTCTAGTATCATAGGCCCCATAAAATAATAACATCAAATTAAACAACTAATATAATTAAATTAATTAAATTCATGATATAACATTTCACATTGGAAGAACATACAATTAATAAAAGAAGATAAGTCCATAACTCGATAAGTGTCTCAAAGTAGATTTTTTTTAAAAAAACCTTAAACGCTTTGTAAAATTTTGAAACCATCAACAAAATGAGACACATATAATAAAATGGATATGCAAATACCCTTTATTTTCATTATAATAATCAAAAAATTAAGTCATTGGAATTATACAGATCCCATTAAAGAAACACATTGAGAAATAAATTTCTTACTATAAGTCTGAAATTCTTACATACATGTTCAAACCTATAGTCAAATAAAAATATTATAATTAATATTTATTAATAATTTTTTAAATATATCATAACATAGTATTTTTAATTAAGGTATTGTATTTCCATTTGATTAACAATTCAATGTTCAAATCACATTTCAGGTAATAACTATATTTTTCATATATGTTTTGATTTATTATTTTTGGTATTGTAACTTTGATAATGGTCGCATAATCTAATGAATGTAAAACATAATATTGAAATAATATTTATATTTTGTATATAAGTATTTATTTTAATCCAAAATGGTTATATATTGAAAGCAAAATACACCATTCCAGGACATAGTAGGCTCTACTTATTCATGAATGTAGTTTGCGTTTTCTCGATAGATGAAAAAGAATTCTAAATAATTTATCACATTTAAATAATAATTTAATGTGATATATGTAAAATATATTCATTAAATTCAATCTAATTACCTTCTATTTAATCTGTTAGTGAAAAGAGAATCACATTGATTCACCAGGAAATACCCTTCTCTATGCACGATCGACATTGTACATCCGAATAATGTAAATAAGAATTTATATGTGATATCATAATTCCATAAGTATATATATCTTACAAAAAACAAATATACATTTATTTAATCTATTATTATTACCATCCAAATAAAAATTTAATGAAAAAATCATCTCATCGGTCCGTGAGGCGGCACTCCACCATACACCCATGCAACATTATTGTTTTCCAATACGGTGTAATGTAAGAATGTATTTTTGGAATTATAATTATAGAGGTATAATAATAATATTATATATATAATCTATAAACATTAAATCTAGAATTATATCTAATCATGAGAAGAGTTGATGGAAAAAAATAACAAAGGTCCGTCATGTAGAAGTCCAGTCTACACAAGAATGATGACATTGTATCTTTCATGACCCATCCTAGAGGGGCCAGTGCTGTGAAAACTCCATGTCATACTATAATGGGACATGGGCTAGTGACTAGCACCGAGTTTGAATATCCCAAAAATGGTAGGAATTAACCTATGTACGTATAAAAATACACACATATACAATCCACAAAATGTTGAAATGTAAAAACACTTTGAAAACAATGCATGCATATGATTGGAATCTCACAATAGAGTACTATAGTTAAAGTACATTAAAGTAAAATGGGAAAGAATTAAATACCACCAAAAGACTCTATAACAAATGTCCAAAATCTAGGAAATGTGCCACTGGGGATGCTATATGAAGCCATAATAAAACACCTCAGTCTATTCAGTCTCGATTAGCACCATATGGTCTTGGTCAACCTAGGACCCCATCGAATGGTCGATCATCCACACAAGACACGACACATGCGGGAAAATCCTACATAGGGGTGAGTATAAAAATATCTATTAGGACACCCCTAAAACACAATGTAATGAAATAAAATAATACCACAAAGGAATACCACAAAGAAAATCCACGAAGCAATACTACATAGAAAAGGACAGTCAGATCCAAAAAGGTGTATGTCTATAAAACATGTAGCAAGAATATCCAGATATACTGAATACAGTACAAACAGTATAGAGGTATGCCACAACCAATTAATATTCATAGGATTCTTCTTGAACCATGCTCATTTTCGAAGAACTCAATCCTCGAGCCACGACATCATCAGAGACACAAAAGAAGAGTTCTAACTCGTTTTGGAACTGAACAAATGAGAATGTATTAGTCAAGGAAGACTATGAATAATATAGTTGTTGTCACACCCATAAATGATTGGGGGACACTACAGATCATGACTAGAGATGACTGAGGGATACCAAGAACCCAATATGGATAAACTCTCTACGTAGGGGATCATACCCAGAACAAGTTGGGGTATGCCAAAGATTATGCTAAGACTCAATGGGGAGATACCATGTACCCAACGATGTATCTTACTAGATAAGGAACCAATTCTATCCCCTTAGATGTTACACCGATTCCACAACTCCACTATGGGTTACTAATGCTCACACACTAGTCTCATGGAGGGATACCCGACTATATCAGAGACTCGACCTATAGTAGGGATTATAATACAATGATGTGGACATCATACTATTCCGAACCATTAAGAAAAATACCAAGGGAAACAATATATTCCTATACTGGTCCAATTTAAAATCTCACCACCGTTCGAAAAATGAAATTCTCTTTAATAATGTCCAAATTTTTCATACGACTCATCAAGTGGACGTACTATTTAAAAGTTGTGGAATATCAAAATTTTAAAAGGAAGTACTTAGGCATATGGAAAGACCCTAGAGGATGACCTTCATGGTCGAACTGCCCCAACATTCAAGGGTATGTGTGTTATCATGTGTTTTAATCAACCCTCACGGAATACCATGGCCCATCTCTAACCTGATTTTCCAAAGTATCACCTGGGTCTAACTCTCTCTGCCTAGACCGCACGAGCCCATTTGAACTGGATGGATCCACTTTGGCATGGTGTGCCATGCCTAACTCAGTTCTCCCCCCAATGCCCGACCTGCTTGTGCTTGGGCTACCTAGGCCGAAATATGTATCCCTCTTGGCCATGTCTGTGACCTTTGATCCACACAGCTGTTGGTTGCATCTCACATGACCGCTTCCACAATCCACTCCCTCCAACTCTACTAGCTCCCACTAAGCCGTCCTCTGTGCTCCATGCCACTTACATCATCACTTCAGATCACCTCCCCTGATCATCGCCACCATGGGCATCCAACACTGCCACTTCTCCTCACCAAACCTCTGTTCCAAACCCACATTGTTGGTCCCACGCATTGACCACCAAGCCACTTGTGATGACCATAATTTCAAAAGGTCATAGATCTAGGATCCTCGAGTTCTGATCAACACATACCCTGTCTTTATTTTCAGTTTTCCTCCAATCTAGATGTCTCATCACCTTCATAGCCTCCCAAAAGACAATCCATGACTAATGTTATCCAATGGAGAAGAATGAAAAGAATTATGGGAATTAAAATAACAATGAAAACCATAAGGAACTAACAATGAACATTATTTAGTTTGACCTCAGTCTATTTCAGTTATAATTATGAATGAAGTAACAAATCAAGAAAACTCCCATAATAAATCCTGCAATTATAAACCATACTACAATGATGGAACCATAGATCAATATATTCATAGATTGACCTATATTCATCAAGAAAATCAATAATTGGTAAACCACAAAGAAAAACCCACCCTGACTTGATTTTGATCGGTCGCTGATGATGAATGGGAACCACATATTCATCAATCCTTGATTCATAAAATCCGGGGGTGTCATTCGATCGATGTGTCATCATTCTCCAATGGGTTCTCCATAGGATATTTCTCCACATCTCTAGTGGAATATCACTTTTATGAGGATAACCCTAAATTTCTCAAATTTTATTATTAAAAAGGGACATCATTGAATCAAAAATGATATTTTTTATAAAATTAATTTATTTACTGTTATTCCCACCACGAATATTTCTACATATCACCCACACCGACAAATGTTATGTCATGCATAGTGTAATGTCCATACTCTAAACTCAAAAGTTCCCTTGTACTTCAGATCTAGGAAACTATTAAATAGTTATTCATATTTTTAGGAAAACATCACACATGTGGTATTAAATGTATAATATTTTTCAATCAATTGTTCAAAGAAATACGGTCCTTAGAATCACATTCCATCCTAGAACCTAGTCTCTAAATCATTACATCTATGTTTGAAAAATAGAATATTAGAAAATCCATGACCATACATTCTAACTTTCATGGGGATTTATGTCCCTAAATGAATAACCAAGGTCTACTCAAATATATGAGGGTACTGAGAATTAATATAAGACTACAGATCCGATGTTCTCTCTTGGATATTCCAATTCTCCAACTAGGAACACAACAAAAGAATCATCCACCCATGAAGAATCCTCTCCTATTAGTCCTCAATCTCCAGCAGGTACTCTATTAAAGTCACCCCATCATTGTTGACTATCAATCCCTAGTTGATGATGTGAGATTGTTCACGCACATACCTCCTCACCTAAGACATGGGAACCAGTCCTATACCTAATCTAAATTCTGTTGTAGAGCCATATTGTATGCCACCTCTCTAAATATAAGTAGTATCTAGAAAGGGATGGCGAACCTCAGAGATATCATTACTCCCTAGTAAAATCATCCTAAACCCCGGGGAGGTGAAATATTAATGAAAACATAGTCTTATTCGATGAATTCCAAAGGCCTCCGTCACCTATTAGCATAAGAATTAAGAAATCTTTGTGTTGTCATAATCTTCTCTTGGATGATCTTCACATTCTCCGTAGTAGCTCACACCAACTTTGGGCCCATGAGGGCTGACTCTCATGGGTTATTCAAGTAAAAGATTGGCCTATGTGGTCACCTATACGAGGCATTAAATGGAATCATATGAATGGTGGAATAGTTGTTTTTGTTGTATGAAAAAATCACTAGTGGTAGGTGATCCTACAAACTACATCCATGATATAACATGCACCCTCATGGAAAGTCCTCCATAACATGAATTTTCCACTTATTCTGGCGATTTGTTTGTATGTGAAACATTATACTCAAGCATAAACAGGTTTGAATATCACCAACAATCCATTCCACAAATAGGATGTAAATAGGGAATGAAGATCTAAAACAATCATTAATGGAATTCCATGTACTCAAAGTATCTCATACATGTAGAGGCATACCAATCCCTCTATTGAACTCTACTATTGGATATCTAGGAAGTGGGATGACATGGTGAGTGGTTAAATTATCACCCAGATGGCATCCTGTCCCATGGACATATGTAGTGAAACCATCATGAAGTCCATTGGTATCCCTTACCACTTTAATTCCATCATCTCAATGGGTTGAGATAAACCCACTAGAACCATGTGCTCATCCTTCACTTACTGAGATGTGATGCATCAAGAGACAAACAATGAAACTCCCTTCTCCATAACCAACCACCATAACTGATGATGGTGACCTTGGTACATCATTTACACACCTGGATGTACCCCCGAAGGCAATGTGTGGATTTCCCTTATAACCTCCTCCCGTAATTCTGCTAGCAGTACTGTTCACCCTCTAAAAATATTGACATGTTCCCCAACATTCTAATATCCATTATGATCAAGACCTATAGGAAAATGGGAGTGTAAGGTATCACAATCATCCCAAGCTTGGACTCTTCATGATCTATAAGAGTTTTGGGTTGACAACAGTCGACTGGAAGTATGCTAATACATATCCATCCTTAAAGGATATCTTTAATGAGGTCAACTACTATGATACCTTGCTCTGCAACTAAAAACTAGATCTTTATTTGAGATAGTCCGCCACCATGTTTCACATCCTTGGATTATAGAAAATCTCAGTTTTATAGTCCGGGAGAAACACTATACATCACCTATTTCAAAAGATCATAACCTTTTGAGAGAATATATACTTGATACTCTTCTTATCATTTTAGATAATAAACTTCACAACCATCAAGAAGTGTCAGCACATCTTCAATGAAAGTAATACCACTCCTCAATCAAGATCATAGTGGACATATTTTTACTAATTCAATATCAACTAGCACGAATCATAGGTAATCAGAACATGCCTCTACACCAGGACACAACCAGGCCCAGTCCCAAATCCATCATAAAATACCACATACTCAATACCGTCCTCCGATTACTCCAGGATGGGGGTTCTTGTCAACTACTACCTAAGCTCTAATAAGAAACGATGACACTTCCATTTCTACATGAAAGACATCCCCTTTTTCTGTTAAAGTGGTCAAGGGTATTGCAACTCTAGATAAGTTAGTTATAAACCTTAAATATTATCTAGCCAACACAGGAAAACACCCTATCTTGGTAAAACTATTGGGTGGATTCAAAGAAATAATTACCTCATCCTTGGAAAGATCAACTGCAAATTTAACCACTAAGATGATGTGTCCTAGAATATGGACCTCTCGAATAAATAACAGACACTTTGTGTGTTTCCCTCAAATATGTTTCTCTCGGAGTGTGTTCAGGACCATCCTCAAGAGTATTCAGTGATCATCCTTGGATAATGAGTACCCTAGGATGCCATAAATGAAGGCTAAAAGGTAACAGTTTAAGTAAGGCTGAATGATCCAGTTCATGAGTCTCATGAACACTAATGGGGTGTTCGTAAAACTAAAAAACATTAATGTGCACTCACAATTATCACAACAACATCTGAAGTCCATCTTCATTATATTCTCATACCGTACTCGCAACTGATGATAACCTGACTTGAGGTCGATCTTTGGGAACCATCACATCCCATTCAATAGATCAAATAGTTCATCGATCCTTGATAGTGGAAACATTTTCTTCACAGTCTCTGGGTTTAAGTTTTGATAATCCATAAATAACCTTACGCTCTAATGTTCCTTCTTGGAAAACCAAATTGGGGCTACCCAGGGTAAAACAATAGGTCTCACGAAGCCTTTCCTTTAATTATCCTGCAACTATTCCCTCAGATCAAAAATATCTATGAGATCCATCCAATATGTGGGTGTAGATATTATGAACGTATCAGGGTGTAGATCATTGTAGAATTCCATATTTCAATGGAGAGTTAAACCTGGAACATAATTGGAAAGACATCCTCATACTCCGCCACCACTGCCCGAAACTGAGGACTCATATCATCTTATGCATTGAGGGAGAGACTATACAACTAACGAGTAATTAGCTACACCCTCATATTTATGAGTCTATCCTATGATTCTGGTGTATCCTTTTCCACAAAAAAGGAAAACATGGTTCCATCGCTACATACACACCACTCTCTACACCTAAAATAGTCAATATGAATATGGAATCTTGATACACGGTCAATATTAAGGATGATGTTGTAAGGCCTTGACGCCCCTACCAAGAGATACCAACTAACACACTCATGTCTATGATTTACGAAGCATTTTCAGAACCAGTGTGTGATCATCAAATATCCTCTCGTAGGAGTCTATAAGAGTAAGGGTCGAGTAAACGGTTCTACAAGAATCTCTGAGTCTCAAATAAGGTTTGTTGAAAGAAAGTATTGACTAGAAACTAAATCTATAAAATATAAAGATAAATAGGAAAAGATATAGATCATACCTGCATCATCCCTAGTGCACTGGGGTTATAAAAATCAATTTCCTCCAGCTGGCCTCATCCCTAACCACTAGCTCTCTATGCCTATCATGGACCACTTGGGGGTTGTGGGAATAATAGGTTGAAAATATGAAATCCTCCCACTACCTGGTATGCCCCTCTACCACACCCACCACCCTATAGACAACCCAAATAATATATCTGACTCTACATCAGTGGTCCCTTGATCTTCTCTCGATCAACTATACAATGGGTCAAGAAATCATGTGCCTGATGTCCCCTGCCACCGCATGAGTTACACCTTCTGTCCCTGGGCTGACTCGAGATACCCTAGGATCCCAAAACTAGTGAGATCGAGTCATGTGATCATCCCATAAATCATCATAACAACTATTATCCCTATTAGAATCATCAATTGTCTACTACTGATGTCCTAGATACATGTTTTCCACTCCTAGCTCCCACTACTGGTGTATGATTCATGAGAAAACTCTCTATTTTTAGGGAATAATGATGTATCGTAGTAAAAACATAAATTCTAAGGGATACCATTGAAGCCATGATTTCTAGTGGTAATACCTATTTAATGTTCTAATACATGAAGTATCAGGCTCGTACCATTTCCATGGAGTAGCATGAAGGATTAGTAAACCACACTGAATACTCCACTATGGTCACACTTCCTAACTACAGATACTGAAGCTCCTGTATTCATACCAACCACAACATGTCTAGATAGAAATCCTCTTGGATGTGACTCTCCAAATATGTCTAGGGGATATCTATGTCATCCTGAGACTCTATCAACATGTTCCACCATTACCCAATAGAGCCCTAAAGAAGCCTCACTATGAGGACTTCCATCTAGTCGACATGCATCCTCATAAAGAAAAAAAAACAAGGGTGACTACCTCTATCCAATCCTCAGCCAACCGGGGGTCTGGATCACCACTAAAAATAGGAGGTCACTACAAATAAAACACATAAAATTCACTCATCTTGCATGCATCCTCATCTAGAAGTGCTGGTAGTAGATTATTCTTGATGTGTTCTAGTATAGATGGTAAACCACCAAGAGTTTATATCTCAGGTATATTCCCCTCTACCGATGCCTCATATTTAGACGATTCATCCTCATGATAATGAATTGGAATCATGGCTTGTTATTATTGTTGAGTAATCCTAAAATAAAACAAGATATATCACATTCAATAGAGTATATCTATAGAGATAACTCAAGAAGGAAATGGAAAACACAACCATTCTTATATGATTCATGTACCATTTTTTTTTCCACAATAATTGTATTCATGTATCAAGTTAAAAATATGGTAATTAGAGTATTGGTGTATGTATATATCAACCAATACACAAACAGTAGGGTCCCTGACATAAAATTTAACACAAAACAATTAAAAATATTTCTCCAAAACAACCTCATTGACTCCCTGTACTAATGTAGAACCGACCTCCTCTGACACCACTCTATCATGACCCATCCTAGAGTGGACCAAGTCATAATAACACCAAGACCACCTCTAATAGTCTAGGGGCTACTGACAATCACCATATAGGCATTTCCCAAAAATGGGAGGCATTATCCTATGTACCTATACATACATACATGTATCAGAGGCAGAAAATGATGAAATGTCAAAAATAAGAAAAAAATGTATTCATACCACTAAGATCTCACATTAGAGTACAACAGTAAAAGTACAGTAAATTAAACATGACTAGAATACAATCCCACCAAAAAGATCATGCATCCACAGGTCCAACCTATAAGAAACGATGTACTGGAACTACTGCATGAAGCTATAGGAACACATCTCGGTCTATCTGGTCTCAATAAGCACTGTTTTGTCCTTGTACACCATGGACACCATGAAAAGGTAAATCTTTTTCACAAGAAAGGACATGTGTGGAAAAATTACCTTCATGGGTGAGTATAGAAATACCTGGTAAGAAACCCTGAAACCACAAAATAATTCCACTAAATAGTAAGAAAAATTAATATGATAAATTCATGCCACAATGTAACACCACAAAAGAATTTATTGTTTGCTCCACAAAGGTATATGTTTACAAAAAATGTAGCTATAATATATAGATATACTAAATTAAAGACAACTAGTATAAATGTAAGACAAAACCAATTACTAGTCATAAGCTTTTTCTTGAAGCACATTCGTTTCGGTAGAATTCACTCCTTGATTCATGAAAACATTAGTGACACCCATGAAGATGTCGAGCTCATTTAGCCCCCTCACAAACGAGAAAATATTGTTCATGTATGAATATGATATACAGAGTGGGGGTCATTCCTAGAACTGACCAGGGGACAACACATATCATGCACAAAACTAATTAGGGATACCACATACCAAATATGGATCAACTTTCTATATTAGGGATCACACCCAAAATAGACCAAGTGGTGCCACAGATCACACCCAAACTAATTAGTTCATACCACATACTCACTGAAGCGGCCTTCAAGATGGAGGACCAACACCCTACAATCAGAGGTAATGTAGTTTCGAAAACTCCACTAGGGTTGATAGAGAATCATGCTTCAGTCTCAAGGAGAGATACTAGACTCTATTTAAGGCTCGACCTCTAGAGGGTATTACAGTCCAATGATGTGGACGTAGTACCATACTGAACCCTTGAATAATGGACCAAGGGACACACTGCCATACTATACTGGTCCAAAATAAATAATAATTACTCCTCCCAAAATAATTTTCTCATAGATAATGTCCCAAAAACATAGACATATCATAAAAAAATGTACCATTTTATTGTTATATTAGTTTGAAATTTCTGAAGAGGGGTGACTCGGCTTATAGACTAACTGAATGGTCGACCGCCTCCCCAAGATGCCATGACCACAAAAAATCTGGATTTACCTTGGCTCATGGTCGACCACCATGGTCATCCCTAGATCAACTCTAGCCTGATCATCGTGAGACCAACCCGAGTCCAACTGGATCAGCACAGTTGGCCTAACCAATGCCACCTAGGCCCAGCCCTCTCCCCCCAGTCTAGCCTGCTCATGTGCAGGCCTTTTGTGCTTCACACGTGGGCCTCCTAGGAAGCTACACTTGGACCTCATATCAAGGTCTATTGTCTACTCCCACCAAATCCATTGGCTACCCCACAACTACCTATCATGCTATATGCCACCGACGCCGCCACCTAAAATTTCCACTACCTCCGATCGTCATCACCCTGGGCTGCTGATGCCACCACCTTGCCTCGCCGGACCACCGAATCATACCCACAGTTGTGGTACCTTCTACGGACCACCGATTCACCTTTGATTTTTAGAATTTGAAACAGTCAAAGATCATAGATTCTCCAGTCTTGATATATTCATAACCGGTCTATGTTGTCAATTTTACTCCAATCCAGGGGTGTGCTTTTAGAGCCACCAGGTAAGTCGATGTGTGACCATGTCCATATAACAAAGAATGTCTCCAAGGATGGAAAAAAGGATAAAATAACAAAGGAAACCCTGAGGAATTAACCATAGATATTTTTCAGAATTTTCTCAATCCATTTCAATTAGAATGAAGAATGAAAAAACAAATCATGAAAACTCTGAAAAAAAATCCTGTAATTATAAACCAGCCTGCAATGATTGAATCTTGGATGAATCTATTCATTGATAACTATAATTCATCATAAAAATGAAATAACGAGGGAACTACAATGAACTAACCACCCTACATCGAATTGGATTAGTTATTGATGGGTAATAGTCACTGCATCATCGTTGATCCTCAATTCACCGAATCCAAGGGGAATCATTTGATCAATCTGTCATCGTTCACCAACGGTTTATCTATAGGTTCGTACTCCACATCTCCAAGGAAATTTTATGATTAGGTTTCTGACACTATATTTATGAAAAAGAATTATTTAAAAGATAAATTTATTCATCAAGAAAATAATATTTATAAGATTATTTTATTTATGGTTACGTCATCCAAGACTTTTTCTATAGTTGATCTGCATCCACAAAAGCTATGTCACTCATAGGATAAAGTATCTTTTCTAAGCTCAATTGTACCCTCATATTTCAGATTTGGGAACCCATTTAATAGTTATTGCTCATTTTTATTAAATTTTTTCTTGTACGATATAAAAAAATTAATATTTTTTAAAAAAAAATTCAGGAAAACCATCCCTCTAAATCACATGTTGTCTCAAAACATGGTATCAAATTCCATACATATAATTTCTAAAAATAAATCATGGGATAATCCAATAATTTATAGTGTTCGATACAATGAAATAATTTAAGGATTTAGGTTATGAAATAAACATGACAAAAACATAGATATAGGAGATATTGGATGTAATAATGTATTGAATTTTTAAAATAAAAATTGATTTGGATGAATAAATAAAACAAAAACAGATGTTTATAAAGTTTTCCTCTATTTTGAAAAGCCTGTATAGGATTACTCTTTAATCTATAGTATAATAGATTCATAACCAAATTAAATAATATATATTGAGGGAAGAGAATTAAGGAATGGGTTATGGTTGTAATTTTAGGAACATAAGGGTTTTGTAGGTGTTAAGTTGAGAGGAGAGTGGTGGGATTTAAAAAATGTAGGAGAGGCCAAACTTGAAATTTTTGAAAGGAAAAAGTTGTAACCAAATTTTTTTATGAAACTATTCGTAAAAATGGACTATTAGATATCCTAAAATATATATGGTCGAACTATTTCCATATAATGGGTGTTTGAAAAGTTTATATTTCATTCTACTAATTATCATTTTAGTTTAACCCATGGAAAACCTATTTTCACCTTAACTGTAATAACTAATTTCCACTAAATTATAGTTATTAGAATTGTAATAAATTAATTTTAAATTATTAGAAAATAAAAAATAATATTAATATAAATAAGGGAAACTAATTTCAAATTAACTTCACATGTGTAATAATCTAATTTAAAATTTAATTCTCAATAGTGAGTAGAAATCAGTTTCTCATAGTGAAAAAGTTCAAAACATTAAAAGTTTCATATTTTAAAATTAAATATGAAATTGATTATAAGGTAAAAAATTAGATTAATAAATATATAAATTTACACACATTAAATTTAAAAAAACTAAAAGAAACAAAAGCTGGTATATTCCTTGAATGATAATGATATTTTTTTCATAAAAAACAGCATTTTCACTATACATTGTAAAAAATTTCTTTTAAAAAAATTTTAAAAATTCAATCCAAGATAATTTATATTTCATTTTTTCAACAGCGATGATAAATTTTAAAATTAAATTTTATGAAAGAGTAAAAATTTATTCTAATATAAGTGTGAAAAAGGAGGCAAAATCATTTAGAGAAAAATATAGTTATTAAGATTTTAATTCGATTTATCATGTCTCATTATTAAAAAACACATAAGATGAATGTTAAATATTTGGTTGATTATATAATATAATAATTTCATTAATATCATTCTTAAAAGGTTATTTTTTATTTTATTAATATAAAACACATTTCTGTGTATAGAAATAATTTTATCAAGAAAATAATTTTTATTATCATGAGATGTTTTATATTTTCATTTCTAGGTAACTGGTAACTAATAAATTAATTTTATATCCATGTTTAATCCATTTATTTTAAAAATATATTCAATCCTATCAGTACTCAACATTCTAATGGAAATGTGATAAATATCTTATTAAATAGAAATAATTTTATTGCATGAATGACTTTGTTAAAACTACATGCATTATATAATGCAATCAACACTAAGTGTTTCATGTAACACGTTATAAAATCAGTGTCTTATGTTACAAATTATACTATCTTTTTTTCATGAAATAAAAAATATAATAAAGATTATATTATTATAAAAAATTGTTTCACTAATTATCAGGGTGCTACACTCAACACCCCTTAAATAAATTATGTCCTTAGAATTTAATCTTCTTCCTTATAAACAAGGGTTTTACAATTGAAAATTATTTTGTGGTAAACCCTTATAATAAAAAGGTTTAATATAACATAATCTTGTAAATAGATAATGGGATTTATGAATTTCATCAAGAATAAAAAATAATAGGTTTCGAAATTGGATAACATATGTGGTCAGTGAATATTTATAAGTGATGGATAAAGCGTGACATATTAATAATGATTGAGAGTGAAATAGATATATGACCACATGAATTTGAAAGATCATGTGAAAATCAAGAACAAAAAACCCCTAAATAATAGAGGTGTTAAAGAGGTCATTCATATCATCTAAAATGCTGTTAATAATAAAACCAAATTATTTCATGATCCTTTTTGTAATGTTGGGGAGTTATAAAAATAAAATAAAATTACTTTATTTCATTCCATTTTTATGTATAATATTATCATTTGGTTATTCCTTAATCTATTTATACTTTATCTACTTCTCTGATATATGAATTAGTCATGTCTATGGAACTAAAGGAAAATAATATCTATAAAATAATGATAATTCATTCCATCTATATCTAGTTATCATAAAAAACTCGATGGTTATAACACGTTATGCATAAATCAATGTTTTTTGAAATAATGAATTAATCAATAAAACCACATCCAAATTTCATCTTAAACCATTCTATAAATGGGAAACATTATGAACTTCCCCAAATACAAAATTTATAAATAATTTTACTATATTTATCAAAATAAACATAACATTAATTCACAAAATATCATATTATATATCATAATGTCAAATACCAAAAATAGAAATACATTGAAAATATATTCTACTAAAACATGGTAATAATCCAAATTACAATAAAAACCATATTAAAAAAATACATGGTATAAAAATTTAACTATTTAACATTAAATTAATTATTGTCAAATATAATCTATATATCCATTTTCTAAAAGTTCATCAATTATTACACTAAAAACATTTTAATCAAATAAATAATAATATCCAAGGTAATCAGTAGTATCCAATTTACATTTTATTTGTAATTCATCCCTTTATCCAAATCAAACACCATTTTCTCAATATCAGGAACCTATCAAGTGTTATATTCCCATAATATTTTTTACCATAAAACATAACCCTATAATTAGATATATATTTTTGTTCATCATAACCATTCATCATATTATTATATATCTTTATAAAAATATATAATTATTAGTCTTTATATATTTCTTAATTATTGAATTACTATAAATAAATACTTCAATCATTATACTTCCTTATCAAATCATTAACTATTATTCGTCATCTTATTCATTAAAACCTCATTTCCTTTATATATCATTTTTACTCTCTTCGCAATCAATAAGTAACCCTTACTTGTACCACCTTACCAATCCTATTCTTGAGATTTCCAATTAGGACATCAATTTATATAATACACATATATTCTATATTTCTTTTATTCAACCATAGGTGATTTTTTATGAAAACCATTATTTTAATCTGTCATGTTATTTGAAAATTTAATTTTCCCTTAAATGTATATTATTCTATACCCTTATTCTACACACATAAAATATCTTCTCATTCATTTGGGATGATTCATTGAGTGCTTCTTCCCACAATCTCAATATATTGGAATCTAAATCTTATTTCCCCTATGGCCTCCACTACCCAAACTCTCAATGAACATTAACATCACATTCATTGGTGAGCATGAGAGTTGGTTAGAGTGGATGTTTTTAATCATATTTCATGGTAACTGGTCAGGAAATATTCTAATATCATTCAATCTCATCATAATAACATTTGGTTTCTCATTGAGACAATGTTAATCACATTAAATGTTAATTTAGTTTCCTTTGTTTCCCTCCATTGACTAAAAACAAAAAACATTTTTTGAAAAAAATAAACATAGTGGAAAACCATATAATAGAGGAAATAATTTATAGGATATCTAAATCAAGAGACCATATTTTAAGTACTAGATACATTATGTTTAACCTAGTTCATTCATATTTAACATCTATTTAAATTATTTATGATGGTTCTCAGAGAGTTTGTGAATTTACAAATTATAACACTTGGGATTTTCAAATTCGATGTTCCTAAAGTCCCCTTTTCATGAACCAAGTGATGATTGAGTCCATCTATATATTTCATTTTGGATGTTATTACATCTTGGTACCATTTCACTAGAGACAAATCCCCAAATAATATCTAGATAGAGAGGTATTTCAAGGAAAACCAAACAATATATTCCTAAAAAACCTGTATGATATTATCTTATACATATACTTATCCCCATTTTTTCACTAATGTGTTTATAATAATAATTTATATTGGTTTAATAAAAGATTCTCTCCTACCAACTATAATGAATGAGTCTATTTAGTCATAAATATCACATCTTTTAGGTGAATATTTAACAAATTAAATAAACATATGATCAATGTCCATGATAGTTCTGTGTATTTAGAGAATAGAAATTAAATGCTCATATTTCATGAAATACCATCATGATCTCCAACTAAGATATTTTCACATTATAATCTACTTGGGTACTTTCTACCTAAAACTTTCTTCAATCCATGTGGAAGGAAATATATATTGGACGAATGAATGAATGGATTTCATGGAGGCCTCCTAGTGGGGTCTCAAATTAAATATTGACTGAACCTATTTATATGGGTATATGCATGTTTTTAGTTTGGTTGAGGATAATAGGGGCTATATTCTTTTAGGTATCAATTACTTCAATGAATATGATAATTCTATTAATTCCTTGGCCAAATCTCTTCATAGTGGGATTAAATTATACAAACAATACAACATTTTATTTTATGTAGTTGAATATTACTCCAAGATTTTTGTGTGTTCCCACAAAGATAATTGAATCATTCCATGGAATAGGGTTTATTATATTATAAAGTGAAAAATACTCACAGGATTTGACACAATGGTAAACTACACATATAGAGAAGGTAATTTTTAAGATGATTATCTTGATAATAATGGTAGTTCATGTGAGATTATTATTATTTATCATCGTACTGGGTCTATTACGATTTATTTCTTATCTATCTACATCAAATGTAAATTTTTATAAACCAGAAAAGAGTACCTTCATACAATACTTAGTGCATAAAACACAAGGCCTAGGGCGACATAAAGCAATGGAGGCCAATAGAATCCCCTCAAATCACATCCACCCCTTCAGGTTTCAAAAAGTGACATCTGGGAAAGCAAGGGACACAAATACCATGTTCCACCACAACCAACGTTTCAAGATGATCAGATACCTTTTCCCCTCCTACCAAGTATGGATTACCATATTATTATCATCCATAACACATTTTCATTTTCTAATGTTGTAGAAAATTGATCATAGAGTGGTACCTTTGTCATGCATGGATTCTAGGTTGATCTTGGAATCGATCTCAACCTGAGAAAGAACTATATTTTCCTATTCACTCAATTGTGGGCCTATGAGCATCGCTTTATCTTCTGCTTGACTTAACATTTTTAGGGATTAGTATGCCAAAAATGCAAGAAGAACTCTTTCCCTATGATACAGAATGACTCCCCCCCCCGAATGTGCCATTCTCTTACACGAACCATCCAAATTTAGCTTGAAACCAGTAATTAGGGGATGCCACTACACCACTGTCCACTATTTCCTCCATTACTATAAGTATTTAGTGATGTAATGTCCTACAGACATAATGAATAAGGTGCCTCGATTCTTTTGATGACACCACTAACCGCATCAATGAGTAATGATTTTATTCTAACAATGATAGATATTCTAGAGTTGATAATTACTTCATACCTGACCTTATTTCTGGCCAACCAGATACACCAGCAAGCTGAATTCCGATTTACAGATCTAGCCAATCTTTCCATCACAGTTATGTTAGTGTTATAAAACCACTAGTCCAGATAGGTTCCCTCTAGAATTTTCAGAATATGAGGTTCCAAAACAACACCAAGGAAAATATATTATTCACGTTCCCATTCACTCTCTTGAAATAGGTGATTCATATTATCTTTCTGATGATGAGTGCAACAACATCATTTGGGGGCAAGATTAACACCCAACTGCTGAATCTTTTCATCCATAGGGACTTCATGGTTTCATATTCTATAGGTTAAAAAATTATACCTGGTCAGTATTTTTTTTCTCCACACTATATTATTACACCTATCCGACTTCCCATGTTGGATAAAGGTCATGAGAAAGTCCCTTGTGGTGAAGAACCATGAGGCCGAGGGAGTATACATGGAAATATATAGATTTGGTTTGATGTCTATGAGATCAAAAACCCATTTATGTTCTTCATCCAGAACCAAATGAAGAAGGGTTGGATTCTTGTTGGCCTCCTTGAATGTAATATGAGGTATAAGGAATCCTGGTTATCAATTGAGGATCCCACTAAGTTGTGGTGACAAAAGAGGATACTCCCCTTACCCACACCCATCGAGTGTGATGACGAAGATACAAAACATGAGGGAAGATCACAGACCATAAAGGGGAATCATGGACTCTCTTATCATCATTATTATTTGTGCTAATTGAAGACATAACCTTACCCTTTAAAGTATGTTCTTCCAAAACCTCCCAAGAAACATTCGCATGCATGTAGTGGAAGGTATCTTAAAAGTTCTTAACATTGATCCCACCTTCAAGGATCTATCTCACCATCCTTTTCCTTGAAATCCATGGGTGTTTTTCTTTAGATAAATAATCATATATAAAGATAATTTTAATTTTATCAAGGGCTACGATTACCCCCTTCGAAACCTTGATGGATGATAGAGCATGTATAGGAACACTTGGAAGGTCTCTATTAGCCAGAGAAATATGTCCCCCAAAGGAATTGTAATGGTTCTTCCATTTGAGAACCCAATTACCAATATTAATGATAATGTGATCAGAATCGCTGATGTGAGATCATTTTGAAGAAATCGGTGTGCCTGAATAATACAAGGGAATGTATTCCTACTACATGTTCAGCTCACTTCAAAAGAGGGAAATCCTACTTGACCCACATTTGTTGGAGATGTAGATAGTGCTCTTGGTTCTATTGATCACCTATCCACTCTAATAACAGTATTCATCCAAGGAATTTCTTTTAACATGAACTGATATTCTATTAGAATTAATTAAAACCAAGTATTTTTCCATAAACATTATATTAGATATTGAGGGTATATTCCTTTTCCTTCAAAATTTAATAATTTCCCCAGAGAATTCCTTTCTATTGACGAGTCAGAAAACTGTGTCTTGCATGATGATGAAAATTTTTGGAGAGAGGGGGTTGACTTGCCTGAGCCCCTGAGGGGCCTTGAAAATACAATGGGACATACCCATAAAAAAGACTGCTAGCCATGGAGAACTCCCACATCTATACAAAATATTAGTATCCTAGACCGAAAGGCCCATGATAGAGAGAACCCTGTAGATAAAACACCATTCGATACTATCATAAGCCTTTTACATGTCCAATTTGATAGAAATGTTTGAGCCTAGAATCTTGAAGTTGATATCTCAAAAAATATCTTTCACCAAAGAAATAAAACCTTGAATCGACATACCTTTAACAAAACCATGCTGCTATTATGATAGCCACAGTGGAATATTTTTTGTGAGCCTCTAATTGATAATGCTTTAAAGAATATAATATGTAATGTTACACATGCCCACTAGCCGATAATGGGAAATGGAGGATGGATATTTAATCTTTTGCAACAGAACCAGTGCAGTAGCACATGCAATACTAGGGAGTGTTCCACCATAAAAGAAGTCCTAGATGGACACAACTATATCAGCCTTCACCAATTCCCAAGATCCACTGTAAAAAGTACCAAGAAATCCATCGGGGCCCGTGCCACTATTCGGGTTGAGAATTGACATATCCTCAAACACATCTTCCTCCTCAGGTATAGTTTTAAAGGAAGCATTGTAATCACTGGATACATATCATGGAATCGCCTGGAACAAATCCAAATACCCAATAGGATAGCCATTATCCATGGCCTAGCTAGGACCCACATATAGGTTATGAATGAAAGATTGACCTCTACTGCCAACCACTTCCATATCATTTGAATATGAATCATCCTCCAACATTATGTGGGATTAAACCATCCTACTTATATATTTTATACATGAATGGAAAAAAGGATGTGTTATTATTTCCTTCTCATATCCATTTCACACTAGATATTTCCCTTTCCACTCATTCCAGTTTAAGAATTAGTTTTTCAAGTAGAGTTTTGTTATTAGAAAACTATTTAAAAATCACATCGCCCCATACATCCTCGAGTCTAAACTCCTTCCTTTCAACTTATAGTTTAAGAAAGTTCAAATATATGTATCTAGGCATTATCCCTTTCTCCCATGAGTTATTTTAGATTTTTGAGTCACCTAAATTTTCTGTGTATAACTACCCAGAAACAACCCTGAGTTGGTTCGTTCCAGACTTCTCACACGATTTGATGGATTCCATGTATACTAGCCTAGTAATCTAGAAACCTGACACTCTTACTCCCTCATTTTATCACAAACAATGAAACCAACATGGGGTAATGATTAGACACACCACATACCATATGGTCGAACTTAGCTTCGGAGTACTTGTCGATGACATACAAATTTTCCAAGTACTGATCCAAATGGATCCAGAATTTCCTTTTACCATTTTGGTTATTACTCCACAAGAAATGATCACAATAGTACCCCAAGTCCATGTGGACCTTATCGCCCATGAATTTAGAGAAGTCAAGACTATCTCCTCAAGGAAAGGCACCCCTGCTGCACTTCTCCTTAGGGTCTGAAGTGATGTTGAAATCTCCCCCACCAATCCAGGGGGAATCCACCAGATCAAAGGTGCAAAGCTCCTACCACAGGACCTGTCTCCTTTGTGTAGGATAACTACCATACACAAAAGAACCAAAAAAAGAATCATTGATACTGGAGACCTTCACCTTGATATATTGATCGTCAGCTTTAACTATATCTACAATAATTTCCTTTCTTAAGAAAATTCATTTGTGATGGTTGAAAGGATCTGCATGCATGACTGAAAAAATGTGAATTTTATGCATAAAATCATTGATCTTTATTTTTTTCTGTTTGTGCTCCCAAACAGTAGTGATACCAACCTTGTGTTTCATAATATCAAAGGCGAGGAAGTTGGATTTGACCCGGGCCCCGATGCCACCAACATTCCAGATTAGAGTGGGTATCATTGAAAGAGGGTGAGCCTGGATTATTCCCCACGCGATGTAGTCTTCATGTTGTGAGAGGGTGAACCCTGTTTTACAATTTTTCTCTAGGACCTTGTGCATACTCCATATCCTTCTAGATAATAGGTGTAAACTGGGAGAGTTGAATGAAAAATCATCCTATTGAACATGCCTTTCCTCTTGCTTTGAGAGGTTGGTATGCTAGTATCCTGTTGGACAACTGACCCTTCTTGCAGAATATTGTCATTGTCAGGCTGAAAAACACAGACATGTTAGGTTGAAGGGATCCATGAGAAAGTATTATAATTCCATGAGAACTTTGAGCCAGAGTGAATGAGAGGTGGAAGGATAGTAAGAAATTTACGGATGAGTTCCACTCAATTACCCCTTCATTAGATGTGATATATTTTCAAATCAGAAACCACATGAGAGAGAAATCATAAAATGAATAGGAAAATAAAATAATTTTTAGTGTAATAATAAAAAATAAAATTCATGGGAAATATATGAACCATAAAAAATTAACAGATGGTGAACATAACATTTGAATAACAAAAATAAAAGTGAGATAGAAATAGTTAACCATAAATATCATCATCCTTGGTTCACATTCAAACATAATATATAATAAATACATTTTTATTAGATAAATATTATAGAACCATAATTATATATATAATACCATATATGATTCACTTATGAACTTTTATTACCAGTTTATTAATAATTCTAAGTTAAGATCACAATTGATGTAATTATTTCATAGTTTTTTGATATATGTTTGGATTCTTTATATTTAGTCCTCTTACTTTGATCATTATTAAATAAATCATCAGAATGATAAAAATGATATTAATATCATATATATATATATATGTGTGTTTGTGTGTATTTATATTAATATAATTATTATAGAGATAGAAAATGAGATACATCATTCTTAGAGATGGTAGGATATACGTATGAATGAATATTTATTCAATTTTTCTAGATGGATGAAATGAATGATAGGTAAAAAATATATTACCTTACCATAATCAAATTTATTTTACATATATCACATATATTAGTTATATTTACCCTATTTACCTTCTATGAAAATAATTTGTGAAAAATGAATCACATCGCTTCATGAGGGAGTAGTTTACCGTACAAACGATCGAAAATATCTTATTCACATGGTATGAATATTATGAAGCAATATGTGATATCATAATTAAATAAGTATAAAGATTTTTAAAAAATAATATATATTCATCTAATCTATCTTTATTACTAGGCAATGTTAAAATACAAGATAAATGCATCTCATCAGTGCATGAGGCAGTAGTCTCCCATACATAATGGGACATTATTGTTTTAAAAAGGGTGGGAGGTATTAAGGTTTTTTGGAACTATAATTACAGTTTTATAAAAAAATTTAAATATCACAGATAAATATTAAATAAATAATAATGTTCAGTCGTGAGAGGGATTGATGGAAAACAAATTTCAACAGTTTGTGAGGTTGTTGTCATATACACTCACGAATGTTGATTTCATATTTTAATTTATTGGAAGAGGAGGTGGATTTAGCTAAGGAAATTAAAATTATAACATCCCATAAAATGGGATACACTATTTTAATTATTTTTGAAAATTTGGAAAATAGTAATGGTGGTGGGAGGGGGAAAAAATTAAATTTTATGAATTTCATATATAATTCAGAGAGAATCCTTAGGTTTAAACATAAATCCTTTATATTGATGGTTAAAAACAAAAATAGATCCTCTATAATGAGGTTAGGTAAACAATTAAAGGGTATTTATGGGAATTTTTTGAATGAAATGGGTTGTTAGGTGTGAATAGAAGAGGATTGTGGGTGACTTTTTATAAGTGGGGTTGAGAACAAAAACAAATTTTTCTAAAGGGAATGGTGTTACCCTATTTTTAACATTCCACAAGGATATAAAATGTTTCATACTAAGGAATATAAGATTAAATGTTGAAATATGTCTATAAAGTGGATATTGTACATGTTTTTAATTCAATTTATAACTTATCATGGTTCATTTTAACCTCGGGATAAACCTATTTTTACCTTTAATGTAGTAATTAATTTCAAAAAATTTTAAAATTAATAATGATCAAAAATTAGTTGGGGCTTATTATAGAATATAAATTAATCATTATAAATATTGGATACATTTTTCCTTACTAAATTTAAATAATTGGATGAATTTAATTTAAAATCTATCTTACAGTTGCGATAAGAAAATGGTATTATAAAGTTTAAATGTTTAAAATGTTTTTATATAAAATTTTAATATAAAACTGATTAAAATTTCATAAATATCATTAGTAAATATATAATTGGACTAATTTTAATTTTAATACCATATTAGAATAATATTTATCTCGTAAATTCCTTGAATGAAAATGCATTTAGAAAAACAAATATTCTTCATGTTTGAGTGAAAATTCATTGTTAAATAAAAATTATCACATAATAATAGTAATAAGAATTTTAAAATTTTAAATAAGAAATAATTGTCATCTTTTCAATAAGATTAATTAAAATTTAAAATAAATATTTTAAAATAAGTGCACAAAATGTGATAAATCTAATTGTCATAAAAAACAGTTTTAAGTGTAAAAGTTGATTTATATTTTATCATGGATATAAAATACATTAGATAAATGATAAATATTTGATGGAATTTATAATACATAAATTTCACCAATATAATTATATAGAAGTATCTTTTTTATTTAATTAATGTAAAACAAATTTATATTCATAAATATATTTTTTTAGAAATAACTTCTTTATTTTCAAATTGTTATTATTTTTATTTCTAAATAATGTGTCACTAAGGAATTAAATTTATATACATGTTAAACAAATATTTTCATTACTTATTCAATCATATTAATATATGAAATTATAATATATACAAAATAGATATCATACTGGACAATAATATTCTAATATTTTTTCATATTTTTTAATCTTTGTGTTGTATGTAATGCAAGATACACTCAATGTTGCATGTAATGAAATTTAAAATCATTATTTCATGTAACATAATCTAATCTTGATGTTTCTTATTGCACAAAATATGGTGAAGGATAAATTTACTAAAAAAAATATTACCAAAAATCTTAGGGTGTTAAAGTATCAGTAATGATCCCTATGGTATGTTGAAAATGTGTTCTTTTAATTTTGAAGAAAACTTGACATGGCCAACACTGGTGTTTGGAATCAATGAAATTCATCAATGTGTTAGAGGAAGCACCCACATGGGAAAAATAAAACATGCCATGTTAGAACCCATGTGTAGTGTCATGAGTTGACCATTATGTTTCTTAAAAAATAATTCCACTATAATGAGTAACATGTTTTTTTACTAGTTCATAATGGATTATTACAAAAATCACAATTATAAGAATCCTATTAAATTTTTATTACATATGGATGTCGAGGTTATCTATATATTTTCTATTTTATTTTATCTATATCGTGAGTATATCATTGATCATCATATCTTATGGAAACTGTTACATGAAAAAAATAATCAAGATAACATGGATCCATCTATAGGTATTGGAGGGAATAAATATGTAAAAGTGGAGGAGAATCCATTTTATAATGATATTTGATTATCATTTATTGATCATGTTATCATAATAAAGGTCGTTTTAGTTTTCCTTGATGTAATTATTTTCCTATAGTAGCCCTTGTGATATCATGAGTTTTCATTAATTTTAACTATTTTTGAAAATGTGGTTATTTGTCTTTAATGGTCTCCTAATTAGGTTATATCTTAGTGATATATGGACATTTGTTTATGTATTTCCATGTATAATTTTTTTTGAATTCATAGTTTTTATGATTTTTGTTTGAGATGTTTGATTATGTTGGAATTTCAATATGGTGTAGAGATCACCATTATAAAATTCTTTATATTGTAATTTCATTCCTTCATATCCCTAGGAATTATTATTTCTTTTCCTTGAGAAATATTTGGATGTAGTTTTTTAGGTTTATTAATGTGAAAAGCATATATGAATTGATGAATTTTTATATATTTGTGAGAGATAAGTGTGGATTTAATATTTTTAGATGTTTTGGGTTCTTTATAGATTTTCCATGCTTTTTTACTTTCATATATATTTCATTTAAAATCCCATATAGGATGGTTATTGTTTTGGAAAATCATGTTCCCTGATATCCTCCACTTCATTCACAATTTGGGCCTTAAAATTAGTTAGTAGTTAGGATTTCATGTATTTTTAATGATATATTTTGTATGTATTAGGGAGACTCGGATGTAGTGTGATAATAAAATAATATTTCAACATTAAATTTTTATAATCATTTGTATTATGATTGGGGTCCAAGGTTAACCTTACATGACTGACGGATTTAATATGAAATTATTGATGTGGTATGTACATTCTTGAATCATTTCCGATTTCTCAATTTTTTCTGGTTTTGTAACATTTGGTGTGTGTTCATTGACATGGTATTTCTTTAAAGACTTTTTTCAATGGGATGTTAGAATTCATATTATGTGGTCCCAATGATGATACATCAATATATAATGGTTCAATCATTGCTATTAAGTAGTTTAGGTTTTCCTTTTTTAAGGTAAATTTCTTTGTGAATTAATTTGGTGCATTAATCATCAATTTTAACCCTTTTCTATGGTTTTCATTGGAAGAATCGTTTATTGAGTGAGTTCATGATAATCTCATCTTCTGATCTTAGTCCCTTCCTCAGTTTTGTTAGAATAATAAATATATTTCATGTATGGGTGTTATGAATTTAGAGTTGCAAGATTTTTTAGCTTAGATTTTGGGGCTTGAGTTATTGTATCCCAACCTTTTAAAATACTAAATATTGATTATATAGTACACCATTTAATAATATAAAGGATCATTTTATGCTCAGTTTCTCAGAAAAATGGGACGTAATACATAAAAACAAAAACCTTATTCTAATTATATATAAAATAATATTTATATAGTAATCCTTGGTAAAATTTATGACATCTCATATCCTTGGAACATTAAATTAAATTATTGGATGATCATAAAACCATGTAATGGAATAAAAAAGGAAATATTTTTCATGTGATTATAATGCTAAAAAAATTGTAATGGAAATAAGAATAGGATTAATATCATAGTATAATGATTATAAATAATAACATGTAAATGTTACTAAATCATAAAAATGATACATTCATAAGAATATGATGAGGTTTTATCACCAAGGTATCATATAAACATAATTTCATTGTTTGTTAATAAATGCATCATAAAACATTTCATCTCTATATATTAATTAATTACCCAATGAATAAGAGTGTAATCATGAAACACACATTTTATATCAAAATTCATGTGTTTCACATAGATTAAAATAAAACAATTCATCATTAATATTATGGAAATAATGAACTGGTTTCTTATAAAAGTCATTACATTTATAAATTCTTAAATCCATGTTCATTACATAATTTTTAACCCATGATAATATAATGTAGGATTCATGTTTTATATTTCTAGATAAACTTAATCATTATTACATCTAGGATAATAACAATGGATAATAAATGTGTTTGGGTAATGAAATATAAGAATATTTCATGAAAAAATAGATAATATTAGGAAATTTATTCAGCAGTAT
Source organism: Viscum album (assembly GCA_963277665.1). NCBI lineage: Eukaryota > Viridiplantae > Streptophyta > Magnoliopsida > Santalales > Viscaceae > Viscum > Viscum album. The sequence goes on along the minus strand of OY728145.1, from coordinate 719,288,541 downwards.
GATGGGTTAACAACATTGATTATAGAAATGGAATAATTAGTGACAACAAAGGTGTAAAATAGATAAAATAATCTTTTTTATGTATTTGGATACTCATAAGTTTTTAACAGGTAAACTAATTTAACATTTAGAATACATACCACAAAATAAGTACATGAATGGGAAAGAAGAGGAATGCGCTTTTGCATTTGAAACTAAGTACCTATTGATTTGAGATGGAATATTAAGGACCATAGATTGACCTCGGTGGGGTGTTAGAGAGAATAAATATACTAAATATCATGCCTACAATATTACGAGTGGAGTCGAATGAGATGATTTTTTATATAGATAATTGTGTGTAATTATTTAATAATTTATAAATGTTTGTCTTGGAATTATAGGTTGTGTAAAATAAAAAAACCCTTATTATAACCATGATTTTTGATGATGGTTTCAGAAATAATAGTCATTTTGAATTGACTTAGACCACATGAACCAAATTTTTGTTTTAAAATTAATTGGGACATGTAATGTACATTTTCCACAAAATATTGTTCTCAAAATCATTTTTAAATTTTAAGATATTTAAAAGTAACTTATATGTTTCAAAATTGATTTTAATCAATTAAAATATATTATGTTGATAACATATTCTATCTAGGGTCCAATATTCATTTTTTTTCAAAATATGACATCTATAAAATATTAACTAATTCATAATACATATTGAAAATAGCAAACTATTTTATAACTATTCACTAAAAAACAATGTATTTAGAAAATTCTTAAAATCTAAACCAACCCAATTTTGATGTGATATTTTTAAATATAATGTTTTTTAACAATATAAGTAACTAAATGTAACAATATTATATTTTAAATTAATAATCCTTATTTATTAAATTGTTACATTTTTATGAAATAGCCCACATTCTATAACGTTTGATACTTTTCAATGAAATTATTTAAGTATATAGTCATTTATATTTAAATAAACATGGTTTTACAAAAGATTTTTATTATTATAATATTTATTTAAATTAATTTAATGTATTATAAATATTTATATAATTTATTTAAAATAAAATTATGTTTATTTTTTACATAAAAATATAAATATCTAGTTCATATTATATTTTTTTATTTTGTATTAAATAAAACAATACTGATAAAAGAATTTGATGAATAAAATTATTTAATTTATACAAAAAAATGAACATTTTTGACACTATGGTTATAAAATATAACTCCATATTAAACTGATATATTCCCTTAGGTTAAGTTATTCAAAGGATGCAGTTTTATGGGGTGTCTTATATAAAATTTAAATAGCGGTGAGTATACAAATTTTAAAGTATCCCAAAAGAGATTTCATTCAAGACTAACTTATTAAAACTACTAGTTTCATTGTGAAATAAAATTAAATATCATATATGAAAAGAGTGTAATTTTATTAATAAACGAAGGAATTTTTGGGTTGTTTCATTTTCCTGCAATTAATAAATTTCATCGCTAATATTTTACTCTTGCCTCAAAATAAATGGGGATAATTTTCCTTCATCACTCTTCCAGTTTCCCAACTAGAGTATTCAAAAATGTTATTTCTCTATAAAAAATTCACAAGTCATGTTGTGTTCTTTCCCAAAACATGTTCACTATTTAAGTGAAACTAGATTAGTTCTGTAAGGGCCTAGATTTGTATAGAATAAAACATTGCACATTTTCAATGGATGATGTACTATGAGGATGCATATTGAAATTATAGAAGAGTTTGTCTATTGAGAATTTAGAGTTGGTAGATTTCATGATTTGGAAACATTGTACATGATGTGAAAGTAGGTTTCATGATTTGTAATGAATGAGGGTTTAATAATAATATAAAAAAATGTAATTTTTTTTTCGATAGAAACCAAATCCTGGTGATTACATGACTTGAAAGGGGATTACACATTGAGTAATTACACAATTTCATTTTATTTTATGAATTTTTATCCATTCAGTTTATTCAGATGCCTATGGATGAAACGACTCTTTATCACATTCTAGGCGACCAAGTAGCCCCCTCTTCGAAGTTTTGGACATTACATTACACAGTGATGACCCCTATATTCTCTCCTTCAATCCATATTTGATTAATAGTATGTTTTACCTCCTTTTCTAGTGGTTCATTTGATCCTCTTACTCCTAATCCTAATTTCCAGGTGATGGTTCTTGATATTTATGTTTTTAATAGATCTTGGTTGGCTATTTGGAACACCCTGAGATTTTATGAGAATAATTATTTTTAATTTATTTTATGACTTTTGTTATACGCTTCTCCAAGATTATCTTGCGCTATACACAACACCGTATTATCTTGTAGTATACGCAACACTATTCATGGCTTGAGATGCACTCAATTTGAAGTTCTTTCGAATAAAATTTATTTTACACAACAGAAAGTATAGATTTTGATCAATGTATAACTGAACTATGTTTTGAGTTTGTTATACACCACTCCAAAGGAATCATTCCCTACAAGCTACCCTGACTTGGCTTGCATTACACGCAAGATCGACCTTTCTCAATAGCGTGTGTTGTACCCAATACCGAGTTTCACTAAACAAATATATATTATTATAATATTATTATGAATTAGATGTTATGAATAGTATTAATTTCATTTTGAATTTGATAACATTATAATTCATCTTCCACATTTTCTGGAATGAGGTATGAAAAAAATCAATGTTTCGGATAAAAGAAGTATTTTAAAAAAAATGCAGTTTTGCTGCCTTTTAATAGAACACTCACTGTAAATCTACTTTTTGACATGTTTATTAGTTAAATTTGATAAAATAAAATTTTTCCTTGGAATCATTATATCAAAACTTACTTTGGATAAATTTTTTATATTTTTCGGATATGTTTCTTATTTCGATGAATAGTAAAAATAGGCTAAATTTTAATTAAAAACATCTTTTTTAATAAAGAAAAATTATATGGTTAAATTATAATATTAAATGGTTTTAAAGTATAAATAGAATATATTTTTACCATTTAATATGAAGAAATTTATTATCATTAATTTTACATTGAATTTATAGGTAAAAACATTTCAATCTTTGAAAATGTTTTAACTTTTAAAACCTGTTTTCTTAACAACGGGATGAATTTTAAATTAATTACTGAAACTTCTATGTTTTGAATTTTGAAACATGGATTCCATATTTGGATTCAGTGGGTCCAAATTATGTTAATATGATACTTTTATTTTTTTGATATTATGAATAGTAACTACAGTAATATTTATTTACTACAGTTAAAGATAAATCTGGTAATTAAGGGTAAAAATAAGATTATAAAATTACCCAAAAACATGAAAAAATTCTATTGGATGAATAAAATTCAACCCATATCACCTAAGGGTCTGAATATATTCATTTCATGGACTTTTGACCATGAAAATTATATAATTATTATTAAAATCAAAGAAAGTGACAACATGTCACTCTCTAATATCTTATAAGTGCAATTATTTTAATTTAGTGATAAGCCTCATAAAACATAAAATATAAAGACTATCCAGAAATCTAATAAATTTATCTACATAAAAAAAATTATTTATAATTTTTAGGGATTAAATAATTATCATTAATGATGATACAATAGTGATGTAAAAATTATTTTACTGATTGAAATATCAAATAAATGGATTTAAAAATATGAAAATAAATATTATATGAACTAATTAATGGTCTCCAAAAATTTTCTAGATTAATATGACATGTTAGGAGTCTACTAATTATTTTTTTGAATATATCCTCTCTGTGGAGTTTATTTAAATTCAAATAAATTAATAGTGTCAAAATTGACATTATTGTTATTTTATAAAAATAACATATTATAAAATTTTTTAAAAATCAAAAAAATATTTAAAAATTATAAATTGAAATTTATATGGTCTAAAATTTCATTAATTATAAATTTATAGAAAATCCACAACACATAAGTAATTATATATATCAATTTAAATGTTAGAATATTATTACCACAAATAAAATTAAATAGATTAAATATGGATAAATCAAGTTGATACGGTTTACAATAAATTACCAACATGTCTAAATCTTAATGTTTGATGATATTAAAACCTCATCTCATCTAATCATTATATTTGAGTCATTTTTGGAGGTTTTTATTTGGGGATTGATTTTATTATAAATTAATATTTTAGAGGTTTCCAAAAGTGCCCCTCTCCTCTCTTATAAAAGGGCACCTACTCCCTCTCCTCCTGAAACCACTTTGAGACTTTAATCTCATCCAAAAACTGCCCAATTCTTTTATCCACTTCCCTATCAACATTCTACACGTCCTGGTCTTCTTTAATGACCATCTTTAGTTCCCTAAGAAAAATTTTAGAAGAGGCGTGTCGGACAAGAGTTAATATCCTTTACTGATTCGTTCAAATTAATTTCTTCTTCTACTTATTCTTCTTTTTTTGTTTCATAATAAAGTAATAACATCAGTATCAATATATACTGATATTTTATTTTAAATATGAACCAACTCTATTTCACCTTCTATCCATCCAACGAATAATTAAATCACCGCGCGTGCGTACATACGGAATACCGTCTCCACGACACGATTAGATTCATTCTCCAAGTTAACCATTCAAGAATGATTATAAAGTATATATATTAAATAATAATAAAATATATGACTCTTAATGATACTATATTTATGTATATCTTATTTACATACTTCCATTCAATTTAAAAAGGAAACAAAAACAACGTTTATGCGTACATACGACATACCATCTCCATGAACGATGTATTTCTTTCCATTTATAGATCTATTATATATATGTATATTATGAATATATATTATATATAAATCATGTTTTACATTATGGAAGTAAGTAATCATGATCAAAGTAATCATATGAATAATTACAAGTCAAAACACGGATGATAAATGAAACGATTTTACCCAAAACACTGCTTTAACATGGAATTGACAAATGAACGGGTAATATAAAGTCTTAATTGAATCATATATGATATCATAAATATTATTATGGTTCTGTTAATAGTTAATAATATTTTTAAACCCAATATACATGAGTCTCAAACACATATGAAAGAAATTGGACATATGGTTAAGGATAATTTTTCAATCACATTTTTATCCGAGATTGCTTATATGTAAGTATTTACTAGGGTTTTAATTTAAATCCATGTACATAAAAAGGTTTTTCATAAAGTTTTTAATAATATTCCATTTATTATTAAAGTCATATTTACCCCTCTTTGACTTTTACACTATGTTATGGAAGGGATCTTTCTTTTTTTACCATACGAGGAACTTTTTGACATTTCCGGCAAAAGTACGAGGATAATGTTTTTTTAACTTATGCGGCATGAAATTTTTTTTAAATTTCATAACGTATTATTTACATAAATATTCTTCTAAAATATTTCATAATTATTTTCAACAAAATCCTTTTCTTTTAAAATTTCATGGCATTTTGTGAAAAGAAAATGATTTTGAATAAGAAAGGTTATTTTCCTCAAGAATTCATTTCAAGTATTTTTTTCAAAACTATTTTCCATCTAAGATGACATTATTTATTATGATTTATGTTTCAAATATAATATCCATATTATTTACATGGTGTTATTATTCTTATGATGAAATGATAGATTTGTTTTATATGGATTTTGTTATAATGGGATGATGTTTATGAAACCCATTTTATTCATGGGTTATTATGAATGATTTATGTTTATTTTATGGCACACATATGAATGATTTCATTAAGATATGGGTGGGACCTATATATCTCTCCAATGCATTGGATAAATATTTATATCTCATGAGATAGACATGGCTGGAACGGTAAGTAAACCTAGTTCAGTAATGCACTTTTTCCACTATGATGGTCTTGGCAGCAATGCCTTGGCCACTATGGAAATCATATCATGTGCTTAACAGATTCCACAATTAAAAGTTTTATTCCCATTCTAGTTTATCAAGATTAATGATCCTTTATGATCTATGCCTTATGTAATTCCAATATTTATGTCATCACTCATTATTTTGATGATTTATGTTCATGTTCTTTGTTCAAATGTTTAGGGTACATTATTTATGTTTACACTTACTGAGCATTTGAGATCCCCATTTTTATGTTTTATTTTCCCCTGGATATAAAGAAAGGTTTTAGGTAAGGAAACCAAATGGGAAGATCATTATGGGAGATGTTGAAGATCTTTCACCTTGATTAGAAGATTATGTTTCGAGTTTCCGAAGACACTAAACAAATACGGTCGTTGGGCGTCTGTTTTTGTAATGTATTATGTATTCCACAAAAAGTAATGTAATGTATATGTACTTCAAGTTTGGGTCTCTACAGTTGGTATCAGATCAAAGGTTTAGTCAACCTTTGGAAACTAGGATGTGAAAAATTTAGTGAGATCCCTAGAGATATTCTTAAGGTATATCTAGGGATGTCTCTAATGTTAAGTATAAGTATTGGTTATAGTACTATAATTATGGTAAAGATATTATAATTAAACCTAAGATGTTATATATTGATGGTACTCCCCCTTTATTATGTTGTTTTCCTAGCATGATTTTTGCCTCTCATACTATTCTTTTTGGGTTTTAGATGATAGCTGGAACCCGAAGGAACCATGTTGATCAATGTAATGGACAATGCAATGATTTTCCTCCAGAAAAAAACCAATGTTATGGGAGATGGAGTGAAAAATCTTATTGATATACTTACATAAGCTATGAATCATTCTAGACTTCTAAATGAGCAGAGAAGGGAACATTATTCTATTTAGTCCTTCATGAGGCAACATCCACCTTCTTTCAGTGGGTCTTCTGATCCACTTGTTGTTGAACAATGGATCATTACCATTGATAAGATATTTTCCATAATTCATTGTTTGGAACATGAAAAATTCATTCTGGCTATCTATCATTTAGAATGTGAATTAGACCAGTGGTGGACTCTAATTAAGATTATGAGGCCCTAAGATGAAATTGAATCCATGGAAAGGGATGAGTTCAAGAACATATTTTTCAATAAGTACTTCCCTCATATTCTTCGAACAAAGATAGAAAAGGAGTTCCTTGAGCTTAAGAAAAATGATGATGAATCTGTTAGTATATACGAGGCCAATTTTACAAGGACTTCAAGGTATGAATATGTCTTTATCATCCAACCTCAAAGTAATGTTGATCGATTCTTCAGTGTCTTAAAATCAAGTCTTCAAAGGGAATTAGCTATAAGAGACATCAGTAGCTATGATGAAATTGTGAATTGTTCTATCAAGGTAGAACTGGAAGTTGGTGTTGAGTATCTGTCTGATGGTTTTGACAAGAAAAGAAAGATGGAGTTCAAAGAAAAATCTCAGAACAATGGTGAAAAAAATGTGAATGTTTCTTTATGCTCAACCTGTGGAAAGAAACATGGTAGAGATCGTCTAAAAGTTACTAGAAAATGTTTCAAGTGTGGAAAATAGGGTCATCGAGAAGATGAGTTCCAAAGTAATAGGAAAAAAGTTTCTAATGAAGTGAATAGAGTAAAGACTATAGAAAACTCTCCACCAACACTTCAGTGCTTCAAGTGCAAGGAAATGGGGCATTATGCTTACCAATTCCCAAATCCAAGGGTTAATGATGATCGACGTGAGAAACCTCTTAAGACAAAGGACAAAGGGGAGACACATGCGATCACTATTGGCGATGTTAAGTATGACAATGATGTGGTGGAATGATTAAGTGTTTATGTAATGGGATTTCAAAATATTATCATGTAATCTCATTTATAGTATCGTGGAATTTTGGAATATTTATGTATTGGTTTTAAATAATTGTATGGTACCCATAACCATGAAAATTGATTGAAATATTTTTGGAAAGAAGATGATATGCACATAATGAAGGGGGAAAGAGATAATGAAATGTTTGATAGTATTAATGAGCTCATGAGTGATATAAGGACAAAGTGATTTCATTGTTTGAGTATATAGATATTTTGGGATTTCGGTTTTTGGAAAGAGTTGACTTTTGAAAGCATTCATGTTTTTACACAGATTTTATAGTAATTTAAGTTTGTTAATAATACATGATTAAAGAATTCAAATGTTTGTAATGCGACCAATAAGATATATCTTATGATATATGGGGGATAAATGATGGTATTCACATGCTTGGTAGATGACCTTTCTAGTAGTCGTTTTCTTTATACTATGAGATTGGACAGAAGTATTTTTGATAAGACTAAAGGTTGGAATGCATTAAGTTGGACATAATATAGTATTTTTTAAGGCTATAAATTTTTTATATTATTTCTGGAATGTTTTAATAGTAATGTTTTAGAAAAAGGTCAACTCGTAGGATGGGAGATAACCCTTCGTGTCGGAAAAGGTTGTAGGAATCGAACCCACAACCAAAGTGCGACAGGCCTATATGGCATACCACTGTTCTATAGGAAGTCCTTGGTTAGTAAAAATTAATTTTATTTTTTAAGAGGTATGATAGTTGGAGTCTAAGTCCATTTTTTGGAATCATATACGATTATACTCACCATAGATGGACTTATGTATATTTGATAACTTTTTAAAACCTTTTGTTTGAGATAGATGGAATGACCCATCATTCTATCACATGATCTGCTAATACTTCACGAATAACAAATTCAACTTCATTTCTTTATGATATGAAGTATAAATTGTTCATGGAATAACCAATAGTGATATTACACTGAAATCAGGTAAGTATTTCTCATTATGTAAAAATTCATCAACTTTAGGGAAATGATCTTGAAAACAAAAAATGTTGTCATATTACCCTCATATCTGATGAATCAGATGGTACTTTAGATCATCAGAAATTTACGGCTTTGTGACTGTTGACTACCTCACAGCCATGTTCTCTACCACTCTTCAACCAAACATGATGGTCAGATTTCTCTTCCACATCCATATTTTCACCTATATTCTCATATGTGGAAACCCAGGGATGAGTTACTTTGGGATTCCGTTATGTTTCTAACATTCCATTATAAAATGATGTTTTAGTATTCCTTTTTACGATGTGGGTTTCTATGAATGAAACTTTAAAGTAGAAAACCATTTATAACCCTGACGAATTTCGAGGGTGAAATTCATTTTAAGGGGGATAAAATGTAACACCCCGATATTTTATGAGAATTGTTATTTTTAATTTCTATGATGTATTTTGTTGTACGATTCACCAAGATTATCTTGCGCTGTACGCAACACCGTATTATCTTGTAGTATACACAACACTATACTTGGCTTGAGATGCACTAAATTTCTATTTCTTTCGAATAAAATTCATTTACACAACACCAAGTATAGATTTTGATTAATGTAGAATTGAACTATATTTTGAGTATGTTATATGAAACACCAAAGGATTCTTTCCATACAAGCAACCCTGAATTGGATTGTATTACACGTAAGAGCGATCTTTCTTAATAGCATGTGTTGTATGCAATACCGAGTTTCACTAAACTACGATATATTGTTATAATATTATTATGAACTAGCCGCTATGAGTAGAATTAACTGAATTTTAAATTTTATAACATTATAATAAATCTTACACATTTTTTTGAATGAGGTATGAGAACAAAATCATGTTTTCGGATAAAAGAATTATTTTTAAAAAAATTTAGTTTTGCTGCCTTTTAATGGAGGACCCACATTAAACCAAGATTTTGACATGTTTATTAGTTCTATTAGACAAAATATAATTCTTATTTGTAATCAAAATATAAAAATTTACTTTGGATAAATTTTTGATATTTTCTGATAAGTTTCTTATTTTGATGAATAGTAAAAATATGCTAAATTTTAATTAAAACAACTTTTTTAATCAAGATAATTTATATGGTTAAATTATAATATTAAATTTTTTTAATGTATAAATATAATATATTTTTACCATTTAATATAAGGAAATTCATTATCATTAATTTTACATTAAATTATAGGTAAAAACATTTCAATCTTTGACAATGTTTTAACTTTTAAAACCCGCTTTCTTAACAATGGGATTAATTTTAAATTAATTACCTTAACTTATATGTTTTTAATTTTGATAAATGGATTAAAAATTTGGATTCATTGGGTCCAAATTATGTTAATAGGTTACTTTTATTTTTTTGATATTATGAATAGTAAGTACGGTAAATTTTATTTACTATAGTTAAAGGTAAATCGGGTAATTAAGGGTAAAAATAAGATTATAAAATTACCTTAACACCTAAAACAAATTATATAGGATGAATAAAAGTTTACCCATATCACCTAAGGGTCTGAATATATTCATTTCATGGACTTTGGACCCTGAAAATTATATAATTATTATTAAAACCAAAGAAAGTGACAACATGTCACTCTCTTATATCTTATAAGGGTAATAATTTTAATTTAGTGATAAAACTCATAAAACATCAAATATAAATTGTCTCCAAAAATATAATAATGTTATCTACATCTATATAATTTATTTAATATTTTTAGGGATTAAATAATTACCATAAATGATGACACAATAGTGATGTAGAAATTATTTTATTGATTGAAATATCAAATAAATGGATTTAAAAATATTAAAATAAATATTATATGAACTAATTAATGTCCTAAAATTTTTTTCTAGATTAATATGGAATGTTAGGAGTCTATTAAATATTTTGGTTTGAATATATCCTCTCTGTGGATTTTATTTAAATTCAAATAAATTAATAGTGTCAAAATTGACACTATTGTTATTTTATAAAAATAACACATTATAAAATTGTTTAAATAACACAATAATATTTAAAATTTATAAATTGAAATTTTTATGGTCTAAAATTTCAAAAGGTATCCAATTATTGACAATTCACAACACATAAGTAATTATTTATAACAATTTAAAATTTAGAATATTATTACCACAAATAAAATTAAATAGATTAAATAAGGATAAATCAAGTTGACAAGGTTTACAAAAAATTACCAACATTTATAAATCATATTGGTTGATGATATTAAAACCCTATCTCATATAATATTTTTATTTGAGTAATTTTTGGAGGTTTTTAAGTGGGTATTGAGTTTTTTATAAATTAATATTTTAGATGTTTCCAAAAGTGCCCATCTCCTCTCTTATAAAAGGACACTTCCTCCCTCTCCTCCACACACCACATTGAGACTTAAATCAAGGAAAAAACCCACCCAATTCTCTTCTAAAATTCCCTATCAACATACTATAGGTCATTATATTCTTCAAATACCAACATTAGTTCCCTAAAAGGAGGTTTAGAGGAGGCATGTCGAAGAAGATGTAACATCCTTTACTGATTCTTTCAAATTAATTTCTTCTTCTACTTAATTTTATATTGTTATTTCGTAATAAAGTAATAAAATCAGTATCACTCATATACAGATATGTTATTATAAATATTAATCAACTCTATTTCACCTTCTATCCATTCTATGGAAAATGAAATCACTGCGTGTGCGTACGTACAAAATACTATCTCCACGACATGATGAGATTCATTCTCCAAGTTAACCATTAAAGAATGATTATAAAGTATATATATTAAATAATAATGAAATATATAATATATTAATGATACTATATTTATGTACATGTTATTTAATTACTTCCATTCAATTTAATAAGAAATTAAAACAACGCTCATGCATACGTACGACCTATCGTCTCCATGAATGGTGTATTTCTTTCCATTTAACGATCTATTATATATATATATATATATATTCTGAATATATATTATTTATAAATCCTGTTTTACATTCTGGAAGTATGTAATCCTGATCTACATAATTATATGAATAATTACAAGTCAAAACACGGACGATAAATGAAACGATTTTACCCAAAACGCTGGTTTAACATGGAATTGACAAATGAACGGGCAATATAAAGTCTTAAGTGAATAATATGAGATATTATAAATATTATTATGGTTATGTTACAAGTTAATAATATGTTTAAACCCACTATACATGAGTCTGAATCACATATGAAATAAATTGGACATAAGGTAAGGGATAATTTTGCAATCTCATTTTTATCTGAGATTGCTTATATGTATGTATTTAATGGGGTTATATTTTCCATCCATGTCCATAAAAATGTTTTTAATAAAGTTTTTAATAATATTTCATGTATTTTTAAAGTCATGTTTACCCCTCTTTGATTTTTAAATTGTGTTATGGAAAGAATCTTTCTTTTGTTTACTATATGAGGAACTTTTTGACTTTTCCATCAAAAGTACGAGGGGAATGTTTTTTAACTTATACGGAATGAAAATATTTTCAAAATTTCATAATGACTTATTTACATAAATCTTCCTCTAAAATATTTCATGATTATTTTCAAAAAAATCATTTTCTTTTAAAGTTTCATGGCATTTTGTGAAAAGAAAATGATTTTGAAGAAGAAAGGATATTTTCCACAAGAATTCTTTTCAAGTGTTTTGTCAAAACTATTTTCCATCTAAGATGAAATTATTTAGTACGATTATGTTTCAAGTATAATGTCTCTATTATTTACACAGTTTTACTATTCTTATGATGAAATGATATCCATTTGTTTTATGTGGATTATGTTATGATGGGATGATGTTTATGAAACCCATTTTATTATTTGGGTTATTATGGATGATTTATGTTTATTTTATGGAAAAGTTAAGAATGACTTTATTATGAGAGGGGTGGGACCTATATCTCCCTCCAATTCATTGGGTAATTATTTATATCTCATGATATAGACATGGCTGGAACAGAAAGTCAACCTGATTCAGTAATGGGATTTGTCCACAATGATGGTCTTGGCAGTAATTCCTTGGATACTATGGAAATCATATAAGGTGCTTAATGGATGCAACAATTACATGTTTTATTACCATGCTAGTTTATCATGATTAATATTCCATTATGATCTATTCTATATGCACTGCCAATATTTATGTCATTACTCATGATTTTTATGTTTTATGTTCATGTTCTTAGTTCAAAGTTTTAGGGATTGTTTTACATTCTTCATTTTTACCCTTACTGAGCAATTGAGCTCACCATTTTTTGTTTTCTTTTCACCAAGATATAAATAAAGGTTTTAGGTAATAAAAATAAATGGTAATATCTTTATGGGAGATGTTTATGATCTTTCACTATGATTAGAAGATTATGTTATGAGTTTCCAATTCCACTAAACTAATACGGTCTTTGGGCGTCTGTTTCTATAATGAATTAAGTATTCCGCAAAAGTAATGTAATGTCTATTTACGTCATTTTTGGGTCTCTACACTATTTTTCGGCATGGTTGCGGTGTGGTGTCCCCAGTTTTTATAGTTCAAATGGGGGAGGTGATCAGGATCCACATCGATAGTCCATTCTTGTTCAAACATTGACACATTTATGAGATAGGGAATTGGTTTCTTCAATATTTATTTGCATGAAATTGTAGATATTGCTTGATTTAGACCTATAAATTGAAAATAAATTAACCTAATAATTTCATGAACGAGATTAAGTAATTGGGATTCATTAAATGGTGATGTCGTCATTTTTTGCATGATAATGTGTTTCCTCTTGATTTTATAGATAGTTGATACTTCTAGTTTTCTTGTTATGGATGTAGTAGAATGTGAAATTAGTAAAACATTTAAGGACAAAATTAGTTATTAATTAATTGGATTAATTATTAAAGAGTTGTGTTTCATGAATCTGGTTGTTGTTTTTTTAATTTTATTATTTTAAAATTTATGCTTGTATGCGTGTTTAATTGAATTTTTAATGAACTTGAATCATGTTAATGGTTGTTGATAAAAGAATTAATGGAATTTTAAAATAATTGTTTAATTAATTTGGGATAGATTTTGATAACTTGCTACATTGGATTCCTGTAGTTTGAACCTATAAATAATTACTCTATTTATTCAATATATAATAAGATTAAATTGTGCGATAAAAGTTAATTCCTTTGTAGGTCTTGGGTTAGCTTCTGGTTTTTGAACGCCATGTGCCTTTTGCTTTGGATCCCTGAGACCTCATTGTTTTTGAATAACAAATTCCTTGTTTCAGGGACAAGATCATGGTAGCTAAATCTTTTTCCTACTTCTTCTAATGTGACATGAGTCTAGAAATGATGAGCCAATAGTTATGTTGTGGTATTTGGGGTTGGGAGGCCCTCATGTGACGTAAGCCTAAGATAGATAAGCCTGGGGGGTTATTGAGGAATGTGGGGTGTGGAGACCTGATTGTTGTAGAATAATTTGGCGTATGAAGTTGAGAAATGAATTTGGATACGCATGTGGGTGTCAGGGTGAAAACCAGAGATGGCATAATGGGTGGAAGTTGGGCCATAACCATTGACATGAAATATTTATGCCCGTATGAATTATTATTCTTTCTATCAACCATGTTTTTTTATCTACATTAAATTCCCCACTACAAGAGGAAACTCGATTAGTTTGTATGACACCATTATTTTAAAGATTATGATATTTTCCTTGAGTACCTAGTAATATGGAAAATAATATTATTAAAATATTAATACATGTTTAACCATAGGGTTGGATTTTTTTGGGATGAAATGACGAGGTTATTATTATGAGATTTTGTGGACTCAAGTTTCATATTCTTGGAGGGAATGGAAATTTCTTGTAATATAATATGGAGAATAATAAGGGAAATAAATTGTTAAAAAATTAATTAATGTAATGTGGAACTAATTAAAGGAATAATGTAATTTAATGTATCTATTTAAAATTTTGGGTTCTTTTAGTATATCTGGTCATAGTAGTGGAATTTGGGATTCCAAGATATGATATTTATGTTGATTCATCGACTACGTTATGCCCATAGTGTGGTAGTGAGAAATATTTTTTCATGTACGTTTTATGTTTCTATATGCTACTCCACATTGTCAATTAGAGAAACCAACACACCAAGGATTCTGAGTGCTAGGGGGTATTTTCCCCTATATCTCAGTTGGAGGATATATGGATGTTTACCCCATTTTTCTATGCTCTATTCTCTTGTTAATTACTTTTTCTAGAATAAACATTGGCTATTTTTACCCATATATGTGTATAGAGGCCTCTAATGGAATGTGGTTATTTAAAGCACATATATTCTTGATAATTTTTCCTAAGGACCATTATAGTTATAATGTGTGTAGGTTCTGATGGCTTGAGGTTCCTTACTCGCTGTATGGGTTGTGATGGATTGAGGTATAAGAACTGATTTATGATAAATGTCACGTGGGATGTGGTGGATATAGGAAACTACTTGGTTACTTTTGGTTACATGGATGTGTAGGTGTTTGAATGAGGTTTATGTTGTGGTGATTCACCCAGATGCCTGCAAGATAGCCTTTTTGGAGAAAGATTCTTAGGACGTGTGACATTAGGTCCAAGCGGAAAACTTGGGGGGAATAAGTAGAGGGGTTCCATGGATATTGTTTGTTATATTATCTGATATTTCATGGGATACTGGGTTACAATATTCATAATGAAGATGGGATCATGGTATACATGTTTAGGTGAAAAGATAGTTTTACTTGTTGTTCACTATGATTTGGCATGCTTTCTTAACTTGTTGCACAAGAGCCTCTGAGGAGGATCCTATTGAGTATTAATCACTTCATGTATATATAAACCGTTTTATGTTATATGGAGAATTTTTGAGTTAGGGCTACTTAGTTCTAGGTTATGGTTTTCTTGAGCTATTTAAGCTTTGTGGTTGCTATCAGGTTTACTTTTTTTTTCTATTCACAGTTTACCTTTCAGTTGTAGTAGTTCTTGCGTGACATTACATATGTGTACTTCTTGTTTTCTTTTATTTTTAATTGGGAGAAAGATATGGTTGCTTCTTGTCTTATCTCTATATTTCACATGTGTTCTATTATTTGGTAATTCCAACCATATTAATTTTTACTATACCCTCTGTGCTAGTCATCAACCTAAGTCTTATGTGAGGCGGGACTTGGGTTTCACTATCTATCTTCTCTTATTTCCTTCATAGGAGGTGTACACCTTTTGGGGAGGGGGTTTTAAAAATATCCTCTTCATAAGACAATATAATTTCAAATTACCACCATTAATAAAAAAAATATGTCTTGGGATAGATATATAAATTATCAATGGAGACACAAATAATATATCATGGAAAATCAAATGATTTTTAGATAGTTATAATAGAGATGAAACTTCTCAAAAATTATCTATATTCCAAAATGGTCCAGTGTACCTTGTAATTAATTTCCCCTTCCATCCAAAACACATAGCTATTTTCCGTAGTGAAATCATGAAAAAAACATAATTGATAATAGAAATATTCGATGTCCATCATCCAGCTTCCATAGTAAAATTTGTATCAACATTGAAAATCCTTGATGTGTTTATGAATCAATTGCAACTTCCTTATTGTCCCCTTGATAATGTTTAATAAAAAAAATATCCCTTATCTTACTTTATCCCAACATGTTGGAGTTATTTAGCTTTTTTGGTAGAGTGATTCTAATGGATCCATTTGACTATTCAAATGAAAAATGTTGTAATTTGATTATTCCAAAAGTTAAAGACGATGGTCCCAACTAACTTATAAATAAGGTTATCTATCCCTTAACATGTCATCAAATGATTAATTATTTATCTTAGAACACCCATCAGTTTGAAGATGATAGGCTATGAACTTGTTTCATTTAGTGTTCCTAGAATTTTGAAGGATCATCTATAATATAGAATTAAACCATGGTTATCAATCAGATAAATAGAAATTGGTACTCCAGGAATGTATCACTACTAATTTCTTATAATGAATATCTGTTATCTATAATGAAATATCATCTATTATGAAATTGAAATCAAATTCATTTTACAATGTTTCAATGATTTCTTAAATATAAATGTTTTCCTTCGATATATTATAATGTCCAGTAGACATTTTCATTTTGATTTTTACCACATCCATAATGGCATAAATATTGGTTATAATACCAAATTAGAAATATGTTTCTACTCCTTAAATTTCTGACAAACTACGACCCATGCATTGTCATCGATAATCCCACCCTTTATATAATCACATCAATAATCTTCACAATTTCCCTATACATTTTAGTGTTTCTAGTATGTATAGATAATGTATATGTATAATATTTACCCATCATTTCATTCATTATATTTTAAATACAAGTAATACATATTCTTGTAATAATTATTTTTTATTTTCATTATTAATATTTAATAATGAAATAAACCAATAATTTAGAGCATATAAATTCTTCATCATCAAATGATAATATCCTTGAGATTTCATGATCTTCTAATGTAATGGTAGATTGGAAATAATTTGGAATTATATTGATGATTCCCCATCCCTTTTTATTCCCATGTAAAACATTAATATTCCCTTAAATAATGGTTATCTTTAAATAATAATCATTCCAAGAACAACATGATATTTCCTTATAAATTAATCATTTATATTCTTTACTCATTCATCTTGGTAATGATTGAATAATAATAGTATTTATAAATCTTAAATTGTCTCCTTTATCTCACGTTAGGTTCCTTTTTTTGAATTGATAGATCATAATATAGCGTTCTGTGTATATATTTCACTTTTCACCACTAGTAGAGTGTTTTTATAGCTTTATAGAAGAACTAATTTGTACTAAATTTATGTTAAGAGTAAGATAAATTTTCTAATGTTGATTTAACTATCAATATTAATAAAAAACCGTCTTTTCATTTTTTAGGAGAAAATGTTCAATTGCGTTTTGAGATAGATAAAAATATATTAAAACTACTTCTTTGATTAAGGTTCCTATAAGAATAGTTTCATTTAATAACCATTTCAAATGTTATTTTAATATTTCTTCACATTCATTTGTTTAGAAAAACAAAACACCTTTTTGAGATAACATAATTTCTAGATTATATAAATGTGAAAGGAATTTAAAATCAAATATATAGTATCTTGGTAGAATTAGAAAACTATGAATCTTATTTACTATTGTAGGACATGGACACTCCACAATGTAATATTTTATTTTTAGAGCCCTGATATTCCTTCTATGGCCACGATGTATACCAAGAATGATAATTTTGGTTACAATAATCATTGTTAATGAAATATCTACACAGTTTCATATTACTTCATATTTTTAATTTTAAACATAAATGATCTTAATTATCACGGAGGCTTTTAAAATATATCATTATATAATCAATAAAGAGCAGAAAAAATTTATCAAGGTAGTCCTTAATGAATTTATTATAGGATAGAAGTATATATTCATATGACTATAATACAAGAAGGGGTGAATTTATTGTTTAAAATACATAGGTTTTTATCCCGAAATGTATTTAGTTTAGAAGTATTTAAAATATTTAAACTCACAAAGCCTCATAATGTATCATAATGTTAATCATATAGGAACCTAGGTCTTATGGATAAAATATTTCAATCCATAGTCTATGATAATTATCTCATTGCTCATAATTTAAATTAATCGTATTCATTGTAAGAAGATGATTTAATCAGAATGAGTGTAATATAGATCATAACGACAATGGTTACTATAAATAGAGTTAAACAATTTAATGATTATATCACAATTCTTATCGAATCATATTTGGTAAATAAATTGATCATAATCACAAATATCATAATTAAAAAGATTATAATAATAGAATAGTGAATAGAAAAATGAATATATAAAAAAATTAACATTATATTATATTACAGCAGAAAATTTAAAATAATTAAATGAATAAAATTATTTTTACCCAAAGAGAAGGGTATCTAATA
This sequence comes from Viscum album, assembly GCA_963277665.1. Lineage (NCBI taxonomy): Eukaryota > Viridiplantae > Streptophyta > Magnoliopsida > Santalales > Viscaceae > Viscum > Viscum album. The sequence goes on along the minus strand of OY728145.1, from coordinate 719,269,687 downwards.
ACCATGGATAAAGGTCCATTTATTTATACTATCAAGGAATTATATCATAACCATGCCATGGTAAGTCATTAATATGATGATCAGCCTCTATCTTTCTATACCTACAAGGGATCGATCTGTATTTTCATTGATACCCCAATCATCCTATCATAGGAAGGCCTTGATCTGCAAAAGACCAGCACAAATGTCTTCTTATCCACGAAGTCCCATAATAATAATCACAATGATCAGTGTCACATGAATCCAATAAATCTATTGAAATTAACAAATAAGTGAAACAAGTTGTTATCAACTTGAAAACTTCTATGATTTCACACGTAGTGGTAGTTTTACAGAGCTCTCACAGATTCTATTCAATTCATCAAATGTTATGAGCTCATTCAAATGACTATGTATTTATGGGCCTTCATCCCAACTATCACTTTGGACCCCAACAATAGAATTTTCTCCAAAAATATCATAGGGACTTAGACACTTGACACTCCAATGGTCATCCTAAAACTAAAACAAGAACATCATTTTATAATGCATATTTGAAAAAAATTCTTGACATCATTATGATTTAAAGGTTTTCCATTCATTAAAATAACTATTTTTGGATATGATAAAATATGTTTGAATGAGTCCGATGTATTTCATTATGATTGTGAATATGATTTAAAATTCAGTATGACACTGGATAGCGTGTACAATATAAACCATTTACATTGTGCACAACATAAATATTATTAGGAGAGTATGATATAAATCGTATCTGGTGGGTATGATAAATATCAAATCCGACCACTCTTAAATTATCATGGAATCAATTGTTTTGGTAAAAACCCATGAGTATGATAATTGTTATATACATATTAGATAAAACATAATGAAAAAATATGAATCAAAGGAAATAAAGTATGATAAAATGATATATGATATAATTCTAAAAAAACTCAAGACATTAAATAATAAGTGATTAGATCATTTAGAAAGAGTTTTTTATTTTGAAAACACAAGTAATAAAGAATTAAAATAGACTTTTGAGTCTACATCTACCATTAAAATTCGTAAAATACAGTTATATAATTAGAAAATCCAAAATTAATAAGAATAAATTGGTCATTCCAATATTTTTTGGATGATATAATTTAGTATACCATCTTTGTTCACCCTAAACTGATGATACCCTTGTCACATCTTATTCTTGGAGAAGAATTTGGCCACTCAAATCCTATTGAAAAAATAAAAAAAATCCTTGGAAGAGTGTACTTTTTCTTTATTGTGATCCTATTATGTTTTCCACGGTCAATGAATAGATGAATCAATCCCTCTATCTTTCTCATTAAGAGATAAATGTGACACCATGGTGTCAAACTTGGTCGAATAAAAAATTTCTCTGAGAGGTATTGAACTTGTTTATTTAATTCCTCTAACTCATCATTTTACATTCAATATTGGGTATTTGATATTTTCTTAGATCCTCATATTAGTTTAGTTTGGAGACCAACCACTCTTTCTAGGGGAGGACCATGTTTCACTTTAGGAAATAAATTAATGTATTTACAATGAATGTGTACATAACCAATCATCATACAATCTATTTCATCCCATTATTCCATATTCACTCCCATTAAGAAGGTAACATGAGTCGGTTCATGGAAATACTCAGTATAAGATATATCATATTTGAAGATAATAATTGTTTATCCCTTAAATATAAAAAATTACCATTTATTCTGAATTTATTCATTGTATTAATCTTGGATAACCAATACATACCTTGTATTATATCAAATGAAACCATAATAATGACAATTTTTTATAGGTAGATTTAAATCAATAGGGTTAATAAGGTAATACCTATAAATCATTGATAATTAAAGATTTACAGAAGGATATTTAGCTAAACTTTCCACCACTAGTAGTTCATGGATTAATATTACGTTCTTTGAAACCATGAATGAAATAAATAAATTCATAGAAACAGAATAAAAAATTTACATGTAATATTTGAGTTTATATGAGAGTACCTACCAAAAAATTATTAAAGACTTGAATTAAAACAGTAACATTGATAAAGTATGACCTTGATTAATGGACATTGTGGGGAATGATTATGGTTTCCCTCTATTATATACTTATATGGACATTGAATAGAAAATTTAAAATCTCACCACACATAATGAATTTAATGATACAGTTCTCATTCACTAACATTAGTTTTTCATTGGCATTCATCTATTGAGTCATAAAATCTAAAAAATATTCAATCAGTAAGTATAAATTTTCAATTATTGTATTAATTTTCACTTCTATGTATACAATTCGACAAATATTTCTCCAGATATGTGTTGAACATGGGATGTTGTAATTTCATCCCATTTGTATTATTTATAAATCATTAATCCACTCTCCTCTACTTTTCATTCATTTCATAAGTGCAATGGGCATAAAGAAAAACTATTTAATCATTTAGATCACAATTTAATACCACTTAGTAACTTTTTTAGTCTCATAATTCTAATCCATTATATATACAGGGTTTCAGCCGGGTGAAGAATATATGGATCGTCATATCATAATAAATAAAAAATCATGAAAATTATCACAAATTCCATGTAATGTTCAACACCGATTTCTCCAAATATTCAGTTTGTCAGTATTTTAACTAATATAATTCCATCACTGTATATTATAGAGGTTAAATGGAAAATACTTGCTTAAAATTATTTTTTGAATTCTTCCCATTTAATTGCTTCAACCGCATCCATATTCTTCATGTTATTTATCTGTTCCCACCCATAATAATATTTCTCTACTAAATTCTATACTTCTAAATAGTCATTCTACCATATTGAAAAATTGATTACATAAAATTAATAACCTATAGATTTTTATAATAATGATTTTATCAATGGATCAAAAGATCCTCCAAAATAGTTGTTTATTAACCCATGAAGGATTCAATTAATAGTTTTTCGTTCATTGGGGAAGCTATATGCTCCACATAGATTATGTATTTATTGGTCTATTATGTTTTTGATTAATAATTACCCTAATGTTTTCATCTCCAGATCGCCCTATATTGGTAGGTATACAATCTTAATTTCATCTAAATATATTTTTTATATGTTTCCTTCTATATGAATCAATTTTTTAATGTAGAAAAACAATGGAGAAATGTGATATGATTGGAAATTATATAATAATTATAATGGAATATTATTCTAAATTTTTTATATTATTATGATTCTAGAATGATATATTTGAATCATAAATTTTTTTACATTTTTTATTTATCCTTCGTAATGGATTCTCTAAATCTTGTGATTAACCATATCATATCAACTAAGATTATCAATCTAAGAGATTGTCAAAGCCCCTTTTTCATGGACCATGTGACGATCAAGTTAATACTTAGTGGGCCTTTTATGGTGATTTATCCCCTAGCTACAAATGTTACAATGTCACATCCACATGTAGTATTTAGAAATGAATTTCATTACAAGGAAACCACACACTCTATATGAACCTTATTATTCATACTATATTTTACATATATTTAAATGAATATTCAATAAAATAATAATAAAAGACCGATGATTTTATATGTTTATTGTATTTAGAGACTAGTTAAAAAATATTATTATTTCATTAATGTTTTTAAATGTCTTAGAAAAATATATCCCTATTTAGTGCTCATTAGTGAAATAACCTACATAAAAGCATTCTTAATGGTGTGGAGATAGTAAAAAAATTAAATAATTATTTTAGATTCTCAATAAGGGAAAGTATAAAAGATATCAACCAAGGATCATATAAAAGTATAATATATGCATTAAGGTATGAGATAATGGATATAACCTTAAAATGTTAAAACCCAATCTGAGAATGATCGTATACATGAGTAATGAAATAATGTATGTAATTTCATAGAATATTAATCATAAATCAAATCAATTTATAGGATCCATGAGATAAAAAAATAGACATAGTAATGTGAAAAAATATATGACTATAATGCTGTGAAAAATTATAAATACAATAAGGTTCACTAATTATGTTAAAGACATGAAATAAAGACCTCCAATAAACATATTAACATGGAATCCAGGTCTATGAATAATACTATTGACATGAAACCCAATACACTCTTGTCTTTATGAACATGAATTAAGGTTATTGAATAACATAATTAACTCATGAGTTTTACATCATTACCCAATGTATTGGATAGATATAACATTCCAACTAATCTTATGTTTATAATGTAACTACCTGTACTTGGTTGATAATAGAACCACCAATGCATAGTTTATAACACAACCACCCATCCTTGGTTATAATTTAACAAGTATCCTTCATTTATAATAGAACCACCCATAAAATTATTAAAACCATAAATACATGTTCCATAAGATTATAAAACATTCAACACATCATAAAATCATAACCCATCCTATAGAATTGATTTTAATATACATTTGATCAATTTATCATAGAATAACCCACTAAAATAAATGATTTTCCTAGATATTTCCTCATAAAATCATAAAAAATATATTAGAACAAAAAAAATGGCATCATTTTATCATATTCATATTTCAATACAAGAAAGAACAAAGGTGGTTATAATTGATGAATAGAAAATCCATAAATAGACCATAAAAATATTCTTGAGGAGAATATCGTATCAATTTTGAATTCAATTTTTTAAAATAATGAATTATAAAAAAAATTAGAGAATGGATTTCATTCGATAAAATATTTTGAAACATTAATGGTTTGTGTTAAATCATTAATTGTTCCTGAAGACAAAACAATTTTCATGGAATGCACATAAAAATATTCCTTTCACATTTTAAGTAAAAAGGAAAAAAGATTATCATTCATAAATTGTCCCAATGATTCATTTAAAGAATTAATAATAATACTATACAAGTGTAATAATTTCATTAAATAATGAATATATAATATTAAAAAAATTCCATAAAACATTTTATTAAAAATGGACTAGGAATATAATTGATTTTAACTCGAAGTAAGATAGAAAGTCAATTTTCATTAAAAAGTTTATGTCAATTTTTTAGTTATTAATGATAGAAAAATGAAAGGAAAAAAGATATATTATCCAAAAATTGAGAATACTAAATTTTTATGATATTATTCCTTGAAATATCTTAATAATTCAATATCAAAACCATAATAAAAACAATCAGGATTAATAATGAAATTTTATCATAAAACCCTTAACACTTTGGAAGAATTTTAATCTTAAGTTACACTAATGTAATAGAAATAAATTCTTATATAAACACCCATAAATTTCATTATAATAGTAATAAAATAATTAATGGGTAGTATATTTACCAAATAAATTAATATGTTTTGAGTATTCTATTTGACTCATTGAAATAATGGTGAGATGAAAATTCAATACCATAATGATAATGAATCGAATCATGATCCCCATGAAATAATAATGTCAAATGAACCATTAAACATAATAAGGATGAAAATATATATTATATTAAATATAAAATGGGTTTTAAATACACATCATAAAATAATATATGTACATAGTATATCATATGACCCAAAGAAGACAATTTTAGAGAATAAAATGTTAATTTATGTTGTGAAGTTCGTCATACACATTAAGAAACCCTTTATACTAAATATGGATATATTATAACTATATTAATGAATAATTATTATAACAACCCGACTTTTTATTACACACTTAAACCTAATTTATTACATGAAATCCTCACCTGAAACAACATAAAAGATTAAGAGGTATAGTGTATTTGGGAATTAGGAACATTATATAATATCTTAGAAAATAAAACAAACAACATCATTATTGAAAACATCCTTTACTTGACCACAACATTCCCTTGTACTTAGCATTGCATGGGATAACCTAAGGACATGCATAAGTAAAGGGTGAACTATAAAGCCCAATATGGGAATAGACATGGAATAACATGAGTAATACAATAAATGTTAGACTATAGTTATATCAATAGAGTAGAAGAGAAACATGAACATAAAGTCAAAATAAATCATGATAATCATAACATGGAAATGTGGCAACAACAAATAACATTGAATTAGCATGAGCCAAGGCTCATTGCACATAGAGTATGAGTAAATACTCATTTCACATGAAGCATGAGTAAACCATAATTTAAATTGAATTAGAATGAGTCAACACCCATTTCACATGGTGTATTATGATACTATACTTTACCCAATGCATTGGAGCGCTATCAGGGCGCACCCTTCTTCAACATTACATTTCATACATAAGTGTTCCACCTGGATCATATAACATGGAATCAATCAACATCATAAGATATTCCACGATTAAGTAATGTGGAATAAATACATGAAATTTATATTCAATATGTATATGTTCATAATGGTGAATAACCTTTATAGAGACATGTGTATGGTATTCACTATACAATGATCTTGGCTTGGAAATTCGCGTTGCAATTTTAGTAGCATAACGACATTACATAAGGATTAACAAAATTTTTTTACGAAAGAGAAAAGGGTGTATCATCATATTTAAATTAAATGTACAGTAATGGGGTTATATAAATACATGTCCAAGTAAATTTAATGGAATTTAGATGCATAATACAAAAGAATTACATGGATGTAAAAGATGAGAGAGAAACCTCTCACAGAATTTCATCATGGTAATGGGTGTACATGGTATGCATTAATGATAGATAAAGGTGTATACCAATTTCCAAACATAAATAGGGTTGTATGGGGAAGGTTTAAAATCATACCCTAACATTTTTAATTGAAAATAAAATGGCATAACATCTTAAATAAAATTGGACAATATTAGAAAGGAAGAAATACCTTACGTGGAAGTGTGATACCAAAGGCTTGGGAGAGGCTTGAGAGAGGATTATTGGGAGATTGGGGAACCATGGGAAGTTTATCTATAGAGGAGGGATGGGGTAGGTCAAAATCTAAAGTCTTTGAGTTAATATGAAGTTTTATCTTGGGTGGGTTTATATAGGAAAGGAGAAGGAATTCTTTATTAATTAGGTTTAGGACACCTCACATTAATCTAATCAATACCACAATCAAGCCCATGATTTTTTACCATGGTTTTTTTCAAAGTGGAGTGGAAAAAAATATTTTATAAGGCCAATGACCTAACTTATTTAAAATAATATGGTTTCTTATATAGAGGTGAGTCACACTCTCAAGGAAAACAATTTAAAAAGAAAAAATGTTTTATAAGTCTTGGAGGGTCCACAAAAGCTTTGTAAAATAAATCAAACAAATATAAAATCACCTTATTTTAATTATAAAACATATACTGGATGAACATAATGTTTATATTATTTTATTACATCACTATTGGGTCATTATGATGTCATAAAACACATTATATATTTAAACGATATTTAATTTTTAGCCAAAAATTTGACTGTCTCAGAAAATTATGAAAAATTCATCATTGTATAATTTTGACATCCTGATTCGAAAAATAATATTAATTTATTCAAAATAATTTTAAAAATATTTTAATTTTTACTTTTAAAATAAAAACATATATTTTTTAAAAATTCATGGGTTTTGACAAAAATTGTTTTCAAACCATAATAAAAATTACAATTGCATTCATAAAATTATATAATAATTTATATTAAATAAAAATTAATTTAATAATTATATTTTATTAAAATAATATTTAATTCAAATATCCATTAATTCATCAAAATATATTTCTTATTTGAATATTAACTAAAAATACTATTTGTGCTTTAAAAACTATTTACAAAGTAAAAATTATAAAATGAATGCACAATATTTATACAAAAATAATGTACATTGTCACAGTGCTTGGTTATTTTTACAAAACCCCTTATAAAACCCACATAAGACCAAAGGGTAAGGTTTGTGATAGTGATAGAATCTTGGGGTGGCTCGGTTAACATCGCTTAGGTGGTAATCAATATTAACTTCCACTTCTCCCATAGTCAGTTCCACTCAAGCTTAACTTGTCCAAGCTCAGCTTGGGATTGGATAAGAGTGAATCCAAACAACGCCAAATTCTTTCCAACCTTATAAAAATGGGCTTCATATGGGGAAATTGTACTAGATGAGGCATTCTCTTCCTTTGTCTAAGTAAATTGGATTTGTTAAAGCCGTGTATCTATAAAAATCATGTGATCACTTTTCAAGGACTATATTTGCAATGGTCATATTTTATAATGATATTTTAAAATCCAGAAACCTAATACCATTGATATTCACATTTTATATATCCATAATAAAACATTTAATTAGATCAAGAGGAATTTTCATTAATGAATGTTTGGGTCATTATAATCTTCCCCCCTTAAGAAATTCCACCTTCAAAGTTTCCTTTTCCCATACTAAAATAGATGTGGGTGAATTTTCTTCATTGTTTCCTCTAATTTCCATGTCACTTCTTCAAACATGTGGTTTTTTCACGACACCAAGATGAGGGGCATTGTTTTATTTTGAGAACTTTTTCTCTACGATATATGATCTTCACTGGATGCTCCTAGTAAGAAATATCATCCTCTAGATGTACTATCTCTGAAGATAGTACATGTGAAGGGTCTAGTATTTAATTCCTTAAGAGGGATACATGAAAGACATCATGTACATTGGCCATGGTAGGTTGATGTTCTAGACGATTGGCCACAGAACCAACACGATCAAGAATTTTGAAGGGGTCGATGTACCTAGGACTTATCATCCCTTTATTTCAAAACCTCATGACATTTATCCATGTAAATATGAATAGAAATACCATGTCCTAAACTTTATACTCAATATCTCATCGACAGTTATCTATATAACTCTTTTGTTGACTCTGGGCTGCCTTGATATGCCGCTGGATGGTTTTAACCTTCTCTACCATTTCTTCGACCATTTCTTGTCATAGTAGCTTATGCTCACTGACTTCATCCCAACATGTCAGTGTTATGCACCTCTTCCCATATAGTGCTTCATAAGGATGCATTCAGATGCTTTAGTGGAAGCTATTATTGTTGGAGAATTCAACCAGTGGAAGATGTTGGTTGCACCCTCCATTGAAGTCCATAGAACACGCTCTCAGCATGTCCTAAAGTGTTTGGATAGTCTACTCTAATTGGAATTTAGTTTGAGAATGATAATTCATACTAAAGTTTAACTCAGTATATAGATCATGTTGAAAACTCTTCCAAAACATAGAGATGAATCTTGGATCTCGATCGGATACAACATATAGTGGTACTCCATGCAGCCTTACCACTTCTCCGATATATATTCATGCTAGCTGATCCAATGAGAAATCCTCCAAAATTGCAATGTAGTGTGCAGAATTTGTAAAATGATCCACAACAACCCAGATTGCATTGTGGCCTTTGGTTGTCTCTGCATGTACAGTGAAAAGGTCCATGGTGATGTTCTCCCATTTCCATGCTGGTATGGGATATGGTTGCGTCATCCCCTTCGACTTATACCTCTCTACCTTCACTTTTTGACACACCAGGAACATTGATGTATACTCAACGATTTCCTTCTTCATATTATCCCACCAATAATTCTCTCGGAGATTATGATACATCATTGTGTTTCCTAGATGAATTGGTAAATTTGAACTATGTGAATCATCCAAAAGTTCCTTCTTCATCTCTAGACTTAATGGAACACATAGTCTTTTCACAAATATCACAATTCCTTCTTCATTAACATTGAACTCCGAGGATTTTAATTTTCTAATAGCTTCCACTCTCTTATGAATTCCCACATCATCCTTTTGAGCATCTTTTAAACTTTCTAAAATAGACGGTTGAGCAATCATTTGTTAATGGATTGATGGTGTTCCCTTATTTATGATTCCCATGTCCATATTCATCGAATCATAAAATATTTGGTCCATCTTAATTCTCATCATTGATAGAATTGATGGGTTCTTTCAACATAGATTATCTTCCACCTTGTTTACTTGCCCATGGTGGTAATGGATTGAGCAGTCATATTATTTTATCAGCTCTAACCATCTTCATTGGTGCATGTTCAACTCTTTCAATCTGAATATATACTTGAGGATTTTGTGGTCTGTATATATTCTACAATTCTCCCCAATGAGATAATACCACAAAAGTTTTAAAGCAATGATCACCGCAGCCAACTCCAAATCATGTGTTGGATAATTTTTCTCATGAACATTAAATTGACGTGAAGAATAGGCAATGGATTTGTCATTTTTCATCTACACACAACCCATTCCCTTCTTAGAAGCATCACAGAATGCCACCAAAAGTTTTCCACTAGTGGGTAATGTGAGCACATGCATAGTGATAAGCCTCATTTTTAAATCCTTGTAGATTTCTTCTCATTAATCACTCCAAGAAAACTTTACTCCCATCTGATTTAGCTAGGTAAAAGGGTTGGGAAATCATGAGAAATTTCTTACAAATCATTGATAATATCAAGCTTACCCCAAGAAGCTACTGATATCTGTTCCCGATTTTGGCCTCGGCCATCCCTCAAGTGCATCTATTTTGGAGGTATCCACAAGTATCCCATTGCTTGTGATGATATAGACCAATAAAGATACCTCCTTCAACCATAACTCACACTTGTTGTACTTTTCATAGAGATTATACTTATACAAGGTCTCTAGTATAGTTCTTAGATTCTCTTAATGATCCCCCTTGTTTTTAGAGTATATTCGGATATCATCTATAAAGCCTATAACAAATTTGTTGAGGTAATCCCTAAAGACACTGTTTAGTATGTCCATGAATATTTCGGGAGAATTAATGAGTCCGAAGGGAAATACTATGAATTCATAGTGCCCTTATAATTTACGAAAAGTAGTCTTGGTGATATCTTCCTTCTTCACCCTTACTTGATAATATTCCGACCGCAAATCCACCTTGGAGAAGTATTGTGCCCCACGCAGCTGATCGAACAAGTCATCAATTCATGGGAGAGGATACTTTTTCTTTATTGTGATTTTTTTATGCTCCCTATAATCAATGAAAAGGCACATTGACCCATCATTCTTCTTGACGAAGAGGACCGGTGCACCCCATGGTGAAGAACATGGGAATTTAAACCCTTTATTCAGATTCTCATGTAGTTGTTTCTTAAACTCCACATGCTCCACAAAAACCATTCTATATGGATTCTTGGTTATTGGAAATGTCCCAAGTATAAGATCAATTGAGAATTCAACATCCCTTCTAGGAGGAAGACCATAAAATTCCTTGTTAAAGACTTTATCAAATCTCCTCACAATAGGCTTGTCTTCAAGAATGGTTTCCTCCTTAGACTCAATCATCAAATCCAGATACGCATTATCATAGGGCAGTAATATCAACACTTAAGATGGTGGAGCTAAAAACAATTCTTCTCTTTCCTTGAACTTGTATAGAATTGGGGGTCAATTCTCCACATGGAGAGTGATTTCCTTCTCACAAAAATTTATGTTGTCTCTATATAATGAAATCCAATCATTGCCAAGAATTGCATCAAATTCCACCAGAGGGTGTATGATGAGGTTTTCAAGGAAATTAAATCCATAGAATATGAAAAGGGAGGAGTTATATTCATGGGATGAAATGATTTCCCCATTTTATGTACTCACCGACATCTTTACTTCCATGATCTGTGGTGGTGATGGGATTGTTTTAATAAAACTTTGGGATATAAAAGAATTCATAGAACCTGAATCAAAAAGTAATTTTTATATTCTTGAGTGAATAACTAACATATCTATCACCACTTCTTTGTAAGGGTTAACTTTGGTAGTAGTAATGGAAAAATCTCTCCCTTGCTGCCTTAGAGGTTATTAGATTCCTCCAAAAACCATTGTCTTAAGGCACTGATTTGCAAGATGCCCTGGTTATATGCAATTATAGAAATGAACAATGTGAAGAGGTTTGAACGGAGTGTTACTCTCCTATGTTGTAGCTAAGGGGTTTTATCATTGGTAGTAAATAGATAGGTGCCTTTCTCTTCCACAACTAAATAATTTCCTTATCCCCTTCAGGCAATTTCTGGGGTTCTTCTTTCGACACCTTTGGAAAGTGGGGTGCTAGATCTTTTTAGATCCGTTGGATTTATCCATAGGACCACCATCATTGAAGTATACCTTATTATTTTTTCCCCATGATACCCCTATGATTATCTTATCTCCATTTTTACCTTGAGGGCACAAAATACAATTTCATCATAGCTGTCGAAGTCACGGATAGCCGGTAATTCCCGTAGGCTTGGTTTCAGCCCACCAAAGAAGCGGTAAACCTTGAATTTGGGGGAAACTACCAAGCCAGAGTCTTATCATGCAATACTTTTGAAGTTTTCCTTGTATTCCCTAATAGACTCTTCGTCATTTTTCTTGATGTCAAATAATTCCATTTCCATCATAAGTCAGAGGGTCCGCAAAAAATATTTATAAAAAACATCATCTGAAAAACCTTCCATCACAATGCCTTGATCTTCTCCTCAGGCTTCGTATTTTTGATCAATGTCTACCACTGATCAGAATCACCCTCCATATTATAAGAAGCTATGAGAACCTTCTCTTGTTCAGAACATTAAAAGTTGAAGAAGATCTTTTCAATGGAGTTGATCCAGTGTTCGTTGATTGAGGGATCATATGATCCATTAAAAGTAGGAGTCCTTTGTCTCATGAAGCTTGCGATAGTGACTTGTTCTTTCTTTGGGGGGGGGGGGAAGGGTTGAACTTTCATCTTGACCCATGGTTCTATTAAATTATTGATCTAAATAAGAGAGAAGTATGGCAAAGATTGTGATTCCTGCTCCATTCAGATTGGGCATCTCATTTGAATAGTCAACACATTGATCTCCACATCAGTTGTTTTCTCGAGTCCTCCTATTACTATCCATTGGCTGGAATAAAAGGAATTTCAGGGTTAAAAAATAAAGGGTAATCTAAGGAAAAAACTGATGACTTATAAATAACATTTAATTCCAAAACTTATGAATCCATAGGCTTCAATATATGTTATCCATGATCTACATTCGAATATATATTCTAAGGGGTAATTTTTTTAATTACCTTAATAAGGGTTCATAATAAACATATGAATTTACCAAAGCCTATCCCCTAGGTGTGTAATAACCAAGAGTGCAACAAGGCCCGTTGTCGTGCACCACTTCCTGTTTGAGTCTAGCTCAAAGCGGTGTTTTCGGGTTTTACCCCTAGGAAACATCTGTGCTAGAGGTACCTCTACCAGCTCGTATCCAGACAGGGATGTATTTTCTTGATAAACCACTTACTCAATACTCACCAATACATAGGGATGTTATTGTTATTATTATTCTTTTTTCTAAGTCTTCACTAGGGTTTTTAATCCTAATCCCAAAAATAACAAAACAAATCCTCTGATACCGACTATAACAACCCTGCTTTTTATTACACACTTAAACATGATTTATTACATAAAATCATCACTTGATAAAACATAGAATATCGAGAGTTCTAGTTTATTTATGGATTAGGAATATCACATAACATCATAGAACATAAAAAACATAATATCTTTATTGAAAAATTCCTTTATATGACCACTATATTCACTCGTACTTATCATTTCATGGGATAACATGAGGACATGCATAAGAAAATGGTGAGAAATAAAGACCAGTAAGGTAATAGACATGGAATAACAAGTGGAATACAATAAATTTTAGAAAATAGGCATATAAATGGAGCACAAGAGAAAAATGAACACAAAGGCATTATAAAGCATGATAATCATAACATGGATATGTGGCAACAACACTTAACAAGGAATTAGCTTGAGCCAAGGCTCATTACACATGGGGCATGAGTAAACCCTCATTGCACGTGAAGAAAGAGTAAAACCTCATTTCACATGAATTAGAATGAGTCAACACACATTGCACTTGACATATCATGATACTATACTTTACCCAATGCATTGAAGCTCTATCAGGGCACACCCTTCTTAAACATTTAATTTTATGCATAAGTGTTCCACATGAATCATATAACATGGAATCAATCAACATTATAAGATATTCCACAATTAAGTAATGTGGAATAAAAAAATTAAATTACCATTCAATATTTATATTATCATAAAGGTGAATACCCTTGATAGAGACATGGGTATGGTATTCACTACACAATGATATTGGCTTGGAAAAATGCGGTGCAATTTCAGTTGGATAACGAAGTGAAATAAGGATACATGAAAATGGTTGATGAGATAGAAAATGGTGTCTAATCATATGTACATGAAATTGAAATTGAGGGGGTCATATAGATACATGTACCAACAAATTTAATAGAATTTAGATGCATAATACAAAATAATTACTTGGATGTAAAAGAGGAGAGAGAAATCCCTCATGAAATTTCAGCATGGTAACAGGTGAACATGGGATGCATTAATGAGAGAGAAAGGGGTATACTATTATCCAAAGATAAAGAGGGTAGTATGGTGAAGGTGATAAATCATACCCCAAAATTTGTAATTGAAAATCAAATGGCATAACAACTTAATGAAAATTTGACAAAACGAGAAAGGAAGAAATCCCTTACTTGGAAGTGTGATCCCAAAGGCTTGGGAGAGTGTTTAGAGACTCTTCTTGGGATCTTTTGGCACCTTGGGAGGATTCTAGATGGAGGATTCCAGACGATTATTAAAATCCAAAGGCTTTGAGTGAATAAGAAGTTGGAGATTTGGTGGGTTTATATTGAAAAGGAGAGGGAATTCTTTATTATTTAGGATTGGGACACCTCACATTAAACTAATCAATACAAAAAACCAGCCCAAGGTTTTTTCCCATGGTTTTTGACAATGGGTATTGGAAAACAATATTTCATAATTCCAATGGCCTAACTTATTAAAATAATATGGTTGATTATATATAGGTGAGTCACATTCTCAAGGAAAATAATTTAAATGGAAAAAATGTTTTATAAGTCTTGGAGGGTCTACAAATGCTATGTAAAATAAATCAAACAAATCTAAAATCATGTTATTTTAATAATAAAACACATATTGTTTGAAAATAATGTTTATATTATTTTATTTTATAACTATTGGGTTATTATGATGTCCTAAACACATTACATATTAAAAAGGTATTTAATTTTTACCTAAAAAAATTAACTATCTCAAGAAATTATGAAATATTCACCGTTGGATAGTTTCGACATCCTGATTCCAAAAATAATATTAATTTTATCTAAATAATTTTATAAATATTTGAATTTTTACTTTTGAAATAAAAAGAACAATATTTATAAAAAATTCACAGGTTTTGACAAAAATAGTTTTTAAACCATAATAAAAATTACAATTGCATTCATAAAATTATATGATCATTTATATTTAATAAACAATAATTCAATAATAATAAATTTTTAAAATATTATTTAATTCAAAAATACATTAATTCATCAAAATATATTTCTTAGTTGAATGTTTATAAAAAATATTATTTGTTCTTTAAAAACTATTTACAAAGTAACAATAATAAAATTAATGCACATTCATTATAAAAAAATAATGTACATTGTCATAGTGTTAGGGTGTTTTAACATAACCCCTTATAACACTTGTATAAGACCAAAGGGTAAGGTGTGTGATGGTGACAGAATGTTGGGGTGGCTCGGATAACATCACTCAGGTGGTAATCTCTATTAACTTCCACTTCTCCCATAGTCGATTCTACTCAGGCCTTAAGTGGTCATGCTCATCTTAGGCTTGGTCAAGAGAGAATCTCAATGACGCCACCTCCTTTTCGAGCTTCGACAAATGGGCTTTATATGGGGAAAGTCTACTGGATGAGGCAATCAATTAGTTTGTCTAAGTAAATTGGACTTGTTAAATCCCTATATTTATACAAATCATGTGATCATTGTGCAATGACTATATTATTAATGGTCATAATTCATAATGATATTTTAAAATCTAGAAACATAAAACTAAGGAAGTTCACATTTTATATAACCATAATAAGAAATTTAATTATATCAAGAGTAATTTTAATTAATGAAATTTGGGTGGTTACAATTATCATATTTATTTATATATTTGTTTATTTATTTTTCATAATAGATATTATTTTATTTTAGTCTTTTATCACCTATTTTTAAATAATTAATTATTGAAATAACTATTATTATTGATTATTCCTTTATTTTTTATTTATGTTATAGTTAAGTAGATCTTGTCCATGTACTTTGTTAATTTTTCCATAATATCCAATAATTAAATCATGATATGAATATTATATATATTTCCATATATAAATGTTTTGATTCTCCCAAAATGGTTAGTGATAAAAAAATCGATGACACCATTCATGGAGACAACATGCGTTTATGTATGCATTAATATTGTTTCCATTTTAATAATATTTAATTAAATAATAGTAAATAATAAATGAAATAATAATAATAATTATAAAATTTTTATAATATATATTCTATAAATAATTTCGTATTACTATTAAGTAAAATATAAATGAAAAACGCCTCACATCTGTTCGTGAGGTGGTAGTCTATCTTTTAAACGAGTGATGTTATTGTTTTCCAAAGGGTTGGAAGGTAAGAAGGTAGATATTACATTAAGATTAAAATATTATTTTTAGGTAATAAATATAACATATATACTTTAAATCTATCAATATATAAAATATTAAGAAGTGTTGATGGAAAACATACTATATTAGTCCCTGAGCTGGTTGTCCTATGTTCACATAATTAACAGTTTTTTCCAATTTGAAGGTATATGAGATGGATATTGGTTCTTATATTAACATAATAAAATATAATTATTTATTAGATAATTATTTTATCATATTTACATATTTTAGTAATATTTTAAGGCTGTGGAATATAGAATAATTTAAAAATGTTCAATTAATAACTATTCATATTCTTCAAAAAAACTATTTAACATTATAGAAAAATATTTATTAGGAGGAATTGATAATAAATATAAGAACAATAGGAAATTTGGAGGGAATTTAGGAAGATATTTTTGAAGTTATTGAAGAAACCAGAATGATTTGGAAGTGTTAAGAGGATATGAGAGTGGGTTCCCTTTTATATGTAGGAGAGATGACTCAACTAAAATATTTGAAAAGAACATGTTAAAACCATGTTATATGGATTCCAAAATGATTAAATATGACATATTATAGAACCTTTGATGATATAAGGTCACTATATGGACTTAAAATATAAATTGTACATGTTTTTTTTTTCATTTTAAGCATTATTGTTTTTGGTTATCCTCTTCAAAAACCTTTTTTAATGTTAACAACATAATTTAATTTTTACTACTTTTTAATTACATTTTGATCAAATATTATGTTAAAATTATTATTCAATATTAATTATGATGATTAAAAATAATGAATCAGTTTTTAAAAATTCAATTATACTATTTTGAACAATTTTAATAAACAATAAGACCACCAATCTGACCAAAAAGTGGATTTCCAAAGAGAAACCTGTTGTCACCATAACTGATTTTTACACCAAAATTTAACATTAATAAGACTAATATTAAATAAATTTTATTAAAAATAATGTAATTTTACTAACGATAATTTTTTAATAATTTTATGAAATTATATAACTTTTTAAATGAATAAAAAAAATCAATTTTTAATTAAAATAATTATTCTTTTACTATTCCTCAAAACATAAATCTTTTTATAAAATTCAAAAAAATTAATTGTAAAATAATTTTGAGGTGACGATGTCAAAAATGAAATTAATTGTTTCAAACAGTTTTCTTTTAAATATTAATTTCTATTTTAATTATTTTTTCATCAAATGACATTAATTCCTTAATGAAAACGTATTTCCAATGAATATAAATACTTTACAAAAAATAAGTACTTATTTACCAATATATTGTATTCATATAAAACCAT
Organism: Viscum album; assembly: GCA_963277665.1. NCBI lineage: Eukaryota > Viridiplantae > Streptophyta > Magnoliopsida > Santalales > Viscaceae > Viscum > Viscum album. Next base: position 719,251,747 of record OY728145.1, on the reverse strand, counting down.
AATAATAAATTTTAGAAATTTGGGTTTCCCAATTCATAATTACAAATTTCATGGATTGATTATAATGGCCATGTTTAAATTATTATATTTTTTCTATTTAATTTTTTTTATTACAACTCATTGATGCATGTAATGAAAGCTATCGAAGAAACAAAATATATTTCAAAAGAGAAAAATTGTAGCAAATAAAATATCTTAATCTTTAATTATATAACAAATAGAATTAATTTATCCTTCAAAATTCCATTTGATTTTTTAAAAAACTATGTATACTTCTTCCTCATCATATCATCAGGTTACCACATATGTTCTTCAAGTTGGTGGCCTTTCCACAAAACTTATTCCTAGAGAGAAGTCATATTTCATTGAAAATTCATTATATTATACAAAATATATATAGTTTGTTCTTAATATGAAATATCATGATCAAAAAATATTACTATTGGGTTCATTACATTTGAAGGTTTAGGTATTTACATTCTCAGGACAAATATATAGAACACATTGTTGACCGGGTAGTGGTTTGGTGGAAGCGTCAAGTGATAAGAAACTATCATTAATTAATCAATAATTTATAAGGGAAAAATATTCCTAAGACTAAAATTTTCTTTATTCTTGAATCTTAGAACATTATTCCATGTATAAAATAAATGGAAAAAATTATCACCAACTTTTAAATATAGGACACATCAATTATAAATAGAATTTTGTTTCCATCGAATTTGTGATGCCCATTAATGTGGGTGAAAGAATCAAATGATATATTTCATATCTTCAGATACCTAAGTTCATTAATGTTTTATTTCTCCAAATTCATATAATTATTTTTTAGTTTTATAATTTCTTCAATAAAGTGATTCATAAGAAGAAATATGAATGACCGAGTGAAATATGTAATTCTATGAAAACTCAACTAGTGGAATTTGTGGATCAATGCCACATTTTGAAATCCATATAAAAATATATCATTATATCTTATTGGGTATTAATGGTTACTTTAGAGTAAACATATTTATATGGTTGATAGACACTATTAAAACATAAATCTATTTCATATTCCCAGGGAATATTTTGTCTGAATATTGACGTAAACCGAAGACACCAATATGATGAAAATGATGATAAAATCCATGATAAAATTCCTCATTTTTAATATATATTATTTCTATATGTCCAATTGACAAATCATATATGATATAATTAATTTTTTCTATTTTTTTTGTTGATTGAACAAAACCAATATGTCTCTGTTCTATTTAGTTTTTTTGGGGAGCCATATGCTAAAATCAATAAGGATGTTATCCAGTTTACATATTTGTAATGTTAATAATTAAAACATTCAATTGGAATTTTTATCTTATATATATAATTAATATATATGAATAACCAAGATATAAACTCTACAATATATACTCTTATACTGTCCCAAATGAAATAATCCTTCAAATATCTATAAATATTTTTACTCCTATGATTAATTGAGAAAAAATAACTATTTGACCCTATAACAACTGATTATATAAATATAGTATAGTTTTAATTCATACATGGTTCATGAACATTATTATTCTATCATAATCAATTTTACATTGAAAAAAAATTCTAACATTCATTTGTTGCTTTACAACTTCATTATATTCCTCTTTAATGATCATTTGGATAGATGGTTGAACAGTTATTCAAGAATGAAATTATTTCTCCACTTTCATCAATATTTAAAATCAACACTTATAAAATCTATAAATATTGGATATTTAAAAATCATTATTGTGGATAAGAAATCATGATCCTTTAAAATCAATGAATCATACACCTCGTTCACATTCCTAGTGTGGTAATGTATTGAGTACTCATGATATTGTGTCAGTTCAATCCATATTTTCGAGTTCATATTCAACTCAATCTATGTTAATATGTATTTACTTCTTTAAATATGATAATATATATCACAAAATTAATAATAAAAAATTCCTCCATATAATAAATTCAAAATAAACGATACGTAACTTTAAATAATAAGTTGGGTAATTTTTACGGTGAACATTATATTTTAAAAAGGTATAACATACAACCATATAATTATTCAAAATAATGCATCATTTTATGTATGAAGATTGATTCCAAACCCTTATCCACTTCTAGATTATCTAATAAAAGATAAACTCTCTAAAAATAAGTTTTGTTCCATGAAAGTTTCATCACATTCATCATTAAAAAGGAATATATATCCCGTATGAGTTATCTTATTTAGTGGGTTAGAAAACTGTGATAATTTCCAATAAACAAACTATAATATCTACATAAACTATGAAAAATATGGATGTTAGTTACCATGGATGGTTTAGGAAAATATTCAATAAAATCTATTATTAATTTATCCATAGATATAACTTCTCTAAAGATTATATGACACATAAATGGAGCCTTTAAATTCCAATATTCATACATTGAAACCTCTGTATAAAACTTATCCTTACTTAGGGTCTTAATTACAATTCTCAAGTGGTATTTATGATTATCTATACTATTTGAAAATATATATGAATATAATCTATAGATACTACCGTAAGAAAATAAAATTAATACACAGTGATTCTATCCATTAAATACAAGAAGATATAAGGGGACTTGGTAAGAATAAATCTCATAACAATATATTATAACTATCAATTTCATGTATATAATGGTTACAAATGTATATCCACCTTCTTAAACTAAAATTTATGATATACATAATTAATTAAATTCATATAAATGTATTGAGTTCCAAAAATTAGATCAATGACATCCTCAGTAAGAGGTATATGATACTACATATTGAATGTGATATTTTTGAGATAAAAAAATCAATTATGAGTCACATTGGTCCATATTTCTTATTAAAAAAGTATATGTGTACCCCAAGGTGATACACTTATAATAATAAATCCCTTTTCAATTTTCTACTGGATTTTATTTTTCAATTCAATAAACACAATAACGGAAATTATATACAGATTATTTTAAATATGTGTAGAACCATGTATTAGTTCTATTGGGAACTCAAAAACATGAGTTGGATGAAGAATATGTATCTATTAATATAACAAATGAATAATGGAATATCATTGAATTTAAATTTATCCAAATACAAAAGAGATAAAAATTCATTTTGAATATGAATCAAGACCCAAAAAAATAATTTTATTTACGTCATAAATTTATATTTATCATCACAATGATAGAAAATCATTTAATAGTTTGGAATATAATATGTTACTTATCGTATATAGAAAATAATTAACAATTTATATAGGGAACGATAATTCTTTCCATTTATAACATAAAATTAAAATGGAAGGAGAATAGATTGATTTTTAAGAAGTAATTACTATAAACATAAAATAAAGAAGAACCATAAACTTGTTTTTTTTGGTTTCAAATATAATTAAACAAATACTCATTAAGGATAGAATTATAATTCAAAGATGATTTTAATTATATTATGGAATTCATATAACAAATATAAAATAATATACTCCAACATTTGATAATACTTGCTATCACCTCACAATCATCATGCTATATTCATTCATTTTTAAGCCCACATTGGTTAAAATGACCATTATACATAATTGTATAGAGTGATAAATAATGAAAAACCATCCAATGGATGTATAAATCACAGTACCATATAATAGATATATGAAAGCATAATTTTATAATAGTCCAGTACTGGTCATCATCTATTCAAATAATTTATACTAGCTATGAAAGAGTTTAATAATTTCCCAAACATATCCCATGGGAGTTTCAAACCAGGAGAATATAAAGCCCTATTATCATACACTAGGTGATGATTGAGTCAATGAATAATGTATCATATTCGATGTTCTTAAAGCTAGATATAACTATTCTATAGATACATCAACGTATTGTATCTAGAATTATATGTAGTTGATTTGAATCCAACTTCCCTATCCTTAAAATATTTACAAAACATTTTCCTATACTTTGAAATATCTGTTGGATAAAAAATAAATATCTAACATCCATGTTCTAAAGGATAACTAAAAAATTCTTATAATAATAGCATTAATGACATAGGATTTTTATTCATACACATTTAATCATTTTTAATGAATATTCAATAAAATTCTAAAATTCACAACCAAAGATCATATATGTTTAGTGTATTGGGAGACTAGATATATATTTATAATATTTCACAAATGACCTCCAATAACTCACACAAATATCTCAATATTAATTAATCTTTATAGACATATTGAACAGAAAACCTTTCACCATATCATGGGGAAAATAAATATAATAAAGTATGAGGTAAAATGCTCAGTAAGGGTAAAAATGGGTGACATCCATTGCTGATCATATGAAAAAATGGACATGTATAATGTTTTTGAGATCTTGTAAATATATAAACAATGTTCATACCTAATTTTTTAATGATATAATGCATGATTCATGGAATAAATATTGTTTTTTGATAAGAAATTATTTATAATAGAAATAAATGAACATGAATCCTGATATCATATGATATACAAATAAATGTGAAAAAAAATAAAATTATAAAATTGTGATTATATATAAATATAAACATGTTCACTAATTATCTTAGGAAAATGAAATCAAGCCCTCACATAACCAGATAAACATGAAATCTAGGTCCATGCATAATAATATTTATATGAAACTAAGTACACAAATGAAATTGTGAATATGAAATTAGATTCATTCTAAACATAATAATATATTGAGTTATCAATCACTGCCCAAATCATTTTAAGAACATTAAATTCTCACCCATGATTGGTGTATAATTTAAACACATGTCCTTAGTTTATAAGGTCACCATCAATACATTGATATAATATAACCAACAAGATTTTTTTATAATAGAACCACCCATAATAAAAATAAAACCACACATATGTGTACTATAAGGTCATAAAACATTTATAATATAATCATATCGTATCCTTTTCATGGGAAACATTTTTTTTCAAATGTAATAAATTTATCATAGAATAAACCCATAGAATAAATGTTGTTAATAAACAGGACATAATAATAATAATAAACCACCCTGATAAATAATATGGTTGGTACTATTAGATAATTTCTATAGTAAAATTTATTAACACTAATGGTTAATGTAATTTATGAATATAAATTCTATTAAAATATCAAAAAATTATTTGGGAGGAAGAAACACTTTGAATTTTAAAATTAATTCTAGGAAATATAAAATTTTCCAAAATATGAAGGACTTTTTTCATTAATAAAAAAATTGTAAACATGTATATTTTTCCTTAAATTGACAATTCATAATTATTTTGAGGAAATAACATTCATTTCATACAAGTTAAAACAAATATTACAGACCAAATTTTGGTAAAATTTAAATAGTTGATTATTCAGAAAAAAGAATAATACTTTTAAAAAATATTGAAAAAGGGAAAATGGATAAAAATAAATTTAATCATTCATTGGATAATATTTGAATCCTTATTAAGTTTTTTTAGAAATTTTTACATGGAATATAATTTATTTTTCACAAAATATAGAGAGAGAAATATGATTTCTTATAAAAGGTTTTTTATAAGTCACATTCTTTATTAATGAGAGGAAAATGAAATAATAATTTGTACTCTCTAAAAAAAATAACCATTGGAGATGAAAACATATTGGTTTCACAGAATATATATCGTAATATTTCATAATAGGAAGCATAATTATAAATAATCATGATAATCACTTAAATATTACCAATACAACATTATCACTTTGGTAGCTTTAGAATCATAAGCCCCATGAAATAATTTAAAATAGATTAATAGATAAATATGAATATTTCATAAAATTAAGCATAAATGGAATTTATATAATGTATATAGATCATATGAATTAAAATATATGTAAATATAGAAAGTGTCTTCTAAAAATAAAAGAATAATAAAAACCCCTTACCAGTATGTTAATATTTTGACTTGTATTACCCAATAAAAAAACATAAAAAAACATTAAATATCATGAAAATAATGATCATAATGACATATCATGTTATAAAGTCAGTAAATTCACCTTATTAAAGAAATAGGTGAGTAAAATAACACAAGTCGAAATGAAGACAAATTGGGATGATAAACCATAAGCTTAAGTCTTGACATTCGGTGCACACATTTAAAAATACATAAATATAATAATAGATTTATTATAAATATATTAAAAACAATAACTATATATATCATACCATTAATTATTTATTTATAAACATTAATCTTCTTTTAATTAAAATTATTAAATAAAATCACTATTTTGGGTCATAACTAAAGTTTTTTCAGGTTTGTTTTAGTGCAGAATATTTTTTCCTTATAACTTTTATATTTCTAAATACAATCCATAGTATATAACATGGTATAAAAATTATATATATTCATTATATGCATGTTTAGCGTAACACACAAAGTTTATAAATGGAAAATGATTACACTATTCATAGAGACTGTATGTTTTATGTATGAATGAATGGTGATTCTAATTCATAAAGGATAGAAATAAATAATGGTAAATAATAAGTACCAATTAAAAAGTAATTAATATATATATAATATTAAATATATTCTATATATATATATATCATTGTTATCGTCCATGTAAAATGGAAATGAAAAATATCTCAAATTAGTTTATGGGGAAATAGTCTTCTATATACACGAGCAATGTTATTGTTTTCCAAAGGGTTGGAAGAAATGAACTTAATTATGATATTATAAATCCATAAGTATCTTTAGCACATAAATATTACAAATATAAATTAATTATATACATATATCAACACGTAATAGAAGACAAGCTACAACAATTCACCAGGGGGTATAATTTCTTACACACAATTAATGGTTTCATTTCAAATTTAGTGGAATAGGAGAAAAATATATGTTATTATATTAAAATAATGAAATTTTAGTAGATTTTTTATGATTATTTTACTACGACATAACATATGAAAAATATTTCAATGATGTTTAGGAAAAAATAATCTAAAAAATCTTTGTTAATAACGATACCTCTTTGTAGGAAAACCACTTTAGATATATGACTAATACCTTAATAGAATGATTTTTCAATTAGTGAATGGGCTATAAGTTGTGTGGATAGAAGTAAGGAATCAATTTTGGGTGGGATAAAATTTAAAAAGGCATTTTAATTTTAATGTGATATGAGATGAGTTCCCTTTTATAAGTGGGGGATAAGACACATTTGGATTTTTTTGGAAAAACATTATACTGATGTTTAAAAAATTCCACAGGGTTCCCAAAATTAATTTTCTTTAAATAAATGAAATAATGTTGGATTATTTCCACTAAATAAGAATTTCATATGTTATTATGTATTTTTAACCATTATATTTTTTTAACTCATAACAAAACTGTTTTAATATTAACAATGATAATTAATTTTTAATAGTTTTATTATATATTTTGATAAAAAATTATATTGAAATAATTTTATAATATAAATTATAATGAATAAAAATATGGAATTAATTTTAAAATTTTAATTCAAATAATTGGAATATTTTATTTTTTATTCATAGAGATGTAATGAAAAGTAATTTTCCTATAAGAGAAGTTTTATATGTAGATATTTTTTATATATACATTTAACATTAAAAAAATCCTTTCATTGGAATTTCACTAATCACGATATGATATAAAAAATTTAACCTTAAAAAAATTTATAATAAGATTTAATTTTGTATATGATTTATAAGAAAATGTTTTTTTAATAAAAGAATATTGTTTATTCACTATTCTTAACATTAATATATTTAGGAAATTCTGCAAAACTTAAATGTATGATAAATTTAACATGTGGATTTAAAAAATGAAGTTAATTTATTAAGATATTTTTTATAATAGTGGGATAAAATTTATTTTATTGTACATTTTATAAAAATCAGTGAAAATAATTTTTTTTGTGAAAAATGTGCTTTCAAAGCATAATAAAATTTTACAGAAACATAAGTACATAATCATCAATATATTTTACTTATCTAAAACATTCATTCCTTATTTCAAAAATGTGTTTATCTATATTCATATATAGAAATCTAATAGCTAGGTTATAATGGTCATGTATAAATAATTTTTTTTAATAGTATATTGTTGTTTGGCACAGCTCAGTGTTTCATGTAACCCATGGTATAAAATGTATTAAATTTATTTTTAAGGGTCAAAATTTTCATAAAATATAAGTTTATTATAAATTTTAATCATGGGAACAAAATTTAATGTGTTTTAATTTATTTATATTTTTCCATATGGTTTATAATAATGTTTTTGTAGTCTTAATTACAATGAATAACTAATACTATATTTTACAATATCTATGGAATCCGACATTTTTAGTATGAAAATGATTCATTACATTGTACATGATTTTTTATTATAAATGAAATTTTGAGATTAAGATTCTTGGAAATTAGGGATGTGATACATGAAAACAAAAATATTATTATAATCCACATGAATGTATTCTTTATTGATTCATCCTAGGTGAATATTAGGACATTTTACATCCTAAGGACATATATTAAAATAAATGGGTGAGAATATTCCCTAATAAGGTAATAATAAAATCAAAATTTATCACTTGATCATGAGTCTTAGAAATAGGGAATGATTATAAGAACTTGATGCGTATCATAATATAACGATCACTAAAAATTACATTTTAATGTTACTACATCATAAGTATTGAACATTTATAAGGAATTTACTAATTTTTATCACCAAGGAGTCATACAAAATAATTAACAATGTTATTCAAAAAGGTATAAAAACATGTAATCTAGAGGGAATATATCATTACCCATATAATTCGAGAAAAATCATAGAAAATCATTCATACATATAAATTAATGTGTGAAACATATATCACATGAAATAATTTCATTAATAACTAAAGGAAAATAATGAAAGAGTTTGTATTATGAGTCATTAAATTCATAATTTCATAAAGACATAAGCATTATATAATTTTTGAAAAATTAGAAGGGTGTTTGAGTTCAATATATTTGATGATACAAATAAATGAATCATGGTTACATATTAGTTAACACGCAAGAATAAGAATAGGATTTTATAATAAAAATATAAGAATATTTTATGTAAAATAGATAAATTCATGAAATGAATTTGGTAGACTAAAATGTATACAATATGGATTATGTGAAGGGAATAATGATATTCTACAGAGGAATACGACTAATAAAAATGTTTTTTATTAAAGGTATTATCAAAACTATATAAAATAGAAATTAACTCCTAATTTACAAAAAATACCAAATAAGAGATAATTAAATGGAAAATAATGATATGAGAGTTATAGTACAATGGATAGTAACATCTAGATGCTTTGAAGGGGAAGCCTAAAAAGCATAGATAAACATTAGATGAAATTTAAGAAGTGTAAATGAGAATAATTTTTTTATTCATGTTTCTTTATAGAGATAAATGAGAGGAGGGTGGGTATTTATAGTAAAATAGGAGGACATGTCTAATAATTTTCAAATTTTGTGAGAGAATTCTAGGATGAGGAAATTACAAAACTATTGGAATACCCATGTATTTTTCAATTGGTTTTATAATTTTTTTTTCAGGAAAAATTATATTTTAATAAAAAAGAACAATAAAACCTTATTAATATTAATTTGGACCTCGAAAAGTAAATTATCATGAAAATATGGTTTTTAAAATCATAATTTCCATTTTAGACATAAGAATGGCACTTATTTGTCCCAAAATTGATTTAAATACATTAATACACATAATAATAATATAATTATATATTTATAGTCATGGTGTGTGTTTTATTAGTTTTCAAATCATTATTACATTTTTATAAATTACAAAAAACATACTAAAAATAGATATCTATATTTTTATACTATTTACAAAAAAATAACATGTTTTTGAAAAGTCTCAAAATTTAACCCTAAAATGATTATGATTTACTCATCTAAAATATAATTTGTATTTAATTAAAATAACATCCTAAATACGATTATTTCAAAAAATTCAATTGAACATCCTTATTTATTGAAAAAAATATAATGAAATAAAAAACATTTTAAAACTGATAAAAAATTCCTCGGATGTATATATTTTTATAATTTCTTTGATATAGAACACTCCAGTGTATTAAATAAAAATATATATCTATTTTGAAAAATAAAATTATATTTTAATTTGTATCCAAGAATATATTTATCAAGTTCAATTTTTATTTAAGTTTATTTTATTAAATAATAAAATACTGAAATATTAATTTGAAGAAATAAGTATTTTAATCACACAAAGTAAATTGCAATTTAATGATACAAAGGTATAAATGCATAACCCCTTATTCTCTAGAATATTCCATAAAAGTAAAATGTGAGGTGAGGGATGTTTCAAGTGGTGGGGTTGCTAACATTGACCAAGTTATGATCTATACTAATTTCAACTTATCACATTGATATATTGATTCAAGACATAATAGTTGAAGATATACATTGGAATGGTCAAGAGGGAACCCAAGTGACACTATCTCCCTCCCACATTCAAAAAAATGGGATTCAAAAGGCATGAATCTACTGGTTGATGCCATCATGTATTCTTTTTTACATTAGTTATTATTTTTAATTATCATATATAAACACTAATCTTAATAGAACATTATTATAAACTATTATAGTGTCCAATGTTCTTGTTTAACAACTTTTGTGTTGACCAATGGTCATATTGGACAACTGTTAGGTAGCTGTAAAATCCCAATCTTTTCTTTTCACTTTATACCCTATATAAAGGATACCATTCCTCAATATTTAATAATTTAATCCTGAAGGGTTTTAAACATTATTTGATATTTTAATTTATATTCCCCACATTATTTTTTATTTAAACAATGTTCATGGTGTGTTTATTCTTTATAAAAATAGTATATCTAATATAAAACAACATTTTAGGGTCTCAATTTATTAATTTTTATATTATTTATTTATTCATTGCTGTAGTAATCTTAATTATGACATGACATGTAAATTTTTTTAATAATATAATTTCCATGTTCTTATAATTTTATATATTATTAAACTACCATTATGATATAAATCGTAATTTTTTTAATAAAAGACGGAATTTATAGGTCGTTACATAGATATCTTTTCCATCTAATATTATTCAACCAATGTTTATAGTATCTGTATAAATGTATAAATCCATTTAATGTAGATAATTTTCACATCCATAATTTTGGAATCTTTTTTTGATTTTCATTCCCTACCTTATTTGTTGATGTTTTATATTTTTATATGATAGTGAGAGGATTTAGGTGTATAGATCAGAGAGTGGTGTATGACCGGATCTCTAATATTTATCGAATAGACATAGTACATCCATAGATAAGAAAGTGAGGGATCCTAACAAGCATGTGGGTTGATAAGTGGTAAAACAATTCTTTTATGACTACCATCCAGAAATAGTGATTCGACTAACATCTAGGTTTCTAAAAATGGGCTAAAATGACTCTTTTATAACTATTTACAAGACAGTGGTTTCCACATGGTAGTTGGTTGTGTCGCTGAAAATAGGAACATCATGAGGTTATTATTTCACTTAACATGAAATATCCATTTTTTTATTTTATTCTTATCCCACAAACTCTCCATGACTAAGTGTTAGACATCATTATTTTGGGTTCTCTAATTGGGTTACTTTGGATCCCCATACCTAAATTTTGGGTGCATAGAAGTGCCATTCATAATTGTTGATACTTATTTCAATTTCTCTCTAATACAATTGTTATTCCTTGATTCTATTAGTTTTCTTGTATTTATTTCCGTGGGACTTCAAAATCTATGAGAGATCACCCGATATGCGTTTTTTAATTGTTAAATTTGAGTTTAGAGGTCTCTTTATATCTACTTTTAATAGCTCCACTATCCAAAATGTGTCCCAGTCATATCCCTCTATATATTAATGCAATATTTTTTTGTTCATCAATCTTGAGTTTTTTGGTGCTTTCAAAAGTTTCAACGTATATCAACTATTTATTTGAATGAATTATGATTTCATAGTGTTTGGATAAATGCGATAAATATAATTTTAATGGGAATTTATGTTAAAATTTATTCAATGGAATTTAATTTGGTTTTTGTAAATTTATAATCCATGATGATTATATATACATAACATGAGTTATTTATGGTGATTATTTCCAAAATAAAGATAAAATTTTGGTTTTCTAAAGTAGGGGTGATTTGACCATTTTATAAATAACTCTTTCAGAATTATAATTTATTAATTTCAAAATATATTATATATGTTACTATAAATTCCCCTTAAATGATTTGAATATATCATTATTTGAAGTGGAATGCAGAGAGTCTTGTATTTCACCTCAAATTATTGCTTATAAAAATGAAACCCATATTCTATAACCCATTGTGTGTATTTGAAATGATGGATTTAGGAATTAATGTAATGAAATTATATTTTAATGATGATTAATTGAACTAAAATTTAATTAAATTGATGTTACTTGTAATAGGGAATGTTCCTGTATGGAATTCAGTGTCTTGGGAATGATTATGTCTCAATGTAAATGTAATGATAAGATAAAATATATGGTATGATAATATATTTTAATTTCTCACCCCAATTTGAATGATATTGGAGACTTGGGTTTCATGGAAGGAAAAATCGTTGAATATATGATATAGTATAGTACTATGCTGTGGATGGTGGCCTTGTGTTGTATATTGGAAATCATATGGGATTTTCCCATATATAAGTTATGATAGTGTATGACCAATTGTTTGGGATAAGGTTGATTGAGGTAATGATTGGATATCGGTGTTAAAATTTTTCTTAATCGATAACTAAGTAGACTCAATTTTAGATTCATCCATTTAGAACAATTTTCTTACATAATGATGTTTTATGAATTTTCTCACAGTATGATTATATAAAAAATTATAACATGATATCATGTTTCCTGTAATTTTCAATAAAATTATTTTAAAATGAAATTAATGAGATATTTGATATGAAAAAATTATTTATGGTTTTATTTGGAAAATGAATGATTTTTTAAAATTGTTTTTTTCATTATAAATGTGTGATTCTTGATTTATTGGACTAAGACATGGAAAAACTATTTTGAATCCTTAATTCCAAATCTATGTGTTGTGGCTTCCCTATTAAATTATTATTATGCCCACTAGTAGTTGGAAACCTACTTTTATTTTACCTCACCCACCCACACACACACATATATATCACAGGTTTATTAGGTTTCTTTACAATGTGTATGGTCTATTTTCTTTGGGTTTTTGATTTTGAGGAGGTGAGGGTGTCGTTTCCTCATTTTCACATGGGCATTTTTGTAATTTGGAATATTTTTTTATCTCCTATTTTATAAGCCACAATTTTTTTTGTTCAGTTGTTTTTATCTTCTTATTTTAGATTTGTCAGTTTAATTTAGTTAGTAGGTTTCATTTTTTATTTGTGTTTTTATAAATATGTTTATTAAGTGACGTCATTCATAATTAATTATTTCTGATACCTGGTTTCTTATCACCAAGCCATGGGATCGAGACACCCTTATATCTAGTGGAGGATCGATTCAAGTACCATTTAAAATGGTATCTAATGTTTATTCATTACATTATTGGTAAAATATTACGTATTACTGATTTTTAAATGGTTTATATATTTAATAAAATAATTTATTGGTATTTTTTTTAAAATTCAATAACATGAATTTTCTTTTAAGTTTATACAATGATCATTTATGTTAAATAATATTTTATTATGAAACCCAAAATTTATATATTATTTTATTTTTCCATGTTAATGGAATAAAATCACGTGTTTAATCAATTTTCACTTACGGTTTATTTTAAAATTATATATAATTTATTACTACCTAATGATTAATGTTTTTTATATCTTGTTCATTGTCAAAAGGGTTAATGGTGAGTGGGTGGGGGGGGGGGGTAAACTAATAAATAGGAGTGAAAACAACTTAAACATAGCCAATTTTTGTTGTAGGAGTTTCTTTGTACTCATACTCATTAAAGATTCAAAATATTTATATTGGTAAATAATTAAAAATGAAGAATAATTTATCTTAATGTAATACTTTAATTAATTATAATGGTTCCCCAAATTACAAACCAAAGGGAACATTATATATTATATTACTTGTATATTTTCAATACTCATATTCTAGAAATTAGGTCATAAATCTCAACCTTAAATGTGACTACAAACCCTAGAGATATTGGTCTCTTAAAATACCAATCATATAAATCATATATTTTATTCCAAATATGTTATCTAAGAGGAATTTATAATAAAGAAATGAAATATTTAGAGTTTATTCTTTTACGACATTCAAATATTCATTAACCATGTTTAAATATTAGAATATGTATAATACATTTAATTTTTTACTATTATTATGATACAATCCTTATTTATAACATTTTATATCATATGATAAAATTAAAACATAACTCATGTATACATTTGGATGACCACCACAATGTAGCAATGTGTTACATTTTCCATCATCACCTCGGAAAGATCATAATTATGATGGACTTAATTAATATATTATATTAATTATAATATTATAATTATAAGAATATAATATATATTTTTTTATTTTAACTTTTTTATCTAATGAATAATGACAATGTCGTTCATGTGTATATATATTTATCCACCTCCATAAAGTGATATGATTCATTTACCATGTTTGACATTAATAGATGGAAATAAAATTATATTTGATGTATAATAGTGACAATTATATCATTAATAATATTCTATAGTTGATGGAGTAGTGATCCATTTTACCATATTCATCCTACCAAAACAAATTTTGACATATAATCCAAATGTTTTCAAAATATCTGATGTGTACTTAAAAAATATTTAATTATATAAGTCTAGAAATGAATAAAATAAATACTGATAAATTAGTACACCCAAAAAAATATATTAAAATTTTAAATAAATGGTGTATTTTTATTTTGAAGTAGTTAATGAATATATATACAATGTTTGGATGTGAGTTAAGAAGTATCTTAAGTCAACATGAATTTATTGGTTTATACTTATAGTTTATTGACTACGATTTTCCATGATTATCTTTGAAATAATTTATTCTTTTATTATGTTTTATTTCATATTTGTTGTGTTGTTTTGAAATTTTTACACATTATCACTTCCTTTATTAAATTATAACTTCAGTGATATGATCTTATTTAAGGATTATTCAACTCATTGTAGTTTCATGGTGATATTTTAGGTATTATGAACCAAATTACTTTAATTAAGTGTATATTGTATCACCTCCAGTTTTTTAATACATTTTAATATAAAAAATGTTTTACCGATATCTTGGGTTACAAACAACACTAACTTATGGTTCTATTACATGAAACACCATGTTAATCTTCTTTTACACCCAACACCAATATATCTTGCGTTACATAATGATTTTTATAAAAAACCATGAAATATTATTAATATAATACTTTTTACATGACCATTATAACCTAGCCAATAAAATTAAGAATTTGTGTAATAATAATATATTTTTAAATAATAATTATAATCGTTTTATATAAAGTAATCAATTTAGTAAAAAATATACTAAATTTTATTAACTTGGTGATATGTTTCAAAAATAATATTTTCTGAAAACAATTATTATTTTTTATTTATATAAATAGTAACAAAAATAATTTTTCATAATTCTAGAAAATTAATTTTATCCAATTCAATTTTGAAATCATCATGTCAAATTTTTCTTAGGGTGTTTTTTGGTATTTTTCTGAAAACATTCAATTTTTGAAGGAAATTGAAAATACAGAACATAAATCGAAATTCCCCTATTTGTTAAATTTAATTATTAAGATAATTTTTATCTAAAACTCATCTTTATGAAACATTAGTTCAAATATACATATATTAATCCAATTTAATTAATTGGAATAAATTTCATAAATATTTTTTATTGAAAAATATATGTAAAATTTTCATCAATTTGTCTTTTAAAAGCCCACTATCTTTCCACATATATGATATTAATGTTACACCCCTAACTGAGATGTTTAGAGTTTGATGAATACTTTATTAAATTTGAATTATTATAAGGAATAAACTCCTGAAGGACCAATCTATTTAGAAGTTTTTTAAAAACAGATTATATACATGATACCCATTTTATAATGTGAAAATAAACTAAAATAGAATACATAACAATGAAAAAAACTACAACCTTGAAATTCATTTTGAGAATTAATATTTCTATATTTAGAAAATGTAAATAGGGTTATCTAAAATTCATATTATGTGTATTTGTACAACTAAAGAAACCATGAATCAATGAGAATAATCAATATAGAAAGGTAAATAAATGAACACACATTAAATTTAAACAACTGGATAACCCATAATCAATATGGTAAGGTAGATAACTAAAACATGTTGCATTTAATAAATATACTATGAATGAAATTCATCCATCAATAACGTCAAATAAAAAAAAATCCAATTGATAGATAATAACTAAATATAAATGATGACAATGCATGATTATTGGATTCCACATTTCCTAGGTACGTGATACCTTTATAAAAAAAATATTTTCAAGACTATTTAAAATAATCTAATATGGGAAAGCGATTTATCATATGATAACCTATCAATTAATAAAGGGGGTATCTATAACTAGGTCTACCCAATATATACCATTACAATACATTCCATATATATTGAATAATCGATTTAATTAATAAATAGTGTTTCTTATTATCAAATATTTGGATTGAATAAATAATATGGATTTATTAAAAATTCCCCAATTAATCAAATAACATTCAATGTAATAAATATATATAAAAATGTAATATAGGTTAGGAAATAATAATATAAAACATAAAATAATATTTATATATAATATAAATGTAATTTATAATGAATTATGATCATAATTATGCGCCTTTCTCAGGATAATGTTAATAATCACCCAAAGAAGTGATATTTCAAAAAAAATTACCACTTGTTAATTTTAAATTTATAATCCATTGGATGAGATAACTCAAATTTGAACCCTAAATAACATGTAGATAAGGGTATTAATGATACAATATATCCAAATTCAAAGTAGATGTACTATACAAAATAAGTAGTGAATATGACATTTATCTCATAGATGTAAATTATGTGATGAAAAACCCTTACATTATAATAAATTTTATTGAAATATATTTAAAATTTTAAATAATAATATCAATCATATTATAAACTCATACTAGATCCATATTAATATTTATTATATCATATATTTTCCCCTTATGACATATTATTCAAAATTTGTTAATAATCTATCATTATTTCATTATTTTGGTTGGTAATTCCCTTATTATTTGCATGTGTATCAATTTTGTTTACTGTTTAATGTATTATGATTTAATATTATCCTGAAATTAACCATGATTTAAATAATTTATATATTTATTATATATTTATTTAGTATAATCCATATTTCTTGGTGATAAGAAATTAAATAAATCATTCATAAAGATAGTAAGTCTTATGTAGGAATGAACGTTGCTTCAATTTTCATACCATATTAAAAGTAGGAAAGGGAAAAAATATATATGTATATTAAAATTCAATTATAATATTAATTTCATATTTATCAAATTTTTAAATGAAATTAACCCTTAATACATTCAATGTAATGCATGAATGAATATAAACTCTTTGTAGAGGAGATAGTCCACCCATCGACAAAAAAAGTCATTATATTCCCAAAAAAGGAAATAATCATTTTAGATGTTATATTAAAATTATAGAAGACTAAATTCATTATATATATAATATATATGATATAAAGGCTATAAATCAATCATTATTCCAAACATTAATATTGTTAATGTAAGAACTAATGACATCATTTTGCGAGGTGGTGCTCATTGAAACACATGAATGACGATCACATATAACATTTGATGGATGTGTGTGAAATTTTAATTTGGAATAATAGAATGAGAAATTTTCAATATATTAAATAAAATGATATTATAGTATAAAAATAATTTAATTGGAGTAGAAGTAAATGAAATAATAGTGATCATTGATGAATGTTACCTCTTATTCCAGAAACTCCATTGGTGTATACCAAATGACTTCTTTGGTTTTATTCATTCCTAAATTGGGGATTATATTATTAGGTTTGGGATTTTTTGATATTATTTGGGTATTTTTTGGATGATTCAAATGGAGTCATAGGATTGATGATGGGGGGAGAGTGAATTCCTTTTTATACTGGAGGTGGAGTGAAATTTTTCTAAGTATAAAAGGTAAAAACTATTGAGTGGTCTACAAAATGAGCTTAAAAAATGTAAACAAAAAATTAAAGGAAAATTATGATCTGGATAAACTCACACAATACAAAAAGAAATGAATTTTTATTGTTTTGTTCCTCAGTGATTACGTTTCCTTATTTTATTCATCTTGGTCTTTCATTATGTAACTTGTTTTATATCCTTTTTAATATATCCATTCAGTATAAATTAATGTGTGAATTACTAGAAAATACAAAACAATTTAATTATAAATATTATATACAATTTATAAAAATTAAATTCCATGTGTCCTAGAAATTAATTTTAAAACAAACTCATGTAATATGCAAAAACATTGCTTTTTCCTAAAACGTACAAACAATATTTTTTCTATTTAGGGGTCAATATGTTCATTATAAAAGTTAAATTGGTTATTAAAGAGTCAATATTTTATATTAATGAACATTTAAAAATAAATTTTTAGTGTATATTAATTTTATTAATTTTTATTCATTTAGTAAAATATCATTTAATATATAAATTAATTTAATGTCAATTTTGACATTATTTAATTATTTTACACATAATAACATCAATATTATAATGTAATTAAAATATATTAAGTAAAAGTATAGGTAAACTAATATAATCATCTAAAAGTTTTTTGTAACACAACAATTCCTTCAATTTTCTTCAGTTTTGTTATTTCTAGTATCATTTATTTTATTTTATTATTAACTAAATACTCATTGCATTAGTGTTTGTTAAAATTTTAAGTAACTAATTCATATCTAAATATTAATGACAAAATATCAAGATAAAAAACATTTATATCTTAAAATTAATTGTATAACCTAAAATATTATTATTTTTTCTATAACATAAGGCTTTATAAATGTTAAATATATGGAAGGTTATTTTTTTTACTTTTCTATAAAAACCATTTTATTTAGGTCACATTCTTGGAATAATATCCCAATAACTCATAAAATTTCACCATGAAGGTATATGGTCGAAATATTTTCATCCAATGGATTTTTTACATGCGTCTAGGTCATTTTTCCCTTTAATATTAGAGATTAAACATTATTGAAACTATTTTTTACCTTAATCGCTATAAGTAAATTTAATTATATTCACTAATTTTTTTTTGTAAAATCTAGGGTAATATTATAAGTCTATAAATATTATAATTATTACAACAATGTATATCTATTTTTAAAAATTATATTCACATGAGTGGAGAAAATCAATTTTAATCTAACTCGAAGACATTGTAAGAAAGTGGGTTTTCAAGGTAAAAAAAGTCAAAAGTTAATTATGTTATTATATCTAAATTGAATATAAAAATGAATCCTATAACCTAAATTGAATGAATAGTTTTATAATTAATCTATTATGATTTAAAATCAATTTTTCATATAATTTAAATTTTATAATTATTTAAATGAAAATTTTGTTTTCAACAAAAGTGTAATAATTTTCATTATTCATCAAAAATGAATCTTCGGAGAAAATTAGCAAAAAATCAAACTAAATTAATTTTTCATTAATGATTTAAAAATTCTATTTATTTTTAAATATAAAATTTTATTTTGATAAATTATAGTTTATTTTAAAATAGGTGTTCCCTTAAAATGCTTCAAAAATATATTTATAAAAATATATCTCTTTATGTGTAATAATGGTTTTGTTCTTATGAGATGTCTATCATATCTATTGGATGGATTTAAAAATAATTTATTGGGTATATAATAAGAATTTTTAAATATCATAAAGTTTCAAGATATTATATACACTTATAATCTTGGCCTTTTATTTCTTATATACTATCGAAAGAACTAGGTATTGGGTTTAACATAATCCAACACATTATTGTGTATAAAGAAATCTAAAAATAAAAATAAATTTTATTCTCAAAAGGACACTTTTATAAATTCTTCAGGGCATTCAATTATACCAAACATAAATAAATTTCATCTTTATAATTTATACTTGATCTCGGTAATTAAGGTCTTAATATTTGGAATTACTATTGTTTAAAATCCAACATCATAAATAGGGTTAATAACACATTATCTTAAAAGGTGGTAAAGTTAAATGAGAAGGTTACCCCAAAACTATGATTTCAAAGAGGAGAACATTACGGAAAATGTGGACCTTGAAGAAAAATAAAACTATTAAGTTCTAATGGAGAGTGATAGAGAACCTGATCAAACCAAATATGATGAACATAAATCCTTAAACCACAATTGTGAAAATGTTTATTAATTTCATAAAAATGATGATATTTTGACATAATATTTATTTTAGTACCATTTTTTGAAGATTTTATGAATTCCATCTCTCTATAATAATACAAATAAATACCTGTTTCTATTTTATAAACACAGTATAATCCATTGGATGTGCCTTGAACTATTTGAACTTCATTTCATTGAACATGTTGGATCATATGGTGAGGTAATACATTAACATATAAAACATCATCCAAACATCAACTAAAAACATTATATAAATGCTTAAATTTTCCAAAATATTATTATCTAAAACATTAAAAGGAAAGTAAATGAATTTCTAAAATAAACATATCATTAACCCAAAAAAATTGAAGTGGGTATAACTCTTTACCTAACAAAAATTTGAATACTTTCTTCATACATTCTCTTGAAACATTTTAATATCATTAATTACTATAAATCATTATATTAATCATTCATTCTACAATATTCCTTATGTAAGACACATGTTATTTGATTTATTTCATAACTCCAAAAGTCTTGTAAACTCTATCAATAATAGAATAAATCATATTGTCAACAAAAAATTAATCAGTTCCAAGGCAGTACATAATATGAATTATAATTTATCAATATAATTCATCTATTTATACAAAAATAATTTTCTCAAATAGTGGGATTATTTAAGGTTGTCATTCCTACAACTATATATTTATCTGTTTTTTTACCTTCTACTAAATCCGTTTTCATAGTAACTGTTGAAATAATATTTCAAATCCTTAATGAAATACACTATCATACAATCCTTATATATTTTGTAATTCTCATGAAACATACAATAATAAAGTGACAAAATTAGTGAAACCAAACACAAGAATATTAATCATCCCTCTTTATCTATAGAGTATAAAAAGAATAACCATGATTAATTAGTATATTTTGGGTATATTACATTAACACAGGAGGCATTGGTTTGCATACAGTTATATCTCTCTTAAGATGAATATTTGATCATTAGAAACTATTTCAATTATTTTCAATCACGATAATGGTGGTATTTATCCCCACAAGTATATAAAACTCCCATTCCTTTTAAGAAAGTAATATGGTGACTATATTCCATAATTATTTCATTTGGGAAGATACATATGTCCCTTATTCCCTTTATCCACCCTTTTCACAAATATCCTTTTGTTCTTGTCCATCCCTTTGAAGAAATAATACATAGAGACTTATTTATATGTCTCATTAAAAAATGTTATCATTTTCCCCCATGATTAGATTTCATGCGAGACTGGTTTTGTTTAGAATACTAGATTAAAAACATAAAATAAATAATCATTATTACACTTTGGATCATTTTTTTAGTGAGGTTCACTTTAATTCTAATAGATTTCATTTTAGAAATACATACATTGTCTATATTATATTTTATCATCTACAATCCTAAAAAATGTAAAATCTATAAAATAAATTCATAACATCTTGTGTATGTAATCTAATAATAATAAAAATGGTATATTTAGGAATTTGATCTATATTAATCCTAAAATTATATAATTGGATTATATTATCTAATCAATGTTTCCATAAATCATATTTTCATTGTTTATACTAAAATTATTTTAATACCAACTATTATGTGATGAACCTAAAATCCCAAAACCAATACCATTCTTTATTACATTTTCATGATTATAAGGAATCAAATATCAAAGGAATGATCTATTGAAAATTTTTGAAAATAAATTTCATAAATTATACCTATTTTAATTTGGGAAAATAAGATGAAACATAATACATAAAAAATAAAAATAAACTACATCCTTGAAACTCATTCCAGGAATCGATCTTTACATATTGGGGAAAGGGAAAAAATGGGGACATAGAATTCCTAATAAGGTTAATTTTATTGTGGAATAAATCATGATTCAATGATAATAATCAATATGGAAATGTAAATAAGGAAGAATAATTTTCATTTAGAAATTTTGAATAGAAATTATCAATATAGAAATGTAGATAACTAAAAAACCATTAATAAATAAACTGATAATGAAATTAATATTTTAGTCTTGTAAAAGAAAACTTATAATAGATAAAAAAATTAATTTGAATGATGTAAATTAATTATTATTGGATTTCAGGTTTTCTATTTACATGATACATTTACCATCATGATCTAATGACAAGACAGTTTAAACTACACTGGTTTGGCCAACTAATTCATCTCAGGAGAAACTATCGATTCATTAAGGGGAAATTTATAACCAATTCCCACCCATATCATAACAATTGAAACAATTTTTCATATATCAAATAACATACTACATTAATTAACAATGTTCCTAATAATCAAATATCATTATTGAATAAATAATACATATTTATCAATAATTCCCATGTTAATCCAATAACATTAAATGTAAAAAATATACATATAAATGGAATATGTTTTAAAAAATATATTATATAAAAAATAAAATAATATTTATATTTAATAGAAATATAATTTCCCATGATTTGTTTTACAAAATGTGATTGTTCTAAGATAAAGTTAACAATCACCAAAGAAGGTGATATTTCAAAATAACTTTCACCACATTGTAATTTTCAAATTAAAACCACTTTGATAAGATAATTCAAATAAAAAATATAAATATCATTAATAAATGAGTATTCATGATATAATACATCAAAAGGGGATATATATACACCCCACCAAATTTGTTAGTGGTGAATATGACATTAATCTCACAGATGTAAAATTTTAGATGAAAAACACTTTAATTATGCTTTCTTTTGTTTGAAATCCCATTAACCACATGTATAATGATTTTAGTCATTATATTTACTTATAATATAAATATATATATACATATATTAATATTTATTATATCATATACTATCCCCTTATAATTTATTGTTACCCATTTGTTAATAGTCTATCATTATTTTAATTGTTTTGGTGTCAATTTCCTTGTTCTCTGAGTATGTATCGATTTTTTATTCTTCATTAATATTAATCAAATCATGATTTAATAATATAAATATTTAAAAAAAAATTAAAAAATTACATATATTTTTTATATATTTATTTTTAAAAATCCATTATGGTTGGAGATAGTAAATGAAATATATCGTTCATAAAGATAGTAGGTTATACGTATACAAGAACACTGCTTCATATTCATTGCTGTATTAAAATAAATAAAAGTAGATAAAATATATGTATATTATAATTATATAATAATACTAATTTAATATTTATAAAATATTTTTATTAAAACCATCCTTAATACATTTAAAGTAGTGAGTGAATGAATCACATTGTTCTGGGAAGGCAGTAGTCCACACATCCACAAACGAAGTTATCATACTCCTAAAAAATATAAAGAATCAATTTATTTGTAATATAAAACATATATAAATATAAATACATCATAAATATCATTTATATAATATAAATGCATCATTATGATTACATTTTATGGTGGTAATGTATGAATTAACGACATTAGTCCATGGGGATGTAGACTGTCGTACATAAGAATGATGATTATGTATCCCATTTGATGTTTTTCATTTAATGTGTAGGTCTAAATCATAGCATAAAAAATATTAGTATATTTATTATAATTGGGTTATTATATAATAATGACATAAAAATAATTTAAGGGGTGGAAAAGTAAAGGAAATAAAAGTGATCGTTGAAGAATGTTACCACTTTTCCGTGTAAATATTTTTCATTTATATCAAATTACATAATTGGTTAGATTTTTTATTGAAGTGAGGCATCTAAGATTACTGGGGGGATATTTTTATCTAATTTGAGATGGGTTTATATGATCCAAATGTGTTTTTAGGTATGAATAATTGGAGGGATTGGCCTCTTTGTAATTTTAAAAAGGATAACACTATTAGGAGGTTTCCCATAACTAATGTTCTTAAAAATGGAAAAGAAATGGATTAAATTTTAATCATGATTGAGATTAAATATAATCACACAAAAATAAAATCTTTTATCATTTTTTTCATTATTCATTGGGTTTCTTATTTATTTCATTGTTTTTTTTCATTTAGGTAACTAGTTTTTTATCCTTTGTAATTCATCCATTAATGGAAAAAATGTTATAATTTTTATCAAATAATTTACCATTTGATAATAAATATTATATCAAAATTTAAAAACATAAATCCCACATGTGTGGGAAATTAATTTTAAAACAGTCACATGTAACATGTAAAAACACTTCTCTAAACAAAAAATGTGCTAACAATGTTATCACTATTTAGGGGTCTATATGTTAATTAAAATTGATAAATTTGTCAAAAAATATACCATATTTTATAATTTTTTACATTAAATATTAAAAAAATAATATAGTATTTTAAGTAATTTTAATTCATTTACTAAAATATCATTTATTGTAAAATAATATAATGGTCAATTTTGACATTATGTACTAAATTTTTATATAAAAAACATATTGAAAATTATGGACTTAAAACATATTATGTTCAGATATATTCATCATAACATATTCATATAAAAAATATCATAACATAATAATTCATTAAATATTCTTCACTTTTACTATTTTTAGTATAATTAATTTTATTTAATTATTAATGAAATTGTTACTACAATGGCATATCATAAGAATTTTAAGAAAATAATTCATCACTAAAAATTAATGAATAATTATTCAGATTTAAATAACTCATTTATCATTTTAAAGTAAATTTAAAAATTAAAATATGATTTTTCTAATAACTTAAGGGTTCATAGATGTAAAAGGTAATAAAGGTCCATTTTTTTTTCTTTACATAACATATTATATAGGTCACCTTCATGGAATAGAATCCCAATAACTCATAAAATTTGAAAAAGAGGGTATGTGGTCTAAATATTGGGTAGAAAGGGATGTTGTAAAATTTTCAAGGTTATTCTCTTTATTAATATTAATGTGTAACCACTAAGTAAACTTATTTTAACCTTAATCGGTATAATTGTTTTCAATTAAATTCACTATTATTTATGTTTAAAAACTATTTTTATCTTACTAGATAGAAAATATAATACTTATTACCTATATTTATATCAATTTTTCTATATTAAACTGATAGAAGATGAAAATTTAAATTTAAATCTAATCCTGCAGACGTAGTGAGAATGATGTTTTTAAAATGATAAATACTCAAAATTTAATTATGTTTTTATATCAAAATTCAATATAAAAAAGATTAAAATATTATAAAATGAGTTAATAGATTTATAATTGATCTATTGTGTCTTTATAACCAATTTAAAATATAATTAAACTTTAATAACATTTTAATCAAAAATGTAGTTTTCTACAAATGTGCTGTATTTTTTACTACTTATAAAAATAATGAAACATTTCATAAAAATACCAAATATTCACCTGAAGATAATTCTAAAATGATATATTAAAAAAATAGTTTTGAAAAATAAATTTTTTTAATTGGTCAAGAAATTCTTTTTAAAATAGTTTTCTCGTTAAAAGGCGGAACACCTTTAAGAAATTACAGCTTTTTATGCGTAAAAATAGATTTTTTCTTATCATATATCTATCCAATATATTATATGAGAGTAAAAATAATTTATTGAATATTTAATATGAAAATAAATATATTATAAAGTTTTAAGATGTTATATACACTTATAAGATTGTCCTTCTATGTTTTACATGCAATCGAAGGAACTCAGTATTGTGTGTAACATAAGACAACTCAATGTTATATATAAAGCATGCTGGAAAAACAAATAAAATTATTACTAAAGAAAGATATTTAAGAGTCATTGGGTCTTCAATTAATAAGAAATCAATTTTTTTTCTTATTATGAATGTAATTTTGAAAAAATAGATTCTATATTTAGAATGAAAATAATTTATATTATTATATAAAGTCAACTTAATTTTTCACCAAAATGAATAGTAAAAAATATATAAAATTATATACTATAGTTAAGGTAAAAACTTGGTTACCAAGGGGATAAAAAATAATATAAGGTTGTTTCCTCTAGAATTGGGGATAATCTCATTGATTTAAGATTCAAATATTCCAAACGGTTTCTAATGGGTTTGTCCGTAGAATCAGAAACATTCAATGATTCCATATCCATTTGAACCTACATTCCAAAGGTAGGCGCTCATTAGTTGTGGACAAATGAGGCTTAGGAATTTTCATTGGTTGAGAGGATGGGAGGTCGGACTCATCACACCTTTTTTAGGGGAATTATTGTCTAATTCAGGACTCTCTTTATAGATTTAAGTTTATGTTCGTGAATCCTTATTACATTACCAAGTATAAAATGATCTTTCCTTTAGATCTGACAATCAATGATTAAATTTTTAGGAAATTTAGAGAATATTTTATATGTATTCAAGGTTCTTCATCAATAGAGAATCATCTGTATTTGTTATAGATTCTTAGTCAATGGTATCCTTCAATACATAAAAGTCTTTTAGTCATTATGATGAACATACTGTTTTTAAAGCCACTTAGTGGAGAAATTGAAGTTTATTTTCATTTAAAAGGAAATGGATTATTTCAGAGTTGGGATCATACCCACTGATTGGATACCTATGTATCCTTTGTTTTGGAAAAGGAATCAGAACCCACATAGTTCGAGAAAGGGAGTATGATATTTATGCATGATTGATGGCTCAAAGAAAGATATCATGATTACTTTTACACTCTAATCTCACGTGAGTCATGCTCGGTGTGAGAAATAAGAGGTATTGGTGAAACCAAATAATTATGCCACAAAATATGCAATGATGTGGGGCTTATGTATGTATGACTGCCAAAATAGATGAGGATTAAGATTTACTTCAAGGAAGAAATCCAGGAACATGGTCCATAATGGTATATGTACTTCACGGAGATTTTGGTACTTTAACTTGGGGATTACTCCTGATGAAGATGCCCGAATTAGGAGGGGACTCATGATTGCATTTCACTCTTAAGAAGGAATCCCATATTAAATGTAAATTAAGACTGGTTAAGAGAAATTAAGACTGGGGATTAGTCCTGAGAAGGAGGCCCAGGATAAGGCAATTGAAAAATTAAGGGACTTGGGGCTTACTCCTAAAGAGGATACCCATATTTGAAACTGAGGCTTACTCCTGAAAAGGAAGACCAGGTTAAGAGAATTATGGCTAGGGCTTACTCCTCAGGAGGATGCCAAAATTAAGGGACTTGGGGCTTACTCCTAGGGAGGATGCCCAAATTAGGGGACTTGGGGATTACTCCTGTGGAGGATGCCCATTTAAGAGAACTTGGACTGGGGCTTACTCCTGAAAAGGAGTCCCAGGTTAAGGGAAATTTATGACTGGGGCTTACTCCTAAAAAGGAGGCCCAAAAATAAGGTTCTCTCATCTTAAAGGATGAGGTTGAATGAATTAAATCTCTAACTTTAGTGACATAAATATTTGTAAATAACTAGGTTTTGAGAGATGTTCCACGGAATTCCTTTCAGATAAGGAAGTCAATCAAGAAAACATGCCATAAATGGCTTTGAAGAGTATCTTGAAGACTGAATCTCGAATAAGAGAGGGGGAATGTCATAAGAGAGGTGAAATGGGCAGGAAGGGCACCCAAAAATAGAGGGGTGCGCAAGTCCTGGGGAGTCGTGCAAGTACTGCATGGGTGCACAAGTATTGGTTTCACAAGTATACTTGTGCGACACATATATACATGGGCGATCCTTTATTAGTAGAGTAATACTTGGGAGATCCATGACCAAAGCCTTTAGAACTATCCCGAGGTACTTCTAGAAGATTGGTGCGCAAGTTTCAATGGGTATGTAAGGAGGTGCACAAGTGTTTCCATTTCCCTTAAGGGTAAAACACTTAGGCATGAAAGTGTTAGTGAATTCTAACACTTAGACCTTATTCTTCTTGTTTAGACCTTGAATTCTAGGTAACGAATTACCTTAGAAGTGTTCAGAAGACTTGAAGAAGAGACTTGGGCATTTATAGCTCTGCATCTGAATTCTTGAAAAATACTCCGGAAATGGGGCGCCCACCGGGGGTATTTATAGGCTAGAGAAGACCCTGGACAGTTTTCAAAGAGGGTGCAGAAGTAACTTGCACCACCATTAGGCGGCGCGCAAGTGTACTTGTGCGATAGTGAGATAATTTGCGTGACCCAAAGGTATTTGAATCCTTTTTCATTCCATTGTTGATTTTTTGATGTTTTCTTCAAAGGATGAATCAATTTGTGCTAAATAATTTCCTTTTCCATTCCTTTAGACAATGTGATGAAAATGAGTTTCAACAAAAGTCCCCCCTCAGAGTTGAATGGGAATTCATAAGGATGTGACTCTTAGGAAAAGAATAAAACCAAAGGGAAAGAGGCGCGCAGGTGTTCAGCGCGCGACTGTCATCACGCAGGTGCAGGTTGTGCAGGACTGGAGCACGCTGGCTGTAGGTGCGCAGGTGGCCGGCCTGCCCTTTATATATGCACTCATTTTTCACGCATAGCATCAAATTTTGGATTTTCATGCTCTCACTGCGCAGGTCACCTTCATCACGCAAGTTTCTCTCTTTTCCTCTTTTCCTTTGCTGTTGCGCTGCTGTCAGGGTACCTGGATTTGCACGGTGATACTTGCATGCTAAATACTTGCACGACACATTATACTTGCGCGACACATTATACATGCACGACACATCCACACTTGTGCTCCAAGATCAGACTTGCGCGCCTTAATGTTTTTTCCATTTTTTTGAATTCTTTCACAAATTTTATGAAAAATCAACTTACTTAAGGTTTAATTATTCTACTTTTGTGCAGAATCAAATGGCTCCCAAAAGAATCAGAACGTATGATGAGATGGCAAGAAAACATCTTGATGATATGATGAACATCATTGGCCATGATTATTATACCGTCTATGATAACACTCTTCCATATTTGGCCAAGTATCTGAGAAAATATCACATTGATTTCCCACAAAGAACTTATCTTCCTTTGTACAGTTATGGTCATCTGCGAGAAGTCACTATTGTAGAATCCAAGAACTATCTCCCATTTTTTTGGTTTCAAAATTACACCAACTTTGCTTCAGGAAATATCTCATGTGGAGGAGGATTTATAAATGCTGAAATAGTGGAGAAGGCCCACATGATGCATCATAGACCTTGTACGCCAGATATGAAACCTCATAAGCCTGAGCTGCAACCACATTGTCATCCTTCAATCTTCAGAAATGCTCAGATGGATCAGTCCAAAGGATGGAAGAAAAGTTGGGACTTCCATCCTGGGGGAGGTGTGAAGCTAACATGGATGTGGGAATACTGCGTACGAAAAACATGTGCAGAGTTTGTCAAGGATTTGAAAGGAGTGGTAATATATGAAGCAGTCTGGGTTGGGCAAACATATGTTTATAGAAATGATAACTTCGTGCTGGAGATACTCATCCTCCGGAGCCCCAAAACCAATTCATTCCATCTGACTCATGGAGATGTAGGCATCAGTCTATGGAATGTCCACATGATCTCAAGGTATCCAATTTTGGGTGACATGTATGATGAATTCATTCCTCCCAAGGTGACTTGGAATGATTTAGAGAAGACTCCTGCTTTGTCTCGGGAATTATTTAAATTCTTCCACAGGCTCAAGAGTTTAGAGACCTCCTTAACTAATTCTAGAAAGGATATTCATCCGGAGGAGTGGATGAATATATTTTTTATTGAGATGAAAGAGAAGGAGTAAAAGGAGAATGATCTGAAGGAAAAAGGATCCAAGAAAAAGAAATCTGAGGATAAGAGGCCCACCCGTCCTACCACCTGCCCAAAAACCGAGAAGAGGGGTGCTCCTGGCACATTCTAGCCAACTCTAGAATAAGTAGAGTTTGAGAAATGGGGATATGAGGTGAATCAAAGGATCCATAAGAAGACTCATCTGTCGGGCTTCTTGGCTTTGTGGTTCAGCGTTTATCTCTTTCCAGTTAGGGACTCGAAGGGAGGCGTCAGGCCAGGGACCTTCGTTATTGTGGCAAAGTTGGCTGAGGGAAAAATGGTTGGGTTGGATACCCCCGTTTTAGCAATGATTCACAGGAGTTTACTTCATGTCATCATGGGTAAATATCCTTTGAGATTAGTGGGACCATTCCGAGTTTTATGGGGATGGATTTCCACTCACTTCATGACTTATAATGTACAGAATGGAGTACAAATTCTTGGAAGTTCTTTTAGGCCATCAGTGCAAGCATTCTATGGATTTTATCCATTAGATCTTAATGACTATGAAAAGAAAGTGAGGCTGAGCCTGTTTAAGGAATTGAACTTCTTTCCCTATGGAAATCCACAAACCGGGTGGTTTTTTGATGATGGAACAGACCACTTGGATTTGAGGGCATACATGTTGGCCTACAGAGATGGCGTGCTGGTCACCAGGATTGACGAAGAGATTATATGTGAGGCCTATGCTCCATATAGATTCTCACACCAATTCATGTGTTTGCAACAAATTTATATATCTCCCCTTGTACATGTTAGGTTAGAGCAACATCTGATGGTTTCTTGGCCACTGTGGTCTCTGACTTCTAGGGAGAAGACTTGGGTGGTGTTTGACCTACCATTGTAGAAACATTATCTCAAGTGGAGATAAACCCAGTAAACCCTCCTGAGAACCATCTTGAAGATCATGTTGAAATTGGGAATGATGGGGGGAAGTCTTCTCAAGCTATTGATCTACTATTAGGTAATGATTGTACTTAGTTTTCAAGATATACAACCAACTTTAATTGTTCTATAAAACTAACCATACTTTTAATTGATCAAACAGGACCATCAACTTAAATGGATAGGTCTGGAGGTGAAGTCTCAACTTCCTCCCAAACAGTAGTTGAAGGCGAAGAAACCAGGGTCAGGGGGAAAGAGAAGAACATGGCACTTCCTTAAGTGCATTGATCCCATATTACATTCCCCCCGGTGATGATGATGTCGAATCAGACTCGGAGGTGCTTAAGTAATCTAGCATTTCCCGATGCAAGGCATGGAACAACATTTTGAAAATCATATCTGAAGTACCTCTCGAAGAGCTTCCATTAAATATTTCCCGATTGTCGTCCCTGTTCGTCATGTTAGGACTTGGCGGTTTTGGATATGAAAAGATCCATGTCGCTGTGAAATAGGTCATTTTAAGAAGGGAGCAGGAGAAAAAGTGTTACGAAGATCTAACCAGGGTGAAGCTTTCAGCCAATATTAGTGAATTTGAGGCTGTGGAATCCGGAGCTGACGCTGATTTTGCTGCCAAAATGAAGGAGATAAAGCATAAGATCAAAGATAAAGCCATCCAGCAGATGCACCTCCAGTAATAGTTAGATGATGTTACTGGGGAACTTGGCCAACTCAAGAATTCATTGGAGGGAGCTCAAACAAATGGGATGAAATCCATCACATATGCTAAGAAATCTCTCCACCAAGATGAAAAGTGTGAAGTTGGTCGGGTGCATGAGCTTTAAGTAGCTACTAATGAAGCTCCAGATGTTGTTCATCAAGTGAAGACTTTTGTTGACAACCTCTTGTAATTTTTTTGGAAAAGAGAAGAGACTCCAATCTAGGGATTTCTCTCTAATCTCTTGTGCAATAATGAAAAATATTTTCATCTTCAATCATTTATACATGCATTTCCTTTGCTACCTGCTTTAGATTTTTACCTAATCCAATGGGCCTAGTAAGAATATTTTTATTTTTACTAGGATTATTATAAATAACCCTAAAACATTGAATCTTTTAATTGCTCAATATTACGTAAACAATACAAAATGTATGTTTAGTGAGCTAGAACTTGAATTTTATTCAGAGTTACCTTTTCATTTCTGGGCAGTTTAAAGTCATGCACATCGAAAAAAGGAGGATAATGTTTAAGGTTGAAATAGATTTGACCGAAATGGATTAAAATTGACTCAATTCCTTGAAAATTTATTTGAAAACATATTACCACACTCATGTATGAGGGAAAATATGTAAAATATTACTTAATAAAATTTTAATCTGATGAATGATATGAAAAAGAACTAAAAATCATTTAGAGGAAGTAGTTCCCAAGAATGATGTTACCATAATTTAACAAACCCATTAGGGGGTTTAATTATGCAAGACCACCTAAGGGCATTGGCTTCATAATCAAATAAATAGAATCTTTTGGATGATAGGTCTGTTATGTAGACTACTTATGCAAGGCCGCCTAAGGGCACGTGCATCATAGTCAGGCAAAATAACTCAGTATTTTACTTTTCTACTGCTAGGAAACCAATGAAAGTTTGTGGGGATTCAACTTCTCCAAAGTATAGAGTTTTCTGTATGGAAAGAGGTACTTGAATATTGAGAAGATATTTCCAAACAAGATTATCGAAGAACTGGATGAATATCACTCCTACGAAGGTCTGACCCAAACATAGGGAGGGAAAATATAAACCATAGACTTGAATACTTTCAGATCATGAAAAAGAATATGGGGAAAATATGTTAAGGATGACTATATTTTTTTATGGATCCCTACATATTTTCATTAAGACAAATAAGGGAAAAAGAGGTTTTCCTCCCCAGAATGAAGTTACCACTATTTAACAAACCCATTAGGGGGTTGAATTATGCAGGGCCACCTAAGGGCATTTGATGCATAGTCAAATAATAGCATCTTTTGGCTGACAGGTTCGTTATGTAGACTACTTATGTGAGGCCGCCTAAGGGCACGTGCTGCATAGTCAGACAAAATAACTCTCAGGTATCAATCCTTTTTTGATTAGAAGTTAAGAAAAGGGCTATAAAGATATGAAAATATTTATGGTTAAGATTTATGACACATAAAAATGGATATTATTCCATTTATATAAAGATACATAGATCAATGCTAACCATAATCACGTTGTGGCTGGGTCCTGAATTGAAATAATAGACTTCACTATGTATCCCATAAGGATGGGAATCAAGCCATACGTAGTTCTTGAAATATAGTTTAACTTCATGTGGGACGAAATTATGAGAGATCTTAGTTTAGGGTCATAGTGCTCAGACCATTATAAAAAATTCCCAATGTGTGTTTTCATGGGGACTTTTCAACCAGGGGGCTGAAAGAGGAATTTGGGGTTAGGCCCAAAAGAATTGGGGCTGGATTCGAGGGACAATAGAACGTTCCTACGTATCCCATAAGGATGGGAATCAAGCCAACATAGTTCTATAAATACCCTCTATACAAATTTGGTTGGTACATGTGAAGGGTGAAAGGGGACTTTAGTGCAATGGTGGTTTAACCCAAGATAAAAATTTCAGGTATTTCCATGTATGCACATAGTTTTTGGAATATAACATGATTGAAAATAAATGTAAATAATGATTCCCTCTCATTTGAGGGTATCAAATAATATTTTAGTTTATTGTCATACATGAAAAAAGTGTTGTACATTTTAACGTCGTATAGTAAGGACAGAGGTGAACCAATGTAATGATATTGATTCTGGGGGTGGTTTCACGAGTCAACATCGTATGAGATAGAGGTAAACCGATGTGAAGAGATTGGTTTTGGGCATGAACCTTGGGAGTTTTCCTACGTACCTAGCCTGGAAGGAAAGGATCAACGTCTATGTAGTTCAATTAAATAATGAATGATTGATCAAGTTGTTTTTGGGAACAACGACGTAAAAAAATGTTGTTGGGACTTACGCGTGGTTAGCAGCCCAAAGAGGGTGTTATGGTGAAATGTTTCTCTAAGATCACATGAGTCATACTCAGTGTGAGAAACAAGAGGTAATAAAAACCTTAATGATGCACATTTTAATGTCATGTAGGTCATATGAAGGGACTATGCAATTTAAAGTCTTGCAATTAGGACTATTGGTGCTGCATAGTTTAGTGTGATATAGCAGGGACAAAAATATAGTTTAACGTTATGTAGGATGTATTAAGGTATTTCTATACAGTTTAGCATCATGTAGTTAGGACGATGGGAATAATACAGTTTAATGTCATTTTGGACAAAAAGGGGACTGTGCAGTTTAATGTCATGCAGTAAGGACAAAAGAGGACACATTTTAACGTCATGTTGGACGTGTTAAGGACTTTTACACAGTTTAACATCATGTTGGACGAAAAAAAGATGATACAGTTTAGAGTCATGTTGGACAAAAGTGAAAATAGTTTAAGGTCATATGCATGGACCATTGGTTATGAAGTTTAATGTCTTGCTGGACGTAAGGGAATTCTGTACAGTTTAGCGTCTTGTAGTCTGGATTTCACAGTTAAACGTCATGTTGGACGTAAGTTACAATCGTTTAGATTCATATAGATGGACCTTGGATGGTGTAGTTTAACGTCGTGCTGGATGTAAGGGACATTCAAATAGTTCAAGGTCATATGCATGGACCGTGGATGGTGTATTTTGTGTTTATAAAGAATACTTCTTCAGAAATCTGGCAATTGTTGGTGGAGTGATGAGTTCACCATCCATTGACATAAAAGAATAATCTCCATTAGAGTAGAACTTATGTATTGAATAAGGTCCTTCCCATTTTGGTTCAAGTTTGGGAGGTTTCCTTCCTAGTGTCATTGGAGTTCTGGGAACCAATACCAGTTCTCCCTGAATGAATGAACGAAGATGAACTTTTTTGTTGAAAGCTCATGCTATTCGATTCTGATAGACTTCCAAGTGGTGAAAATTTCACAATATTTTCTCATCTAACTATTCAAATTCATTAAATCGCTTTTGATATTGATCATCTATAGATTATTGATCACAAATGTCTACTCTGAGTGAAGGTAATTGAACTTCAATGGGAAAAACTTCTTCTATTCCATATACCAGTGAATATTGAGTTGACCGCGTTGCAGTGCGGGTGGTGGTTCGATAAGCCCATAAAGCATTAAAGAGTTTATTAGACCATGAATTCTTATCTTTATCCACCATATTTTGTAGTATATTTGAAAGAGTCTTGTTAAAGGCTTCTATTTGGCCATTTTCCACTGCGTGATACCGAGATGAATGGTTGGATTTGATGTTGTATTCTTGATACAACTTCTTCACCTCGGATGAACAGAAGTTGGTGCCATTGTCTGTCAATATGGTATGAGGGACACCAAATATAGTAATGATGTTAGACTTGATGAAGCTAACAATGCATTTAGAACAGACTTAGTTGAGGGGTATTGCCTCTGCACATTTGGAAAAGAAGTCAGTAGTAGTAAGAATATACTTAAACTGCTTGGCCGTAGCTGAAGGGTAAGGTCCCACCACATCCATTCCCCATGTGTAAAATGTCCACGAGTATTTAGCTGTATGAAGCAACTCTGGAGGTTGATTAATGAAGTTGGTATGTACTTGGCATGAATGATACTTCTTTGTGAAATCAACACAATCTTGTATCATTGAAGGCCAAAAGTATCCAAGCCTTCGAATCTGATCAGACAGTCTATTTCCAGATTGGTGGGAATCAAATACTCCTACATGCACTTCTTTCATGACAACCATTGTCTCTTCACAATCAATTCATTTGAAGAGAAATTCATCAAAACCAATCTTGTAGATAATTTTCTCTAAGTGATCTGGGCTATCATAAAGAGTAAAATTGACCATACGTCACTGAATTTGTTCTTTCCCGGCTCTATCAGGTGGAAGTGTTCCATTTTGAAGGTATTCCTTGATAGGTGTCATCCATCCTGTAGTATGACCATTTGGTTTAGGAATGCGACTAATTTTATTGATCTCTTCTGTTCTGGTTCGAACATAAAGTGAAATTGTACGACGGTGGGCAATACTGAAGGTGGTTTTGTCCCGATTTGGATCTTCCAGAGCTATGGCTATATTAGCCAGTACATCATCTTGAGCATTTTTTGATCTTGGGACATAATAAAATGTTGGTTCCTAAGGGAATTCCTCCATTAACTCTATTAAGTAATCCTACAAAGGGATTAGTTCGTCTTTTCTGATTGCATAATCCCCATTGACTTGTTTGATTACCAGGTTTGAATCACCTTTCACCTTTAAGTGATTCACTTGTGATTGAAGTGCAAACTCCAATCCTGCAATAAGAGTTTGGTATTCTTCTTCATTGTTTGTACCACCTCCCAAAAATGAGAAGGAATAAGGTAACACTTCCTTTTCTAGATATATGAGTACAATTCCTAAGCCAAATTTGTTGAATTTTGGATTTTCCATTTTCTTCCCTGTTGGACTTCTGGAAGCACCATCAAAGTACATTTCTCGTACCTGAAGACTATCTTGAATAGAGAAGACTTCCTCATCCGTAAGTTCAATATCTAAATATGTGTCTTCCACTGAAGGGTGTTTATCCGGGAAATCAGCTAGAGCATGGACCTTTATTGCCTTTTGAGACACATACTGAATATCGAACTTTTGAAAAATAACTGCCCACCTTGCCAGACATCCTATAAGCATTGGATGAGTAAAGATTAATTTGAGAAGGTTATTGCGAGATACCAATTGGATCTCGTGATGTTGCAGGTTGTGTATCAACTTTTGAACTGCAAAGATTAATGCTTGGCAGCACTTATGAATACTTTAATATCAGGTTTCTGCTTCAAGAATAGTCCAACTGAGATGGTAGAGGTTGTTTTCATTCCCAGCATCATTCTTCTAAGAAAGAAAGGCACCCAATGATTGGTCAAGAGCTGTTACATAGAGGATAAGTGGTCTTCCTTCAGTAGGTGGAATTAACACCGATGGACTCAAGAGATACTTCTTGAGAACATCGAATGCTTCTTGAAATTCTTCAGTCCACTGGTAAGTGATTCCCTTCTTCATTAATTTGGCGAAGGGTAAGCTTTTGATTGCCAAATTGGCAATGAAATTATGAATATAGGCTATGTGTCCTTGAATTCCTCTTAATTCTTTCAAATTTCAAGGAGGTGACATAACAAGGACTGACTTGGTCATTTCAGGATCGACTTCAATACAACGATGGCATACAACAATGCTGAGAAATTTTCCTGAGGTTACCCCAAAAGCACATTTTAAGGGTTTCATCATTAAATTATGATGTCGAAGTTTGCGGAATATGACTTCCAAATCATCCAAGTGATTAGAAATTTGTTTTTATTTGACCAAAAAATCGTCCACATAACATTCAACAAACTTCCCTAAAAACGTTTGAAGATACAATGCCCGGCATGCTGATATGTTGCGCCTGCATTATTTAAACCAAAGGGCTTTACCTGATAGAAAAACACTCCCTGAGGGGCTCTGAAGGCTGTAGATTCCTCATCTTCTCGAGCCATTCAGATTTGATTATACCCGGAATATCCATCCATGAAAAAGAGTGCTTCATAGCTAGCTGTTGCATCAATTTGGAGTTCTGTAATTGGAACTGAAAAATCATCCTTTGGACAATCCCGATTAAGATCTCTGAAATCATTGCAAACTCTAATTTTCCCATTCATCTTTTTCACAGGGAAAATATTATCCAACCACTTGGGATTTTGAACTTCTCTAACGAAGTTAGCTTTGATAAGCTTATCCACTTCATCCTCAATTTTGGAAGCATAGGTTGGGTGTGTTCTTCTAGCAGCCTATCTGAATCCACGATGTTCTTTTGGAAAACCCAAACAATGAGTGGAAACATCTGGATCAAGTCCTAGAATCTCTGTATAGTTCCAAGAAAATATGTATCGATTTTTCTTTAAAAAGGAAATATAAATCTCTTGTTCTTCAAGAGTCATGGAAGCAGTGATTAAAGTGGGGTGTGGATCATCTTTTGTACCCAGATTTATTTCTTTGAGTTCATCCACGGTTGGTCTCTCTTGTCATTGATTGAAGTTATATGCGTCCCAAATTAATTACCTGTTCTTAAAACATTAGTATAGAATAAGTTTGGGTTCTATCCACATGGAACTATGTCATGCATGAATTCAATTGAGTTAATACTTAATTAGGTGAAGTATGCAGAATTTAGAGTTGATTGGTTTGATTTTTGGTTTTGGATTAAAACTATATTGTTTTACTTTGAAGAAATGATTAAAAATTTTAAATAAAACGACGAGTGAATTTAAAGAGTTTAAAATGGGAAGAAAAGACGTGTTGGGGCTATGGTGATCAAGGAGTTTTTATGAATATTTCTTAAATGGTTGTGTTGTTCATGATAATTCATAATTATAGATTCTCTTTTATCACAATATTTCCTTGGTCCAGTTCCTCTTGTTTGGAATTAGAGAAGTTGACTCCTTAGTCTGGTAGTCAGTGTTCTTAATTCTTTATTAAGTTCAGTCCATTATTTGAATCGATGAAATCTTTCCAATGGTCATGGATGTTTTCACCATTACTTCTCTTTTGTATCGATGAGAATTCTTCCCTTGGTCTGGCTCAGAATTCTCAGTTATATTTGACAGTGAATTAAGAAGAGTAAGAAGATTTACAACGAGCAAACACAAATATATAAAACAACACACAATTTATGATTTTTTCATCCACATCCCTAACACGAGGGGTTTAGTTAGACATTTAATGTAGGAGAGAAACGACACACGTGAAACCTAACAGATTCATCATGTAAGCGTTGAGATAAGGTGTCAGAAGGAGGAATGGAGGAACGACGGAACGACGACACCTCGGTGGCTTTAGGAATGGTAGTAGCAGAGATTCTCTCCCTTCCAATGGTTTCCAAACCCCCAAAATTTGATGGCCAAGTCCTCTTTTTATAGAAAAATAAAACACACGGCGTGTATAGAGAGTACACACCGTGTACTTTTTGTCTATGCGCTTTGGCGCCAATTTCTCCACGGGTAAGCGGCCCAACACGCCGTCTTTGACTTTTGAACATGGCGCCGCCTGGTGGTTGAGTGTACATGGCGTGTAGCACCGCTATACATGGAGTGTAGTGTCAAATTTTGGCAACCAAATCCTTCTAGAATATCAGACATGGCATGTAGAAATGGAACACGCCATGTCTCCTTCAACGACCACATGGGCGTGTAGAACCTTCTCGGCAAAAACCCTTTCTAGAATTTAGTACATGGCATGTAATACCGCTGCACACATCATGTATCTTCTGTCTGGTGACATGGTCGTGTACACCCTCCTTCGGTCCATGTCCCTGTCTGGATGTACACAGCATGTATAAAAAGTACACGCCGTGTAGTTTCAAAATTTTCACAGACTTCCCTTGATTTATGTATTTCAGCCAGAAAGCTTATGAAGGTAAACAGAATCACCAAAATCAAAGAATATGTTCATGAAACAATAGATATTTTCTGAAAACATGATTTTATTGTCAATTATATATATTAAAATTTATACATAAATTGGCTGCATCAAACTCCCCCACGTTTAGTCATTTGCTTGTCCTCAAGCAAAATATCAACATCTAATTAAAAGAGTCTATACTTTTTAAAAGAGGGGAATTTAATTAATCAAAAGTACAAATGATAAAGTTAATGAGGAAAATTCTAAAAGGCACAAACAAATTCAATTCATAAAATATTCAAATCATGCCTCATATATAATTCACTTAACTATTCTCATCCTCTTTCAACACATTTTTCAACCTTTTCA
Organism: Viscum album; assembly: GCA_963277665.1. NCBI lineage: Eukaryota > Viridiplantae > Streptophyta > Magnoliopsida > Santalales > Viscaceae > Viscum > Viscum album. Next base: position 719,211,550 of record OY728145.1, on the reverse strand, counting down.
AAAATAAGCATGCCACTTGATGATCTACCTTACCAGTCAATATCACACTCCACACACAAGATGTTTTGATTCAGAGTTATGCTCAATATAAGGTAAAGACACTCTGTCCATATTTTTGCAATATGACTTCTTCTCTACTTCAGGAAAAATTGAATTACAATAATCATGAGGTCTTTATCAATGAGGTTCATATGTCTTTGTGGCTAAGGGTTAGTAGGTTCAGATGTGAAAAATAAATTCCGAGGCTTGAAAAAGGAAGGCTAATTCCTTTAAACAACAGTGCATGATATTCAAAGTAAAGTTCAATGAAAATGTTTCCTTCTCAAGCTCAGTCGAATGCTATTTGTAATCACCGCCTTTTCCCTTAGTCAAGTAGGGTTCATGAGAAAATAAGCATAAGGTCCCCTTTTCTCTTTTTTTTCTTCTCTTTTTATTTTTATTTTTTTCTTTTAAAAAGAAATCAAGGGAAACCCTTATGAATGAAACGAATAATTGTATGGAACCATTTCCGCCCCAAATAGTCAAGAGGCACTCTCCCAAACTTTATTTCATGGCTATGCAAAAAAATATGCCATGTATTGCCAACTCCCTCTTTAAAGCACCAAAAATGAATAATCATGCAAAGTTAAAAAAGAAATAGGGTAGGAAGGGAAATAGGCTTGTAATGTGGCTTCCTATAAAGGCTGTTCATGGCTTCAATGGGTTGAACAAAGATTAAATGTAGGGTAGGTTTCAAGATAAATGGTTTGAAACAATCTAATGCCTCAATCATTTTAAAGAAATTCAAAAAATCTTCATGTTTTGAAAAGAAAACTTGCAAATTCTGGTGGTGATGCATATCCCAAGAATCTCTTAACAAAGAGGGTATTAGAAAAGAAATAAGAAAAAGGGTTTAGAATACCTCTCAGGAGAGGAAAAATAATAAAGGGACAATTAGGTCATGACATGCATATAAATGATTAGCGTAATTAATGTAATTAATTAATGTTTAAAAGTTTCAATTGAAACTATATCAGCAATCATATTAAAATAATTAATAATCAGAATAAGCACGCAACCCTCAAAAAGTTCCTACTGAATAACTGTAAAATTTATAAGAATGATTAAACAAAATTTCTTTACATTTGAAAATATATAATCTAGTAATGATCTCTCCTAGATTAGTTTAAGGGAAAAGACTAAGGTGAAAGAGATAGATGCTCCCCCACACTTAATACTACGCATGGTCCACTAAGTGAAATACTAAGGTAAAGGGTGGGAAAGGGGAGGTATGAGGGAAAAAATGAGGGAAAGCAGTGGAAGAGGAAAGTCCAAAAATAAGGAAAATAGAAATGGAAAAATACTCCCCTCGTGAAAAATGATTCCCAAGGTGCTCCATGATACCTGTGACTGTTGATAAAATAGAAAACTGAAAACAAGCATAACATCACAGCAAAGAAAATGAAAAAAGAGATATATAAGATAAATAAAAATGTCACTATCACGGGGTCGCCTAAGGGGAGGCATCATCCTATACAAAAGCAGCTGGTAGAGACTGCTCAACAACTGTGGAAGCGGGAGGCTCTGATGCTGCACCGGGAAGGGTAGCTGGAGAAGTAAGAGCCACAGGTGCGAGACTCGGCGAAGGAAGATTAGGAGAAGACCCTGGACCGGCAGCAGTGGTGGCTACAGTAGGAGAAGCAGCAGGACCTAACATAGATAGAAGAACAAAATCAGTGTCCTGAACAGGAGATGGCAGTGGAGAATCAGCCAAAGTGCCAGGAGCTGAGGCAGAGGCAAGTGGCGGTGGCAACAGAAAACTGAGATACTGAGCAATATGTGCTAGTAGCATCTCCATGAGGTCCTGGCGGCTGTCGAGATGAATCAAATGCTGCACTATGGTGTCCTGGCGGCCGATGATACGATCCAATCGCTGCTCCATCTGATCATGTCGGCCGTCAAAGTGACCCAAGACCCGCTCCATCACGGCTAGGCGGTGGGAAAGGTCAAGATCGACCAAGGGTGCGGGGGAAGGTGGGATGGGTGAAGGTATAGAAGAAGTGGGGTCAGTAGGAGGTGGGTGAGGTGGAGAAGCTGGAGGGTGTGGGGAAGGTGGAGCAGGGGAATCAGCTGGGGTAGGGGGGTCAGCGGGTGGCTGGGGGCGAGCCTAATTAAGGATGTAGGCACCCCCTACTTCCGAACCAATCCCATGTGAACGAGAATGAGAAATTCAATCTGCTGGGGTGAACCTAAAAATTCATGAGGTAAAGAGGGCTTGAATACCCGGAGGTGGTGGGCAAGACGGGTGTTGTAAAACCCGCCGTTCAGGTTTCCCTGATGGCCAGTAAACATGGAGTGGAAATAGGAGGCGGCGAGATAGGGGAGGTCTGGGTAGTCGTGACGGATGACACAGGTATGAAACTCCATGTCACGGCCGGTCACGACCCACATATCCTCATGGCGGGGGAAAAGGATGTCGTTGAAGCATCGGTGGGCGAAGCGAAGGACGAGGTTGGCAATAAGAGTTCTCTTCTAGGAAGTGGGGATGTACAGGTGGTCAGGCCCAGCGATCTCCCGCCACATGGAAACAAGGTTAGAGTGCTCAGGCCGGGTCATGGTAGAAACGGGGGGTGAGGTGATAGGATAGGGGTAGAAGCCACACCCTCGACCAAACTCTGTCATGGTAAGAGAGAAACTTTGGCCGCCTAGCCATAATTTAACTACGGGTACCGCATTGCCATGTGTCTCCTGGTACTCTACTCTGTCAAACTCAAATGAGGCCCCAAACTCCAAAAATAATTCATGGAACCCAGGAGTGCTGACCTGGAAAATATCTAGAAGTGAGTTGTGACCAGGAAGCGCCTCCAACTCCTCCCAAATACTGAGCTGCTGCGGAATGCTACTGTCGAGGTATCAGCCACTCAATGGTATCGACCGATGATAGAAGCGTCAGACCTTTTCATATGCGAGGTCGGTGACAGGGAATACCAAGAAAGGATATGGATCACCTGCAGGTCCTGGACCAGGTGCCGGTGCAGAAGTAGCGGCTGGCTCTGTGGGTGGATCTGCCGAAGTAGAGGGCGGCTCGGTGGAAGGTGTTCTCGAAGAAGGACCAACTGTTGATGAAGATAGTGTAGGTAGAGTGGCTGCTGGTGTAGCAGAAGTAGACCTGGTCTCCGCTGAGTGAGTGAGTGGCGGCATTATGGCCAAAGGAGGGAGCTCGAAGACCAAAGCATCTGGGTCTGGCTACGTCGGCGGTCGGAGTCAGATCCGACGAATGATATACCCCTCATCCTTAGTGGTGGAGGCTGACCGCTTCCCTCGGGAAGGCTCGAGATCTGCCATATTCTGGAAAAAAGAAAGAGACCCAAACAAAAGAGAATGAAAAGAAAAGAAAAAAAAACAAAACAAAGAAAATGTGATAAAAAAGGAAAATAAAAGTACACGGTGTGTACTCAAGAGTACATGGCATGTAGGTGAAAATGTAGAGTATCCCATGTTCTCTGGATAGGCACATGGAGGGTGAAAAATAGACCATGTAAAAGTACATGACATGTACCAAACCTACATGCCATGTTCATTCAATGTTTAGGTGGCCGTGGGTGACAAACGACATGACCATGTTTTTATCATTTCAAAGAAAATAATACACGTCGTGTAGGTGAAGAACATGGAGGGTACTTTACACAAAGAACATGGACGTATAGAGGGGGGGGGGGATACGGTCCATCTCATGGAAAAAGTATACACGGAGTTTACAAAACATACACACCGTGTTCATTCAATGTATAAATGGTCGTGTATTCATCAAGGACACGACCATGTTTGTGAAAAGTATAACAATAAAGGACATGTCGTGTAGAGATAGGACACTGCATGTTCTTTACCAGAAGAACATGGCCGTGTGGTGGGGGAAACACGGGCCGGCCAAAGGAAATGGTATACACGGCGTGTACCGAACTTACACACCGTGTATGGGAACATGGGGTATGAGGCCATGTTAGGTGCCACAGACGTAGGGGCCAAAGAAAAGGGTATACACAGTGTGTACCAAACACACACCCCACGTACGTGAAAATGGTGTGTGAGGCCGTGTGAAAAGGGTTACTTGGGCATGCTGAAAAAGGACATGGTGTGTATCGAACATACACACCGTGTATATTCAAATTCGAAGTATTTTGTGTGTGGCCATGTACAGAAATACACGGCGTGTGTTCTTCATTTCGTGGTCATGTACTGGTGGAAGCCGAATGGTCGGCCGATCCAATAAACACCCTAAACGATTCTAAAAACTTGAAATAGAGAGTGTGGAACGACATACCTTGACCGTGGACCACAATGTGAAAGAAATCAGAGCTTGAAACGCACCAAATCGACAGATGTGAGAGATTGGGGTGTAGGTGTCATTTGGGAGAAGAAACGGGAAGAAGGGAGAGAAATGGGGAGCCGTGCGACACGAGCTCAGGCTAGGTGGCCCGCATCCTATATAGGCGCAGTACACGGCGTGTATGTTTGGACTACATGCCGTGTATTCCATTTTTTTACTATATATATAAATATACTATATAATAATTAATATTAATTAATTAAAAATAAAAGTAAAATAGTTATATAAATGTATATATAGAATTAAAAGAAAATAAAATTATACACGTAATGTCATGGGAAAATACACACCGTGTGTTTAAAAATTAAAAAAATAGAAGTACAACCTTTGGTTCGGTGGTCGGGGCGAGATTCGAACCGGTGATCGGCCGTTCCGAATGGAAGCCCTCAACCACTGGAGCGAAGGCTGTACTACTTCCCCTATTTATCATTTATATATATTTATTCTATACTCCCTATACACACGGAAAGAAAAAAATCACGACATGTGGTTTTTATTTAGGAAAGGATGGGGATGAAGCGGGGAGTTTAACGGGATTTGAAACTGGGTCTTTTAAACCTAGTGCCGAGACTTTTCTAATCCGCCAACTTCACCCTCATGTAATTTATTATTTTAAAAATATTTTTGATTTATATTTGAAAAATTATGGTGCAGACGACGTATATCGGAGTACACATCGTGTGGTTTCTTAAAATAACAAATGATGGAAATGAGACGGTTGTCTGGATTCGATCCAGGGTCCTTTGGAACCAGATTACGATTCTAGTCAACCGGTCTATCCCCATCATGTGTTTTATTATATTTAAACACACATATATATACATATATGTGGAAAATACCACACATTCCGTGTAAATAAAAGGAGGAACCCCGTGGTGAAGGTAGGTCGGGAGGATTCGAACTGGGGACGACTCGAATAAACTCCAGTGACCTTACCATCAGCACCGGTATCATCCCCAGTTATTTATTTGTAATTCTATAGATTTATACTATTAATATTATAAATTAAAAAGATAATTACATGCCGTGTATGTGAGTGGGACACGGCGTGTAACCTCTAAGTTGCCTCCCATGAAGCGCCTTTGTTTTAGGTTGTTGGCCCGACCTTCTTACCTTGCTTACCTGAGTTGTATGGTGGACAACGCTCCCAACATGTTGTCTGTAGGATGGTTATCTTTAAACCGCTGCCCGTTTACCTTGAATGGTTGACCATCTTCTCCAGAAATTTCTACCGCTCCATGATGGAATACGCATATAATGTGGAATGGTCCCAACCATAGTGACTTTAACTTCCCTAGGAATAAGCAAAGATGATAATTAAATATAATTACATGATCACCAAGTTGGAAAGATTTTCGTGAAATCATATGGTTGTGAATGTCTCTTGTCTTCTCCTTGTACATCTTGGTGTTCTTGTACGCGTTTAATCTGATTTCATCTTGTTCTGACAGTTGGATCTTCCATTTATCTTCAGCTTCCTTAAGATCAAAATTTAGGGCTTTGATGGCCCAGTAGGATTTGTGTTCCAATTCCACTGGCAGATGGAAGGGCTTTCCATAGATGAGGCAGAATGTGGACATTCCCCGTGGTGTTTTGAAAGCAGTATGATATTCCCACAAGGCATCATCTAACATCTTGGACCAGTCCTTCCACGAAGTGTTCACTATTTTCTACAGGATCTACTTGAGCTCACGGTTGGAGAACTCTACCTGTCCAATAGACCGAGGATGATATGGTGTCCCCATCTGATGCTTTACTCCATACTTTGACAGTATTCCTCTCCTTAGTGTGTTGTCGAAGTGGGTACCTCTATCGCTGATCAATACTCATGGAACCCCAAACCTGCTAAAAATATTTTTCTTGAAGAAATTCATGACTAACTTGGTTGTGTCGTGTGATGTAGCAGTGGCTTCCCCCAACTTTGATACATAGTCGACGCAGACCAGGATGTAAGTGTTCCAAAAATATGCGGGAAAGGGACCCATGAAATCTGTGCCCCAGACGTCGAAAATATCGACCTCCAAGATTGGGTGCTAGAGAATCTCGGCTCTACGTCCCACATTACCGGTCCTCTGGCACCGATCACAACAGGAAACAAAGGCCAAGGAATCTCTATGCATAGTGGGCCAGAAAAATCCAGACTGCATGATCTTAGCTATGGTTCAGTCCGGCCCATGATGTCCTCCTACTGGTGAGGCGTGACAGAAATCCAGGACACCGCGAACTTAATTATCCTGGATGTAATGGCGAATCACTCCATCTGCACAGTATTGGAATAAAAGAGGATCCTCCCATAAGTACCTTTTCACATCAGAGAAAAATATTTTCCTTTGCTGGAAGGATAGTTCGGTGTTGGTAGTGGTACCTTTTTCATCAACAGTGGGTGTGGATGCACCAAGCTGTGCTGATTGGTTCTGTAGGAGATCTTTTCCACTCTGGAGCATGATGGCATGGTCCTCCTCTCTCAGGTTCTTCTAGGTGTTTCCAGGTAGTTTACCGGTATGCCTTCTTGAGATTTGGTTTTCCAGCTGTCCAATCTAATTTTCCAAGCCTCGAATCGGAGCTTCCTGATTTTGGAACAGAGTCTCAGCAGTAGATATGAATTTAGTCATCAGATCCTCTAACCTTGAGGTGTTCTCCTATTGTGGTGGTTGTTGAGCCGGTGGAGGAGGTGGCTGTAGAGACCTGAAGCTTAACGTACATGAACATTACATTACTTTTGTGGAAGACTTAGTACATAACAAAAAACACACACACAAGGATCGTAATAGTTTAGTGTCTTTGGAAACTCAGAACGTAATCATCTAATCGTGGTGAAAGATCTTCAATATCTCCCATAAAGATCTTCCCTTTTTTTATCCTAATACCTTTCTTTATATCCTGGGGAAAAGAAAACATAAAAGGGTGAGCTCAAATGCTCAGTAAGGGTAAACAAAAGAAAAATCAATCACATCATATTCATAAGAACATAACTTTTGGAAATCTTAACCTGCAAAAGAGAGCATAATTTCATAACATGGGATAAATCATAGTAGTGAAATGAAATCCCAATAATCATAACATAAAACATGAAACTTTGTGGCATACACACATAATCATAGAGAATAATTTCTTGTTAGTCAAGACTCATTGCCAAGACTATCTTAGTGGACAATGTCCCTTTCTGAACCGAGTCACCCTCGTTTCAGTCCTGTTTCACTGAACCGGTATAACCTACCATTCCATCCATGTCTATCTCATGAGATATAAAATCTTTACCCAATGCATTGGAGGGAGATATAGGTCCCACCCATCTTATAATTAATCCTTTCTTATGAGTGCCACATAATCATAAATCATACATCATCGCATAACACATGTAACAAAAATGGAATTCTTGAAACATCATGACATCATAAAACAAATCATATAAGGTAAATGACTTCATAAAAATAATTACCTCACAACATAATCAAATCAATGTAATAACAGGGATAAAAACAGAACCCTATATTATCTTAGATGGAAAATAATTTTGATAAAACATTTGAACTCCATTCTTGAGGAAAATATCCTTTCTACTTCAAAAACACTTTTCTTTTCCTAACATGTCATAAAATTATAAACTAAAAGAATTTGATTAAAAATAAACTTAAAAACTTATAAAGGAAGATTCTTGGAAATAATGTTTTTAAAAATCCATTCTTGTCGTATAAGTTAAAAAAACACTCTTCTCATACTTTTGTCGGGAAAGTCAAAAAGTACCTCGTACGAAAAACGACAAAAGATTCCTTTCATATCTTTTACTAAAAACTCACCAAAGGGTAAAATTGGATTTAAAAAATTGTATGTGGATGGAAATAATATTACATATTGAGGAAACATGTATTTGGATGATAAAATACACCCTAGTAAATTTCAAAGTATAAACAATCTCGGATAGAAATGAGATTGTGATATTTCCCTTACCTTAGGTCCGATTTGCTTTGTACGTGTCCGAAGCTCCTGTATAATGATTTAAATAATGTTATTGACTTATTACAGAATCATACATACTGATATGATATCATATATGGTCATATTCTTATCTTTTTATTAGTAATATTTCATTGTTACTTGTTACTCGGGTCTTTATTGCCTTTTGTTCTTATGCGTGTTTTGCCGAATAAATTCGTATTCTTCTTTTAAGGTTATAGATACCTTATATCCAGAATGGTATTAGTGTTACATATATCGTATTTATTCATTCAATTCTTTTATATAATTACTATGTAATGATGATCATGTAGAACGAGTCGCATCACATCGTGGAGACGGTATTCCGTACGTACGCACGAGCGATGATATTGTTCCCATGATCGTGGAATTGTATTTAAGTGTATTTATACTATTTATGTATCAATATCACTTTATAATAATCATATATAGTTACTCATTACACCATTATACCCATCTTTGTAAGGTGATGGTGGAAAATAGATTACACCACGGCGTGGAGACAGTATTCCGTACGTACGCACGCGCGGTGATTTAATTTTTCCGTAGGATGGATAGATGGTGAATTAGGGTTGTTTCATATTTATAATAACATATCAATATGTAAGTAATATTTATGTTATTACTTTATCATGAAATAACTAAAGAAGAAGATGTTTAAGAAGAAAGAAATTGAAAATATTGGTAATGGATATTACCTCTTCTTTGAAACGCCTCTTTGAATCCTCCACTTAGGGAACTAAGATTGGTATTTGAAGAAGACCAGGACCTATAGGATTATTCTGGGGAAGTGGAGAAGGGATTTTGTCAGGGGTTGGCCGAGCTTGAGTGCTCAAATTGGTGTGATGAGGAGGGGGAGGAGGTTCCCTTTTATAAGGGAGGAGAGGGGCACCTTAGGAATATCTCAAAATATTATTTTATATTAAAGTCAAAATCGGTTTATAATGGTTCCAAAGGGTCTTATTTCGAAGGTAGAGTGGGTATGGGTCGAAATCCTAACAACCAATAGGATTTATACAAGTTTAGGTTATTATTTTAACCTTATCAATTAGATTTAATTCTAAGTTAACTAATTTAACGTTTACCGTGACTTTTTGTTTTCTTACACTATATGGTTAATACACTTACTATAACATGCCAAACGAACCCCAAGTTGTTTATTATTAATATATATATCCTTATATAAGTCATTTTTCCAAACCTTAGATTAAATAACAATTAATAATATAATATTTGTTTTAAAAACTAATTTATGTCAATTTTGACACTATTTGGTACATGATTTTTATGAAATTTTTAACAGAATGATAAGTTCGAACCAAGTTACTTAAATAAACAATAACATGTCATATTAACCTAGAAAATTAGTTTATGTCATAAAAAGTCTCAAATTAAATTTATTTGGGCATTTATAACATCAATTATGTTAATATTTTCTTAAAAAGGTAATTACTGCATCATCGTTGTGTCATAAATAAATTAAATTATATAAAGTATAAAAATTACAAATAAAATACAATTATGTAGGAAAGCGTTTTATCTTTCTAATGAATATTTATAGTCGAAATTATATTATGTATAACCCTATATTAAAAATGTTTTAGTAAATAAACTTTGATTTTAACTCTTTTAACTCTTCTTTGAATTAAATAATAATAAATGTCCTAATATAATCCAAGTAGGCCTAAATGATAATAGTTTACACTTAAGGTTGTTTTTGGTCTAGATACACTTGTCCAATAGGATTAGTACATGTTTTAGGGTAATATTAATATCATTTTTACCCTTAATTACCCTATTTACTTTTAACCGTGGTAAATAAAAGTAAAAAGTTACTATTCACCAAAAATTATTTTCATCTCATTGAACCACATTTTATTTACTGACATCAATCGTGTCTCTCGGATTTTTGAAATTCCATTCACAGAAGCGGTAAAATTAAGATTTATGAAAAAATTAATTTTTTTAACTACCACTTAGTAGTTTCACTATTCATCAAAAATTGAAGTTTTTCAGAAAAAATGCCAAAATTTCACCCTAAGCTATAATTGATATTCCGAATTCAAAGATTATTTCTATTTTACAAAATTCCCAACATATAAGTTGAATTAATTAATTTTATAATTAATTTCTGCTGTCACAACAAATAGCGTGTTTTTAAGAGATAATAACTATCAAAAGATTAACACTTGTTTATGTCTGGTGTAAATGTGAAATTACATCCAATGACCAAAATTGTATTGAATTGTAAAAATATATTCTAAATATACTTTAAAACCACTGAAATTAATAATTTATCACTATTAATTATTTCGATTAAAAAAGTTGTTTTTAATTAAAATTTAGTAATTTTCACTATTCATCAGAAAATAAAAGTTATCCGAAAAGTACCAAAATTTCACCCTAAGCTAATTTCGATATTATGAATCCAAAAATGAATTCCATTTTGAAAAATAAAATTAAAAAATTTCAAAAAGAGGTTATTACTATTCATAACGGCTAGTTTTAATAATATTTTAATAACGTATTGTTGTTTAGTGAAACTCGTTATTGCGTACTACACACGATATCGAGGAAGGTCGCGATTGCATGTAATGCAAGGAAAATCAAGGATGCATGTTGTGCAAGCTCCTTTTTGTGTAGCGTACAACACAAGTCATTAGTGAAATTAAAAAGAATATTTTTCATAAAATCTCAGGGTGTTACATTCTACCCCCCTTAAAATGAATTTCGCCCTCGAAATTCATTGGGGTTATAAATGGTTTACTATTCGAAAGTTTCTTTAATAGAAACCCACATCGTAAAAAGGAATACCAAAACCAATCTTTAAAAACGAATGTATGAAACGTAACGGTTACCCAAATAAACTAATCGCTGGGTTTCCACATAGGTAAAAATATGGATATGGAAGATAAATCTAACCATCATGTTCTGATGGAGAGTGGTAGATAACATGGATATGAAAAATCCAACAATCACAAAGCTATTCATTTGTGGTGATCTAAGGTACCATCTGATTCATCGGATATAAGGGCAGTAGGACAACATTTTTGGTTTTTCAAGATCATTTCCCTAAAGTTGATGAAATTGGAATTAGAAGAAATACTTTCGTGATTTTGGTATAGTCTCACCGTTTGTCATTCTTTGGACAATTTCCACTTCATCTCTTAAAGAAATGAAGTTGAATTTGTCATTTGTGATGTGTTAGCAGATCATGTGATAGAATGATGGGTCATTCCATCTGTCTCAAACAAAAGGTTAGAAAAGTTATCAAAAAAAATACATAAGTCCATATATAGTGAGATTAATCTTATATCGTTCCTAAAATGGACTTATACTACTTAATATAATAAAACTAGTTTCTACTAAACAGGGACTTCCTGTAGGCCAGTGGTAGGCGAAAAAGGCCAGTCGCACTTCGGTTGTGGGTTCGATTCCCACGGCCTTTTCTGACGCGATGGGCTGTCGCCCGTCCTGTAGGATGCCCTTTTTCTAAAACTATATTACTATAATATCCCATCAATAATATCGAAAAAACTTTTATCCTTAAACAATACTAACTTATGTCCAACATAGTCTATTCCAATCTTTAGGCTTATCCATAATACTGCAGTCCATTCTCATAATATAGTGAAAACAATTACCAGAGATTTAATACTATCACTGATCCCCATATATCATAAGATATGTATTGTTGGTCACATTCCAAACATTCAAAGGCCTTAATCATGTGTTATCTTGAATACCCATTGAACCTTAGTGAAAACATGAATGCAGTTAAAAGTTAACAATTTCCACATACCAAAATCCTCAAAATTCTATATACTCAAACCATGATATCACTTAGTCCTTATATCAATCGTGAGCTCATGAATACTGTCAAAAATTTCATTTTTTTCCTTATCCCAAAAATATCTCTATCACATTCCATGGTTACCGGTACCATAAAATTATTGAAAACCACAATAGACCAATACATAAATATTCAATTATTCTACGATACTATATACAACATTATTTTGGAATCCCATTACAAAAACACTTAATCATTCCACCACATCATTGTCATATTCAACATCGCCAATAGTGATCGCATGTGACTTCCCTTTGTCCTTTGCCTTAAGTGGTTTCTCATTTAGATCATCACTAACCCTTGGATTAGGGAATTTATTAGCATAATTCCCCATTTCTTTGCACTTGAAGCATTGAAGTGTTGGTGGTGCGTTCTCTGTAGTCTTTTCTTTATTCACATCATTAGAAACCCTTTTTCCATTACTTCGACACTCAGCTGTTCGATGACCTTCTTTTCCACACTTAAAACATTCGCTAGTCCCTTTAAGACAATATCAACCATGCTTCTTTCCACACTTTGAGCATAAGGAAACATTCATCTTCTTTTCACCATTATTCTGAGATTTCTCCTTAAACTCCATCTTTCGTTTCTTGTCAAAACTATGAGATGGATAAGTAACACCAACTTCCATTTATACCCTGATAGCACAACACACAATTTCTTCATAGCTACTGAAGTCTCTTATAGCTAATTCCCTTCAAAGAATTGGTTTTAAGACACTGAAAAATAGATCAACTTTACTTTCAGGTTGGATGATAATGCCAGATGCATACCTTGCAAGTCTTGTAAAATTCACTTTGTATATACCAACAGATTCATCATCCTTATACTTAAGCTCAAGAAACTCCTTTTCTATCTTTGTTCGAAGAATACGAGGGATGTACTTACTGAAAAACAAGTTCTTGAACTCATCCCATTCCATGGACTCAATTTCATCTCTTGGCCTCGTATTCTTGATAAGATTCCACCATTGATCAGCTTCACCTTCCAAACGATATAATGCTAAGATGACTTTATCATGTTCAGAACATTGAAGAACTGAAAATATCTTTTCAGTGGTACTGATCCATTGTTCAGCAACAAGTGGATCGGAAGACCCACTGAAAGAAGGTGGACATTGCCTCATGAAGGACTCAATAGAATATTGTTCCCTTATCTGCTCATTTGGAAGTCCAGAATGATTCATAGCTTATGTAAGTATAGCAATAATATTTTTCACTCCATCTCCCATAACATTTGTTTGTTCAGGAGGAAAATCATTGCATTTTCCATTACAGTGATCAACACGGTTCCTTTGGGTTCCAGCCATCGTCTAAAAACCAAAAAGAATAGTGTGAGAGGCAAAAATCATGCTATGGAAAACAACATAATAAAGGGGGAGTACCTTCAATATCTAACATCTTAGGTTTAATTCTAAGATCGTTAGAGAAATTCTAGGACTATAACCTATACTTATACTTAACCTTAGGGACATCCCTAGACATAACTTAGAAATATCTCTAGGGATCTCACTAAAGTTCTCGCATCCTAGTTTCCAAAGATTGAGTAAACCTTTCCTCTGATACCAACTGTAGAGACCCGAAGCCTAACGTACATGAACATTACATTACTTTTGCAGAATACTTAGTACATAACAAAAAACACACACACAAGGATCGTAATAGTTTAGTGTCTTTGGATACTTGGAATGTAATCATCTAATCGTGGTGAAAGATCTTCAATATCTCCCATAAAGATCTTCCCTTTTTTTAAACCTAAAACCTTTCTTTATATCCTGTGGAAAAGAAAACATAAAAGGGTGAGCTCAAATGCTCAGTAAGGGTAAACAAAAGAAAAATCAATCACATCATATTCATAAGAACATAAATTTTGGAAAACTTAACCTGCAAAAGAGAGAATAATTTCATAACATGGGATAAATCATAGTAGTGAAATGAAATCCCAATAATCATAACATAAAACATGAAACTTTGTGGCATACACACATAATCATAGAGAATCATTTCTTGTTAGTCAAGACTCATTGCCAAGACTATCTTAGTGGACAATGTCCCTTTCTGAATAGAGTCACCCTCGTTTCAGTCCTGTTTCACTAAACCGGTATAACCTACCATTCCAGTCATGTCTATCTCATGAGATATAAAATCTTTACCCAATGAATTAGAGGGAGATATAGGTCCCACCCATCTTATAATGAATCCTTTCTTATGTGTGCCACATAATCATAAATCATACATCATCTCATAACACATGTAACAAAAATGGGATTCTTGAAACATCATGACATCATAAAAAAAATCATATAAGGTAAATGACTTCATAAAAATAATTCCCTCACAACATAATCAAATCAATGTAATAATAGGGATAAAAACAGAACCCTATATTATCTTAGATGGAAAATAATTTTGATAAAACATTTGAACTCCATTCTTGAGGAAAATATCCTTTCTACTTCAAAAACACTTTTCTTTTCTTAACATGTCATAAAATTATAAACTAAAAGAAGTTGATTAACAATAAACATTAAACCTTATAAAGGAAGATTCTTGGAAATAATGTTTTTAAAAATCCATTCTTGTCGTATAAGTTAAAAAAACATTCTTCTCGTACTTTTGTCGGAAAAGTCAAAAAGTACCTCGTACGAAAAATGAAAAAATATTCCTTTCAGATCTTTTACTAAAAACTCACCGAAGGGTAAAATTGGATTAAAAAAACTGTATGTGGATGGAAATAATATTACATATTGAGTATACATGGATGTGGATGATAAAATACACCCCAGTAAATTTCAAAGTATGAACAATCTCGGATAGAAATGAGATTGTGATATTTCCCTTACCTTAGGTCCGATTTTCTTTGTATGTGTCCGAATCTCCTGTACAATGGTTTAAATAATGTTATTGACTTATTGCAGAATCATACATACTGATATGATATCATATATGGTCATATTCTTAGCTTCTTATCAGTAATATTTCATTGTTACTTGTTACTCGGGTCTTTATTGCCTTTTGTTCTTATGCGTGTTTTGTCGAATAAATTCTTATTCTTATTTTAAGGTTATAGATACCTTATATACAGAATGGTATTAGCGTAACATATATCATATTTATTCATTCAATTCATTTATATAATTACTATGTAATGATGATCATGTAGAACGAGTCGCATCACATCGTGGAGGCGGTATTCCGTACGTACGCACGAGCGATGATATTGTTCCCATGATCGTGGAATTGTATTTAAGTGTATTTATACTATTTCAGTATCAATATCACTTTATAATAATCATATATAGTTACTCATTACACCATTATACCCATCCTTGTAAGGTGATGGTGGAAAATAGATTACACCACGGCGTGGAGATGGTATTCCGTACGTACGCACGCGCGGTGATTTCATTTTTTCGTAGGACGGATAGAAGGTGAATTAGGGTTGTTTAATATTTATAATAACATATCAGTATGTAATTAATACTGATGTTATTAATTTATCATGAAACAACTAAAGAAGAAGAAGTTTAAGAAGAAAGAAATTGAAAAGATTGGTAATGGATATTACCTCTTCTTTGAAACGCCTCTTTGAATCCTCCACTTAGGGAACTAAGATTGATCTTTGAAGAAGACCAGGACCTCTAGGATTATTCTAGGGAAGTGGAGAAGGGGTTTTGGCAGGAGTTGGCCGAGATTTAGTGCTCAAATTGGTGTGATGAGGAGGGGGAGGAGGTGCCCTTTTATAAGGGAGGAGAGGGGCACCTTAGGAATATCTCAAAATATTATTTTATATTAAAGTAAAAATCAGTTTATAATGGTTCCAAAGGGTCTTATTTCAAAGGTAGAGTGGGTATGAGTCGAAATACTATCAACAAATAGGATTTAGACAAGTTTAGGTTATTATTTTAACCTTATGAATTAGATTTAATTCTAAGTTAACTAATTTAACTTTTACCGTGACTTTTTGTTTTCTTACACTATATGGTTAATACACTCACTATAACATGCCAAACGAACCCCAAGTTGTTTATTATTAATATATATATATCCGTATCTAAGTCATTTGTCCGAACCTTATATTAAATAACAATTAATAATATAATATTTGTTTTAAAAACTAATTTATGTCAATTTTGACACTATTTGGTACATGATTTTTATGAAATTTTTAACAGAATGATAAGTTCAAACCAAGTTACTTAAATCAACAATAACATGTCATATTAACCTATAAAATTAGTTTATGTCATAAAAAGTCTCAAATTACTTTTATTTGGGAATTTATAACATCAATTATGTTAATATTTGCTTAAAAAGGTAATTACTGCATCATCATTGTGTCATAAATAAATTAAATTATATAAAGTATAAAAATTACAAATAAAATACCATTATGTAGGAAATCTTTTTAGATTTTTAATGAATATTTATAGTTGAAATTATATTATGTATAAACCTATATTAATTTTTTTTTATTAAATAAACTTTGATTTTAACTCTTTTAACTCTTCTTTGAATTAAACAATAATAAATGTCCTAATCTAATCCAAGTGGGCCTAAATGATAATATTTTACACTTAAGGTTGTTTTTGGTCGAGATACACTTGTCCAATAGGATTAGTACATGTGTTAGGGTAATATTAATATCAATTATACCCTTAATTACCCTATTTACTTTTAACAGTGGTAAATAAAAGTAAAAAGTTACTATTCACCAAAAATTATTTTCATCTCATTGAACCACATTTTACTTACTGACATCAACCGTGTCTCTCGGAGTTTTTAAATTCCATTCACAGAAGCGGTAAAATTAAGATTTATGAAAAAATTAATTTTTTTAACTACCACTTATTAGTTTCACTATTCATCAAAAATTGAATTTTTTCAGAAAAATGCCAAAATTTCACCCTAAGCTATAATTGATATTCCGAATTCAAAAATTATTTCTATTTTACAAAATTCCCAACATATAAGTTTCATTAATTAATTTTATAATTAATTTCTGCTGTCACAACAAATAGCGTGTTTTTAAGAGATAATAACTATCAAAAGATTAACACTTGTTTATGTATGGTGTAAATGTGAAATTACATCCAATGACCAAAATTGTATTGAATTGTAAAAATATATTCTAAATATACTTTAAAACCACTCAAATTAATAATTTATCACTATTAATTATTTTGATTAAAAAAGTTGTTTTTAATTAAAATTTAGTAATTTTCACTATTCAGCAGAAAATAAAAGTTATCCGAAAAGTACCAAAATTTCACCCTAAGATAATTTTGATATTATGAATCCAAAAATGAATTCCATTTTGAAAAATAAAATTACAAAATTTCAAAAAGTGGTTATTACTATTCATAACGGCTAGTTTTAATAATATTTTAATAGCGTATTGTTGTTTAGTGAAACTCGTTATTGCGTACTACACACGCTATCGAGGAAGGTCGCGATTGCGTGTAATGCAAGGAAAATCAAGGATGCGTGTTGTGCAAGATCCTTTTGGTGTAGCGTACAACACAAGACATTAGTGAAATTAAAAAGAATATTTTTCGTAAAATCTTGGGGTGTTACAGTGGCTGTCGTGTCTGCTATGGGAGAGGGTTCTTTATACCCTTGTTGCTGATAAGGACCCTACTGGGGTTGTTGCGACCTTTGGTATTGGTTCTGGAATGGAGGTTGGTTATAGCTTGGTGGTCGATGGGGTGGAGGATTCTGCTATTGTTGGCCCTATCTTGTGTTCTTTTGATCTCTCCATGCCGGGTTCTGGTACTGCTGGTACTAGTTGGGTCCTCGATTTTGGGCAACATAACTCATCTCACTCATCGAAGGGCCTCCAGTCGAACCCAGGCATTCTCCCATGATGTGGTTATCACCACAGTCGCCACATTCTGGATGGTTTGCAGCCGGAGCTTGAGATGCTCCTTTGAGATTCAATGCGTCGATTTTCTTGGTCACAACACCCAACAGAGTAGCTAACATAGTGGTAGCATCAATATTGTGCATACCTTACTTTTGAGTCCCCCGCTCGGAGTTCCACTGAAGCTGTTGGCTGACATGTCTTCCAGTAGTTTGAATAATTCTTCGGGGGATTTCCGCATCACCGTACCTCCAGTAGAAGCATCCACCACAGACTTGGTATTTGCTGTAAGTCCTTTTTAGAAGGTCTGTAATTGCATCCAGAGTGCGAGTCCGTGGTGGTTTCATTTTTGTAACATCTCTTTGAAGCATTCCCAGGACTCATACAATGACTCGGAGTCGTGCTACTGGAAGTTATGGATCTCATTCCGTAGCATCACCGTTTTTGATGGTGGGAAGTATTTGTATAGGAATGCCTGGTCTAGCTCCTCCCAGGTGAGGATAGATCTTCATGGCAGCCCCTTGATCCAGTCTTTCACCTTGTCCCGTATAGAAAATGGAAATAGGTGAAGACAGATGCTGTCCTCGGACACACCATTGTACTAAAATGTGTCGCAGACCTCCAAAAAGTTAGAGAGATGGGTGTTCGGGTCCTTGCTTGGTAGGCCTCCGAATTGGACAGTGTTCTAGATCGGCTTCATGATAACAAGCTTGATCTCGAAGAGCTGGGATTGGAATGGAGGACAGACGATGCCCGTATCAGCTCCATGGATTTAAGGAAGACCGTACTCCATAAGAGTACGTCTTGGAGGTAACTGCTGAGGGGGCGGAGGGTGCAGATACTGCGGATCCTGAGGGGATAAATAGGGCCATTAGAAGAGTTTCTATGGTTTTTACAGTTGGCCATATGCTGGAGGAGGTTTCTGCAGCGGCCGTTGGTAATCCCTCAGAATGAATTCCACAAAGCCTCTAGGAGCCTGCTCTGGTAGATCAGCAACGGGAGGCTGTTGATCCTGGTAATATTGCCCAGCCGAAGCATCCATGGCTGGTACTCCCTCTTCCGTGTTTTCCATGGTAAAGGGTTTCTGATTGTGAGTTTCTTTTAGTGCACGCCGACGACGAAGCAGGGTCTGTTCGATCTCAGGGTCGAGCAGAAGTAGTTCAGAAAACTCGGCACTCCTGGACTGTGTAGGGCATCTATTCATGCAATTTAAGCTCTCACACAATTACAACACAAATTCCATGTGTAACAAGGGAAACATAAAAGAGATATTTTGAAATGGTATTAGAAAATATATTTTTGATAATTTTTTATTTTTATTTTCACTTAAATCAATTATTAACACAATTTAAATCTTAGCACTAAAACCAAAAAGACCCCGGCAACGACGCCAAAATTTGGTCTCGCTTACCGTTGACTGAATTTAGATGCGTCTCAAATTAATTACCCATTCTTAGAAATTTAGTATAGCATAATTTCGGGGTGAATCCATAGGGAACTATGGCGTGTGTGAATTCAATTGATTTAATACTTAATTAGGTGAAGTATTCAGAATTTAGAGTTGATTAGTTTGATTTTTGGTTTTGGATTAAAACTATATTGTTTTACTTTGAAGAAATGATTAATAATTTTAAAGAAAACAATGAGTGAATTTAAAGAGTTTAAAATGGGAAGAAAAATATGTGTCGGGGCTGTGGTGATCAAGGAGTTTTTATGCAGATTTATTAAATGGTTTTGTTGTTCATGACAATTCGTCATTCTGGATTCTCTTTTATCATAAGATTTCCTTGGTCTGGTTCCTATTGTTTGGAATTAGAGAAGTTGACTCCTTGGCCTAGTAGTTAGCATTCTTAATTATTTATTAAGTTCAGTTCATTATTTGAATCGTTGAAATATTTCCAATGGTCATGGATGTTTTCACCATTACTTTTCATTTGTATCGCTGAGAATTCTTCCCATGGTCCAACTCAGAATTATTAGTTATACTTGACAGTGAATTAAGAAGAGTAAGAAGATTTACAACGAGAAAACACAACTATATAAAACAACACACAATTTATGATCCTTTCATCCACAGCCCCAAAACGATGGGTTTAGTTACACATAGAAAGTAGGAGAGAAATGATAAACGTGATACCTAACGGATTCATCGTGTAAGTGTTGAGGTAAGGTGTCAGAAGGCGGAATGGTGGAACGATGGCATGACGACACCTCAGTGGATTCTGGAATGGTAGTAGCATAGATTCTCTCCCTTCCAATGGTTTCCAACCTCCCAAATTCCAAAGGATAAGGCCTATTTTTATAGAAAAATAAAGTACACGGAGTGTATAGAAAGTACACGCCGTGTACTTTTGGTCAATGCGATTTCATGCCAATTTCTCCACGGGTAGGCAGCCTAACATGCCGTATTTGACTTTTGAACACGGCGCCTCTAGGTGGTTGACTGTACAAGGCGTGTAGCGCCGCCATACACGGCATGTAGTGTCAAAATTTGGCAACCAACTCCTTCTAGAATATTAGACACGACGTGTAGAAGTAGAACACACCATTTATCTTTGAACAACCACATGGGCATGTAGAACCTTCTTGGCAACAACAACTTCTAGAATCTAGTACACGGCGTGTAATGCCACTATACACGGCGTGTAGCTTCTGTCCGGTGACATGGGAGTGTACACCCTCCTTTGGCCCATGTCCCTGTCTAGATGTACACAGCGTGTATAAAAAGTACATGTCGTGTAGTTTCACAATTTTCACAGACTTCCCTTGTTTTATGTATTTCAGCCAGAAAGCTCCTGAAAGTAAGCAGAATCACCAAAATCAAAGAATATGTTCATGAAACAAAAGATATTTTCTGAAAACATGTTTTTATTGTCAATTATATATATGAAAATGTATACACAAATTGGGTGCATCAAAGTTAGTAGAGATACCCTCTTCAAATGTTGGAGGACATCCCTGAGATCTTCCTCTTCTTCAACATGTTTTATTTCCTCTGTTCCTACTTGCATTGTAGATGATGAAGCATAATTTTCATGATTAGAAGAGATGTTAAAATTTTCACATATTGAAGAAGAATATTCCATTTCCAACCCAATTGATGATGAATTTTCTTCTTTGGGTAATAAATAGGAGATTATTGATTGATAAGCCACATTATCGTTAACCTCTAACATTGCTATAACTTCTTCTGGCCTAGTTTGTGATGTATAGACTTTCTGGATTTCAGCAGATGAAATTAAGATGTCTCCATTTGATCTTTCATCATTTCTTGGTGGATCACCAATTTCTCCCATGCTGTCTGGCTCGATTGTTGTAATTGACATTATGGATCTTTCCATAAGATTATTTTGATTTGGGTCTATCCTATCAATTTAACTGATATGCAACACATAATCTGTACTCACATGTGATAATGGTTTACTGGAATCTTTTCCAAACCATACGGAGCATTAAATTTGGTAATCTCCGTTGTTGTGGATTCCTACTTTCCCTTCATGTGGTAGAATTCTGCCTCAATGTATTGAGATTCACATGTATTGAACGAGGCCTTATCACCATATAATGTCCCAACTTGACCATAGAAACAATACTTGAGACATTGATGGTATGATGAAGGGATAACCACATGTTGATATAGCCAGCGTCTTCCAAGAAAGATGTTGAAGGCTGAGTCTTGATCAATAACCATGAAATCTGAATTGGACACAAGATCTCCAAACTGAGTTCTAAGAGTAATCTCACCCAGTGGATCTTGTTCATTTTTATCATATCCTTGTAACATCATAGTTGAAGGAGATAAAACAGATTTCATGAGGCCCAATCGACGAAGTGTACAAATGGGCATGAGGTTGAATCCTGAACCATTATCAATTAAAGATCTTAGGATGTCTACGCCATTGACCTTTCCAGATAAGTGCAAAGGCCTAATATTTCCATGCACGACATCATCTTCATCTTTATCAGTAAAAGATATTACTTCATGACATTCTACAGGATTATTCTCTACATGGTAGACTTCAGCTGCATCAATTTCAGTCTCAAACTTCTGAGGACTTGACAAAGCCTCTATGAGTGCCTACCAAAGATCCCTTGATAAATTCAAGGCATCCAAAATTGATAACTTGGCCAGTATTGGGCCAGGTGTTTCAATATATCATAATTTTGATCCAAAGGTCCGCATTTTCCAACCGGAACATGTGGTTTAGAAGGTGCCTTGGAAGTTGATGCTTTGAAATTTGATGCATCATGGATAGGGATAGGAGTTTGTAATACTCCTGGATTTGGAAAATTAGAGCTATTAGGTCTATTTACTTGCTGAGAGGAAGAAGATGGAACCTTCAACCAATAATTCAGAATAATTGTGCCAGAACTGAGTCTACCTTGTGTAGAATAACTTTCTTGTTCATGTTGAGCTTGTTGAAGGGTTCTACCATGAGTTTCTGCCACATACACTGTTCTAGTAGGGGTATAATTGGAATAATGGATTCTGAAAGATCCACTTCTTCCCCTATATCCAGAGCCTCTGGAAGTTTCTCTGATTCCTCTATTTGATATATGGAGTTCTGGCTCATCAAAATCAAAACTGTGACTGGAATATGGATCTTTTAATTGAATCATATTAACAGAACTGAAAATCAACTCTTCATCTGATGAAGACTTTTCCTGATTAACCTGTTTAGGCTGTGCCGTTTGGTGGGGCGGTGCCCGTTTCTTTGAAGTAGATGGCATAAAATATGCCAAATTCAAAGACAATTTCGGCTTTGACACATACTCATATTTTTCTAATTGCTCTTCTTTCATGGAATTGTGCCACCCTTTTTAGGAATTTCCCTCAAAAGAGGATTTTTTTGTGGCATCCATAACAAAAGACACAATTGGTTTATTCAATTACATTCCCAAAATGGCTTGAATTAGGTTGATCGTTTTTCTGACCATCCAATCATCATATTTCTGTGCATTTTTTCTTTTGACTTCTTTCCATTCACCATCTTCCTTTGGAACTGTAGCAGTAACACATGCTACCTGGGCTGAAGAGCCTTTTAGTTTGACTTTTCCCGAGTTGACCATTTTTTGTAGGAGGTCCTTGAAAACAAAACATCCCTAAATGGGATGCCCCAACATTTGATGAAACATTAAATATTTGAGACGGCCTTCATCTCCTTCCTTGTTTGGCCTCTTGGGCCTTGGCAATTGAACCAAATCATTTTCCAGAGCCAAAATGAAATAACCATGAACTTGTTCATTTTCGAAAGAGTAATATTTCCTCTTCAGATCTTCAAATTGTTTCTGCCTTTGATCTCTTTGATCATCTTAACGAAACGACATTTGTTGTTGATGATCAGGAGGTGGATCCCTTTGGGAAGATGAAGGTTTTGAAGTATAAGTAGGAACACGTGCGTGTTTAAGCATATCTGTAGCAGTTTATGCTTTACCCATTATCCTTCCTGGAGCTGATGGAATTATTCGAGATTTATCCTTAGTATTTATAAGAGAATCTTCAATATGTTGAGCGATTGAAGTAAGGTCTCGATACCCTCCTGCGTATTTCACAGGATCAACAGTGTGCGCAACTCATCACGTAAATTTTCCATAAAGATTGGAAATAGTTCTTGAGGGAGTTCTAAGCTTAGGGAATATGTTAATCCCTTCCAGCGAGCAATGAAATCTGAAACCCTTTCATTCTACCTTTTCTTACAGTTTGTAAGATCAAAAATTGTTGTCTTTGGAAAAGTTGAGCTGAACTGAAGAAGAAATTGTTGATGAAGATCCTCTCACCCAGTAATTTACTGGGATTGCATGATTGTATACCAAAAAAAGTTAGTCCTTGCAAGGTTTTCATGAAGCATCTGAGTTTCACTACTTCTTGTTGTTTAAGAGTTCCCATCATAGGATCACAACAAGACACATAATGCATCAAATTCTGTTCAGGATCACCTGATCCATTGAAAATAGGGAATACAGGGTTCCCAAAACTTGATGGGGGAAGGATTGAATCTACCCATTCAGGGTAAGCTATCTTTTCTGGTTGAACCTATACACACTTCCCTTCCATAGTCCCTAACCGAGCTTTTAATGACTCAATGGTAGTTATTAACATTTGAGAAACATCCGGATGAACTTGTACTTGGGCTGGTGCAATAATTGGAGTCTGGACAGGTATGGTGGATGGTACTGCAACTGATGGTAGAACCCTCGATTATTGTTTCACTTGGCCAATAGGATTAGACCTCTGAGGGTGTACTGATAAAGGAGTATATTCTTGATCCATATCAGTAAATACAACAAATTCCCTTGGCTGACTGACTCCAGCACGCTTAAGAGGAAGACTACCTTGAAGTAGTTCTGTGTTCATCCTCTTCAATTCCTTCATTTATTCCTCTTGTT
The DNA here is from genome assembly GCA_963277665.1 of Viscum album. Taxonomy (NCBI): domain Eukaryota; kingdom Viridiplantae; phylum Streptophyta; class Magnoliopsida; order Santalales; family Viscaceae; genus Viscum; species Viscum album. The sequence goes on along the minus strand of OY728145.1, from coordinate 719,187,107 downwards.
TTGCAAATCTTTGCTCTAGTGAGAGTGATTGGCCTTCTCCAGAGGAAGGGTATGTTACCTTGTTCTTTCCCTTCCCCTTATTGGACACCTTTCGGAGCGGGGGATGTGAGTTACGTAAAGGATTACCAAGGTTCTGAGTAATCCTTTGATTTCGTGTACACACAACTTCTTCATTTGTGTCTGTCCGTACAACCTCTTGAGCATGAACTTCTTTATCTGAGTCCCCTGATCGAGCCTCATGTTCTAGAGGATCATCAACAAAGGTATTAATGACATTAATTGATGCATAACGTATCACATCCCTTCTATCACCATTTCTGTGATATTGTCTTCTGCCATGCCTCTGACGAGACATTGCCTTTTGTTGATTTTATCCCTCAGGAACTTCTTGGAGAGCATAAATTTAGAGAGAATATCTTGATAATTTGGTTATTAGTTCCTTTGGAGGCTTCTTCCCCAATCGATAGAAGACTGACATTCTCTGAAGAAGGGATTGATGATTTGAAAAATTCCCCAGTCCGATGGACTAGGGATATTCCTGCGGTATTTTCCCTACTCATCGAATCCTATTTGTTGATTCTGAGGGTTGGGATAAAATAGTCCCCAGTCTGGCAAGGTGGGGTGGTTCTTGACATGATATGTCTGAGATTTTCTTAAAATCTCTTCTGATCTTGGGGTCCTTGGTCCAGAAATTAGCTGGATGCATCAATCAACATCCACTTTTATCACCTGGTTCAAAATACCGTTGGATGATTTCTGATACTTCTGTCACTTGATGATGTGATTGCTTTATACGAGAGGCCTACTCAATATTCTTGTTTTCTTGGTGTAGGAGTAATTCAAAAACTTGTTCTCTGTATTCTTGCTTTTGAGAGGAACTAGTTGAAGCCTGTTCTTGGGAAAGTTTTTGATTACAAACATAACCCATTGACTTTGGCTGGCCATGGGTAATAACATTGCATGAAACCATTTTCGGAGGGCTTTGCTGACTGGAGAGCATAGTGAATTGTAGTTCTCCATGAACACCCCATCCTATGACATGAATACCAAATGGGGAATTGGAAATTAACTGGCACAATCTTCTTAGTGTGCCAAGGCATGAATGTTGAAGGGCTCTCTGCTGCTTTTCAGCCTTCGGATATCGACAGAATGATTGAGATGCCAAATCAATCTAACGTTGTAACCCTTCTATTATCTTAACATGATTTTCATATTCATCATAAGGTAATACTTTCTTTTTCAACTAAAAAAGAGTTTTCCATATGTTAAGACGAATATCATGAATTCCATCTTCCGTAAACATCTATGGAATATCATACTGAGAGTCAGCCAGAGGCCAAAACATGACTGGAACTTCACCCTTCGCCAGTTGTTTTCTCATGTTCATCATTTCCACTTTATCATTTAATGAAGATTATTCTACCTGTTTAAACTAGAGCTGGTTCTTTCTTGTTGCTTCATTAGATTCAATAAGACTGGTAGAGAATCCACTGATCAAACTAGAAGATGAATGACCTAGGGGTGGTTCGGAGAATGACCTACACCCCAGGCTATCTTCTAATTGAGAAAGTATTTCACTTACTAGTGATGAAGCATCAGACATGACTGGTTTCACATTTGCAAGTGCCTCAAGATAAGAGGGATTTCTCTTCATTGCATTTTCTTCTCAAGAATTTTCCAAACAATGCGAATTAATACTACGGAGAGGGATTTCGGTGCTAAATTCATCATCATGGGGAGGACCACCGTGGTGGGTTACAACAAAAGATGAAACATTTTTCTCCTTGATCTTTTGACCACACAGAGGGTTCTTGTGGCTCTCATCTGAAGATGAAACTTCGAGATCGACCTAATTGTCATGAAGCAAGCCTTCATGAGGAAGTGCCGGGTGCAGACCTTCATAATTAATGTTTCCACTATTTGGAACTGAGATAGAATAATCTTGATTTGCAACAGATAGTTGTCTGAGTGCATCAAGAACTCCAGCATCGAGTAAGGACTTGTTACAGATTGGCCCTTGATTTCTTTACTGTGCTGGGTGGGTCTTCTTCTTAGATTCCTTCTTACTCAATTTGGCAGGTGTGTGTGCCTTCTCATGAGAAATGATCAGGCTAGGCTGATTATCTTCGCTCAAACTAGGTGTATGTGCCTGACATGGTTATCCGTATGATATGGGGGAGTCCACCCCACAACACTCTTGGAATGGAATAGATGTGTGTGTCTATTCCGGAGTAAACTGTTGATGTGTCACTCCATTGGTAGGGATATATTTATGTGTCATTCCCTGAGATTCTGTTGAAGCTGTTATAATATCCTGGCAGGCATCCAGAATATGAGCAGGGATTTGTTTCTACTCTTTCACCATTGACAGAATGTGCTTGGTGACTTCTGCAGTTGGAATGGGGATATACGTCCATTCCGTGCTTGGTGTAGGTGCATGTTCCTACACCTATCCTCCTTTTCCTGTCAGTGAATCCTGAAAGTACTCATGTGTGAGGGCACAGAGTTGAGTCTGCCTCTTGTTTGTCACCGGAGCTTTCCAACTGACTTCTCGGAATGCTACCAAACGAGACTGTTGGTAGGATTGATCAATATTTGCAGGTTTATGTGCCAGCTGATTTCACTTTTCCAAATGTGGTTGATGAGATCCATCATATGTAGTCATACGAGACTTCTGACTAGAAGATGATTTATAAACAGGTGTATGTTCTTGTCTATAGTAATCCCCCGAAATTTCCTGGTGGGATTGGCGTAATGCTGCCAGATGAGTCTGCTGGACAGCGGAATTAAAACTTATGGGTGTGTGTGCCCACTCATTGCTTGCCACCAAGTAAGGTTGGTGGACTTCTCCGGAAATGACGAAGATAAGAACCTGCTCATTGTTAACCGGTTGTCACCTCTGGTGGTTCGTCTTTCCTGATCAGGTTCGAAGAACCGGAGCATAATGCCTGGAGTCGATACCCTCATCATTTTGAGGGCGCACTGCCGCACGAGTCTGGTAGAGATTGTTGATGGGATCCCTCAGGAAAGGCTCTTGTCTCCTTGAATTAAGGACCTGAGGGACCTGCTCATTCACCTCCTCCGAATATGGGAGTGAATGGTGGTTGAATTCTGGGGATAAAGATCCGAAATGGTTGGAGATGGTGGTTAGCACCGCCTACTTCTTGATCACAGTTCATCACTGTCCGGATGACCAGGTTGAATTATTGACTTGGAGGGCTTGTCGAGTGGCCTCCAGAGTTGGAATAGTACCATTTTGACAGTAATCTTTAACCAGTGCATTTGATACCTAGCGTTGAAGACGCTGAGAAGGTGATGTCATCCTCAGAGCAGATAACGATCCAGCAGGAGTAGCAGTAGTGGCATTCGCAGTAGAGGTTTTCACAGTAGACGTATTCACGGGTGTGAACTTAAGAGAAGCCATTTTGGAAATTTAGAAGATCTTGGAAAAGAGTGCATGTTTGATATAACAGACATAATCAAGATAATTCCTGCCACTATATATTTTTTATGAGAAAATATGTTACTGATTGATTTTTTGGCCCTCTCATTGAGTTTAAACAGGGGCCTAACAAATAAGCGAAGAATCATTTTAACTTAGATAAGGATTCACGTCGGGTTCACCATTTTTTGTTTCCTATGGAATTGGGGATGATCTCATTGATTTAATATATCAAACATTCTAAATGGTTTCTAACGGGTTTGTTCGTAGAACTGGAAACATCAAATGATTACATATCCATTTGAACCTACTTTCCAAAGGTAGGAACTCATTAATTGTGGACAGACGAGGATTAGGAATTTGCATTGGTCGAGAGGATGGGTGGTCAGACTCGTCACACCTTTTTGAGGGGAATTATTGTCTACTCTGGGACTCTCTATATAGATTCAAGTTTATGTTCGTGAATCCTTATTACATTACCAAGTATAAAATGATATTTCCTTTAGATCTGACAATCAATGATTAAATATGTAGGAAATAAGAGAATATTTTATATGTATTCATGGTTCTTCATCTATAGAGAATCATATGTATTTGTTAGAGATTCTTAGTCAATGGTATCCTTCAATACATAAAAGTATCTTGGTCATTATGATGACCATACTGGTTTTAAAGCCACTCTGTGGGGCACTTGAAGTTTATTTTCATTCAGAAGGACATGAATTATTTCAGAGTTGGGATCATACCCACTGATGGGATATCTACGTATCCTTTTTTTTGGAAAAGGAATCAGAACCCATGTAGTTCGAGTAAGGGAGTATGATTTTTACACATGATTGATGGCTCAATAGAAAGATTTCATGATTACTTTTACACTCTAAGATCATGTGATTCATGCTCGGTGTGAGAAACAAGAGGTATTGGTGAAACCAGACAATTATGCCATGAAAGATGCAATGATGTGGGGCTTATGTATGTATGACTTCCCAAATAGATGAGGATTAAGATTTACTTCAGGGAAGAAATCCAATAACAAATTCCATAAAGGTATATGTACTTCATGGATATTTGGGTACTCTAACTTGGGGCTTACTCCTGAGGAAGATGCCCAAATAAAAAGGGGACTCATGATTGGGTTTTACTCATGAGAAGGAGGCCCAAATCAAAAGTAAATTAAGACTGGTTAAGAGAAATTAAGACTAGGGCTTACTCCTGAGAAGGAGGCCCTTGTTAAGGGACTTGAAAAATTAAGGGACTTGGGGCTTACTCCTAAAGAGGATGCCCGTGTTTGAAATAGGGGCTTACTCCTATAAAGGAAGCCTAGGTTAAGAGAATTATGGTTGGGGCTTAATCCTAAGTAGGATTCCCAAATTAGGGGACTTGGGGCTTGCTCTTGAGTAGGATGCCAAAATTAGGGGACTTGGGGCTTACTTCTGAGGAGGATGCCCATTTAAGAGAACTTGGACTGGGGATTACTCCTGAAAAGGAGGCCCAGGTTAAGGGAAATTATGACTGGGGATTACTCCTGAAAAGGAGGCCCAAAAATAAGGTTCTCTTATCTTAAAGGATTAGGTTGAATGAATGAAATATCTAACTTTAGTGACATAAATATGTGTAAATCACTAGGTTTTGAGAGATGTTCTACGGAATTCCTTTAATATAAGAAGTCAATCAAGAAAACATGCCATAAATGGCCTTGAAGAGTGTCTTGAAGACTGAATCTTGAATAGGAGGGGTGGAATGACCTAAGAGAGGTGAAATGGGCAGGAAGGGAACCCAAAAATATAGTAGCATACAAGTCCTGGGGTGTCGCGCAAGTACTTCATGGGTGCGCAAGTCTTGGTCGTGAAAGTATACTTGCGCGACACATATATACTTGGGTGATCCTTTACCAGTAGAGTAATACTTGGGTGATCCTTGACCAAAGCCTTTAGAATTATCCCGAGGGACATCCAGAGGAGTGGCGCGCAAGTTTCAAGGAGTAGGTAAGGAGGCGCGCAAGTGTGTCCATTTCCCTTAAAGGTAAAACACTTAGGTGCACAATTGTTAGTGAATTCTAACACTTAGACCTTATTCTTCTTGTTTAGACCTTCCATTATAGGTAAAGAATTACCTTATAAGTGTTCAGAAGACTATAAGAAGAGACTTGGGCGTTCAAAGATCTGTATATGAATTCTGAAAAAATCCTCCTGAAAAGGGGGTCCCACCGGGGGTATTTATAGGCTGGAGATGACCCTGGGCGGTTTTCAAAGAGGGAGTGCAAGTCACTTGCGCAACCATTAGGCGCCGTGCAAGTGTACTTGTTTGATATTGAAGGAACTTGCATGACCCAAAGGTATTTCACTCCTTTTTCATTCCTTTGTTGATTTTTTGATGTTTTCTTCAAAGGATGAATCAATTTATGCTAAGTAATTTCCCTTTCCATTCCTTTAGACAATGTGACGAAAAAAAGCGTCAAAAAAGGACTAAATATATCCAAAAAAATTTCAACACCCGTTAAGTGACCATATATCGACCATATATGTACTAGTCATAAAAATTGTTCAATATTATTTCCTTTTAACATGAAAAACATTTGGGTTGAAATATTGTTTCAATAAATTACAAGTCTTCCACTCACCTCACATATTAAATGCCACCTCTTCACCTCTCTTATTCAAATATTTAACCAATTGTTTCCATAATATCTACCCAAATAACATCCCAACATCCCTACTCATATCCTAGAAGGATTATTATGAGTCGAAATACAGCCTACAAAGGCTTTTAGTGAAAATATAAGTAAAATATCTGAAAAGTGTTATCCTTCGCTAATGTACATTTTTTATGTATTCCTCAAACTCCACCAATTACTCTAATAACATGATGGTATATAAACCTCATAATATTATATGTATATATATACTGTTAAGTTATGTGAATTATCTGTAACCACATCCACTTCCATCAAATGGGTTATAAAATAGTCACTCATATTTATAATGGACTACTACCACGCAAACTGATGTCATTCATTTTTTCATCACTATCTCCAAATCTTAGAAATAATGATGGATTTTATATTTATTTATGATATTTATAATATTTTTATTCTTCTGAAATTAGTATGCCACACATACCTTTAGGATTTCCATTTTTTGGAAATATGATTGTGTCGCACATGTGCATGGAAAACTATCGCCTCACTATGAGATGTGATTCATTCATGCATTACATTAAATTTATTATTGATGGGTTTAATTAAAATTTGTGATATAATACATTAAAATTATTTTTTAATGGTAATATATAATTAATCTTAATTTATTTCAATTCGTTAAGAAGATGGAAACAATGTTTAGGCATATGTATAGAATAACGTCACTATGAATATTGTATTTAATTTTCCATTTGTAAATTTTATGGATGAATATAAATAGTTATATAATAAATAAATATTATATTTACATAATTTTAAACATTAAAGTGAATATGGGTCCTTGATTTACGTAAGTCAACGAATAATAAAAAACCAAAACATATACAAAAATAAATGTGGTTATTACATGAAATGAAAATTTAACATGGAATGGTTAATAAACAGGTAATAAAAAGAACATAAATAAACCATATATAAAATGATAAATTTTATTTTATTTCATTGATATATGAAAAATAAACTATTATTTACCATACATGATGTTTTAATGAGTGCAATAGATGTCGAGACCTACGATAAGTTATTTTTTTGGTCAATTTTCTTTCTTTGAGATGTACATGATATTATGTACCTATATTCATTGAATAGGAGTATATAAATCCATAGATAAATATAATATCATGAATTTCTTTATCATTGGCATATTCTAAGTTCCATTTTATGTTATTCATTTTTGGGACCTATGACTCAAATTTACAAAATTTGTAATTATATTATGTCATAATGTTATTATTTATTAATATTATTTATAATAATGTTTCTGATGATAAAATATTTTGATCCATATCTAAATAAACTCATTTATTTTATTCTTATATGGTATTTATTTATATTTTTATGTAATAATTAAAATTTGTCTAATATTTTTTGCATAAAATAATTGATATATGTTTTCTTAGAAACTATAAATTTATTTATCTCTTTTGTAGAAAATCTATTTTCTTACAAAACTATGTTATCAAGAGAAATGATTTCATTTTTTTATTATGTTATGATTTTAAAAGAAATTTCTACCCATGTTTTAGTTTTAGGATCGTTTTTAGAAGGAATATTCCTTTTAGTTTCAAAAAATTATTGTTTGTTTTTTTACTAAAAATGTGAAACAAATCATTATTTTAATGTGTATGACATCATGGAATCATCCTGTCATGAGGAACATTATTTTTTTATAGGGTCACATTATAAAGTTTCATGGTTATATTCATATAAATTGTTTCTAAAAATGATTTATGTTATAAAATTGTGTTCTAAATGTGTAAAGTATGTATTCCTAGAAAATGTTTTTAATGATTTATATATAATCCATTAAACATTTTAATGTTTATTTTCATGTTAAAATATTAAAAAATATTTTATAATGTTTTTTATTAAATTATTTTTAAATAAATGTTATTTTCCTAAATAAATGATCAATTTCATTTTTTATTCCAAAAAATTTCTCTATATAAGATGACATCCTTTGAGGTTTCTTATGATTTTTTAGGGATATAGTCCAAGGATACCATTATTATTAGTTATCTAAATTGTTCATTATAATGATGATGTGATCATTATGAAACCTATTTCCCTTCCGTAGGTTTACCATTATATAACACTTATTAAACACAAATATTTTCACAGGTCGTTCAATGATTAAATGATGTAATGATTATGAAACCTGTAACTTTTTCATAAAGTATAATATGATGAAATTTTTATGAAATGAATTTAATTACATGGGTTACTATATGATTAATGTTATGTTATATTTTTTCATACGCAAATATGGTTTACATTATGGGTTTGGTGGTACATATGTATCCCTCCAATGAATTGCGTAAGGATTTAAATCTCATGATATATACAGTGATGGAATGGGGAGTGAATGAAAACCAGGAAGGGAAATTATCTGATATGATAGTAGAAGGACTGAAGATTGAATAGTTTCTTTGTATATAGATTTAACCAATTCCACTGTGGTAGACTTGGTATCTATCCATGACATTTAAGGAAATGATTTTATTTTCTTCTGTGTATGCTAAAAATAAATGTGTTATGCCATGGTTGTACTCTCGTAGATCATGTTCTTTGATTTAATTATGAATCATGTCCTATGAATTGCCTATCATTATACAATCACTCATGATTGATAAATTCTTTATGGAGGGAATGGTTTTAGAATATTATTATCATGTTTTCATATCCTTATGTCTTTCTTAATATTACGTATCTCATTTTTTTAACATTACTAAGCATATGAGATCACCATTTCTAATGCTTCTTTTCCTCAGGTTATGATGAAATGTATTACATATGACATTTCATAGAAGGTTTCTGTTATAAATATCATAGTGGAAGAGGATTTATATTACCTATTATCCAATTCCTTGGGTTTATATGTTTCCAAATAAACTAAACTGTTATGGTTCTCAGGTATTTGTTTTAGTGATGTAATGAATATTCATAAAAATGATGTAATAAAATGTATTATAAGCATAATTCAATGTATTCAGAATCATAAGAAATGATTATTTAATATTTTTAAAAAATAATGAGAAAACCATAGTGATATACCTATGAACATGTCTACTAATAAGTATATGGATGAGTCAAATAATATGGAAATGACATAGAGTTATGGTAAATGATAGAGAAGGTAGTTTGTGATAAATTACATCCCTATCTGGATAATACAAGAGGGAATATCTCTAGTACATAGGTTCCTTGGTCTAGAAACATTGAAAATGGAACATTGAGCTACAATATATCATCATCTAGTTCATGAAAAAGGGGATTGTTACACACCTTCATTGACACTCCCATGGGATATGCATTGGAAATTAAAAAACTATATAAAAATAATCAGGAAATATTTAAATAGATGACCACCCTCAATAATGAAGGATAAAACTATGGGTAATATATTTAAGAAGGTGAAAAGATTCTGATATATTATATGTGATTTTTCATGATTATGTGGTTTCCAATCATTGAAATTGATTCACACACTATGTTTTTGGTTTTTGTCAATAGATATAATTCGACCAAACTATGTTATTGTTGAGTTCAATAGAAAATTATATTATTATCCTCATGAACATTCAAATGTCAGGAGTTAAGGAATGAAAAATATCTTTTTTATTCTCACACAATGTTCCCATGATATGAATCATGTTGGACTTCCAAAAGAACAAAAGAGGGAATACATATTATAGAGTATTTCATGAGGAAACATCTACCACCTTTTAAATTTTTATAGATCAACTAGTTTTTTTATAATGGATCAACACCTCTAAAATGATATTTTCATATATTCAATGTTAAGAACATGAAAAAGTAATATTTGATTTTTATCATTTGATGTTTGTTTCGCAACAAATCAGATGGAGTGGACCGGCATGCCCAGATGTCGATCTCACTGAGGGATGAGATCCACTCAATCGCTAAGTTCAGGTATATTGTTCTTCACTTTGAAATTCCCAACGATTCCATATCTGATGATACGTGGACCTGCTTTCCAAAGGAAGGCGTTCAATGGGTGATTAGGCTAGCGACGCTTAAGAACTCACATTGTTCGAGAGGATGGGAAGTCAGGCTCATCACACCCTTTTAGGGGGGGATTATTTCCTGTTTTGGGACTCTCTTATGGATTTAAGACGTATTCATATGTTCACGAATCTTTGGTTTATACCCAAGAATAGTATCCACAGATTACTCTTGGTTGGAAATGGTTAGCTGAACGCAGGGATTCAGAATCATTTAGGCCTGAGGTTTACCATCCCTCACAGGATTAATGACTCTGAGGAGTTTGGACTCATTGAGACGACACTGGTTCGAAGCCCTATAACTGGGCTCTCTTGAGTTTATTGTCATCCTTGGGGGACAGATATTGACTTCTGCGTTTGGATCGAACCCGTGATATAGGCTTCCTACGTATCCTCATGAGAGGAATCAGAGTCCACGTAGTTATGTAATTCAGTTTAACATCATGCGAGATGAAGGATCGGGGCTTACACTCTGAGGTGAACCGATGAGTTAGTGAACCGACGTAAAGGGGTTAGAATGACCGGGTGGTGGGCTTGAACCTCATGGAGGCTTCCTACATACCATGCCTTGACATGGATCAATGTCCTCATAGTTCGCAAGAGGTGGTGTTAGGGTCGGTGCTTACTCTAAGCCCACGTGAGTCATGATCGGTGTGAGAAACAAGTGGAAGCAGAGACCTGACTATCACGTCGCGAAATGTGTGTCCGTGGGAAGAGGAGTGGAGCTTATGCATGGGGAGGCCCAGTAAAATGGAGATTGGGACTTACTCTAGTATGGAGGTCCGATGGTGACAAAGCCCAGAGAGAGAGGGAAAGGATACCCTTGTGTCCATCTCCCCTCTTCGTTCATGGCACCAGAGAAGTACAGAGGTGCATGGGTGCTACCTCCTGCAAGAAAGGCTAGGGTCTTACACCAAGGAGGCTTCCCTTCCACTCCCATAAGAGGGGAGAATCTCTCACCACCGGATTTGAAGGGAAATGGAAGTGGGGTCCCCCAATCTAGTGAGTGGAGAGGTAGATAGGGGACTCCGGGCTCAGACCCTGCATTACCATGTGAATGTGATCCCAGGAATGCTTCAGGAATCCACTCAAGGGATGGAGAAACCCCTTTTCCCTCTATTAATATGGGTATGTGATCTCAAGGTGGCACGCTGATGTTCCTGAATTGTGCATCATATGTGTCTGGTGGCTTCGGTGGAGGCCTTGGTTTGGGGCCGATGAATGGTCTAATGAGGGGGTTGCGAAGGATCGGGCCATATTGGAATAATTTTATCTGACTCGAGGCATGGGATCATCGAAGGATTTGGCGGGCCACACGAGTGTATGAGGTGTGGCGCCCTTCGCGTAGCGGGGTGCTACGTGGATGGAGAGGTCGTCCGTATACCAGTGTGGTACGCAAACTGATAGATACCCCACATACTAAGACGGTACGCGGATTCAGGTTCAGCTCGTGTACTAGGTTGGTTCGTGGGGGAGTCCACGCGAGCAGTGCCAGCCAATGGCGACGTCGGTCAGGGGTTCATTGATCAGGGCTTAAACCGCATAAGAGGGTGCTACATGGTACGTCAGATCGAAAAAGGGGCACAAAATCCCTGGTCCGCGGGGAGTGCATCTGCGGAGGGGCAATGGTTCGCGGTCTTCTTTTTATTTTTATTTGAAGTTCGCAGATCTCCAATTTGTTATGCGTTTTCAGTTCCTTATTAATTTGTTTCCAGCTTCATACCTGTTTTGGTTCATGAATTTTAACTTCGCTATTTGCGAAATCCTAATCTCCTTCCTCTGAAATCCTCCCACCCATCTCTGATTTATCCTTCTCTTCTCCCCCTCGTTGTCCTTTTATATAGTGGGGAAATAGATGTATCTGGGGTCATGAGGCACCTTTTTCAGAGGCCCATGACCAAAAACCTGGTTTATGAATGACTTGGTCAATCCGCTTCGTGGGGGGAATTGAATTCACCTTCCTCACGAACCAAACTAGTTCAGGTAGTGCTTCGCCACTGCGCAGGGCTCCGCCTATGTTCCGTGAACAACAACGTACGTTGTTCGGGCCGGTTGATGCAGTTCGCGGCCGGGTCGGTTCGTGACGGTGGACTGTCCTAGAGCCCATCCAGTTTCCTGCCCGTGGAGGGTTCTTGCCTATCTTCCACAAATGATAGCGGTCCACATAGGGGGCCGCGTGCTGAACCGGCCACGTACCATCATTGTTGGACCGGTACATGGACCAGTTGATCCTTTTCTGATTTGTTGGGTGTTCTCCACATTTTTTCCCAATTTCTTGAGGGAAATTGGGTAGAATCCTCTCTTGAATTGAGGGTATTCTCATTCTCCTTTGCGGATTTTTCAGGACACTACAAATTCCCCCCATCGGAATGGGGTCCGATCAGAATGAAATCGGAGTCTATTTTGATGTAGAGTGGTCCTGAAAATTGATTAGTGATTGGAAAATGCTCTAAATTTTTCCCGATCCAAGGGACACAGCAAGCATAGTTTGACTATTTCTAGGGTTTTGTAGAAAAACCTCATGAACTTTTTGTCTTTTCCATTAATATCCTCATTTTTCTTGGGCCCATTTAGTGTTGACCCAGCGGGTATAACCCGACTATTTCTTGGGTCTCCCTTTTTGGGTTTTCGGCCGAATGGGCTTTGCACCTCTTTTTGCGAGCGGTTTGAAGTACTACCGACAAGACTATCACTACTGATATTTTAGGTTGAACATCTTTGACCCGATATGGTGGGGTGAGGGCCCCAACAAGGTTTGGTTGATTAAAATATGTCTCATTACCCTTCAGATGCACGTGGGGGGAACATGTTTAGATTTGAACGACATGCATGGCATGTCTCAAGGCATGGGAGCTGTATCAGCATGCAGAGTTAGGAAAAACATCACCTAAGGAAGACTATCCATTGGTAGACGGGACATGGGTGTTCAATATGCAGAGCCGCTGAGGTCATGGTATTCATAGTCATGAAAAGGTGTCCTTAATTCAATGGTTGTAGATTTCTGATGGCCTGAGGACTTCACGGAAGTCCCGCTTATAAAAACCACCATGGGTGGATTTGAGAACATAAAAATAACCTGGGTAGCTTGGAAAGGGTGTCTGATGTTTGAAAGGGTTTGGGAATATCTGTATTAATCAGGAGTGTGGAATCAGAGTCCCTATACAATGCATTTAGTAAGGGTAAAGGATAGTTGGGGATTGGCGTAGTTTAAAGTCATGCAGCTAGGACATTCATTAAAATGGAATGGCTTCTCCCAGTTCTCAGTAATCTTGTCAGAGACGTTCTATCATGTTTAGGAAGGGTTGTGAAATTGTTTGGTAAAATACAGCTTAGAGGTTTTCTAAATACCAGGATGGATATGGGGGCTCAGAGTCCAAGAGACGTACGGAGAGAAGAATTGCCTAAGGAAATCTTGACTTTGGTAGATGGTCCAGGGGCGATCAACATGCAGAGATACTGAGGTCATGGTATGCATAGTCATGCAAAGGTGTCCTTAGGTTAATGATTGTATTCTCCTGATAGTCGGGAAACTTCAGGGAAGTTGAGATTCGAGACCACGGGGGTGGCTTTCAGGTTTCAGCTCTTTCTGGGTAGAGAGTGTGATTTATGAAGAGAGGGTTCCTGGATACGGGGGAAAAATATGAGCTAATTTTCCCATGAATGGGTGAAGTCATCCCTTCTCACACTAGTGTGAGACGGTGGTTTGTGCAGGTTTACCCCGTGCACTGAGGGACAGAGGAAGGCCTATATTCTGGACTGAACCCATGACAGGTTCGACCGTGCAGTTTAATGTCATGTGGCAAGGATGTAGTGAATCTTAAATCCCGTGCAGTTTAACGTCATGTGGTGAGGACAGGGAGCCATTTTGAAGATGTTGTGCAGTTTAACATCGTGCAGTGAGGACATGAGGAATTTTTAAACCTATGAAAATGATTACAATTGGAAGAATTTCCCTAGATTCTTAATTCTTTGTCTCTACAGCTTCACGCCAAGTAGCAAAGACATGCTTCGTGCAGTTTTAATCGTCATGCGGTGAGAATGTAGTTGTAAAGGCCACTATTGATTAGAATGTAATTGGGCTTGAACATTTCAGAATGTCTGAGATGTGGAGAGGGTTTGATGGTGTAAACCATGGTTCTGGGGCTTCTTGGATCAGGATAGATGATATGGGGGATCTGAGGCCAGTAAGCGTACGGGGATAGGAAGAGCATCGCCTAAGGAAATATTGCCTTTGGTAGACGGTCCAGGGGCTATCAATATGAAGATCCACTGAGGGAATGGTATGCATAGTCATGAAAATGTGTCCACGGGTCTCTGAATTTCTACTTCCTATGGCCATGAATGATTATTAGGATCCACGATTGTCTGGGCCACAAAGTCTATCATTTGATAAAGAAATATCTGGGCATGTCAGGGATGTTCATCCCTGGTTGCTGTTAAAACTCTAAGAGTTCACCATGCCAATTTATCTTGTGCATGGGGTACACCTTTACACCATGAAGTTTAAAGTCATGCGGTAAGGATGAAGTACTCTTAGTTTAACAGTCGTAGAGTTCGGACCATTGGGTTACTATTGCTACAATTACCTAGAATGAAATTGAGTTAAGAGGCTCTAGTATACTTTGAACAAGTGTGAGGGAATGAGGGTGTAAACTGTAACTCTAGGTTTTCCTGGATCAGGAGGTATGGTATGGGGGCTCTGAGGCCGATAAGCGTACGAGTCTATGAAGAGTACTGCCTGAGGAAATCTTTCCTTTGGTAGACAGACCAGGGGCCTCAATATGCAATGCCGGTGAGGGAATGGCATGCATAGTCATGAAAAGGTGTCCACGGGTAGACAACATTCCACTTCCAATGGCCATTGATGATTATGAGGGTCTGGGATTTCTCATAGTACAACGTTCTGCATATGGAGATAATGGTGTCCAAGTATACAAGTAACATCTTTGCCATAATTTCCCATCAAGTCAATGTAGCCTATCCCTAACATGATATTTGTAGATACAGATCTCCATGCTAACCATGGGAAGATACATCAGCTGACCATGTAGGGATACCTTGGAAACGTTTGTATGTGAGAGGGGAATTTTCTTGTAAACCACAGCTCCATAAATTTTTGGATCAGGAGATATGATATGGGGGCCCAGAGGCTGGTAAGCATACGGAGATAGGAAGAGTACTACCTGAGGAAATCGTTCCTTTGGTAGACGGGTCATGGGCTATCAATATGCAGAGTCGCTGAGGGAATGGTATTCACAGTCATGAAAAGGTGTCCATGGGTCGATAAATTTCCACTTATGATGGACATGGATGATTATGAGGGTCCAGGATTGCTCATAGTACGAAGTTCGACATATGGGGATAATGGTGTCTAAGCATTCAAGAAACATCTTTGTCACAGTTTCTCATTGAGTCAAAGTAGCATAGCCCTGACATGATGTTTTTATATGCAGATCGTCACGATAACCACAGTAGGATACATAGGCTGACCAAGTAGGGACACATTGGCAACGTTTGGATGTGAGAGGGGAATGAACATGTAAACCACTGTTTCATAATTTTTTGGATTGGGAGATATGATATGGGGTCCCTGAGGCCGGTAAGCATACAGAGATAGGAAGAGTACGTCCTGAGGAAATATTTACATTGGGAGACAGGCCAGGGGCTATCAATATGTAGAGCCGTTGAGGGCATGGTACACATAGTCATTCAATGGTGTCCACAGGTTGATAACTTCCCACTTCCGATGGCGATAAATGGTTTTGAAGATCCGAAATTATTCGGTTCGTGTAGTTTGATGTATGGATAGGATGAATCCAAACTTGCAAGGAGTATTCCCATCTCATTTATCCATATATTTTGGGTGGTTTGTGATGAAATTTGTTCCATTTAACTTCATGCGGTAAGGATTAAGTCCGTGTAGTTGAACGTCGTGCGGTGAGGACGAGGGTGAACTGGCATGAAAAGCGGATTCCGTGAAGTTTAACGTCATGCAGTAAAGACAAGGGGTATACATACCAATTCTTTTATTGGTGTCTTGGCTGGGAGGTAAGATCCTAGCATCACTAGGTATCCTGTGAGGGAAGGAAGCAATCCTCATGTAGTTTTTTTGGAGAATACACCCCATGCGGGTCTGGTCCGTATGGGGGGAAATGGGGCATTTTTAGCTATATTTGGGGTGGATGGGCCAAGATGTGGAATTATGGCGTCACTACATATCCTGCGAGGGTAGGAATCAAGCCATACATAGTTCATTAGAAGATAACACACCCCATGTAGGTATGGTCTGTACACGGGGGAAAGGGCATTTTCAATCCTTCTTATCCATGCAGTTTAATGTCATGCAGTAAGGATGAGGGATACACCCCATGAAGGTTTGGTCCGTACACAGGGGAAAAAGGGAAATTTTAACTTTATTCAGGGGTGGATGGGCTATGATAGAGAATCATGGGGTCACTACATATCTTTTGAGGGAAAGAATCAAGCTGTATGTAGATCTCTAGAAGATGATACACCCCATGCAGGTCTGGTCTATAGACGCGGAAATATGGAATTTTTATCTCCTTTTTTATTCTGTTTGGGGGTGGCTGGGCCAGGATAGAGAACCCTGGTGTCTCTACTTATCCTACAAAGGAAGGAATCAAGCTATACATAGTTCTCTGAAATCCATGCAGTTTAACATCATGCGGCGAGGAAGAAATACTCTTAGTTTAGGGTCATAGATTTTGGACCATTGGGGCTTGGCAGTTTAACGTCTTGCAGCTCAGACGATGGGTGCTTGGTAGTTTATCATCCAACAGCTTGGACGATGGGTTCTTGGCAGTTTAACATCTTGCAGCTCGGACTATGTGTGCTTTTGATTATGAGAAATGCTTCTTCATAAATCTCACATTTGTAGGAGCAGTAGTTAATTGCCCGTCCATGAAGATTAGTGCATATGCTCTGTTGGAGTAGACCTTGTGTATAATATATGATCCCTCCCATTTGGGCTCCAGCTTTGGAGGCTTCTTTACGGGTATCATCGGGGTCCGAAGGACCAACACCAATTCTCCATCCAAGAAAAAGCAAAGACGAAACATTTTATTGAAGGATCATGCGATCTGGTTATGATATACTTCTAGATGGCGCAAAGTGTGCAACCGCTTCTCATCAAGATGGTCTAATTCACCTAGCCATTTTTCTGATAGCTCATCATTGGATAACTAATCAGAAATGGTAACATGGAGCGAGGGAAATTGGAGCTCAATGGGTAGGACTACTTCTGTTCTGTACACTAATGAGTATGGAGTATCCTGAGTAGCATTGAAGATTGTGGTTTGATAATCCCACAATGCATGGAGGAGTTTATTAGGAAATTATTTCTTGTCTTTGTCCACCATTTTTTGGAAAATGTTGGATATGGTATTTTTTAAAGCCTCTATCTATCTGTTGGCTGCTCCATGGTAGCGGGATGAGTGGTTAGCCTTGATACCATATTCTTGGTACAACTTTTTCAATTCAGCAAAGAATAATTTGGTGCCTTTATCCATCAATATGGTATGATGGATGCCAAATATAGTGATGATATTGTTTTTTACAAAGCTGACAATGGTTTTTCCCTGACTTCCTTGAGGGGTAAAACTTCTACCCATTTGGAAAAGAAGTCGGTTGCTGTGAGGATATACTTCAATTGTTTGGACATGGTGGGAGGATAAGGTCCCATGATGTCCATTCCCCAGATGGGAAATGGCCAGGAGTACTTGGCCTAATGGAGTTACTCCAGGGGATTATGTATGAAGTTGGAATGAATTTGGTAGGAGTGGAATTTTGTGGTGAAGTGCTCGCAATCTAGTTCCACGGTGGGAAAATAGTACCCAATCCTTCAAACCTGATGGGAAATCATAGATCCTGACTGGTCTAACGACATACCCCGGCATGCACTTCAGCTATGATGGCTGTAGTTTCGTCTCCATCCATGCATCTGAGGAGGACTCTGTCGAGGCCTCATCTGTAGAAGACCTCTTACTGACCTGTTCCACCATATAGGACAAATTTAATTTCCATTCTCTGTATTTTCTCTCGTTCAGCCTTGTATGATGGAAGTTCTCACCTTTGAAGGTAGTTTGAAATAGGAGTCATCTAGTCAGTGGAAAGAGCATAAGGCTCAGGGATAGGACTGACTTCATCGATTTATTCCATCATAGTCTGAAAAAACGGCAAGACCATTCGATGATGGGAAATATTGATAATCATTTCATCCTAGTCTATGTCTACTAGGGCTATGGTCGTGTTGGTTAATTTATCATTTTGGGAATTCTGAGATCGGGGAATATAGGTCAACATTGGTTTTGTGGAGAATTCCTCCATTAACCCTCAGACATGGTCAAATAGGCGAATCAACTCCTCCTTTTTAATAGCATAGTCACTATTGACTTTCTTAATGACCAGTTCTGAGTCACCTTTTACCTTAAGGTGTTGTACTTGTGCCTAGAGTGCCAGCTCCGGGCATGCAATAAGGGATTGATACTCCACCTCATTGTTCCTACATCCTCTGATAGGAGGAAGTAATATGGCAAGACTGCCTTTTTTGGGACATGATTATTATCCCCAATCCCACCTTGTTAATTTGGGATCCTCCATCATTTTCCCTGTTGGGATTCGGGATACACCGTCGAAGTACATTTCCCATGTCAGGAGCTCCTCTTGAACTGAGAATATGTCTTCATTAGGTAACTCGATGTCTGGTGCAGTGGTCCTTGTCGAGGGGTGCTATACTAGAAAATCTGCTAATGCCTTGCCTTCAAGGGCTTTCTGGGGCAGAAACCGGATGTCAAACTGTTGCAGGATGACTGCCCATCGGGATAGGCACCTGGTCAGCATTGTGGTGCTGAGGATGTACTTGATCCGGTTACTACGCAAGACCAAATGAACTTTGTGATGTTGCAGATAATGTCACAATTTTTGAACTGCAAAGTCCAAGGCCAAACAACTCTTCTCGATGTTTGATTATCGAGTTTCAGCATCGATCATGGTTCGACTGAGGTAATAGAGACTATTTTCACTGTCGGAATCATTTTTCT
Source organism: Viscum album (assembly GCA_963277665.1). NCBI lineage: Eukaryota > Viridiplantae > Streptophyta > Magnoliopsida > Santalales > Viscaceae > Viscum > Viscum album. The sequence continues at coordinate 719,167,883 of OY728145.1, read as the reverse complement.
ATGTGAGGAATGCTCCCAGTGACCACTCTAGGGCCATCACATATAGGATGAGATGTCTCCCTTCAACCAGGGGCATGAGCACCGATGGGATTAATAAGTACTTTTTTAGTCTATCGAATGACTCTTGGAAATCATCTGTACATTGTTACGTAACCCCCTTTTTCATTAAACTGGTGAAGGGAAAACATTTGCTGGCCAGGTTGGCTATGAACCAATTGATGTAGGCCAGGTTCCCTTAGAATCCTCTCAACTATGTGAGATTGTGGGTAGGTGGAAGGACAAGGATAGCCATTGTCTTTTCAGGGTCGACTTCGATGCCACGATGGCGTACGAAGAAGCCAAGGAACTTCCCTAAGGTAACCCCGAAGGTGCATATCAAGGTATTAATCTTCAGGCTATGATATCGAAGTGTGTTGAAGATGATTTCAAGGTTTGACAGGTGATCTAAGCACAGTATTGATTTGACCACCAAGTCATCCACGTAGAATTCTACGAATCACCCCATGAATGATTTAAAGATACGATGCATGGCGCGTTGATATGTGGCGCCAACGTTCTTGAGACCAAAGGGAATAAACCTGTAATGGAATATTCCTTGAGAGGCTCTGATGGTAGTGGATTCTTCATCTTCTTGGGCCATCCATATTTTATTATACCTAGAATAATCATCCATGAAGGAGAGAGCCTCATACCCGGCCGTTGCGTTGATTAATAACTCGGTAATCGGGACTGGGAAATCATCTTTCAGGCAATGCCAATTGAGATCACTGAAATAGATACAGACACAGATTTGTTTGTTCTTTATATTGATGGGGACAATGTTGGCCAACCAGGAGTGATATTTGACCTTCTGAATAAAGCCCGATTTAATAAGCTTATCTACTTCAGCCCTTATTTTGGCAGCATGTGACGGTTGCGTCCTTCTAGAGGCCTGTTTATAACCTCAGTAGTCTTCTTCCAGACCTAAGCGATGTGTCTCCAGTTGATGATCGAGTCCCAGCATCTCTGTGTAATTACAGTAAAAGACATCCTAATGTTTCCTCAGGAAAGAGGGATGTACCTCGTGCTCCTCGGGAGACATGGTTGTCCTAATGAGAGTGGGCCTCAGGTCTTCATCAGTACCCAGGTTTATTTCCGTGAGATCGTCCACAGTGGTGGAGATACCTTCCTCAAATGCAGGAGGTGCATCCCTGAGATCTTCCCCCTCTTCTTCCCCCATATTCTCATCTTCTTGATCTGACAGGGGGAGAGTTTCCAGCCCGAGATCTTGGGGGTCTGGAGGTGATGCATTTCAGGCATCCCTGCTCAAGTATTCATCCCCAAATTGTGGGTTAGCGTTCATTTACGCACTGATATGCTCCGACATTATGGAATAATTCCTAAGGACAGCTGATTGTGTGGCCGGAATTGAACCCCTGCTCTCAACATGGTTGATGGGAAGCACATAGTCTTTGTCGAGCTATTTTAGGGGGTCATTCAGATCCATTTCCAATCCATTTGGAGGGGGAATCTAGTCGTTACCATCAAGCAAAGGCTTCTTTTTGTCTTTTCTCATAAAACCAAGCATCAATGTAGCGTGACTTGGAGAGATCAAAAGGGTCCTTGTCAGCGTGAAATGTCCCACTTTGTCCATTGATGCAATAAATGATACACTGGTGGTTGGATGAAGGAACGACCATGTGCTTATGGAGCCATAGCCTTCCAAGAAGGGCATTGAATGTAGTGTTCTTCCGGACCAACAATAATTCTGAGTAGGCCACAAGGTCTCCAAAATGGGTTTTTAGCTTGATTTTCCCCATTGGCTTCTGTTAACTCTTTACATAACTCAACAGAGTTGTGGAAGAGGGTATTAAGTCATCCTCACCATAGCCCAAATTACTGAGTGTCCATAGGGGATGGAGGTTAACTCATGAGCCGTTGACAATAAAAAAATTTTGGATCTCAACATCATTTAATGTGCCGGACACATATAGTGGATTGATATTTCCTTGCATGACGACAACTTCATCTTGACCGGTAAAGGAAATCACCCCATTGCATTCAGTCAGGCCAGTCTCTGTCCGGTAAATCTATTCTGCAGCTACCTCGGCTTGAAACTCCTGAGGGATGAGAAAGGCTTCTATAAGAGCCTCACTAAGATCTGTTGACAAACTCAGGGCGTCCAAGATTGACAGTTTGGCTGGTACCGATGCCAGCTAATTAAGGATATTATATTTTTTCTCCAATGGACGACGCTTATCTGTTGGCATGAGAGTTTTAACAGGCATCTTGGGAGGTAGAATACGTGATGAGGAGTGACCGGCTGCGGGGTCAGATGTTGATGATGTCCCCAGGTTCTGGGGACTCGGCCCGACCTATCTGTTTGTGCACACCAGGAGGCTAGATGCTTGTTCCTCCTCGGATGAGTACTGTAGAATGGAGGGTCCAGATTGGCCGCTTGTGCAGGTGGAGGGATATTTTTTCTCCTGTTCAGTCCGTTGAAGGGATCTCCCTCTGGATTCCACGATATTAATGGTTTGGTCTGGGGTAAAACCATAGGGTTATTTTCATCCGTGACTGCGTCTCCCCTGGTACCCCCTACTTCTGCGATTCCTCCTCCCGGCCCCTTGCGTTGGGAACTCAGGTTCGTAGCCATACCTTCGATAAGGGAATGTTTCCATTAGATTAATGAAGTTGATAGAAAAAAGATTTGATCCTCATCTTGTGATAGTTGGACCTAGTCGGTTGTCCCTGAGGGTGCCGTTTTGTGGGTTGGTGCCCATGGCGCCATGTTTGTGGGCATAAAATCTGACAATTTCGGGGCTAATATTGGCCTCATTGCGGACGACACATCTTGATCTTATTCCCTCCCTTATCGATTACGCCTGTATGATCGAATCGTGGAGGGTTTTGAGGCCTATATTGTCAGTCGTACGACATTATGGGCTATTGGAGGCAACGCCGGCTACTGTAGTTGATCTCGGAGTATTCCCTGGGATTGGTTGACAGTCTTCTGAGTCATCCAGTCATCAAATTTCTGCCCCCTCTTGCTGGTGACTTGCTGCCACCCCGCACCTTTGTCAGATTCAGTGGTAGAAATATACGTCACATGTGTTGGGGGTAGTCCCAGCTCGACTTTCCTGGAGTCTACCATCCTTTTCAAGAGGTCTTTGAAGATGAAGCATTCCTGGATATTGTTCCCTAACATTTGATGGTAGGGAAAGTAATCTGGCCTGTCATTGAGGAAGACTTCTTCGGGCTTCCTTGGCTCCGGGAGGTGGAGCAAGTTGCAATTGACGACGGCAATGAAGTAACCACAAACTTGGTCCTCTCGGAATGAATATACTTGGTGTCTTCTTTCCTCGAACTGGGATTTTGTCGATCCTATTTGATCATCCTGCTTGGGCAGAGGCGGTAGCTGATATACAGGGGGGCCTTGATGATTTGGTGGAGGCCTAGGCAGTGGATCAGGTATAGGGGCTGCCTTGATCGTGACAGAGGATGCATCAGCTCCAACTGTTCTCTTTTTAGGAGCCTGTGAGGCTATTCGGGAATTCAGATTCGTCCTCTATAGGGATTCTTCAATTCTCTAAGCAATGGCAGAGATATTTTTGAAGCCAGTGGTGCACTCCCCTGGTATAATCAGTGTTAAAATCTCATCTTTAAGGTTATCGATGCATATGGCCACCATCTCATCTTGGGGAATTGGCCTATTCAGAGAGTATGTCAGACCCTTCCATCTGGCGATGAAATCCGAGACCCTCTCATTCTCCCTCTATTTTTAATTAATGAGGTTGCTGACCATTGATTTAGATAGTGTTGAGCTGAAGTGGAATATGAACTACTACCTAAGGTCTTCCCAGTTTTTTATATACTGAGCTGGTAGATTCGTATACCAAACGAAGTCATATCCTTAGAAGGTCCACACGAAGCATCTGAGTTTCACTACTTCTTATTTTTTTGGGGTTCCCATCATAGGGTCGCAATAAGATGCGTAGTGCATCAAATGTTGTTCCAGATTGCCTGATCCATTGAAAATAGGGAATATAGGGCTCTCAAAATTAGTTGGAGGGGGCATGTTGCTCACCCAATCTGGGTAAGGTTTTCGCTCTGGCTGTATCAGAACGTTTCGACCTTCCATTGCTTCCAATCGAGCTGTCAGTGACTATATGGTTCTGGAGATTCCCTGTTTTACATCCTTTTGGGCCCGGTCATGGGCAAGTGTATCCTGAGGCATTTCTTGAGGATTCGTCTCGACGAGCACCAAGGGTGAATATTCTGTTTGAGACACCTTCAGAGGGTTCAGATGTAATCGCTCCTGTTGCTTCCTGAGTGGAGGTAAGTCTTGGAATTCAATTCAATCCATGTTCAGGTAGTTGGACGGATCTGGCACCTCACTGGGTGGGGAAAACCTGGGTCTTTGAGGTGCTCTTGCTGGAAGTTCAAGGCGTGGCTCTTCTTGGGAATCATTTTCAATAAGACAATTCCTCTGGAGTAGATCGACATTAAGCTGCCTCAGATCTCTCATTTCCTCTTCCTATTGAGCGAATCTCTCTTCGAGCATAAGTGGCTCGTTTTTTTGAGATAAGGAGGCAGGTTAAGGGTAATCAGTCTTTTGTTCTTATCCTCGTTGGAAGCACGCAGGGTAAGAGGAGGAGGGTTAGCTGGAAGGGCGGACCTCTGTTTCTGGGTGTGTACACATGGTGGTTCGTAGTGAGTCACAGCCTGACCGAAATCATCATCTCCAGTTCCATCCATATTTGCATCATCTCTGGTTTCACCCATGGGTTTGGCCTATATGGCGTTGATGGATGCATATCTCGGGGTGGAGGAGATGTCATCTTCGAAATAGGAAGAGGATCTCCCACACCTTTTACTGGTCCTCCCATTCCTGTACCGGGATTGCTTTCAGACTTCTCGACGAAGGGTGATGTTGAGAGTTCTTTGATACGACTTTACGGTACGCCTCCCAATTAAAGGGAATGATGATTCAAAGGATGGGATAGAACAGGAATATCCTCTTCTAACTGTCCTCCCTAGACAAGAAAGTATTGATTCTCCTGGGGGAGGTTGTTTTTGAGGTGGTAAAAACTCCCCCAGCTCTGAGGGCTGGGGTTGGCTCTATTCCCTGGATGCTGAGACTCTTACCATTATTATTGGTCTTATGGGGGAATTTTTGGTAAAAAATACCCGCATCCCTACAGGCTGGGGTTGACACTGGATTGCGGCAGTGGCTTCTGTTATCGCTACCTGCCTGATCATGCGTCCCCCCATATGGTGGTGAACTGGATCTGATGCCGAGTTCACATGTGAATCAATCCACTCTGGGGAGGCTAGAAATGATTGCTGATTGGCCTCTCTTAGGTGAGAGTCATGTTGTATGCTTTCGGTGGCCTGATTTCAGAGTTTGTGAGTGGCTTGTTCCCATTAGGCTTGAATCTTCTGGGACTTACTCAAGGCCTTTCTCTACTGGGTGTGTCGCCCTTCCCGAAGAGGGAAACCACTCGATCTCTATTTTGTCTTGATGGAGTTGCAAGATATTCCACCGAACGGGTTCTTCTAGGCGGGGAGCGGAGTGAAATACAGAGCTCCATGTTCTCCCCATCCTCTGATATGGACTCCCATCGGAGCATCACCAATGAGGTGGAAAAACAAGTGCAGTGCATAGAGGCAGACTAACTCAATATTTCCTTTACGCCTCTCTAGTTTCGGTTTCCACGCCAGAGGAAGTGATTCTAGGTCGATGTGACACAGGAGGTCCCTTATTGTCATGACATGGTCTACATACACATTTTAGGGATGGATTATTGATTTCAACTGCCAGAGGGTTGTCCATGTATTGGAGTGGATGTCATGCACACATTCCTCTTACAACTTTCTGGTTATGTCAAATTGAGAGGTGGCCGTGGGCCAAAACAAAACCGGTATGTCATCTCTGTCCAGTCGTTTCCTCAGGTGAAACATGTCGGCATACTCTTCCGCTAGTGATTCCTCTACCTGGTCGGCCCAACTGAGGTTCTCACCGATAGTGTTGTCAAAGGATGTGGGGACGGTGGGTATTGAATCTTCATGTGGGAGATTCCGAGGTGGTTCAGAAGAATAATGTGGCCTCAGACCATCTCCTAATTGAAGAAGGGTGTCGTTGGCGACTAGCTGGGAATATGAGATGCTTTATCCCATACTTCTATGTTCCTCGGAATATGAGGGCTTTTTTGTGATTGATTCTAAAGGGGGAGGACCTTCCGCAACGAGGGGAGGGCCTTCTCGTTGATCAGCATCTAGGCGGGGAGGGTCTCCGCTATATGTGTCGTAATGGAAAGGGCTACCATTACAACTGGACGCCTCACTGTATAGAGGACATTTGCAGTGCATACCCTGGGGAGGACCTCTAAGGCGTTTCGCAGTATGGGGAGGACCTTCTGGCTATGTAGTGTTGTTACGGGGAGGGCCTTCAGGGAAGACCACGACAAGGGGAGGGCCTTCTTGTTGTGATGAGATGTCACTATGAGGAGGGCCTTCACAACAACTTCTATCATGGTGAGGATGACCATAATGGTTTGACATTCGATGTGTATCTTGGGGAGGACCTTCAAGACTCATTGCGACAAGGGGAGGACCTTCTTGTTGCTTGAGTCCATTAAGGGGAGGACCTTCAAAATGGCAGCCATGGTGGTGAGGACTACCATCACAGCTGCCGCAGGGAGAATTAATGTAGGGTCAACCCTAGGGAGGGCCTTCAGAATCAACCGCAATGAGGGGGGGGGGGCTTCCTGTTTCTTGACGTCTCTATAGAGAGGACCTTCGTTATTAGATTGGAGAGGACTACCATTGTGATCTGATTCCTAGATGCGTGGAGTATCGTTGCAACGTAACCCCTGGGGAGAACCTTCAGGGCCGACCCCGACAAGGGGAGGGACTTCTTGTCATGATGAGGCGTCACGGCGGGAAGGGTCTTCGCAGTTGCGATTACAATAGCGCGGACTACTATCATAATCTGTGGTCCCACTGCACAGAGAGTGTTTGCAGTGTATACCCTGGGGAGGACCTTCAGGTTGGACCGCAACAAGTGGAGGGCCTTCTTGTTTCTTGATCTTCTGGTCACGTGGAGGGCTACCGTTACTCGCTTCAAAAGAGAATATCTCAGGATCAAACATTATATTCCCGTGGGGGAGGCCCCCACTGGTCCACTGGGGAGGTCCTTCAGAGCTGCTGGTTGCGATATTGCTGGGAGGACCTTCGCAACTACAACTGCCACTCCCATAATATGGTAATGGGTGTGTAGGGTTCTGAGCCGTCGATATGCTCTTAGAGGCATTGGGAACCCCAAATTATAGTAGATCAAAGTCATGATCCCACTCTTTATTTTTCAGCTTCGTTCGGCGTGTTTGGGGTTCTTTCATGTGGGCAGCGGGGACCGTCTGCCGTTGATAACAGCCTTCACCTCTGGGTCACATTCTAATTGGGCCCCGTGATGTTGCTGGGATATGCGGATGAAAATCTCGACTTTTAGAAGGGATATATGCCTATTCTTGAGCATCCACCATGATGGACGGGTGTCCCCTAGTAGGAATGAGTGAAGCTGCTTTATCTAGTTTCCCTTGTATCGTGAAATATGGCAGATGACCCTCCTGGGAGGAAGTAGGGATCCAGATCTGCTCTGAGGCGGCTATCTAATCTCTTAGATGAATCACCTCAATTTGGGAGACGAGCTCATGGGCCCGAGTCCTTGTTGTTTCTGCTGATGAAATTACATTCTGGAAACTCTACAAGATATGATCTGGGATCGATACCTGCTCCTCCATCATTGCCAAGATATGCAGAGAGACACCTTTGGCTGGAATGGGTATGAAGGACCATTCAAGTATCGGAGTTGGAATATCCTGCTCCAGTCCTCCGGTGGTCAGTGGGTATGGAAAATTCTCCTGTGTTGGGGCAGGTGAACGAATCTTCCCCTGTGCCAGGATATACCAGATTATCTCTCTATTTTACTTTACATCAGCATGATAGAAGTTACATGCTTCCACAAAGGGTTGGACCTGCATATTTTGGATTCCTACCATATCGAGTCATTGGCCTTTGTTGGAAGGAGACGTGCCCGCCTATTAATAACCGCCAAATCTAGATGGAGGGCTTTGTTGATCGCCACCATATCGGTATGGTAGGCGTTAGGAGAACCTACTAGTAACTGGTCCTACAGGCGCTGGGTCGCCACCACGTCTAGTTGGTGGGATTCAAAACCTTGGGCAGGGAAATTTAATTTCCGTGTAGGTTCCGTCCTGTGTGAGTGACAAGCTTGATGGAGCTCAGTGGGGATGCAAGCCTGCTCATATGATGCCGCCATGTCTGGATGGCGGAATTTGGAGGAGCGGAAAGGTGTATGTGCCTGATCGTGATACATCTCCATGACTGGGAAACGAAGATCCTTAGGGAAAAGGGTGATGACCAGTCCTTGGTTGTACGTTTGCTGCCCTCATTAGGTGGTCCGAGGGGCCAAAGCTCGGGGAGTGTGGGCCTGGATCCTTGGGGAAACATCCTCCTTGGTGTGAGGATATTGATTCGCGGCGTAACTGCGATGATGTCTTCTGGAAGGGGCCTTAGAGTGGAACCCCCATTCAGCAGGGATGAAGTCCTCAGTGTCGACCTCATTCACCTCCCTAGGATAAGGGAAGTACGTGTTGTCTCGTTCCAGGTATAGACATTCAAAATGGTTTGAGATGGAAATAGGAGCCATCTAGTTCTGCTTTCGTGTCCGCTGCTGGGTAGGCGACTGGTGGGTCTTGACGAATTGGAGGGCATGCATGGTCGCCTCCACTATCAGGAGAGTACCATTAAAGTGTTACTCTTGGATCAATGCATATGAAACCAAGTGTTCAAGATGTTGAGTCGGTGACTGGGTCCTTCATTGGTGAGGAAGTCCGGTCATTACGTAGCTTGAAGCACGCACCTGTGAGTTCCTCCATGATGCCATTGGATCGAAGGGAGTTCTGAGTGGTACCTGTAAAATAATTTAACAAATACAAACAACAAACTCGTCAAAGCATCATCTCATGAGCCCATACGTAATTAATGACCTTGGATGGACCTCCATGTGAGTATAAGGGAGCACTGAGTGGGATTAGGTTAAGTCTATCATGCTTGGATAAAGATTCATGCCGGGTTCACCATTTTTTTTGTTTCTCAACGAATCGGATGGAGTGGACTAGCGCCCGACTGTCAATATTACAGAGGGATGAGATCCGCTCAATTGCTAAGGTCGGGTATATCGGTCTTAGTTTCGAAATGCCCAATGGTTCTATATCCAAAGATATGTGGACCTGCTTTCCAGAGGTAGGTGTTCGCTGAGTGATTTGGCCAGCAACGCTTAAGAACTCACATTGGTCGAGAAGAAGGAAAGTTGGGATCATTGCACCCTTTTAGGGGGGGATTATTGCCTGATCTAGAACTCTCTTATAGATTTAATACGTATTCATATATTCACGAATCATTGGTTTATACCCAATAATAGTATCAACGAATTACTCATGGTTGGAAATGATTAGTTGAACGCAGGGATTCGGAATAATTTAGGCCTGAGGATTACCATCCCTCACTGGATTAATGACTCTGAGGAGTTTGGACTCATTGAGACTGCACTGGTTTGAAGCCCTACAACTGGGTGCTCTGAAGTTTATTGTCATCCAAGGGGGACAGATAACGACTTGAACATTTGGATCGAACCCATTATATGGACTTATTACATATCCTTGTGAGAGGAATCAGAGTCCACGTAGTTCAATAATGCAGTTTAACGTCATGCGTGATTAACGATCAGGGATTACACTCTGAGGTGACCTGATGAGTTAGTGAACTGATGTAAAGGGTTCAAAACTACCGTGTGGTGGGATTGAACCTCATGGACGTTTCCTATGTACCATTCCTTGACATGGATCAATGTAATCGTAGTTCACAGGAGGTGGTGTCAGGGTCAGTGCTTACTCTAAGCCCATGTTAGTCATGCTCGGTGAATGAAACAAGAGGCAGCAGAGACCTAACTATCACATCGCAAAATGTGAATCCGTGGGAAGCAGAGTGGGGATTATGCATGGGGCGGCCTAGGGAAATGGAGATTGGTACATACTCCAGGATGGAGGCCTGATGTTGACAAAGCCCAGAGGGAGATGGAAGGGATACCCCTATGTCCATCTCCCCTCTTGGTTCATGGAACCGGAGAAGTACCGAGGTGCATGGGTTCTACCTTCTGTGAGAAAGGATAGGGGATTACACCAAGGAGACTACCCTTTCACTCTTAGAAGAGGGGAGATGTGCTCACCACCAGAGTTGAAGGGAAATGGAAGTTGGGTCCCCTAATCTAGCGAGTGGAGAGGCAGAAAGGGGACTCCGGGCTCAGACCCTGCATTACAATGGGAATGTGAACCCAGGAATGCTTCAGGAATCCTCTCAAGGGCCGAAGCAACCCATTTTCCCTCGCTTACAATGGGTATGGGAACTCAAGGCTTCACGCTGATGCACCTGAAGGCTGCATCATACGGGTCAAGTGGCTTCGGTGGAGGCCTAAGCTTGGGGATGATGAATGGGCCAATGAGGGGGTTGCGAAGGATCAGGCTAGATTGGAAGGATTTTATCTGACTCGGGGCATGGGAACACCGACGTATTTGGTGGGCCACACATGTGTATTAGGATTGGCTCCCTTCGCGTAGCGGGGTGTTACGTGGATGGAGAGGTAGTCCGCGTACTAGGGTGGTACGCGGACTGATAGGCACCCAGTGTACCAGGGAGGTACACGGCTTCAGGTTCAACCCACATATCAGGTTGGTATGCGGGGGAGTCCACAAGAGCAGCGACGACCAAGGGAGACACCGGTCGGGGGTTTGTCAGTCAGGGCTTCGCCCGCGTAGGAGGGTGCTACGCAGTACGTCGGATCGAAAAAGGGACACAAACTCCCTGGTCCGTGGGGAGTGCATCCGCAGAGGGGCAATGGTTCATGGTTTTATTTTTATTTTTATTTGAAGTTTTATGTTCACCAATTTGTATAAATTTTAGGTCCCTTATTAATTTGTTTCTAGATCCATACCTATTTTGGTTCACGAATTGGATCTTTGATGTTTGTGAAATCCTAAGATCATTCCTTTGAAATCCTTCCACCCATCTCTAATCGATCATCCTCTTCTCCCCCTCGATGTCCTTTTATAGAGTGGGTAAAGAGATGTATATGGGGTCATGCAACACCTTTTTCGGAGTCCCTTGACTAAAAACCTAGTTTACGGATGACTTGGTAAATCCGCTTCAAGGGGGAATTGAATCCACCTTCCCCACAAACCAAACTAGTTCGGGGAGTGGTTCACGGCCGTACAGGTCTCCGCCTCTGTTCTCTGAATTACAACATATGTGGTCCTGGATGGATGACGCGGTTCGTCGCCGGTTCGGTTTGTGAGGGTGGACCAACCTTATGCCCATCCTGATTCGCACCTACGGAGGGTTCCCGCCTCTGTTCCATGAACGACAGCGGTCCACGGAAGGGGCGGTGTGCTGAACCGGCCGCGTTCCATCACTGTTGGACCAGTATGTGGTCTGGTCGATCCTTTTCTGATTTCTTGGATGTTCCCCACATTATTACCCAATTCCTTGAGGAAAATTGGGTAGAATCCTCTCTTAAACTGAGGGTATTCTCATTCTCCTTTGCGGATTTTTCAGGACCTTACAATGTTTAAGTGGATCAATGATAGAATCTTATCAAGAATATGGGGAAACAAGATGAAATTTAATCCATTGATTGGGATAGTTAAATAAAATATTTTTCTAAGAAGTATATTCCTTAGATTATTCTAACAATGATAGGGAAGGATTTCCTTTAGAAAAATAAAAATAATTATTAATCCATTCATAACTATGATTAACATTTTATATATTGTGTGTTGTATTCATCTTCTATTAACATATAAAAATAAATTAAGATTTATTTATTCTTTAGTGTCTTAAAACCATGACTCTCAAGGGCGTTATCCATAAGAGACATCAGTATCTATGAAGATGTTGTTCTATGTGCAATGAATGTTGAAACAAAGGTTATAGTTACCTATTAATATTATTTCTTTTATAAGAAAAAAAATGATATTAAAAGTAATATATAAGAATGATAGTGTAAATAAGATAATATTTTTTTATGCTCGAACTATGGTTTGAAGCATGGAGAAAATATTCCTAAGGGGAATAGTAAATGGTTTACATGTGGGAGGTAAGGTAATCTAGAAATTGATTATTAATGTTATGTGATGATGTTATATAGCGATGCCAGTAGATATAATATTTCACCGAATAAACCTCCCACACTCTATTGTTTAAAATGAAAGGATTACATGAAATATGCTAACCAATGCCTAAATCCTATGTTTATTGATGATGATCAACTATAGAAACCTCTTAACCCAAGATAAAAAGTTAAATCTCATTAAATTACTATTTATGAATAGATGTGTGATAATGACATGTTGGTTGGTGCACTTACTATCCAATGTAGAACTGATAATGACTTATTTGACTCGAGATATACCCATTCATTCATATATGAATAAATTTCTATGTTTATAAAGATGACATATAAAAATTATATGATGAATTAGAATGAAGGGCCATATTTTAACAATGATTACATATTAATACTATGATTCCTCTCTTCATTATTATGGGAGGAATGTTCTTCTTTTAAATCATATCATTCTTCCACTAGTTGAACTAGATATTATCAGGGGAATGGATTGTATTTCTCTACATAAATCCAATATCAATTTTCATGGAACATAATTAACATGAGTTATTCCAAACCAACATATGATTTTATATCTATGTGACGTTATGTATGAACCTATTATTGAGATCATATCAATTTTGTGGGACTTAATTTGTATTCATAAGGGGAATTTATTCTAAATATTTAGGGAGAATCTTGACACTAATTATATTTCTATTGTTACATAATTTAATGAGGTCTTTCATGAAGAGTTTCCAAGACTTCCAAAAAATAATTATATTGAGATCTAAATAAATTCCATACGTGAGGCCATATAAATTTAAATGAATCCTTATAGAAATACAAATATTGAGTTGCATCAATTGAGGAAGAAACTCTAGGAAATCCATGATAGGGGATTAATTTAGAAAAGCGTGTCTACTACAGATTCACCTTTATTTTTTTGTTGAAAATAACATTTTATAAATGTAATTCAACATTGATTATATGGAGCTAAAAGATTTAAAAATTAAGAATAAGTATATTATTCCCCATATATATCACTTCTTTTTTCAACATCATGGAGAGAAATATATTTTTAATATTTTCCTTTTCTCTATATATCATCAATTGAGGTTGAATAAAAAGGATATAACTATGAACACATTTCGTACAAGGTATTGAAAATATAATGATATAGTTATGAAATTCGATATAACACGCTATATCCATGGATTTCATGAATAGAGTCCTTGTAGATTACCTTAATTAAATTTTCATGGAAGAGAATGCTGATCACTACATAATTATAGTAAATACGCGTTGGATGGAGAATATATATGAAATATTTGGAAAGTATAAAATTTGGATGCAAAATGAATCATTTTTGGGCCATATAATCTCAATAGGGAGTATATCGATAGATCCATCAATGGAGGAGGATATTAAATGTTTCACTAGACTAAACCTGAGGGATGAAATCTATAGTATTAATTGTTTAGTGAAATACTATTAATAGTTTTTAGAGAATTTCAAACATATATTTAATCTGCTAACAGTGTTAACTCAAAAGAGAGCTAACTTCTTCTAGAAAGATGAATGCATGGAAAATTTTAGGGGACTGAAAATAACATTATTCAGTGTGACAAGGAATACATTACCTTATTGTGGATAAGGGATTTCAATATATATAGATGCATCTATGAAGGGATTTGGATTTTTTTCACATGTATAATGACATGGTTTAATATTATGCCTCAAAATAATTGATGATTCATTAAACAAATTACCTAACCCATGCTTTGGAGTTATCTAGGAAACGTTTTACATTAGAAATATGGATTCATTATGTTAGTGGAGAAATGTGTTATATATATAGATGATAAAATTTTAATATATATATATTCAAATATAAGGAGTTGAATATTTTCCAAATAATATTGTTAGTGATGATTAATGATTATAAATTGTAAATAGATTACCACCTTGGGAAAGAGAAAAAAGTGGTTATTTCATTTATTCTAAAGAATCATGCTATCTTATCCATGATGTGGATAACAAGAGATACAATATTTATATATTTCAAAGGATGAATCTAGAGATTCTAATGTAAGGGGAAAATATTATATTGTACAAATTAATGTTTAACCATCGATCAAAGTAATGATTTAATAGGCACAAATGAATGATGTAGAGATTAAAAATAAGGATATAAATGTTCCACACCAATTAGAATGATGGAATGGTAAGGTTCTGGGACTATGTATATGTTCCTTCCATAACATATATTTGTGATTGATGTGTTATAGGAAGCTTATTGTTCTTAATTATCTATTCATCCATAAAGTATAAAGATGTATATAATTTTGAGAGATTATTTATTGTGGGATGGAATAAAGAGAGATGTTGTAGTGTTTGTATCTTAGTGTATGGTATGTTAGCATGTTGTGGTTGGAAGAAAAATTTCTATGATGTTGTTATATCCATTACCTATATCTGAATTAAAACATTAAAACATCCCCATTTTTTTGATGGAATAACAAAAATATCTAAAAATAATAATCATATATTGGTTGTAGTTGATTACCTAATTAGTTCAACACATATCATCACTATCCTAGAAGACCAATCATTGGATATTCTCTTTAGAATATAAATCTTTGAATTTTTAATAAAGTACAAAATTTTGTTGTGTTTGATCAGGATATAATATTTACCTCAATATTTTGGAAAATTAGTTAACAATATATAGATATTGAGTTGAGTTTTAGCACTCTATATCATCCTTCGATAGATGGTAACCCTATGATAACATCTCAAACCTAAGAGGATTTATTCAGATCTTGTTATTTGGAGTTAAAATGTGGTTGTGATTCAAACCTTCCTCTAGTTGAGTTTTTATACAAAGAAATTAAATCAAGAATTCATAAGGATCCTTACGAATCCCTATAAGGAAAAAAATATAGAGAACCAATATACAGAAGTAATATTGGAGAAAAAATGTTATTAGGACCTGATATATCAATATATATGAAGATGATGGTAATAAATATTAAGAAACACCTTAATTCATTTCATAGATGGTATAAAAGGTAGTCTAATAATATATATAATGATATAGAATTTTATGTTGATGACATGTTGTTTTTAAGAATTTCTCAATGGAATATGGTAATGATATTCAATAAGAAATAGAAACTTTTCCTTAGATAAATCGGTCCTATTAAAATTCAGGATAGTATCAGTACTATGCATTTTAACTAGGAACTTCGACAAACCGCTCTCAAGACCATAATGTGTAACATCTATATTTCATAAGTATATAACTAACCCTTCACATGCAATACACTCAGAGGCCATGCCACTAGATAAAGATCTTTGTTATGTGAAACTACCATAGGAGATAATAGTTCTTAGAGTGAAAGTTATATGAAATAATTCCATTGAGTGGTTCAATTATTTTTTTGGAAAACCACCCTTTTTAGGAAGCTACTTGTGAACATGAGGATGTTATGAGGAAAAAGTATCCTCATTTTTATCAAAGTGAAAAATTTCAATGGATAAATTCATTTAAACTAGGATATAAGGTAACAGTACGAGTTTTTATAAAAAATTATTATTTTTGAATAAATTAATCTTCATTTATATTTTATTTTACATGAAACACCATGTTAATCACATGTTACACATAACACTGATTTAATCATGTTCTACGTGTAACACAATGTTATCTAGTAAGAAACATTGATCTTTAACAAAACAACCATATATTGTTAATACTTCTATCTAATCAATACCACTATAAAATATCTATTATACATAGTGATATTAAAAGTAAAAAATTATTTTTAAATATAAATTATAATGGTTCTATTTAAAGAAAATATATTTACAAATAAGTTCTTCATTTTCATTGAAGTCATTATTTTTTATAAAATACTATGTTCTAAAAGATGTTTTTTGATTTTTTTATGAGCACTAATATAATTTATTATTAAATTTTATTGGACACATATTTTATATAATAATATTCAATACCGAAATGAGCATATAAAAATTACGTTTAGGTAAAATATTTATATTTTTCCTGAAAATTTTGATTTTTTAATTAAAAGTGAAAACAATGAAATTAAATTAAACAAATTATTTTTTTTTAATTTATTTGTTATATAATTTTTTAAATTTGTTTTAATGATAGATAAATTCAATTATAAATCAATTTATCTAATTTATTTCATTGGAATGAATATCATATTGAATTTTGATATAAAAATAATGTAAACATTTTAACAGTTTCTCTTTAGAATTATTCTTTTTCGTCATGTTTTTGGGAATAATATTAAATTTAATTTAATCACATATATGAATGAAATTTGGAAAAGTATATTCTAGATATAGAATCATAATAATATATGTTATTTTTTATGACCAAATTATTTTTTTTCAAAAGTAATTCTAAAAACAGTAAACATTTTTTCAATGTTTAAGGTAAAAATGAGTTTACAGATGCATAAACTAAAAGGAAAGAGGTTAAAAAAAGCCAAAATATTTTCAAAACTCATTTATAATCATATTTTTACGATAAAAATTTATTAACAAAATTTCCATTATTGGACCCTTATGACAAGAAAGAATGTTGTTGGAAATTGTTCTTTAAAAAAATTACAAGTCTGCCTCTCACCCTATAAATAAAAGTATACCCTATATTTTATCTTATTCACACATTAAAAACATTTATTAAAGGAAAATACCAACTCAAAAAAATAAATATTATCATTATTTAATCCTTATTTTTTTTATAAAACCTATGGAGGATACCTGAAAAATATGTAATGTTCATTAATGAGTGTTTTTAAATTTTTTCTTCTCAAAAAAAATGTTTTATTATTATACAATGATTATATAATAAACTCAATATATTAAATATACAAATATGTTATTATGTTAAGGGAATGACCTAAAACTATCTCTAGTTTCATCAAATGGGTTACAAAATCATCATTCTAGTATGAGACAAACAACCACCTTAGGTAACAACATTGTCACGAACCAACCCGGGTCGACACCGAACCGGTCACCCGAGCCGACCCGCGACATGACCCGAGAGGCGTTCCTAATCCTCCCGGGCTGGCGACAAGCGCCAGGGCATCACAGAGTACACGTGGGAATGATTTTTCCCAATAAAAATTTACTAAGAAGCATAAATAAATAAATGAAAATAAAATAAAACAGACAAGAACATAACTAACCAGACCACGAACAAAACTCCTCACGACCCCGAGAGTCAATCATCAAACTACAACCAACTCTCATCCACAGAGAGCAAGATCGAGTCAAACCTTTAACAAAAACTAAAAACAAGAAAACACTATAGGCCTGAGTATTAAAACTCAATAGGCTAGCCTGATAAATCTATTCCCAAAGCACTACCAATAAAAGAAGAATTTACCAACTTCACGTTTGAACTACATTATAGAAAATATGGGTTTTCACACACACACACACTTTCCATTTTGAAAACAAGTAATATTCCATTTACCTTTTTAATTCCGAACAAGTTTAATGCTGTAAGAAACAGGTGAATTGTGTTTTAAAACATTTTGTGAACAATTTAGAAATCCAAACATTAGTTGTTAGTCAAAAGGAAAATAACACACAACACACACTAGGGAAATGGGAAAAAGGGGAACGCAAGGGGAGGCATCCAAACTCGACCTCTCAATCACCTGCCACATAAAAATAGACACTAAAAGAGACATGGGTCGAACCTAGGAGATCGTGAACAAACCAGAACGTACTATACATGTGACTCATCCTGAAGGCATGCCCTAAGTCGATGACGTCATAACACCCAAACGCTCGGTATATCCCTACCTGGCCTAACCGAGGGGCCCAATCCCCTAGCGGCTCCAACCACACTAAGGGACACTAGACAGTGCGTAATCTAAACTAGTGCTGTAATCGTTCTCAGAGAATTCACTCACTATGCCAGGTTCCCATGTCAACACGTATAATCATCAGGGTTGAGTCAACAATGTAAAACTAGTCACGATGCACAAGAATCACATACTCATCTCACCTAATCAACAAACACAAAATATCACTCCAAAGAGACTTTTCAAAACATTAATTTCATTAAAAGTACCAAACGGGCCTCATGTACTTATTCAATACCAAATCAATTCCAAAAGAAGGATCAAACGTCGTCACATTTAAAACAGGAAAACACATTTAAAATCTCATTTAGGTAAACCAAATAACCATTTTAATTCTGAACCGCAAACATAAGGGCCAAAGGGTCATTTCCACTATTGCACAACAACTAATCAAGAAAAATCTTTTGGTACAATGCAAAGAAAGAAGCAGTTCCAATTCCATTAAATAACTACTCTAAATATAATATCTTAATACTACTTCCAATTTGATGAAAATTAAATATATGACAAGAAATAAGTAAATTCTAAATTCAAAGGCAAGTGCAGTGGGAAACTACCTCGAAATGCAGTCCAAAAACAACGACGCAACACGCCTCACACTTGCTCACAAGAAAAATCCAGCAGACAATTCCTGTAATGCGGAACTTCCTCACCAACACGCTGAAACAAATGCAAAATAACTAAAAATACATAAATACTAGTTCAAACGGATAAAAAACACAAAAATACTCCTTGACATGTTTTCAAAACATAACTCACACTAGAAATTATTTAGTAAATCACTTTAAAATTTATAAAACAACCATAAAGAGTAACTCATGGTTTTACACACCCAGAACTCAATCTGCATATCTTACCCCACCAATTAAAGAAACTTCACGGTCAATGAAAACACTTTCATTCTCAAACATGCCACTAACAAAATTTGTTAAAAAAACTCCGCACATGTCGCCTGACTTTAAGCACCAAAATATTCACACAATTTAATCAAAACAATTTTTCACCCTTAATACTCATTTAATAAAACAACCCAATTTCTTTCATAAATAAATTTTTGAGAGAAAAACAACGCTTTACACACTAAACAGAGAAAAACCCTCTTACATGACCATACACACACCTCGCCACCTCATAAACCCAACTTTCATTACGCATGCAATTAAAGAAAACCATCTGCCAGTTAAAAAGACCATTGCTATAATTAAACAAACTACCAGAAAAATTTGTCAAATAATTTCGAAATATGCCGTAAGACATTAAACACTAAAAACTCATTAAATGTTCACTTATGACAAAACACATATAGACGCTATGCCCAAAACACCATTCACATCCTTTTCACATTCTAAAAAAATAAATTGCACGACTTATGAAACTCTAGCAAGCAGTTCGACAGGGTTTTTTTGCAGCAACATACTCATTTCATATTAACACACTAGTAAACACATTAAAACATACCGAACCTCAAGTAAAAATTCATTGCGCACCACAAAAACTCATTAGTAAACATGCTAAATTAATTAATTAAGCAAATGAACATTGCAATTAAAAATAATACGCAGAACCACCTACCTCGGTGTAGCGGACTTCACAAATATGGTGCGCAAGGATCGTTGCACACCAACCGCAACTCAAAAAAACCAAAATTGACTCTAAATTTAACAATTGACTCAATTTCATCAAAAAAAATTAAACACAAATCTGAAACCCTTACTCGAAAAATCCAAAGCAAGAGATCAAACCATACAAGGGGGGGTCGGGACCGTCACCGGATGGAGCACGAGCAGGGGAAGTTGGCCGGAAGGAGGAGGTTGTGCGGGCGGTAGTCGGCGACGGCGTCGGGGTCAGAGGAGGACGGCTGGATGGAGGGAGGTCGGTGGCTGGAGTCAGAGGAGGCCGACGGAGGGAGGAGGCTGGCGGAGGGAGGAGGTGCGGCGGCCGGCGGCTGGGAAAGGAGGGCGTGTGGGAGAGGAGAGGTCTGGCTGGGACCGACGGCTGCAGGAGGCGGGCCGAGAGAGTCCGGCGAGGTAGTTCGGCGGTGGGGAGAGGGAAGGCGGTGGCGGGCGGCAACTGGGGAGGGTGGCAGTGGCAGGCTGGCGACGGGGAGAGCAGGGGACCCGTGTCGCGCACAATGAGGGAAGGGGAGGGGCGCGATGGGAAAGGGGAAAGGGGGAGAGGGAGGTAGGGTTAGAAAAGAAAAATAAATAAATAAAAAAGAATAAAAGAAATTAAATAGAAAGAAATAAAAGAAAAGAAATAAAACAAAAGAAATAAAAGAAAAGAAATAAAAGTAAAGAAGAGAAAGGAATAATAGAAAGTAAATAAAAACCCAAAAATAAATAAATAAATAAATTTAATAGTAATTATTATTATTATTACAAAACTTCTTTAATCCTAATAACAATAATAATAATAAAATTTCATAAATAATAAAAATAAAACAACACCCTCATTTAAATAGATATTTAAATATACATATATATATATATATATAACAAGTATATAAACATATATATAAACATTTATTTAAACATATATATATATATATATATAACATATATATAAACATATATAAACACACACATATAGATATATACATTTATATAAAAACATTTATTATAAACACACATATATATATATATATATATTATATATATGAACATATATAAACATACATAAACATATACCAATATATAACATATAAACGTATAAACATATACAAAAATATTTACACAAAAACACATATAATATATATATATATCAACATATGTAAACATATATACATATATATGTATTTATTTATTAATCCGCTAAACCAACTAATTTAATTAATGTTAAAATTAAATGACCGCGCGGTATCTGCGCACCATACGGTTCCAAGCGGACAGCAAGCAGGCCACACGTCTTAAACTTACGGAGTTCGCACACTATCGAAAACCATAAAATTATCCCAAAAATAAAGATTTAGACCGGGACTCGCCCGAACACAAAAAAAAAACACCCGACATTAAGATAAATAAGGTAAATATGGTAAATAAATAAAAATAGGTGTGACAAACATAATTCGTTTATCAATTAAAACCTATAACAGTTGGTCATAATGATGAATTTAAAATTTTATTATTATATTTATGATATTTTTATTCCTATTTAATTATTATTTCATAGACACCATCATGATTTTTTTTGGACTATGATAATGTTGCTCTAGTGTACGACATACTACCACATCAGGAAGTGATGTAATTAATTCAAGTTTTTCATAGAATGTAATATGGATGTTATTAAAATATATTTGGGATATATATGAAATAAAAATTATTATTTAATGGTAATATTTATTTTACATTTATATATTTAAATTTTATAAGAAGATGGAGACATCGTTCATGTGTTCATACGATATACCATCTTCATGAACAATGTCTTTCATATTTCATGACTAATTTTTTTGGGTTACTCTAAATAAATATAAAAAATATACATTATATTTATACCATTGTTAATATTATATATATGATGCAATTATGATCAATTTTAGAGGAACATAAATGAAAAATAAAATCATATAATAAAAACAAATTATTTATTACCTATAACATAAATTTAACATAGAATTGTTTATGAAAGGTTAATAAGAGGAAATAAATAAATAATATATAAAATAATATATGTATTTTTAGTCTTATAATATGTTTATAACAAAATTATATTTTTTACTCATGAGGTTTAAATGAGTACAAAGGATGTCGATACTTATGTTATAATATTTTTCTCTAAATATACATTCTTTGATAAACAAGTTATGTTTTGAACCTATATTAATTCATGATCAATAAATAAAACAAATTTGAAATGTAATTACATAATGTTTTTATGATCCTTATATATTATTATTCATTCTATGTTATTCCTTATGGGGATTATGATTCAAATATACCAAGGTTGTATGGATTTTATGTTACAATCTAATCATTTATCGAGAATATTTATGATTATGTTTATGATCATAAGCTTTTATGTTATAACTCTCAAAAAACACATTAATTTTATTATAATCCTTTTTTATGATATTTTCAAGAAATATTACCATTTTCTCCAAGAATGGGTTCTTAAAATATTTGAGAAAATATATTTAATATAATCTATCATTATTTCTCCTCTTGAGTTTAAAATTTGTGATTATTGAGAACCGTGTTTTATATAAAAAGTTATTAAAAAATGTCTTATTATTATCTTATGATTTGTGATAAAAAAACATCCATGATTTTATTTTTATTAATTTATTAAAATGAAATATTTATTACATTTTTTAAATAATGACTATTTATATTTTACTAAAAATTTTAATGAAACATTTCCTTTAACGTGTATGACATGAATGTAATTTCCCATCCTAAAAACCATTATTTTCTTTGAGGAATCCATTATAATTCATCAAGGATAATATAAAATGAAAATTTTTAATTTTTTTTAATTTTCTATAAATAATGATGCATATTTTCATCAATAAATATTATAAATTATTTTTAAATATTTGGTAATATGTTATCATTTTTATATTCAAAGACAAGTATTTATAAAATAATTTATAATTTTTATTTTTTAAAATCTATTTTCATTGAAAGGATGTTTTTCTTATTAAACGTTTGATAATTTTTTTCTTTAAAAATCATTATCTATCTAATATTACATCCATTGAGGTTAATTAGGCTTTATTGAGGATATAATCCAAGGATACCATTTTTTCATTCATCTATATAGTTAATGTTTATGATTACATGATGTTTGTGATGAATAATTATCTTCTATGTTTTATAACATGATACAACTATTATGAAGCTAGATTCTTTTTCACATTCTATACTATTAGGAAATGAGGAAATGATTTTGAAACCTCTCTACTTTCTGTAGATTCTGTTATAGTGTAATGTTTATGAAATCCATTTAATTTCATGTGTTATGATATGAGGAATGATATATCTTTATATAAAACACATAAATATGGTTTTGAATACGATAATTAAGGGAATTAAATCTCCCCTTAATGAATTGGGTAATGATTTATATCTAATGATATAGATATGAAATTAAAGTTGAGTAAACTGGTTTGTTATGGTAAATTTTCCATGATGATAATATTTGGAGTTAACCATTATTTATATGATGGTTTGAGGTGTTAACCCATTAATTATGATATTCTTGGATATGATCCATGACTACTATGGTAATGATTTTTGTATGATTATTTATATAAAACATATATATGTACTATATCATTGGCATGATCTCATGACTCATGTTATTTAGTTCCCTTAAAATTAATGTCTTATAAAATGACTATATTTATTCTAGGACTTAATTTTTTTATAGTTCTTTTGTAGTTTATGTTTTTAAAATGTTATGATCTTGTTCTCTTTTGTATCTATCTTGTTTAACCTTTCTGAGACTACAAGGGAACCCATTTCATATCAATGGTACTATAAATTTAAAAAAGAATTATTATTGTTTTGAAGTGTGTTATATTGAATGGTGAATGGTTCTAAATTTTTCTTTTCATTTAGTTGTACTTTGATAGATGTATTTATTATTTAGTAATGGTTTCCTTAAATCCATGGAATTGTGGGTTCTTTATTTCCATCCAATTTATAGAGTAATGAGCTGGGGTAAAACTTTATAAGTCACTATAAAGAAAAAATACTGGTCATTTTTTGTACGTTAATCCAAATTGAATATATGTCTAACTAATTTTCGGATTCTTTCATGGAATGATGAAGTTGATTTTTGAATGTTTCTCTTAATAGAATATTGGACTTATACTATTCATGTGATTCCAAGATTAATGTTGGATATTCCCTGATACATATATAGTTATTCAATGTTTCCAATGATTTCTAATTGATCCTTTACACTGGGATTCTATTTAGATCTCTCATGGGTTTTAAATTATATTAATATTGATTTTTTAAGGAATTATTCAATGCCTGTATATTTTTATTCCATGCTTTTCTGGGTATGAATTATTTTTTGTTTTACTCACGTGATTTGATTATATCATTATAACCTTATGCTCAATTTATGCCCAAAAATAATATTTAACATTCAATGTATATGTTTACCACTACTGAGTGTTTAAGCTCACAATTTTTACGTTTTCCATTTCCCCAGGTTATGAATAATGATTTTAACTGAATTATATTTATAAATGTTGTAGGTGTTATTATTTCCTAGGAGATACAAGAATATTTATTATAAAATATGAAATATTTTTTATAGTAGGAAATGTGATCACCCAAATACATCAGTATTATACTATATGATTTTACCATAATTATATAAAACACTAAATAAAAATTTCCTATGGTGTGAACGTTACACAATTTTTTAATTGATGTTGAATATTTTGGATGGTTGAAATTGGGTCACATTTATCAGTATCATGGAACGAAATTTAAATATTATCTTTTTTGATACCATATACTTTGATTGTTAAAAGTTTTAATGATATTTTTTATCATCTCCAACTAACACATTTTATTTTTTAAAAATTATCATTCACTTATGTTCTCTAATTTATCCTATGCTCAATTAAC
Organism: Viscum album; assembly: GCA_963277665.1. Taxonomy (NCBI): domain Eukaryota; kingdom Viridiplantae; phylum Streptophyta; class Magnoliopsida; order Santalales; family Viscaceae; genus Viscum; species Viscum album. The sequence continues at coordinate 719,143,152 of OY728145.1, read as the reverse complement.
ATATTTATATAATAGGGGAACCAAATTTTCACTTAGCAATGCACCATCATCTATCCAACTTTATATCTACCTACAATAACCTAGAATGATAAGGAAATTAGATTAATTATAACATTAAATACACACATTAAATTTCATCATGTTATACCCCCTAATTTATTCATTTATTTTGAGTTTTATAAGAATATTTTCACAATTGTTTATGGAACTAACATCTAAATAATATGGCCCACCAAACAATTAAATTGGAGGTATATTTTCCTATTTTTTATAGATAATCACTACCAATATATAGTTATCATCAATATATTTCAAAAAATGAATTTATATTGTAAAAATCATAACTCATCTTCCTTGTTTTAGAGGTAATCCAAAAATCATGATTTGAAAATAATGACTCAATCTATGGAAAGTTTCTCTCTTTTTTTCCCACCTCAATATATTCTATAAATACATCAACACGTTTGTTTCTGTTAATAAATGGTACTAGTTAAAGAATGATACCAATTTTTTAATAAATTCTAATTATGTTCTTCCATGATAGATAATACTTCAACCTATCTAGAAATATACCATTATATTATTTTTTATCACTCATCCTTTTAAATTTAATTACCCCTTTTACAAAGGAATATCAAGAAAATGGGAGTAAGTTGCAATAATATAGACACTATAAGTGAAGAAATATTTATGAGAATATTCTCTTTATTAGGTGTATACCTTCCATTTAGATTTAAATTTTATGATAACTTAATGTTGTATTCAACTTTGTGAAGAATGGTTTTAATATTTATTTCCCATTAAATATTTTATAGAATAAAAAATACAGTATTTTTATATAATTTATAATGTTTATTTTCATCATGACCTATATATTATCGACTTCTTACTGATTATGGAATATGGTCACGTATCGAGTTATCACATTCCCATTCTTGTTATTGAGTGTGTCTACCTTTTTAATAGGAATACATTTAGAAGATGATGTACATCCTTTTTAAAATTATATTTTCAAAAAATATTATATTGTAGAATCAATTTTATACACCTTGTAGTAATTATTACTACCTTATAACACCATACATTATATTCTCTATAAATATTTAGGTTATTACATTAAAAGGTTTCATACTCACAATTACATGTTCCAACATTCATACAAATCATGTTATCTCTTTACTAGATTATCCAGTTGCATGTTTATTTTTTAAAAAAAATTTAAATTCATTTCTATTATTTAATGGTTCATGATGTTTCCTTTATTAACATAATATACGTATATACTTCACTATGGTGTGATGTGATTTTAATTATTCTTGTTTAACTTATTCGGTTTGTATTGTCTTGAATCCCTACATGAGATTCAATATTATGAAATTTATTTTTACATTTCTTTCATTCAAAAAATATTGTTCTTTTATTCTATTCTCATTAGTATAATAATTTTGATTGGATCATTAAAACCAAAAAATCCATATATGTGAACAAATTTGATAAAAAAATCACATAAACTATATAAATATTAAAATATAATTTTAAATGAACGAATCGACTCCATCAGGGTTAATTGATTAGTTCAAATATGTTTGCTTCCAATTTCCACTAAGCTACCAAATATCTAAGTGTTTAATAATTCCTATTTTCAAACATGTTTCAACTGAAAATTATGGCAACATATCCAAAACTTGGTAAATAAATCCCAATACCAATAAATTATCATTATTTTATCATATTATGTTGTCTATACCGATTTTACATATTTTTATTTTTTTGAAGAAACCCAAGATAATTGGGAACTATTTAGGGAGATATTATTCTTAGACATGCCTATATAATCTAGTGATAATGATTTGAATTTATTTTCATTTTTTCCTCTAAAATATTAATGGGGTTTGATATAAATTTTAATACTATATTGAATCTATTTTAGTATATACTAACTCAAATGGGTCAGGTGATACCTTTTTCCATTAGGATAATGTAGATGAATCCCAAATGGATCTAAAGAACATTTACCATTGTTTTATTTATTAATATTTTCATGAATCTTATTTTATATTTATTTGGTCTCACTTCATCACACAACAACCTAGAGTGTTTAAAATGTTTCCTTCTCATGATTTCTCAATTTTTTTCTTCTCTAGAGGCATTATGGTTAGTCAATAAATATCAATATAAACTAGCCTCAAGCTGAATTCCCATTTGATATTTAACATATGAACTTGATCATCATGTATCATATATGTATCTTATATTAAAACATCAAATTTTATTATTTTATTTGATTTTAATTCCAACTAAGTTTTATTCACATTCATGGAGCCTTTATGTATATTCTATAATTTATTGATCACTTCTATGAATACCTTACCAAGAAAAACCTTCTCAAGATCCACTCTTTTTATCTCTTATTCAATCAATTTAATTTGTTAATTATAAGGTGATATATTTTCTATTATGAGATATATTAGTATATTGAGGGTGTAATAATTACTATTTTTCTTTTATAATGAATCCACCAATGCATAAATATATTTTAAAATCTAGGAATTATCATCAAATTGAACCCTGATATATGAAGATATATGTTTTAAAATGTACAAGTAGACATTATACATTTTTTAATTAATATTAAAATTAAAATCAGTAACTAAATTAATAAATTCATTTTCCTCAGTACATGGATTTTTTTTACTACATGAATAATGATCAATAAATTCATGTAAGAAACCATTAATGTACTAACAATAACAATTTAAGAGTGATTCCTCTTCAATTTTTCAAATCATTCTCTTTCTAATACCCTTTATCATATTTAAATTTTTCAATTCCTTTCTCAAAAATGGTAAATTCATTTTTAAATGGATAGAGTATGGTTTCCCATTTATGTTTATTATAAAAATTTCCAAAGATAGACTTTTTTTATTTCGTTAAAAAAATCCATAATAATATTTATGAACCAATAATATAAGTCATTTTCCTCGATACTAGTTATAATTTCAAATGGATTAATTTTGAAAATCTAGAGTAGGGGGAGTTGTGAATCAAGTGTGTTTGACAATTTTCCATGTTCAAATTTATTCTCTTATCCAAATAACCCCTGTAGAATTTGAACAACCATAACTGTTTAATAATTATGAAAAAAATTCCATATACAACATAACATTAACTTATTTAAAATAAAATAAATTTGTAATTTATGGAACATTATTTTTACAAGGTCTTTCACCTATAAAAAATATTACTTCATTTATACTAAGAATATATGTGTAACATATTTAATAATTTTTATTATCATAAATAAAATTGGTGTTTAGTTGGGATCATCCTATACCAACATTTTGATTACCCTGGTGGGAATTTTCACTACATTATAGAAGCCAATATCTTCTTCACCACACTAATAATTTGTATTGGAATTTAAATATTCTTTAAATAATGTAATAAATTAATATATAAAACAAAACTATCTAGGAATTTCAATTGATAAAAAATTTGATCTACTTTTTGATTCAATGTGTCATAAACAAACTGTTTTTATTTATAGAAAAAATCATAGAACTCATCCAATGAAAAAATATGAATGGGTTCTAAATAATATTTAAATTTTTTAATTGGATACCCATATTTATGTCTTCATGGAAATATCCCATTAAATATTTCATGGACAACTTAAAATGAATATCATTGTAAGAACCAAACCTTAGAACATTACATAATCTTGATTTTTAAATCCAAAATTGATTTTATTGAATTCATGATGCCCATTTCATGTTTATGGGTTTAGATTAATAGACCATTAATATTGAATAATAAATTAATACATTACAAAGAACAAACTTCCCCCAGATTCCATATTCTAAAAAATATAAAACATGTAAAATAAGAAACGTTTTCTCTTGCAAATATTTTTTCAATATATGTAAAATCAATTAATTATTGTTTTTAATAATATTTAAAACCTATTATATATTAAAAATATTATATGGGAACCAAAATATAAATAAAGGACATATGTAAAGAAGAAACCAAACCAATTTTTCTATTTAAAGGGGATGAGATCATATAAGAAATTTTTTCTTTTAATATAATAATCATTATACACAAATCATCATTTTCATACATAAGTAATAATCATTAGAGCATAAATTTTATTATTAAACACATTATAAGAAAACGTAATAGAATAATATTAATCTTGAGGGATTATGAAAAATATAGTACCCATGATATATCATTTCCTAAAAACATACCTTTTTACCCTTAATGGGGATAATATATTCCCTAAAAAATCATTACCCTACCTTATAAAAAAAATATTATTAAATAATACACTTTAATTTTTATAAAATCAATATGTAATTCCTTGGGACTCCATATTTATATAATAAATTCAATAACCCTTAATGATGTATTATTGAGCTCTGTAAATTCCAACATAATTCACCAGAGTACATAATCGTATCCCAATATAGAGGAGAGAAATACATGGAAGACCCATAATTAGAAAAAATATTCACGGACCATAAAATATATAATTCAAAAAAAAAATTATTATATCATAAAACTCATAATGTATTACTTTAAACCCATATGAAATATTTTCGTGTCATCATAGAATATAACGAAAATATACTTTTATTTTGATAATATATAATAAAAAGTACTATAATACTTGTGAAAATAAATTAATTTGAAATAATAATTTAAAATTTTATATTAATCTTCTTAATGAATAAAATTCTTGATGACTGTAAAATCCATTCATTGTATGTTTAAAAAAGCATCATTGTCCCTAATTTTTCAGAAAGTACCTCATTCAAAAAATGATATGAAAATTACCTTCTTAAAAACCATTTAAAATGTTTATGGAAAAAGGTAATTAATTTTATTAACCATTTTTTAATGAATAAATTTTTTGATTATATAATTAATGATAAATATGTATATACATATAAGAAAATGATATTTAAGGACTACATTAAAATATTTTGATTTTTTTTAAAGAAAATCCATTACCTAAAATCAGACCTATCAAATAGGTAATTTACCTTCATGAATAGTAAACATATATTATTTATTTTCATTCCATGTATCCTTTGTAAATTTTATTATTCAAATAATTTTGCATATAATTATGTTATACTTAATTACAAAATCAATTATGATCATGCCATATGTTTTGAGAACATTTAGATTAAAAGTTTTAAATGTATTGGTTAGGTTAAATATAGTCAATTGGATAAGGATTATATAATATATAAAATATTAATAATGTTATAATTATAATTATTATATATTCTTATAACTTTTAAAATAACCAATTATTATCGTTATGAAAAATGAATTATATAATAATCACATATATTGTTGGTCATAAAGATACATTAGTATTGTTTTAATTTTTTAATATATATAAGAAACATAATGTATGTATTATATTATAATTACATAAAAATAATTGATTCATAAATATCATATAATTTAATTATATTAATATATATATAAAATACATGTTATTAAGTGTTGAAAAAGAAATTACATTGGTTCTAATGGTGGTAGTCTGGATGTACACAGAAGTGATATTTTTATATTTTATTGGATGGTAAATAAGGATGTATGAAATTTATATTCAATAAAATAGTTAATTTAATATTATATATATCATATTATATAATTTATTAACAAAATTATCACCATTATTAAATGAGATTGATTAGATTTAAATTTTTGTGTGTGCAGGTAGTCCATACAAAAACACGAGTGATGATTTGATTTTTCATTATATATTTTTGTTGATAAAAAAATAGTATATTATAAACATAATAACATTCCTATAAAATGGAGATATTTTGGATTTTATATGACCATAATTAAGATATATTTAAAGATATTAAAATATGAACATAATTAAATCACTATGTGAAGAAAATATACAACTTCTTTAGACAACCACCTTATGTTTATACCAAAATCCTTAATAGAATGATGTCATTACTAAATCAGGAACTGTTGGAATGGGGAAGTATTGTTTTGAATTTAATACGTTAGGTATCAAAAGATATTATAGAAAAATAGAATGTCAATAACAGAAGATATGTGGCACCATTTATACGTAAAGGAGAGGATACAATTTTAAATTTTTAAAAGATTAATATATATTAATGTTTTACAGTAGAAAAATGTAACATAATTGAATTATTTTCTATGAATATATAATATAGGGTCAAAATGTTACCATATAATTGAATTAATATAAGTTATACGTCATTTTAGCACTTACATTTTTTAGTTCCAACAATTGTAACATATTTTAACTATTATAGAGATAATTAAAATTTTTACAAATGTTAGTAGTCATATTTAAAAAACATTATTGTGGGATAATTAATAAAATTATAGATCAAAATTCTGAATATGGATTATATTTTATGTAATTCAATTTTAATAAGTGGTAGAAATCAATTTTAACATTAGAATATTTTAAATGATGAATAATAGTTTTCCATTATATTCAAAATGTAAGTATAAAAATGATTTATAACAATTTTAATTGTAATGATGATTCTAAAGAAATTTAATTTATAATTTCTAATAAAAAGTAACAAATAAAGTTTTGAAATTAATATAAAATAAATATTTCTATTAAAATTAATAAATAGAAAAGTGATCTATCTAAAAATTTGTATTTTCTATTATTCACCCAAAAATCAATTTTCCCTTGAATATTAAAAAAAATTAAATATAATGAAATTTTATCTGGATGATATAAAAATTGAAATCATTTTTTTAAATTAAATCTTAAATATTTAGAAATTAATATTTTCAATAAATCTATATAATTAAATTTAGTAAGAATGAAACCATTTCCTTTTTGACAGGGAAATTACTTATTATATTTATTGTGAATATGAATCTACCAGATCTAATCCATGGATATATATATATATATATAAGGAATGAAATTGAACTATTATATAAATAAGTTGGGTTCTCACATTAGTCCCCCTTTTGGAAATTTATTCCTCATAGTTTTATTTAGTACATAAATAAGTGGAGATATTTTTCCTTTATAACATTTTCATATTCCCATGTTTCTTCTTCAATCGTACCATAACCTAGTGAGTCATTTTATTCAAAAAACCTAATATTTACGGTGATGAATATAAAATTTTTATTCCTCAAATTAAGGATTATATTGAATCAATACTATAGATGTGCTGAAAACATGATATTAATATGTTACATATTTTCTTAATAATGAAAAATGAAACACATCATGTACCTGGGACATACACGTATATAATCCACTTGATATGAAACTAATCTAAACTAGTCTAGAATTCTATATAGTCTAATAAACTGAATTTTTAACTATCCCCTTTAATAAAAACGCATTATGTTTTTTGTAGAGATAAATTAGAAAAAAAGGATCTCATAGCTTGAATAGAAGATCTTTCCTCCAGTTATTAACATAACATTTATTTGTTCTATAATCCATCATCATATATTAATGATTCAAATTTAACATCGTTGAAATTTTAGCTACCTGTTAAGGTATAAAAAAATAATTTTATTGGATTTATCCAGACAATATAGAGTCTGAAACATGTTTTTGTATAAATATTTAATGGTGTCATCTATAGATAGGAATAAAAACTGTTATTATAAGAAAAATAAACTAATGGAATATATCGATCTCCACATCCATAGTAATCCAGTGAATAATATTCTAGAATGTGTCACATAATCTGAATAATTCTATCTAACTAACCATATTAATAAGTATAGAAAGTAGTACATAAATTTAATTTTTTACCTAATGAATTATGAAGGATTTTCAAAAAATAAGAAGAACCCTTTATCATGGTCATATATGAAAATATGATGAACCCCATAGAATCTGAATATTACATTATCATAAAGTGTAGATAAAAGACCCAAATAAATATTATCTAAAATAGTGGGGAAATGTATATATTTACCAAAATGATCAATAATAAACCTAATGAATTAATTACCTCAAGATGTATTTTGTAATCCAACTATGAGATCCCAGTATATATTCTACCATTTTCATTCTAGAACTGAAACAAAGGAAAAAACCTCTTAGATTGTTTTATATTAAAATTTATCTATTATTTATTCAAATATTTTGGGGTAAATTTAAAATATATATTTATATTTATTTCCATTAGAAATTTTCTTCATGGTCTATATACATGCTAGTAAAATTTTTATTAATTTAAACTATAGATCTATTCGCTAAACTACAAATTTTTTTTCTTCAAATGGGAATCCCTTAGAAGAAAAAATATATTTTAAAAAATGATGACACATTATTTATCAAAATAAATCTCTATAAAACTTCCCACTATGAAAAATTGTTCTATTTCTAGAGAACCGTGTTTTCAACTCTACATAATTTTAGAATCTATTTTTCTTTAAATTTTTTTTATGTGTTCAATATCTTTACATACACATAACCCCAAGTCTATATGAACTGTAATATATTAAAGAATTTAAAAATTGTCATTAAATTCTTTGGTTTGAATCATATTTACAGCATTATCAAAATAATATTTAATTTTTTAAAAATATTGAATTGTATTTATTAATTTATAATAAATTGGTATTCATTTTCTACTAAAGTTATTTCATTATTAAAAATATATTCTCTTCAAAAATTTGGATTTATCACAATTCTAGAAAACAATATTATTATTTAATAGAAATTTTTAAGAAAAAATATATTTGGAAATGTTTATTATTTTTGAAATCATCATGTTAATATTATCTTAGGTTGAATATGTTGAATTTTTTTTCCAGTGAATTATGAGTAATATTGATAATTATAAAATAATTTATAGATTTTAAAGTAAAACAACCATTATATGTTAAATTTTATTTTATTTTAATAATTTTTTTTATTTAATTATAAATAATTTAAACAATTACATATCTATTTTCATTATACATTATTTTTGTATAAGTTTATTTTTTGGAATAAAATACCATTTTTCTAAAAATAGTTTTTATACAAGAAATGAGTTTTTGTCTAAGAAAATTAAAATAATATCTATAGGTTAAGGGGAATAATCATATTTTTATATTATTTAATGAATATATTATTATTTTTTATTTTAGTATCATTAAAAGGAAATGAATGGAAGATAATACAATATTATTCATAAGAATACATTTTTTTGAAAATTGGTTTTCATTATGGTATTCATTAATAATAAAAGTTGATTAATTACACTTTTATAAATTTTATATGGTAAAATTTATTCAATATTTTTAATTATAATACTTAATATAATTTAATTGGTTCATCTTATTATTTCATTAAAAATCATAAAAAAAAACAAAAGTATGTTACACTAGTTAAGGTTAAAATGGGTTTACCAGAGCATTGGGGGTTAAACCAATATGCAAGTGTAGTATATCCATCCAAACATGTATATTTTATTTTATTTTATTGCATTTAAACCTTATATTACCCAATCATCCAATACCTATCCATTTGGAGACAAATGTCAATTGAAGTGGTCTTATTTAATTAAGGTCATTTAAGATATTACTCATGTATCAATCCCTTTACATATGAAATGGTACCTTAAACCACCATTATTCATAGAATATGAGCCTTATATCTCGTTCAATACCTAATTAAACAATTATAGGGTCTTTATATTCATTATATAACTTATAGTCTTATCGTTAGACAAATTTACAATTGATTATGTTGTAATCCAAATGGGGTATCCCTAAGAAAGAATAGACATATTAACTATGCTTCTTATGTTCCATTAAATTTTTTTACCTTATATAAACATTTTTTCACTTTTAAATAATGATTAATTTTTTTAATAAAGATACTTATATATTATTATATATATTAAACAACCATTTTTCACCAATTCTTTGTCAAATGAGAAATAAAAGTATCGCTCATGCATACCTGTGGACTATCAACCCAACATAGAGATATATACTACTATCCACCACCATATTTCATGTGTAGTAATATGGATTTATATAATTTTTATATATTAAATTTATAAAATTATATTTAAATTTTAGTTATAATATCATATATAACTTTAAAACTTATGATGTATTAGTAAACGATAAGGTTTCTCCAACGTGTGTGTTGAATAAAACTTCTACAAATCATTGTGATTTTCATATCATTTACGCTTTACAAGGATAGAAATAAAGAAATATTTTGTGAAAAATATTATATTTATGATATTAAAATTATTTTATTCATGTTAATTATAATTTGTCATTTATTTATTCTGTCCATCAAAAACTGTAAACGTCACTCCTGCATGCATACAGATTAACACCACCACTAAGTGATGTAATTTATTTTTCATCACCACATAAGATGAATTATTTAATATTTTTATTTTATTATTATATATGATATTTATATCATTATAATGATTTTTTAGATTTAGGTACCATTTCCAATGTGCATGAAATATGACTTTCAAAATTAATCCTAGTAGAAAATGAAGCCATTTACACCTGAATTGATAAGTTTCATAAATAATTGTTATTATACATGGTTTTAAATGAAATAAGTTAATGAATTATCATATTATATATATTAATAATATTTTTTATAGATGTATAATTAATATATTTTTATACTATAATATGTTTGAGTGTATATGAATTAATTCAGATAACAAGAAGGGGCTCTATTTTAATTTCTTTTCATTGAGACATGTTTAAATGTTATGAAAATTTTTAATAAAGATATAGATTATATGATTTCCATGAATTTATTTTGAAATAATAAATTATTAAATGAATTAGATATATACAAGCAGATTGTTTTCTTGATTGTAGAGACTTTGGATTTAGAAGAAACTAAACAAAAAAATATGTTCTTCATCTAAATTTTATTTCATTGAGAAATGTTATATTTTATTCACCTATTTACATTTATGATGTGTATATATTGGACATTTCATTTTTTATATCATTCATCCTATATAATTACTGGTATTATATTTTTAAATCAAATTAATTCATCCAATTAGATTTGATTCAAATGTTACCAGTGTTGTAAGTGGTTACCATCTCAAATTGTAATCATACGGACATTTATTAGGTTTTACACATATATTATTTTTGTAACACCCTTTGAAAACTAATACTTAAAAGGATAAATGTTACTACCCATTTCAACAAGCTGCACCTTTATTTTCGGGAGCCAACCTGATTAGAACTCCACAGTCAAGCATGCTTGGCCTGGAGTAGTAATCAGGATGGGTGTCATTTTGAGATGATTTCGAGGGTGTGTGTGAGTGAGGAAAAAACACACATAAAGAACATGTGTTTGCCTCTGAGGATATTCATTATTCTTATAAGCGACCATAGTGAGTAATAGCCTATGGTGTGTTGGGACGACAACCAAGGTATTACAGGAGACCTATGGGGTTAGATAACAATGTTCATGGCCTAGGGAGGTCGGTCATGACAAAATGGTATCAGATCCATTACCAAGCCAGAAGTGATTAGGCACTGCCTAGGTTTGAGGGTTGGGGTCCATAATGAGGGCGTTGTTCTTTAAAGGGATGGATAATGTAGCACCCCTGGAAAAGAGAGACTTAAAAGGATAAATGTTATTACCCATGTCAACAAGCTGCACCTTTCCTTCCAGGAGCCTACCTGATTAGAACACCACAGTTAAGCCAACTTGGTCTGGAGTAGTAATCAGGATTGGTGACCTTCAGGGAAGTTTCCCTGGGTGTGTGTGAGTGAGGAAAAAACACACTTAAAGAACATGTGTTGGCCTATGGGGATAGTCATTAGTCTGATAAGAGACCCTATTGATTAATAGCCTATGTTGTGTTGGGAAGGAAAACAAGGTATTACATGAGACCTATGGGGTCAGATAACAAGGTTCATAGCCTAGGGAGGTGGGTCGTGATAATTTTACAAGGTGTATTGATTTATCCTTTGTAAGTTGCATAATTATTATTATTAAATTAATGGTATTTAATGATTTATTTCATGTTATTTATTTCATGGGGTCATGATTAAAGAGTAACCTAATAGGCATGTGTTTTATGTTACAATATCATATTTTTATCTTGATTGTTTATCCCATAATTTTATAATGATGAAATTATATAATATATATATAAAAATTATTATTTGTCTTCAAATAATTTTTTACTTGATATTTCTTACATATATTTAATTTTACTCTCATTTAATGTTATAATTACTAAAATGGAATTTTAATAGAAAAAAAAATTATCCTCACTTTTAATGTCAACATTTTCTTAAAAAATATTTTAAGAATGTTATTACAATTCAATAATGAAAATTTGATTTCATTTATTTCTATTTTCTAGTTCACTTAAAAATGATTTAATATAACATTAGTATTTTATTCTAAATTTGTTATATTCTCCTTTTAATGAAAAATGAAAAGGAAATTTTGGTTTTAACATACTCCACATGAGTAGATTTACCCTACATAATAGGTACTAATTTCCATAAATATTACTTCATATGTTTCTATTGTTATTTTCAATGAATTTTTTATCCTTAATATTTTGTAAATGTTTATATTTTATATAATTGAGATCAAATAAAAAATACATTTTCCTCAATAAATGTTCAGATAATATTTGAATGATATTTTTAACATTAAAAACATCCTTTGATTATTCTTAGTATTTACTTAGTATAGTTACCAATGATACCATCCTTATTCTTCCAATGTATGGTTTATTATTATAATGATTAAATTATTATGAAACTGATAACCTTTCTATTGATTATGATTTTATTATATAATGGATGTAAAATGGTCTTATTGAGAACACATGTATGGTTTTAATTTTGAAACAGGTGAGACCGGTAATATATATACCTCAAATAAATTTTGTAATGATAGATATATTTTTATAAAATAATGAGTGAAATAGGATGTGAACTGAGTTATGTAATAGACAATGTCTATAACAACTCTTCAATTTATTAGAAATTAATTAATGATTTAATAAATATTATTATACTTAATACAACTCATAAGATCAAGATGTATATTGTATCATCTTTATTAAAATGTTCCCTAACATGCCCGCACTTAAGACTGCATGAGATAACCTTCAGAAAAACATAAGAAAGTGGTTAGAAATAATTCTCAGTATGATGTAATAATGCAATAAATGTTACAAAATAGTCATATATATGGTTCATAAAAATATTAAGAATAATGACCATGAACAATACGATAGGATATAACATGATATTCATAACAAGGGAAATGTGGGAACAACTTAAAGCACTGCATCATAAACATAGGTCAATGGTAAACCGCCAATACATCATGGGGGAAATTACCATTAATGGAATATAGTCCACTATATTACCCAATATAAAGTCTCATTATACAATAAATTACCTAATACAATTGATTTCTATATAATTCCATCGTAGGCATCACATTCATTTAATTCTCATACATAAGTGTGTCACATAAATCATACAACATGGATTCATTAATCAACATATTTTATTCCAATATCAAGGAGTTTGTTTTAAATAAATGTATGTCCCAATTAAATTATTTATAAGTGTATAATGTTTAATACCCTTGATAGGAAGAAGGAATGTATGGACCTGACCCCAGTTGCCCAGAGTCGGTGCCTTATTTGATTACGTTGGCATACATACACAGAATATGAATCCTGAAATACCAAGTAGTTTGTTATTATTGGATACAAAATACATACATAAGTTTATCATTACAACATGAAGGGAAACAAAACACTATTTTATTCCACTAGAAACATCACGTATCCTAGATTATGCCTGCAAGTCATTCATAAATTACTTCATCATGTCCTGAGAAAATTAAAAATAAGAAAGTGGTGAGCTCAAACGCTCAGTAAGAGTAAGCAATAAAGCAGAAGATAATATAAGCATTATACATGGTGAATAATTGAAAACACATGACTTTAATAATGAACTTAAACACATTATGGAAGAAATATGAGATGAATAAATAATGCCATAATAAAACATAATCATGGGTATTGTACTAGTCAAATAACCACATGAACTTCAAATAATAGAAACATAATGATGGAAGTGCATATAACGGACATTATGAATCATTTTGTCATGGCCTTGGCCAGGACATCTAGTGATTAAGGCCTCGTCCAAAATCTATATCACACTGGGAAAGCCCTTGACCAATTCCACGTCTATTTGTCTCATGAGACCTACCGATGAATTGAGGGGATATAACAGGCCCCACCCATCACATAATAAGTCCAATTCATTCCTAATATGAGTGGGGATAAATATAAACAACATATAAATTCATATTGAAACTATCATATGAAATTTAACTATCTCTCCCGAATCATTAAACATAAAACACTAACCATTAAGAGTAATATGGTGAATGGTTTTAGGATAGATCATCCACAATAGAGTTAGTCAGAAAACATTAAATAAAATATGGTAGATGACTTCATAAATGATTATACCCAATAATACCATGGAATCAACAAGAGTGTTGAATTAGATAAAAAAACTCTTATAAAATTATTAAGCAATTCTCACTATTGGAAAGATGATATTTCCCAACACTTCTATACCAATGGTTTGTAAAAACCGTTGGTATAGCTACCATTTCCCAATGGTTCACCAAAAACTTTGGGAAAGCCATAGATTTCCCAACCTTTCCCAATGGTTTGGAAAACTGTTGGGAAAGGGTCACTCTTTCCCAATGGTTTATGCTAAACCATTGGGAAAGGGTGTGTTTTGAGCCTCTTTCCCAACGGTTCACCAAAACAGTTGGGAAAGAGTGACCTTTGCCAACGGTTCACCAAAACCGTTGGGAAAGGGTGTGTTTTGAGCCTCTTTCCCAATGGTTCACCATAACCGTTGGGAAAGAGTGACCTTTCCCAACGGTTCACCAAAACCGTTGGGAAAAAACACCCACAATTTCAACCTTCGGCCTAAATAATCTCAACCCACCATAAGCTATCCCAACGGTTTTAAAAACCGTTGGGATAGGGCTATCCCAACGGTTTTGAAAACTGTTGGGATAGGTTCTTTAATTTTTTTCCAGATCTACTAACTGAGAACATTATATAAATCAAAATTTTAAATAATTATGATAATACATATATATATTTATGAAATTATGTTTACAAAATTTATGTTAGATTAGTGGTTAAGTCGTTCAATTATAAACGACGGGTCCTGGGATCAAATCCCAGCGGATGTTTTATTTTTGGAATTTATATACCAATGGTTCCATTACCGTTGGTATAGATTTCATATTACCTATACCAATGGTTTCCAAAACCGTTGGTATAGACCTATCCCAACGGCTTACTTGGCTACGGTTCTCCAAACCGTTGGTATAGGCTATACCAACGGTTTGGAGGCCTATACAAATGGTTCCAAACCGTTGGTAGAGGTTAGTTTTCCAGTAGTGTCTAGAGATAAATACTATTATATTTTGAAAAGAAGAGTTATTTTGGTAAAATATTTGTATAAAACCATAAGTGACATAAGATAGTATTTTCATATTAAAATGAGTGATTTTATAAAGATAATGGTTTCCAAAAACTAATTATAGAGTTCCCTTGAAAATATGTATGAATTTGAGAAATTCCCTTGAATGGGGCTTTTATTTTGGAAACAATTTTGAATGTTCCATTAAAAACATGTATCTATCAATAAAATAAGAAAGTATTCAAGTTTTCAAACATATATATGATACTCTCATATAATATATGAGGAGTACATAACAATACATAAGAATTATATTGAGGTAATTAGACAATGAAAGTATCCCGAATGAAAATGGAAGTTCGGATGGAAAAACCCTTACCTTAACTCCAAATGTGTTCTGCTCTTGCACTTAAGCTCCTGGAATATGAAATTATACTTGTTAATAAATTATTTCATAACCTATTATACATGTATTTATTTTACCATAATTATGGAAAGTTCATTTATGTCTTTATTGATAAGTTATTGTATTGAATTTCATCATTCTAGAGTGTTAGTTTCTTTTATTTTTAAATTTGGTTCACTTGTTTTTAAGTAATGAAGTTCATGTGGAATGGTGATAAATCTCCAAGATTGGAATTATATATTATTTATGAACATAGATAATTGGTAATGGAAATTTCTATCATATTTATATACGTAATGAGGATGAATCATTAGATGAGAACCACTTTGATTATTTGGCGGTATTTGGATTATTATGAACTAGTTTTGTCATATTACATAATTATATGTACATATTCTGGTTCCTGAATATTTATTAGGTTATAATAAATTTATTATAGTCTGGTTAAACCATTAATATGGTTTCATGACCAGTAATGAAGAAGAAATTGAAGAACGAAACTTCATCGTCCATGAAAGATATAAATTGGAACCTCATGGACGTTGATTTTGTTTATATAAATAAAAGGGAGGGAGTACAAATATTTATGATGGTTTTCCATTCACATGATATAATTATAGTATATATATGATACTAGAGTTATCATGATCAATTGGATAGAGGAGGTGAGGAGTGAAAAATAATAGAGGTGATATTGAAAATAAGAGAAAAGGTGAGAGATCCCTTATGAAAATTCAGCAGCCTAACGACGTCGCTTAATATTTCATAAAATGAAATGATGAGATGAAAAGGGTACCAAATAATTTTTAAATCAAAAGGACAGTAATAAGAAGACATATAATCGAACTCCAACATAATAGAATGGAAATTCAAAGAGATATCATAAAAGAAGTGTCGACTTAAAGAAGAGAATGAAGAATTCTCTTACCTTGTAGAATAACTCCTAGATCTTGAAGGATGGAACCTTGGGGGATTAAGGACACCTTGGGAGGACTCTTAGAGAGGTAAAACCACAAAATCATTGAGTATGAGGGTTTTGGAATGAAATAAAGCGAATGGATGAGTGGGTATTTATATAAAAAGAGAGGTAATGTTTTAATAATTTCAAAAGGACACCTCATTAGTGGTTTTTGCCAAACCATGGGCATGCCCATGGTATTTGACCATGTTTTAAGCCATGTGGGACACTTCATGTCATAAGATACTATACACAAGTCGAACAGACTTTTATTTTAATTATTATGTCATTATGATGTCATTAAACTACAGAATACCCAAAACTGTATTTTCACTATTCATGAAAAATTCAAGTATTTTAGAAATATCCCAAAAATTCACCCTACCATTTTTCTACATGTATAATTCAAAAGTGAAATACATTTTTCAAAAATAATTTTCTAAATATTATTAATTTAATTTTTAAATATGGTCAGAGTTAATTCGAAAAATAACAATCTTGAAGTGCAATTAGTTTTATGCGACATTGGAAAATTAATTAAGATCCCATTATCCTATTGCCTTAAGAAAATAAAAAAAATATATTATCTACTATTCATGAGGTCATATTACTATTCATATTACTATTCATAAGGGTATGATACTATTCACCAAAAATCAAGTTTGTTTTGTCAGACTCCAAATGACTTACTAAACACAACTCTAGATTACCATTTCATGAAATTAAAAACATAGAAAAAGATAAATTATAAAATTGCATTATATATTTATTTTCAAAACCTTGGGGTGTAACATTTTCCCCTCCTTACAAAAAATTTGTCCTCGAAATTCACATAATATTACATAAAATGATTTAGGTATGTCTTTAACATAAGCTCCTCCAGCTCCCATGTTGCTTCCTCCATCTTATGGTTCCTCCATAGAACCTTCACCAGACGAGTCGTCCGATTTCTCAATACTTGTTCTCTAGTATCAAGAATCTTGATATGTTTTTCACAGTAAGATAGATGGGGCTCAAGTTCCACTTCTTCATAAGTGAGTACATGTGTTGGGTCTGGTATGTACTTTCTTAACATTGACACGTGGAACACATTGTGAACCTTGGAGAGACTTGGATGCATTTCCAAACGGTAATCTACGGCTCCAATTCGGTCTAGAATTTAAAATGGTCTGATGTACTTGGGACTCAATTTACCTTTCTTACCAAATATTATAACTCCCTTCCATGGATATACCTTCAAGAAAACATGATCTCAAAACTGAAATTCCAAATCCTTCCTTCAGTTGTCAGTATAGATCTTCTGCCTACTTTAACTTATTTTGATATGTTTCTGGATGATCTTCACCATCTCCATTGTTTCTTCAAAAAGTTCTGGGCCCACGAGATTTCTTTCACC
The DNA here is from genome assembly GCA_963277665.1 of Viscum album. Taxonomy (NCBI): domain Eukaryota; kingdom Viridiplantae; phylum Streptophyta; class Magnoliopsida; order Santalales; family Viscaceae; genus Viscum; species Viscum album. The sequence goes on along the minus strand of OY728145.1, from coordinate 719,124,879 downwards.
AACATCATCCCAACAAGTTGGTGTATGACATCTCTTCCCATATAATGCTTCATAGGGTGCCATCTGAATACATGAATGGAAGCTATTGTTGTAGGAAAATTCCACGAGATGTATATAATGATCCCACATGCCTTGAAAATCAAGTGAACAAGACCTCAACATGTCTTCTAATGTTTGAGTAGTCCGTTCTGATTGTCCATCAGTTTGTGGGTGGTAGGAAGTGCTCAAACGAAGATTAGTATCTAGGTCCTTCTGAAGACTTTTCCAGAATCTTTATGTAAAACATGAATCATGATCAGAAACAATCAATAGGGGTACTCCATGAAGTCTCACAACATCATTAATATATATTCTTGCTAGATGTTCAAGTGGTATATCTTTTCTTATAGCAGGAAAATGTGCTGACATGGTAAGACAATAAACAATGACACATATTGCATCGTTCCTTCTAGGAGTCTTTGGTAGTCACATGACAAAGTCCATCGTGATATTATCCCATTTCTACTCAGGTATAGGAAGATGTTGCAATACTCCTCCCAGCTATTGACTTCCAGCTTTCACTTGATGAAAAACCATACATATTAACACAAAATCAGTAATCTCCCTCTTTGTTTTGTCCCACAAAAATTGTTCCCTTAAATCTATATACATCTTAGTGCTACCAGGGTATATAGAGAAATTGAAACTATGAGAATCATCCAACAATTCCCTTTTTAGATTAGGTATATCGGGAACACAAAGTCTCTTCCTAAATTTCAAAATTCCATCTTCATATACGAAGTTACTCAATCTCCTATAATTCACAGCTTTAATCTTCTTTTGAAACTCCCAATCAGCAACACGCGAATTTTTTATCCTTTCTAGTAAATATGGTTTGGCAACCATTTAAAAAAGCATCGAAGTTTCACCTTCCATGGTTATTCCCATATCCATATTTACTAGATCCATGAAAATAAGATCCCTTTCAACTATCATCTTGCACAAAATTCCATGATCCTTTCTGCTCAATGCATCTTCCACCTTATTTTCCTTCCCCGGGTGGTAGTGTATCATGCAATCATAATCCTTGAGGAGTTCAAGCCATCTCATTTGCCTCATGTTGAGTTATTTCTGTGAGAAAATATACTTAAAACTCTTGTGATCAGTATAAATATAACATTTTCCACCATAGAGATAATTTCTCCATATTTTCAAAGCAAGGATTACAATAGCTAACTGAAGATCATGAGCAGGATAGTTTTGCTCATCCATTTTTAGCTTCCGTGATGCATAAGAACTAACCCAATAATTTCGCATAAGGACACAACCAAGTCCTTTCTTGGAATCATCACTATAAATAACAAATCCTTCATTACCTGATGGTATAGTAAATAAAGGATAATTGATTAATATTTTGTTCAGTTATTCAAAACATTCTTCACAATATTTTTTCTAAACAAATTTAACCCCTTTATGTGTGAGCTTCGTTAGTGGGATAGCCAGTCAAGAAAAATTCACTACGAAACGCCGATAATAACCTGCTAATCCAATAAAACTACGTACCTTAGTTATGTTTGTTGGCATGAGACAATCATGGATTTCCTTTGTCTTTGCAGGATCAACTAGGATTCCATCCTTTTAAACAATATGGCCAAGAAAAGAAATCTCCTAAAGCAAGAATTCACACTTGCGAAACTTCCCATATAATTCATGTCTTCTAAGAGTCTTTAGGATAATGCGCAAGTGATTTTCATGATATTCTCATCTTTTAGATTATTCCAAGATATCATCAACAAATACCACTACAAAATCATGAAGATATTCCTTGAAAACTCTGTTCATTAGATCCATGAAGACAGAGGATTCATTAGTCAATCCAAAAGGCATTACTGTAAACTCGTAATGACCGTACCTAGTTCTAAATGTTGTTTTTAGAATGTCTTCATTCATCACACTCAACTGAGGATATCGAGATCGAATTAAAATCTTTGAAAAGTATTGAGCTCTATGAGGTTGGTCAAATAAATCATCAATGAGAGGCAGGGGATACTTGTTCTTTATTGTTAATGCATTGATCTCCCTATAGTCGATACATAATCTCATATATCCATCTTTCTTCTTAACAAAAAGGACAGGGGCTCCCCATGGATAAACAGTAGGGAGAATAAATCCCTTATTACTCAATTACTCTAGTTGTTTCTTTATCTCTACTAATTCCACAATGTCCATTCTATAAGGGGTCTTCGATATGGTCTATGAACCAGAAATTAAATCAATATAAAACTCAATTTCCCATTCTGGAGGATGTTCTAGAAAATCTTCTGGGAACACATCAACATATTCTCTCACAATAGGTACATCCCATATTTTAACATTTCTTTCCTCACCCACAGTTAATTCATTCTCTTCCTCCCCAATAATTTAATTTAGTTGAGCTACTGGGGGTGGATATAGATAAGAATCAGGTGATGATGATTATGCTCTAATGATAAAGAGTTCTTTATTATCATCATCAAAAATCATAACCTCATTCTTCTATCAATAAATTTTTTCATCATGGTTTAAAATCCAATCCATACCAAGGATTATATAAAATTCAATCATGTGTATAATGATGAGATTAGCAGATAAAGAACATTTATAATCCCTAATGGGAACTAATTCACAGAACTTTTTAGCAATGATACTTCCTTTAAGAGCTTTGACTGAAAACTCCCTTGTTAAATCAAATAGGAAATATCTAATTTTCTTAGAAAACTAAGAAGATATGAAACAGTGCAATGATCCCAAATCAAATATAGATTTTTATAAACTTGAGAAAACAATTAAAGTACCTTCCACCAAGTAATTGGGAACTTCAACCTCTGCAGTAGTGATTGCATAAGCTTTTCCCTGCTCCCTTTCCCTCTTCTGTTGCATATTTCCTTGACATTTTGGACAATCATTATCATAGTGTCCCATCTCTCGAAAACTATAGCATTGAATATCCCTGGATTCCTCTTCCCTTTTAAATCACCCACAAGATGGCCTTTCTGACCACATTTGTAACATACTCCTTTTCCTTTTAAGCATGCACTAGGGTGTTTCCTTCCACAATTGTCACTTGGTGGAAATTCGACTCTTCTATTCCTCCATGTTTCCTTATTTCCTTCCCTGGGTTTTTAGCAGCCCTCTTGTTTTCTTTCTTTCCCTTAATGTCAAAAGACATAGAGAATTCTTTATCTGTCTTGATGGAACACGAAACCATTTCCTCATATGATGAAAAACTTTGGGAGAATAGTGCCCGCCGGAGGAATGGCATTAGGCCATCAATGAATCGATCATTTTTGCTCCTTGGATTTCGTATATAGTCCACAACATGTCTTTCTAACCTTTAGAAGTTGGCTTCATACATGGCAACATTTTCATCCTCTTTCAACCTCAGGTTCATGAATTGTCTCTCCATGTCTACTCACTGCTCACAAGGAAAATATTTTTCCAAGAATATTTCTATAAAATCCCTCCATTCCATATCTTATATCTCTTACTCCTACTTTGTGTTTTGGATTAAGGACCACCACTGATCCGCATCTCCCAATAGACGATATACTACAATGACATCCTTCTCTCTTTCATTACATCCAAATGTGAGAAATATCTTCTCATGGGAACATACCCACTGCTCCCCTACAAATGGGTTTTTAGTCCCGTTAAATGATGGAGGCTGTTGTCGCATAAAGCGATCAAGCATGGATCCTCCACATGGTGGATATGGATGCTCTATACAAGTAAGTTTATTATTCATAACCTGAGTAAGTTGTCCCAGTATAGTTATGAGTTGCTCAGCAGTAGTCACAACACCAGTTCTAACATCAGTATCTTGTATCAGAGGAAAAACCCTATAGGGGACACGTGCATTCAAGTGATTTCCATTCCGTCCAATAGGTGCCATATCTAGATAATTTCATACACTATATTAGGTTATTAATGATAATGTATAATCTTAACATAACAAAATACTTAGAAAATATTGAGATCCTATGAATGGATAATCCCATATTCACAAGTATGTTTTCTTTGAGAAATATTTTACATTTCAATCCTTTATATTGGGTTGTGAAGAAAATGTGTATTATCCTAAGAATATCCCTCAGGAGTGTCATAACCAAGAGTTTAGCAAGGCCTATTTTCATGCACCAGTTCCTATTCGAGTCTAGCTCAAAGTGGTGTTTTTAGGTTTTACCCATAGTTACATCTGTTCCAGAGCCGCCTATAACTTCTCATATCCAGACATGGATGTATTTCTTGAAAGATCTGCATAATATATTACTTACCAAAATACTAGGACGTTATTGTATGTATATTCTCAAATAAAAACTTAGGGACTCATCCCTAAATCTTCATTTTCTAAATCTACTTTCTATGTATTCTACTAAACTTCTTCTCATACCAACCGTTAGGACCCGACCCCAGTTTCCTAGAGTCGGTGCCTTATTTGATTACGTTGGAATAAATACAAGGAATAAGAATCCCAAAAGACCGAGTAGTTTAGTTTTATTGGAAACAAAATACATAAATAAGTTTATCATTACAACATGAAGGGAAACAAAACACTATTTTATTCCAACAGCAACATCACGTCTCTTAGATTATGCCTGTAATTCATTCATAAATTAATTCATCATGTACATAGAAAATGAAACATAAGAAATGGGTGAGATCAAAGTCTCAGAAAGAGTAAGAAATACTGAGGAAGATTATATAAACATTAGACATGGTGAATAATTGAAAACACATGCCTTTAATAATGAACATAAACACATTATGGCAGAAATATGATCTCAAAAAACAATGCCATAATAAAACATAATCATGGGTATTTTAATAGTCAAATAACCACATGAACTTAAAATACTAGCATCATAATGATGGAAGTGCATATGCCAGACATTCTAAATCATTTTTTTCATGGCCTTGTCCAATAAATCTAGTGATTAAGGCCTCGACCAAAATACATATCACATTGGGAAAGGCCTCGGCCAATTCCAAATCTATTTGTATTATGAGACCTACCGATGCATCGAGGGGCTATAGCGGGCCTCACCCATCACATAATAATACCAATGCATTCGTCATATGAGTGGGGATAATCATAAACAACATATACATTCATATTCAAACTATCATATGAAATGTAACTATCTTTCCCCAATCATTAAACATAAAACACTAACCATTCCAAGTAATATGGTGAATTGTTTTAGGATAGATCATTCACAATAGAGTTAGTCATAAACCATTAAATAAAATATGGTAGATGACTTCATAAATTATTAAACCCAATAATACCATGGAATCGACAAGAGTGTTTAATTACATGAAAATACTATTATAAAATCATTAAGCAATTTTGGAGATAAATACTCTTTTATTTTGAAAAGAAGAGTTCTTTTGGAAAAATATTTTTATAAAACCAGAAGTGAAGTAAGATAGTATTTTCATATTAAAATGAGTGATTTTATAAAGATAATGGTTTCCAAAAACAGATTATAGAGTGCCCTTCAAAATATGTATGAATTTGAGAAATTCCCTTCAATAGGGCTTGTATTTTGGAAACAATTTTGAAAGTTCCTTTTAAAACATATATATATCCATAAAATAAGGAAGGATTATGGTTTTTAAACATATATATTATATTGAAACAGAATATATGAGGAGTATATAACAATACATAATAATTACATCGAGGTAATTAGAGAATGAAAGTATCCCGGATGAAAATGGAAGTTCGGGTGGAAAAACTCTTACCTTAACTCCAAACGTGTTTCTATCATGTAATTAAGCTCTGGGAATATGAAATTATACTTGTTAATAACTTATTTTAGAACCTATTAGACATTTATTTTTTTTACCATAATTCTTGTTAATTAATTTATGTATTTATTGATAAGTTATTGTATTGAATTTTGTTATTCTAGAGTGTTCGTTTCCTTTATTTTCGTATTCGGTTCACTTGTTTTTAATTAATGAAGTTCATGTGGAATGGATATAAATACCCAGGATTGGAATTTTATATTATTTATGAACATAAATAATTAGTAATGGTAATTTCTATCATTTGGTTATATGGAATGAGGATGAATCATTAGATGAGAACCACTTCAATTATTTGGTGGTATTTGAATTATTATGTACTAGTTTTGTCATATAACATAATTATATGTACATATTCTTGTTCTTGAATATTGATTAGATTATAATACATATATTTATTCTTGTTCAACAATAAATATGGTTTCATGACCAGTAATGAAGAAGAAATTGAAGAATGAAACTTCGTCATCCACGAAGGCTATAAATTGGAACCTCATGGACGTTGATTTCCTTTATAAAAATAAAAGGGATTGAGTAAGAATATTTATGAAAGTTTTCCATTCACATGATATAATTACAGTATATATATGATACTGGAGTTATCATGATCAATTGGGTAGTGGAGGTGAGGAGAGAAAAGGAATCGATATTATCTTGAAAATAAGAGAAAAGGTGAGAGATCCCTTATGAAAATTCGGCAGCCTAATGGCGTCGCTTAAAATTTCATAAAATTAAATGATGAGATAAAAAGGGTACATCATCATATTGAAATAAAAATTATAGTATGAATAATATATAAAATCAAACTCCAAAATAATCGAATGGAAATTCAGTGAGATAACATAAAAGAAGTGTCGACATAAAGAAGAGAATGAATGATTCTCTTACCTTGTAGAATAACTCATAGATCTTTAAGGTTGGAAGCTTGGGGGATTAAGGACAACTTGGGAGGACTATTAATGAGGTAAAACCACCAGATCATCGAGGATGATGGATTTGGAATGAAATAAAACGAATGGATGAGGGGGTATTTATAGAAAAAGAGAGGTAATTATTTAATAATTTCAAAGGGACACCTCATTAGTGGTTTTTTCCAAACCATGGGCTTGGCCTGGGTATTTTACCATGTTATAAGACACTTGGGAAACCTCATGTCATAAGTTACAATACTTAAGTTGACCAGCCTTTTATTTTAATTATTATGTCATTATGAAGTCATTAAACTACTGAATACCCAAAACTGTATTTTTTACTATTCACGAAAAATTCAAGTATTTTAGAAAAAACCCAAAAATTCAACCCTACCATTTTTTGACCTGTAGAATTAAAAAGTGAAATCCCTTTTTCAAAAATAATTTTCTAAATAATATTAATTTAATTTTTAAATAAGGTCACAGTTAATTCGAAAAATAACAATCTTGAATTGCAATTAGTTTTATGTGACATTGGAAAATTAATTAAGATCCAATTATCCTATTTCCTTAAGAAAATAAAATAATAATATTATTTAATATTAATGAATCCATATTAATATTAATATTACTATTCATAATTGTATGTTACTATTCATAAGGGTATTTTACTATTCACCAAAAATCATGTTTGTTCTATCAGACTCTAATTGACTTACTGAACACAACTCTAGATGACCATTCCTTGAAATTAAAAACATCGAAAAAGATAGATTATCAAATTTCATTCTATATTTATTTACAAAACCTTGGGGTGTTACAAGGCATGGTATTCACAACACAATTGTTTATGCATGGAAAATCGAGGTGAAATTTCTACACCATAACAACATGAATTTGAAATTCATAAAATAGTTTGACGAGAGAGTAATGGGTCACCCATAATTTGGAAGTTTTTTTTACAGTAATGGGTATATATAATAACATATACCATAAGATGTAAATGAAGATACAAATACATAACGTAAAGAATATACATGAATAAAGAGGACAATATAGAATATCCCTCACGAAATTTATGTATTGTAGCGAGTGTATATAATGGATCATTAGAGAGATTTAAGGATATATAGAGGGGTATTTAATAATCTATACATCATTTTAATGTATATTTGATATTGAATAAATTATGATAACAAGGGACAATGGAATCTAATAATCATAAAATAAAAGAAGTTTTTCAATGGAAAGGATAAGAGATATATCCCTTACGAGAGTGTTTGACTCCAAAATATTGGTAGGGTATTATTGAGAGCTCTGGGGACCTTGAGAGGACTCCAGATACTGGAAGGAAAATTACTGATGTGATCCAAGGATTTATTGTGAAAGTAAATTGGATATTATTTAGGTTTATATAGAAATAGAGGGGTATTTCCTTATTATTTAGGTTTTGGACTCTACATAATAAAATAACAAAAACCACAAACCATTACATGATGTTTTCCCATGTTTTCGGACAAATGGTAGTGGTTCTGATTATTTTATAATGCTAAGGGTAGAAAATAATAAAATACTTTCCTTGATTAGGTGGAGATGCATCACTCCCTTCAAACAACTATTACTAAGACTTTAAAATATATAATTTGTTATAGAGAAATCATAATGTTTTTCAAAAATTAATTAAATAAATTTTATATAAAATTATTTTAAATGTAAGAAATATTTTTGGTCATAAACAACTTTAGTATTTTTAATTACATCACTTTTGGTTCATTATGATGTCATAATACATAAATTATAATTATATGTTATTTATTTTTTACCTGAAAATTCCACTATCCTACAAAACATTGAAAAATATTATATTGAATAATTTCAAAATAATTATTAAAAAAAATAATTTATTTAAATTTCATTCAAATATTTGAGTTTTCATTTTTAAAATAAAATAGGAATTTATTAATAAATTCTAGGTTTTTTGAAAATAACAACTTTTGAACTGTAAAAAAAAACATTTGACTCAATAAAAATTATATGATGATTTATATTTATTAAAATTTATTTAATAATAATATTTTTTTAAAATTTTATTTTTTTTAAAAATCTAATAATTCATCAAAATCAATTCCTTAATTGAATTGGAAGATTAATCAAAAATATTGTATTTGTTTTATTAAATCAATATAATAAAATAATTATTGAATATCTATAAGATAATATACATTTATTCACTACTCTACCAAAAATAATTCAGACAATCTTTTTAAAAGAGTCTTGATACATTTCCCCTCAATACACCAGTAAATACCCTTTGGGTAAGGTGTCTAATGGTGGGACTTTCTTATGGTGGTTCAGTGAACATAGTTAGGGTTGTGATCTCGATGATATTGAAATTCTCTCATAAATTGGTATTCTCAGGCTTAAGTTATTAGATCTAATATTTTGTTCAAGGGAAAATACCAGAGATGCTATATCCCTTATAAGTTATGATAAATGGGCTTCATAGGTTATTATCCTACTGGTTGAGGTTATCACTTCCTTTATCTATATCAACTGTATTTGTTGAAACCGTATATTTATTCTTATCATGAGATCAATGTACAATCAAAGTATTACCAATGGTTAAGGTACTTAACTATATCATAAATAAAATTATATATTATAAAACAATATAAGTGCATGTATTTTCTATAACCATATTACAAATAATATATTTAATTAAATAAAAATTGAATTTTATAAATAATAGTTCGAGTCATTACAATATCACCACTTAAGAAATTTCAACCTAAAAATTTTCAATTATGACACTAAAATAGACCAGCATAACTCTACTTTATCACTTCATCCATTTCCCACAACTCTTATTCAAGCCACTAGTTTCTTCACAACACTTTGATATAGTTCATTATCTTATTTTGTAGAACATTTTCTCTAAAATCTACAATCTTTACAGGATACTTCTAATAGGAATGGTTATTCTCAGATAGTACCACAACTGGATTGAGTAAATTTGAGTTTTATTGTATGTACATTCTCAGTAATAACACATGAAATATATCTTTCACATGATATGTGTTTTGTGGAAGGGCATGTTAGAAGGCCACTGTTCCGATGCGATCAACGATCTCAAAAGGGCCGATGTATTATGGACTATGAATTCCTTTCCTATAAAATGTCACCACTTTATTCAATGGATATATGTAGAGGAATACCATGTCTCTAACATCAAACTCTATGTCTCATTGGTTATTTTCAGCATAGATATGTTTTCAACATTGATCATTCTTTGTGTGATGCTGAATAGTCTTATCCTTTTCCACCATTTCATAGAACATTTTAGGACTAAAAGTTTTCATTCCCCAACATCATGACAACATGAAAAGTTTATCCACCTCTTTCCCTAAAGTTCTTCAAACGTATCCATTTGAAATCTCGAGTGGAAACTATTGTTGTAAGAGAACCCGACTAGAGGAAGATGTTGGTCCCATACCTTATTGATGTCAATTGACCATGCTCCCAACATGTCCTCCAGTGTATGTAGAGTCCTCTCAAATTTTTCATTAGTATAAGGGTAAAATTCCATGCTGATGTTCAAACATATATTCAGATCATTTTGGATACCATTTCAAGATCTTAAAGGTGAATCACTGATTTTGGTCAGATATAATCAGTTTGTGGAAATAAATGAATCATTATCACTTATTTGATGTATATATTTTCAAATTTCTCCGGTGTTAAATAATCTTGAATCATAATAAAGTGCATAGTATTTTTTGGATGATCCTATAGAACTCATATATAATTTTCCCCTGAAAATATCCTTAGAAGACTGGTGACAATGTCAATTGTGATTTGTTCCCATTTACATGCAGGTATGGGTAATGGTTACATCATCCCCTTATATTTTTGAATATCTTCTATAAATTTCTGACATACATAACATCAATTTGTATATTTCATGATCTCCATATTCATATTTTTCTACCAATAGTGTTCTCTGATATCCTAATACATATTTTTTTCCTGATAGGAAGAAAAAAGTTGTGTTATGTTCATTATCCAATAGAACTTTCTTTAACTCTGGTTTTGATGGTAAAACAATTACTCACACAAGTCTAAAATTTCATTCTTCATTGACACCAAACTATGAGGATTTACCTTTTATAATTGATTCTATTATCTTCTAAATTATCATATCATCTATTTAGCATCATTTATCCACTACATAAGAGATGGCAGAGCAAATTTTTTTGAAAAGACTGATGATGTTCCTTCATTTATGATTCCCATTCCTATCCATTATATATATAATATTAGCATTTCTATTAAAATTATCATCAATGATTTAATTATTGGTCCTTTCTATATATAGCCCATGAAACATTATTTTATTTACTAGGATGGTTGTGGATTTTGAAGTCATAGAACTGGATCAACTATAACCATCTTTGTTTGCGCATATTCATCTCTATTTATGTGAATATATAATTGAGGATTATATGATCTGTATGTATTTCAAAATTCTCCCCAAATAGATAATGGTTTCATATTTTCAATGTAATGATCAACTTATATAACTATATATCATTCATTGGGTAGTTGTTTTCACGAACCTTCAACTACCATGAAGCATAGTTATTAATTTTCAATTATATATTAACGCACAAACGAATCCATTCTATAAAGAATCACTAACTATTATGTAATGTTATTCCCTTCTGGGTAGTGTGACCACATATTTAGTGATAATCCTCCAATCCAAATCATTTACACTCTACTCACGTTCCTTATTCAATGGAAACATGACTTCTTCCGAGTTATCTCGATTAGAGGGGTTGAGAACACTGAACATTTTATCACAAATCAATGATAATACCTTAATAATCCAAGGAATCTATGTATATCTATCAATGATGTTTTCCTTGACCATCCTTCAGTTGTATATCTATTTTAAGTGTCTATATATATCCCACTACTTTTTCTTATATTTCCCAAGAATGATATTTCCATAAAACAGAAGTCACATTTTTAATACTCTGAATAAAGTATCTCATTTCACAATGTCTTTTTCACAGTTATTAGAAGCTCATCATGCTCCCCCTTTTTGATGGAGCACAGTATAATATCATCAATAAATAATACCAAAAATTTGTGAAGATAATATATAATGAATCTATTCTTTAATTCCATGAATATTGATGCAGAATTAGTGAGTCTGAATAGAATTACTATGTTCTCATATTTCCCATACCTATATGGAAATCAATGTTGGGGATATCATCCTTCATCACAAAAACATGGTAATATACATACTGCAGATCCACCATGGAGACTAATTGAGATCCACATAGATAACTATGAAATCCCTCAATATTTGGTAGAAGACACTTTTTCTATGTTGTGGACTTATTTAGATCACTCTAATAAATGTAATGTATCATTGACCCATACTATTTAAAGATTAAGAGAAATAGTTCACCCCATGGTAAATCACTTGGATATTTGTACCTTTTATCCATATTCACTTGTTATTGTTTCTTTTGCTCCTAATAATCCACACCAACCATTATATATGGAGTACTGGATATTGGTAATCCCCTTGGTATATTATTGATTGAAAATTCAACCTATCAGGTAGGTGTAAGACTAAGAAATTCCTAAGGAAACACATTTATATATTTCCTCCCAATAGGTATGTATTTAAGGATGATTCATTCCTAAGACTCAATAATTTTATTTGGATACATTGTCTCATTAATAAATAATATAAATTTTTTGGAAGTTGGTTATAATGAATATTTATCCTCCATTATGAACTTGTATATAATTCAAGGATTATTCATAATAAATAAAGTGATTTTTTCTTAGGGAAATTTATTTTGGCTCGATATATGGAAATCCAATCAATACCCACAATTTCATCAATTCCACTAAATATAGTATGACATGGTTTACTTTGAATTTTGGCCTAGAAAATTTTATAGGGGATGATCTATATACTCGTGATGAATTAATTTTTCCATTTCTAATTTTCCCCAATATCTCTACTTCCTTGAATTTTGGAATTATTTTAATACTTCTACAAAACATTCATGATATGAAGGAATTCATAAAAATAGAATATGAAATTGCATTCACTATTATTGAATGAATAACTAGGTAACTTTTCCCCACTTCTTTTTCAGGATCCACCTTAGATTTTATAACGAAAAAAGGTCACCCTTGTTAACTTTTAGGTTGTTGGTTGTCCCCCAAAACCAATGGATTAGTTCATTAGTTTACAAAGTGGCCTAGTTCCTTGATGTTGTAGCATTGAATAATGCACCAAGGGTTGAATGGAGTATTCCATTCATCCTTTGTATTACCATATTTATACTGTTGGAAATCTCTAGCTAGGTTTCCTTTTTTCCACACCTAAATACTCTCCTTATTCGCCATACATAATTTTCAATGTGCTTATTTATGAAACTCTGAAAAGTGTGATATTTAAGTTTAATTGTATTGTTATATTTATCCATTGGAACACGAAAATAGTTATCAACTTTACACTTAATATCCCCATGGTACCCTTGATATTTATGATCTCCATCTTGAAATTGAGTTAAAATAAAATAAGTTTCCTATAGCAATCAGTGCCATAGATTACCTAGTCTCTTTTTTTGACTAAGTTTTATCCCACCTAATAAAAAATCCACCATACATTCTAGGGAAAGGAAAAAAATTTAAGGCATATTGTCCATGTATTATGAATTTTATCTCATATATCTATATATATTAATTGTTTTTCTCATAAGGGAAAGGAAATCCCATTGAAAGGAAATATTAATTGAAAAAAAATCTGAAATTTATTCCCCCCAATCACCAAAATATCTCCCTAACAATTTGTATTCATGGTCAATGTACTCCAATTATCATATTATCCCTCTATATTATAAAACACTAGTAGAACATTGTATTTATGAATGCATTAAATGGTCAAAAGGATCATCTCAATAAAGTTGATTCATAGTTCCGTGATTATGGCATCATATGATCCATTTTATTTCAGAGGCCATTTCTACAAAATGGACTCAATCGTAGATTTTTCTCTCTTAGGGTGAATTGGGAGCTCCTCCTAATCCATGTTTCTATTCAGAACATATTTCAGTTGAGAGAGTATCATCTTGATGTTAACGATTCCTGGACCCATTGGGTTGGGATTCTCATTGGGGAAGTCACCACATTTCCCTCACATTTCATGTTTACATGATACCTCTTTTTCTCGATCCACTGGATTGAATAAAATAAAAATTAAGGATGATTATATAAAACTAATAAACTCATAAATTGGAATCCAATGACATTAATGGGATAACTTATAACTTATATTAATTTCTTAACCTATGAATTTGCAGTATTTAATCTATTTTATCCATGATTTTTTTAGCAGAATATATTTAATGGTAAATTTTTTAATCTATTTAATAATGGTTTGTAATGAGAATATATATATATATATATCCCTAAGAGTGTTATACTAGATTTATAGTATGTATTTTTGTATTGTACCATGATACACTGATTCAAGCCCAACACACCTTATTGGAGTCGCTACACCTAAGTATATTTTTTACAAATCCTTGTCTACTTCAAGTATCAAGACAATGATTTAATTTTTTGATAAACCACATAATCTATAATTTTCAAAATTTTGGGATGTTTTATTATACTTATTCTTATACTAAATGATCTATCTATATTTTTATAATCCTAATTATAAAAATAGCTAAACATTTCACTAATACCAACTATAACAAACCTTCTCCTTATTAAACATTAATTCATGATTTATTACATTAGATTACACTAAATAAAACACTTAATATCAATAAGTCTAGTTTATTTGGGGATTAAGTATATTATATAACAATTTAAAACATAAAAAACAATATCTTTATTGAAAACATTATTAAAATGATCGCACTTAAAACTGCACAGGATAACTTGGGGACAAACATAAGAAAGTGGTGAGCTATAAATACTAGTAAGGGAATAAATATGGAATAAAGTAATACAGGTACAAGAATAGGTATATCAATGGGGAATAAAAATTTATTAATCATGAACATTAACAATGATAAATGATATAACATGATATTCATATAATTGGAAATGTGGAAATAATTTAAAACACCATATCATTAACATTGGTCAATGAGAAACCGCTAAGAAATCAATGTTTAAAAAATTCAATAATGGAATAAATTTCCCTCCATATACCAAAATCATGTGTCATTTGAGTAAACATTACCCAATTCATTGGAGTGCTACATAATTTTTGGGTGCACCTGTCACTTTCATTCTATTATCATGCTTTAGTGTGCCACATTAATTATACAACATGGATTCATTCATCATAAAATTTTGTTCCATGATCAAAGATTCTAGAATAAATACATGTAAAACAAAATTAAATTATTTTTAATTTAATAAATATTAATACCTTTGATAGAAAATTATTATGGTATTCAGTACATAATTTTTTTCACATGGAAGCTCAAGGTGACATTTCGGCAGCATAACGACATAACATAAGAATTCATATAATTGGGTCACGAGAGTTAAAGATCTATCTCATAATTTGAACACAAGTTTTAAAATAAATGGGAAATGGAATATAATATCCCTTCAAAAGGAAACGAAGATAAAATTTATATGGTAAAGAAGATTATTCCATAAATAGGTGAAAGGAAAAGACCCCATACAAAATTTCTTCATAGTAGCAGTTTTATATAATGTTCATTGGAAGGGACAAAATAATAGATAAATGGGTATCTAATAATTTATATATAAATTTAATGAAACGAGGATATGGAAGAAAGAATCCTTGAATAAGTAATTGGAATCTCAAAAGAATAACATAAATGAAGTTCTTGAATGGAAATGAGGGGAGAGATATACCTTACTTTAGTGTGTGAATCAAAATTCTATGGTGGGGATTCTTGAGAGAATGGGAAATCATTTGTAGGACACTAGAGATTGGATGTAAGAGTACATAAGTTCTCAATGGAGTTTGAGAGAAGGGGAATTGTATATCTGGTTAGATTATATAAGAAAAAAGGGGATTGCATTATAATTTAGGTTTTGGACTCTGAAGAATAAACAAAGAAAACCCACAAACCGTATGATGGTTTTTTACCATGGTTTCCTTCAAATGGTAGTGGATATCATTACTTTATGGTTGAGTGAGAAACATAATAAAATAATTCCCTTTCTTAGGTGGATGTGACTCACTCTCTTAAAGAAATTATTTTCAAACACTAAAACATATTAATGATTTTTGGGCATTTATAATGTCTTTATACAATAAATAACATAAATTTAGACTCACAATATTTTTATGGAAAACCATATTTTTTTTCATGGTTTTCTTTAATATTATTTTTTACATCACTTTTAGGTAATTTGGATGTAATAATACGCAATGTATATTTATATGGTCTATAAATTTTACCCAAAAATTCTACATTCTTTGAAATTTTTGAAAAATTCACCATTGAATAATTATGTTGTTATGATTCCAAAAATTATATTCAATTTATTTGAATTTTATAAAATATTTTAGATTTATGTTTTAATATAAAATTGTTTTTTATTAAAAAATGGTGGGTTTTTTTATTAATAATATCTTTCAAACCGTAATAAATATTATATTTGACGTCATAATAATTATAAGATCATTTATATTTAATAAAAATTATAAAATATCAATATTTTTCAAGATATTATTTTCTTAAAAAATCTATTAATTTATGAAAATAAATTCCTTAATATAATTTTAATATTAAAAAAATACTATTTCTATTTTATTAAATAAAAACTTTATAAAATAAAAATAATATGATGAAAATATATTCATTATTATATAAAAAAAATATATATAATACTCATATTTTAAGGGTCTTGTTATATATATCTTAAATATACCATCAAAATCTATAAGGGCTTGTTGTGCGATGGTGTGACTTTTTCAGGTGGTTCGACAAATATGGTTTGGGTGGTGATCTTGATGAGATTGAAATACTCCCATAAATGGTTTCTCTCATGCTTAAGTTATGGGATCTCATCTCAGGCTTAGTCAAATTAATAAATCCAATCGATATAATATCCCTTGTATTCTTTAATAAATGGGGTTCATTGGGTATGGTCCTACTATTTGAGTCCATCAATTCCATTTTATGTTTCAACTAGATTTGTTAAAACCATATATTTAAATTTATCATGGGATAACTATTCAAAAACTACATTATCATTGGTAATGATTTTTAAGACTCTTTTAAATAAAATTGGATATTAGAAAATAAAATAAAATTATGTGTTTTCTATATCCATATTAAATAACAAAATATTTAATTAAATCAATATTAGGATTTTATTAATAATAATTTGTGTCATTATAGTGTCAAATAATATTTTATTGGGAGTGAACCTTGACCATAGAAATGATTTAGTAGAGAGTGAAACCAATAAAATATTATAATGTTGGTTTTGATCCATGACTAATGAAATTATTTATATTTCTAATATTTATTATACATAATTACATATAATTCTATTGATATATTCTCGTGAATAATGATTGACTAGTGATATATATAATTTATAATAAATTATGTATTATGACTGGTAAATTGTTTTCTGATGATTCATGATTAGGATATTTCAATTATTGGGCTTACTTTTCTTCTATTGATCTCACTTTTTATTATACTTATGATTTTATTATTATTACATAAGATATTTGATTTATATATATTATATTTAAACCTATTGAGAATCTCAACTCACCCTTACTTATATTTATCTTCCTCCGGATATGAAGAAAGTGTTTCTGTATGTTATTTATAAGAAGAGTGAAATTATTGTGAAAGATAATATGAAATGATTTAGATCATTTTTGAAACATTTAATTATATATCTATTGAAAAAAATACACTATATCATTACCATTCTGGTATGTATCCTATTGATATGTATTGAATAGTTCTCCAATAAGATGTAGTTTTTATATATTTAATTTTATGGTCTCTATAAATTAAAAAGAGAGATGTTTGGTAATATTTAGAAACTAGGATTAGTATAATTTTGTGGCAACCCTTGGGATAAAACTCTTTATAACATAACACCCAAATATATGATATAACAAGGAGTATGGTTTTCTTAATAAAATATATTCCTATTAGTATACTATAATTTCACATGGTTTTTATCATATTTACAAGGTTATAATAACCTCTAAAAGAGTTTTTTGAGCATATCTCGTCATTTATTCTGGTTATTATATAATGGGATGTTAATATGCACATAGTTTAACACTCTTAAGGGATATTTTTAGGTTATTTTACGTGTTTTGTATGATCCATTGTAAATTATTTGAGTAGATAATGACGATGGATAATTTAAATTTTCAATCTCATTATATGACTAAAAAATTGAACTTAGGTGACTTTATAAATGAAGCAAGTAATATAAAAAAGGAGTATCATAAATATAATTTAGTAAATAAGGTCAAACATCAAAAATGATAATGTTGGAAAAAATACCTGAGGAAGTGTTTTAAAGGATCATTATGTTATTTTATGCGTTAGAAAATATTAACATAATGAAATTAATATTTAGGTAAAATTTTTGAATTCAATTTAATTAAAAATTTTACATCCCATGGTATTATTTGTAGTTATAGTAATTCTTTGTGGGGATGTTGGGAATTATCTTATCTTATTCCATGATCCAAGGTCCAACTCTAGACCAAGGAAAGGCATACACTATTCAAAACATGAAAGGGTAACAATTAATGTTTTTACAAATTGGTATTTAATGATTATATCATAGAAGTGTTTTATTAATGTTATTCAGGTTATGAAAATCATCAAGAATATATGTATTTTTTATAAAATAGTTTTTATTTGTACAATTCCAAGAATAAATTGAATGGAACTAATAATATTAAAAATTGATTTAGTTGTAAGATATTTTTTTAAAAATATTTGATTTCTGAATAGGAAACATATAATATATTTGTATGTTTGAGATGATCATTATATTTTACACTAACATATAGATTTTGATAATGTAAATTTCATTGTATTCTTTATTTTTAAATTGAATAGTTAATTGATTAAAAATTGATTTTTCTTATCTTTTATGAAGGTTTAATTTTTATATTTAATGAATATATTCAATAGTTTACAAATTTTATTGAGGAATTAGGATAGAGTAAATTCTTTTTGAAGAATAGATGTCTTCACTGTAGTTTTATTGTGATTTTGGTAATTAATAATTTCTGTGAATATGTGATCAAGTTATTGAAATTATTGATGTGACATTTAAGAATATATTATGTTTCATGGTGATAAATATTAAATTTAATATTTAAAAAATAGTATGAAATCTTTTTTAATTATTTAATTTTAATTTAAATAAAATTAATTTAGATTATTTTTGTTGTTAAAAATTAATGGAATGTTTTAACATCTACATTCGGTGTTATTGTTGAGGTTTAAGAGATTAATGTATTATTTCTTCATACAAATATTTTCCCATGTTTGATGACTCTTTATAATTTTTCTTGTTAAATAGCGATAGAAAATACCAAAGAATTTTCATTATTTTATTGATTTCACTATACATTGAATTGAAATTTTTGTGCTTCATGCATGGATAATTCGTATTTTTCATTCATCATTGAAATATAGATGGAATTTATGGAATTAAATTAAAACACACAACCGAATGAATAATGCACATTTATGTATCTCATGAAATATAGAAAGTATATTAGTCTAAATTATATGGAAAATTAATTATACATATCTAGGGAAAATGTTTTTAAAAATGAAAATGTATTATGTTCTAATTTTATTTCAAATTAATTGATGTGTTTTTTTCATTAATTTTTTTGGGGTTTATGGACATTAAATTTATCATAACTATATTCTCTATCACTCACTATTATTATTTGTACACTATCCTTATCCTCTATCTCCATATTTTCACTTCCTAAAAATTTTATTATTATATGTGTACCAAATTATGTGTCGTTTAGGAAACATTTATGTTTCACCCTTTAATTTTTTAATTTATGATTTATCTTTAATTTTCCCAAAGTGAGTAGAGGAATTGGAAAACACCACAACTGTGAATTTACCTTGATTTATTATATATTACAATTTTATTCAATAATAATAAATATTGTGGGATACATAAAAACAATCCAAAAAATGAACGGTATTGAACTATGTAAGAGGAAACCTGACCCCTGGCCATACTAGATTGGGATCTATGTCAGAATATGTATGGTGTGTAATCAAAATATCAAAATAGATGTTAGGATTAACCATGTTCAAAATATAGATAATGAATTGGTCATTCAGGGTCCTCATAGCATCAAGTGTATATGAAAATTGACATTACCTAGTCCTGAATTATAAAATGATACTTGAAATTACACTAAGCATTGAGCACTCTACTCGGAATATCACTGAGCATTGATCAAATTACAAATCGACATTATAGAAGACATCGAGATATCTACTCATCTATTCATTGGGAATTGAATTAATGTAACCCTATAAACATCAGAAATGAGGTATATTAATCGGTAGTTCAATTGTCCTGTAATAACATTCTACATGGCATAAAAACAGATATTGATTACTTTATTTGGTAGTTTACTGGTCATAAATTAACATGTTACATGGAATCTGTTCTTCTAGTGCATTGTCAAAAAAGAAATTCCCTGGAATCATGATCTCTCCACCATTTGATCAGGTCCGTCATGGAAATCGTTACTTGTCTTTCACACACTCTCTCTACATGATAAAACTTTATTTATGGTCCACATATTTTGAGTTCCAAAAAGATTCATATAAAATATGGGTAATATAATACAAGGCACATCACACATGGAAAGAATACTATAACCTATCATCCTGAGTAATAGTTGAAATAAAAAACACATGCAATCATCATCAAACTTGGAATAACAAGATACACAAGTATAGTAAAAAAATAATATCATAAATGGACTCATGACAACACATACACCAAATTGTTGTGAATATCAATCATGGTCTTGATGTTATGATAATACAAGTATCATATCAAGGAAAGAGTGTACAATTTAAAATAGAATTACAAACATCATGAACTATAGTATCTTGACATGTGATCAAAATTAAACATGATTTGTCATTCTATTTATGAATACTCATAGAATCAATAAACACACGTAGTCTCATGGTTCTAGGAATCTTGTAGAACAACAATATACCTCAATGTGTCCATGTAGTCCAATGCACTCATATGTGATCAATCCACATCCATCAATGGCCAAACAACATTCCAGCACACAAGGTCTAATATGGCCCTTAAAACCTTGATAGTTTATTAGGAATCATTCATTTAATTAATTAACAATAATGACTCATTAATTAATTAATCATTTTAATTATTCTAGACACAACACGAAAAAATATCCATTCTATAAATGTGAAAAACCACATAACTTGTTTATAAAAATGTGTATAAAAACAAAGGGTTGAGAAAATGATAATACATAAAAAAATCCGCATGTGATCATAGTTAATCACAGTTTTCAATTATGTATATAAATAAATTATAACATGGAAACATTTGAAAAAATGTGTCCAAAATGTTAAGGAACTTCTTACATCAATGTTTTCAACTATAAAAACAATGTTCATCGATGGTGTTCCATAATCCAAACCATATTTGTACACTAAACAGATTACAATCCCATGTTGATGACTCTATGAACCAAAATCATCAGTTTTATTTCTAGAAGAAAAAAAATAATGCATGTGATGAAACCTTCTCTCTCGTATATAATTTTCAAATCAACATTTCAGGCTAACACATACCTTTGGAATTCCCCCTAATGAATATTTATAATTAAATATATGTATTCTAATAGTTTATTAGAAATAATTTTTTCTAGTTATCTATTAATAATTATAATTAATAGATTGAAATCTGAAATCAATACCTCACAACCTTCAAATAATATTTGGATAAAATATTCTATGAATTGAGATGCATTTAACAATAGAAGTCATGTGTCATTCGAACTATTATCATAGAAGATATCATATTTGTGTATTTATAATAAATAAAAAATTAAATTAAATTAAATAATAGAGATAGGGGGAGAGGGGATGAGAGAGGGGAGAGGGAGGACAAGTGGTATGATATGGGATGGTATTTTCCTCCTATGCGCTGAGTAGTGCACCCCAAACCTGTTTAATATCAATAATATCTAATTATATTTAGTGCTATTTTATAACCCTTATTATTTCCATTTTTTGAATCAATGTTTCACCCCATATATATATATATATATATATATATCTTCTTTAATGAAAATAAATCCACCCTTTAACCAAATTAAAGTAGTAATTATTTGTATTTAATTGGTCATATATATATATGTATGTTATATAAATACCATTATATATATATATACACATACACACACACACACAAACAAATATATTTACACATGTACATATATATACATTTTACCCATATATACACATGATATATATAGATATTTGTATAAACAAACATACCCCCACACATGTGTATAAATATCTATATAAAACATTAATCGAGATATATATATCTGTGTGTGTGTTATATATAAAAACATATGTATATACATAAATATTTTCATAGATCTTTATATATATATATTATCATATATATATATATATACTAATATTCCATTCAAAAATATTAATTTTCCCAATTTTATAATAATAATAATAATAATAATAAAGAAAATTATAACAATTATTGAATATATCATATCATTTAAACCTATAAAATTTAAAATAAAACATCCATTGAAACCTGAATAGATGATATTTTAATATTTAGGACATATTTTCATTTATTAAGTGTAATAGAATAATATCATCATTATTATATATCCACCAAAAAAATTAGTGTTCACCCATGGTGAAAAGTTTCGCATTGATTTAGAAAATTTAAATATAAAGTATATACCAATTTTTTTATCACAAATAATAATAATAATAATAATAACAATATTATTATTATTATCTTTTTTGTGATGTATGTAAACACCTTATGAACACAAAGATTATATCATGCCTTGTGTAAAACATGTATTCTTAACATAATAGTGTCCTCATATTTCTCACGGTATTGAATGTATAGGATGTAATGAATTATTTTTGGAAAACATATAACAAAAATATTTGTAAAATTATCCTAAAATACAATTTGACCAAATTTATGATGCCAAGAAATGTTATGTCGCACCATGGGTAAACCATGCATATCAGACCTGATAGTTTTCTTACATTTCCCGTATGAGATACCATTCAAAAGAAATTTCATTATATTTCGAAAAATAGTATGTATAAAAAATTAAATATATTTAACATTTTTATTAAAGTAATATCATGGCTCTATAAGCCCCTGAATTCTATGCAAACATAGATACTACATCCTAGAATAGTCCATATAATTTTTGAAAGTGTTAAAAGATATTTTATCATCACATTAAATCTATTAATATTTTTTAAGTTATTTTTATATAAAATTTATATTTTTCACATAAAAATATCATAAATAAATTTCAATATGGGTTTTATTATCCATGAAAATTTAAAGATGTTAAAATTCCCATCATCTATTAACTTCTCATTCCAAAGAAGTATGTCTATTGGTCTTGTTCAAACAAATAAAAAAAATACTATCGAACAAGAGAATGTTACATTTATTTCTACATAACATGATGAAAATTAGGAAAATAAATAGATCATATCCATTTTATGAGATCTCCCATAGTTATCCTAGGAGTCTTCCTGTAAACCATGGAATACCCCTCCTTACACTATCTCGGGTCTATGTCCCTATAAGTTTTGTCATATACATTATATTTATACTAACAAAACAACATTCTTTGTTCAAATAAATAAATCCAATAATGATTTATCAAACAAAATATCCATATGTGTCTCACACATGAAACTATCCCAAAAAATATTATAAAATAAGGAGTTTAATTAAGGCTACTACGCAACATAACAACAGTTATATATGTGTCATGTGAACAAACATTCATATTTAAGATGTTGTAACATGTATTAAATCCAATAAATTTCATATAAACATGATGTGCATCACCTAAGGTGATTTCAATCGACTATCATAGAATTGTTTCAGTTTAATGGAAACATGGAGGTCCAATATAAAACACTGGCTAGGAACTATCATGTATTCCTAACCTAAATAAAAACCATCCAGTACATTGTCTATCTCATCCCATCCCACAAAAAATCTAAGAACAATATATAGAATATCAACCTTTCATTCCATTTTATAACATCCCACAATAAACCACTAAGTCTGATATGGAGGGCCACATGACACATGTGCACCTCCCGGTATGAAAGTGGTTTTTGACTTGTTGTGAGGTTATCAACCTGATTGTGATTATACTATACCCTCTATATTAGATAAAAGGATCAATAATAAATAATACAAAAACATAAAAAATCATTATATTAAATGCATAAATTGAGAATATAATAAAAGGTATAAAAATAAGATCTCTCAAATTGTAATGAAGTCCAGAATAATGAATACTGATGACAAATAAATGACCTATGGGATCCTACAATGTCTATACTAGTCCACTCAAGATTCATGGTCCACTTTAATAGGAATTATCCATATGGACATTTTTCCTTTTCTAGGTCTCCCATAAAATCTACATGAACATTGAAATTCCCATGTAGAGTGTGAGTAAAATAATTAATAGAATGACACCAATTCTTCCATACATGATTTGATCAAGTATAACAACTATTTTCCATAATAAATTAAGTGTAGGATGTGTAAAGAATAAATCCAAAACCGATGGTTAATTCAATAACAAAGATGTCCCCAAACCGATGTTTTACATGCTTCGACATTATCCCAGAATATGTACTGTGTGTCAGTAAGAGATCATAATAGATATCAGGAGTAACCATGACTGGTATTGGAATAGTGAATCTATCCCTCAGGATCCTCATAGAATCGTGCATGAATTCAAATGAGGAATCCTCAAATTAGCATGTATAGGATGCTACTTGAGATTACATTAGGAAACAATTATGATACTTGTTGGTTTAATAGGAATCCAATAACATGTGGTTTTCATGACAACATGCATTGAGTGTACTAATCAGAAGTTCAATGGGTATGAAATAACCTACTACTCAGTATAACTCTAAGCATCAAATGTGCTACATATTAGTTCAATGGGAATCCAATAACATGGTACATGAAATCATTGAATCAAATTCATCGTCAACACGACATGTGTGTGGAGTCATTTTATCTCCACATTTTTTTGTGGTTTATCATCACATTAGTAACTTTTCATGTGCATATTTCCTCTAAGGGATAAACTAGTAATGAAGGTCCACCTATTATATGAACTATGAATAATTAAATTTACTGAAGGGTATCATACTACATGGTAGATAATTAAAGGCTAGTATAGTATGACATAACATCAGGAGTTTCAATAGAAATAAAAAAAATTGTGATCATCATCGAAAATGGAATAAAACTATACGTATTTATAGTCATGATAATAACATAAGAAAGGTTCCCACAAATAAAGATTCACCAAAATGTGATCAATATCAACAATCATCAAAAAGTAATGCTAATATGTGTATATCATAAAGGAAAGAGTGAGAAAATAAATACAGTGCAAAAACTATCTTCAGTTAAAGAAACTAAAAATTATATAAAAATAAAACATTGTCTATTATGGTGTATTTGAATACTCATTTCATTAACACACAAAAAGAGACTTATAGATATAGGTATCAAGTAGTACACCAACACACCTGATAGTTTCCATTTAGTATAACTCACTCAATCTTTATTAACCCTCATCTATTGACATATTGAAAACAATCCATGAAATAAGGTCCAATGTGTACCTTTATACCATGTTAAATTTTTTGGAATCTTTCATTTAATTAATAAAGACTCAAATATTACTAATTAATTAAGTATTATTATTATTCATCGAACAATATATACTAATTTTCATTCAACCAAATTTAATAACCAAACATATCATGTTAATAAACATGAATAACGATCAAAAATTTGATAAAATGAGACCCCCTAAAGATACCCTTAATTGATAAAAAATCATGAATGCTTATCAATTATGTCAACCAAAAATTTATAACATGAAATTTTTTCCAAAATATCTCAAGAAAAGTTAGGGAACATCCAACTGCAATGTCCTTAAAATTAATAAAAATGTCCATAAAAGGCGATTCATCACGTGAACATCATTCCCACACCAATAAGAAAATGATTTCATACCAAGGACTCCTAGAACAAAAATATTATTTATAGAAGCAATAAACTAGTACATGAGATTATAAATTCTCTATCCTTGATAATTTAAAAATTATAATTATAGGAAAATCAATGCATTAGGAATTTTATACTCATCAATAATCACATTTCTATAATTATATTTTGATAGTTTCTTATAAACTATAATATCATTATTATTATTTTTATAATTGAAAGAAATATATTAAAATCAAACAAATTAACTCACTCCATCCTGAAATAAAAAATGGATTCAATATCTACTCATTGAGATGAACCTGAAGGCAAAAACTATGGATCAAACTAAAAAGTATCAAAGCAGATATCATTAAAGGAACACTGTAATAAATGATAAATTAAGTTAAGTTAAATTAAATTAAAATCAAATAAAAGAAATTGGAATATAGGAGAGGGGAGCATGGGTGGATAACAGAACAAAATTAGGGTTCTATTTACCTTTTATATACAAAGAAGCACACCACAATGATATTTTAAATCATTAATAACATACTTTGTGTAATTCTATTTCAACTCACATATTATAACTATTTTTTAATCCATACTTCTCCACGCATATTTATTTATTCATTAAACAAAAAAATCCACCATTTTAAATATAGTAAATCAATATTTTATTATATTTAAAAGGTTATATATATATACAAATATATATATATATATATATATTTCCATATATATATACCCATGTTTTTATATACAAACATATTTATATATATAACCATGTATATATATACATCAACATTAATATATGTACACTCGAACACACACACACACACTCCACATATATACACACATTATATATATATGTACACATACACACGTCCATATCAACATATATAAACTATAACGTTCGTATATTCATATATATATATATAAACATTAAACTCAAATATATATATGTATATACATGTTATATATATTGAAAAATCTGTTTATACATATATACACCCTCAACTGTTTATATTACAAAAAAATGATCCCACAAACATATACACATAAAAAAATTGATTAGCCACACATAAATATTTTTTTCTCAATTTTATAATAATAATATTAAAAAAATTACTATTATAATTAAATATCTCAGATCATTTCAAACATTAAAATTATAAATAAAAATTCTATTAAAAATTATTAGATCATAAATTCATATTTACTACACATTTTTATTTATTTATCCCAAGGTAACAATATAAATTTTATTATAAAACCCCCTAATAAGTAAATATTCACCAAAAGAAAAACATCGCTCATTAATTTAAAAAATTTATTTCCCTAAGAATTTTCATTTTTTACTCAACAAAATAATAATAATAATAATAATATTACTCCAACAATGTATGTAATAAAAAACCTAACACAAACAAATCTTCTGTCACTCCTAGTGTAAAACTCATATTTCAAACATAATAGCGGTCTCAAATTTCTCACACCATACACTATTTAAAAGATATTAAATTATTTAAAAAATACATAACAAATATATTAAATAAATTATTGTCATGTGTGATTTGAATTAATGCTTAAAATATTTAGTTTACTCATGGGGTAAACGCCACATCCTGGACCTGACGGTGGTCATAAATCTACCCTCTGTGATATCTTTTGGGATATATTTCATTATATTTAAAAAATATTTCTCAAAAATAATGTAATATATTTAATAATTTTATTAAATAAATATCTAGGCTTGAAGGGCCTTAGAATTCCTTAAAAACTCATCATCCACCTCTAAAAATATTTCAAGGAATATTTTGAATTGTTATTATATCTTATACCATTACAAAAAGCCTTTAAATTTATTAAGTGATTTTATTGATAATTTTAAATTTTCACAAAAAAATAATAAGAAATATTTATAAATTAGATTTTATTATCATTATTAGTTTGAGAATGTTCCATGAATCATCATTATACTTTATTCTAGAATAAATTAATATTTTGGCTTAAAAGAATCTTTTTTCTAAAAACTATTTTTATGTTCATAGTGTTTTTCTAATAATAAATTACATTTTATTTTATTTTAATAATATGTATAAGTAAATATATATATTCTACATTCATTAATACATTATTTAATTCAGTTCTTGTTTTTTTAAGGAAGTGAATTTTTTAATTTCAATATTAAACATAAAAGTGGATTTTTATAACACTAGTTTTTGTTGCAGTTTATATGTTTTATTAAAATTTTATTATTCCTCTTATATTTTATTTCAAAAAATAAATATACCATATATTTGTAACCATTAATTGATATAAGTCAAGTTTTTTAAACCTAATTTTTGGTCATACTGAATAAGAAAAATAGTCAAACTTATTTTCCCTAACTTTGTTTAAAAAAAAATTTCCATGGGAGTAAAACCATGATATAGGAGAAGTATTTTACTAAAACAAATTTAAATTATTATTAATAGAAAATATTTGAACTATATATTACCATAACATTGAATAAATGGCCATTTTATTTACATTTCCATGAATATAACCATATTTAATTGACATATTTTATGAAAGTACTTATGTGTCCCTCCCCTATATTATAAAAGGGGACCTATCTAGCTCCATTATTAAAACCACATGAGAATTATAGGTATGAAAATACCCAATCAAATAAATTTTTTGAATACATCACCTTCTAGAACATTTGGTCTTCTTTTAAGACTAGTCTTTCAAATCCAAATGTGAAAGCAAAAGGGGGTTTCTCAATGAATTGGTATAAATCATAACCACTATCTTTAAATTATATTACACAATATAATTTTAAAAAATAATTATGTATCCATAAAAAATGATGAATTAGAATCATAAATATACTGATATGTAATTATGATGATGGAATAATTTTTTTCACTCTTTCAAAATAGAAATAAAATTATCACTCATTAATATGTGTGGACTACCACCTCCAAATATCAATTTTATTAATAATCCAACACCATATTCCATGGGTGGTTATAATTATGTATTATATTTCTTTATATGATATTTATAAAATTTTTATTCATTTATAATTATGTTATCTTATATTTCTTCTTACCATTCGATCCATTAATAAAATATAATGTATCCTATACATATGTGATGACTACCACCTCCATGATGCAATGTGATTTATATATTATTGATAATTTATTTGGATGACAAAAATGAAAATTTTAATCTAAATATATAATAAATTTTATTTTATATTTATTCTAGAATGGGGAATTATCATTTACCTTAAATTCTTTCATTCCATAAAAAATTGGAAACATCACTCATGCATGTGTATGAATAACCATATCTATGAAGGGAGGTGATACATATTCCATCACAAATTAAAATTAATGGCACTAAACATCTATATAATGATTATAATTGATATTTACAACATTATTAACATTATTTAGAATGATTAACCATTAATAATGATCATTTATTATAAATGATAAAGTAAAAAATACATGAATAATGAAGAAATTAATAAATATGATGTTGACAATAATAATGAATTTATAAAAAAAGGTAGTGAAATGATATAAGTAGATCATATATGATATTATATATATAAATTTTATAATTATATACATTTATAATAAATATAAATTTATTATAAAGGTGGTTGGATCATATACGAATCCATGAGGATAAATATTTAGGGTTTCGCCTCAATTACCCGTCATTGAGACATGGATTAATGTTTTGAGAAAATTATTAATTGTTTTCATATAAAAGATAATAATGTAATTTATAACATTAAATTATTTTTAATATGTTATTTTAAAAAATATACTATCTTCAATATTTCAATGAATTTAGATTAAAAATTACTATAGTCGTAAGGGTTCTTAAACTAAGTTTTTGTTTTTTCGAGACATGTTTATTATTAGAAATATATTTATTTTTACGAGATTTATATAATAACAAATTATTTTTTATAGTAGATATATTTGTTAATTTATTGTACTTATAGTTAAATTTAAAAATATTTAATCCATGAGTATTTTATTTGAATTTCACCATTGTGGTAAGAGTTTAACATCTCAAATGGTATTATTTGGGATATATGTTTTGTTTTACACCTAAATAACTTTATGAGGTGAATCAAAATCCCATTGTATATATTATATCAAAAATATACTTATTTTAATTTTATTTAGTGTTTCATTTGAGATTATTTCTTTTATATGGTTCAGGAATCATGATTAACTAAAGCGGTAACTATTTTATCTTACAAAATCTTTTTTATATGAATTATTTTTCATAAATTTTCTGATGTTGTCATTTTATAATATATCTCTCAAAATAAACATTTCACTACCTATATTATGTTTATTTTGTGATATTTCATGTTTTATTTTCATTTTACACTCTTTATGAAATATATTATCTAAAATAACTTTTCAAGTAAAACTATCATTTTTTGTTTGGTCATGAGTTATTTTTATAGGAATATATTATCTATAAATATTTTTTATAATGTTTATAATATATTAACAATATTATATTAAGTAGATATTTAACTTTTTTAACATTCCTTATCAATTATTAATATTATCTTTCAAATCATTTCCTAAATGTGGTAATATTGGATTCTTTCTAATAATATGAATTTAATTACTATTTTAATATACACCGTATGATTGACTTTCCCAATATCATAAATAATATTTTAATATATGTTAATTTATTATTATCCTTGGTTTCATTCAAATAAAGTTTTATATTTGACATATTCTATTTTATATTCAAAATACTTTATTTAAAATAAAATGGTATTTTCTGAAAGAATTGATCAAGTGATATTTAATAGTTATTTTCATTTATAACAACACAGTTTAATGATACTACAAATTTAGTTAATATATAATAAAATATAACCATATTTATTCTTCCTAGAAATTTTTTATGATTATGATAGTTAAATATTTAAGAAATATATATACATTGGGCCTAGAATAAAAAGAACCTCTAATTAATTTTGAAAATAATGACATCTCATGACATAATAACAATTTCAATGTTGTGTGGACCCATTGTTTTGAGGGACTACATCAATTATGATAGTATTTGGTGTAAACCTTGACTATGGGAATGATGCAATGGAGAGTCAAACCAATTGACTGTGACTTTTTGGTAGTGATCCCTGATGAATCAATGACTTTATAAACTTGTGTTTATATAAAAACATATTCCTTAAGATTATAATATTTTCTCAAGGGTGATTATTTATCATTAATATTTCACAAT
The DNA here is from genome assembly GCA_963277665.1 of Viscum album. Lineage (NCBI taxonomy): Eukaryota > Viridiplantae > Streptophyta > Magnoliopsida > Santalales > Viscaceae > Viscum > Viscum album. The sequence continues at coordinate 719,093,437 of OY728145.1, read as the reverse complement.
ATTATGTGAACGGTCTTTTAATTAATTTTACATTATTCCATGTTTGATTATTTTGATCTATGAATTAATGGGTATTATTTTCTATCGTTATGCTCATGTTACTATACCCCTCATCTTATTTTATAATTACAACCGATAATTAATTTATATCACATATATTTACCCTTAAAGAGTATTTGAGATCAAATTTTCTTATGTTTTCAATCCCTAGGTCATGGATAATGGTTATATATATATTTTTTAAGAGGGGTTCTAGTTTTGAAGAACATAACAGGATATTATATAGACAGTTTATGTACAAATTTTAAATGTATCAAAGATTCCAAAGAAACAAAATATTTACAATTATTACATGGATCTGTATGATATATACTATTTTTTTATCAATATATACTGTTTATATATAAAGTGTTAGTTTTTCAAAAAATATCATCATTCAGAGTCTTCTTAAATTTTCAAATAAAGTGAATTCCACTAAAACCTCAATGAAATATAAATATTTCCAGTATGCATAATTTATTGACCAACATTAATCAAATAATTTAGTGAATGATTATTTTCAACATTGAACACAATTATTCGTTCATTATGATTCTAAAATAACCCATCGGCTAATCTATTTTCTTTTCCTCAAGGGTAATTAATATTTTAGTCATTATCATTAATAATCAAACTCCATTTCATATTAATCATGTTAAACTATTAATGAGTGAATATATACTTCAAAATCATATTATCAATAAAAATTTATATCATAAATCCATATAAATAATGTCTTTATATTTATAATGTATTATCTATAGTAGTTGGTTTAATTTAAGGTGTAGAATAATTTATCTCAGATATATTCACATTACAGGAATCATATGCAATTACATGGTAATTCTTCCTCAAAACAAAATAATATCCCTTAATAAATAACAATTTTAGTAAAAATATCACCATATCTGGTTGGAAATGATATATATATAGGTATGTATTCATTTTTTCAATTCCTTGAAACACTCATCTCAATTAATTCATCTTGTTTACATTTACTAAATTTCATGTAAACATAATTATTGATCTTGATAAATGATAAATGTTTTCAACAAATCGTTATTAGTAACCCCTTTGTAAATAAAAACTATTAATCTTAGTGACATTTTTTGGTCTTGGGAACTATTTAAACAGTATGATTATAGATAAAACAATAATTACTCTATATTTTATTATAACATGTCTATAGAGATAAATATATCACAACCATATTTTATATTTACCAAATTACCTATATAACTTTATTTCTTTTAATGTTTTTAAACAATACTGCATAAGTTTTCTCACGATACTCAAATATTTTAAAATATAACAATATTTCATTAAAAAAACCAAGCTTTTATCTATGAGCTAGTGGAAAAATCAATTCCTATGATCCATAACTAAGATATAGAACTTTGGAACTGAAAGGGATGAAATGTAAACTCATTATTCACATAAATAGTATGAAAACCCAGTTTTACATTGACATCCTCCTCCTTATCCTCATGGTACCCAGACATGGGATCAACCTTTAAAAGAAACCAAACTATATGGAAATGACAAGAAAAGTAAAAAATATATGAAGAAAATATTTATTATTAAAATTAATGTTATTAAAAATTATATAATAAATGAAAATCATCATGGAATAGATATTTATTAGTAAAAAACAAAATAGGGGCATCACTAGGGGAATTCATATGATGAATGAAGCCTTTATCAAGAAACACATAAAATTATTTATAAATTCAAAATTTCATATATGAAAAATTCTCTAAGTAATTGTAAACATTGTATTATATTCCAGTAAAAATTAAATATTATATTAAATCCCCTCATCAATAATAATATGAAATACATTTATAAATAAACGTTGATATTGATTTAATATTTGAATATCACCAACATAAATAGTCACCTTTTTATAAAAAAATATGTGAAAGATAACATTAATTTTAGTATTTAATAAATTTATCATAATTTTGATATGTTATCAAAGGAACGAGTTAATTACAATTTACAAACTAAAACACATTAAAAATAAAAACATTGTTATCAATACAATCTATCTCAAAATGATACACAAAAATCTGATCTATAACAATGATATCATAAAACCCAAAAAAGGGTAATACAGTAAGGATTTCATGTAAATATTTTAAAGAAATGATATATAGAAGATTTTTTTAATATATTGTTTCAACCATACTACCTCATGTGTTTTTAACTAAAAATATTGAATCATTTTTAGAGGTGAAATTTCAAATTGATAAGAAAATTAATCATAAATGAATGAATGTGTAAACCCAAAATAAAACTAGAATATTACCTAATATAAATATGGTATTAATGCAATTGAAACTTCATTCTTGTATGGTTAACTTATTTTGGAGTATCCATATATAATTATCTGCACAATTATACATGTTATATAAATGACTTCCATATATTATTAATATATTTTGAAATGTACTCGCAAAATGACCAATCTTATTACTATTAATGAATCTTACGTCAATCATTCATTATTTTTATATTCATTTTTATTACAATAATATGATCGAAATCCAAGCATTCCATATAAAAAAAATTCTTTTGAAAAAAAAAATCCGCTAGAAATCTGTTTACCACACTTATCGTAAAATAAAAACCTGATTTTCTTACAATCATATTTTTCTAAGGGAATCTTCTCCATTAGAAACCATCTTTATCTCTATTTATTCTAGTTAATATTTAATACATGACAATCAAAAACCACAATTTATAACTTTCATTCACATGAACTAAATTTACTAAATAATTTAGACTAATGAGGGGAAAATTCTATTAAATAGAAAGGAATAAATCATGATAAAAACTAAAAACTTCAACCATCAAGACCAAAAATACACAATGATGAATACTATTATAATGAGGAGATGTTTTATTTATAAGAGTTTACTAGGTAATATTCATTTTTCCTCAATTTTAATAACTTATTTTAATTTATTTTTCACAAAACATTATAAACATAAATCTCATGGAAAATTTTCTAAAATACACACCAATATAAGGAATAATTATTTTATAATTCTATGATATTTTATACCATTCACCACAACTAATAAGATTATCCTTCAAAATAGTCTTTAGAAATATTTACCATTTAATTTATAAAATAACATATGAATAATAGTTACATTTATAGTGATTTATCACATATTTTAGATAGAATAGTGTCTGATGATCCAATAAACAATGGAGGTTTCTGTTTTATGAAACTATCTACACTGGTAAGGTTCGTTAGTGGTGAATGTTGTTTCTCTCTCACTTGGATAACACCATTGTTTAATGAAAAATTCAATTGATCGATCTCTTTAATAAATAAATATGTTTGAATTGTAATTTTTATGGGTTTAAGAATTGAAAATACATTGACTTCTTTGTTCCATCATAATTATTTATTTAAATTTCATATATATAAAACCTTTATGAATAGAAAAGATTTATATAAATAAACATTGAAATCATCAAAAGATACATCATGATATACCAATATTAAAATCTATAAATGGATCATACATAAATTTTCCTTCCCTTTAAAATTGTCTTCTACATTTCTTATGAAAATAACTACAATGTCCTAACTATAAGATATTACATAATAATATGTTTTACAACAATAATTAATTTTCATACATTCCATATTATCATTTCAACTTTAGTGTTTTATTGAATTATTTTATAACTATAAAAAATAAAAAAAATGTTAAAAAGTAAAAAATGCATATCAGTATCCTTTTATTTCTAGATACAACATTTTTAAAATTAAACACACTATCTACTCATGAATCATATTTATTATTTTCATCATGAATTCATCATTTTTCATACTCATCCATATAACCATGTTCTTTTCATAGAAAAATTGATATTTTCATGAAAATCATTGTAAGGGATATAATCAGTGATGTAATAAAATAATTTATTCTATTTGAAAACCATGAGACTTATTTATTGAGTTTCTTTTAAAATAATTATCCTTTATATCAAATTTTCATTTATTTAAACAAAAAATAGAATTTATTTCCCAATGTTTTTCATAATACAGATTATATGAAAATAGATTCTAAAAACCATAATCATGAGGGTTTTTTTAAACATGAAAACCCATTAAAAACAAGGTCCTTATAGAATACCTTTTTATCCATAAAAGAATAATAATTATTTTAAAATAACAAAAAAAATTATCAATCAAAGTGAATAAATTTTAATGAAAAATAATTAAAAAGAATATAAACTTCATATAGGTTCCACTTGACTAATATTGACAGAACCCTTATAAGAACAAATATATAAACCCTTATAAAAGGAATAACCTAATTATTTATTTGATTCATAATTATACATATAATTTAACAACTTCTTGTAAAATTAACTTTATATATCGAGCTCAATTTTCATCAAAACAATTTACAATAGGTCATAATATACATAAATCAAATGGAATATTTAATTTACATCATCAACAATCAAAAAAATTAACATCATATCCATATGTAAAAGCATTTTCAGTATTCAAATAAAATAATATAAATTCATTTTTCTTTCGTTGAATTTCAATAAAAATTTCATAAATATTATTAAGAGAATTTAATTTGAATAAAATAAATAAAATGTTTAAAAGTTTAAACTTAAATAATAATTTCCATGATGAAAAGGAAATCCTTTCAAACCATATAAATAAAAAACATTCTTTCAACAAATTCTGTAAAAATACCTCCTTATGAAGATGATAATGAAATTAAATTTCTAATCATTTTAATGAATTGAAATTTAATTTAAATATATTTTTTCAATTTTTTTTTAAGAAAATCATTATTTAACAATAAAAATTATGATATGTTGGAAATTGACTTTTAAAGAATAATGTAAAACATTCCAAATTGTTTTTATAGAAAATAACATACCATGAGTCCGATTTACTGAAAATTATTTTTTTATTTTGAAAAATTTTTTATGGTAAATGTGAGAAACAAAAAAAGATGACAAATATAAACCATTAAAAACCATACAAAATGGGCGAATCATTAAAGCCCAATTTGAGCCTATTCGACACATTATCCATAAATAATTTCCAACAAAAATGGTCAAACTCTCTATCTAGGTAATCGTTGATATGATCTTCTAACCAATAAGCCATATTTTCTCACATTTGATTGTACACATCTATTTTTAAATTCCCAACATTGAAACATATTACTAGATTAAGATCATAATTATTTATCCACATCATATACTCTTTAGTTGTATTTAAAAGTATTAGTCTCTCAGTCATCATATGAGAATCATCTTATGGGGAATTAATCAAAAGTGGTGACACTTTAATTTCTTCATTAGAGTGTTCAATATACTCTAAAAGGTGGAAAATATTTCAAACTAGATTGCAAGACTCCTTCTCAGGTCATTAGGTATAACCATAACAAGATCAAATAGGTTAGTGGTGTTCTCATCCACCACTATCAAGGATTCTTGAATAATTTTTGGTTCTCCCATAATATGTCAAGCTTCTTGTTGAATGATGTCCGTCCATTTGTTTCAACATTTAACCATTGCACTCAACTTATGATTTCTCTCATTAACATGAGGCTCGAAGTTTGTCTCCTTAGTCCTTGTTTTTATAGTAGATCATGTCTCCATCAGTTTAGGTAGGTATGAGTTGTCTATGATTCCTTTAGGTTTTAATTTTTTAAGAATAAATCTTATTATTGAATCTTTTTCTTCATTAAACCATTTTTTCATCCTTGAATTGTGGATCCCTCTTCAATAACGACCCTCCATACCATCATTAGAGAATCTGCTTGAGATCCGACCACTATTCATGACACCAAGGATACATATAAGTTCCATATATTCCTGGATAATATTTTTTTTTATTTTTCATACTTTCATAATATACATGTTCATATTTCTAATTTATTTTATTTCAATTATATACTTATTTAAATTAAATATTCAATTGATTATGTTCACATTAGACGTTTTTAGAGCACCATTATTATATGTCGTAAATTGTATGGGTAGTTTTACTATTATAAAAGTATAATGATTATGTTATTAATGAAATATTAATAATTCTATAATAATGATTTTTATACATTAATAAATAATTTAATGAGAACTATATAATGTAGTTAGGAAGAATAAAACAACTTATAATATTTGTGATGATAACCCATAGACCCACAAGAGTGATATCATCATTAATAAAATCATATTATGGGAAATGTATGTATTGTTTTACCATTCAATTATTATAATTATATTATAAATAATAATTTTTTAGATCCTCTTATAAATAAAATCTATGTGATTAAGTGATGAAAAATAAAATATATCTTTTTGTGAGGTGGTAGTCCTCAAGTACACATGAGTGATATATGATATTTTAATTGGATAGTAATGGGTGAATTGGAATGTTTATTTATTATTAATAGAATTAAATTTATATCATATATATGAAATTATTTTAATTTAATCTATTATTATGACCATTAATTTGGTTCATGGATGAATAATGAATTAAATATTCTCACGAGGTAGTAGTCACCAAGTACAGATGTCCAGAATTTTAATTTTTTGAAAGATATAATGTTGATGATGAAGAGTTATAACAAAATCACAATAATATTAAAATATATAAGATATAATAATGTTATCCTATTAATTTTGTATGTTAAATTTTAAGGAGTTAATATATGGAATAAAATGAAAACATTTGGTTAAGAACTATACCACTTCTTCAGACAAACTCCTTATATTATCATCTTCATCCTTCATAGTATGGAATTATTATAGTCCAGGACATCAAGAAAACTTATAATAATTTAATTAATGTTGTAATTTAGGTATTCTATAATCTACTTCATTAATGATGTGTTCATAATAAAGAAGAATGGGTGTGATTTTATAAGGGAGGTAGATAATAGAGTCAAAATTTTAAAAAATATTAAAATCTATTAGTGTCTTAAAATATCCAAATTTCATAAAAAGGGATATTTTTTAGGTATAGAATATGGTAATAATTTAGGATTTTGAAATTGTATTAGATCACTTTTACCCATATATTTTTATTTTTAACCATTTAAAAACATTTTCATATCTATCATGGGACTGAATTATTTTTTCCATCATTACTACTCAAAATTAAAAAATTGAAAGTTGACTCCAAAAATATTATACATTATGATTTCATATATTTATTATCATTTATGAAAATAAATTTTCATAATAAGAGGAACTCAATTTAAATATAATTACACCTAATGTGGAAATAAAATATTTTCTAAAAATGACCCTTCTAAGAAAATTTTTTTTATAACAAATTGAATTGTAATGTTTTTTAATTTTATATTGATTAGATTATATTTAACTTAATTTAACTAATACTTTTTCGAAATAAAAAAATAATTAAATATTTCAATTTAAATAACACAAAATAAATAAATCCATTCTTAAAAATTAGTATTTTAAACTACTCAACAAAACATGAAATTGTTTTTATAAATTACAAAATAAAATATGATAATTTTGGTCATCAAGTATTAAAAATGAATATTATATTTTAAAATTAAAATCTTAATATTTATATATTAATATTTTATATATAACCATATAAAACAAGCCTTTTAAATAAAACTATTTCTTTTAATATTGGATTATTACTTTATATTAATATTTTGAATATAACTCTATAATATCAAATTAATTACTGTTATTGAGAAATGGAATTTATCTATTTTCAAAATTAATTTTTTTTGTAAAAAACACCATTAAAAAAATTCTATGAAATAAAAATACCAAAAATAATTAATGTTTAATTAGTCACATCAGACATCACATTATATGATTTCCCCTTCCATATTCTTCTAAAACAACTACAATAGTTTTTATAGAAGGGGACAAATATATTTACCCACATACGTTATATGGTTATTATATTTTATTCTTCTTTAGTACTCAGATGAAATTTATTCACCACATGATCAATAAATTGATAATTAGTCAATAATATTTATTGTAGATATATAAAATTTTTAATTATAAACCATTCTCAATATCTTCTCAACTAGTATATTTATCGTAACAAATATATATAATTTACATGTTAAATTTGTGTGGTATTTTATAATTTTTTTAAAAGATAAAATAATTTAATAACATCATTAATTACTTAACGAAAAATATTTTCATAAAGTAGAATATTAATTCAAAAAATACATTTCCCTTATTAACTAAATGTTGGTCTCTAGAGAATGGATATGGGTATACCTATTTTATATTCTTATCATTCCCCAAAAATATCCTGTATTTTATTCCAAATTTAGGATGATATTTTATTAAAAATATTTTATAATATCCAAATTAAAAATTTCATCATAGAAATATTATAATTCAATTAGGAGGACTCATAAAATGTGTAAAATTCCTTTATATCATGGGAGCTTATAAAAAACTAAAAAAATATATCATGAATTATTTTTTGAGGGAACTATATTTCACTCAACTTATTTTTTATATTTTGTTTTGAAAATGGATCATAAGTTTATAATAAGTTTTAAATCATCTATGAACCATCAAAATCTATCCATTTTACTAATAAGAATATAAAATTACTAAACAAAATTGTATTTATCAATATTTAATGTCCATAATATATTATTTCATTAATATTACTCATCAAAGTGGGGTGATCATATTCTATTAATTAAATTTATTGAATCAAAATATCATTAATCTTTCTTTAATTTTTATAGAAATGAATAATAGTTTTTAAATAATCGTAAATAAATTTTTATATTTTCCTTTCCATTGTTTTTCATCTTAGTTAAAAAACTATCGCAAATTATCTATAGGATGATAATGTATTCATCTCCCAAAAATAATATATTCAATAGTATCAAAAAAATTTATTCCTAGCCTTTATAATGTTGGAAAAACATAAATTTCACCATATAGATCTACCTTAGTTAATTAATTCATAAAGAAACTAATATATTTTGAGGCATATAGTGTGAAACCTTCATTTTTAGCATGAGTTAGTCTAAACAACTAGTAGAAGCTACCTTGAATGAAATGCTTATATATACTCCATTAAGGTCAAAATATTTCACATATCAATATTTGATTATGGATCATCATCACTTAGTGCTGTATAAATCATGTTATATGTTTTTTGGATACACCAGAGTTCAATTTTCTATTGATACTATACATTTTGGGAAAGTAAAATTTTTAGATGGATACTATTCCCTTCAAATCCCTTATACTCTATGAAATCCATTGGTTTCATTCATCTGTTAAAATATCTATATTAATATTAGATTTTATATTTTATGATTTCTTTTTATGGTTAATTATTACTTAAAAAGTCTCATGGTTGGGTTTATTATACCCCATGACATATTTTTTACCAACAAATCTCGTTTATCACTCAACTGAGTGTTCATGGCTCATAACCTAAATATTTTTTATACCACATATGATGGTACCAAATAAATATTGTAAAAAATATGGTGTATATAATTAGGTAGATATGGTTATAAATTTTCTACATTATATTAGCCCTAAAAATTCATTCACCCACGGAGTTTGTACCTATGAAACCTCAATACAACAAATAGATCTCTATACCATATGATTATTTTCATCGAAACATATAATGTGGATTTTTGAAAATGGTTTCACCATATAGAAAAATATAACTATATAATTTTCTAAATAATATACCCTATGATGTATAGGGATTGTTCTGTAAATTGTTAATACTGTTACATATAAATTTTATAGTGTTTAAAACATAGAAATAAATTCTAGAATTTTATAAAACCAAAATTATTCCACCATAAATTAAAATATTTCATATAATTCTTATATCATCTTAAAATCAAATATACTCCACCTTAAATATGAATATGGATTATAAAATTAATTCAAATAACAATTCAATTTTTTCAGTAGTCATTTTATACCATATAAATTCAACATTTAGTATAACTATACACCTCACTACCTAAATATTTATGCCAAGAACCACATCATGTTTATACAATTATCCATGTTATTTCGTCAATAATTTTAATATCTTCAATGTTGAATAAAAGTTCTGATGGTTTCCCCAATCATATGTTATATTATTCTATAATTTTAAATGTTTCAAATAATTTTAACATCAACATATATAATCTATAAAACATAAACAATGTTTAATATACATCTCCATTCTCAAATATTTTATTGAACCTAATATAGTTACGAATTCCAATTAATAAAAAATTTACTTTTACTTGAGAATCAACAATCATTTAATCTAATTTTTTCTTCCAAATCGAATCTTTCCATCCATCTACATAGGGATAGAACTTCATTGTCCATTTATTTTGACAACACCATCACTTCCTAAGGGTGAATACTCAATTCATCATCCAAAACACCACTTTATAATATTATTATTGACACGATTATTTATATAAATTGAAATTTATTATAAATATTACTTCGTTTTATATGGATACCCCAGCTTTGATGAAGGTCATTAACATTAGTCACAACCTAGACTCATAAATATTTTTTTCCAAACACTTTTTTCAAATTTATGTATTTTAAATATCAATGAATATCATATATGGAGATAGTTTCAAAAACTATGAGAGAGTTGGTGGTGATGAATGCATTAATAAAAAATTTCTGATTAATAGACTATATATTAAAAAACATTTTGATTTTTTATAGTATATATCTACTTATTTTTTAATAATTTTTTAAATTATTACTGATTTATGAATACAAGATATATATATGAATATTATTTGAATAACCTTACATTTTTATTATTTATTTATATCATTATTTTTATTTTTTAGGAGTTTATTAAATTTTAGATTTTAAGAGTATTTTAGATTATACAATAGGAGTAGAAAAATATTTAGAATGAATTTATGATAATAATATTTATTGAGTAAATCAAATGGGAAAATTGTAAAACTAGTTTATTTAAATTTTATATATATGGAAGTAAAGAGAATTAATTCAATTTTTGTGTAAGATAATCTCCAGCAAATCTACACAGGAGTAAATTCTATTAAGAATTAGGTACAAATGACAATATGTTAAGGTTCTTAAAAACAAAATTTTAGATGAGGTAGTGTGAATCCCATATATGATAAAATAGAGTGTACAATGGAATAAAATTAGAATAAAAAAATATATAACAAAATAACATAATCTTGGAAGAATGATTGTAGTATTACTCATTCGTTGTCAAAAATATATTATATTGGCCATTTATATATTCTTAAAATGAAAATGTTGAATACTATATATGATTAGTTTAAATCCATGTAATAGTGTTTAGAATCTTTCTATTATTAATCAAAGATAGTTAATTAAAATTAAATGATGACCTTAATATGTATGAAACTAAACATTAATATTATTTATAATGTTCTTCCCTGGGAATCAATAATTATCAATATATAAAGAAACCAATGTAAATTTGTTTACATATAATGAAGAAATCCATTCAACAAGGTATTATTCTTAAACCATCGATCACATGAAAACTAAAAAAATCCATGTCAAGGTATATTGAAAAAATATAAAGATAATTTTCTATAAGGAAGATAATTTATTTGATGGAGTCATGTGAACATATTACCAAATTAACTTATAAGACTATGCATTCTTAATGAATATGTTTCCTATAAATTGAAATTGAGCTCATCTGATTTAGGTATCCCTTTATTTTATTAATGTTTATTTTTAGTTTTAATCTTATCTCTCAATTGGTATCTAATACCCTAATGATAATGTGGGAATGCATGAGAAATTCAATGATCAATGTGTATTGGGTTAGTGAATATTCCATTTATCAGGGTATATCTTTGTTTTCTTCCCACAATAATAATGTACATCTCCCCCTTAAATCAAGTACTATTTTATGGTGGAATTTTTAATTGAGTTAGGTCTAAGAGGATGTTTTTACATAGTTATGCTAGTGAGGAATTCATACATGGAAGGGTTGTTAACCAACTTATAAACCATATAGAAAACAACACATACTTCACCTAGAATCACTAAATATTATTTAATTTTACATAATATGATCCGTAAAGATGACCATGTGAATGATTTGTGATTAATCAGAATATTATTATAATAATTATTTATGTAATATTGTGATAGAAACATTATTTAATTCTTTATTATAATTTCATTTTTTCCATGATTTGTATTTTATGTAATATATAAGTCTATTAAATTCTTCTATTTCCCTTAAATATTACAACTTTTCACCTCATTTTGTTTTTTTATTTTATGGAAATCATTTTATTTAAATTTAATAAATTAAAAACGAAGAACAAAAAATATATGGGGAAAAATAATTGGGATGTTACCATATTAATTTCTAATATTTCACTTTATGTGTAACATAAATAAAATTTTATAGTGTTTAATTATAAATAAATAACAAAATTTGGATTAATTTCATTATATTGTTTCTCAAATATATTTTATTATTATTTTTATGTGTGTACACACACACACAAATATATATATATATATATATTAAGAAAGTATTTTTTTCTTCTAGTGATAGAATTAGAAAACAAAAAATCATACAGATGGATTTTCAAATCATTGGTGTTATAGTTTTATATGAAATAGATGAAAAAAACAATTTGGAGTTATAGATATGGGAAACCATTCTCATGTTACATATTATTATAATAAACTCTTATAAGTTGATTTTATTTTTTTTGTACAATAGTTCTCATACTTCATATTTATATAATAACTAAAAAAGAACAAGGATAATAAATATAACATATATATGGGTAATATTATTTTATAAATTCACTTTCTTTGAATTTTATAAAAAAAATTGTATTTATCTTTTAATTTTTTATATTATATATCCATCAAATGGTTTTGAAGCTCTATTACATGAGGAAGAAGATGATGATTAATCCAATTAGGATAGGGTGGAATTTGATGAAAATTGTAACATATAAATAATTTGATTATTATTGATCCCACAATACATCCCCCAATATTTATATACACCATTTACAATACAATTATGGTAGAGAAAATTTATTAAATATTTTATGAGTTATTTGACCTAAGGGGCATTGTGATTATTATTATTATTAACATATTTAATCATATAAAACAAAGCATTGGAATAAATATACAATGGAGTTTTCTACATAAGAAACCCTTTAGAGAAAAAAAATTGGGCGTAATGTGAATGTATTGTTGATATGGAAAGAAAAAAACCCAACACTATATATATAGATTAACCAATGATTCCATTTATTTCTCCTTTATTCATTTACATTTTACAGATGTTTATTTCATAATTTAATTTTAAAGGAATGAATTTATTTAAAACATATAACAATAATAAAATACATGAGTTAGTATCTATAAATGGAATAACCATCAGGTAGTATCACCATTTGACATTAATTTTTTTCACACAAAAAAATATTTTGTGTGAAAAAATTTCATTCATATTTTTTAGAAACAGAATAAGGATTTTAAAAAAATGATTATGGGGAAATAGAATAAACCTACTATATATTTCAGGGTTTTTTTTATATTTTTTGAGTGTTGTTATATAGTAATTTAGAGACTCTAAATAACTTAGCCAAATTTAAAATATCAATAAATTATTGTAAAAAAATATTTAAATGATCATTTAATGATTTTAATGAATAATGATATATTGTCATTTTCAATGACCATTATATTTAGTCATAATAATTATTCTATACTATAAAATGATGTTCAGATATATTATATACTATTATATAAATTTTTATAACACCCCTAAGATGAATTATAAATAATTTTTGATATATTTTTATTTGAACGTTATTTTCTTGAGTGTTCAGGGACTTATATGAAAATAGACATTCAATGATTCTTATTCAAAACACCAGTTTTCAAGGGAACTGTGTATGATTGAGTCTATCATTCATTGGATATAAAATTATAATTTATAAAGGAAAAAACATGTTTTTTTATCAATGATAGTGGGATGGGGTGAATCAATAAACATTAATTTTGTAAGTTTTCATAGATAAATAACCGTATTCACCTTTGGTTAGTGAGAAATGACTCTCTGGGAAAAACATAAATGAGATCACCCACATGAACTTACTTATTTAAATAGATAACTAATCAAAAATAGTGTCTATTTGTTTGAATGGATTATATGTAATACAATACTACATAACCATAATCATACTACCCTTTTGATAGTTATAAAAAGTATGGAATAATTAGTCATTTCATATCCTTATATTTATTTGGATGGTTAATTTGATCCTAATTTATATAATATGATATCACAATATTTTTCGATAGTAAAACTAACCTTCAACAAAATTCATTAATGTTTTTACTATGATAGTTCACTTTTCTAAAAACATTCACAGTTGAAATATCATAATACTCCACATCAAATTCATGTATAACATCAAAAAGGCTTCTTTTTTTAAACATCACTGTCTTGATATATCTAACTTATATTTTCTTTTTTATATACTTTCTCTGTTTCCCTTAGTCTGAAATGCACTATCCAATACATTGACATCAACATATACAAAGTAACAAAATGATTTGTTTTGAACCACCTGAAAGAAAACAAATAAATCCAAGTTCCTCATATCATATCCTAACTATTTTATTATAATATAACTTTATAGCAATTATATTCCAATTTTTACCTCATCCAGTGTTTCTCTATTTGATGAAAATACAGAAAATTCCCTAAAAACCAAATTGTCTTTCTCTCATTAGTCCTTACCTAAAATTAACTCCAATTATGCTAAAAAAATATTTTAATTGTATAAGCATATCTCACAAGCTCGATTTTATATAGGAAATGTTTATATGATAACATACAGTATGTGGAGAACATAATACTCAAATATCCAACTAATATTTTGTAAATCCTTCTCAAAACATTATTCAGTTGACCACTTATGAACATTATAAATGATGGGAACATTCCCTAAAACTCAATGTTAACTAAAAAATGTTCCTAAAAATCATATTGAATCACAATATTCATTTGTGTTTATAAAAATGGTAATAATATTTAATAGCATTTTTACACTTGACATCATTATAGAAAAATAATAATTTACACAAAAAATCTTCACCATCATTATTAAAACTTAATTTTATGATAAAAATTATTCAGGTAACCTCATATGGTTCTTTAACATTTCTTTGATAACCTAAAATAGAAATATTATTCTGATGTAACATCTATAAAACCATTGATTGGTGATTCATTATGAAATCCCGGTTTGTTTCATTAAAAAACATTATTTATTATATTGAACTCCTGAATTTTGATGAAGATTTATTTTATATAGAAGCTTCAAAAAACATCCCTATTAGATCGTATTATATAAATTAATTGTTTAGTGGAATCTGTAAAACTATATCTAATAACCATGATGTTCACATTTATATATACATTATTAATCATTATCCAATGTATTTTGAATTTTAATTTAGTATACTTCAAATTTAATTTCAAACAAGATTTTATCATTCGCATATTCACCATTTCAATCATTGAACACATTAAAAGTTCATCAGGTTGACTTTGTAAAACCCATTATTGGGTCCAGTTTTTTTTATAGGTAACACAAAACCTAAAAAATTATTCCTTCGGAAAACTAAAATTAGATTCTTGAAAATAATCATTGAATCCGAAAATTTGAGAAATTTTAAGATCATAAAATCATCACCTTTTTATAATTAGCAAGCAACTACGCCTTATAAAAATTGAGTATAATATGATGATAAATGTTTTTTACAAAAAATAAAATAAAATAAATTTGGTGGAATTTAACTTATCAACAAGTTCCATTCACATTTCTCTAATAAACTATGTTTATTATAGTCAAAAATCAGAAATTATGCATAATTTTTTTAATTATATATACTTTTTACGAGACTGTGAAAATTGGGAGCATGTTATTTCGAGGCCTGGAGTTCCCGAAATGATCCATCGAAACAAATTTAAGCTTTATATGGCACGCTTGTGCAGTTTCCCTAAAAATAGGAAATACTCTTAAACAGGTGCCCAAATAAAAAATCTGAGGGAACTGTTGCATTTAGGATGGAGGGTTTACCCTAGGCGTGACTTAAATTTAGTCGGCATATGCCTCCAGTTAGAAAACCCAAAAATGGAATAACCATAAATAAAATTACTAAATAAAATGATTTTATTTTTCAAATGCTTATATCTCACAAATAGTGACCTGGATAAATAATCTGAGACCACCTCTTAGCTCGTGAGGGTATTTTTTCCCTTAGTCAGATCCTAACATTGGATGACGTAGGCCAACAATGGATGTTTGTTTTTTGGACCTAAGTAAAATAATTAAGTTACAATTAATTAATGGTTAAAGTACTTTAACTCCTAAACCATAACTCAGATTGGAATTCTTAGAGTATCATTGAGCTTATAAGGGAATTTTCCCTTTAGGTAGATCCTAACCTCAACCAGTGCGGGTTGACGGTGACTGTTAATAATATCTAATCATTTTTAAGGTACATTTAGTTAATGTGCAGGAGTGAATTTTTACCTTTTGAACTGAAGATCAGATTAAAAATACAAGGGAACCGTTGAATTTGTAGTGCAGGGATTTTCATAGTCCAAGATTATCTTTGATAGACAATATTTAGACAAAAAAGATAATTTTTGGACTTTACAAAAAAAAATTAAACTAACTCCATGAGTTATTTTATTTTTCTTTCAACTGTTTAGAAAT
This sequence comes from Viscum album, assembly GCA_963277665.1. Classification (NCBI taxonomy): domain Eukaryota; kingdom Viridiplantae; phylum Streptophyta; class Magnoliopsida; order Santalales; family Viscaceae; genus Viscum; species Viscum album. Next base: position 719,076,572 of record OY728145.1, on the reverse strand, counting down.
GGTGGTAGGACTACATTGTAATTTCATTCATGATTTAAGTCATTTAATAACATGATCCTTAGGTTATGTAACCATGACATTCGTTGAATTAATGGAATATTAATTGTGGTTCATTAATGAACCGCATAAATGAAATGAAACATGGGTGGTTCCCTCTCTTATATAAAAACAAAGGACAGGCATGGGTTTTGGTCACTCATAAGAGGAACCTCTAACAAAGATCCAAAAACATATTCCACCAATGTAGAATAGTGCTTCGACGACTGTTGGAGGATTCTAACCGAACAATGACGGGTGATGATGAGCACCAAAGAATGCAGGTTATTTTCCCACATCTGCATCGTCTTCCACCATTTCCAGGTAGAGGATTATATTGATTTATTTCTAAGAGTTTTATGAATTCCTCTTATGTTGATTTGGTTATAACTTTCAACTGGTTATAATGATAATGTGGAGGGTGTTTTTCAAATTGAACAATGCCCAGACCCTACGCCAACTGTGCTTTGGTAGTGTTTTTTGTGGTTGACCGACCGGTACGGCGCCAACACAAAACCAGGAGCCACGCAGTGATGGAAGAGTTACAGGAGTCCCATATACATACTCGAAAAATAATATGGACCTTTAAAGATTCACCTGAGGCTCACGAAATATCTCCCTACATGGCACCATAGGTGTGTCAGTGCCGACGAATGGCAGCGGTGAGGAGGTGGCGGTCCCCTCAGGCGCCATGGCAGATAAGGGAGGCATGCCTACGCCAACAGTGTCGAAGGCCAGCGGTGCACCACAGAGGATGTCCACGGCTTTGAGCCTTAACAGAGGGCTGATTATCACCTTGTGGGTCCCATAATTGACTGGTCTATGCGGACCGTCTAGGTGGAGCGGTGCAATGTTGCACTACTAATTGAACAGCCGAACATAATTTGGTCTGTTCGGGATGGGAACAGACCCCCGCACCCAGTCATGTTAATCGGGCTGAGACCATGGCCTAGCATACCTAGTCTGTAGCTAGTGGGCTGAGTGTGTGGCCTAGATCCTTTGGGATGGGCTCAACCGAACCATGTCGGCTCGGCTGGTCAAACTAAGTCAGACCGTACCCGAACACATTTTGGCCCAATTTCTCTTAAAGTGTCAATTCTCCTAAACCATGTGACTATTTGATGAACTGTCTATGGAAATGGAAACCATAGGAAGATTTTTTCCATTAGAGATACTCCACATGGGTTTTGAAGAATGTTGGAGTATGGCTGAGTAGGATTAGACTCGAATCCAACTGGGGTCCCGATACTAAAATGCCAATAAAATACAGACCATGAGTTTGATTGGAACACCATATATTGAGTTGGAACACTTATGACATGGCGATTCTTCGTGTCACTATATCATGGTACTTCCTGGAGGTTTTGGTAAAACCAATGATTTGAGAGGAGTATCCTCCCAGAATCAAGAGTGCTTAGTCCAGGAATCCAGTGGTTAGCTGTGATGTGATGAAGGAATAATGATCCTATGTGGGTCAACACCTAACCATCCACTATGGTTCAACACATAGTGACCCTCCATGTGTCAGAACCTAGAAATACCTTGTGGCTCAGCACATAGTGATCCTCCATGGTTCATCACATAGAGATCCTCGGTGGGTCAACATGTAGTGATCCTCCCTGGGTCTGAACCAAGCGATTCACTATGGGTCATCTCCTAGAGATCCTCTGTGGGTCAGCACGTAGTGATTTTTTGTGGGTCCGCACCTAGAAATCCCTTGTGGATCAACACCTAGAGATCCTCAGTGGGTCATCACTAGGAGACAATCTGTTGTTCAACAGAAAAAGCCAATAGACAGAATAAGATGATCTTACTTTAAGAATAATATTCCTTATTCATATTCCATAAGTTATATACCTGGATTGAGCTAACTCTTTTATTTGTACATTTTTATTGAGATCATGATTTGTAGGGTTTCCTTTTTGGAATTCTAGGAGACATTGGATGGCCTTGGGGTCCCTACTGGGTATTTTTATACACACCCATTCATGGGCTTCACCTGCATGTGTTGTGTCTGGTGAAGACGTTCAACGTTTCGATAGAGGTGCTCTTGGAGACGGGATATATGGATGCAATGACGGTGAACATGGTTTCCTAGTAATAGGTAGGGCCAATAAGGACATGGTGGGAAGGATATACTACTTCTTCTTTCAGTGGCTTCACTACTCGCTTGATCAGGTTGGGATTTCCATAGATAACCATCAGAGATTCCTTTTATACTTTACTGTTTCCAACTCGTTTTTGTGTTTATATTCTATCCAACTTACTTTCACTTGTACATTCAATCAGCCTTGTTTTGGTTCTATAATATTCCCCCTTTGTGTGTGTCAGGATGTGGTTGGACGTTAGGGTATACAGGAATAAAGTAAATACAATTCCTTTTTGGGATATGTATTTTTGGTTCTAGTCACCAGCCCCTAGACTTTTGACGGTAGACAAGGGGTAGTCATAACACGAGACCTAGGGGATGGGTCCTGAAAAAGTGGTATCAAAGGTGTTCAGTTATACCAAAAGAACCAAGAGTCTATGTTTTCAAAGGATAAATAGTTTTAAGTGTCATGTGCTAAGGTTTCAGTACCGGGAGACCAGTTTGGGTGTGTAGGTCCACATATCCATACACTAGGACCCTAAATTCTATTTTCCGACTCAGTACATGAAAACACTTTTTTCATGTGTTTTATTTTTTTTCTCTTGATCCCTTTTTAGTCATCTCACCAGGTATAAATTATTTATTGTGGTTAATATTGATTCCCTTTCAAGTTGGATCCATGAAGATAGTCAGTTAGGATTACAATGTGTGACCATGAGGATGGTCAACAGAGTAATGGGGTTTTATTATAAGGATTGTTGATCGAGATGGTACCTTCGAGCAGTGTCCCATTGATACCACTACCCGTTGGTCAGCAGTTACTACCAAATCTACTATTATAAGAAACATGTAGGCTTTGTGCCTTACACATTTTTCAGGGAAAGATACCCCTTAGGTTCCAAGGAGATCCTAGCTCACATGCGGCTTAGGACTGTCTTGAGGTGGTGACTGAGTTTCCATCTATCAAGGGCACCATTATATCATATGGTATTCCTAGAAATCATCATTTTATGTGGCTCATCAAGGAAATGGATGGGTTTATATTACCCTGATATTATTATTAGGTGACTTTTTCGTTAAAAAAGCATGAGAACCTTCCTCAGAGAATGATTCTCTTATCATAAAAGCTAAGGGGTATGTGTTCCCAAGGGATTCTACAGCTTCAACAAGATGACATGTTGATAGCGGAGTGTATATCAAGGCGTACTGACCATTCCAGGATCTCGATAATGACCATACGACAAGTGATTTAGGGCTTGGACCTCAGAGTGAGATGTGCTTAAGGATATACAAGATAGCGCTCTTCCTTTTTGTATTACTATTTTTTAGGATTCTAGAGAGAAACTTTGTGGTTGAAAATAATTTGGCTGAGAAAATAATGCTAGTGAAAGTTAGTAGTGGGAAAGTAGGAAACTGACTTTAGTTTCATGGACTTGAAAGTGTAATATTTTTTGTGAAGAGGAAGTGATAGGGATATGTGAATATTTACTGTAGTAAGTACTGGTATACATTTCTACCTTTTACAACTACCACCCCAATGTGGTCCCCTCCTGGATCAGGGAGATGAAGGATAGGGGTATGGAGTAACTGCACGTAGTCAAGGAGTGTGACCCAAGGGATATTGTAATGATTTGAGGTATGGTCTGTGTCTACTAATTACTACTGTATTAATAGACATACGTTTTAATAATTCATTATCATGAATCTTGTTCAAGACCTAGAGTTTACAATGAAATAGCTAACTTGACCATTATGTCTGTAGATACCTATGGGAGGAGACTCAGTAATCAAACTTATGATGATTGTCTGATCTTACCCTTGAGTTAAGGGTTTTGGTTGAAACCACTTGGTGGAAGATTCAAGACCATATGACGTTAGTTAGTGTATGGAATGGTTATCCATAGATATTTCTCAGATTTATTGTTTTCGAAAAAAAAGGATTCATTTTATTCGTAGCGTTGGATTGGATTTTTACTTGGTCGTCCAAAAATGATACCCATGAAGCACGGGACAAACTCATTCATATGAGGGTGTAGCTGATCACTATTAAGTTGTCCAACCGTACCCTCATGGAAACATATGGTTTGAGTTTTCACTTCCCAATAGTAGTGGCTGAGTGTGGGAACATCCTTAAAAAATATGTTTCCATAATTTCTTCCCTACAAGTGGAGAGACTTTTTTATCTTTATATACCATGAGATGGAACCAATATCAGTATCAACATTTCATAGGTATTTTGTTGAGATTTTCAAGCAAGGGTCATAGGTAGAGGACTTATAAAGGAAGGTCTTAGAAAGACCACGTGTTTGGGGTTATGTGTGGTCTACCGACAACTTACCCAAGTGGCCGCATGGAGCAATTACCAACTACCAAAGGATAAATAGTCACATCAAATAGTTAAAGGGGGTATCCTTCCACATGGATGGAAAGGTGACCATCGTCTTTTCAACAGTTGAGATAACTTCTTTGGTTGGAGTTCGTATAGGACTATGACATTGAGATAGTCTATACTCCTAGGAAGGGGAACATAGTTCTAGGCGTACTCCGTAGGAGGTCTATTTTACTGCTGATCAGTGTGGAGATAGATTACCTAGTTGTGTTGTAGTTATCCTTTGTGGATAGTGATGGAGCAGCTTACCTCTAGTCTGTGACAGTCACTTCCCCACTCCTTCTGCGAGTTAGGGAGGCACAACTTAGGGACATTGACTATGAGACTCGACATGCTCAGATACACTCAGGACATTCTACAAAAAGATTTTCTAATGGTGGGGATCATGTAAACCTTTTTAAAAGAAACACCATGGTTCTAGTGACGTTATTGGAGGAGCTGTTGAGGGAATTCCATTCATCTCATTTGGTGGTAGATCCTAGTTTTGAAAAGATGTTCGAAGAGCACTGAAATCAAAACTGGTTGTTAGGGATGAATAAAGCAGTGGAAGAGTTCATTTCACAATGAATCACTTGTTAGTAATTGAAATATTAGCATCATATTCTAGCACGATTATGAACAACTTTTCCCCTGAACATATGGTTAGACGTAGTGGAAGATATAGACCTTGGTGGAAATGCTTCGTACTTGTGTCTTGGATTTTTTAACAGTTTAGATGACCACCTACCACTGTTAGAGATTTCATACAACAATAGTTATCACTCCACTATTGTTATGACACCACTTGAGGCCTTTAATGGGAGACATTCAAGATCACCCCTATACTGGACAAACACAGGGGTGTCAACACTGTTGGGTCTAGAATTAGTACAAGCTTCCACTGGGATGGTGAAGATCATTCAAGAGAGGATGAAGACTACACATAGAAGGACGAATTCTTATGCCAACAAGAGATGGAGACCCTTAGAGTTTGAGGAGGGAGACCTTGTCTTCCAATGGGTCTTACCCGAATGAGGATTACAGAGATTTGGCCGGGGTGGAAAGATATCTCTAAGGTTTATCAGACCTTTCTAGATTACTAGTAGTGTTGAAGGGGAGGAATACAATATAGAACTTCCCCATAGATGCACCAGGTGAATACGGTTTTCCACATGTTATAGCTAAGGAGATACGTGCATGACCCGTCGCACGTCATCGACTGGTGTGAGCTAGACATTGAAGATGGGGAAAATTTTTTTGGGTTCCCAGTACAGATTGGGGATCGAAATGAGTGGGACTCCCATGGATGATCTATTACTTTGGTGTGAGACCAGTGGAAGCCTAATAACCCCCATGAGAGCACCTAGGAGCAGGAGGCTCAGATTCATTCTTAGTACCCCACTTGTGTGATTTTCCGTTGTTTTGGATTTCAGGGATGTAAAACCCAAAGGTGGGGAGATTTTAATAACATATAAAATGTGATTTTTTTAATTATATGGAATTTTTAAGAGACATCGTAATTTATGTCTCATGATTACGAGTTCCAGAGGGCCCAGAATTATTCCTCTAAAAAATGTTAAGCATTAAATTGCACAGGTGAGAAAATATTTCTATAATAGTGGAATTACTCTTAAATGGGTGCCCGGATTAGAAATATGATGGTACCATTGCATTTATGATGTTGGGTTTACCCTAGGAGTGACAATGGTTTAGTCGGCGCATGAGTCCAGTATGAATACCCAAAAATAGCATAACTATAAATAAAATAATTAAATAAAATTATTTTATATTTCAAATTCTTATAACTCATGAACGGTGATTTAGATTAAAAATACGAGACCCTAGTTGAGCTCGTGAAGTTATTAATTCTTTAGGCTGATCCTAACATTGGCCGGCATGGGCCAACTCCGAAAGATATCTTTTGGCTGTAAATAAAATAATTGAGTAACGATTATTTTATTTTTAAATCCATCAAATCCTAAATGATAACTCAGATTGGAAATCCAAGAGTACTTTTATGATCATGAGGGCATGTTCTCGTTAGGTAGAGCCTAACAGAAACTGATGCAGGTCGAGGGTGACTGTTAATAATTTTTCATTTTTTTAAGGTACATTTAGAAAACCTACGGGCACGAATTTCTATCTATTAAACCAGAATGTGGATTAAAAATATGAGGGCACCGTTGAATTCACTATGCCAGTATTCACTTAGGTGATGATTAACTATGTCTAACAATGATTTGATGGAAATGTTAATTGTTTGACTTAAAAAAATAATAAAATAACTCCAAGAGTTATTTTATTTTTCTTTCAACTATTGGGTGATAGTGGCGGGGCCACAGAGTAACGCCTAGAATGATGTGAATCATTTAATGTCATGACTCATGTGCTGCATAAACACAATGTTCATTGAATTAATAGAATATTAATTTTGGTTCTTTAATGAATGGAATTAATTAATTTCAAAATGGGTTGTTCCCCCTCTCTTATTTAAAAGAAATTTGGTCATTGGTTTTGGTCGCTCACGAGAGGAACCTCTGACGAAGTGCCGACAACGTCATCCACCAATGTAGAATTGTGCTTCGAAAACTATTGGAATTTAGAACCAGACAATGATGTTCAATGAAGAGTGCCAATGAACACAGGTTATTCTCCATTATCTCTATCTTCTTACACTATTTCCAGGTAGGGGATTGTCTTGAATTATTTATATGAGTTTTATTAATTTATATTCTCTTGATGATGTTTGAACACTCCCCATGTTATAACTCTAACATGGAGGGCATAGGCCAAGATGAATAAGGATTATACCTTCCACCATTTAGGATTTGGTTTCATTCTTCATGGGAAACAAACCAATATGGTTCAAAGATGTAACCGAGATCCATGTAGTGATTGCAGCATCCCAAGAGCCCTGTAAGCACAACCAGAAAAGAAAACAGACATCCAAAGCTTCACCAGAGGCCTATAGAAGCTCCACCGACATGGTACCATTTGCGTAGTGGTGGCCTACTCTCACCGGCTATGAGGAGGAGGTGGCTTCGGCTTGTGGTGTGGCGGACAGAGGCAGCCGACCGACGCTGGCTGCGTTGAAGGTTGGCGGTGCGCCACCACAGCGTGCCAAGGAGGATTGTCGTGGCTCTGAGCTGCAGTGGAGGGATGAATCATGCCCCGTGGTGGAGGGAAAACCCATTCCCCATGGTCCCTTAATTTACTGGTCCTTGTGGACCATTTAGGTGAAGCGGTGGCAACTATGGTCATTGATTGAAGAGTCTAACAAACCTTATTCCGTTCAAGAGTGGAGCTGACCCCCACACAATGATGGAGGGCTGCACCCAACCAGGTGGGCCAGTCCAAGCCTATAGTGCTTCAATCCCTATCTGTGGCCAGTAGGAAACACCTAAGGCCCGACCCCTTCAGGCCCGGTCCAGCCGAACCGGGTCGGTCCAGACCCATTCAGGCCCAGTTTCTCTTAAAGGGTCACATCTTCTAAACCGGACGTCCGTTTGACATACTGTCTATGACATTAAAACCTGTAGGATGAGGTGTTCATTTTGAGAAGATCTATATGGGTTTTATAGAATATTAGAGTATATATAGGGTAGAATATACTCGAATCCAATCGGGCCCTCAACACTGAAATGCTTATAACTTACAGACCGGGTGTCCGATTGACGCGATGTCTATTGCGTTGGAACCCTTATGACATAGAGGCTCATCAGGTTACATCTTTGTGGAGATCTGTGACGATTGGGGTACAACCAATGGATTGAGGAGAATATCCTTTTGGAATCAAGTGTGCCTAATGCAAGAATCCCATGGATGGTTGTGACATGATGAAGGAATAATGATCCTTCATGGGTCAGCTCCTAGAGATCCTTTGTGGGTCATCACATTGTGATCCTCCAAGGTGATGCACATAGCGATAATCTGTGGGTAAGCACCTAACGATACAATGTAGGTTATAATCTATATATCCTTCATGGGTTAGCACCTAGGTATTCTCTATGGGTTAGCACTTAGAGATCCTCTGAGAGTTAGCACATAACATTCCTCCATGGGTCAGAATCTATCGATCCATTATGGGTCAGAACCTAATGATTCCCTATGGGTCATAACCAAGCAAAATTCTATGGTTTAGCAACAAAATCCTCTCAATAGAATAATATGATCAATCTTTATGGCTAATCATCCTTATTCATGTTCCATAAGCCATATACCTGGTTTCATCTGAGTCTTTTATTTTCACATTGTGATTGAGAGAATGCTTTGTGATTTTTTCATTGTGGAATTCTGGGAGACCTTCATGGGTATTGGGGTCCCTACTGGGTATTGTTATACTCACCCCTTCACGAACATTTCCTTTACGTGTTGTTTCTATTGCAGATGTTTGATGTTTCGAAAGAGGTTCTTAGGGAGACGAGATAGACAAATGCTATAATGCTAGACTAGGTAGCCAAGTATAAAATGGTGCCTAGAAGGATTGGGTAGTTAGGAAATACTACTATGTCTTCTGTTGGATTCACTACTGTCCCGACTAGGTGGGGATTTACGTAGATGACCATCAGAGTTTCCTTTTGTACTTTATTATTTTCAGTTCCTTGTTGGGTTTGTATTTTTGACCACTTACGTTCACTTGTACTTACACTCAATCCTATTATAGTGGTATAAATTTCCCCCTTTCAGTGTGTTTGGATGTGGTTGGATGTTTGTACATACTGGTTTAAAGGAAATTCCTTCTCTTTTTGGGATATATCATTCTGGTGTAAGTCACCAGCCCCAAGCCTATTGAGGGCGGGCTTGTGGAAGCAACAACACGTGCTCTGGGGAACGAGTTGTGACAATTAGACTCTATTAGAGTATGTTTTTAAAGATTTATCAATATTATAACATGGAATATTATTTAAGATTATATAAAAAGCTGATTCAATACTTAATTTATCTGAATAAACATCTACATGACAAAAAACCCATCAAAACCACCTTTGCTCAATAATATCATTATTAAAATTTATTTTCAACCTCGGAACATAATTAAATAAAATAGTTAAAATCATAAAATTGATAACATATAATAAAATTAAAATCCTATGTGAGTGAAATTTATGTATATAAATGGAATCATTGACCAAGAATAATATGTTTTCCATAAAACAATTATTACCCTATCTTTATCCTGAAATGTTTCTACTTAATCCTTTCAAACTGAACTATATTAGTGATACGATTATTTAAATATAAAAAAAAATATCCAAAATCCATATCATGTGAAAATATTTTAGACATAATGAAATCATAAAATAATCCTTTAAAAAAATCCCTTATCATATATTCTATCTCTTAATAGGTAAATCACTTACAATTTTATTAATATATATTATATCTTCCCCCATTGAAAACACTATAAAAAGAAAACATGAGAGTGAGGATGACTACCACATACCATATCCTTTAAGACAGTTTGGTTGTAAATCCATAATCAACCTCATTTTGTAAATTTTTTCCCTTTTGAATGTTTTTAGTAAATATAAAATCAACATGTTCCATTTTAGGAAAAATTGCAAATCTAGTTTATTTTTTTTTCAATTTATCATTAATGCAGTGATATTTAATATAATTTTAAGTAGATTAGTAATTTTTTACTTTGGGTTTTAGTGAAATTTATTACACATTGATTATAACAACATTAGATTAGGGGAATAATCACATATACTAATATTTATTCTAGTTGTGTATTTATCCAAATTAATTGTTTTACGTATTAAGTTTTAGCTTCATACTTAGATATTTTATTCTAATGAAAAATCATATTTTCTTATGTATATACCAACACACATATCATTCTATAAATAAGAAAACTCCAAAATATGTGGATCATCTATGACCAACATAGACTTCCTAATTTTTATATTTATAATAAAACAAATCAATATTTATTTTATAGTCATATTTATTTCTAATATAAATTATTCCTCTGATTTAAATGAGAAAAATATTTGAAGATATAATTTATGATTCCCTTGGTGAAATGTGAAACCAGGTTCACTGTGTAACACCATACTCTCTCTGTGGACTTATAGAACCTATATATAATATAATTCCAATGAATATTATAATATCATTTCGATAAACCTCCATCCATTTACATTATATTACCAATATTTTTCATGCTAAATTAGGTGTGTAAGATAGAATTGAATCATCCATTACTTAATTATTTTGGTGTTTCATAATAAATGTATCTTTAGAATTGAAATTGTTCTTTTTCTTTTGAGACAATATTTATCCATTAAATCATTTCATTTATCCTATATTGTATATTTTATGTTATTAAATTAACTCCTTAGCAATTTTTTCACACTTTTATTCATAATTAGCTAAAAATATAATAAAAATCCTATATAATTTCAATAAGGAAAAAATCATGTGTTTATTTAATTTATATGATTATATCGACTGTTCAGTTTAGGGAATTTAGCTTCCTTAAGAGTGTATCAAATTTAGAATACATGGGTTTCTGATATATTTTTAAACCCATAAAAATAATTATTCCACATGATCACATAACATTAATTATGAATACAAATAGAGACACATGGTTACTCTATATAACATTTTTCATAGATTCATCCATTTAGAAAATGAAACATGCAATGCATCTATAATATCTTATATTTTCATTGATAAGTAACTTAAAGAAATATTTTAATGGTTTTAGTGAGTACTACTAGGAAATTGATCTCATAAAAATCATGATTTTCTCCATTTGTTATCCTTATAAAACCTTTCATTCCTTGTATATTATCACATTGACTTATTCAATCAACTTGTATAGGAAAAACAATTTTATTCCTATAATATTTTTCCTAGTTTTTGTAAATGATCTTTGGTCTCATTTCATTTAATCATATTCAATTATATATTAAGAAATTTGTCCACTTATGATGATTCAATGCTTATTCATTATCTTTTGGGTAAACATGTTAATATAACCCTATTTGTTAATATAACCTGGATGATATGCTAGTTTGAACATGTCTCATGTGGTCTCAATTAATGTTTTGGAATTCCACATATATTTTCATCATAGGAATAGATGAATATAAATTACAATAATAACATGAAACTCTTGAGTGAAAATAAATATCTTTTATACCTTCTACATTATACTTCAGGTAGAAACCTTTTTCATGTTGTTTAACTAAAACAACATCATATTCACATCCTCTTATATCAGTGATCAATTTTTATTGTTATCGATCAATATTTTCTAGTTATTTAAAATCTACAAATTCAAATATATTCCAATTTAATTTAATATAGAACATATATTACATTCCATTAAGAGGGTGTCAAAGTAATTTTTTATCAACATTTATTTGATCATGCTCTCTATGATTCCAACCTTTAACATTGATAATAAATTGAATAAATGGGTGTCCAAACACCATTAATTATTTCAAACATTGTATTTTTTAATATATATTTTACGATGTTATATTGTAGTTTTTTTAATGAAAAAATGATTCTAAATATGAATTACTTCTCAAATATATTTCATTTAAGAGAACCAATTAGTATAATTCTCAATCATTATAGTTTATTTTTTCTTAACATATCATATATTTCACCATTTAATAATACCTTTGTATAATTATTTGTATAGTAGAATAAATTCAGTTAAAATTCATTTCAATTAAAGATTATTTTTAAATGTCCCATTTATTTGTTTAACATCATTACCAAATAAAATATTTTTTTTGAAAATACAAAATTCATTTTCATCACAGATTGTTAAATATTCCAATTTTTATATCCAATTATTTATGATTAAAAAACATAAAACTATTAATGATACTAAATAATTAAATAATGAGAATAAAATACAAATCTCCATCTGTTGGTTTATTTCCCATTGGACCACATATGTCTGGGTATATTTTCTATAAAGGGTGTGTTGAATATATCACAAAATTATTATGTATTGAGTTTTTAATACTCCATTTCAATCTTATAGAATAAAAAAATGTCTTCTTTTTTTCATATCAATAATATCACAAAGATGTTTTCTCTATTCTAACATTCTCATATTCCTCTAGAAAAATAATCTATGATTGTTAGGCCATAATATATATTCTTCTATCAGGTTTACGTAGAATAAATATTATGCCTCAAAAACATGAACAAATCCTCCCTTGTTTAATTTCCCTATTATTATATAATTTATATTTTTTGTAATTTATGAAATAAATTCATCAATTTGGAAGAAAATGTTTTTCATTCATCATTTTTTTGTGAAACCCTTAACATTTTTTATTCCAATGAATAATAAAATAATAAAATTTTTATTTTTAAATTTTTTTCAATGATAGTAGAACTATTTTATTTAAATAAAAATGAATAATAATTTCCCAAATTTTATATCCCTTGTTTTTAATTAGTATCATTTTAATCAATTTTAAATATAATATGATGTGTATGGATGAAAATTTATTCAATATCCATGTATATTTAACATTTGTATATTTGAGAAAAGATTCAACCACTAAGGCCTTGTATTTTATTTATATTAACTATTATCAAAATTTTGAGACATTTGATATAAATTTTGTTGATCTTTGAAAATTATAAGAAATACAATAGTTATATAATCAGGATGATACTTTCTTTTAGAAACAATATCTTAAGGTTAAAAATAAATTTTATACGATCAAAATTTATTTATCAAGTTATCTTATTTGATTTGGTTTTATAGGTTTTAACTAAGAATCTAATAGATACAAGAATCATTGAATTGTTAAGGATGGAACCAGTGTATATAAAATGTATTCATGAATTCTTTATAGGACAAAAAATATCCCTATAAATTATATTTTTTCCTAATAAATTCATTCTTCTGAAAACTATCTATTATTTTTCTATAATCATTTATACCATTTGTTGTAGATATTTTTTATGAATAAACATTTCTTTTTCTTTATGACATATTCTTCTTTATCTTAGAATTCTTATCATTATTAACAGATTCATCATCTGAATATTTTTTTTTCATTAGACATTGTCTCCTTAAAAAATTTAAATAATTTTAGAGTACTTTCTTTTCAACATAAATATTTTTCATAATATGTTTTTTAATATAAACATCTATAAGCATGTCCTTAATATATAAGGTTAAATTTTTTTATCCTTCTAAGGATTATACAACTTATATATTTCTAAAAATTCTAAATATTAATTTTGGATATTTTTTATTCCTCAACCAACGTCAACGTGTTTTTTAATAAGGTAAAACTAATAATATTTCGAATTTATTCATTATTTAAGATTTATTTTAGGTTGTTTCTATTCCAAAAAAATTAGATCATAAAACAATTTTAGAAACATTAATTTGTCTATAATAATGTATTAGTTATTATATATTAAATGATATTCACTCTTCAACTACTTATTCTCCTTTTTTAATGTATGATAATATTTTTTTAAAAGGAAATATCATGGTCAAAGACCAAGACACAAATTATTATTAAAAAGATAGTGGAGATTACAAAAGTCTGAAAGAGGAAATTTTATTACAATATTTCTCATAAAGAGGGTGTAGCTCAACAGGAAGATCATCACACCACATAATGTCCTAGTTGATTCCCTTGTTGGAAAGACCATCCACCACCATATTTTCTTCATGATAGGCATGAGTGGTGATGTATCTAATCTCCAGGACCGAGTTGAGGAATTTCATCCAGTGCACTATGAGAGATCCAGCAAGGTGAAAAACACCATTCCAAATAGCTTGAATGATAGTGGTGGAGTCACTTTCAATCTGAATGTTGTTCCATACTCTTTTCTTAAAAAAGTTGATTTCATGAATTACTGCCATCATCTCAGCCTCAAGGGAAGAGGCAAACCCACAACCTCTAAAAAAATAGCCATGAGCATGCCCAAGAGAGTCCCTGAAAATGGACCCACAGCCAGAGGGACCTGGATTTCCTTTGGAAGCACCATCAATATTGATTTTTATCTAGCTAGGAATCGGGGCTTGCTAGAAAACTTCAAAAAAGTGATTTAGTTGCCTGTAGATTCCTTTGATTTTGAGCCGTCTAAGAGTCATGAGGTCACCAACCGAGTTATCGCAGTGAGAATTTTGCAGGATAGAAGTACCTTTTATTGAAACTTGATTTTTAGACCGACTTTCATTATGATTTAAAGACTAATTATTGTGAATAATTTCATTTTTATCATACCAGATCACATGGATGATCTCGGTAACTACTGAAAGAAAAAGACTTCTGATTTGATTTTAGAGATCCAACTCAACAAAATGTTTGATCAAGGTGCAAATTGAATAAAAAATTAACCATCTACAGTCAATGATATCAGTAATATAATTCCAGAAAGTAGTGGTTGTGTCATTGGACATAAATAAAGGATTGATTTCCTCCCTATGTTAAAGACATAGGTGGCATATCGAACTAAGTTGGACACAGAAGGACTGTAGAAAAACATTAGTAGGAAGGAGATTATGGGAAATATTCCAGATAAGATTAAGTCTGGAGGGTTTAATCCATGTTTTATAAAATGGTTTCAACCAAGAAAAATTGTTTTCAAAAGAAGATAAAAAGTTGTTGTAATATGTTTTAGAATCCCGAACACTATTATGGGATGGTTTCCAAATAAGGTAGTCATCCGTATTAGAGAACATGTAATTATCAACAACATGTTTGATATTGTCAGGGAGACCTAAGTTGGGAGTATGCATTATCTCCTTTATGTTTTAGCTTGTGTAATCCTATGCATTATGAGAATAGATCATATAATTGAGAGGATCACCAATCCAGTTATCAATCTAGAATTTCAGATTGGATTCAGTGATAACCATCCATCTGGATTTGTGCATGATATTGATAAAAGAGATTCTAATGGATGGCCAGAGATAAGAGTTTACATGATTCATATTACTATTTTTATGTTTTTCAAGAAATCGATTTTTAAGAAAAGAAATCGAGTCATCCTGGTTGTTTATAAGATTCCAAGTGAGTTTGGTGTGGAGAGATTCATTAAAGGGCCTAAGAATTTTGATTCCAAGCCCTACCTTCTCATGGGGTTTGCAGCAGGTGGACTAGGGAATAGAAACAAGCTTCCTTTAAAGAATAATCTCAAACCAAACAATGTTATTTATGAAATAATTTATTTTCATAAGAAGATTGATAGGCCACCTGTAGATCATTAACTAATAAACCATTTTGGAAATAATGGATGATTTCACAAGAAATATTCAACCATCTATAGAAAGATATTTTCCTTTCCATGAAGCAATTTGATTAATGATTTGTTCAGTAATATCATTGAAATAAGAAGCTCTAGGCCTGTCCCAAAAGATTGGGACTCCCAAGTAAGTAAAAGGAAGTGAACCTTCTTTGATATCGAGACTCCCAATGATGTAATTTTTTCGAGAGGTGGGAAAGCTTTTGAAAAAAAATAAAATATTTTTTCCAGCTGATGGATTTCCCCAAAATATCTTCAAAGTGATATAAGGCAGTTTTGAGATTAGTGATGTTGCATTTTCTACCATTAAGTAAGATAATTATGTCATCCGTATAAAAAATATATGTCATAACATCAACGTTTTGAGTAGCTTGGATGGGAATAATATTTTTTAAGACACTCATTCAACTATATTTTATGAATAAACTCTATCTAGTTACCATATTATTTTGACAATATAGATATCATGCATTCATCATTGGGGAACTTTTCATAATTATATGTTATAAATTTTTTTAATAGCATCATCAATAGAGATTCTAGGATCATCTTTAGTATCATCATATCCCTATAAAATAGACTAAAATATTCCCATTATCTATTTACTGAACATCTAATAATTTCCACTTGATTAATAAATTTATTTTACTACCTTATTTATCATAAAACAACATGATTTTATATTATATAATTCAATATTATCATCTTCCTTTTTATCCTTGATAATTTATAATAATTATTTCAACAACTCCATTATTAAATAACATCACTGGTAATTTAATTTTGTGTTTCCATGTTCACATTCTCACCTTTCAATAAAAAATCATTAATTTATCAGATTTGATACAATGATTATATTCATTTTTTTAATTAATGTTTTATTCATTGGGAACATTCGTAGGCTTTTATTTCTTTTCAGCATCAAATAAAATATACAAATCAATATTTTTATTATTATTTATATTCTTTTTAATTCTCATTTCATAAGTGATTATAATGATATGAATTTCATATATGGATATAGGTATAGGATTTATATACTGTAATGAATAAATAAAACATCAAATTTATCTAAAATAGTGTTTTTCATAAATATTTGAATGATCCAAATTTTAATGAAATGATGAGACAATTCTTAAAATGTCATATAATATGGGAAATATTTAATGTAAAAATTCATATTTTCCCTTTCTGAGATCTTCTAATAGTAGTAAATAATTTTGTAACATTTATTTCATTACATGAATATTTTCATTATAATTTTCAATAAATATTTTAATAATAAGGATACCTATTCCTATGCATTTGATCCTATGAAATTCACCTTTCAACAGTGAGGAATCTATACAATTTTGGCTCACTTGTTATCCTCCAAACACTTGTAATATGTAACTATCTAAGGGAACACCCTTATCTGGGGGAGGAATAACATCTGTTGATGTTTCTTGAAAATCATTACCAATATATATATGAAAATTTAACATTTTATCCTTCCAAATATAATGGGGTTTTCTATAAAAAAAAGAATCCTCATACTACAGACAATGTTCTGAATATCTTTGGTGGTTATCCATTATTTAAAATATCACTATGAAGACTATAGAGAGAAGATTTTCTCTAAAAAATTGGATATGAACATTCAGTATCTATGTTATAAAAGAATGGTGATGGGTGATTTACTTATCCTCTTGTTTTATGTTTTCTTATTTATGAAATAATATTATCCTCTAGTTAGTGAAAAACATCCATGTAGTATAACAAATAAAATAAAACAGATAAGAACAAATTTAATATTTATGTTCATTAATTACAAAGAGTAGTGATTAATTGGTATGGTCAAGAAGTAATCCAATACCACACAACCATTAAACAAAATTACTTTCTGTTACAATATGATGGGAATATTGATTACATGCACAGTACTATATACTTTTAGAATATGCACATAATCCTTAAAAATATAAGAATATTTATCAATTTTTTTATCAATAATAAGAATCAAAACAAAATGGATTCAATGTTTTCACTATGCTACATCAAAAGTATTTACACACTCCTTATTGCAATTTATTCTTCCGTAACTCAAAATTATTTCATATAATAATGCATGATGTTCATTATAGAATTTTTTATGTTGACCTTTATATCTGATGATGTCTTTCTATTATACACATTATGGCTTACAAAGTTAAATACTATCAGTATAATACCTCACCATCAACTAATAAAAACAGATATAATTATTCTATCTGGTACCATTTTGTATGAAACAATTTATTCCATATTCATCCAATCTTCTATTTACTATGAGATCACGGTATCCATTAATAAATAGAATCTTCCTAGTATAACATCATTTGTTACAACTCTATTAAATTATACTAAGTATAATTCATTGACAATGGATCTTTAATAAGATCTTTAGTAATCCTATGAAATCATCAATAATTTTACAAGAGGAAAATTTACCAAAATATTATTAATTTTATAGAATATGATATTAAAATAGAAAATTTTACTTCAAATTATCAAGGAGTTGTGTGAACATAAAATTCAATATTCCCTTTCAAATTTTTAATAGTATGATCAAACATTTATCAAATTTACTCCTTAAGACATTTTGGTGTCCCAAAACATTCAATAATTGTTTTTGTCAATGAACACATCAAATAATCAATGTGAATCAAATTGAATCATAATCTTCATTCCTGATTACATAAACATTGAACATATATATTATCATATTCATAGTTAATTTATACAAAAAAATGAATATCCTAAAAATCAATATCCATAATTATATAAAATTTATATTCTGGTAAAACATTATAGGATAACTCTATAATGTTCTACATTTTCATGACACCACAACACAAAACAAATGTCCAATATATCATCTTTCAATCCTTGGTCTAATTAATTATTCAAAAATATTTGATTAATATATCCTCAAGAATTATTATATATGCTATAAACATGATAATTTCTATAGATTTCATATATATGGTATGTCAAAAAGACATCCCTATATGATTATGCTATTTAAATTATTCAACTGGTGGACTTTATAAAAATCTTCTCCATGAACATAAGTTAATAAATGAGAGAGAATTTATAAAACAATATCCAATTCCAATATAATAATTTTCCAATAGACATAATAATTTTTCAAATATTATAATTTCAACTTAAACTTCACAATTTAACACATTGAACTTTTTACATGTCAATTTTTTTGAAAATGTACAAATCATAGTCTAATTAAACTTTTTCATAGCTACCAAAAATCATAAATCATTATTCATTTAGTCAACTTAGGAAATTATCATGAAACTCAACATGTAATCATAATATTTGATTTCATTGAAGTTGGGAAAAAAATACCAATTTTATATTAGAAAACATCTTTGTCTAATAAAACTATTAGTGTAATTAACAAAATATTTTTTCCAAAATTCATACAATCCCTTCAGTCCATTGGAATGAATCTAAAATAATTAGCCTATTTAACAATGACAAATTAACTCAGTCCGTTGGACTAAATCCATTCACTATTATGTAGAATTAAAAATATTGTAATTTTATTTATATTGTCATCGAAAGGAAACATATAAGAAAAACTTTTTCTTCTTTGTAGACATCTTCTGAATTGAAATACAACTCTAACCCTCTTAGCCATAGAAAATTCCCTTTAATGCGTAACTATACATTTATCCTCTATCATAAATTACATAATCAGAATTTTCTCTATTATAAACTATATTAGATGCCTATATTTTACGTATAGTCAATATGTGAATATATTTCATGATATACCTTATCTATTTCGGGGAGTGAAGGTGTCTTCATAGTACCTATATGTAGTATGTTTGTAGGTTTTTTAATAACATAAAATAAATTATATTGGTTATGGTTACTATATTTATTATCTTATATATTCATTTTAATTTATGATACCCTCTTACTATACAAAAATTATATATTTAGGTTAATATTTTGTAGAAAACTCTATTACTAGGAAAAACTGTCCATAAAAATAGATATAATTGGATGCTCTATTCATTTATAATAATTATTTATGTTTTAACACAAAAAAAAAATGGATAATGGTCTTAAGAGTGTTAAACTATAAGGGATATGTCACGAACCAAATCTTGTCAACACCGAACACAATGCCAAACCTGGCCCATGACAATTCTCGGAGGGCGTTCCTGATCCCCAGAGGCTGGCACAAGTGCCGGGGTATCATAAAAGGAGAACTGGGAACGATTTACCCGGGTTTATAAACATAAAACTACAAAAGAATCCAATAAAACGAATATGGATTTTTCAAACCAAACAATCATTTACAAAAATTCAGAACTGAATTACATAGCTTAAAACAACTAAAAATGACTATACCAAAGGTACAAAACCAAAATGAAATAGCCCAAGAACCCTCATGGCATGGGCCACCGCCCTCAAGCCATCTCCGCAGGACTTCACCACCAAGGACCCACTAGAAACCCGAACCACTGGAACAAAAACAATTGTACCCAACCTGCGACAAAAAAAATAACCAAGTCTACTTACACCCAAAGGTGTAAGTAGGGTGTGAGCCAATTCCCAATACGATACCACCACTAAGAGATTCCATGCAGTAAACATTAACATATGAAAAGCATGCAAGTTTTCAAAAACATGTAATTTCTAGTTACAATTTCTAAAAGATGCAACTTAAAAAAATCAGTTTTCAAGTGGGCTAATTTAAAGAATAAACACTTTTAAAATAAATACCAAGGCTACTGAATTTTCCAGCCACTCATACCGTATGCCGATGATAAGCACAAAATATCTAGTGAGCACAAGCAATGGGAAATAACCCCTAGGCACTAGCTCGTTGTGGGTCCCAGGTACCTTGTATCTCGGTGAGAGTAACCATCACAAATATCCATTCTCATGCACGAGCCACTAGTAGTGTACATACCCATAACCTAGTGTTCTCCAATCATCATCATCATAATTTAGTTAGAGTTTTAAGCATCAATTTGGCTAAGTGAAACTGAGGTTAAACCCCACAGATTCACTAGCATACTAGTACACGTCCACCAACCAAGATACCCAGGTTTTCCCTTTGTGCTCAAACAAGTTCAACAGGTCAATGAAAATAATATTCACAAGAAAATAATATTTCCATATCATAAATTCACCAAACATCCCACATGTATACAAAACAAGTCACAAAAGTCCACTTTTCATTCAAATTGATTTTGAAATCCGACTCACACTAAAATAGCCCACAACACTTTTCAAATTTCTTTAACATTTCCACAAATTCATTGAACAATTTTATAAAATCAATCCAATATAATAAAACACTCATAACAGCCCACTCACTTGTTACATAACACCCCTTTTACATTCAAAATCATTTTATCATTAAACTTACACGAAAGAGCCCACAAACAAGTTTCGCTCCAACATCACAATTTAATAAAACATTACAGAAATTTACAAAACATTATAAAAATATTTGAAATCTTAAAACATCACTTCACCTTTCAGAAACCCATAATACATAAACACATATACCAAACAGTACATATGCACCCTTTTCCCACTTTGTTTAACCAACTAAAACATTTACAATTTTCATAAAAAGAACCCAAGTGGTGCAAATATGTCTTGCACAAAAAAACCATTTCAAAAACCTATTTTTAAGCCAAAATCACACCAATATCTTAGAAAAACATAATTGGCATCCCAATCAACATGAAATAATCCACTTTCAAATGTTATATAATCACCTTGAACAATATCAGAAAAGATACCCACGAGAACACACAAATCCATAAAACACTTTCAAAGAGTATAACAAGGTTAGACACATAAAACCAATTAAAATACCATCATTTTTAAGCCCACATGACACTATATTATTACCCAACCAAAATATTCATCCTCGTTCAAAAACTAATAAACCACTTCCACGTTTTACAAAACTACTACAAGAGATAACTCAAGAAATACATTTGAAAAATTCATACTTCAAACAAAAATGCAACTTTAAAACCAAATGCTTTACTATTGCTACCAAAAATGGTTTTCGCATAATAAAAAGCATATAAGGAACATGAAAAATTATTTAATCAAGAAAACTAACTCATCATTAAATGGTTACCCACGGAATCACCTACCGAATGTGTCGAAACCCTCAAATATTGGGGTGAAACATCAACCGCATGACCGCCGCACCTCAAGGAAGTTAAAAGAAACCTAAAACCTCAATTTTTCTCCCCAAATAAAGTAATTTAGAACCTAGGAACGAACCCTAGCTTCTGGAATTTTTATAATTCAAGAATTAGGGAAGAATCCCTAAGCAATTTGAAAGAGGAAAGAAATAAACTCACCTACTTGAAGTATCCTGAATTAATCACTCCAAAAACAATAGTTTCTGAAATTTAAAACATCCAAAATTCCGAGATTGTTCGAACAATATTTAGGAGGTAATTTAGGAACTGGAATGGAGGGAAAAGAGTAATAATAAAGAGAGTTAAGAAGGGATGAAGTTACCTCTTCAATTCTGGAAGATTTGAGACACCCTATGAAGATCAGCCCTAATTCGCGATTTCAAAGAGCTCCCAGGAGGGGGAAAAGGCAATGGGAGCGCTCTAGGGTTTCTTAGGGTCGAGAGGGAGGTGGAATCACATAAAAATCCATTATATTTAATAAGATATTAAAAACATAAAGAAACTTTTTAAAACTGGAAAATGGGCTTTCGGGTTGGCCCAATTCATAAATAAAAACCCAAATCCTCCATGATTATGGATTTACAAAGGCTCCAAATTTATATTGTGGTGTTAATAGGTCAGAGGAGACCATTTAGGAATTGGAATGGATGAAAAATATAAAAACATGAAAAAGTTATAAAAGAAACAAAATTTATTTTTTAATCTGGAATTGGGCTCACGGTTTGGCACAATTCATAAAAACTCATCTATTCCTCCACAAAACCATTGGAAACCCTTCAAAAAAAGC
This sequence comes from Viscum album, assembly GCA_963277665.1. Taxonomy (NCBI): domain Eukaryota; kingdom Viridiplantae; phylum Streptophyta; class Magnoliopsida; order Santalales; family Viscaceae; genus Viscum; species Viscum album. The sequence continues at coordinate 719,053,803 of OY728145.1, read as the reverse complement.
ATGAATGGAAAATAAATGAAATTTAACTTCAAACTAAGTCATTTATGTGAAAATTCTCCCCTCCATGAAAACTATCAGTCCCTGGAAAGCTATAGAAAGGCCAGAAACCAAAGCCAAACCCAACTGATAAACCAAGATGTACTCCCTTTCCAGGTTTCGCCCCCAAAGGCCAAAACACCTCCAGTGATCAATTAAGGAAGGAATACATCACAAAAAAACATACATCACTTTACTGAAACAATGAATCACATTCAGGCTTTATCCCAAAGGAAAACTCCTCAAACACTATCCGAACAAGACTCAAGCAACTCACTCAAACGAACAACAACATCGAACAAGGTTACACACACCTTGCTATAACTAAACCATTGGGCACTCTCCAATATCAATAGTTACCCAAGGAAGATTTAGGTATCTTGATAGATCCGAATGAGACTACCTACAATCAATCCATGACCATGGATAAGTCTATGTTTTTGGTATGGGGGCAAAAAAGGCTCCCCACCATAAGAACCAACCATCTTAATCGACCAGCATGGGCCAGTACAGAAAGACCCCAAAATATAAAGTGTTGGGACGACAACATGGTTAGTCTAAATGGTTTGGGAAACCATGAACTAACAGTGGATATTATTCTATCTACATGGGTTTTTTTTGGGGCATGGTCACTACTAACCAAGTGCAAATCGTGTGGTCAACCTGTCTAGCCAAACTTCATACCATTCTCTAAAGACTCAATGGAAACCAAAGGGGGAGGGAATAACATTGGGCGATGACATGGGTACAAGGCCCTCCACCTATTTCCACTAAACATGAACAGTAGAAGAAATATGATGACAACATAGGTTTAAACTCTTCTTATCTTTCATATTGAGGATAGGACTTTGCACAAGGGTTTAAATGACCCTGTGATTTCCCCTGACTACGAGCCAATTTCTCTTTGAGACCTATGGCTAGAACTCAAATGATTGAAGCATCTTCAGCCTCACAGTTAGGCTTTGGAAACCACCTGAATGAGAAATCTTCTTTTGTTGCATACAAAAACTTACCACAATCCCCGATAAGTTTTTCCAAGACATAACACATTCCAATCTCACTTTACCCTAACTCGATATTTCACTGAAACAAGGGATTAGAAGATTTACACACATCACACCTTGTTTGTTTCAGTGAGAAACAATAGACGTAAAGAAAACTTATACCCACCTTACTCTAAAATGGAATATTTTTTTTATGTTTTTTTCAAGGGTGACATTCTCCCAACATAATAGAGACTCTCAGATGATTTCCCAACTTTCACCTTTACAGTCAATCGAGCACATGTCATCACAAGGAATCACCGAAAATGACCATTGCGACTAATATAAACAATGAATAGAGAGGGAACTTGTACAACATCCCCAAACAACACACAATTCAAGAAAGTGGCCATAATATCCTCTCATGACCAGATTTCCCACACTAGTAGTTTAACATGAACTCCTTCTTCGAAGAGTCTATGAAGGACTGAGAGTTCCTCTTAGACACTATCCAAATACTCATCTATGCTAACAACCCCAGAACACTTCCACCTTCTAAAAATTAGGAAACTTAAGAGGCTAAGGTCACTTTCAACCATCCATAATCAATCTCCCACTACAAGAGGATACAAAAAACCAATAAAGGAAAGGGTGTATACTCAATCTAAAAATCTCAAGAAATAGATTCCTTATATTGATCAACTGGAGGATTTTCCAATGGAGAAACAATCTGGGTTGCGCTTCAGTTATGCATTAACCATTAATGGGGGCATACCTTATCCAATGAGAGAATGCAAGGACCCAACCAATCTAGTCCATTGGTCAAAAAAGCCATAAAACAGCTCTAAAAACATGAAGGGAACCACCATAAAGGCATCCCAAAATATTTTTCAAAAGAGACCACTAACCGTCCCTACAACACAGCTTACCGACCAAACACAAACCCAAAACTCAGTTAAAAAAGAAGGGGTTCTTGGAATCAAAACATCCCACAACATCAACATTTTCAAAAAGTCATAATACAAACCATAAAAAAATATTCATCAAGACATCATGTTTTTCTTTAAAAGTAATTCTTTGATAACAAACAGTTTAGCAGTAAGCGTATCCACCAATGGTACCCCATGAGCCTCACACATTCTTGTTTTTCTGCGACACTGGGCACCCTCCTCATATCTGTCACGGAACTCATCCATTCATCCCATCCACAATCCATCATCCCATATAACCCCATGCATGTGGTCACTCACGGAAATACAAAAGGTTAAAACAAATATTCTTTCCACTTTTCAAAACCAAAACGGCCAACCAACACATCCTTTTTCTCAAAACTGCTGACCAAGGGATCGAAATCCCAATTCAAATATTACTAAAATTTTCATAAAGAAACAACCATTTATACAAGAACTAAATTTCATGTTATTCCCATCAATTTCATAACATCTTATCCCAACAAAACACCCTATGATAGATTAGAAAACTCTATTGGAAACACTTTTTCAAAACCAACTTCAGTATAGTTTCTGCTTTCAAAAGAGGTGTAAGCACACCATTTTCCATTTAAAAATAATTCTGAATATTTAGTTCCAATATTTCATAAATCAAACCATTCCATATTTATTTGAAAATCATTTCACAAAAACATTACACTTCTTCAAACCAAGTCACTTTAAAACCAAAGTTCCAACATTTAAAAACTAAATAACACAAGACAATGCGAGAGGAAACTAGTTTTAGTGGGTGACTTGGACATATGTTCAGCGGTCATATTCCAATCACTTCACTATCATAGAGAGTGTTCTTTGGAATCTCCTCAGCTCCACATGGCTTGCCAGGCCCTATGAGCTTACGGAGACCATTAACCCAACTCTCTTTTCATTTCCCCTAATCATCATTAAACCAAGAAAACCAAAGGACTCTGAAAGGTCCCGAAATTCCATGGAGACGTGAATCCCTTCATGAGGTGTGGTGATCAGCCACATTACTCATAACTGAAATTCAAAGTCCCCAAAATCCTAAATCCATATTATCCTGATTTTTCCCCAAAAAACATGACCCAAAGAGAGCGAACCACCCTCTAATACCATTTTGTCACGAACCAAATCTGGTCACCACCGAACACAGTGCCAAACCTGGACCACGAAAAGGCTCTAAGGGCGTTCCTAATCCCCACAGGCTGGCACAAGTGCCCAGGTATCATAAAATGAGAATTGGGAACGATTTACCAGAGTTTATAAACTTAAAACAATAAAAGAATCCAATAAAATGAATCTGGATTTTTCAAACCAAACAATCATTTACAAAAATTCAGAACTGAATTACATTGCTTAAAACAACTTAAAAAGACTATACCAAAGGTAAAAAACCAAACTGAAATAGCCCAAGAACCCTCATGGAATGGGGAACCACCCTCAAGCCATCTCCGTAAGACTTTACCACCAAGGACCTGCTAGAAACCCGAACCACTAGAACAAAAAAAATTGTACCCATCCTGCGACAAAAAAAATAACCAAGTCTACTTACACCCAAAGGTGTAAGTAGGGTGTGATCCAATGACCAGTAGGATACCACCACTAAGATATTCCATGAAGTAAACATTCAAAGATGAAAACCATGCACGTTTTCAAAAACATGTAATTTCTAGTTAGAATATCTAAAAGATTCAACTTAAAAAAATCAGTTTTCAAGTGGGCTAATTTAGAGAACAAACAATTTTAAAATAAATACCAAGGCTACTAAATTTTCCAGTCACTCATACTGTATGCCGATGATAAGCACAAAATATATAGTGAGCACAAGCAATGGGAAATAACCCCTAGGCACTAGCTAGTTGTGGGTCCCAGGTACCTCGTATCTCGGTGAGAGTAACCATCACAAATATCCATTCTCATGCAAGATCCACTAGTAGGGTACATACCCATAACCTAGTGGTCCCCAATCATCATCATAATAATTTAGTTAGAGTTGTAAGCTTCTATCTGTCTAAGTGAAACTGAGGCCAAACCCCACGGATTCACTAGCATACTAGTACACGTCCACCCACCTAGATACCCGGGTTTTCCCTTTGTGCTCAAACAAGTTCAAAAAGTAAATGAATATAATATTCACAAGAAAATAATATTTCCATATCATAAATTCACCAAACAGCCCACATGTATACAACACAAGTCACAAAATTCCACTTTTCATTCAAATTGATTTTGAAATCCGACTCACACCAAAATAGCCCAGAACACTTTTCACATTTCTTTAACACTTCCACAAATTCATTAAACAATTTTATAAAACCAATACAATATATTACAACTCTCATAACAGCCCACTCACTTGTTACATAACACCCCTTTTACCTTCAAAATCATTTTATCATTAAACTTACACGAAAGAGCCCACAAACAAGTTTCGCTCCAACATCAAAATTTAATAAAACATTACAGAAATTTACAAAACATTCTAAAAATATTTGAAATCTTAAAACATCACTTCACCTTTAAAAACCCCATAATATGTAAACACATATACCAAACAGTACATATGCACCCTTTTCTTACTTTGTTTAACCAACTAAAACATTTACAATTTCCATAAAAAGAACCCAAGTGGTGCAAATATGTCTTGCACAAAAAAACCCATTTCAAAAACCTATTTTTAAGCCAAAATCACACCAATATCTTACCAAAACAGAATTTACATCCCAATAAACATGTAATAATCCACTTTTAAATGTTATATAATCACCTTGAACAATATCGCAAAAGATACCCATGAGAACACACAAATCCATAAAATACTTTCAAAGAGTATAACAAGGTTACACACATAAAACCCATTAAAGGACCCTCATTTTTTGGCCCACATGACACTATATTATTACCCAACCAAAATTGGCAGCCCCTTTCAAAAACTAATAAACCACTTCCACGTTTTACAAAACTACTACAAGAGATAACTCAAGAAACACATTTAAAAAATACATACTTCAAACAAAAATGTAACTTTAATACCAAATGCTTTACTATTGCTACCAAAAATGGTTTTCTCATAATAAAAATCATATAAGGAACATGAAAAATTATTTAATCAAGCAAACTAACTCATCATTAAATGGTTACCCACGGAATCAACTACCGAATGTGTCGAAACCCTCAAATATTGGGGCGAAACATCAACCGCATGACCGCCGCACATAAAGGAAGTTAAAAGAAACCTAAAACCTCAATATTTCACCCAAAATAAAGTTATTTAGAACCTAGGAACGAACCCTAACTTTTGGAATTTTTATAATTCAAGAATTAGGGAAGAAACCCTAAGCAATTTGAAAGAGGAAAGAAATAGACTCACCTACTTGAAGTATCCTGAATTAATCACTCCAAAAACAATAGTTTCTGAAATTAAAAACATCCCAAATTCATGGATTGTTATAACAAGATTTAGTAGGTAATTTACGAAGTAGAATGGAGGGAAAAGAGTAAGAATTGAGATAGTTAAGAAGGGATGAAGTTACCTCTTCAATTCCGGCCGATTTGAGACACCCTATGAAGATCATCCCTAATTCTCGATTTCAAAGAACTCCAAGGAGGGGTTAAAGGCAATGGGAGATCTCCTGGATTTCTTAGGGTATAGAGGGAGGTGGAAGCACCGAAAAATCCATTATATTTAATAAGATATCAAAACATTAAAGAAACATTTTAAAACTGGAAAATGGGATTTCGGGTTGGCCCAATTCTTAAATAAAAACCCCAATCCTCCATGATTGTGGATTTATAAAGGCTCAAAATTTATATTGTGGTGTTAATAGGTCAGATGATACCATTTAGGAGCTGGAATGGGTGAAAAATATAAAAAAATGAAAAAGTTATAAAAGAAACAAAATTTATTTTTAAATCTGGAATTGGGCTCACGGTTTGACCCAATTCATAAAAACTCGTCTATTCCTCCATAAAACCTTTGGAAACCCTTCAAAACAAAGCATGAATGGAAAATAAATGAAATTTAACTTCAAACTAAGTCATTTATATGACAATTCTACCCACCATGAAAACTTTCCATCCCCAGAAAGCTATAGAAAGGCCAGATACGAAAGCCAAACCCAACTGATAAACCAAGATGTACTCCCTTTCCACGTTTCGCCCCCAAAGGCCAAAACACCTCCAATGATCAATTAAAGAAGGAATACTTTACAACAAAAACATACACCACTTTCCTGAAACAATCAATCACATTCAGGATTTATCCCAAAGAAAAAATCCTCAAATACTATCCGAACAAGACTCAAGAAACTCACTCAAAGAAACAACAACATCGAAAAAGGTTACACACACCTGGCTATAACTAAACCATTGGGAACTATCCAATCTCAATAGTTACCCAAGGATGATTTAGGTAGATTGATAGATCCAAACGAGACTAACTACCACCAATCCATTACCATGGATAAGTCTAAGTTTTTGGTACGGGGGAAAAAAGGCTCCCCACCATAAGAACCAACCATCTTAGTCGACCAGCATGGGCCAGTACAGAAAGATCCCAAAATATAAAGTGTTGCGACGATCACATGGTTAGTCTGACCGGTTTGGGAAACAATGAACTAACAGTGGTGATTCTTCTATCTACATGGGTTTTTTTTGGGGCATGGTCACTACTAACCAAGTGCAAACCGTGTGGTCAACCTGTCTAGCCAAACTTCATACCTTTCTCTAAAGACTCAATGGAAACCAAAGGGGGAGGGAATAACATCGGGCGATGACATGGGTACAAGGCCCTCCACCTATTTCCACCGAACATGAACAGTATAAGAAATATGATGACACTATAGGTTTAAACTCTTCTTATCTTTCATATTGAGGATAGGACTTTGCACAAGGGTTTAAATGACCCTTTGATTTCCCCTGACTACGAGCCAGCTTCTCTCCGAGACCTATTACTGGAGCTCAAATGATTGAAGCATCTTTGGCCTCGCAATTAGGCTTTGGGAACCGCCTGAATGATAATTCTTCTTTCGTTGCAAACAACAACTACACCACAATCCCCGACAAGTTTTTCCAAGACATAACACATTCCAAACTCACTTTACCCTAACTCGATATTTCACTGAAACAAGGGATTATAAGATGTACACACATCACACCTTCTTTGTTCGAGTGAGAAAAAATAGAATTAAAGAACACTTATACTCACCTTCCTCTAAAATGGAATATTTTTTTTATGTTTTTTTCAAGGGAGACATTCTCCCAACATAATAGAGACTCTTAGATGATTTACCAACTTTCAACTTTATAGTAAATCGAGCACATGACATCACAAGGAATCATCGAACATGACCATTGCGACTGATATAAACAATGAATAGAGATGGAACTTGTACAACATCCCCAAACAACACATAATTCTAGAAAGTGGCCATAATATCCTCTCATGACCAGATTTCCCACACTAGTAGTTTAACATGAACTCCTTCTTCGAAGAGACTATAAAGGACCGAGAGTTCCTATTAGACACTATCCAAATACTCATCCATGCTAACAACCCCAGAACACTTCCACCTTCGAAAAATTAGGAAACTTAAGAGGCTAAGGTCACTTTCAACGATCCATAATCAATCTCCCACTACAAGAGGATACACAAAACCAATAAAGGAAAGGGTGTATACTAAATCTAAAAAGCTCAAGAAATAGATTCCTTATATTGATTAACTTGAGGATTTTCCAATGGAGAAACAATCTAGGTTGCGCTTCAGTTATGCATTAACCTTTAATGGGGGCGTACCTTATCCAATGAGAGAACCCAAGGACACATCCAATCTGGTCCATTGGTCAAAACAAGCCATAAACCAGCTCTAAACACATGAAGGGAACCACTATAAAGGTATCCCAAAACATTTTTCAAAAGAGACCACTAACCGTCCCTATAACACAACTTACCGACCAAACACAAACCCAAAACTCGGTTCAAAAAGAAGGTGTTCTTGGACTCAAAACATCCCACAACATCAACATTTTAAAAAAGTAATAATACAAACCATACATAAATATTCATCAAGACATCATGTTTTTATTTAAAAGTAATTCTTTGAGAACAAACAGTTTAGCAGTAAGCGTATCCACCAATGGTACCCCATGGGCCTTACACATGCATGTTTTTCTGCCACACTGGGCACCCTCCTCATATCTGTCCTGAAACTCATCCAGTCATTCCATCAACCATCCATCATCCCATATAACCCCGTCCATGTGTTCACTCACAAAAATACAAAATGTTAAAAGAAATATTCTTTCCACTTTTCAAAACCAAAATGGCCAACCAACACATCCTTTTTCTCAAAACTGCTGTCCAAGGGATCCAAATACCAATTCAAATAATACTAAAATTTTCATAAAGAAACAACCATTTATACAAGAACTCAATTTCATGTTATTCATATCAATTTCATAACCTCTCATCCCAACAAAACACCCTATGATAGATTAGAAAACTCTATTGGAAACACTTTTTAAAAACCAACTTTAGTATAGTTTCTGCTTTCAAAATGGGTGTAAGCACACCATTTTACATTTAAAAATAATTCTGAATATTTAGGTCCAATATATAATAAATCATACCATTCCATATTTATTTGAAAATCATTTCACAAAAACTTTACACTTCTTAAAACCAAGTCACTTTAAAACCAAAGTACCAAGATTTCAAAACTAAAGAACACAAGACAATGCGAGAGGAAACTAGTTTCTGTGGGTGACTTGGACATATGGTTGGCGGACATATTCCAATCACTTCGCTGTCACAGAGAGTGTTCTTGGGAATCTCCTAAACTCCACATGGCTTTCCAGGCCCTGTGAGCTTACGGAGACCATTAACCCAACTCTCTTTTTATTTCCCCTAATCATCATTAAACCAAGAAAACCAAAGGACTCCGAAAGGTCCCGAATTCCCTTGGAGACGTGAATCCCGTCATGAGGTGTGGTGATCATCCACACTACTCATAACTAAAATTCAAAGTCCCAAAAATACTAACTCCATATTATCCTGATTGTTCCCCAAATAACATGACCCAAAGAGAGCGGACCACCCTCTGATACCATTTTATCACGAACCAAATATGGTCACCACCAAACACAGTGCCAAACCTGGCCCATGACAAGGCCCGAAGGGCGTTCCCGATCCCCACGGGCTAGAACAAGTGCCCGGGTATCATAAAATGAGAATTGGGAATGATTTACCCGAGTTTATAAACTTAAAACAACAAAAGAATCCACTAAAATGAATCTGGATTTTTCAAACCAAACAATCATTTACAAAAATTAAGAACTGAATTACATAGCTTAAAACAACTAAAAAAGACTATACCAAAGCTAAAAAACCAAAAAGAAATATCCCAAGAACCCTCATGGCATGGGCAACCGCCCTCAGTCCATCTCCTCAAGACTTCACCACCAAGGACCTACTAGAAACCCGAACCACAGGAACAAAAAAAATTGTACCCAGCCTGCGACAAAAAAATAACCAAGTCTACTTACAAAAAAAGGTGTAAGTAGGGTGTGATCCAATTCCTAGTAGGATACCACCACTAAGATATTCCATGCATTAAACATTCAAATATGAAAATCATGGAAGTTTTCAAAAACATGTAATTTCTAGTTACAATTTCTAAAAGATGCAACTTAAAAAAAATCAGTTTTCAAGTGGGTAATTTATAGAATAAACACTTTTAAAATAAATACCAAGGATCCTGAATTTTCCAGCCACTCATACCATATGCCGAAGATTAGCACAAAATATCTAGTGAGCACAAGAAATGGGAAATAACCCCTAGGCACTAGCTAGTTGTGGGTCCCAGGTACCTCGTATCTCGGTGAGAGTAACCATCACAAATATCTATTATCATGCATGAGCCACTAGTAGGGTACATACCCATAACCTATTGATCCCCAATAATCATCATCATAATTTAGTTATAGTTGTAAGCATCAATCATTCTAAGTGAAACTGAGGCCAGACCCCAAGAATTCACTAGCATACTAGTACACGTCCACCCACCTAGATTCCCGGGTTTTCCCTTTGTGCTCAAACAAGTTCAAAAAGTAAATGAATAAAATATTCACAAGAAAATAATATTTTTATATCATAAATTCACCAAACATCCCACATGTATACAACACAAGTCCCAAAAGTCCACTTTTCATTCAAATTGATTTTGAAATCCGACTCACACCAAAATAGCCCACAACACTTTTCACATTTCTTTAACACTTCCACAAATTCATCAAACAATTTTATAAAACCAATCCAATATATTAAAACTCTCATAACTGCCCACTCACTTGTTAAATAACACCCCTTTTACCTTAAAAATCATTTTATCATTAAACTTTCACGAAAGATCCCACAAACAAGTTTCGCTCCAACATCACAATTTAATAAAACATTATAGAAATTTACAAAACATTCTAAAAATATTTGAAATCTTAAAACATCACTTCACATTTCAAAACCCCATAATACATAAACACATATACCAAACAGTACATATGCACCCTTTTTCCACTTTTTTTTAACCAACTAAAACATTTACAATTTTCATAAAAAGAACCCAAGTGGTGAAAATATGTCTTGCACAAAAAACCCATTTCAAAAACCTATTTTTAAGCCAAAATCACACCAATATCTTACCAAAACAGAATTGGCATACCAATAAAAATGTAATAATCCACTTTCAAATGTTATATAATCACATTGAAAAATATCGCAAAAGATACCCATGAGAACACACAAATCCATAAGAAACTTTCAAAGAGTATAACAAGGTTACACAAATAAAACCCAATAAAATACCCTCATTTTTAGTCCCACATGACACTATATTATTACCCAACCAAAATTGGCAGCCCCGTTCAACAACTAATAAACCAATTCCACATTTTACAAAACTACTACAAGAGATAACTCAACAAATACATTTGAAAAATACATACTTCAAACAAAAATGTAACTTTAATACCAAATGCTTTACTATTGCTACCAAAAATGGTTTTCGCATAATAAAAAGCATATAAGGAACATGAAAAATTATTTAATCAAGCAAACTAACTCATCATTAAATGGTTACCCATGGAATCACCTACTGAATGTGTCGAAACCCTCAAATATTGGGGCGAAACATCAACTGCACGACCTCCGAACCTCAAGGAAGTCAAAGGAAACCTAAAACCACAATATTTTACCCAAAATACAGTAATTTATAACTTAGGCATGAACCCTAATTCTCTAATTTTTATAATTCAATAATTAGGGAAGAAACCCTAAACAATTTGAAAGAGGAAAGAAATATACTCACCTACTTGAAGTATTTTTAATTAATCACTCCAAAAAAATAGTTCTTGAACCTTAAAACAGCCAAAATTCAGGGATTGTTCGAACAAAATTTAGGAGGTAATTTAGGAACTGGAATGGAAGGAAAAGAGTAAGAATTGAGATAGTTAAGAAGGGATGAAGTTACCTCTTCAATTCTGGCTGATTTGAGACACCCTATGACGATCAGCCCTAATTCGCGATTTCAAGGAGCTCCAAGGAGGGGGGAAAATGTAGTGGGAGCGCGCCTGGGTTTCTTAGGGTCGAGAGGGAGGTGTAATCACTGACAAATTCATTATATTTAATAAGATGTTAAAAAATTAAAAAAACATTTTAAAACTGGAAAATGGGCTTTTGGGTTGGTCCAATTCTAAAATAAAGACAAAAATCCTCCATGATTATAGATTTATAAAGGATCCATATTTATATTGTGGTGTTAATAGGTAATATGAGACAATTTAGGAATTGGAATGGGTGAAAAATATAAAAAAATGAAAATTTTATAAAAGAAACAAAATTTATTTTTAAATCTGGAATTGGGCTCACAGTTTGGCCCAATTCATAAAAACTCATCTATTCCTCCATAAAAACTTTGGAAACCCTTCAAAACAAAGCATGAATGAAAAATAAATGAAATTTCACTTCAAAATAAGTCATTTTTGTGACAATTATCCCCACCATGAAAACATTCCATCCCCGGAAAGCTACAGAAAGTCCAGATACGAAAGCCAAACCCAACTGATAAACCAAGATGTACTCCCTTTCTAGGTTTCTCCCCCAAAGGCCAAAACACCTCCAGTGATCAATTAAGGAAGGAATACTTCACAACAAATACATAAACCACTTTCCTGAAACAATCAATCACATTCAGGATTTATACCAAAGGAAAACTCCTCAAACACTATCCGAACAAGACTCAACCAACTCAATCAAACGAACAACAACATCGAACAAGGTTACACACACCTTGCAATAACTAAACCATTGGGCACTCTCCAATCTCAATAGTTACCCAAGGGAGATTTAGGTAGCTTGATAGATCCAAAAGAGACTACCTACCACCAATCCATGACCATGGATAAGTCTAAGGTTTTGGTACGGGGGAAAAAAGGCTCCCCACCATAAGAACCAACCATCTTAATCGACCAGCATGGGCCAGTACAGAATGACCCCAAAATATAAAGTGTTGGGATGACCACATGGTTAGTCTGAACAGTTTGGGAAACCATGAAATAACAGTGGAGATTCTTCTATCTACATGGGTTTTTTGGGGCATGGTCACTACTAACCAAGTGCAAACCGTGTGGTCAACCTGTCTAGCCAAACCTAATACCTTTCTCTAAATACTCAATGGAAACCAAAGGGGGATGGAATAACATTGGGAGATGACATGGGTAAAAGGCCCTCCACCTATTTCCACCGAACATGAACAGTAGAAGAAATATGATGACACTATAGGTTTAAACTCTTCTTATCTTTCATATTGAGGATAGGACTTTGCACAAGGGTTTAAATGATCCTGTGATTTCCCCTGACTACGATCTAGCTTCTCTCCGAGACCTATGTATGGAGCTCAAATGATTGAAGCATCTCCAGCCTCGCAGTTAGGCTTTAGAAACCTCCTGAATGAGAATTATTCTTTCGTTGCAAACAAAAACTACACCACAATCCCCAATAAGTTTTTCCAAGACATAACACATTCCAAACTCACTTTACCCTAACTCGATATTTCACTGAAACAAGGGATTAGAAGATGTACACACATCACACCTTGTTTGTTCGAGTGAGAAACAATAGAAGTAAAGAACACTTATACTCACCTTCCTCTAAAATGGAATAATTTTTTTATGTTTTTTTCAAGAGAGACATTCTCCCAACATAATAGAGACTCTCAGATGATTTCCCAACTTTCAACTTTACAGTCAATCGAGCACATGACATCACAAGGAATCACCGAACATGACCATTGTGACTGATATAAACAATGAATAGAGAGGGAACTTGTACAACATCCCCAAAAAACACATAATTCTAGAAAGTGGCCATAATATCGTCTCATGACCAGATTTCCCACACTAGTAGTTTAACATGAACTCCTTCTTCGAAGAGACTATGAAGGACCGAGAGTTCCTCTTAGACACTATCCAAATACTCATCCATGCTAACAACCCCAGAACACTTCCACCTTCGAAAAATTAGGAAATTTAAGAGGATAAGGTCACTTTAAACCATCTATAATCAATCTCCCACTACAAGAGGATACACAAAACTAATAAATGAAAGGGCGTATACTCAATCTAAAAAGTTCAAGAAATAGATTCCTTATATTGGTCAACTAGAGGATTTTCCAATGGAGAAACAATCTAGGTTGCGCTTCAGTTATGCATTAACCTTTAATGGGGGCATACCTTATCCAATGAGAGAACCCAAGGACCCAACCAATCTGGTCCATTGGTCAAAAAAATCCATAAACTAGCTCCAATCACATGAAGGTAACCACCGTAAAGGAATCCCAAAACATTTTTCAAAAGAGACCACTAACCATCCTTACAACACAGCTTACCAACCAAACACAAACCCAAAACTCAGTTCAAAAAGAAGGGGTTCTTGGACTCAAAACATCCCACAACATCAACATTTTGAAAAAGTCATAATACAAAACATACAAATATATTCATCAAGACATCATGTTTTTCTTTAAAAGTAATTCTTTGAGAACAAACAGTTTAGCAGTAAGCATATCCACCAATGGTACCCCATGGGCCTCACACATGCATGTTTTTCTACCACACTGGGCACCCTCCTCATATCTATCCCATAACTCATCCAGTCATGCCATCAACCATCAATCATCCCATATTAACCCATGCATGTGGTCACTCACGGAAATACCAAAGGTTAAAACAAATATTCTTTCCACTTTTCAAAACCAAAACGTCAAACCAACACATCATTTTTTCTCAAAACTGCTGACCAAGGGATCCAAATCCCAATTCAAATATTACTACAATTTTCATAAAGAAACAACCATTTATACAAGAACTCAATTTCATGTTATTCACATCAATTTCATAACATCTCATCCCAAAAAAAACACCCTATGATAGATTAGAAAACTCTATTGGAAACACTTTTTCAAAACCAACTTCAGTATAGTTTCTGCTTTCAAAAGTGGTGTAAGCACACCATTTTCCATTTAAAAATAATTCTGAATATTTAGTTCCAATATTTCATAAATCAAACCATTCCATATTTATTTGAAAATCATTTCACAAAAACATTACACTTCTTAAAACCAAGTCACTTTAAAACCAAAGTTCCAAGATTTAAAAACTAAAAAACACAAGACAATGTGAGAGAAAACTAGTTTTAGTGGGTGACTTGGGCATATGGTTGGCGGCTATATTCCAATAACTTCACTGTCATAGAGAGTTTTCTTGGGAATCTCCTCATCTCCACATGGCTTTCCAGGCCTCGTGAGCTTACGGAGACCATTAACCCACCTCTCTTTTCATTTGCCCTAATCATCATTAAACCAAGAAAAACAAAGGACTCTGAATAGTCCTGAATTCCCCTAGAGACGTGAATCCCGTCATGAGGTGTGGTGATCATCAATACTACTCATAACTGAAATTCCAAGTCCCAAAAATCCAAACTCCATATTATCCTGATTGTTCCCCAAATAACATGAACCAAAGAGAGCGAACCACCCTCTGATACCATTTTGTCACGAACCAAATCGGGTCACCACTGAACACAATGCCAAACCTAGCCCATGAAAAGGCCCGATGGGCGTTCCCGATCGCCACGGGTTGGAACAAGTGCCCGAGTATCATAAAATGAGAATTGGTAACGATTTACTCGAGTTTATAAACTTAAAACCACAAAAGGATCCAATAAAACGAATCTGGATTTTTCAAACCAAACAATCATTTAAAAAAATTCATAACTGAATTACATAGCTTAAAACAACTAAAAAAGACTATACCAAAGGTACAAAACCAAAATGAAATAGTCCAAGAACCCTAGTGGCATGGGGAACCGCCCTCAATCCATCTCCGCAAGACTTCACCACCAAGGACCTACTAGAAACCCAAACCACTGGAACAAAAAAAATTGTACCCAACCTGCGACAACAAAAATAACCAAGTCTACTTACACCCAAAGGTGTAAGTAGGGTGTGAGCCAATTCCCAGTAGGATACCACCACTAAGATATTCCTTGTAGTAAACATTCAAAGATGAAAAGCATGAAAGTTTTCAAAAACATGTAATTTCTAGTTACAATTTCTAAAAGATACAACTTAAAAAAAATCTGTTTTCAAGTGGGATAATTTAAAGAATAAACACTATTAAAATAAATACCAAGTCTACTGAATTTTCCAGCCACTCATACTGTATGCCGACGATAAGCCCAAAATATCTAGTGAGCACAAGCAATGGGAAATAACCCCTAGGCACTAGCTAGTTGTGGGTCCTAGGTACCTCATATCTCGGTGAGAGTAACCATAAAAAACATCCATTCTCGTGCACGAGCCACTAGTAGGGTACATACCCATAACCTAGTGGTCCCCAATCAACATCATCATAATTTAGTTAGAGTTGTAAGCATCAATCTTGCTAAGTGAAACTGGGGCCAAACCCCACAGATTCACTAGCATACTAGTACACGTCCACCCACCTAGATACACGGGTTTTCCATTTGTGCTCCAACAAGTTCAACAAGTAAATGAATAAAATATTCACAAGAAAATAATATTTCCATATCATAAATTCACCAAACATCCCACATGTATACCACACAAGTCACAAAAGTCCACTTTTCATTCAAATTGATTTTGAAATCCGACTCACACCAAAATAGCCCACAACACTTTTCACATTTCTTTAACACTAGCACAAATTCATTAAACAATTTTATAAAACCAATACAATATATTACAAATCTCATAACAGCCTACTCACTTGTTACATAACACCCCTTTTACCTTCAAAATCATTTTTTCATTAAACATACACGAAAGATCCCACAAACAATTTTCTCTCCAACATCACAATTTAATAAAACATTACAGAAATTTACAAAACATTCTAAAAATATTTGAAATCTTAAAACATAACTTCACCTTTCAAAACCCCATAATACGTAAACAAATATACCAAACAGTACATATTCACCCTTTTCCCACTTTGTTTATCCAACTAAAACATTTATAATTTTCATAAAAATAACCCAAGTGGTGAAAATATGTCTTCCACAAAAAACCCATTTGAAAAACCTATTTTTAATCCAAAATCACACTAATATCTTACCAAAACAGAATTGGAAACCGACTCAAAATGTAATAATCTACTTTTAAATGTTATATAGTCACCATGAACAATTTCGCAAAAGATACCCATTACAACACACAAATCCATAAAACACTTTCAAAGAGTATAACAAGGTTACACACATAAAACCCATTAAAAGACCCTCATTTTTAGGCCCACATGACACTATATTATTACCCAACCAAAATTGGAAGCATCTTTCACCAACTAATAAACCACTTCCCCATTTTACAAAACTACTACAAGAGATAACTCAAGAAATACATTTGAAAAATACATACTTAAAAAAAATGGAACTTCAATACCAAATTCTTTACTATTGCTACCAAAAATGGTTTTCGAATAATAAATTGAATATAAAGAAAATTAAAAATTATTTAATCAAGCAAACTAACTCATCATTAAATGGTTACCCACGGAATTACCTAACGAATGTGTCGAAACCCTCAAATATTGGGGCGAAACATCAACCGCATGACCGCCGCACCTCAAGGAAGTTAAAAGAAACCTAAAACCTCAATATTTCACCCAAAATATAGTAATTTAGAACCTAGGCATGAACCCTAACTTATGGAATTTTTATAACTCAATAATTAGGGAAGAAACCCTAAGCAATTTGAAAGAGGAAAGAAATATACTCACCTACTTGAAGTATCCTAAATTAATCACTCCAAAACAATAGTTTCTGAAATTTAAAACAGCCAAAATTAAGGTATTATTCGAACGAGATTTAGGATGTAATTTAGGAATTGGAATGGAGGGAAAAGAGTAAGAATTGAGAGAGTTAAGAAGGGATGAAGTTACCTCTTCAATTCTGGACGATTTGAGACACCCTATGATGATCATCCCTAATTCGCTATTTCAAAGAGCTCCAAGGAGGGGGTAAAGGCAATGGGATCCCGCCTGCGTTTCTTAGGGTCGAGAGGGAGGTGGAATCACAAAAAACTCCATTATATTTAATAAGATATTAAAAAATTAAAGAAACATTTTAAAACTGGGAAATGAGCTTTCGGGTTGGCCCAATTCTTAAATAAAAACCCAAATCCTCCATGATTATGGATTTATAAAGGCTCCAAATTTATATTTTGGTGTTACTAAGTCAGAGGAGACCATTTAGGAATTCTAATGGGTGAAAAATATAAAAAAATGAAAAAGTTATAAAAGAAACAAAATTTATTTTTAAATTTGGAATTGGGCTCACGGTTTGGCCAAATTCCTAAAGACTCATCTATTCCTCCATAAAACCTTTTGAAACCCTTAAAAACAAAGAATGAATGGAAAATAAATGAAATTTAACTTCAAACTAATTCATTTATGTGACAGGATATGTTTCAAATATTTTTCTGTGATACAACTATTGAAGTTATATCCTTAAATTTCCCTATGTGATAATGATTCTATTTTAAACCAAAAAATTTTAATATCGAATACCATAAAATTTTGGATCCTAATAATATTATATTAAAAAAAATAATTTGTATTTATTTGTTTATAAGGGAATAAAATGATATTTTCATGTTTATGATGGAATAAATGTTCTTTTTGAATTCACATAACTCTATAAAACGTTTCCTGGAGTGATAATAAATTTTTTTTGGAAGGCCACAAAATATGAGTAGATTCATATTAAATGATAACATTAATGTTTATCAGAGGAAACATATTATTTTATGTACATTCATATTTTATATATTATTGATACAAGTTTCTATTATTTGGTAGGATCTATAACTTATGCCTTGAGAATCCTGTGATTTCATTGATATAATATATATTCCATAGGGAAAAATGACATGTTTGGGGGTAGTAAGAAACTATAAGTTTTTTTATTTTTAATAAATATTTATTTAATAATATCCAATAAATTTTAACATTTATTGTAAAATTTAAATATTTTAGGTGTTTAGTGGTTTTTTATATTATTATTAAATTCTTTTAATATTGAGATTTTATTTTTCATTTATTTTTAAATGTATAAATGAAATTTAAATACATTATTATAGACGTCTTTAAATCTTTTTTGGTGGATGTGAAGAAAATACAAATATTAATTATGTAAAAAATACACTAGTGAATCTATGTTTGATGAAAATTCAGTTTGAATATGTTATATGTAATTAAATGATTAATTTTCTTTCTACATATTATAGAACACTAACTCATGAATCCCACTTATGAAAAATTGAATTTATGTTTTATTATTCTTAGAATTATAAATTTTACATAATATACACTCATGATTTATTTTTGTCATATATGAATTATTCTTCTTCTATTGAAAATATAGGTGCATGGTGGAAAATGTATGTTTAAATGGGAAAATATGAAGTCTGTATATAATTAATTCAAACATATGTATGATTAAATAGATAATATGTATTATTAATATATAATGAAAAATTAAAAATAAATATTTAATGTGGACCAACACAAGAATAATGTCAAACATCCAGAATCAATATATTCTATTTTCATATAAAAAATATATTAGTTTTAAATAGTGAAAAATAATACAAAATAAGGGTTACTGATAGAAAAATAATTTCAAAATATAATATATTCATGGACCATACTCTATATATAAGCCCTAATTTTATCTATTGAAGTAAATACTGAAATGTTTCAAAAAAAAGAGTTATGTATAAGTAAATCCTAGTGATAGAATTATAGGCTCTTATTCCCATAAAAAATTAAATCTAGTGGTAACTCAAAGAATAAGCTTCACATAATAGGAAACTGAATCCATTGTAGTTAGGGTTCTCCTAATAGGTATTGTAGAAGGTAGATTTCATTCTATTTTCTCTACATTTTAGTTTGTTTTTAATTGAGTTTCATTGCTCTACTCATCCCATAACCATTATATCAATCCATTATGAGTTAATAAAATAATGTATGCCAAAGTACTGAAGCAAGATGAGCGTTCGGTGTGGGAAACAGCGACGGAGGATGAGTCTGTGTACCATGGTGGTGCTCAGGGGTATGATTTTGAGGACTGTATGTGACTCTGATGGGTTTGTAATGCTTGTTTACTGTCTTTTATTTTATTTTAATAAATGGTCAGGGGTTTCCCCTCTGGCTACACTTTCCTGGTATTATTAACTCAATAAAGGTTCAGGAATTTCATGGTGATAATGTATTTTATATTAGAATCTTCTTAATTTTCTCGAAATTTGATATTTTTTTTCTATCCACTCTTTGATGTCGTTGTATACTACGGTACTAGATCTTCATTTAGGACAGAGATATAGTTCAAATATAATGAAGATCATAAATATTTATGGCTCAATAAATGTATTTTTATTATCTAAATCCAAAGTAATAGTTTTATGAAATTGACATTAGGTCAAAATATATATTGATAGTTTAAAATAATATGTGTATCAAGGATGATAATTTATATTATATGAGTTAAATTAGATAATTATAATAGGAATTATTTCTGGAAGGAATCGTAGGAATAATTATGTTTATATTTGGAGTAATTTCTCATCATATATGTCTTTTTATTATATATTCATTCTGTAAAATTTCATTTTTTATTTTGTCATGAAATTTTAATATTTCCACCTCTTATTTTATTTTTTTAATTTTAATAATTTATTTCAATTTAATTTTAAAAAATAAAATCTAATAATAATGTTTATGTGTGGAAATGATAGAGATTTTCCCTAGTCTCTGCCAATACTTCCTTTTGGATTAATCAAAATATTATTTTATAGAGGTTCATGGTAAAATAAATTTAGGATGTGTATTTTAATCATAAACAGTCAATGAATGAATGATCAATTGATTAAATGTTTCCTAATGAATTACAATAATATTTAATCTGTATTTATTATATGTATATGTTAAGATAATTTTATATGGAATGAAAAAAATATTGAATATTAAACTAATATCAATAAATTAATGTTACAATAATTATTGGTAACATGAGTTAACATCATGTCTTAAAGATATTTTTTATACAATTTGATAGGTAATTCAATTTAAAACTTTAATTTTTTTTGACACCAATAATATCTCGGAAATCTACATAAAATTTATCCTGTAAATGAACATGAAAAATAAAACAATTTCTGAACACATGTAACTCAATAATTCAATGAAAGTATAATTAAAACTAAAATATAGTTCTAAATATCTACTTATAATTCATTTCATATTAAAAAGTGATTACACCATGATTAATAGACAAGAAAATGGTTCTTGTTTCTCTTAGAAAATACCCCTAGTAAAATACACTATTTATGATTCAAGGGAAGTTGTTCTACCAAAACATTTTAAATTAATATGATCAATACCCAATAATAATCTTTTATCTCCCTATCTCAACTTATTGGTATGATCTTCCCATCATAGAACTATTAACATTCAGTACAATCCATAAAAAATATAGATACTTCCTTGAAATACAAACAACATCCTTATTTCAATCTAATATCTTATATTCCCTTATTATTTATAGAATATATAAGTTCTTACTTATTTTTGATCCAAATATTAAATAGTTAAATATAATGAAAATGTGGAAACATTCTAGATAGAGAAAAATAAATAGAAATAATTTTTACATAATTATTAATTAAATTTCAATTACACCATATAATGTTTAATGGGTTAGACATAATAAAAAATAATTCCTTTAATATTGGAGAGATAATTTCTTTCATACATTGAAAAATAAAATCATGTATAGTTAGTGTTGAAGATTATAAATTTAGTAGATCACATATGAAAATCTTAAAGAAAATGGACATTTAAAATTCATGAAAATTCCATTAATAAATTATACCTTTTATTTTAAGTATATGAAATAATGTGGGAGGATTTACAACGTACATAAAACATAATTAAAATCTAATTTGGTACGTGTAAAATTTCACAATGAAATGAATAAAGGAGTAACCCTCTACATACAGGGTAATTTATGATTCTTAACAATAATGGAGGGATCCCTTTTTCGAAAGAGATATTATATAATACAATTGATTATAAAATTCTTCACTATATGACAAAGAAGAAAAATCTCATGAGTGATAATTATTTACACAATGGTAACATTCCAAAAAAACTTCATCAGTCGATCCAATGATTGATTGTACGTATTTAAAATTGAGATATTAATATTAGTTAAAATTATATCTTGTATAAGATTCAATAATGTGTTTCTAATCTATTAGAATATTCATAATAATAAAATATATTTATAAAGGAAAAAATATCATGAATATAATATAGTATACTAAAAATTATTAAGAATACCAAACCAAGGAATATATATGACTATAAAGTACTCGAATATGGTTTTTAAGATATCAATTTTTAGGGATAATGTTAACATTCATCCAATATAATAAAAAATTCTATATAAAGTTATGTTTATGTGATAAATTAATTTTTTTATAATTTTGACACCGATCCTCAATAATATTTGAATTTAAATGTTATTCTATTTAACTATAATGAGTATCATTTCAAAAATACTCCCACTCCTATCAAAATTACAAAATTGTATAAAAATCTATTTAATTATCTTCAAGGATATTTTTCATTATAAAATATTAAACCAGATTCAAAATAACATCAAAATTTACTATTAATCCTTGTAATTCAGAGATAATGATTTTCACTTCAAAGCTCATAATTTCCAAGAGATTTTCTCATAGTATGCAATGACTCAAAATTCATTAGGTTGGCCCCAAAACATAGGGATACACAAAATCATAATGGGGTAACTTTATATTTCAACCAAAATATTTTAAAAATGTGATTATTTTAAACTTAATTCATTTTAATATGAATGAAAATTTATTATATTTCCTTATTATTTCTATCACATAACTTTTCATAGTGCATGAAATTACCCATAATTTTCACTCTAATTATATAAAACCAATTTTCATTATTACAAACTAATTCATCATTATTTATATAAATGTTCACATAATATAATTTTGATGATAGATAAGTCTGGTGTCTTTGGGAATTAGATACATATCATAACATCTTGAACATGGGATACAACAACATTACTACAATTCTTCCTTAACATGCTCCTAAAATTCCATGGATTTTTAAAATGCATGGTATAACATGGGGATAAACCTATGAAAATAGGTGATATATAAATACAATTAAGGGAATAAAAACGAAATAAGGAAATAAAATTTATACAATAGTAATATCAGTGAAGAAAAATTATTAGTAATCATAATATTGAACAGCGAGACATGCTAAAAAATGATAATCATAACATAGGAAAAGTATAAACAACTTAAAAATACCTCAAAAACATAGTTTTAGGCTAATATGGCATTAATTATTGATTCCAAAAAGTCCCCTATAAGAATATGGTTCACTCCCTAACCAAAAATGATATAGCAGGATACTAAAAATTTACTAAATCATTATAGAATAATATAATTAGGATTCCACATATCACATTCATTTAATTCTAATATTTATGTGTGCCACATAGATCATACAACGTGGGTTCATTCCTTGTTATAATGTATTCCAAGATCAATGAGTGTGGAATAAAAATATTTAAGTCCCCAATAAAAAATCATAAGTGCATAATGTCTAATACCCTGGATAAGAAATAGGTACGATTGATCGTACCACGATTCACTATTTTATTCCACCCTTACACCGCAGTTTTAAACTAGTTTTGTAATGAATATTGAAAAAATAATAATAAATTTCACTTTATGTTTGAATCAATCAATTAATGTTAATCAATATTATAATGGGAAATATTACTTGTTTTTATTGTTTCAATGTAGGTGGAGGAGATTTGGAGGGCCCTTGATGAAGTGGAAGAAAAATGGGCCAAAATTGAATGGATCAATGGACATCTGTCCACTATTTTGAATAGAACACAAAATCCGTGAATCCAAATGGGCTGAAATTTTGTTGGAATGTCCAAAACCTAATAGTATACATTTCATATTGAGGGACCCAATTATGAATCGGATTTTATAGGGCCCATCCGCACTGATCTGTCCAAGACAACGAATATGGACCATGTCAAATGCGGTGTTCTGTATTTTATCAAAATCTTGAGATATAGTTGTCCAAAGGGTGCCAAACCTTCAGTGGGGACAGACAAGAGGAAGGGATATAACCTTTATATTTTTTCCAAAGCGATATAAGACTGTATGAAGGCAGAAACGCATGGTAAAATTGGATTGATGAAATCTGTGTGCCTAAAACCACCTTCCAATTTTCCTATAAAATGACACCTTGGGATCCCCATTTGCATGTTCGGACAAGAGGCATGGTTCTACCATTTTGGAGTCCCCAAGGAGTCTTCTCAAAATCCCTAGAAGTTCTGGAGGCTATGGGAAGTGGTACTTCAACTTCTTCTTCTTCCTCCTCTCCCATGGGTTTCTAAACCCCTTGTGATCACCCAGGGAGGAATGTGATGTAATCCCGAGCTTCAAAGTTGTATTATTTTGAATGATCTTTTTAATTCCTGGTTTTTGTGTTGTTTTTCATCATCCTCTACTCTTATTTTATTGAGTTATGTACTGGTATGTCATTCTCAACTCATATGATCATGTTTGGGGGTACCCATTCATGTGATGTTTCACACACCGTTCACCATTTCCTTCTCCCCCTTACAATTGCAGTGTTTGTGTGGGTCATATTGGTCAATTGAACTCACATAATCACTATCACGGTCATGCACATTTATGTCATGGTATCAAAATGAAATAACATACAAACCTGGACAGCACATCGAATTTTTCATGTGTTGCCTTTGGGAGTTTCAGTTATGATGTCGACCACAAATCACCCAATCATCGGCGGTGTCTGGGGAATCGTTATGTGTTTTCGACTGAACCCTATGAAGTATCCTAGTATAAACTCACTAAAATTATGGTTCAAGGTGTTACAAACCAGGGATTAAAAGATCATAATTCCATCCTATAAAGCGATGAAGGATAAACATCATGAGACTTCCCGGTTGATCACGTTTAATCAATCTTGTTCATTTCTACTTTGTTTTATCACTTTCATTTTATATTTTAATCATTAATCATAAAACCACCAAGTTTTACAAAACATAACTCACTTTATAATTTCATAATCCGAACCCTTTTTTAAAATTAACAATCAAAGGCTCCATCGAGAGAAGACCTAGGGTTGCTGCTATACTGCAGAAATTCTAGTCAAAATTAAACAACTAATTTGACGCGCTCGACAATGCGGTCAAATTTGGCATTGTTTCCGGGGAGTCAAGATCATTTTCTTTTCTTTATTTACTTTTATTTAGTTATTTTTCTTCTTAATTAGTACTGTTATAAATACCCCACGCCCATTTGATTGTTTTTGTTTTGGGTTTTGTCTTTATTTTTTGTTGTTTTTGGTGTGTTCTTTCTCTCTCTCTCTCTCTCTCTATCTTCTTCTCCATATCCATATCTAATTCTATAGTATAAAATTCTATTCTTATTTCACCCTTATTAAGTTTTTTTATCTATCTCAAATAAAAAAACACAACAAAAAAATCAATCAATCAAACCGGACATCATTGTTGCATGACAAGATCTGGTAAAGAAATACTACTTGAATTTGACCCGGAAATTGAAAAGTCACTTCACACAAAAATCAAGGCATTTAGAGAAGTTCAATCAAGTAATATTGAGGAACCCCTTTTGAAACCTCAAGTTTTCCAAAACCAATCAAAAATTGAACCAAATCAAACCCCATAGATCATGGCTGAAAATAACAGAACATTAAAAGAACTGACCACCCCAGATGTGGAGTAACAACCTGCGTACATCAAGTATCCTAAGGAAGAAACCAATTTTGAGCTAAGATCAGGCCTCATCCACCTCCTTCCAAAATTACATGATCTTCCCAGAGAGGACCCTCACAAACATCTAAAGGAGTTTCACATAGTGTGCTCCACCATGAAACCCCAAAATGTGTCTGAGGACCTCATTAAGTTTAGGGCCTTCCCTTTCTCCCTTGATGGTGTAGCCAAAGATTGGCTATACAATTTGACTACCACGATTGGGGGCTGGAATGAACTTAAAAGACTCTTTCTAGAGAAGTTCTTCCCTGGCTCCTGAATCGCATCAATTAGGAAAGAAATTTGTGGCATTAGGAAGTTACAAGGAGAGACCCTTCATGGATAGTGAGAGAGATTCAAAAGACTTTGTTCATGTTTCCCCCACCACCAGATTAGTGAAAAACTTTTAATTCAATACTTTTACGAGGGACTTATCCCCATGGATCATGGAATGATTGATGTCGTAGCTGGTGGTGCCCTAGTTGAAAAAACTCCTTCTGCCGCTCGTGACTTAATAGCCAACATGGCTCAAAATGCACAGCAGTTTGGTACATGAGCTACTGCACCAACCCAAGGAGTTCACGAGGTAAGTCATTCATCCCTAGAACAAAAGGTAGATACTAAACTTGATGAGATGCATACCATTCTAAGGCAATTAGCTCAAGAACAAGGTAACTCACACTCTCCTCCCGTTCCATTACATTGTGGTATCTGTTCTGATAATACTCATTTTTCTGAGTAGTGCCCACAACTTCAGGATTCATCTAAGTCTTGTGTTGTAGTGTTCCCTGGGCGTCTATTCCAACAAGCACCACCGTTCAATAAAGAACCATTTAGGACAAATCCAAACCCTGGGTGGCAAGCACAACCACAATACTGACAAGGATGAAACTCAAGCTACCCCAAGAAGATTTGGTATCAACAAGGACAAGGTATGAAACCATCTTATCCTTCAACATCTCAAAATAATCCTCCTCCTCTTCCCAAGTTTGAACCAAGCCTCGAGGACATGTTGAAACAAATGGAAACCTAGAACCTCCAGTTCAAACAAATCACACAATCAGCTATTCAAGACCTATGAACTCAAGTGGGGAAATTGGCAAACACCATCAGTGAGCTTAAGATGCAAGGTTCTGGACAACTACCATCCCAACACATTGCCAATCCAAAGGACAAAGGTAATATATGTGCAGTTACAATTCGTAGTGGTAAAGAAGTTTCTCCTTCTACTAATTCTACACAGCAGGTATGTCCCCCTCATGAAAACTCTCTTTCCCAACCCTCAAAAACATCATGTAAAGAAAAACAAAATAAAAATGTCAATAAAATTACCATTAAGGATTCCCATGAACAATCAATTCCTCTTCATTTCCATCAAAGACTCTCTAAATCTAAGAAAGACATTGATAATGAGATTGAAAATGAAATAATGGATACATTTAGAAAAGTTCAAGTTAATATCCCATTGTTGGATGCAGTCAAGAAAATTCACCATTATGTCAAATTTCTTAAAGAACTTTGTACCCAAAGACGAAGGCTGAAGGGGAATAAGAGAGTCTACTTGGGTAGGAATGTCTCGACCATGATTCAACCAGCAATGCCAACCAAATGCAAGGATCCGAGAACATTCACGATACCTTGTACCATAGGGGATACCTTCTTTTCAGATGTTATTCTAGATTTAGGTGCTTCTATTAATGTAATGCCTCACTCCGTATATACTTATTTTCTGGTTGGAGAGCTTCAACCAATAGACATTGTTGTGCAACTTGCCAACCAAAGCACAACAGAACCATCAGGAGTGGTCAAGGATGTCCTCTTAAAAGTTAAGAATCTCATCTTCCCTGCAGAATTTTACATTCTTGAGATGGAAGATACCCGAACCCGAGGACATGCCCCTCTCATACATGGGAGGCCATTCCTCAAAACAGCAAAGACGATCATCAATGTTCACAATGGTACATTTTCCATGGAATTTGGTGGGGAAAAGTTAAGTTTTAACATCTTTAAGGCTATGAAACATCCTGTTGAAGAGCACTCCACTCTTCATGTCTATTCGATGCAAGTGCTCTAAAACGATGCATACACACAATTCTCTCCTCATCCCAAACTCTGATTCATTTTTGTTTTCTTCACCCTTGGATGATTTGAGTTTTGATTCATGTCTTGAGTGATATGTGGGTTCTGAAAAGTGTCAATTTTGTGATTTAATTGATGAGTGTGTTCATTCTGAGGTACCCATGACCATCAATGATTCTGAAAATCTCATTTCTATAGATTCTCTATCTTTAGAGAATAAACATGAGCAGATAGACAGCTTAATGGACCTCACTCCCCCTAAATCCACTACCTCAATCAAAAAACAACCAGTGTTGAAACTTAAACAACTTCCTTCTAATTTAAAATATGCATATCTTGAGGGTATTAACCAACTGCCCGTAATTATTTCCAATAACCTCTCTCTACAATAGGAATCGAAACAACTCAAACTATTGAGAGAGTGTTAAAAGGCAATAGTAAGGACATTGGCTAATATTCTCGGGATTAGTCCATCTATTTGTATGCACCATATACTTTTGTATGATGAGGCTAAGACCATAAGACAATATCAATGCCGGTTGAATCCCACTATCCTTGAAGTGGTAAAATTGGATGTCAGTAAATTACTTGCTGTGGGGATCATTTATCCTATATCTGATAGTAAATGGGTTAGCCTAGTGCAAATTGTGCCTAAAAAATAGGAATAATAGTTGTGTCAAATAAAAGGAATGAATTGGTTCCAAAACGTGTGCCAAATAGTTGGTGAGTCTGTATTGACTACCATCGACTGAATCAATCCACGTGAAAGGACCACTTTACATTACCTTTTATTGACCAAATGTTAGAACGACTGGCTGGTAAGTCCCATTATTGTTTCCTTGATGGCTATTCGGGTTGTTTCCAAATCCATATAGCCCCTGAGGATCAAGAAACGACACCATTTTCCTATCCATTTGGCACATTTGCATACAGAAGGATTCCATTCGGTCTATGTAATGCTCCTGGTACTTTTCACCGATGTATGTTGAGTATTTTTTCTGAGTATCTTGAAAGTTGTATGGAAGTATTTAGGGATGTTTTCACAGTTTATGGATCTTCTTTTCATGATTATTTGGAACACCTAGGTTCTGTCCTCCACCAATGCATTGAAAAAGATCTTGTTTTAAATTATGAGAAATGCCATTTCTTGGGTCATGCTGGTTTTTACCGTCAATTCATTAAAGACTTTAGTAAGATTGCACTTCCATTTTCCCAGTAATTGAAAGAAGATTTTGATTTTGTGTTTGATAAAAATTGTGAGGATGCATTCAATTCACTAAAAAAGAGTCTCACATCACCTCCCATAATCCAACTACCAAGGTGGGATCTCCCCTTCGAGCTTATGTGTGATGCCTCTAACTTTGCAGTTGGGGAAGTTTTATCACAAAGGGTTGAGAAGGCTCCTCATGTCATTGAATATGCCTCACATACCCTTGACCCTTCCCAGGTAAACTACACAACCACTGAAAAAGAAATCCTTTCTATTGTGTTTTCCTTGGAAAATTTTCGTTCATATCTTCTCGGGTAAAAAATCATCGTCTTCTTTGATCATGCTGCCCTTCATTTCCTCCTAAAGAAACCTGAAGCCAAACCCTGCCTCATTCGATGGATGATCTTCATCCAGGAGTTTGATCTTGAGATTAGAGATAAGAGAGGGGTGGATAATGTGGTAGCTAACCACATTAGTAGGATTTCCCCACCATTGGACCATCATGTTGTCTCACCCCTACCCATTGGAGAATTCTTCCCTCATTAGAACCTTTGTGATGTTATGGACCTTACCCCCTGGTATGCGGAAATTGTGAATTTTCTAGCAACATCTAGGGTCCCCACAGATTTCAAAATATCACAATCCCAGAGAATTATGCATGATTCTCATTAGTATATTTGGGATGACCCATACTTGTGGAGAATTTGTAGTGACAAAGTAGTTCATCGGTGTGTACCTGACCATGATTTCACCTCTGTTTTGACCTTCAACCACACTTTGTCCTGTGGGGGCCACTTTGGCTCTCAACGTACAACTCAAAAGGTCCTTGACTCAGGACATTATTGGCCAACATTGTATAGGGATGCCCATAGATTTTTCAAGTCATGTAGTCGTTGTCAATTCACATTGAATATCTCCAAGAGGAATGAAATGCCCCAAAATCCCTTGTTATTTTGTGAGATCTTCAATGCATGGGGCATTGACTTCATGTGGCCTTTTCCAAATTCATTTGGCTTTGTGTAAATCTATTTGTCTATTGACTATGTATTTAAATGGGTTGAATCAAAGGCCACCAGGACCGATGACTCTCGAGTGGTTGTTGATTTTGTGAGGTCCTAGATTTTCAGTAGGTTTGGTCTACCAAGATTCATCATTAGTGATCAGGGTTCACATTTTTGCAATCATAACATGAAGAACATGATTCGTAAGTATGGGGTTGTTCATAAAGTCTCCACTGCATATCATCCCCAATCTAACGGACAAGCAGAAATTTCAAATCGAGAAGTTAATAGAATCTTGGAGAAAATGGTACAACCCAATAGGAAAGATTGGAGTTTGTGCTTGGATGATGCACTTTGGGTGTACTGTACAACTTTTAAAACCCCAATCAAAATTTCACCATACAGAATTGTGTTTGGAATGTCTTGTCACCTCCCAGTGAAGTTAGAACACCGTGCATATTGGGCAGTTAAACAATGTAATATGAACCTTTCAGATGCAGGTGAGAAAAAAAAAGCTGCAGATTCAAGAGTTGGAAGAAATTCGATGTGATGCATATGAGAACTCCTGGATCTATAAAGATAAGGAAAAGTATATTCATGATAGCATGATTCACCAAAGAAAGTTCTATATTGGTGATAAGGTCATCATGTACAATTCCAGGCTTAAGCTCCACCCAGGTAAGCTTCGTTCCCGATGGCTCGGTCTTTATACTATTACTAACGTTTACCCTTTTGGTGCAATACAGGTTTTTCATGAGTAGAGTGGACGAAGTCTTACTGTCAATTTGCAGAAACTTAAACACTTCTATGAGGATTTTCCAAAGAATCTGGTGGAGGAAATCCACTTTCTCGATGGATCATACCAATAAAACACACCAGGTTTTATCCTTCCTTCTCACATTCTCAATTATTCTAGTGAGGACACTGCACATTCTAGGTGTGGGGGTGGATATATTCCTGGGTTAGTTAGGAATTTTCATCGTTTTCTCCTTTTGTTTTCTCTTTTTGGCCTTCTTTATTGTATTTTCATTTTCCCCATCAACAATCTCAAAGTTCCATGATTTGGAAACCATAAAGGGGGAAAGTAAAAATACCATAACAAAGGCTAAAAAGAATTTTTGTATGCTTTTAACATCAAGGAGTGATTTTATTTTAGTGAATTGGTTTTATATCAATGATATAAATGGTCATATATATTTGAAACCTTTGAGATGATTGATGCCCTTTGTGTGAGTAGTTTTTTAAAAAACTGTGTCACTAATATATCCACAAATTTTTTCACCAAACCACAAATTGTGATTATTTCTTACTTAATATAAGGTAAATATATGTTGGGTTAATTTTTTTCAGCTTTAAATGATATTTCCATACGTTTGTTCCTTATCCGATCTGTTTCATTACTGTACCAGATTGACCTATGTGTGTGTACCTAATGTCTGACAGTTGTACGCCCTAAAAAAAAATTGTTGTGTCTTGGGTAGGTCAAAAACCACTCCTCCTCAAACTTTGATCTTGTTATAACTATTTCAATTAGTGTTGTGAGGAGATCAAACAAGGGTTGAGAGATGAGTGTGAGATTTGTTCCAATTGCAACTTCAAATAAAATAAAATAAACGAGGAGAGTGATGAAATGTGCAACATATGGGGATATCTAGGTCGGGAGATTATGGTTTGACTTCTGGGAATTCTTAAATGAGTGGGTCTTGAAATATGATTGCAATGGATGTAGGACAGGTTCGGTGACAAAATCATTTAAGCTGAAAAATATTAAAATAACATATATTTATTGGATATCAAGTGGAAAGAATAGAATGGAATGGTTTTCACACATACACATGGAGAGTTAGTGTCATGGTTTACTTCTGAATACCTTTCTCAATTGGGTATTGTGAATCTTTTTTAATTTCACTATGATATGATTTATGAGACATCATTTTCTATTTTCACTAGGAAGAACTCCTTGGTGTGGTTCGTGCATTGATCACTTTACTTTAAATTAAATTTCCTCAAATGATAAATCTTTAGGATGTTGGAAATATATATATATATATATATGAATCATTTTATTTGGTTATGTGACTTTTCCCATGAGTGAAAATGTTTAGGTGTGGGGGTGTGATCGTACCACGATTCACTGTTTTATTCTACCCTTACACCATAGTTTTAAACTAGTTTTTTAATGAATATTCAAAATATAATATTAAATTGTACTTTATTTTTGAATCAATCAATTAATTTTAATCAATATTATAATGGGAAATGTTACTTGTTTTTATTGTTTCAATGTAGGTGGAGGTGATTTGGAGGGACCTTGATAAAGTGGATGAAAAATGGGCCAAAATTGCATGGATCCATAGACATATGTCTACTATTTTTCATAGTACATGAAATTCGTGAATCCAAATGGTCTGAAATGTTTTCCACCTGTCTAAAACATAATAGGATACATTTCATATTCAGGAACCCAATTTTGATTCGGCTTCTATAGGGCCCATCCGAACTGATCTGTCCAAGCCACCGAATATGGACCATGTCAAATACGGTGTTCTGTATTTTATCAATATCTTGAGATGTATTTGTCCAAACGGTTCCAACCATTCGGTGGAGATAGTAAAGAGGTAGTGCTACAACTTTTCTATTTTCTCCAAAGAGATATAAGACTATCTGAAGGCCGAAACTCGTAGTACAAGTGGATTGATGTAATCTATGTGCCTAAAACCACCTTCCAATTTTCTTATAAATTGACACCTTGGGATCCCCATTTTCAAGTTAGGCCAAGAGGAAAGGTGTTGCCATTTTGGATTCCCCATGAAGTCTTCTCAACATCCCTAGAAGTTCTGGAGACTCTGGGAAGAGCTACTTCAACTTCTTCTTCTTCTTCCTCTCCCATGAGTTTCTAAACCCCTTGTGATCACCCAGTGAGGAATGTGATGTAATCCCGAGCTTCAAAGTTGTATTATTTTGAATGATCATTTTAATTCCAGGTTTTTGTGTTTTTTTTCATCATCCTATATTCTTATTTTATTGATTTATGTACTGGTATGTCATTCTCAACTCATATGATCATGTTTGGAGGTACCCATTCATGTGATGTTTCACACACCGTTCACCATTTCCTTCTCCCCCTTACAATTGCGGTGTTTGTGTGGTTCATATTGGTCAATTGAACTCACATAATCACTATCAAGGTCATGAAAATTTATGTCATGGTATCACAATTAAATAACATACAAACCTGGATAGCACATCGAATTCTTCATGTGTTGCCTTGGTGAGTTTCGGTTATGATGTCGAACACAAATCACCCAATCATCGGCGGTGTCCGGTGAATCATTATGTGTTTTCGACTGAAACCTAGGAGGTATCCTAGTATAAACTCAGTATCATTCTGGTTCAAGGTGTTACAAACCAGGGTTTAAAATATCATAACGCCATCCCTTGAATTGATGAAGGATGAGCATCACGAGACTTCCCCGAGTTGATCACGTTTAATCAATCTTGTTCATTTCTACTGTGTTTTATCGCTTTCATTTTCTATTTTGATCATTAATCATAAAACCCCAAAGTTTTAAAAAACCTAATTCACCTTCTACTTTCATAATAAGAACCTCTTTTTAAATTAATGATCTAAGGATCCATCGAGAGACAACCTAGGGTTGCTGCTATACTGCAGAAATTCTAGTCAAAATTAAACAACTAATTTGACGCACTCAACAACACGGTCAACGATATTCACTACACGATTGGTTTGGCATAAAAAATCACAGTATTATTATGATATCATACCAGTGTCACCTAATGATTCCTAAAAATTATTTGATCAGAGAAAAAATGGGTATATAATCTCATATAAATCAAATGGGAACAAATAAGGTCATGGAGAAATATATCCCAACACTATAAATTTAAAATAGAAAGCATAATGTAATGGACAAACATGAATAAAGAAACAAATCCAAAGTATATTTTGGCATGGTATATGGTTTACGTAAAGGATCATAGGAGGCTTAATGAGAGTTATATAGGGATATCATCATTTAGAAATTAAATTTATATTAAAGGTAACCAATAAAAACATATCCCAATATAAAAAAAATGTATTTTATGGTATATTACATTAAATACGTGCTTTAATATAAATGAGAAGAGAGATATATCTAACTAAAATTTGGCATGGTAACAGGTGAGCGTAAAGGGTCACTGAATTGTTAACGACAGTGAAAGGGGGATTTCATCATTTATACATTAAATGTAAGGTAATGGGTATATTTACCAACATATCTAAATATATGAAAATGGAAATTTTCAGGCATTACAATAAGAAGGACCTGATAAAAAGAGGTGAGTTGAAAATCCCTAACTTGAGTGTGTAAATCCAAAAGATTGGGAGGGGCTTCATGATATCTTGGGTCACATTTGGAAGACTATAGAGTGTTATAGGAATAGTATAGATGTTCTCCAGGTATTTAGAGTAAAGATAAATGGGATATATGATGGGTTTATATAGTAAATGAGGTTGATTTATTTCTTAGTTAGGTTTTTGATTCTACATAATAAAATTTAAAAAACCACAAACCATCCATTGGTTTCTTACCATGAATTCTTCACAATGTTATTGGTTTTTATTATTTTATAAGTACAAGTTACAAATATATTAAAATAATTCCCTTTATGATATTGAAGTGAGTCACACTCTTGGAGATATGATTTTGAAAACATCAAACATATTACATGTTTTGGAGGATTCATAATTACCTTGCAAAATAAATTAAATCAAATTAAAATCATCATATTTTAATTGTAAAACAAATATTTTTCTATTTATCCCTTATATAGTAATTATTAAATCAGATTCGAGTCATTATGATTTCATTAAATACTAAGAATATTTATAGGACATTTATTTTTTACCCTAAACATTGATTGTCTTGGAAAATTATGAAAAATTTACAATTGGATAATTTAGATTGATTGATTCAAAAAAATATTAATTTTATCCAAATATTTCTTTGTATATATGAATTTTCAATGTTAAAATAATATCAAAATTTATTACCAAATTATATTTTTTAAAATATAATAGCTTTCAAACCCCTATAACAATTAAATTTTATTTTATATAAACAATATAACCATTTATATTTGATAAAAATAATAATTTGAAAATAATATTTACTATAGAAATATATTAAATCATAAACTTATGAATTAAATCTTAATATTAACAAAAAATAAATTGTTTTCTAAATTATATCAAAATAGAAATCAATTTAAAAAATATTTTTGAAATATATTCATTGTTTATTAAAAAATAATGTAAATATTCATATTTCATGGGACTTGATGAAAATAAATTTAATACCCCAGGAAATGCCTTAAGTGTAAGGTGTGTGATGGTGGTATATTAATGGGGTGGTTCGATAAACATGGATGTGACCATGGTATCGATGAGAATGAACTTATACGGTAAACATATTCCCTAATGCTTAAGGTTTTTGATCAGATCTTCAACTTGGTTAAGGGAAAATCCCAAAAATAAAGTCCCTCAAATAATATATGATTAACGACCATCGTAGGGTGTTGGCCTATTGGTTGAGGTAAATAGTTCATTTATCTATGTAAATTGTGTTTTTAAAGCCTATATCAATAAAAATCATGTGATCTCCATTAAATTAACATGTTATCAATATTTAAAAAAACATAGTGTTATTTAAAATCCATTTGTATATAATGAAACCAAATAATTTTATGTTTTCTCTAAAAAAATATTAATTAATAATACATTTATTTAAAATAAAAAGTGGAATTTATTTATAATAGGTTGGGTTGTTAAAATATTCACTCCAGAAATTTCACCTTGGAAATTTTCATTTCCCACACTAAATCAGATGTTGGTAACTCTATTTCATCACCTCCTTTTGTTCACACTTCAGATATTCAAAATTTTTATTTCCCCTAAACACATTAACAAGGTTCATTGTATTTTTTTTTGATACATTTTATGATCTTAAATCATCACTTAATGATCCTCATAACAGAGATCATTCTCCAATAGAACAACATCTGGATTGAGTACTCGCGAGGGGGATGGTATATACTTTATCAATAGTTATATATGAAATACATCATGTATGAGATGTTGGCTTGGTGGGAGTGCTAGTCAGTAGGAAACTACTCTGATGTGATCAAGTACCTCAAAGGGGTTGATGTATCTTAGACTAAGAATTCCATTATTCCAAAATATGATCAATTTATTCCATGGGGATATGAGGAGGAATACCGTGTCTCCAACAACCAACTCATGGTCTCATTGAAGATTATCATCATGGATCTTCTATCCACTTTATATATCCTTGATCACCTACAAAATGGTCTTATACTTTGACACAATTTCCTCAACCATTTTAGAAAATATATGTTTTTGTTCCCTAACATCATCCGAATATGTAGGTGTTCTTCACCACATCCAATAAAGGTCATCATAGGGAGCCATTTTGATGCTCGATTGGAAAATATTGTTGTAAGAGAACTTGACCAAATTAATATATTGTTCCCATCTGCCTTTGAAGTATATAGAAAATGATTCCAACATTTCTTCCAATGTTTGAATAGTCTTCTTATATTAGCCATCATTTATAGGATGATATGCCATATTTATTTTTAGATTACTTTTTAGATCATGTTAAAGACATTTATAGAACACTGAGGTTAATATTATATCTTGATTAGATACAATTGATAGTGGTACTCCATTCAACTTTACCACAACTCTGATTTATATCATTGAATTTATATATATTTTTAAGTACTCTTGAATTGAAATAAAATTATTAATCATTGTAAGAGTATCCAGAATAATGCATATAGAATTGATTCCCCTATATGTCTATGTATGATCGGTTATAAAGTATATGGTAATTTCTCTTCCATTTTTATTTTTGGTATAGATAATAGTTGCATAAACCCCTTATACATATACCTTTCAGCCTTCACTTGCGGGCATTCCAGGATCATTGATGTATATTGAACTATCTCCTTCATCATATTATCCAACCAATCGAGCTCATAGATATCTTGATACATCATTGAATGTCATAAGACAATAGAGAATGTTGGACAATCTATATCATCCAATAGTTACTTCGTTAAATTTGGATTTGATGGAACACATAGTCCTAAAAAAATCTCTCAATTCCTTCTTTATCAATTTTAATATCTAAGGATTTAGCCTTTATCGTTGATTATATATTCTTCTATTTTTCCACATCATTTCTTAGAGCATCGGTTATTTTATCCATGAGGGATGGTTGAACAATAATTTGAGAAATCATTGGCGATAACCCTTCCTTAATGATTCACAAGTCCATCATTTGTATATCCAATAAGATTTTATTTTTCTCAATTATCATTAATGTTAATGTTTATGGATCCTTTATACTTATAAAATCCTCCACATTATTTACATTACAAGGATGGTAGTGTATTGAATATCCATAATACTTTATGAGCTATAACCATATTTACTAGACCATATTAATCTCTTTCTATATAAATATATAATTTAGGATTTTTTAATCTGTATATATATATCACAATTCTCTCCATAGAAATAATACAACCATATTTTCAAGGAAAAGACCACAGTTCACAACTACAGATCATGTGGGGGATAATTTTACTCATGATATTTCAACTATCCATAGGAATAGGCTATCAATTTATCATTTTTCAATATTACAAATCCTAATACATTCTTTGAAGAATCAAAATATACCACAATGATTTCCCCACTTATTAGTAATACGAGAAACAGTTTTGTGATAAGCCTATTTTTGAGATCCTTAAATAATTCGTCACATTGATGGGTACAGAAAAACTTCATTCCCACCCTATCTACCTTTTTAAGAAGATTTTAAAATCATGATAAATATATCATGAATTGGAGATAATACCCAGATAAACCAATGAAACTACGGATATCATTCACATATGTTCACGTTACAAATCCTTCATTTTCATCCTTCATTGAAGGGTCTGTAGATATCTCATTTCTTGTGATGATATTCCCCATGAAAGAGAAATATTTCAATGAGAACAACCTTTTTCTATAATTTGAATAAAGTATCTCATTTAATAGGGTCCTTATAAGAATTCTCATATGCTCTTCATGATCCTACTTCATTTTGGAGTATATTAATATATCATATATAAATAAAAACCTACACTTGTTGAGATAATATCTAAAGACTCTATTCATCAAGTACCCAAAGATTACTAGATCATTAGGGAGTCCGAATGGAATCACTATGAACTCATAGTTCCAGTACCTTATATGAAATGTGGTCTTTGTTATATATTCCATCATCCAAATTACATGACAATATCCTACCAAAAGATAATCCTTGGAGATGTATTGTGCTTAATGTATCTAGTTGTACATGGCATCAATCAGAGGTGGAAGATACATGTTCTTTATTGTGATCATGTTGTGACCATGATAATCAATGAAAAATCCCATTGAACCATCCTTTTTCCTAATGAAGGGAACGGGTGAACCCTATGGTGAATCACATGGTCATATGAACAATTTTTTCTAGATTGTACTATAGTTTATTATTTAGTTCCTCTACATACACAACAACTATTCTGTTTAGAGTCCTGGATAATGGTAATTCTCCAATGATTAGATTGATTGAAAATTCACCCTCTCAGCTAGAAGGAAGCCCAAACAAATCCTCAGGAAACACATCAACATATTCCCTCATGGAAACCATGTCTTTAAGGATGATTATTTCTTTAGGCTAAATCATTTGACCTTGATTTTCTTACTTATAGGGAAATGATATTAATTTTTAAGATACCGGTTCTCTTGTAGATTTATCCTCCTCCTTGCATGTGTAAAAAATTGTTGGATGATTTTAGATACAAAGATTGATATCCTTATCTCATACATTTATGTTGTCTCTATATAGATAATCCAAAAAGATGCTCACAATTGATTTAAATTCCACTAAAATAATTACAAAAAGGTTCTCTGGGAAGATGAACCTATAAATTTTTATAGTTATGGAGTTATATACAAGAAATTCAATAATTTTAAAATGCTTTTTTTCTCACAAAACCATTCCCTTAGGGAATTAGTTTTCAAAGTACTATGGCTCCTCATAGGTGAAGAAATTAATAATGCATTGAGGATTGTACAAATAATTTCTTTCCTCCATCACATTAGTGGGTTTATCCTACTGATAATTTTGAGCTAGGTGTCTCTCGTTATCAATCCTAAAGAATTTATTCATTACCCTTAGGATTTTTTGGGGTGATTATTCCCAAAACATTGACAAGTGGGATGATGAAATTTCATTGCACCACTATATTTCTCCCTCAAAACACCATAATTAATCTCAACATTCTTCTTCTTATCCCCGTGATAACATAGATATTCTCTGATCACCATTTTGACTTTGAGGGAACATCGAACAATTTTCACATAGCTATCAATGTATCATATCGCTATAGATTTGTGTAAACAAGGTTATATCAAACCAATTATGTGTCCAAACATGAATTATAGGGTAATGAAAATGCTAGGGTTTTATCGTTCTAGTCATGTGATGTTTTCCTCATACGCCCCCAAAAGATTTTTCTTCTTTTTCTTGAGGGTAATGAAATACCCTTTCATTTTATATAGTAAAGTGGGAGGATAATCTTTATTTTAACACATTTTTTCAAATTAATTCCCCTCCATTTCATTGATATCTTCTTTAATATTTTTATTCTGTATCAACATCCACCACTGATCGAATTACCCCTCCATATGATAAAAATCCAGTAGAACCATTTTGTTCTAAAAACATTGTAGGATTGAGAATAAATTCTCTATGTTGTTTATTGATTATTCCTCGATTGAGTGATCATATGAGCTACTGAATATATGAGGAATTTTTCTAATAAATCTCTCAATAATAGATTGTTCTCTATTAGTGGGATTTGGATTCCCACACTGATCCATAATTATATTAAAAACACGAGTCATCTACTAGAGTATTATGAAAATGTATTTGATTCTTTCTCCGATTATGCTGTGTGTCTCATTAGGGAATGTATCACATTGTCCGTCTATTGATTATTTACCTGATTCTTCATATTCATGGAAATTATCTTGAAAAAATGGAAAATTAGAGATGAGTATTTTGAACAATTAACAACATAAATATGATTAAAATTACATTAAATTGATAACTTATAATTTATTTACTTAACATATAAATTTATAGCCTTCAGTATTTTTTATCTATGATCTATTTCATAATATATATTTTCATTGTCATTTTTATTACCATAATAATGTACCATAGTGAGATTATTAATTTACAAAATCATATAAACTAGAATTTCAAAACAATATGTGATGTAAGAACCATTTTATTGTACCAGGATACCCCAAGTCAGGCATGGGATAACTTGCCAGAGTTGAAACCCCTGGATACATATTTTTCAGAACCACATCCACATTTAATATTTATACATGGATGTATTTACATGATAATCCACTTAGTATTTTTGTTCCAAAATCTCAGGATATTTTTTCACATATACTCTTATCCCCAATGAGTTCTCTAGGGTTTTATAATTATTAATCCCAAAAATATCTAAACTTTTCCAATGATACCAACTATAACAATGATTTTTTCTATTACACATTAATTAAAGATTTATTATATAAAAGTGAACAAAATAAAACCTAAAAGATTGATAAGTATTGTTTTAATGGTAATTAGGTACATATATTAACATCTTCAACATGGGATGCAACAAAATTATTAAAATTCTTCCTTAACGCGCTTTTGAAATTACATGTGTTTTAAAATTTCATGGGAAAACATGGGAAAACTTTAGAAATGGGTGAGGTATAATCAGAGTAAGGAAATAAAAATGAAATAAAGAAATACATTCTAGAACATAAGTATATAAATGTGGCATATAAATATTAATAATTATAAACATAAACGATGAGACAAGATATAACAAGATAATCATAACATGGGGAATATGGCAACAACATAAAACACATCATCATAAACATATGTCAAGGAAAAACCACCAATTAATCACGGTGGAAAAATTTCCATAAAATAATATGGTTAAATATCTATCCCAAAATTATGTATCATGATACAAAACATTTAAAAATTCATTGTAAACAATATAATTCTTGGCACACCTATCATAGTAATTTTATTAACATGATTAAGTATGTCGCATATATCATACAACATGGGTTAATTCATCATCATAATTTATTAAATGATCAAGGAGTATGTAATACATATGTTTATTTCCCCAAAAAAATTATATGTTTATAACTGTCAATATACTTGATAGGAAAAGGGTACGGTATTCACTACACAATTGGTTTTGCATGGAAAATTGCGGTGATATTTTAGTACCCAAATAGTGTCACTTAAAGATTGATAAAAATGGGTAGATGAGAGAGAGAAAAGGATTTCTTCATCACATATACATTAAATGTGTAGTAATAAGTACAAGGAGAAACATATCCCACCGTTATAAATTATAAATATAAGTCATAAGGTAATGAGGAATCAGGAATTAGAAATAAATCATAAATATATTTTGGGGTGGTAATATCTATATGTAAAAGATCATGGGATGATTAATGAGAGTAAAAGGGAGATAAAATGATTTATAAAATAAATGGAAATATGGAGAATATGTAAGAACATATAAAAATATTTTAAAATTCAATTTTTGATGCATAATATAAAATATTTGCTTGAATAGAAAATAAAAGAGTGTAATCTCTTACTAAATATCAGAATGGAAGCGGGCATACATAAAGAATGATGGAAGGGTTATGGAGAGTTAAAGGAGGATATAATACATTATACATTAAATTTATGGTAAGGGGTATGTGTATGAACATATCCCAACATAATAAAAATGAAATTTAGAGACATTACAAAAATAAGGGGATGATTAAAATTTGAGAGTGAAATATCCCTTACTGAGCGTGTGATTATAAAAGCATGGAAAAATATTCTTTTGACCTTAGGGGAACCTAGTGAAGACTCTAAAGAGTTCTTGGAAGTGTACAGAAAAGAAACAAATAATTTTAGAGAAGAATAACTGGATTATGGATGGGATTATATAGGAAATGAGGATGATTTCGTTATTATTTAGGTTCTGGACTCTATTTAATAAAATATCCAAAACCACAAACCATAAAATTATTTTGACCATAGTTTTTATCACTTTTGTTTCATAATTTTTTATTCTGAAGGTCCAAACTGGTTAAAAGAATTCCTTCTCTTAAGTGGAGGAGATTCTCCCTCATAATGAGAACCCTTGGTGTAAGTGGCAGGGAGAGGAAACCCAAAATGGTGAAACATATCAGGTGTATTCCACCAATAACTAATTGGATAATGGTTAATGTGGACGGGGAATCCACTGGTGTGCCGGGACCTACTGGATGTGGTGTTGTCTTTAAGACTTACTGAGGCTTAGTCAAGGGATTTTTCTTTCACTATATTTGCAATGGTCATGCTATTGAGGTAGAGTTATGGGAAATGATAAAGGCAATAAGGTACGCAGGTCGTTATGGTTGGAGGAAGCTTTGGTTCAAATCAGACTCTTCTGTTGCCGTGAAGATTCTTAAGGAGCTGTCCAAGAATGTCCCCTGTAGGATGATACCTGCTTGAATAGGTTCCTTGAAGCTAGTTGAACAGATTTCCGTTGATGTCTCTCATGTGTACAGAGAAGAAAATCATGTGGCAGATGCTCTCTCAAAAAGAGAAATCATGGAGGCAAGCTCTATCTGGTCATTTGTTCTTCCTGAGTACTAAAATGACCTAGTCCAAAATAATGGAATTGGCACTGTATATACAAGGTTTTGTAAGGCTCCCCCTTTCTAAGTTGTTTGTACTATTTAATCTTTTTTATATATAACTTTTTGGGAGAAGGTCTTCACTTGGCTCTCTGACTTTTTGGCTATTATTCATTTTGTTGAATTCATAATGGATTTTCAAAATAAATAAATGAAAAATAAAATAAAATAAATTTAAATGTAACACTTGGTTTTGTTTATTGATCCCATTCATAGTATTAATTAAATCACTTTGGGGTAAATTGGATTCTATAAAACATAAAGTATATATATATATATGATATTTTATATTTACTAGAAAATTCAGTTGTCTTAGAAAATAATTAAAAATTAACAGTTAGATAATTTCAAAATTGTGATTCTAAATACAATATTAATTCTATCTAAATAATTTTTCAATATCTGATTTTTCACTTTTAAAATAAAATTGATTTTTTTATAAAATGATATTTTCATGAAAATAATAATTTTTGAACCCTAACAAAAAAAATTGACATCACCATGATTATATAATCATTTGTAGTTGATAAATATAGTAAAAATAAAATATTAATTATTTCAAAAATACATTAATTCATAAAATGATAAATTTGATTTGAATATTATCTAGAAATTGAATTTTTCATATATTACATCATAATAAAAATCAATTACAAAGTAATGGTAATAGGATGAAAATATAATATTTATTCTATAAAAAATAATGTAAATATTAATATATCTAGGGTAATGATACATATCACTTTAATAAAACAAAAAATTCACCATGTGTATAGTGCATGATGGTGGAACTATCATGGGGTAGTTCAACAAATATTGTTTGGGTTGTGATATCAATGAGCTTGAACATATCTCGTAAATTCTTTCTCTAAAATCTGAACTTGGGAAAGGTTAATGGAAAATGAAATAAATGATATCTCCTGTAGAAACTCAGATAAATGGGTTTTATAGGGTATAATCCTACTGGTTGAGTCCTTGACTTCCTTTGTCTTTAAAAATTATATTTTTTAAAAACATATATTTG
This sequence comes from Viscum album, assembly GCA_963277665.1. Taxonomy (NCBI): domain Eukaryota; kingdom Viridiplantae; phylum Streptophyta; class Magnoliopsida; order Santalales; family Viscaceae; genus Viscum; species Viscum album. The sequence goes on along the minus strand of OY728145.1, from coordinate 719,010,086 downwards.
TACTAATCAGTTTATCAGTATTCAAAAACTATATTATTAATGGTGAATATACATTAGGTTATTTTAAATATTTCTAGAAATAATAAACAAAACAAGTGAATGTTTGTTCAATAAAAATATTACTCAATAAGACATAATATTAAAATAAAAATTAGAATATTATTTATAACCATTTTGGTCGTTACAATTTGCCCCACATATATGTCAATAAAAAATAACATTATAAAATTGATAATTTAGGAAATGGAAAGAATACATAATTGAGATTATATATGAATATTATTATGATCAACTTCATAAACATTGAAAAATTTCTAATAGAGAAATGACAATCACCACAAATATTTTTAATAAAATTTTACTGAGGTATATGATATAATTATATAGTGTTGATTTTTATATATACATTGGAAATGTAGCAAGAGTTACCACTTTAAAGGATTATATTTATGTTATATTGATAAAATGTATATTAGTTATGGAATTGGAGAACTATTATTATGTTCTCACTATAAATAGTAATATTCTCCCTCTTTTATGTTTGGAAAACAATGGATATTCATTAATTATTAAGAACATATATAGTTCTGTAAATATATGAATGGAATATATTTTTCCACATTAATATAGTAAATGTATTTATCATTTTTTATATGTATAATAATATATATATAATTTATAATGAGAATTATTTTGTTAATTATAATCCCACCAACCATTTTCACTATCTAATTTGACATATATATAAGAAAGGCATCCAAATATTGAATAAATATTGAATATTAATGTCACAGAACAAATATTTTTTTATAAATTCAAATAATTATTTTTATGAAGAATATAATAAAACAATGTAGTGGAAAGGATAAGGATCAAGTTTAGAATTAGGACTTATACATATTTATTTACGTGCTATAATGAGTTCTCAATTAAGTTCTTATTTAAGGTACTTTGTCACAATTATTAAGGAATTTGGTTTTTATGATTATGTGTCTGTTATGAGAAAAACTATGATTTTTTCATAATTCCAAAGAGTTTTAGAATATTTTTTAAAATCATCTTGGAAAATGTATAATGATTATTGAATCAGATCAAGGTGGCCAATACATTTCCCTAGAATTCACTAATCATCTGAGTTGTTTTTGAATTTTTCATAAATTAACTCCTCTCGAAACAACATAGTTGAAAAGTGTTTATGAGATGAGAAATCATCCTCTTTCGAACATGGTATTATTAATGTTAAGATATTGTTAATTTCATCATAATTTTTTATATACTATGGAACTATTGTATTCCCGTTTAACTACATTTCATATGAAGACATTAGAAAGAAACCATTTTGTTTATATATTTTGAAGAAAAATAAAATAAATTTTTGAGGAATTTGGTTTATGAAGAATACATATGATGTTTGGATATGGAAAAATATGTAAAAATGAAAAAACATATATTTTTTATTATTATTTAGAAACAATTTGATACTATGTTTATACGCGTATTGAGAGAAAAATCCTGATGATTTAATATATTTTTTTTACTTGAGAAGGAACATGTTAATTTATTTTTCTGTAGGATGAAAGCTATTGTTGGAGAATTTGTAGATTAATTCAAATGAATTGATCTAGATATGGATTATTACCTAGTTATAAACAATTTTATGGAAGAAGATGAATATTTAATTATATAATAACATTAGTTGTTTTAAATTATCAATCATATGTATAAGAGATATATATTATTATTATGTAAAATTATATAGAGTTAATTTTTATGTTTGATGATTATAATACTTAAAGAGTGGAAATAGTATGGCAAGATTATCATAAATTAATATAATTATGTGAATATTAAATAGGTTGTACATACTTTAAAAATATTTTGAACATGTATGAATCAAATAAAGGGATAAAATATATGTGGCTCATGTATTTTAACATAGGAAATGTAACACTAATTTTATAATTCCCACCTATAAGCTTATATAATCTCAAAGAGTTATAAAGAAGTCATGGAATTGGATATAAAGAACCCTTTTCACTTAAAGGTATGAAAATTACAATTGAAATATTACTATACATAACATAAAAATGTTATTTTGAAATATTTAAAACTGATATTTGAACTGATGTACACATCATGAATTAAATGGGGGACCTATATATGATACTACTCAATGGTTTTGATGATACAAAGGTTTATTGTAAGGAGTGGTAGTTGAAATAATTTATTTATGGAATGAAGTATGCCTTTAAATGTTAGAATATATAATTTAATGATGGAATCAAATAGTTTGGTATCATCATTATTAAATATTATTATTCTTTATAGAAAAAGATTAGTGGGAATTTTATTGTATATCAGATAATGTATGTAGGTGACATACTCCTAATAAAAATAAATATCATGACCATAATATCTATAATGACATAGTCGGATAATTTATTTTACATGAAATACATGGGTAAATAATCCAACATAATGGGTATGATGGTTTATAGAGATATATCAATTATTCTACATAGATTGAGTCAACACTAACATCTTGAAATTTTTTTATTGTTGTTTCAGACGTAGAACACCAAACAGTGTCTCTACTAGTATTAGATGAAAAAAATCATAATAATATACCAAAAAATTATAACGATATAGAAATATAGATATATTTTTAATTCATGATACATAAGATCATTCTAGTATACTATATTGTGTACTTAATTTTTAATAAATTATTTGACTGTCATTAGTGTCGACATATTAAATCCTTTTATGACTCATAATAATGATGTAATGAACATCCTTAGGTACTGAGGAAGTATTAACTATATTTTTTTCTTCAAGGGAAGGGATGATCTTACTGTAAGGGTTTATAAGAATTGTTTTTTCATAATAATAAATTTTACGTGAGATCATATTTTTTTCTAATATATCCTACATTGTGGATCTATCAGCTTCACATGTCATATATATTCCACAAAAACAGATATAAAATCATAAGAATTGTACAATAGTAAAAACTATAATGGTAAAGAAGATTTTCTACATCAATAATAAAATTAATTATAATGGGGTGTTCACTATCATCAAGGGAGTGATTGGGATTTATTGTGACTATAATGGTGTAGTTTCTAAATCGAAGTAATCATAGTATCTCTAGAAGGTCAAACACACTATTTTCAAAATCAATATCATTGAATTGATTATTTAGTGGGCTGATGTAAATATATTTTAATGGGCATAATGTAAAATGAAGTTAATTACATAGAAAATAACATTACTATAGAAAAACGATAATTTTTAGGTTAAATTGAATGTTTTACGATAATCTATATAATGGATTTAATGATATTAATTGTTATTATGAATTTATATTAAATGTAAAATCCATTTATCATTAAATAATATGTACTATAATTTATATTAGGTGAATAATGGAATGCTAATATATACTCAATTTCAGAATTTTCTTTCTCTCTAACAAATTTATTTTCAAGTATTATTAGTATTTTTTATTATATTAAATAGTTATGATGGGTAGTGGACTCATGAGATACTAATAGAAGGATTTTCATTTGATTCAACCCACAAAAGTGTTCCTAATGTATTTTTATATTTTATTGATATATATATGGTTGTGAAAATGTGATAAATAAAATTATCATATGGATACAAAGACAACTAGTAGGAGAACCAATATGCATTGATACCTTTATTTTGAAATACATGAGGCTAAGAAAGTAAGAGGGTGGTTATTTATATTACTGATCATTAAATCAATTGGAAAAGAAATGAGAAATAACTTTACAAATCATATATATGGAAAATAAATCTAGCGTGTTTATTAAATTATACTACATAAATTCTGGATCATGCTTCATTGAGTTCCATGTGATGCATTCAATTACATGGAAAAAGGATATGTGATGTTTTAATTTGATTGATAAATTCCATGTGATGTATTTAGTGATCTACTATAAATTCACTATAGTTTCATCAATAGATTATACATATAATAATTTTTTAACATGTTCCCTATTTATTATCGAATCAATGTTGTGACACCCCAAGATTTTATAGTATGTTATTTCTTCAAAGTAATTCAATAACTTGCACTACACACAACACCAGGTTCGAGCGCAGCACAAGATTACCAAACTAGCCGTTCAAAAGCGATTATGAATAGCATTAACTGAATATTTAACTATATATAATACTTATAATTTTAGAATCCATATTATGAGTTTTTTAGACATAATGTAAGAACAGAATCCTTTTTTTTCAGATAAAAGTAGTATTTATTTAAAAAAAATGCACTTTTAACTCCTTTTAATGATGAACCCTTTTTAAATCCAATATTTGAAACTTTTATATATTTTATTTGACAAAATAAACTTCTTCTTTAGAATAAGGACATAATAATTTAGTTTTAATGAATTTTTGGTGCTTTTTTGATAACTTTCATATTGGGGGGAATAGTGAAAAATAATATATTTTAACTGAAAACAACTTTTTTAATAAAAATAATTTATAGTGTTAAATTATACATTTTAATGGTTTGGTAGTATAAATATATTATATTTTTACCATTTAATCTAATTCTGGTCATTGTAATTATTTTCACTATGTGATTGGACATAAACAAGTGTCAATCTTTTGATAGATATTGTTTCTCAAAAACAAGCCTTTTGGTTTTGACAACGGGAATTAATTTTCAATTAATAAATTCAACTTAAATGTTTTTAATTTGTTAAAATAGACTTCATTTTTGAATTCTTAATATCAATATTATCTTAGGTTGAATTTTTGGTATTTTTTTTTGAAAACATTCAGTTTTTGATAAATAGTGGAAAATACTAAATTTTAATTAAAAACAACTTTTTTGATAAAACTATTTTATAGTGATAAATTATAATATTTAGTGGTTTTAAAGTTTAATTAGATTATATATTTACCATTTAATACAATTTTGGTCATTGGACGTAATTTCATAGTTAAACTGGTCAAAAGCAAGTTTCAATCTTTTGATAGTTATTATTTATTATAAACAGGTTTTTTATTTTAGAACGGGAATTAATTTGAAATTAATTTATTCCACTTATGTTTTTTGAATTTAGAAAAATGGTTCAAATATCTGGAATCAGGAGGTTATAATTGTGTAAATACGTAACTTTTATTTTTAGACATTCTGAATAATTACTTTGGTAAATATTTTATATACCATGGTTAAAGCGTAAATCCGGTAAATAAGGGTAAAAAATTAATATTATAATAATATTAAATTCACCTAAAACGTGTAATAACACTATTGTTTGATACCTTTCTTCCCATGGGAATCTTTGGGTCTATTTTGGGACCCCATGAAGCCACTTGTATGTGATAATGACACTTTATATTAATTATGTTAAAATAAATAAAAAAATGACACAAACATATATCTTTTAGAAAAACAATTTTTACATAGAGATATATATGTTATCGTTTAGACTATAAATAATCATTAGAAAGATAAAAAAATTTCCTACATAATGGTATTTTATTTATTATTTTTATACATTGAATAATTAAATTTATTAATGACACAATAATGATGCAGTATTTTCCTTATTGATGAAAGAATCAAATAATTGGTTTTGTAAATGTTAAAATAAATATAATTTGAATGTTTTGATGACATAAACTAATTTTATTGGTTTTTATGACAGGTTATAATTACTTAAATAAATTTTTTTCGAATTAATAAAGTTTTTAAGACTTTAAAAAATCATTTATTAAATTGTGTCGAAATTGACATAAATTAGTTTTTAAAACAAATATTATATTACTAATTGATATTATATTACTAAAAATCTAATGATCGTCCAAAGGACTTATATAATTTTAGGTGTATCATTAATGGACCATTTGGGAGTCTCTTGGAAGTATATAGTATGTTTATTAACTATATAATATAAAAATAAAAAGAGACATGGTAAATGTCAAACTATTTAACTATGAGTTAAGTCAAAAAGTTAAAGTTAATATAGTAACCCAAACATATTTAAGACCATTTTGTTGAGTGGTTTTATACCTATACCTACCTCAACCTTAAATAATCCTCTTTTGACCCATTATAAACTGAATATGAATTAATTATAAAATAATATTTCAATCCTTTCATAAGGTGCCCCTCACGCTTCTTATAAAAGGGAACTTCCCCTTCTCTCTAATTCACACCTTAAATTCCATTTTTCTCGGCAATCCCCTGCAAACATATCCACCCAACGTACCTCACTTAAACCTAGAGGCCTTAGTTTGATCATAAAGACAACCTATGTAGCCCTTTTGATCAAATCAATAGAAAGAACCCCAAGAAGAGGTAATAATTTCACCACCCTCTTTCAAGTTCCTTTCTTCTTTCACTGCTTATTTCATGGTTATTTCCATTCTAAAATAATAAATTAAGTATATTATATATAATTTGATGTTATTATAAATATGGTAAAACCATATTCAGTATTCTATCCATCCTCTGAATGACATGTCACCATACGTGCGTACGTACGGCTTACCGTCTCCACGTCGTGGTGTCATTGTTATTCATAACATAATTATTTGTATGGGTATGATAATGATGTTTAATTTATGTAAATAATAAATATAACATGATAATTATTCTGTATATATGATATACCATCCAATTATATATTATTTTAATATAAAAAAATGATATTGTCGCTCGTGCGTACGTACGGACTACCGTCTCCACGAACGCGATGAGATTCATTTCCCATCATATCCATTAAAGTATAATTCTCATTTGATGATTACAAAAAATGTTTAAGGACTTGATGTAATTCTAGATATGAATAAGAAACAAACTATCCATAACAAACACAACTTATCTAACAAATCATATAAAAGAAAAAGAGTAAGTTAACACCCAAAACGACGATATTACTATGATATTATTAACAAAACAATGTTAAAAGATCATATATGATATCATATTAATGTATATGATTCTTTTATAATTTAATAAAAATTATTTCACCATTATACAAGAGGTTAACCTACCCTTGACCAAGGAAAAGTTAAAGGTAAGGGTTAATTCCTCAATTTCATTATTATCCAAGATTGTCAATGTGTAAGTATTTTCTAGGAAATATTTATTATTCATTCTCGTGATTCATAAAATACATTTCAAAAATTATTCATTTAAGTAATTATTTTATTAAACCATCATTTAAAATGTTTTAAATATTTATTCTTCTAAATCATTCTTATTAATGTCCATTTTTTCAAAATGGTTTTAAGGATTTATTTATATGGACATGAATGTTTTTAAAATGATAATTGCTTTCAAAAGTTTCAAATTGGTATGGGACACTTTGATTCAAAAAATTATTTAACTAAATCCTTTTAAATATTGTGTGACTTTTAAATGTTTTCATGAAAAAGCTATTATTTCTCTCGAAGAGTTTTACAAATCATTTTCATCTATTTCATCATCCTTTGATGGATTTTTAAACTTGTTTGTAGTTGATTTATTATGATACAAGCCTTCCATATTGTTTTGAAGGTTTTTTGGTATGTTTAACTGTGGATGTGTTATTTTTATACCATTCGTGGTTTATTGAAAAATTATTGACATTTCATATGCTAGTTTTAATATGAATATTTATGTTATGTTTAAACCTCTTCATATAAGGAATTCATTAGACTTAGTAAGTGACGGGTGGAGCCCTCTATAGATCCTCGATGCATTGGTAGGTCTAATGAGACAAACTAGTGTTTTGGCACCTGGCCTTGACATAATCTTATTTCTATTCTTGGCACAAGGCCTTGACTATGTGGTTATGATTGTCTGTCATTATGCATTCCATCATTATGAAAGTGGTTATTGATATTGGATTTGATTATTCGACTAGTAGAATATTCATGGGAATAAGTAAATGGAATTTTTTTCATTTTATTTTTTCCATATTATGTTGAAGTTCATGTTTAAAAGGATTCTGTCTTAGTTATACAATTCCTTAAATGTTTATGCTTATTTATGAATGTTTAGAATATATTGTTATCCTTACTGGACATCTGTGCTCACCCCTTTCTATGTTTCATTTTTCACAGAATGTGAATAAGTATTTTATGAATTACATGTAGGGATAGTATGAGGGGATATGAGTGTGGTCTATGGAGATAAGATGTTTTTGTAGTTTTTTCATTTTATGATGTAATGTAAACTTTATGAATGTATATAGAGATTCCAAGGCTACTAAAAAAATTGGTCTTTTGAGACTTGATCTTTTGTGAACATGCCAATGTTATGTAATAAGGAATCGACTCTAGGTAACTGGGGGCAGGGCATTACAGTTGGTATCATAGGAAGTTTATTACAAACCTTGGAAGCTCTATTTAGATAGACTCTAATTAGAGAACATATCCCTAAGATATAATTTGAGGATTAGTATTGATGAATTTCCTAGAATTTCGGTATTGTAGAGATTTTGTGAGTTTTCCGAGAAATACATCCCTATCTGGATACAAGAAGGAAGAGGCGGCTCTAGCACAGATGTACCTAGATGTAAAACCAGAAAACACTTCTTTGAGCTAGACACGAAAGGGAACTAGGGCACGACAACGGGTCTTGCTACACTCTTGGTTACAACACTCCTGGGGGATATGCTTAGGATAATTCTCATTTTCTTTAGAAATCGTTATGAAGGGTTTATGAGTATATAATTCTTCAATGGAAACATCTTTATGATTATGGATTATATCTATAAACCATTCAATTTATGTTAGTTATTTTACAAGTTTGGAATTATTCAATGTAATTCATAAACTGATCGAGTTTATGCCATTGTATAGAAATGGTGCCCACTAGATGGAATGTGAACTCCAACAATACATATGATCAAATGTATAAGAAGGATCCTATCTTTCACGGTATTAATCCAACAATTATAAGGGAATTATTCTCCCATGTATTCTCAACATATAAAGAAATAGAATCATGTGTTAATAAGATAAGTACAGAATTCTCTGATACCTATGGATTTGAAGGGAAGCAAGAGAAGAAAAGTATGGAAGAGAAAAAGATGGATAAAGGGAAGAGGGAAAAGAAGAATTTTCTCATATATGATAACTGTGGGAAGAAACACCTTGGAACTTTCCAGATGAGAATGATATTTTGTTATAAGTGTGGAGAAAAAGGACACCAAGTACGTGACTGCATGGGTAAATAAAAGTTTCAAATGTACAATGCTTCATCTTCAAGGAGTTGGGACACTACACAAACCAATGTCTAAATCATATGAGTATGACCCAAATGATGCTATTAGATAATAATCAAGTTATGATACTACCACAGATGAGGATGAATGATTAGAGTTCTTATGTTGTTATTAAAGAATTTTGTCATTTGAGTGTTATATCAACGATGTACTTGTTATAATAATTATGTAGTATATAAGGATTGTAATACAATACTACTTCATTAAGGACGTGAGATTTTTTGGAACCAAGAAAAGTGATTCAATAGTAGGTTAAAGTTTTGGAAAATATTTTGTTGTGAGAAAGATAAACCATAAAACGTTTCTGATACCGAGGTAGTGATTTGGGAATAATACATGATTGATTTGGATAAATTATATTGGATATTTTTGACTACATTGAAACTGATTAATGATTTGTATATTCCATCATTGTTAGAGGTTATAGAATTTTTGGATAGATGGAGTATATCCAGTATTCTATAAGCAATAAGGGATCCTGAATGTAATGAATAAGGTTTTATGGTAATTCAGGATTTGGAGTGTTTTAAAAGAATACATGATGAAGGAGTTCACATGTTATTATGAGGAAAAAAGGATCTTAATTGTGTTTACCTTCCATATAAATTTTGGACTGCGAGTTTGGACAGATGAATTTTGGATAATTCTAGTTTGAGATTATTTTTGGATTAGCATAAAATGATATCTCGGAGGTCGGGCGACAACCTGTCACGTCCGGAAAGGCCACACGACTTGAACCCGCAACCGAAGGGCGATAAGGGCATATCACCTACCACTGGCCCACGTGATGTCCTGGATTGAATAATGTAGTTTTTTAAAAGGTCTGGTAGATTAATTATAAATTCATTTTTTTGTAACCCTATACGAATAGGATAAATAGCATATTTTTTATGTTCTATTATCTTTTATAGTGAAAGATGAGTTTGTGGAACAAATTATTTAAAGGATGGAACTCTACTTGTCAAGTGTATATTTTTATTCTACTCTTATTCTATGAAGAAATTAATTCTTAAACAATAGTGAAGGGATCTTAAAAAAATGTGTTATCCTAATACCATATGTTTTGTTGAACTTAGGGTATTTTAAATCATTATAGATTGATGAATTTAAGGCCCTCAATTTTACACTTGTTTGAGATTGATGACCTTAATAAATAGCTATAAATATTTACGTTTTCCTCCAATTATATATCTATAATATCCACCAATGTTCTCTTAATCGAGATCATAATTTGGTGGTGACTCTTTCATTTTCCTTTTCCTCTAATTAATGCTAAATTTTATTAACCTATTTTCTGTTGTGGGTTTTCCCAAAGGTATTTTCTTTTATCAACCTTTTATTTTAGAAGAACAATTTCAAATTGTGAGGACCAAATTTATTGAAGGAGAGAAGAATGTAACACCCCAATATTTCATAGTACATTATTTCTTCAATGTAATTCAATAACTTGCACTACACGCAATACCAGGTTCAAGCGCACCACAAGATTACCAAACTAGCCGTTCAAAAGTGGTTATGAATAGTATTAACTGAATATTGAACTATATATAATCCTTATAATTTTAGAATCCATATTATGAGTTTCTTAGACATAATGTAAGAACAAATTCCTTATTTTCATATAAAATAATTATTCATTTCAAAAAAATGCAGGTTTTCCTCCTACTAATGATGAACCATTTTTAATTCCAATATTTGAAACTTTAATGAATTATATTTGACAAAATAAGCTTCTTATTTATAATTGGGACATATGAATTTAGTTTCAATTAATTTTTGGTGCTTTTATGATAACTTTCATATTTAGGTGAATAATGAAAAATACTATATTTTAACTGAAAACAACTTGTTTAATAAAAATACTTTATAGTGTTAAATTATAAATTTTAATGGGTTGGAAGTATAAATAGAATATATATTTACCATTTAATCCAATTATGGTCATTTTAAATAATTTCACTTTGAGATTGGACATAAACAAGTGTCAATCTTATGATTGATATTGTTTCTTAAAAATAAGCCTTTTGGTTTTAGCAATGGGAATTAATTTTAAATTAATAAATGCAACATATATGTTTTGAATTTGGTAAAATAGACTTAATTTTTGAATTATTAACATAAAAATTATCTTAAGGTGAATATTTTGAATTTTTCCGAAAACATTCAGTTTTTGATGAATTGTGAAAAATACAAAATTTTAATTAAAAATAACTTTTTTTAATAAAAATAATTTATAGTGATAAATTATACTATTTAGTGGTTTTAAATTATAATAATATTATATTTTTACTATTTATTATAATGTTTTTCATTGGATGTAATTTCACATTTAAACTGGACAAAATCAAGTGTCAATCTTTTGATAATTATTATTTATTAAAATCACGCTTTTTGATTTGTCAACGAGAATATATTTTAAAATAATTTCTGCCACTTATGTGTTTTGAAATTAGAAAAATGGATCCCATATTTAGAATTAGGAGGTCCAAATTGTGTAAATAGGTATCTTTTCTTTCTATAAATTTTGAATAATTACTTTGGTAAATATTTTATTTACCATGGTTAAATGGTAAATCCGTTAAATAAGGGTAAAAAATTAATATTATAATAATATTAAATTACCTTAAAACGTTTCCTAGCCCAATTGGTTTATACATGTCCGACCATGACCTCTTTGGGTCGATTTTGGGACCCCATGGAGCCACTAGTAAGTGATAATGACACTTTATATTAATTAAGTTAAAGTAAATACCAAAATGACACAAGCTAATATCATTTAGAATTTTTTTTTACATAGAGTTATATAGGTTACAGTTTAGACTATAAATATTAATTAGAAATATAAAATGATTTCCTATATAATGATAATTTATTTCTAATTTTTATACATTTAATAACTAAATTTATTAAGGACACAATAATGATGCAATATTTTCTTTATTAATGAAAGAATCAAATAATTGGTTTTAAAAATGTTAAAATAAATATAATTTGAAATTTTTTATGACATCCAAGAATTGTATTGGGTAATGTTACATATTTGGATTACTTAAATGAATTTGTCTCGAATTAATAATGTTTTTATGACTTTAACAAAAAACAATTATTCAATAGTGTCAACATTGACATAAAGGAGTTTTTAAAACAAATATTATATTCTTAATTGATATTCTATTCCTAAAAATATTAGGTTTCTCTAAAAGACTTATATAATGTTAGGTGTATCATTAATGGACCACTTGGATGTCTATTGGAAGTATATAGTAAGTTTATTAACTATATAATATAACAATACAAAGAGACATGGTAAATGTCAAACTATTTAACTAAGAGCTAAATCAAAAAGATAAAGTTAATATAGTGACACAAACATGTATAAAACCAACTGGGTTAGTGTTTTTAGAACTATACCTACCATAAAATTTAAATAATTCACTTTAAAGCCATTAGAAACTGAATATTAATTTGTTATAAAAAAATATTTCTATCTTTTCCTAAGATACCCCTCACCCCTCTTATAAAAGGGAACTCCCCTTCTCTATAATTTACATCATAAAAGCCATTTGGATCGCCCAACCCCTTCCCAAATATCCTCTAACATTCCCTCACTTAAACATATAGGCCTTAGTTTGATCATAAATAAACCATAAGTATCCCTTTTGATCAAATCAAAAGGAAGAACCCGATGAAGAGGTAATAATTTCACCACCCTCTTTCAAGTTCCTTTCTTCTTCCACTTCTTATTTCTTTGTTATTTCCATTTTAAAATAATAAATCTAGTATGTTATATATAAAATGATGTTATTATAAATTTGGTACAACCATATTCAGTATTCTATCCATCCTTTGAATGACATGTCACCATACGTGTGTACGTACGGCTTACCGTCTCAACGTCGTCGTGTCATTGTTATTCAAAACATTATTATTTGTATGGGTAGGATAATGATGTATAATTTATGTAAATAATAAATATAACATGATACTGATTCTGTAAATATGATATAACATCCAATTATATATTATTTTAATTTCAAAATAATTATATTGTCACTCGGGTGTACCTATGGACTACCGTCTCCACGAAGGTGATGAGATTAATTCCCCATCATATCCATTCAAGTTGAATTCTCATGTGATGATTAAAAATAATGTTTAAGGACTTTATATCATTCTTGATATAAATAATATACAACCTATCGATAACAAACACGACTTATATAAAAAAACATATAAAAGAAAACGAGTAAGTTAACACCTGAAACAACGATAATACTAAGAAATTATTAACAAAGAAATGTTAAAAGATCATATATGGTATCATATTAATGAATATGATTCTTGTATAATTTAATAACTACTATTTCACCATAATACAAGAGGTTAACATACCCTCGACCAAGGAAAATTACAAGGTAAGGGTCAATTCCTCAATCTAAGTATTATCAGAGATTGTCAATGTGTAAGTATTTTATGGAAAATATTTATGATCCATTCCAGTGATTCATAAAAGAAATTTAAAAAATTATTCATTTAAGTAATTATTTTACTAAAACATCATTTATAATGTTTTAAATATTTATTCTTCAAAATTATTCTCATTAATGTCCATATTTTCAAAATGGTTTTTAAGGATATATTTATTTGGAAATGAATGTTATTAAAATGATAATCCCATTCAGAAGTTTAAAAGTGGCATGGGACAGTTTGATTCAATTTTTTTTAAATGTATCCTTTTCAATATTTTGTGACTTTTAAATGTTTTCATGAAAAAGGGATTATTTCTCTCAAAGATGTTTACAAATAATTTTCATCTATGTTAACATCCTTTGATGGATTTTTTAAACTTTTTTGATGTTGATTTATTATGAAACAAATATCCCATATTCTTTTGATGGTTTTGTGATATGTTTCACTATGGATGTGTTATTTTTATACTATTCTTGGTTTATGGATAATGTATTGACATTTTGTATGATATTTTTAATACAAATGTTTATGTCATGTTTAAGCCTCTTTATATGAGGAATGCATTGGACTTAGTAAGTGACGGGTGGAGCCCACTATAGCCCCTCAATGCATTGGTAGGTCTAATCAGACAAACTAGTGTCTTGGCACAAATTCTTGAAAAAATCTTATTTGTAGTATTGGCACAAGGCCTTGACTATGTGGTTATGATAGTCTGGCATTATGCATTTCATCATTATGAGAGTGGTTATTGATATTTCATGTGATTATTCGACTAGTAGAATATCCATGTGAATAAGTAAATGGAATTATTTCATTTTATTTTTTCCATATTATACTGATGTTCATGTTTAAAAGGCTTTTGATTTAGTTATACAATGCATTAAATGTTTATCATATTTATGAAAGTTTCCTCTATATTGTTATCCTCACTGGGCATCTGAGCTCACCCCTTTCTATATTTCATTTTTCCCAGGATGTAAAGAAGTATTTTATGAATGACCTACATGGATAGTATGAGGGGATATTAGTGTGGTCTATGGAGACAAGATGTTGTTTTATTTTTTCATTTTATGATTTAATGTAATCTTTATGAATGTATCTAGTGATTCCAAGGCTACTAAACTAATCGGTATTTCAAGGCATGATCTTTTTTGATCATGCCAATGTTATGTAATAATGCACCAACTCAGGGTAACTAGGGTCGGGGCATTACAGTTGGTATCAAAATGGTTATATATGTATATTTATTATATAGATGATCCATATATGGGGATACAAGTTCATATGAATATATGAGAATGTTTGATGGTGATCACACAAGATCTAATTATATATTTTCTCGAAAATATTTATTTCAAGAGTATAGTGTTAGATTCTATTTATTAAATAAATATTTTATATTCTTTTAGGATTCAAGTTCCCATAATGACATATACTATGACCTTGTGATATTGATTGTATTTTTGCAAATATGTTCTTTCTAAAATGTGTAAATTTAGATAAACTATATCAAAAAGTGATATAGATTGATTAAAAATAAGTACTCTTTTATACAAAGATTCCTTATGGCATTTTATTATAGTTGTAAAAATATTGTATGTGAATAGACAATGAGATAACTTATTGATCAATATCACCAATATCAATGCTTTGGCTATATATATATATGATATATAGGTGGATAAAATGTACTTTTACCCCAATGTATACTTAAGGAAACAATGGGGTTTATCTTTTAACCAATGTATTTTTATATAAATATTATTCATGTTTTAGGAAAAAATTTTAGGGATATATGGTTGGATTTTGAATAAATTAATAAAGAACATACCACATTACCCAAAAAGTTTAATTAGTTATAAAACGATTAGATTTATTCTTGTATGGAATGATAATGTTTTTAAATTTTGAATGATAAAATCTATAGTGGACCATGATTAATCATAATTGATGATGAATTTAGTGAGAGAGAAACTTATAATAAACACTATTTATTGGAAAAAGGACACCATATATAAAGGGGTGATATAACACAATTAGTTTAACTACTTATATTTACCTACCATAGCCGAACACCATATCATATATGGTTATTTATTAATATTCATCATGGATGGTGCTCATATACTTTTGAGGAATAGTAATCTAGTTATTATGAAATATTATTCTATGTATTATAAATTACCTTGGATACAAGAGTTATTTAATTACTTCATAGGTGATCTCTATCAAGAATACTCTATTGAATAGTAAAATATAGGGGTTTTTTTATTTTAGGGAAAAAATTCCTTTTATATTATTCATCTACACATGTTGATTATATCAATGATATATCAAGACTATTAGGGGGTTTCTTCTACTATCTAGTTCAATAAATATCCCTTTAATAACAATCACCATTAATATCAAAATTTATCATTTGACATTGGTCAATATCATGGTATTTTTTTGGTAGATTAAATTGTTAATTATTTGATAATTATTAAATAAATAAGGATTTTCCAATGATTGTTAATTATGGAATCACCTAAACGGATGATTAGAGTGAAATTATTACACCAGATCATATTTTGGAAGCATGTGTTTAATCTAGGTGAGGTTGCAGTTAGGTTGTTTAGTGATGAAACATTCACTAGTTATTTATGTAAGATTAATTGAAATTTTTATTGGAACCCATGAAATAATTTTATATATTATTATTATATTATCTAATTTTTCAAAGGATTTTCTCTCATTATTGTGGGAAAAAACTTTAGGAAATTCCTCAATTTCGTTACATGTTTGTGTACCATTTATCATGGCTATAATAATACTAATTGTGTGTTGTGAAGAAAAAAGTGAATATTATGTGTTAACTTCTTCATAAAAGACATTATTTTTTATCTCCCATGTAATATTGTTAATATACTGTATCATTATTTAATAGTATAATATTATTTAGAAGACTGCATAGATTACTACTCGTATCTTATAGTAAATTCTTTATTACATGATTTGACAATTTTTGAAAGGATATTTCTATAGTTGAGGTAAAATTAAATATTACAATTTTTTGTAGTTTCGTTGCAATAAAATAATAAAGAGGTTAATTTAAATGTTATAGTAATTTTAATTTATTGGTTTAATGGAAAATGATTAAAAAAATATTTTTTAGGAATTCATCATGATTTAAATAGTGAAAATTAAGATTTTCATTAAAATACTTATTCATTGTAAAATATTATATGTATAACTAAATATTTTTTAAACTACATGTTCATTATTGTTCATGGATCCTTGAAATACTCCTATTATTTTATTATATATTATTCTATGAGTGATGATGTTAACACATTTTGGATGGTTGAAATTTCTACGGACCCACAACAATCTGTCTTCCCAATTTTTTTATATTCATCATATTTTCATTCGGTGATATAGGACATGGTTCACAGTTTAATATTTCTTGGATTAAAATGGATTAAAATAATTATTAGGTCATAATAATGAAAAATAGATGATGAATAATAGTGGTTTAATGATTGTTCAAATATTCCATGGGTGCATATAGGCAATTTTAAATATGAGAGGACTAAGAAAATGACCAGTAATTATTGTGGAATGGTAGATATGATCCATGGTGGCGTGGTAGGAGCCATGGTGACATTGTTTATGGTTGATTTCCATGAAAATACTAGATATGGGGGGAGTGGGGGTGGTGTTTTGATAGGAAAATTGGGATGGGGATAATTTTTTATGAATAATTATCAACTATATCCTATGTAGTCCCAATGGTCAAATTCTATTTAATATTTCCTCTATTATTATATTATTATGAACCATTTAAAATAAAAAGTATCATGTGAATATGGAACACATACTGTGTGTTTTGAAATATTTTTCCTCACTACATATTCTAGTATACATATGTTTTCCCACAGATCCCACACACCATGTACAATGACAGGACAACTCAAAAAATAAGATGTTCCTAACAAATTTTGTAACATATAAATACATCATATTGGATATGTACCTATTATCTAACTGATGAACATGAAATAGAATCCATTATAAGAATATTGCATGTTTCTTGAAAGACCTATATTTTATGTACTATTTTTGGAATTTGGGGAAGTTTAATAGCATGTGGACTAGGAAAAAAATTTCACAAATTATATACCATTGTACAAACCTCATGTACTATATTTAATTGTTATTTATTTATATATTCTCATTAAAATTATGGTTATAAACATGATATAATTATATTTTTTGCATTTTCTAGTATAAAATGTAATGGTGTGTAACTAGTCAATATCTTTTAATTATTATATGGTTCTATTTTTTAAAAATGGTTTCTTTCATTTATAGAGATGATGATAGTAAAAGGGAAAGATATCTAGAGATGAAATGGGGTTGGTAACTGATGGAGACATAATGATTCATTAGAATGTGTCTCCAAAATACATTATGTAGTGTATAACCACCCCTAGTGACAATATTAATGTATTCCACATGTTAGGTAGTTAACAACTTTATTTGATTAAGAATTCCCGCAATGATGTGTGGGACCTCTATAAGTTTAATTACCCACCCAAATAACATATATATTTTAGTGATGTGTAGGTCCCATTCCATGATTAAAGAGTGACGGTATGGATGATATGATGGTGATATTATCTAGATGATATAGAACTATTGACAATATTATAGGTTTCCATTTGGGATACCACATTTATAGAGCCATGATATATATGAGATGTTTTATCTCATCTACTTCATTTATTGTATGACTTATTTAATTATTGTTAACATTAGGATGAATTTTTTTTAAATATATTTAGCACCAATGTATGCGTCTCATATATGAGAATATATGGGTTGAAAAACAAGCCTTAGGGTTTTCTTCTAATTTAAAATTATATGGATTTTATCATACTTCTGGTATTTTTGGTTTAAAAAACATACCCTTATTTTTTAGCATTAGATGAATTAATTTTCTGTATTTAATTCTGGTTTTTAGTATTTCATATTATAGTTTTTATAGTAACCCTAAAAAATGATTTTTTCTCATATATGTTTTTTCTATGAAAATGTAACAATGTTTATATGTTTCCATTGTGGACAAAGAGATTTCGTAGCTTATTCTAAATTAATGTTTGAAGGAGCATAATTCTTCATGATATGTAAAGATTATGTCGATGTTTTTTAAAGAGTTCTTACTATGAGATAAAGTATTACCATTCCTAGATATTTTTTTATTGTGTGAATATGTATTCGTAAATAAATAAATATTTATAATTATTATAATCTAGTATTATAACAAAAATTTTGAGCTATTCCATTTCATTTTCTATACATTATATATATATATTATGCGGTAGTGGTTATTTTGGGATGTATTTTATGTGTGTATAAAATACCACAGGTGTTAAAAAATAATTTGAAATGCATGAAAAACTATGACTCTACAGAAACAATTTTTTAAGGAGATAGTTGTAAATTGTCCAATAAATATATTTTTTCTTTATCTATGATTTAAATTTCCAAAAAGCAGACATCTATGGCTGCGTTCAATAAGTTATTTGAATTCTGATAGAACAATCGTTTTTGTGAATAGTAACATACCATTATGAATATTAACATGACCCTTATGAATAGTTAATCATTTTATTAATTTATTCTCTTAATGTTTTTATATAATGAGATCTTGACTAATTTTCCATGATTATATAAAATGAGTTATAGTTTTAAAAAGTTCAATTTTCCAAAAAAATATAAATTATTTAAAAAATTAATTAATCATATATAGAAAATTATTTTAAAAAAACGGAGTTCATTTTTGAATTCAACATTATGAGAAATTGTTATGCTTGTAATTTGGGATTCTTCTGAAATACTTCATTTTTATATATAGATAAATACAATAATTTATGTGAAATTCTAAATAAATGAATTTTTGAAACATGCTTGAGTCATGGATTATGTGAATTACCATTAGTTTTAAATAACATGAACATATTAATATTTTGGGTCAAATGAGTTAATGATATTAAAAGTATTGTGAAAAAACTATAAATAAATGATTAAAATAATGGAAAACTCATCCTCCCCTCCTCTATAAATACCAATCTCACCCCCTCTTCCTCTCACACTTCTCAATCTTTGAGAATTGCATAAATTAATACAAATAACGTTCAAATATCTATTACCCAAATCCAATATATGCTGGTATTACCAAAAGGTCGAAACCAAATTCCTTAAGGAGTATCTCAAGGAGAAGAGATCAAGAGGTAAAAATCCTCTTTTATAATCTTGTTTTTTATTTTAAATTAGTTTCTTTTATTATAAACTCATACATTCCCCTTATAAAAGAGGAATGAAAGATCCATAATCATATATATTTTGGATATTATCATGTTAATGAAAAATTCCTCAATTTACATCTTCTCCTCCCACTCAAGTTTAAAAAATAAAAACACCGTTCACGATGAGCCGATTTAATAAAATCATCGATGATGTGTTTTCAATTTAAATTAATTTCATCAATGATGGATTTAAAACCATTTTAATGATAAAAATATTTTTTAATGTATATTATATCACCTCTCTTATATTTTTTAACTAACTTATTTTCATAATTTTAAAGGTATATGAGGAAATAAGTTCGTGATTATCGAAGAACAGGTAAAATGATCTAAAAAAGTATCACTAATGATTATTCTAGTGACTTATCCTCACACCATATATTAATTGCTTTTTGGAATAATTTAATATTCTATAAACATATTAACACCATTTTTTCTACTTCGGGTGTTTTCATCCATTATAAAATAAAATCCTATACAAATCAACCTTGTAAAGAAAGCTTCTAAAATAGTATAAATAACAAAATATTATTAATTAATGGGTGTAACGATGTCATAAAATGATCATATATGTTTTTCTAAACATTAATATGTTTCATTAAAATATTAATAAAACTCTTTTAACCATTATACAAGTGTTTTAAAAACATTTTAATTAAGGCGAACCAATGGCATGGGAATTCTTAACCCAATTTCTATTCATTGGGTTAACATTCTACTTCATTGATTATTTGGTTTTAAGATTATTTGTGTGATGAATATATATTTAAATTTTTTAGTATGAATATTTATAGTTTATGAAAATATTATTTTCCTTATGTTAAATTCTCACATTAATTATATGATAATTGCAAGGGACATTCTTTTAAAAATCCTTAAAAATTCTATTTTATGAAATTCAAAAGCAATGTTTTTATGAATTTATTCATGTTCTATGATTATATTCTAGTTCATCGGAATTTTTTATTATTAAGGATGGGACTTATATCTCTATATATTTCATTGGTTATGTGTATGTTAGAGGTAGGTTATATGGTTACTAGAAGTGGAATTGCGATGGTAACACCATAAGGTAGCCATGAGGGTTACATTGTAATGTAGCCACGAGAGTCAAAAATAAAAAATTAACTGTGAGAGTTACAGTATAAGTATCTAATACCCCAAGGTACCATTATGGTTTTATTTATGATCTATAATTTTTTATGTAAATCTCATGATTCATAATATAAGTATATATGGGGGAGAATTTTAACTTTGTGAAAATGATTTCATATTATTATAAGTATTCATGGTCTAATGATTTATTTACATATTTTTATATCCCATAATGAAATATTTATGCAAATACCATGTCTTTAAATGTTTTTCATAAGTTATAAGAATGTTTAATATAATTAAAAATGTCAATTTATATGTTATGAAATTGTTTCAATTAAATCATATTGTTGTTTGGTGTTTAAAATTTAATTATTTTGACAAAATGGATACTGTTTTAGTGGTACCCAATTTGTATTCATGTGTGTTGATATGTACGACTTATGTACTAAATTTATAAAACTCTAAACTAAAAAATTATTTGGGAATTTGAAGAGGTTAAATATAGTTCAAATAGATAGATTATGTATTGATGATGGATAATTCCTTATAGTTGGATATTTTTGCATGATTTAGATAAATTTAAGGGTTATGATGATGTTAATAGAATATAAAAAATGATTTTTCCTTATTTTAATGTTTAAATGGTATAACATATAAATATTACCATGTTTTTTCATTTAAGTTGGGTCTATACATAATGGTTTTTTGTTGAATAAATAGGGAAGTTGCAGTTGGAAGGAACTAATTGACTAATATTATTCTGAATCGGTAACTACAAATGGTGGGAATTGGTAATTAATAGTTTGTGACATTAATGGTTGTGCTGACGCATGTAATAAATGCTAGAGGAATCCATGAAATAGAACAACTAGAGATACCACAAAGGAACATGATTATAGTAGAACATTTTATAAGGAAACACCCTCCTTCTTGTAGTGAATCCTCTTACCCAGTAGCAGTTGAAGGATGGATTAAATCCATTGAAAAAATATTCTATCTTAGGGTATGTTCAAATAATAAAATTTTTAGTATTTCCATTTACAATTTTGAAGGTGGAGTTGATCAATGGTGTAAAATGGTCAATAATATCATAGATAGAGAGGATATTCAAACCATATAGTGGGATGAATTTAAATGTATTTTCCTTATCAAATATTTTTTCATGTGGTTCAAAACATTATGGAGAAGATATTCTATAAATTGGGGAAAAGGGAAAAAATATTTAGTGGTCTTGTATAAAGAAACGTTCACCAGACTGGTGAGATATTCTCTACTCTTATTATGGATCAAAATAGAAAAATCAACCATTTATACACAGAATTGAATCCATGATATTGAAGGGAATTGGCTTCCCACGAGTTCAAAAACTAGGAAAAACATGGTTGGTGTGCTGAATGGTTAGAAATAGAGATTATTGTTGATGAAATGTAATATAAATACATGAATAATAATAGATCCAAATGGAAAGTGATTGGAATGAATTAATTAATGAAATCTAATGGTAACAAAGTTCATTTCCAAATTTTTAAATTTATTGAAAAAAGAACCCTAGGGAATTCCTTACCAAACATGAGTAGTGTTTTTTATGTGGTAATTTTTGAAATATGGCCCGATATCATAATGAAGATATTCTTAAGATCAATTCTACAAAGAAAACTTCTAACAATTTCAAATTTGGTTGGATGGGCCATTACGAAAATGTCTGCCCAATGAAAAATAAATGTGATGGAAATTAACCAAATGATAAGTAGAATGGTGTAATGAGATCATTTGTGACTACATCATTATATTTCAGGCCTTCCAATGAAATGGTATCGAGTATATTGTTTATTTAATCATATGTTTGCTATAATATTGTTTGATATGGGGTCAAAACAGTCCATTATTTATGAGAAATTTGCAGGTAAACTGGAAATATCACCTCAACAAATTACACCAGAACATAATTCTAAAACGCTATGAGGAAATGTTACAAAAACAACCATTTTAATAATCTTATTATTGTTATTTTAGGAAATAAATTACCAAAAAACCTTATTTATTTTCCTTATTAGTGTTTTATACCATTCTGTGTATAGATTGGATTTATTTTTATCAAGTAATGATTGATTGTATATCTAAAGAAGATGTATTTTAGAAGGAGTTTCAGTTTTAATACATGAACGAACTCATACAATTGATAAAAAAATCAGGAAGATAAGAAACTATAGAAATATATAAATGAATTATATTATTATCATATTTTTCAAACGAAGGTAACTATTCATATCATTGATGTGGTAGTGGTAATTAAATACCTTTATGTTTTTTCTAATGAGTTTCCCTGTGTTATACCTGATTAGGATGTTGAATTCATAATTGAATTTTTTTCCTAATGTTAATCAAATTTGAAAGACACCATATTGAATGTATCAAATGGATCTTCTTGAATTGAACAATCAGTTGTAGGAGTTTCCTAGTAAAGGATTCATTTATTAGAGAACATCACCAAGGGGAGTACCTATTTTGTTCATTTCAAAGAAAGATGGATCCATGACACTTTTCATTGATTATAGAGCTTATAATAACATTACATCAAGAATAAGT
Source organism: Viscum album (assembly GCA_963277665.1). Classification (NCBI taxonomy): domain Eukaryota; kingdom Viridiplantae; phylum Streptophyta; class Magnoliopsida; order Santalales; family Viscaceae; genus Viscum; species Viscum album. The sequence goes on along the minus strand of OY728145.1, from coordinate 718,986,313 downwards.
ATAATTTTCCTCACATCAATGACTTTTTTAATCAGCTATAGGAAGCTTAGTATTTTTCCACGATTTATATGAGATATAGGTTCCATTAGCTGAAGGTTAAGGGGATGGAACTCCAAAAACATATTTTCAAACTATATATGGGAATTATATATTTTTTCTTATGCCATTTGGGATGACTACTGCACCTGTTATATTCATCGATCTTATGAATTGAATATTTCATGCTATCTAGGATAAGTTTTGGGTTTTTATATTGATGACATTATACTATATTATACAATTGAATATCATCATGAAAAACATGTAAGGGTTTTTTTAAAAACCTTTAATGAAAATAAACTGTATGGAAAATTTAGTAATATTGGATTCTGGTAGCATTAAATTTCTATCCTTGGTCAAACTATATCAAAATATGTCAAAACTATTGTTCTTGCTGAAATTAATGTTATTGAATAATTTCCAAGACCCACATATATAATAGAGATTTATAGTTTCCCTTGTTTGGAAGAATATTACCAGAGTATTGTTGAAAACATTTCATGGTTATCTAGTCCACTAACTAAGTTAATTGAAAATGGAGCTAAATTAATCTAGATAAAATAATGTAATGAATTTTTCATGAATTGAAAAAATGATTGGTGAATTCTGTAGTTATGAACCGACCATTGTGAAACAATATGTTTTTTATCTATATTCATTCTTCATTAAATGTACCTGGTTTTTATTTTTTGAAGAATGATACAGTAATTGCTTATGCTTCAAGAAAACTAAAACCTCATGAGGTAAATTATGAAACAAATGATCTAGAATTTGCAGACGTTCCTTTTGCTTTAATATTTTGGAGGCTTCATTTATATATATCCAAATATGAAATATATACAGACCAATAATGTTTGATGTATACATTCACACAAAAATAATTAAACATGAGGTAGAGAAGATGACTTTAATGGATAAAATATTATGATTGTATGATCAATTAAAATCTAGGAAAAGTAATCAATGTGTCAGATTAAATGAGTTCAAAAAATCATGCATCATTAAATATGTTATGTCTGGAACAACACTATTTGATTAATGATTTAATGAAATTTACATTGGTAGTTATTGGTGCAGGAAATTACTCTTTTTGGTTTTAGATTTCAGTGCAATCATATTTGGTATCCAAAATAAGGAAAGTGAAAAATGATGATGGGGATTGGTATAAAATGTTACAATTGATTAAAATGGGTAAGTTTCTATAATTTAACATTGTTGAATATTGTTTCCTATGATTTGGAAAGAGATTTTTTGGGCCTTGTGATTCTCAGTTGGAGAAATAATTGTTGTGTGAAGCTTATAGCACATTGTTTTTAGTGCATCCTTGTAGGACAATGATGTGCAATGACCTTCAAGATTATTACTAGTGGGATGGAATGAAAATATATATTTTATATTTTATCATAAAATGTATGGCATGTTAACAGGTTAAAGTAGAGTGACAGTTACCAAAGGTGATGCTTTTTCATTTACTGGTGTGAGAGTGGAAATGAGAAAACATATATCTATGGACTGCATTGTGGGACTATGAAACACCTCATGTGTAATTATAAAATCTAGGTTATTGTTGGTCGAATAACTAAATCTACCCATTTCCTTACTATTAAAGATACTTTGTCTTTTGACCAGCTTTTTCAATTGTACCTCAATGGTATTGTTAGGTTATATGGATTTACACTTTAAATTTTATATGACCTTGAACCAAATTTACTTATACCTTTTGGAAAAAAATTCAGATGTCATTAAGAAAAAAAATTAAATTTTAGTCTAACATATCATCATAAATTAGATATGCAGTCCGAATGGGCTATTTTGACTTTGGGGGGGTATACTTAGTACTTGTTTAATGAATTACAAGAGACGTTCGGGTCAGAATATTTCATTAGTTGAATTTTCTTATAATAATTTCTTTCATTCCAGTATATAGATAAAAATTTTTGAATCATTATATCATAAGCGGTGTCGAAATCAATCATATTGGGATGATGTTGGGTAAAGGAAGTTGATGTGACCTTAAATAGTAAATAATGTGTATCAAAAAGTGAAGATTATAAATAAACACATGAGGAATGATTTGAGTAGGTATAAAAGTTATGCATATAATAGGAGGAAATAATTTTCTTTAGAGGTAGGTTATCATGATTTTGTTATAATTTCACCACAGAAGTGTTATGAATTTTGGTAAGAAATTAAAGCTCAGTACATGATTCATTGGACCTTATGAAATCTTGGAGAATATTGGACCAATTTCCTACCATGTATGTTTTCCTCCACATTTATCTCATGTACACAATGTTTTTCATGATTTGATATTTATAAAGGATGTTCCAGATTTATCTCTTTTTTTGAGCCCAGAAGCAGTTCAACTAGAAGGGTACCCTTATAAGGAAGACAAACCGTTTCAAATATTTATTTGTAGAGAAAATTATTTCTTAATAAGGTATTACAATAGGTATTGGTTTTTTAGAGAAACCACATGGTTGAAAATATAGCATATGAATCTAAAAAATTCAATGAGGGAAAGGTACCCTCCCAAGATTAATAAGTAAATAAAATTGAGAGGTTGAAATTTCCAGAAGGATGGGTGAAACTAACTCTAAAAGGTTTTAAAAAATTATATGCATAAAACATTGGGTCCCTATATACAAAAACTATATTTTAATGAAATATTTATAAAATATATTTTAAAATAAAATTTTCCACTTTTATGATTTCAATTTTGAAAAACAGACATCTACGGTTGTGATCAGTAAGTTATTTGGAGTCTGATAAAACCAACTTGTTTTTTGATTAACAGTAACATACACTTATGATACTAATATGAATTGTAATATGAAATTTATAAATATAAAATCATATGATTATTTTATTTCTATATGTTTATAAGATAATGGGATCTTGAATAATTTTTCAAGTTGACTAAAATGACTTATTATTTTAAAATATTTATTTAAAAAAAATAAGGATTTTACAAAAAAAAGTACCTTAATAATATATATAAATTTATTTTCAAAAAATAGTGTTTTTTTGAAATCTATATATTGAAAAATTGTTAGGGTTAATTTTTGGTATTTTTCTGAAGTACTTGATTTTTTTGGAATAATTTAATTCAATAATTTACAAGAAATACAAAATAAATGAATTTATGCATCATGTGTGAGTCATAGATGATGTATATGGATATTGGTTCAAAATAACATGAACTTATTAATTTTTTTGGTCACATGAATCAATACTCTTCATTGTCTTGAGAAAAATATTAAACGAATGATTAAAATAATGGAAAACCCCTCCACTCCTTTACTATAAACATCACCCTCACCCCCTCTTCCTATCCCATAGTTGAAGATTTTATAATTGTATAAATTTTAAAAATTGCACTTTCCAAGGATATTCTCTATGTCTATGACCTTCTAGTCTCAAAAAATTACCAGAACCAAAGGCCATAAGGAGAATCATAATGAGAAGAGATCAAGAGGTAAAAGTCCTTTTTTCTTCTGTTTTCTTTTAAATTATTTTATTTTCTTATAATATATTGCACTAACCTTGTCCATTAGCAATGAGAGCTAAAAAGTCTTATATATTCTATATTTTATCATGTTTATGGAATGATTCATCAATTTACTTCTTCTCTTCCCCTCTCTAATCCAAAAAATAAAAACACCATCTGAGATGTGCCGATTTTCAAAATTCATGGATGAAGTGTTTTAAATTTTCATTACATCAATAAAATCTATTTGTAAAAAACATTTAATGGTTGAAAATGTTTTTAAATTATATTATATTACCTTTCTTATGTTCTATAAGTCTCTTATATACATAACGAAAAAGAAATATTATGAAATAAGTTCATAGTTATTGAAGAACCACTAAAATGATCTAAACAAATATCACTAATGATTAATATATTGATTCTCTATTATACCATATAATGAATAATTATTTATTGAATCACTTATGTTTCTGGAATAATATTAACAAAATTTATTTTTCTTCGGGTGTTTCGCTTCCATTCAATAAGAAAACCCTCTTCGAACCGACCACGAGAACCAGGTAAAGTACTCACCAAAAACAACATAAATAAAAAAACTATTATTAATGAATGGGTGGAATGATGTTATAAAATTATTATATAAGTTTATATAAACGTGAATATTTTATTTTAAAATATTAATAACTCTATATTTTACCATTATACAATTGGTTGATGCACATTTGAAGTAAGACGAACCTGATGTAAGGGAATTCTTAACCCAATTTTCATTCTTTGGGTTAACTTACACTTCTTTAACAATGTGGTATTAATATTATTTTTTGTGATGAATATTTATTTATATAATGTTAAATTATATTTATTTTTAGTATATATACATATTCATTTCATTCTATTAACTTCTCACATCAAATTTATGATATTTATATGGGATTTTCCTATAAATATACTCTTTAAAAATATATTTTAATAAATTAAAAAGCAATGTTTTTATGAAATTATTAATTTTTTATTATTTGGAAATGGATTAGGAAATTTTTTATGATAGTGGGTGAGACCAATATGTCCCTCCAATGCATTGGGTAGGTGTTTGTTGGAGGTCATTCATATAGTTACTCCATGTGTAACGGTGATGGTTGCATCATAAGGTAGCCATGAGGGTTACATTGTAAGGTAGATGTGATGGTTACAAATCATAAGGTGGACACGTGGGTTACAATATAAGTATTTAAAACCACAACAAACATTAATAGTTTTATATATGTTCTATACTACTTTATTGAAATATAATGTTTCAAAAATTAAGTATATATTGGTGAGGAGTATGTCTTTGTGAAAACGATTTCATAGGATTATATTTATTGATGGAGTAATGGGTTCATTACTTATTATTATATCCCTAAATATGAAATTTATGCTCATAAAATGTTGTTAAATGTTTTTAAAAGGTTATAATGTTGTTTAATAGAAAGAATTAACTCAATTGAAAAGTTATGATGATTTGTCCAAGGAATCAAGTTGTTGTTTTGTGTTAAAATTTTTATGTTCTAGAAGAAATGGATACTATTGTTGTGGTGAGTAATTTATATGATTATGGGTTCATATGAATGATTTATGTCCTAAATTTATAAAAACCTAAATAGAAATGATCTTTGAGATTTTAAATAATTTAAATCTAGTTGAAATGTCTTGATTATGTATTGTTTAAAATCACATCCTTATAGCGTAGCAATAATTTATTCAATGTTTGATATATCCTAAGGCCTCACATTAACGTTTATTCATTCTTTGTGCTAGTATCCATCCCCTATCTTATTAATAGTATTCTTAGATTTGAACATTTGGGTCAATGGTGGACTAGGTGGTTTCTTAGTAGCTTTGGTAGTTTACTAATGGTATCTGATATAACATCAAGACCATAATATAATGACTGGAGTATTAGGGTTGTGAGGAAAGTTTTTGGTAATGTAGATAAATGGTTTAAGAGGTTTTTAGTATGTATATTCGAATAAGTAATACCAAATTAGGTTGATGGTGTATGTATCCATTAACATGGCCTTTTATTATCAATTGGTTGTCATAGAACTCTTAGGAAATAGCTTTTTGGTACTGTTTGGATGTTACATTCCTTAGGTAGTTTTCATTTGTAGTTTTAATGTACTTTCTAAGTCATGTTAGGAGAATATATATTTCTATACATAGTTCATACCATAATAGAATATGCCACAAATTTATAGACAACATGTATTTTGAGATAAGTTTGTGATGATGTAATGATAGTGAATGAGTCTCTAAAAAATAATTGGTATAGGGAAGATAGATTCATTCAATTAATTAAATGGATTATTTAAATACAACAAAAATTTAGATATGATTTATCAACACTGGATGATGAAAAACCTTTTTTTTATTTTCATGGTATATATCCTTATTAAGGTATTTCATGTAGGCTAACTACACAATATGTGTGTAAGCGAAAGGTGCCTTGTAGATTTTGGGATGATCTCAATCCTTAGGGATAAGTGGACCAGTCAGATTCATTAAATTATGATTTACATCATGATTTAATATCCTTAGAAAAAATGGTTCTTCAAATATTTATCAAATTTCTATGATTTAGGTTTAACTAGATGATATATACCAGAAATAAAAATTATTTTTCAAAACCAATTTTTGAGTTTGACCATATTTTAGTAGTTTTAGATTTCAATTTTTCTAACTGTTTAAGACTAAAAGAATAATTTCCCTATTTATGGTAGAACTGGTGTGATTAGGATTTTAATGGGTTATAAATATGTGCTACTACATTGTAATGATTCAATGTTTATTCAATTGATCATGTGTTATGCCTTAGTCTATTCCCCCACCAATATTGGTACCATTGAGGTCATTTGGGATATTGATAATTTAATGGTGGGGAATCACCCTAGCTTGGGAAATAATGTATTCTCTTGAAAATAACTAAAGTCCATCCATGAGGAGAATATTATGATTATATGGATTATTATTCACAATCCATCTCATTGTATGTGAATCATTATTCCTGAACATGGTTTCTAACAATGGAACTGGTGGTGAATGAGTAGTGAGGGGCTGGTGATGATTAGATCAACTTTATCTACTGCCTTTAAAAAGAAATTTTTAGGTTTAAATAACATTCATTTATTTCTATAAATATCCAAATAAAATTTATTTCTCTCATTAGTCAGGACCTAAAATGATTTGAACCCTGATTTTTATCCTCTTTACTGATATGCTTGTTAATTGATACTTATATTAATTACTCCCTCCACTCTATGAGGTTATTTTGTGGAATTAGATATTCCAGTGGAACTCCCGGAAAAACATAATTATTTAAAGAATCTAATACTCAAATTCCAATATCATGATTTAAATGGTTTCATAAGTTTCCACTATATAGTGAAATAGTTTTTCAAAAGTATAAAATTGATATATTTTACTCTATTTAAAACATATAAATATAACACATCACCAAATGGGAATAGTCCTAGAACCCAAATGTTTAGTGAAATTATAGAATATATTTATAAATTTATTATTGCATGCTAATGTTTAATTATCTTCCACAAATAACTGTGTTCAATTATATTCTTAAAGAAAAATAATGTATAATGAACTTCTTTATTATCTGCTGTATATAATAATATAGAGTGATCACAAATGTTAGGGTTAAAATATGTCAATATTCCTGAATGGGTAAGACCATAATTATCGGAATAACCATGATCTAGATTGAATAACTGATACAAAGTAAAGTTGTATTTTAAGTCATGTCCATAAAAAATCATACAAGACTAAATAACCTAAAAATGGACATCCTTAATTAATAACCTATACCATTTCCTAAGAATGTGAAAAAATTGAAAAATAATCAATAGATCTATGATAAAATCATTGTTTAATGGTGTAAGAAAATGGCATAATATTTCATAAAATTTTAAACTTATTAAAAAACTCTAATATTTAGACACAAGTTTTTGAACATAGCTAATAACAATCATATCCATACCCAAGGCTTGGAAAATTAATAAATGAAATCATGTGTATGATATTTTTTATTAACCTAGATAAATTAAATAATATCCACAAAAAATGTTTATAATCAAGAAAAACAATAACAATGTATATTCATTGAGTTATGATACTATATAAAAGAGTTTCATTTATATGAATAGAGTTGTAGACATTGTGAATCAATAATTAGGTCCCACGAAAGAGTTTATAACATAGAGAAATTTCCATCATGTCCCTAAAAACATGGTTATCTCTTATAATATAAAATATTATGGAGTGAATTAGTATATTATATAAGACCCTCATGGGACATAAATTTAAACCATACATATTTTTAGAGACATAGACCATTATAAATTAAATCATGAAGAATTGATTAGAAAAAAGTTTCCAAGAAAAATTTAAAAATTGTATCATGTAAAATATTATTTTTAAATGGACAAGTTAATTTGAAAATTTTTATCTACAAAAAATGTGTACCATAAGATCATTTAGTGGGTGAATGTGTTCAAAACACTATTATAGATGGAATATGTACAGATTGAGAGGAATATATATATATGAAATTTTAAAAACTAATTTTTATAAATATTTTCAATCATTAATTTAAATATAAAGATATAAGTAACATCAAATACCACTTAATGGGTTTACAGTAGAACATTTAAAATTTTTATTATGTAAATTATTCTCAATAATTCATTTATGAAGTATCATATAAGTAAATATAATACATATGGCATCGCGAATTAAATTATATATAATTGTAATTAAATAAATTATATCATTTTTAGGAAAATTTAATTTATTGGGAGCATTTCAAAATACAAGAAAAAATGAATCTCCAATGTAAAATAACGAAATCATGGATGCAAAGATTCATAAATTTAACTAATTTCAGTATAGAAAAAAATTAAATCGTACTTAATATTTCAATTTTTTTCATTTATTTTCATTTAAAGATACTTATTTTAAAGTAGATTTTGAATGAGAGTAGTTATACTAATATAGAGAGATGATTTTGAAAAACAATGAATATAAAATTAATTAAAAGAAAATATGTTGGTCTTAAGAGAGATATTTCATATAGATTTTAAAAATTAAAATTTATACATATACAATCTCTATTTAATATTGAGATTGAAAAAAAACTATTGTGTATTTGTTATAATTTAAATAAAAATTCCATAATGTTGAGTAAATAAATGTGAAATATAAATCAATGAATAAAATATTTGTTATGAAAAAATATATCAAATTTGTATTATCTATAAATTATATATAAATATAGATGCATGAAAATAAAAAATATCAATGATGTCAAATTATGAGCAAAAAACATAAAATGGATTCCCATATTTTTAGAAATAATTTAAACTCATATATAATAAATATAAGTTTATTTTTAATTTATTTAAAAATAATATATATATATATATATTATTCATGATATCCTTAATTTACAATTTATTCTTAAACTTTTATTAGAAATTCTTCTATTAAATTCTGATTAATTGGTTAATTTTATTTTTTATCCCCTTCTAGCTTTGATATGTTTCTTTTGATCCTTAGTATATTTTCTTTTTCTCATCATATAAATAACAAAAATGGAAGTCAAATTTGATTTTTTGAAAAAGTACATTTTTCTAATATAAATTTTATTAATGTTATGGATATGGTTAATCAACAACATTAAAACACATTTTTTCAAATTATTCTCTAATAATGATAATAAATATAATTAACTAATATACATTTTTATATTTATATCCATTAAAAAAAATTAAAACATGTAAATTTCATCATTATTATATGATATTAATAGAATTTAGGTGTTCTTTTTCATGTATGAGATGGCCATTATTTCATTGTTTGTGTGGGTGGTAGCACAAACCAAAGGAATAATTAATTATAATGGTTTTATGAGTAAATATTTTTATTATAAAGTAAGATTACCACTTTTATTGAATCACAACTCTTTAAGAAAATTATTGAAATTTTATTTCAAATCTAGATAATTTATTGATGAAAATATGGAAATATTAACAAGTGGATAAAAAATACATTGATGAATTGAGACTTTTATTAAAGATCCTCTTAAAACTATAGGATTTGAGATACCTTCCTATGAATATAGGTTACTAAACATGAGATATTATAGTTAGGGATAACAATTTTTTAGGGATTATTGAGTAAACTAATGGAATGATGTCCTTTAATTTTGGTAGTATAGGGAACTTGTTATAGATTAGGTGGAGGGAACATTTTACAAGTACCATTTATTTAAAGATAATGGAATGAAATTTCTCATATAAAGGGGATCCATAGTGAAAAAATATTAGTTATAAAACAAGTGGAGGTCAATAATTCATTTTAAAATAATTTACTGAAAAATGTTCACCATCTTTAAGGAATTTCAACCCAGTGTTATAACTCTTTACCCTCATGGGACTTTTAACTTGATAACTAAATTTTTATCTCCCAAAATTATATTTAAAAAAATGAAATTTACATAACTAGATAATTTTATAAGAATTATTCGAAATATAAAATCCATATTTTGGAAGTAATATTAAACATTGGTAGAAATTAATTATTTTAAAAGATAAAAAAATGTTTTTTTGAAATATAAATATATATATTTGAAAATAAATATTATATCATTATCATTCATTTTATATTTATGAAATTATTTTTTATTTTTTTGGTGGTTTATATTATTAATAAATATTATTAAAACCTTTTTAGTGGTGGTTAATTTATTTTATTATAATAAAAATTTATTATGAATGAAAAATATTCCACTGAATATATATATTTATAAAACATACAAGTATAATAATACATTTAAAAGTAAAAATATTTGTTTTTTTACATAAATTCTCATATCATACAATCTTCTACATGTGGTTAATATTATGAATTATTTTTATTTTTACTTGTTATATCAATAAACCTCTATTCTAAATGACCATATATGTGATTATCTTATTATAATGATCTATATATAATTGCAATCTTCATTTAAATCACTCATTTTATTTTAAAATTTCATTTAAAATGATGATTATCATATTTTTCATTTATCTTAATATTTTAAATTTTGTTAAATATGGTATGATCCTTATGTAATATCGGGATGAAGACCATTTTAGTTTTAATATATTTTTATTTACATGACATTATGTAACTTTTGTTTTTTTTTAAATAATATTTCCTTTTCAATTCATGAAATATAATCTGTTTTATGTTATGCATTTCTACTTCATTGGAATATAATAATTATATGTTAACTCTAATGTATTATTCGTGAAAATATTTAATATATTTGATTTGATATTTAACACTATTTGTATGTGTTAGTTGCATTCAAACCCCATTAGTGTTCTATTTTCCATGTAATTTAGTTTCATAGATGAAAAAATAAGGGTGCTTTTTATCATAAAATATTTAGGACCCCATATATATTATATAAACATTGGATATTTCCCTCAAACTATGACATGGGAGAAATATAATTTTACTTTAATAGATCTCTACAATCAATGATCTATCTATTTTATTATTTATAAAAGAGATCATGATCAAATTTCACATCATTTCAGTTTATTACATTTGATGGGCTTGGTATATACATTATCAAATTTGATATATCATGAAAATTATTAACATGGTATTGTCTTAGTTTATCATAACAAATTTATATATAGTCCATATGAAATTAATATTCTCAATGTTATTGATGAATCTATGAATCAAATTTCACTTTATATTAAATCTCATAAACTACTTCTTAGGAAATATTAAATGGAATTAATTTTTCAACAACTTCAAACTATTGATCTCATTGATGATTATCAACTTAGCTATTATTTTGACTTGTTTTACACTGATAATTCATGGATTAGTTTTAATTATATCCATCACTTCATAATAAAAATTATATCCAAATAAATTACTCTTTCTAGATTTGTATTAGGATTTTAGATTTCCACATACCCACCTATATAAATTATGATATTGTCCCACATGGATTATATAGTTTAAATTGGTGTCAAATGAGATCTTGAACAAAGGAATATATTAATCCATAATATCATTAAAATACATTGATAATTACCTCAATATATTTACCATAGTTTTATTTATTACTTTATATTGAGTAACATTTTGAGGATGATAAGTCAAAATAATTCTCAACACAGTATCCATTGATTACATGAGGCTTCTCTAGATCTTCAGGGTAAAAATCCATTCATGTTCAAAAATAACTGAAAGTAAAAATAAATTTGACCATAACAGTTTCATTAGGTATGAAATATAAGGTTGATCATATTTCAAATATTTTTTTTAAAAATGAAAATATAAAGCTTTATTAATTTGATCTACCACAAAAAAGGTATTTCAACATTTCTTGTAATGGGGAGATCCTTGACCATATCCTTCACGTTGTTATCTGATATAGTTATTGGAACAGAAGATGGTTTCATCATCTACTTATATATCATAGGGTTATTATTAACTTATTAGTGTATCAAGAAATGATATATATATTTAAATCTATATCTATATGTGTTAAGACCAGAAGTGAAATATAAGAACTCTATATATCAGTATGTTTCCAAGATGGATAGAGAATGATGAAATAATAAAAATCATCAAACAACTCTTCTAAAAATTTGGATTTTGAAGTTATGAATAGTCATTTATCAGGATTCATAATTAAATGTCTTTTTAATGTTTAACTCTCAATATCCCTTACCTAATATTTCATCCACATATCCTCTTTATACAACATTTTTCCACACTAATGGATTACTAAGTAGTAATCCTAAATGATATTATTTCTCTCCAATACATATAATTATAAGGTCCATTTATACTACATCCAACATATTAAATATCAAAAATTCTTATCAAATAGAAGGTTCTGTGATCTTTTCATTGTTGTTAATTATCCTACATATTTTTCATTTCGGGGTTGTAATTTATTTTTAATTAATAATAAATGACTAAATGAAATTTTATAAATTACCACATGTTCAAATATTTATGCTTAAATATATACATTATTCACTTCTAAACAATAATAATTTCATAATTTCCACTATAGAGATTACACATCATATTTTTATTAAAACAATTACTATTACGAACTCCATATAATTAATTAATTAGTTTTTATCAAGTGTCATTAATTAATTAATGTAATCAGCTTACAAATTGAAATGTTTCATAATGACACATCTAAAGACACAACATAATTAATAATTATATATCACAAACCCTTCTCTACAATCAGTAGTGTACGAATTGGTTTAGTGACCAGTCAATTCTTGATCATCCTTAACCTATCATGTAATTAATTTATTAAAAGGAATTTAACTATCATATACATTATCTTGGTTAGCACATTTGAAAATATTGGGAATCTTATCATATATAATTTATAATATATACCTAATCAGCAAAGACTTTGGATCTATGTTACTAGTGTTGGTATAAGCCATTCTTCAGTGACCTCAATCGTTCAATGTTTTATAGTCGTACCCTCACTTTTAATTACAAGAACCTTGAAGGATTTTTTTATATAAAATGTTGATTAGTGAGGAAAATATCCCCCAATTTTTTAAATATCTATTTTTAAATAACCATGAAATTAATTTCATATTCTTTATTTCCAGAAGAATATATGAGAATAAAATCCATTAAATTGACCACAATTTTCCATGGTATTCCATATATATGATATTTTGTCAAATACATCATAATATAATTGTAATTGGTTATATTAAATTGGTATCACTATGAATTAATAGTGTTTATATAATAAATGATATGAGGTTTTCTGAATATATTCTCATATGAACTCTAATTGATTTTGTAATGTTTATAGATCCCCCTATATGGAGTGTTTAGATCCACATGGATGATAAAATTAGTCATCAATATCAGTAGAGGTTACATGTCATTTATATTTTTTATAAGATTATTATAATCATTAAAAAGAAATTGTACCCTCTATCTTATTAATAATGCGATTCAAGGAACCCCAGATAAGGAACATGGAAAAATAAAACCATTATCAAAACAATCTAAAATTTCTTTATTAATTTATCAAATTCAAGAAGGGATATTATATATGTAAAAAACTATATTGATTTAAAACCATGTATTATTTTTGATTCCATCATGCTCATGGGAAAGAATAAGATGATAAAGAGAACATTGTTACCCATATACACTATAATATCTGATATATCATTAACCCACAATGTGGGATGATGATTGAAGGATTTATGTGACCGGATCAATCCCTTGAAGTTTGTTGATGGAATTATCCTATGTATATGAACTCTGAAATTGTGATTTTAAGGCATTAAATCTATTTTCTACCTGTCCTATGTCTTCTGTGAGCCAACTACATGTCATTTTGGTGAAACACCATCATGAATGGATGTAAGGTTGTTCCACAACATGATCGTGTACCCCCTAATATGGGAACATTCTTATCATAAATAATTTATAATGTGATGGCCTATAAATAAATCTATCCCTTATCCAGAATACATATTATAAGGAAATATAAACTAGATGAGATAAGGGGATAGGTATATATCACCTTACCTTAAAGGAATCATATTTGTAATAATATAATTATTATATAATAAAAAATACCTGAAATTAAATATTATCCATGGGGTATCTCCCACGTGATTCCATGTGAAACATAATTCTACATGCCTACTCTCTATGCAAGTACCCTCTAAGATAATTTTACAATTATGTCTCGATTATACATGACCACTCTAAACTATAGGTGTCTCACACACATATTGGTCCCTTCATTAGTGTTCATGGAAACAAAAATCTCATTATTAGTATATACATATATAAAAAAACATACATATCCATTCCATCATCTTTCATACCAAAAAGTGTAGCACATTCAACGTGCCAGATGATAACCAGTTCTGTTTGACTATCTATCAAATAGACATCGCCCCTGTGCATACCAATCATATAGGTCAACCATAGTTGAGTTATTATTGTTCTTCCTCTAAAAAAAATATTGGTAATAGGTTTTCAAACTTAATATTGACTCTTTTAACCACTGAAACTGATAATATATTAATGTAAGACCTCTTCCAAATCATCTAGACATGCAGGAAAATCCTAACAAAAACACTAGAGTGCCCTTATTATGGTAATTAAATCCATTGAAAAATGGTTTCTCAAACTATCTTTTTATAATATAAAGTTTCTACAATAAATTTTAAATCATTAATACCCATGTAAAAAGGTCACCCATCAAAGGGACATTGGAAAGACCATTCATTTTATTTGAATCTTCATTTTTTTGTAATCGTTTAAATTTTAATTGTCTAGAAACATAGTGGATGATTGATTATATATAACTCTGGAGGAGAAAAATCCTAGAATCTTTCATAAATATTCTATTTTATCCACATAAATAGGATTTACCCTCATATTTCTCTCCCCTCAAACAAGAATATAAACAAACAATGTTGGAATAAGAAATACACCTAATCCAGAAATTGGGTTTGGAATTATAGGGAATATCCAAGATATAATTCAAAATAAATCCTTTATTATTTTATCATGAAAAAAAATATTTACCCAGAGAATGAAATTAAAATATTTAACAATTTTTCAAGTCATATGATATAAAACTACATAACCAAAATCTTACTATAATGTCCCCAGTCCTAGTGCTACTAATCTGGTTCCTCAAGATGGGTTTCCACAGGACCTCAAGAGCATCTTCTTATATTCTAGAGGCTTCCAATGAGAAATGAGGGTATAACAAATCATGCGGGGAGAGTTTGAACTCTATAAAATAGTAATTAACACCAATTAATGTATGAAATAATGAATTTGAAATAAAAAATAACAATAAAATGATTACCAACCAATTCCCAATCCAGGTTACAATCCCACAACCAAACAAAAAATATATCACATCATCCCATATATAAAAAAATGTAAGGGGAACCCAAAATAAGACAAAAATACACCATAACCTATTATGACTCCATGAATAGATCCCTCAATTATGAACAACCCATTCCCAAATAAATTTCCTAGAATATGGCTTTTTTCCTTTTCCGGACCTACCAGAATGACGTTTTTTTAGCTACCCATTGGTAGCCTAATTAGGGTGTGAGTAAAACATAGTATTCCACCACCAATGGTGTTTATAAAATTACCATTATAAATGTAGTGTTTATGAAATTAATAAAATAAACAACAATATGAAATAAATGTGATAAATAAGGTTCAACATGTTAATAAGTTCACATAATCTATTTTCGACCTTTATTCCATGGGTTATAAATTTTCATCATTTTAATATTAGCCTATTCAGGTAAAAAACTATGCATAAGGGGGTAAATCAAGTTCCCAATATCACTATGAAAAAAAACAAATACTACATCATAGTTCCCTTGGATCCTCAATACATGAAGTCTCGTGAAATGATACCATTAGGGGAATAAGGCCTAAATCCTCTCCCTAACCTTTGAATTAGATGGGGTGGGGTATAGAGACTATGTGTAACCTGAATTATAGGTATTTATTCACATTGACAATACCCTACCAATATCAATAATCCATGTGTACCTTCATCATTATTAATTTAACACTATTACCAAATCCCAAACAACAATCATTTATTAGACATGATAATTAAAAATCAGGGTTCAGCCTACCAATATATCATCTCAATGCCTTAAATTATTTTCACATTATCATCTATAATATTTATTTCAATAAACTAACTTGTGATTCAGTTGTCATAGAAAACCACTAAGACTATCCTTTGAAATACATTTCTCATTTAACATAATAACATCATTCAAAAAAGTCCCTTTATAAAAAGTTAACAACTAATCATAATTACCATTAGTTTCACTTCATATCCCATGCAGAAATTTCAAGACAATAATTATTTCTTCTTTGTCAAAACAATTAAATCCAACACTTTACACATTAATTTCCATGTTCAATAATGAAGAAAAACACTATGGGTTTCTCTATTATCAGTCTAATCAAACTCTATACATCCCACGGGGATCATTTGGGGTTAAATTTAACATTTAATCAATCAAGTTATCATTAATTACATGGAAAACAAAAAATGGGAAATACAATGACACCAAATCATTTCCACACACATATAAATATCCAACAAGGTTCTAGGATATAACTTGGAGACCACTTACCTAGATTTCAAATATAAAATCTTTATTAACCCTATAATTTTCTTTGGATTCAACCAACACTAAAATTCCCAACCTCTGATCCATAAAAACATCTACTTACGCCTAATGACAGCCTAAATAGAATTGAAATGAAGGATATCAATCGATAGAATGTTTTGGCTTTTTGGTTCATCACTAGGGTTGATTGAGAAATAATTATGAATAAAATATGACGAGACCTCATAAATACTAGAGGAAAGAAGCATAAAAATACACTTTTAATAGGGATTATGGTTTAGCCACATGGTTTTCCAAACCTTGTGCCGCCAACTATCTATAAGAGGTCTAAGATGCACTATTACCTAGGAAACACACATTGTATGAAAAATCATGTAATGACCATGCAGAATGTCATTGTCCATGGCCACATGGTTTTTCCATCACCTTTGCATAGATTCAAAATACTTGAACCCATTAACTTTTAATGAATGTTTAGGGTTAATAGTTACAACTAACTAGTCACCAACTATGCAACATGAACTAGATAGACCTTATCTCTCTTCTCTAGTGTCTCAAACCCCTTGAAAACCCTCGAGCCTCCATGTAGACTCACAAAACTGTTCATTAATAAATCTAAATATATTTAATCCAAATGTTTTACCCAAAACAAAACTCCATGATGGATGGGATATTATAACATCCCCTTTATGATAGGTCATCCTAGAGTCACATTCTCAAGTATCAATGAGCTTCTAAGGTAAATAGATCATCCCTTGGGCTCACAAATCCCTCTCCCAATCCCATATTTCCTCATGAACATTACCATGATACCATATAACTTGAACCAATTCTATAGTATCTCATTGAATTAGTTTCTCAAGAATATCCAAAACACATACCTGATGCTCCTCAAAGGTCACATTAGACTCAAACACAAAATCATCAACAACCATAACATGATATGGGTCCAGCTGATATTTCTAAAGACGCGACACATCAAAGACATCATGAATACCACAATACCACTATGGGAGATATAATCTATAGGACCCTATTATAATCCTCTCCACAACATCAATTAACCCATTTTATAGGGTGACAATAATCCATACATTAGATTATAATGGATACCCAACCGTGGTGACACCTGAAGAAAAAAACTACCACCCATCATAAACTCTAGAGGCCTATGACTTCAATATGTATATGACTTCTACCTACTTTGATCCATAGACTTAAAATTTCATATCAATTAAACTAGTTCCAATATCCCATATATGATACATGACCCCAAAAAATATGAATCTCCAGCCTGCATCTGACATAACAAAGATATACATGGTCTATCATAGAGAGACTCATATGGTTCCATCTGAATAGTATCCTAGTAACTTTTTTTATATGTTAATTCAAAAATATCCATGTGATTTACAATAAAACGGATCATTATTAAGCATTAAAACATGATTAATTATATACGATTTAATTTAATACAATCAATATGATTGATTAGTCTAGTTCCTATTTTGTTAAGGTACATAAAAAAAATTATAAAGAAAAAAAACATCATTATTGAAATGATAAAAAACATTCTCTAACATAAAAATAGATGACATAACCTATGCACATACATAAGAAAGGGGATACCCTTAAAGACATGTAAGATAATAATCTTATAATAACATGAAGAATATAATATATGTTAAAAAATTGGAAAATAAAAGGGGCATAAAATGAGTGAGGATCATAAATGCGAACAATGAGGCATGATATAACATGACAACATAATGTAAATATAGGAAATAATGAAACAACTTGAAATACAAAATCATAAATATAGATCCTATATAAATACCAATAAAACTTGATGTAAACTGTATAATAAAGGAATTATTTTCACTCCCTATCCCTTCATGACATCTAATGGGACCTAACATTACCCAATGAAATGTGGTGATATATAATTTTATGCGCACCCATCAAATTCATTTCATTATCATGCGTAAGTGTTCCACATAAATCATACTACATGGATCAATTCATCAGAATATTTTATATCATGATCAAGGTATGTAGAATACATACATGTAATTCACATTTCAAATATGTATATGTGTATAATGTTGAACACCCTTGATATGAAATAGGTATGGTATTCACTACCGAACTTTTTTGAGATGGAAAATCATGGTGAAATTTCAGCATCATTATTACACCACATAAATATTCATATATTGGTTGATTAGAGAGAAAGGGGTTTACCATAATTTGAAAATAAAATTGGATGTCATAGTTACACATAAATACACATACCAACATTAGGAAATGAAAATAAAAGGCATATAAAACATTAATAAGGATGGAAAATAAAAGAAACATTACATTGAGAGTGTGGATCCAAATGTTTGTGAGGATATTATTAAGAGATTGGGGGAACCATGGGTTTTATATAGAGAGTAGAGGAATGAGTAAAGATCTTATCATCTAATTTTTAGTATAGGTAAGTGGTATTATGGGTAGCGTTATATAGGAAATCAAGTTAGAATTCATTATCATTTTTTTAAACATAGGTTTTAGACTCTATTTACTAAAATAACAAAAACCAAAATCCTCCAAAAAAATTTAACATGGTTTATACCATGTGGGATTTTAATTAATTATTTTATAAGTTAATGGTACTATATTAATAAAATAAAATAATTTCTTTTGTGTAAGAGAGTCATACTCTTAATAAAAATATTTCATAACTTTTATATATATTAATGGTTTTTGAGATTCATACAGGATTTATAAAATTATTAAATTAAAAAAAATTATTTTAAAATGAAAACATATATTTCTTCTTTTATTCCATTCAATATATTTATTACACCACGTTTGGATCATAATTATACCATAGTATACACTATATGTTTATATGGTATTTAATTTTTAGCCGAAAATCTAACCGTGACTGAAAATTATGAAATAATCATTTTAAGATAGTTTCAATGTTCTAATTCCCAAAATAATATTAATTTTATCAAAATAAAACTATACACATACGAATTTTCAATTTTTATATAATAATACTCATTTATTAATAAATGTTTGGTTTTTAGAAATAACAGTTTTCAAACCCTTATAGAAATTACCTTTGAATTCATAAAAATTATATGATCCTTTTAATTAAAATAAAATTATTTTATAATAATATTTTATTATAACATTACTAATTTTGAAAATAAATTAATTCATCAATATAAATTATTTAATTGAATATGAATATTACCCAAAAAATACTATGGGTTTTATGGTATCAATATAAAAATAATTTATAAATATATAATAATAAGATGATATTTTTTTAATTATATTATAAAAAATAATGTACATACTCATGTTTCTGGGGTCTTGATAGATATCCCTTCAATAGACCATAAAATCTCATAAGGGAATGGTGTATGGTGGTGACACATTCATGTGGTGGTTCACCATACAATCTTTAGGTCGTGATCTCAATGTGATTGAAATTATCTAATAAATGGTTTTGATCATGATTAAGTTGATGTAGATATGTGAGGGATTGGTTCAGGTAAAATCCAATAGATTATATATTCCTCGTATGATCTGATAAATGGGTTTTATAGATTACGATCCTATTATTTGAGTCCGTTACCTCATTTAACTATATCTAACGTATTTAATAAATCCATAAATTTATACTAATCATATGATCATTGTTCAATGAATATATTATCAATGGTAATGATTAATAATTATTTTTTAAATATGATAGGATAGAAAAAAAAACAGTTTATGTGTTTTCTATAACCATATGAGATAATAATACATTTTATCAAAATCATAAGGGGAATTTTATTTAAAACAGTTGGGGTTGTTAAAATATCCCCCATTAAAAAATTATACCCTCAATATT
This sequence comes from Viscum album, assembly GCA_963277665.1. Taxonomy (NCBI): domain Eukaryota; kingdom Viridiplantae; phylum Streptophyta; class Magnoliopsida; order Santalales; family Viscaceae; genus Viscum; species Viscum album. The sequence continues at coordinate 718,965,603 of OY728145.1, read as the reverse complement.
TTCATTTCCAACACTAAAATAGATAAGGGTAACTCAGTTTCATCATCTACTTTGGTTCCAACTTTTCATCTTCAAGCTTTTGGTTTCTACAAAACACTTGAACACAGTGAATTGTCTTATTTAGAAGAACCATGTCTCAATGATCTATCATTTTTAAAAGATGATCATTAAAGAAAATATAATATCTAACAAAACCACCTCTTGATTGAATAAATGTCAGTATCTCATATGTACATCCTTAAGAGGGATACATGGAATACATTATGTACTCGAGCTAGGTTAGGTGAGAGTGAAAGTAGATAATCCACCACACTAATGTGATCAAGGATCTCAAAGTGATTGATTTATCATGGAATAAGCTTTCACTTCTTCCCATGTCTCATGAAATTCTTACCCTGTGATATAATGAGGAATACCATGTCTATAATATTAATCTATAGGTTCCATTGATCATTTTCAACATAGTTACTATTTCAAATATCAAAATACTTGGTGTGATATGGAATGTTCTTACCATTTTACAACATTCTCCCAGCCGTTTTGGGACCCAAAAAGTCTCATTACTTGACTACATCATAACATGAAGGTGTTCAGCACCACTTCTTATAAAGGGATATATATGGAGCCATTCGAATTCATGAGAGGAAACTATTTTTATGAGAACTGAACTAGAGGAAGTTGTTGTTCCCATCCTCCATTGAAATCAATTGATAATTCTGGAAACATTTAATTAATTTTATAGATAGTCCTACTATATTGGTCATCTATTTGGTTATGATATGTCATTCTTAAGTTCAATTAACTATTTGGATTATGTTGTGGACTCTTCCATAACATTGGGGTAAATTTTATATCTCTTTTAGATACAATTGATAATGTTACTCAATGAATCCTCACAATTTATTTGATGTTCATTTATCATAATTGATGTGGTGATAAATCAGCTCGAATTGCAATGAAGTATGCAATCACTGTAATATGTTCCACCTAAAACCAGATAGGACTTTTCCATATTGGTTTCTTTGGAAGACCAATAAAAAATCCCATGATGATTTTTCCAATTTCCATGTAGGTATGAGTAATGGTTTCATAATCCCATTTTGATTTTTTAATTTATATATTCACTTGATAACAGACACATCATTGTAATGTATCCTTCACAATCATATTATTCATATTATCCCACAATCAAAGCTCATAGAGATATCAATACATATATTTCTTATAATATGGATATGGAAGGTAGAAATATGTGCATCATCCAACAACTCCTTCTATAACTCTATATTTTATGGTACACATATTCCTTACCAAAATCATATAACTACTCCTTCAATAAAACTGAACTATGAAGATTTAACTTTTCTTATAGTTTCCAATTTATTTTGAATTCCCACCTAATCTCATGGAGCATCATTTATCTTCTCTATATGTGATATTTGATAAATCATTTGTGAAAGGATTCCTGAGGTTCCATCTTTTAGGAAATCCATCTCCAATGATTAAAATTATATGAATATAAAATCCATGTAAATTCTCATCAGTGATAGAATTTCCAGATATTTTCTACGTTGAAAACATTACACGTTATTCAGTTTCCCAAGATGGTAGTGGATTGAGAAGTCATAGTCCTTGATCATCTCAAACATTCTTTATCAGGTCCAATTAAGATCTAAGTATGTGAAAATATACAGGAGTATTTTTTGATCCGTATATATTTTACACTTCTCCAAGAACATTCAATATCCTTGAATCATATTCTATAACTTTTTTGTTCTCTATTAACACATATCCCAATCCCATTTACAAACCATCGTTGTACCCCACAAAAAATTCCCCCCTTGTGGGTAGTGTGGTTAACGATGTTATGATAATATATTTTATTCCTTATAAACATATCTTCAAATTAATAATAACATGAAAACAAGACCCATTCAATGATATCTTCCTTAGAGAGCTTGAAAACCAAGAGACTATTCTAGAAAATTATATATATTACCTATATAGTCTGAGGAAACAACCATTATCAGTAATAGATATTGGTCTTGGTTACCCATAAATTTATTATACCATGTAAAGTTCTATATATTATATATACCATGTGTTTAAATGGACCCACAATGATTTTTCATTCAATTAGAACTCATTTTTATTGATCTTGGAAATACAATTCCCTTTTTATATTGACTATAACACAATGCTCATATTATCCACATGATCTTCCATTCTTTGGATGTATATTAGAATATCATTAATAAAGACCACCAAAACAATTCCATGGTATTTACTAAAGACTCTATTCATAATTTCTGGGAATATTCTTGGATCATTAGTGAGTCCAAATGAAAATAATATAAACTCATAGGGACAATACCTTGAACGAAAAGTTGTCAAGGGGATATCATCCATCTTTAATGTAACATTGTAACATCACGACAGTAAATCCACCCTTGAGAAGTATTATTCTCTTTGTAGCTGGTTGAACAATACATCAATCTATGTAAGAGAATAACTTTCCTTTATTATTATATTTTTAAGATCACAAAAATCAATTAATATGTGCATTTACTCATCCTTTTGTTAATGTAGTGGACTCCGGATCCCCTGGGGGAAGAACATGGGAATATCAAACTTTTTTCGAGATTATCCTATAGTTGATTCTTTATCTCATAATGTTCCACAATAGCTATTCTATAAAGACTACATGAAAATATAAATTCATGAGGTATAGTCTAGATTGAATATTCAACCTCTCAATTAAGATAAAGGAAAGATAATTCCAATGGAAACACATTAACATATTCAAAGAAAATAGGAACGTCTTCAAATATGTTTCTTTCTATATTCTCAATCCTTTTATTTAGAAATGTTCGGAGATAGGTAAATGATATCCATTCTTGAGATGTTGGTGCCAAGGAAGATTTATGATCCTCCTTACACTTGTACATAAGAAAGGGATGATTCTAAATAATTATAGTTGATACATTCTCGAAGAAATTTATGTTGGGTTTATATAGGTAAAGTCAATAAATACCAATAATTGCATAAAATTCCACCAAAGGGAGTATGAAAAGGTTCCCTAGGATCTTCAACCAACAAATTATGATAAATTAAGAATAATATACTTGAGATGAAATAATATACCCATTTTTATTTTTCACCAACACCTCTACATCAATGCATTTTTTGGTGTTTGAATAGTTATACAAAACATTCATGATATAAAGAATGTGTTGAACAAAAAATAGAACATATTATCACTATTCCTAATGGAATAAATATCCTACCTAATACCTCATAATTATCAGGATCTACATCAGTAGTTGTGCTGTAAAAAGATCAATCTTTTTTCTTTTTATGGTTTATGGTTGTCTCGAAAAACACATGGATTAGTTTATTGGATTTTAATGTGCCTAGTTTCCATCTAGTTGTAAAAATGAAAAACTTTTTGACTTTTGAATGTGGTATTCATTTCCTCTATCACATTATTTTTTATCTGAATTTTTTAAATTCTATCTTGGTGTCTTTCCTTACCACACCAAGAGCATTTTTTCATTCCCCTTTTGAAATCTCTAGGGTGCTTCTTTCTACACATTTGATAAGTGAGATGTTGAAATTTCATGACATTGTTAGATTTCTCCCTCCGACTAATATAATCAAACATCACTTTCAGATATTTATCCCTAGGATTCCCTTGTTATTATCCAATCTCCATTCCAACTTTGAGGTCGCATCTATCAATTTCATCATAGAAATAAAAGTCTTTGATCACAAGGGATTTTTTATGAGTAGGTTTTATCCCACCAAATAGGTGGTCAGCCTTTCATTCATGGAAATTGATAAAGGTCGAGGTGTATCATTCATGGCATGTGATGTTTTCCTATACAGCCCATTATATTCATCTAAATTTATTATTTATTACAAGGAAATCCATTTAAATTTTATGTTTGAGAGTGTGATGAAAATATTTATCAAAAAACATTTTCAATAATTCCTTATACCCCACCACTTTGATATCTTCCTCATGCTTCATATTTTTTTATCAATGTCCACCACTAATCTAATTTTCACTTTATACTATAATATATTAGTTGAACCTTAAATTTAATATATCACTAATTGATTGATAAGATCTTTTCAATAGAGTCAATACATTATTTCATGATTGAGGGATCGTATGGTCCATTGAATGTTAGAGGGATTTGTTGTATAAATGTCTCAATTATAGCTTGTTCTCTCTTAGGGGGATTTGTATGTTCCTCCAAATCATGGATTCTATTCAAAACCCAAGTCAGATGAGAGTGTATCATCAAAATGTTCACAATTATTGCTCTCATCATGTTGTAAATCTTATTGGGAGGTCATCACATTGTCATTCACATTGGTAGTTGTTTCCGACGCTTTCTCCGGGGCGCATGCATCCATCACACAGAGGGTGCGTGGCTGTGGCCCCGCATTCCCACATTCCAAAGTTGGGTGGAATCTGCTTTCTATTCAGGGACATATGCACTGTGATCGAAACAGGATGATGAGATGTCGGTTCTTCCTTCCGTGGATTCCTCCTCAGAGCCCGTCACCTAGTTCGTGTCTCCCTCATAGATTTAAGATATTGTTCATGAAACTCTTCCCGCTGCCATATCATCATGGACACCATTTAATTACACTGATTTTGTCAGGACATTCCAAGGATTCCGGTCATGGCAGCAACCTTCGTTTAGGATAGTAGTCATGTTGGGGATCTCTGGCATGTCTTGACGTAGGGAGATTGGAATTCTTGTCTTCTATCCCTTATTATAGGGCTTTTCGAGGGTGCGTAATCCTGAGGCATCCCACATAGGTCATGGGGATTTGTATTCCATGGGCATGTATCTGAGGTTTTCCTTGCCTTCCCATGTTTAACACAGGGTATGCCGCATGTTTAACGTCCAACAGAGACAAATCAGACTGATCGGAACACTGATTAGACTGGATCAGATTGAGGAACCCCTCCTATAGGGAACATAGATATTGGGACCAGCACGTGGGTGTCTTCCCGAATTATGTGGAGGGGAATGAGGTGGCATGATATCACTGGGATTTTGCGGCCCGGGTAAAGATCAAGATAGATGATGGATTTGGGATTGAGCCTCAAAGAGACTTCCTACATATCCCAACGGCAGGAAATCAACGTCCGCATAGTTCGGTGGAACAATGGGACACCTGAGGAGGCGACCCGTGAGAATGGATGCATGGATGGGACACATAAGAAGTGGAACTTGTAGGTTAGTGCATGAGATTCCTGAGAAATATGGACTTGAGGGAGAGATCAGGATGAGACAAGGGTGTTGGACTTGAGTGTCATAGAGGTTTCCTACATATCCCCATGGTAGGGGAATCAAAGTGCACGTAGTTCAGGTGGCATCTGGGGATTACACTTTGAGGCGGCCCATGGTGTTGGTAAACTAACATAAAGGATGACCTGGGGTCCTAATGGATGGTGGGATTGAACCTCGTGGAGGATTCCTATGTACCATGCCTTGACATGGTTCAAAGTCCCCGTATTTCTGGACGATGGATATAGTTTATCGTCATGCGAGACGGGGGTGAACCTGATGTGAGGGAATGACCAGGTGGTGGGATTGAACCTTGTGGCGGATTCCTACTTATCCCCATGGTTGGGAATCAATGTCCTCATATTTCGGGATGGATAGGGGATTACACTCTAAGGAAGACCAAGGTGGAAATGGGGCTTGTCACACCGACACAGAGACAGTCGGGGCCAATGGGTGTTGGGGCTTGAACCTTATGGAGGCTTCCTATGTACCATGCCTTGACATGGATCAAAGTCCCTGTAGTTAAGGACGGGTTGGGGTTTACACTCTGATGCAGCCCAAGGTGGTGGGTCTTGAACCTCGTGGAGGCTTCCTACGTACCATGCCTTGACTTCAATCAATGTCCCTATTGTTTGGGTATACAGTTTAATGTCATGAGGGATGAAGGAATTTGGGTCTTATGCTCTAAGGCAGCCTAAGGTTTTTCATGGTTGGGGCTCACTCTAAGCTCACGGGAGTCATACTCGGTGTGAGAAACACGATACAATAGAGTCCTGACAATCATGTCACGAAGGGTGCATCTTTGGGAAATGAAGAGGGGCTTACATGTTGAGCGGCCCAAGGTGCCGGGACATACTTCAGGATGGAGGCTTGTAGTGAAAAAAAGTTCAAAATGAGAGGGATTTGGGTGGAATAAAGGAGAATCATCATTCCCCATCACTGCCTTGGCTGGCCTTGGTGTTGAGGGAGTGAGGAGGAACAGGGGGGCGGCCTCTTGCAAGAAAAGACAGGGTCTTACAAGAAGGTGGTTACCCTTCCTCACGAAAAAATGCCACTCCAATAAGGAGGATATCACCCCCTGTGAGGGATGATCCCATACCTGTGTAGACGAGTGGGTGTGGATAATGTCCGAGGAGTGGGGACACTGCGTGCGAGGTACGAGCCCAGGTTACAGTTTAATGTCATGTGTTGAGGACGATGATGCTTGGCAGTTTAATGTCATGCAGCTCGGATGATGAAGGTTCACTCCACACCCCTACGACATAAATACCCAGTACCCTCTTCTCCTTGTGGGAGGGAAGGCATCTACAAGGCTGTACTGAGGGGGTGTCGCAGAGCGAACCTTCGAGGGGTCCACGTTAGCGAGGCTATGTGAAAAAGCAATAGCTGTTAGCATGCATATGCGAAGAGGCATAATACAAAGCAACGCAGTGGGAAAAATTATCCAAGGGACATTTACGTTACCTCGTATGAGTATAGAAGGTATAACGGGAAGACAATGCATGATGTGGATACCCAGGGCACAAAAGGAACTAGTGAATGGCACCCACAAGAAGCGAATCATGGTGAGGGGTACCAGGAAATTGCGTTCAACCACTAAGGATTTCCCATGAAATAATTGAAATGTGGGAAAAACACCGGGCATGCGCGAAATCGGTGATGCTTGTGGGTAATTGGGGGCATAGGTTTTGCGTGTGACTAGGAGGATTGCGTGCAAGAAGTATGAATCACGCACAAGTGGCAGAGGCTGAACGCAAGGATAGGGGTTCGCATAATCGAAGGAATTGCGCGCAAGGGGGGAACCCCAAATGGATTGGAATTCAGTCTATGCCATGGGTATCTCATGCGAAGGAAGACCCCGGGGAGACTTGGAGGGAAATGAACCATACCTAAAGGCCATATTGTGCATGCATAAGACAGATTTCACATACGATATCCGGTTCAGATTCTTCAGCCCCTAAATGGAAGGGGGGTAGCCTTTTATTTATAGGATCTCGGGGGAGCACAATAGTGGTCAGTGCGAAGTAACTGTGTGACAGAGGCGGCATCGCAAAATTTCAACCACGTGGGGTGCTAGCACAAAATTATATCACACTGGCGCGGAGGACTCTTCAAAAATCCTAGAACATTCCATGCGGGACACATTTTTTTGTGTTCTTCACCAGTTTTTTTGCACAATGCCTTCGGCCCCCCCGGACCGGGTCTTTGAATCTGAATATGACCTCGCATTGTAGTTTCGAAACATTCTTCAACACATAAGAACTTTTCGGCATCTAAAAATGCCCCCACCCTCGGAATTGGATTGGTGAGGGGTCGCAACAATCAGATTACGAGGGAAACGCCAAAATGAAAGGTTCTGTGGGTCCCTTGTGTACAAAAATATGAAGCGGCGTGCAAAAATCTGCCAGGCCTGGAATCCACTTTTCACACGGGCATGGAACCCAGGCTTAGCCTATAAAAGAAGCTGAGGGTCCCATGCTCCGTATTACTTTTATCGGGCGATAAGCTTTGAGTTCTCGTGCGCGAAATTATCTATATTCTTGCTTGAAAACCCTCTTCGGCTGTGCATAATTCCATCGAGGTTTGGTGGCATTTTACGCAAAAAGACTACGTTTTTTTCACCATGGTCTAAAATTTCATGACACTTTCTGATTTTACATGCCAGGCTCCCAGTTTGGCGAAAGCCTTCCAGATTTCGCGCCAACTACTGAAACACTTGGTCTGAAAAACATGGCTGCAAACCGGGTTGATGAGGGGGAAGCCACTGCTCGCAGAGCTGAAATGGTTGTGAAATTGAAGGTCTATGGCACAAAAAGGGTTGCATCTAATAACTATACTCTGTTCAACATGCTAACCCCCAACCAAAAGGAGTATTACCTATCTGAAAATCTACCGCTATGGGACTTCAGCATTCTGGTGGGGGTTCCTCTGCCGGGTTTCGAGGTTGATACACCGTAGTCATGGGTGACCAATGAAGATGACCTTCCTCGATACAACATCACCAACAACGGTCACCCTGTAAGAGAAAACATGCACATGGACGTATATGTCTTGAATCCCAGGACTATGACCATTGTTGGGGGTGACCCTATTGCGGAGGGATCCCTGGTCCTCTACGCGACCACCTTCCATCAGAGCGTCACTGACAAGGCCAAAGGCTGGCTGCATGAATGGGACCTGCGATCTGGAGGAAACTTCACCCGCGAGTGGGCCTGGGCATACTGGGTTTGCCATACATGTGACCAATTTGGGTCCGAGCTTCAGCATATTGGTCTGTTCGAGGCGGTATGGACATCACAATTCCACTTGCACCACTAGCCTGAGCTTGGGCTGGAGCTGTTCACCCTGTATTCCCCTGATACCAACACATTCCATCTTCACCATGGGGAAGTCATCATCAGTCTCTGGGACATCCACAACATCGAGTGAATCCCTTTGGAGGGACATCAATATGATGAATTCCTCACACCGATGATCATGTGTGGTGATATATATCGAACCCCCCATACTGACGTGGAACCTGTAGGAGCTGGCCAAGCAGAATCTGGGGGTCAAGGACTTCTTGAAGGACATCGCCTACAATGACTGGTTCAGCCTGTTCCTAGGGAGGGATCCGGAATTCACGATGCCATGGTAGGGAAGACGTTGTCCAACCATGGATCAGAGGAACATGAGTGGATCATACTAGAGGGTCCTGGAGGCGGGGAACTACTAGTCGTGGGGCTATATAATAAATGAGGCACTGGACCCGAATGTTCGGTATGCCTGATTACTCGCCACATTCCTGAGCGGGTGGCTATTTCCGGTGAGGGACACAAGGAAGGGCATCTGTCCAGCGACCCTGGTGATGGTGGGAATCATGGCTTCCAACAAGAGGTTCAACCTGGGGGTCCCCATGCTGGCTCGGATGTATTCCATTTTGGGATGCATCTCGAGAGGGGGATTGTCTATGAGAGTATGTGGCCCCTTCTAGATTTTCCATGGCAGGGTTGTGGCTCATTGTGGCGTATACAATTTCCCAAATGCCATCCATCCCCCGGGCAATGGCCTGCGACCCTCTCTGGTGAATATTGTTGGGGTCATGCCGATGACACTCAATTAGGATTGAGTACGGATCAGGATTGGTAACCATGAAAAATTCGCCTTCATCCCATTCCATACCCCAACTGGTCAGTTGATAGATGATGGGAAAGGCTCACTGGAGCAGAAGTAGTACTTATAGAGCATCAGAGGTGGGGTGCTTCTAGCCCGGATTGATGGGAAGATCTTCTGTGAGCCTTATGTGCCGTCCAGTTCTCCAGGATGTTTGGATGCCTCCATTGAATGCTGAAAAAATTATAAATAGACATCCAGGAGGAGAGGCATCCCTGTGTTCTTCGTCAGTTGTGGCTGATGTTCATGACCTATGGGTTTGGTGACATAATCACCTTTCCTCCCACCGGAGTCGATGCTAGCCTCTCAACCGAGTATGTAAAACATTGGAGCATAGAATACCCGGAGGGGCTTCTGCAGAAGCGAGTTCGGAAGCTCAAAGTCGCTAGTGTGGAACCTCAGCTGTGAGAGAGTAGGCAGGGAGTCGCTAGAGTGGGAGGATCAGAAGCTCCGCAGGCAATGGGGCCCGCATAGGCTGGGACCTCAGCCGTGGGGGAGTCGGATGACATGGTCTCACCCTCATTGCCTAGAGGAGGGGGTCCCATGGAGTGGCCAGAGATCTTCTTGGGAAGAAAATAAGATACCTTCTTCAACCTTCCCATGATGTGATCTTCCCTGTCCTATGGTCGGCCTGGCTAACCCTGCAATAATCAATGAGTACTGAATCCCTATAGCAGAAGATAGTGCGAGACGGGATCCAGCTGCCAGAAATCCATCTTTTCTGGGTCGCTGATAGAGTGAACATCCGCCGATGTCAGTCAAATCTAATTTCCATGGACATGTATGAACGCCAAAGGGGTTGGCGTGTGGAGCCACCTCACATGGTGAAAGTGATGCTCAGCCAGGGGCATGATCTGAAAATGATCCCACTGTGGGAAGATGACAGTGATGATGAGTCGGAGGGTAGTGAAATAGGAGAGGAGGCAGAAGGAGAAAGGGAAGGTGAATGTGAAGGAGAATGGGGGCCAAAGGTTGAGGGGTCTCAGGGAACGTCCCACTAAGGGAGATTCCAGGAGAGCGGTGGGATTGTCAGCTCTTAAATAGACGTAACCGAGATACTCGAGATTTCCTTCAACCCTTATCTATACATCTCCTTTCATTCTCATTCCATTACAATCCTTAATCCACCATTATTTTCCTACTCAGGCGCATATGGGTGCTAATGTAATGGCCCAGACCTCTCCGGCCCACTCCTTCGTCAAAAAAAGGTCACGAAGTGTTCTAGAGGGTAAAATGGACATTTCCCACACTTTCCAGAGTTTTGTAAGTACACGCCGTGTAGTGTGAGTACACTATGTGTACCCCCTCATCGGGTATACCCCGTGTTGAAGGCTGTGTCCTTTTCATGTGAAATAAATGGGTACACGCCGTGTATCCCATACTACATGCCGTGTAGTCCCTCCCGGCGTATGCGTTACCCTCGAACCATGTGTTAACCAGTCAACAGCCGTGTGCCGTGTTGAAGCTGTGTCCTTGCCGTGTGAAAACAATTGGTACACGTAGTGTATCCTATACAACACGCCGTGTAGTCCCTCCCTATGTATGTGTTACCTTCAAACCATTTTTTGACCATTCAATGGTCGCATGCCACGTTGAAGGCCGTATTGGAAGCCGCGTGATGACCATGTGAAATGGCTGAGTACAGGCCGTGCACCATAAAGTACATGCCGTGTAAATTTGTTTTTCTCACCTATAAAAGGAGGGGTCCCCTCCTCCTTTTCAACTCACTCTTCTCCTCCCCCTTCCCTCGAGCAGAGCTCTCCCGAGAGACTCGAAGGCTCTTTTCTTCCATAACTTCTTCGTCCGAGCTCCGATTTACGATCAGTCAGTGGCCACAAGATCATAACGACGAGGAAGAACATATAAGCATGGATTTTTTTCTTTCCTTTCGACCTTTCCTTCATAGCTTCCACCTGAGGAGGTTTTTCTGGGATTTGCTAGAAGCGACCGACGCCGATGGACGTCTTCTAAAGTTGATCCAGGGGATAGTTGTTATCAGAACCAGTTGAGGTAGGGATCTTACCTTTGTCTCTCTAATTTGTGCAACATGCAGGGTGGGTGTCCTCTTGTTAACGTGAAACACATTTGACCTGGTTTAATGAAGATAATAACTGTCTTATATAACGAGGGTGGGAAGTTTGTGATTACTGTTACATTATTTATATCTTATGATATTAAGTTGTGAATTTAATAGGATTATTCCTACTGAAAATCACGGTCATTGGGGGCCTTTTCTTGTGCAAATAAATGCTACCCTATCTTTCTAGACTATTTATGGATGGGATCTTTGGGGAATTTGGGAATTGTTAATCACATAATGTTGGCTAATTAAATGAAAATTTGGAACCCTTGTGTGATCACCCTGGTTGAACAAAACTGAAATAATAAACATGTGGGTGTTTTTTGGGGTCAATTTATGTGAATGGGGTTTTTTTGGGTTGTTTCGGATCGGGTGAGAAGTGGGGTTGTGGTTGGCTTATTTGGGGGTTGGTATGAATGCTATGTTGGTGATGGGCAGTAGGGCTGTGATAAATTGTATCAAGGGATGATGATGTATGGTGTGGTTTTAGTATTGGTTGTTGGCAGCAGGGCTGTAGGGATGGGTTTGAATGTGGTCAAACTTTGAGTTGTGAATAATAAATGAAAGTGGGAGTGTTAATGAATGGTGGGGCATGATAGTGGAATGGGAATAATAATTAATGGGGTAGGTTGGTTAATAAGGACTTGGTTGTGTTTCTTGTGTTTTCCTAACTTGATTTTTTGATGGCAGTGATATGTTTTACAAATGATTAGGGTGGTTGGATGTGGATAGTTTCCCAGTAGTTAATGTAAAGACCCGTAAAATTCAAGTGAAATTTTTTCTTAATTTTCTTTGTAATTTTACAAGAGCGCGGTTTCAGACGGCACCTGATTCCGAGGCCCGGAGTGCCCGGAATCAATTTACGAAGTTTGGCTCGGGTACGTTCAGTGAACGAACGAGCGAGAATTTCTAACTTTTGATCCGGTGCTCAGAATTAAAATCCGAGGACACCGATGAACTCGCAACACTGATATTCTCTTAAGGAGACCTTTTCTGAAGTTGCGTTTATTGCGGGACGAAAGTTAGTTTTTGGGAGAATTATAAAAAGTTGAATAAAAAATTGTGGATTACAAATTTTTATTTAAACTTGTTGGTTAACTTCTCTCAAAGGAAGTTAGGGGTGGGACCCACACACACTTAACCTCCCTTGAGAGGATTAAGTTTGGTGGGGCCCACACAAACCCTAAACATTTCATCTTCTCTCAAACTCCCTTAACCCCTCTTTAAATGACATGACAAATTGTTATTTAATTTTGGAGTTATCCTTTTTGAATTTCAAAATTTTGAAATTAATTTTGTTAAGTTATGAATAAAATAAGTCTCTATCTTATTTTATTTGAATAGTTTTGTTTTGCCATCTTGAGAGGATTGAGAGCTTTTCTTTCTTCTTCAAACTTTAACAAAGAATGCTCAATCTTGACGAAGAACGCTCAAGCTCCGACGAAGGACGCCGCTCCTCTCTTCTTCGTCTTCCGTGTCAACGAAGGGGAACGCCGCTTCCTCCTCGGATTTCCTTCGTCGGCATACAAAGATTCTCCAACGACGTACCTCTTCAGACGTACCTCTTCGTCATCGGATTTGACGAACGACTACCGTGACGCCCGACCTCCGCGACGTTGTCTTCCACAGGTCGTTGACGATCTTCGAACTCGAACCCAAGGTAGGGGTTGTTGTTATTTGTTTATTTATTTATCCTTGTTCGTGGTTCTAGCATGACTAACGTGAGGATTTTCATTATGTGTTATCATTTAACGTGAGGGGGCCGGACCGCATGAACACGGCCGAACCCCCTCCTTTGTTCTTGTTGATTTATCTTGCGGTTGAAACAAGATGGCGTGGTGTCGTCGCACCACGCGGATATTCGCACGATTATATTGCGTGGCGTCGTCGCGCCACGCCGTGGAAGGATCATCAAGAACGCGACGCCGTCGCGCCGCGTTGAAGGGAATCAAAGGCGCGGCGGAGGGACGCGGTACTGTCGCACCGCGCCGGACGACGAACACCACGACCGGTTCTGGGCCGCGGCGAGACGGGAAGACCGGCGGCACGGCGGGCCGCCGGCGTCGGAAGCCGGAAAAAGGGGACCGGTTTACTGGTCCCGTTGAAGAAAAACCAGCCGGCCAGATGGCCGGCCGGATGGTCAAAATATGGGGGAAATTAATTCCCCCGGTCAACTCTCTAACCCCCCCCCCCCCATTTATTAGGGGGGGCAGTTTCCTTGAGGGGGGCAGGCGGCCCCCCGGTCCTCTTCAAAGCAGGCCCCCCACGAGGGGGGGGGGGGTTCCAAATGGCGCGGCTAAAACCGCGCCGCCATCTGCTGGAAGCGGGGGCTTAGACCCCGCGCGCTGCCTCCGTGCGGCGCCAGGCAGCCGCGCCGCCGGCCGGCCGGTCGGGCCGGGTCGGACCCGGGTCGGGTCGACCCGAATCGGGCCGACCCAGGGGGGTCGGGCCGGACCCGGACCCCCCGTTTCGAATCAGTTTCGGTCTTTTGGCCATAACATGAGCCACGGACCTCCGATCGACGAACCGTCTGTGGCAACGCGATCCTTGGATCGAGACGGTCGTTTATTTATATCGATATCAAAGTTTCGGAACACTTTGAGTTTGGCCGGGTTGGTTCGTTCACGAAACCAACCGGGCCTTCGGAGCGGAAACGCTCATATCTTGAGCTACGGACCTTCGATTGACGTGCCGTCAGCTTTGTTGTGTTCCTCTTAGTGAGACGGATCTTTTGGAATACTCCGCCTGAGGTTTGGGCGCAGGTGGAGTACGGTCCGGTTGGTTTTGCCTTAAAAACCAACCGGGCCCCGGGGACGAAAATGTCAATAACTCTCCGACCGGGCGTCCGATCGACGCGCCGTCTGTTGCGTAGAGTTCCTGTTGACGATACGGAACTTTTGGATACATCAACTCTGGACTTTGTGACAGTTGATGTATCAGCCTCTCGGCTCGTGGAGCGGACCCTCCGAACGAGCTTGCTGTGTGCGGGAACCCTAGTGCTGGCTGTGACTGTGACTGCTACTACTGCTACTACTGCTACTGTGACTGCGACGACGACAGTACAGAGATCCTGTGTGGATTCGACGACGACGACTACATCACTCAGCGATCCTACATGGATCAGTGCTACAGGTCCTGTGTGGGCCCGATCCTGTGTGGGTCCGATCCTGTGTGGGTCCTTGCGCTCAGCGGTCCTGTGTGAACCAGCGCCTACAGGTCCTGTGTGGGCCCGATCCTGTATGGGTCTTTTGCGGGGGTTAGTTACCTATCGATCCTTCGTGGGTCCGACGACTTAGATGGATCAGATATCATCTTTATCGTCTTCTGAAGAAGTATACCTGTGTGAGCTGAATCCTGTTGTTTTCCTGTGTGGATTGTGTTGAGCTATCCTGTGTGGATTACGTTTTGCTTTCCTGTGTGGAATACGTTTACTTTCCTGTGTGGACTGAGTTGTAGTTGGGCTCGGAGGTTGGAGCGTATTTGAAATTGATGACTTAGTTATATGTATGGGAATATACCTAAGCAGTGTCGGTTGTTACTTCGTGATTGTACCTTTCTTCGTGGTTTATCCTTTGTGGATTTTGAGAGACCTTCAGGGGTCTCGGGGTCCCTACTGAGTAGCTTATACTCACCCCTGCACGGGCTTTTCCCGTACTACATTGGGTTGGTTGCAGACGACGGACATCGTTGATCTTAGCTGAGGCTTGCAGAGCAGGACGACACCTGGAGGTGGACCACTGGGCGGGACGTGCTCGGAGCGGACGGCGGGACCCGTGGAGCAGTGGAGCTATCTGTACCCACCCTTCAGGTGGGATTTCCAGTGGACAGCTCGGTGTAGCGGCTTTTACTTTTCAGTTGCTGTTTTCCCTTTCGAGTTGTACATTACTTTCAGTTTGGGTTTGTATACTGGCCTATTTACTTTTCCGCACTTTCAGTTGTACTCTGCTTTTTCTTAGTGTTTACTTTCCGCTTTCTTACTCTGTGGTGTTTGTTTACTTTACAAAGGCAATGCCTTCCCTTTTTACAAGGATTTACGCCTTGGTGCTAGTCGCCAGCCCCTGGCCTGTGGAAGGCGGGCTTGGGGTAGTCACGGCACGGACCCCAAGGGCGGGTCATGACAAATTGGTATCAGAGGAGTTCGGTTCTACCGCGAACTCTGATCTTTTCTATGTGAAGAAATAATGTTTAGCGTATTAAGTGTGGTTATCAGTCCAGGGTGTCCAGTGTTGGTGCGGTGGCCGACGTATCCGTACACCAGGACCCTGACTTCTGATTTCCGACTTAAAGCATGAAAACATTGATTGCGTGTTTATTTCAAAGTTTTCTTTGTGATTACTTATATCAGCTCACCAGGTATACTGTTCTGACCGTGGCGCACCTGTTTCCTTTTCAGGATGGCCCCACGACGGCAGCCAGCTAGGGTTCCGAGAGTCGAGTGTCACGACAGCCCACCGAGCGACGAGGCCTCGGTGCAGGGCCCTTTGTCAGTAGTGGCACCGGCGGTAGTTCTACCCGCCGAGCCACCGATGCTTCCAGCGCCAGCCGTTGACGATGCACGTCTCCTCAGCGCACTGCATGAGTTTCAGCGCCAGCGACCGCCCAGTTTTTGTGGGGAGACGGATCCCCAGGCAGCCGAGGACTGGCTAGAGGCAGTGGTACGTGTGTTTAGGCTAGTGAGGACACCAACAGACCTCATGGTGATCCTCGCTGCGAGCCTACTACACGCAGCAGCAGGACGATGGTGGAGCTTGATGCTCCAGGTGCATGATGAGGCATCTCTTCTTTGGACGGACTTTGAGAGCATCTTCCGCTAGGAGTTCGTCCCAGCCACCCTTCGTGCGGTGCATATCCAGGAGCTTCTACAGCTGCGGCAGGGCAGCATGACGGTCGCTCAGTACTCGGCGAGATTTACTGATCTCTCGCGCTACTCGACCGACATGGTATGAGACCCATTCTTCAGGGCCCGGACCTTCGAGCAGGGTTTGAGACACGAGATCAGGGCATCGCTGATCTCCCTCAGCATACCGACTAAGACAGGAGTACTGGAGCGGGCCCTTCTGATCGAGAGCTTCCTTGCTGAGTCTACACCCGCGCAGTGACCCACCGCAGGGCGGCACGTGGCAGATTCATCTGCAGCAGGCAGTCAACGGATGACTCAGGGGTCCAGGCAGACCAGACCTTCAGGCAGACGACCTCAGGACACTAGCTCAGCTGTGCGGGGCACACAGCACGGAGCCAGTCTTTCGAGTGAAAGATAGTGCTATGCATGCAGTGGGCAAGGCCACATGGCTCGTGACTGCCCGACCCGCCATGCAGAGGAGCAGCAGACGTTTGAGGAACCACCTAGGCAGAGGCAGAGGTTCGACTGTGGTGGTCCACAGGGAGTAGGCGGACGAGGCAGAGGAGATGGCCGAGCAGCAGGTGGTGGGCGTCGTTTTGAGGCTCTACCACCACCACCACCAGGAGGTCCAACCCGACCTCAGGGAAGAGCACAGCTTCAGGCAGCTGAAGCTTATGATCATGGAGCTCCGGAAGCGGGTGGACTAGTTCGGGACTAGCTCCAGGCATAGAGGCCTTTGCCCATAATGCCTCTAGCTTTGTAGTTTGTGTTGCCTTGTGTCCTTGTACTTTAAGTTGAAGTAATAAAAGATACTTGCCTTGGTGACTTTTGTTTTCATTTATTTTGTTTGTTTTTAAAAAGATGTGCCGGTTAAAAACTGTTGACTTGACCCTCACTTGCGATATTCTTACTGGAGGAAACCCAGTGACCACACGCTAATGTCGACAGTGTGACTCAACCCTTGGAGGCGAGAGTAACGGTTGGATCTCTTGGTAGCAGCGTCAAGGCCTTACGACGTCATCCATGCCATGAATTAACTAATCATGCTGGGATTGACTGTATTAGGCAAGGAAGGTGGTTCGTCCAGGGGATGAGACCGGATTTCACTTTTCGGCAAAGGAGAAATCTTTGCAGCTAGTCTCTTTGCAGATATCCTTCGTGGATAGAGATGGAGCAGCCTTCCTCCAGTCTCTCACAGTCACCCCTCCTCTACTACAGCAGGTCGAGAGGCACAACATGAGGACGCTGACTGTGAGACATGGCGTGCACAGATATCCTCGGGGACAGACACCTGATGGTTTCTCCCTTGGAGCAGAGCACGACATCCTTTTCAGAGGACGTACCATGGTACCAGTCGCTTTGCGAGAAGGAGGTGCTGAGAGAGTTTCACGCTTCTCCTTTGGCGGTACATCCTAGAGTGGCAAAGATGTACCAGGACCTCAGACGACAGCACTGGTGGCCGGGCATGAAGAAGGCAGTAGAAGAGTTCGTTTCTCGATGCCTCACCTACCAGCAGGTGAAGGCAGAGCATCAGGTACCAGCGGGCTTGGTACAGCCCTTGGAGGTTCCGGAGTGGAAGTGGGACGGCATATCTATGGACTTCGTGACTGGACTTCCACGCACTTCTAGAGGTCACGACTCCATATGGGTGATTGTTGACCAACTCACCAAGTCGGCACACTTCTTACCCATCAGAGAGCAGGGCACAGTGGAGAGCTTGGGACGTCTCTACGTTCAGGAGGTTGTGCGACTCCACGGTGTGCCATCATCTATCGTCTCCGATCGAGATGCCCGCTTTACTTCTCGGCTTTGGAAGGGGTTGCAGGAGGCGTTCGGGACGCAGCTGCGTTTGAGCACAGCCTTTCACCCTCAGACGGATGGTCAGACGGAGAGGACCATTCAGACTCTCTAGGACATGCTCCGCGCATGTGTCCTAGACTTTGGTCGTAGCTGGGAGGACCACCTACCCTTGGTGGAGTTTGCGTACAACAACAGCTACCACTCCACCATCGGGATGACACCGTATGAGGTGTTGTACGGCCGACCTTGTAGATCTCCTTTGTGCTGGACAGACCCTGGGGAGTCAGCACTTGTGGGACCGGAGATGGTCCAGGCCACGATAGAGAAAGTCCAGGTCATCCAGGAGCAGATGAGGACAGCTCAGAGCCGGCAGAAGTCATATGCTGACAGGAGGCGGAGGCCACTGGAGTTCGAGGATGGCGACCACGTTTTCTTGTGGGTCTCACCTTGACGTGGTATTCGGAGATTTGGCCGAGGCGGCAAGTTATCTCCGTGCTTCATCGGACCCTTCCAGGTCCTCAGCAGGATTGGTGAGGTGGCCTATCTCCTGGCTCTACCACCTCAGTTGCACCAGGTGCACGACGTCTTCCACGTATCCCAGCCGAGGAGATACGTGCACGACCCGACGCACATCATTGACCATGGGGAGCATGACGTTGACGATAGGGTGACTTTTACGGAGGTCCCGGTGGAGATAGAGGATCGACAGGAGCGGGTCCTACGTGAGCGATCGATTCCTCTTGTGCGAATCAGATGGAAGCACAGGAATCTCCAGGAGAGCACATGGGAGCGGGAGGCTCAGATGCGTGCTCAGTACCCTCATTGGTTTCCCTAGTTTTTGATGTATCATTAAGGGGACATAAAGCCCTGAGGTGAGAGTAATGTAAAGACCCGTAAAATTCAAGGGAAATTTTTTCTTAATTTTCTTTGGAATTTTACAAGAGCGCGGTTTCAGACGGCACCTGATTCCGAGGCCCGGAGTGCCCGGAATCAATTTTCGATGTTTGGCTTGGGTACGTTCAGTGAACGAACGAGCGGGAATTTCTAACTTTTGATCCGGTGCTCAGAATTGAAATACGAGGACACAGATGAACTCGCAACGCCGATATTCGCTTAAGGAGACCTTTTTCGAAGTTGCGTTTATTGCGGGACGAAAGTTAGTTTTTGGGAGAATTATAAAAAGTTGAATAAAAAATTGTGGATTACAAATTTTTATTTAAACTTGTTGGTTAACTTCTCTCAAAGGAATTTAGGGGTGGGACCCACACCCACTTAACCTCCCTTGAGAGGATTAAGTGTGGTGGGGCCCACACGAACCCTAAACTTTTCATCTTCTCTCAAACTCCCGTAACCCCTCTTTAAATGACATGACAAATTGTTATTTAATTTTGGAGTTATCCTTTTTGAATTTCAAAACTTTGAAATTCATTTTGTTAAGTTGTGAATAAAATAACTCTCTATCTTAATTTATTTGGTTTGTTTTGTTTTTCCATCTTGAGAGGATTGAGAGCTTTTCTTTATTCTTCAAACATTGACAAAGAACGCTCAAGCTTGACGAAGAACGCTCAAGCTCCGACGAAGAACGTCGCTCCTCTCTTCTTCGTCTTCCGTGTCAACGAAAGGGAACGCCGCTTCCTCCTCAGATTTCCTTCGTCGGCATACGAAGATTCGCCAACGACGTACCTCTTCGGACGTACCTCTTCATCATCGGATTTGACGAACGACTACCGCGACGCCCGACCTCCGCGACGTTGTCTTCCACAGGTCGTTGACGATCTTCGAACTTGAACCCAAGGTAGGGGTTGTTGTTATTTGTTTATTTATTTATCCTTGTTCGTGGTTCTAGCATGACTAACGTGAGGATTTTCATTATGTGTTATCATTTAACGTGAGGGGTCCGGACTGCATGAACACGGCCGAACCCCCTCCTTTGTTCTTGTTGATTTATCTTGCGGTTGAAACAAGATGGCGTGGTGCCGTCGCACCACGCGGATATTCGCACGATTATATTGTGCGGCGCCGTCGCGCCACGCCGTGGAAGGATCATCAAGAACGCGACGTCGTCGCGCCGCGTTGAAGGGAATCAAAGGCGCGGCGGAGGGGCGCGGTGCCGTCGCACCGTGCCGGACGACGAACACCGCGGCCGGTTCCGGGCCGCGGCGAGACGGGAAGACCGGCGGCACTCCGGGCCGCCGGCGTCGGAAGCCGGAAAAAGGGGACCGGTTTACCGGTCCCGTTGAAGAAAAACCGGCCGGCCAGATGGCCGGCCGGTTGGTCAAAATCCGGGGGAAATTAATTCCCCCAGTCAACTCTCTAAACCCCCCCCCCCATTTATTAGGGGGGGCAGTTTCCTTGAGGGGGGCAGGCGGCCCCCCGTTCCTCTTCAAAGCAGGCCCCTCACGAGGGGGGGGGGGGTTTCCAAATGGCGCGGCTAAAAGCCGCGCCGCCATCTACTGGAAGTGGGGGCTTATCCCCCCGCGCGCTGCCTCCGTACGGCGCCAGGCCGCCACGCCGCCGCGCCGCCGCGCCGCCGGCCGGCCGGTCGGGCCGGGTCGGACCCGGTTCGGGCCGACCCAGGGGGGGTCGGCCCGGGTCGGCCCGGACCCGGACCCCCCGTTTCGAATCAGTTTCGGTCTTTTGAACATAACTTGAGCCACAGACCTTCGATCGACGAACCGTCTGCGGCAACGCGATCCTTGGATCGAGGCGGTCGTTTTGGTATATCGCACTCAAAGTTTCGGAACACTTTGAGTTTGGACGGGTTGGTTCGTTCACGAAACCAACCGGGCCTTCGGAGCGGAAACGCTCATATCTTGAGCTACGGACGTCTGATTGACGTGCCGTCAGCTTTGTTGTGTTCCTCTTAGTGAGACGGATCTTTTGGCATAATCCGCCCGAGGTTTGGGCGCAGGTGGAGTATGGTCGGGTTGGTTTTGCCTTAAAAACCAACCGGGCCCCGGGGACGAAAATGCCAATAACTCTCAGACCGGGCGTCCGATCGACGCGCCGTCTGTTGCGTAGAGTTCCTGTTGACGATACGGAACTTTTGGATACATCAACTATGGACTTTGTGACAGTTTATGTATCAGCCTCTCGGCTCGTGGAGCGGACCCTCCGAACGAGCTTGCTGTGTGCGGGAACCCTAGTGCTGGCAGCGACTGTGACTGCTACTACTGCTACTACTGCTACTGTGACTGCGACGACGACAGTACAAAGATCCTGTGTGGATTCGACGACGACGACTACAACACTCAGTGATCCTACGTGGATCAGTGCTACAAGTCCTGTGTGGGCCCGATCCTGTGTGGGTCCGATCCTGTGTGGGTCCTTGCGCTCAGCGGTCCTGTGTGAACCAGCGCCTACAGGTCCTGTGTGGGCCCGATCCTGTATGGGTCTTTGCGGGGGTTAGTTATCTATCGATCCTTCGTGAGTCCGACGACTTAGATGGATCAGAGATCATCTTTATCGTCTTCTGAAGAAGTATACCTGTGTGAGCTGAATCCTGTTGTTTTCCTGTGTGGATTGTGTTGAGCTATCCTGTGTGGATTACGTTTTGCTTTCCTGTGTGGAATACGTTTACTTTCCTGTGTGGACTGAGTTGTACTTGGGCTCGGAGGTTGGAGCATATTTGAAATTGATGACTTAGGTATATGTATCGGCATATACCTAATCAGTGTCAGTTGTTACTTCGTGATTGTACCTTTCTTCGTGGTTTATCCTTTGTGGATTTTGAGAGACCTTCAGGGGTCTCGGGGTCCCTACTGAGTAGCTTATACTCACCCCTGCACGGACTTTTCCCGCACTACGTTGTGTTGGTTGTAGAAGACGGACAACGTTGATCTTAGCTGAGGATTGCAGAGCAGGACGGTACCTGGAGGTGGACGACTGGGCGGGACCTGCTCGGAGCAAACGGCGAGACCCGTGGAGCAGTGGAGCTATCTGTACCCACCCTTCAGGTGGGATTTCCAGTGGACAGCTCGGTGTAGCGGCTTTTACTTTTCAGTTGCTGTTTTCCCTTTCGAGTTGTACATTACTTTCAGTTTGGGTTTGTATACTGGCCTATTTACTTTTCCGCACTTTCAGTTGTACTCTGCTTTTGCTTAGTGTTTACTTTCCGGTTGCTTACTCTGTGGTGTTTGTTTACTTTACAAAGGCAATGCCTTCCCTTTTTACCGGGATTTACGCCTTGGTGCTAGTCGCCAGCCCCGGGCCTATGGAAGGCGGGCTTGGGGTAGTCACGGCACGGACCCCGAGGGCGGGTCGTGACAGTTAAAGAACTAATAAAATGATTTCTGTTGAAACATGAAAACCTAAATGGGGTTGGGGTTGTTTGTTGTATGCATGCTTCGTAGTAGCAGTGTCGAGGCATGTGCTCAGTTCTCTGATTAGAAGCCATAGGTTGGGCTGAGTGTTTGGTATATATATATATATATATATATATGTATCTTTGTGTTTTATCGCACCCCACCCATGTTGAGCACTTAGTGCTGAACACTCCCATTTCATGGGAGAGGGTGTTTTCCCCTTAGTTACAAGCTCCTTCCTACTCCTTCTTCCCTAGGCTGTGATGGCTTGAGGTGACCTTACAACCAAGACTCTTCAGGTAGGTTTTTATTGGGGTGGTTTTAGCCCAAGACTCTTTGGGCAGGTTTTACTATTTCCCCAGAACCATCGGGATGAGGCCCAGGTGTGTACGGGCGGGATACGTGGTTGAGAGGTCCAGGTGTGTGACGGCGGGATACGTGGTTGTGAGACCCAGGTGTGTGCGGGTGGGATACGTGGTTGTGAGGCCCAGGTGTGTGCGGGTGGGATACGTGGTTCTGAGGCCCAGGTGTGTGCGGGCTGGAAGAGTGTGGTAGCGTCAGGACGTTCTCCGTTAGGAAGAGTAGCTAACTAGTGGGGGAAAATGGTGCGGGGTACCCAATACTATTGATCTTATAAATTACTACTACCTGTTGTTTTTGTTTTTGGTGAGCGTGGCTGGTGAGGATGGGTGGATAAAATTACTTGTTAGGTTTTGGTTTCTTCTGTTGTTCTCACGAGACATTAGGATGTCTCCCCACTTGTGCACGAGAGCTTTAGGTTTCCCTACTCAATATACTTGTATGCTCACCCTATATTTACATTCAGGTTTCCAGGAGGACTACTAGGGCCGTGAGGGACCCTACTAGTCGGGACAATTGGAGTTGTTGCAGTTGTTGTACTCTTGTTTCTTTTGTTATTGTACTTTTAAGCTTTCTTGTACTTGTACCTTGGTTTAGAATTGTTTAAACATGCATGTGGGATTGGTTCAGGTTTATTTCCATTAACCTGATCTTTTTTTCTTTTGGTGGTTGACTCATCCTATTTCCCAATCCTAAATAATGAAAAGGGTAATGCCTCCCATATTTGTAAAAACTCATGACCTTGGTGCTAGTTGCCACCCCGGGGCCTATTGGAGGTGGGACTCAGGGGTCATTATCTCCCTTTCACCATTGCCACCTTAGGAGGGGCATCTTTGGTGGGAGGGGGTCGTGATAGAGTGGTATGAAAGGCGAGGTTGATATATAGGATGGATTTTGGAGTTAGGAACAGTGAGGATTTCATGTGATAGTAGGGAAATAGTGTTGGCTGATCTTGGTGCGTGACATAGGCCAGGTAAGACCGGCTAGGACACGAGATTTTAGGGCCCCCCATGATCCGATGCAAGGACTTTGAGACTTCCAAATGACCATGTGAGACTATATTTATTTCATGGTAGAGACCCTAGGGAAGGTACATGCATCATCATGATTGTGTTTTACTTGATTTGGGTGTCCTGGGAAAGAAATTGAAATAATGTGATAAAATAAAACCATGAAGAATTTTCCTTACTACTTGGGATTAGGTGATCCTTGTTTACCATATAGCTATGGCACCTGGATATCGTCCCCAGGTGACTCATACAGCCGAGGCCCAGCAGATTTAGGTGGTCGATTAGTTAAGGATTAAACGAGAGGAGGAAGATAGCCAGTGGCAGAAGACACTCCATTCTTTCCAGTGGCAAACCCTCAAGAAGTATGTGTAGTTCTTTGGATACGGAGACAGAGGGGTGGATTGAAGAACTAGGGATTGCTTTTAACTTGATCCGTGCTCCGAGGGATTACTGGGTTCCCCTAGTAGTCAGTCAGCTGAGAGGTGCGGCGCAACAGTGGTGGACGCCCTACCTTGGAGAGAGGATAGAGGTAGAGGTTCCGTGGGCTAAGTTTGAGAAGGAATTCCGAGAGGAATTCCATTCTTCCATGATCAAGGTGGAGAAGCGACATGAGTTTCTCTCCCTCCAGCAGGGAAGTATTTCAGTACGAGAGTTGGGGATCAAGTTCAAATATCTCCTACACTTTTCTCCAGATCTCTTTCCAGATGAGGAGTATCGGGTGAGACGTTTGGAGGAGGCACTTCATCCATCGCTCCAGTATGTTGTCACCCCCTTCACCCTTCTGACATACTTCGCAGTACAAGAGAAGTCAGAGGTTGTAGAGAGGATGCACTCGCAAGGAGGTGCACCACGTGAGGGGATCCATCCAAGTTCATCGAAGGGGAAGGTAGTCAGCAGCAGGTCTCCTGCGATGGGACCTTCCAGGTTAAGGCCAATGGGGAGTAGGCCCCAGCAGTTCCAGTTCAGATCTTCAGGTGGTTGTCCCTTTTTCACGAGCCCAAGACCAAAGTATTTTTCTTGTGGAGGTATAGGGAACATTCAGAGTCAGTTCCCGACCCGAGATCAGTACGGTGGAGGTGGGCAGGTTCAGCGCCCACCTTAGCAGCACCAGTTTCTGGTGAGGCCCTCCCAGCAGTAACATGACCATGCTCCCTCGAGGGCAGACTTTGCAGGAGGAGGCCGACCTCAGGGTGATCCTCAGGGAGCTTGACCAGGGCATGGCCAGGGAGGTGGACGACATCATAGAGGTAGAGGAGCTGGGTGTGGACAGTTGCACACACCAGAGTTGGCAGCTCTAGCAGGACCAGAGGTGGTGCGAGGTACGATTTGTTTGTTCAGCACTCTCATTTCAGCCTTGTTCGATTCAGGATCTTCACACTCATTTGTTGCACCTGTTCTAGCCCATGCATTGGGATTATACGTAGAGAGACTTTGCATACCATTGGTGCTGAGTACACCAGTTAGAGGCCAGACCAGCATATCTTGTGTTTTCCGGGGATGTGGGCTGGCGTTGGGACCACATCGATCTAGTGGGGATCTTCTTTTGCTACAGATGCACCCATACAATGTCATCCTAGGCATCGACTGGTTTTTTTCTGTTAGTGTCATTATCGAATGCTTCTGAAGAAGAGTCGTGTTCTCCGACGTGGATGGGAAGCATGTATATTTTGTTGGAGAGAGGAGCTATCAGGTGGGAAGCCGACATGTGAAGCCTCTCCTTTCCTTGTTAGGCGGGTTATCACTAGTTTTAGATGATACAGAGATGATGGATGTCCCATAGGATATTGGGGAATTCATCAATGTTTTTCCTGAAGATGTTGTGACTCTACCCCCCCTCCCCCGATGTGACTTTGAGTTCGGGATAGACTTACAGCCTGGTGCCCATCTGATTTCGATGGCCCCTTATCAGATGGCACCTTCGGTGTTGCAGGAGTTGCAGATTTAGATTGACGATCTAATGGAGAAGGGTTTTGTTTGACCCAGCGTGTTGCCATGGGGTGCTCCAGTTTTGTTCGTGAAGAAGGAAGATGGTGGTCTTAGGTTATGTATAGACTACCGAATGTTGAATCATGTAACGTTCAAGAACCGTTACCCCTTCCAAGGATATATGATCTCTTTGACCAACAGAGGGGAGCAGGTTGGTTTTCTAAGAGTGATCTACAATCTGGATATCATCAGGTGAGGGTGAAGGACAGTGACATCTCGAAGACAGCTTTCAAGTGTAGGTATGGGCACTTTGAGTTTGTAGTGATACCTTTTGGAGTTACGAATGCATCAGCTGTGTTCATGGGACTTATGAACTTCGTCTTCCGAGAGTTTATGGATCGGTTTGTCGTTGTTTTTATCGATGAAATCCTGATCTACTCAAGATCATAGGAGGAGCACGTTGAGCATCTTAGGGTAGTCTTATAATTCCTTAGACACCACCAGCTTTATGGGAAATTGTCAAAGTGTATGTTCTTGACACAAGAAGTACACCTACTTGGGCACGTAGTATCTCAGCATGGAGTGTCAGTGGACCTGTCGAAGTTGGAGGCAGTTGTTTCTTGGGCAGCACCCAAGATCATGGTAGAAGTTCGTAGTTTCCTTAGGATAACAGGTTACTATCAGAGGTTCATTTCAGACTTCTCTCAAGTTTCTCCTCCATTGACAGCTTTGACTAGGAAGAACCAGGTCTTCCTATGGAGCGAGCAGTGCCAGAAAGCTTTCAAATACCTGAAGGAGAAGTTGATCAGTGCTCCAGTACTCAGGTTTCTAGAAGAAGGGTTGTTGTATGAGGTATTTTGTAATTCTTTTGGCCTTTGGTTTGGGAGTGTACTGATACAGAAGAAGGGTGTGATCTGTTATGGGTCTAGGCAGTTGTCCCCTCACGAGCGTAACTATACCACCCATGACCTAGAGCTTACAACAGCAGTGTTTGCACTGAAGTTGTGGTGACATTACCACTCTGGGGAGTGCTTTGTGGTCTTCTCAGATCACCAGATCTTACATTATATCTTCTCCCAACATGACCTGAACTTGCGACAGTGGAGATGGGTTGAGTTTCCCCCAGACAATGACTTTGAGATCTCTTACACTGAAGGTAATGGAAACGTTTTGGATGATGCCCTGAGCAGGAAGTCACATAAGGAAGTGGTCTGGGAATCCACTGATGCTTGGAAGGCGATGGGAGAGTTGGATTCCTTGCAATTGTATGCAAGGTTATATGGTGTTAGGGGATATTTGTTTCAGATGACGATGCAGTCCTCCTTGTCGCAGCATGTGGAAGAGTCTCAGTGGGGGGACTCCGAGGCAGAAGTGATGCGGGATCATGTTGATCAGGGAAATGCTCTAGAAGGATGGTCAGAGGATAGCTGACATTGGATGCTTTTCCATGGAAGGTTGTTTGTTCCGGAGGCAATGTGTGAGGGAGTTCTCCGTGAGTTCCATAGATCAGCCTTGGCGGTACATATGGGAGTTTCAAAAATGTAACGATACTTGAGGGAACAGTTTTGGTGGCCCGGGGTGAAACGGGCAGTGGTAGAGTTTGTGGATAAGTTCCTAGTGTGTCAGCAAGTAAAGGCTGAACAAATTATTCCCAGTGGTTTGCTGAATCCATTTTATTTCCCTGAGTGGAAGTGGGATGACATCTCGATGGACTTCATTATAGGACTACCCAGATCTCGGGGTGGTTATGATGCTATATGGGTGGTGGTGGATCGTCTGACAAAATCAGCTCACTTCTTAGAAGTTAAGGAGTCAGGGTCGGTAAGTACCTTAGCAGAGAGGTACGTAGACGAGGTGGTAAATTTACATGGAGTTCTGAAGAATATCATCTCAGACCGGGATACTCAGTCTACCTCATGAGTCTAGAGGGGGTTACAACATGATTTTGTCACCCAGCCACGCCTTAGCACTGCTTTCCACCCCCAGACCGATGGGAAGACAGAGCATACTGTCCAGACATTGGAGGACATGCTGCGGGCATGGGTTCTGGATTTCGGAGGATCATGGGTGTGACACTTGCCTTTTGTAGAGTTTTCCTACAAGAACAGATTCCACTCTACAATTGGCATGACACCATTTCAGGCTTTGTATGAAAGACCATGTCGTTCACCCATTTTCTGGGCATAGGTTGGTGAGATAGGTGCTATTGGGCCATAGGTAGTGCAGAGCACCACAGAGAAAATCTAGCTTGTACGTGAGAGGATGAAGGTGGATCAGGACCGACAGAAGTCTTATGCTGATCATCGGAGGAGGCCCTTAGAGTTTGAGATGGGAGATCATGTGTTCTTGAAGGTTTCCCCTTGACTGGGTAAGAGGAGGTTTGGGAAGGGGAGTAAGCCCTCCCCTAGGTTCATTGGACCTTTCGAGGTGTTGAGGCGAGTCAGCGAGGTGGCATATCAGCTGGCCCTGCCACCTCAGTTGGAGAAGGTTCATGACATCTTCCACGTCTCCGAGCTTCATTGGTACTTACACGATGACTCTCACATTATCGACTGGGGAGAGTTAGATATGGGAGATGATGCGACCTTCGAGGATGACCAGTTAGAATCTAAAATTGTAAATAGAATGTGCTCCGCGGATGAACCATTACCTTGGTTCGTGTGTTGTGGAGGCATGGTAGCCTCGAGGAGATCACTTGGGAGCAGGAGACCTAGATGCACGCTGATTACCTGGAGTTTTTTTGACTTTTGTTTTTCCTTGTTCATCTGAGCATTGTTATGATGATGTACTATGTACCTTTTATATATGGAATGCCTGGCTTGTTGGTTGTGATAGCTTTTTGTATCCTTGTTCTCTAGAAGTATGTAACATGTCCGGGTGTGTGGGGAAGGCAAAACCTTGATCCTTAATCGAGATGCATTAATGCTGATGCGATTGAACCCGTGCAGGTGAGTCAGTTCCATCTAAAGCAGATAATATCTCGACATAGGAAAAGGAATTTTCCCCAAACCATGTGTTCGGGCAGTGTGTGGGTTGTGCGGTGTTGGGGGTAGTGTGAGTTGAAAAATCCTAATGTATGGAAGTGGGAAGACCCGATTCTTAATTGAGACACATTAATGAGGATGTGATTGAACCCGTGCAGGCGAGTCAGTGCCTCCTAAATAGGATAATATCTCATCACAGGATAAGTAATTCCTAACACCTATAATTAGGGTTGATGGTTGGGTTCCTGTTATAATGAGATCCCAAAGAGGTATCTTGTTGGGGTCCTCTGGGTTGGTTTTGAATTCTAGGGGATGAAAATGTTTTAAGAGGTATCTGATGTAATGGCCCAGACCTCTCCAACCCATTCCTTTGTCAAAAAGAAGGTCACAAAGTGTTATGGAGGGTAAAATAGACTTTTCCCACACTTTCCATAATTTTGTAAGTACATATCATGTAGTGTGCATACACACCATGTACCCACTCGCTGGGTATACCCCGTGTTGAAGGCCATGTCCTTGCCATGTGAAATAAATGGGTACACGCCATGTATCCCATACTACACACCATGTAGTCCCTCCCCACGTACGCGTTACCCTCAAAATGTGTGTTGACCAGTCAACGGTCGTGTGCCATGTGGAAGCCATGTACTTTCTGTGTGAAATAAATGGTTACACACCGTGTATCCCATACTACATGCCATGTAGTCCCTCCCCACGTACACGTTACCTTCAAACTGTGTGTTGACCAGTCAACAGCCGCATGCCGCATTGAAGGCCGTGTTGGAAGCCGCGTGATGACCATGTGAAATGGTCGAGTACACACAGTGTACTATAAAGTACATGTCGTGTACTTTTGTTTTTCTTGCCTATAAAAGGATGGGTCCCCTTCTCCCTTTCAACTCACTCCTCTCCTCCCCTTTCCCTCAAGCAGAGCTCTCCAAAGAGACTCGAAGGCTCTTTTCTTCCATAACTTCTTCATCTGAGCTCAGATTTACTATCCTTCAGCGGCCACAGGATCGTAACGATGAGGAAAAACTTTTAAGCCTAGATTTGTTGCTTTCCTTTCGGCCTTTCCTTCCTAGATTCCACCCGAGGAGGTTTTTCCGTGCTTTTCCAGAAGCGACGGATGCCGACAGACGTATTCAAAAGTTGATCCAGGGGAGCATTGTTATCATTAACTATTGAGGTAAGGATCTTACCATTGTCTATCTAATTTGTGCAACATGTGGGGTGGGTGTCCTCTTATTTACGAGAAACAAGTTTTAACCGGTTTAATGAAGATAATAACTGGCTTATATAACGGGGTTGGGATGTTTTTGATTACTGTTACATTATAAATATCCTGTGATATTATGTTGTAAATTGAATAGGCACATGCCTACTAAAAATCACGGTCGTTGGGGGCCTTTGCTTGCGCAATTAAATGTTTTCATGTCTTTCTAGACCGTTTATGGATGGAAACTTTGTGGAATGTGGAAATTGGTTAATCAGGTAAAGTTGGATGATTAAATGAAAATCTGGAACCCTTGTGTTATCACCCCGGTTGAACAAAACTGAAATAATAAACATGTGGGTGATGTTGGGGGTTAATTTATGTAAAGGGGGTGTTTTGTGGGTTGTTGGGAATCGTGTGAGTAGCGGGGCTGCGGTTGGATTGTTTGTGGGTTGGTATGAATTCTATGTTTGTGATGGGCAGTGGGGCTATGATAAATTGTATCAAGGGATGATGATGTACGGTGTGGTTGTGGTTTGGGTGGTTGGTATCAGGGCTGCAGGGATGGGTTTGAATGTGATCGAACTATGAGTTGTGAATAATAAATTAAATGGGGAGAGTTAATGAATGATGGGGCATGATAGTGGAATGAAATTAATAATTAATGGGGTTGGTTGGTTAATAAGAAGGACTTCGTTGTGTTGCTTGTGTTTTCCTAACTTGATTTGTGGATGGAAGGGATATTTTTTACGAATGATCGATGTGGTCGCTTGTGGATGGTTTCCCAGTAGTTAAGGAACTAATAAAGTGATACTTTTGAAACATGAAAACCTAAATGGGGTTGGGGTTGTTTGTTTTATGCATGCTTCGTAGTAGCAGTGCCGAGGCATGTGCTCAGTACTCTGATTAGAATCCATATATTGGGATGAGTGTTTGGAATATATATATATATATATCTGTATCTTTGTGTTTTATCACACCCCACCCATGTTGATCACATAGTGCCGAACACTCCCATTTCATTGGAATTGGTGTTTTCCCCTTAGTTACTAGCTCCTTCCGGCACCTTCTTCCCTAGGCTGTGATGGCTTGAGGCGACCTTACTCCCAAGACTCTTCGGGTAGGTTTTGATTGGGGTGGTTTTAGCCCAAGACTCTTCGAGTAGGTTTTAATATTTTCCAAGAACCTTCGGGATGAGGCCTAGGTGTGTGTGGGAGGGATATGTGGTTGAGAGGCCCAGGTGTGTGCGGGCGGGATACATGGTTGTGAGTCCTAAGTGTGTGCGGGCGGGATACATGGTTGTGAGGACCACGTGTGAGCAGGCGGGATACGTGGTTCTGAGGCCCAAGTGTGTGCGGGTGGGAAGAGTGTGGTAGCATCAGGGCAGTCACCATTAAGAAGAGCAGCTAACTAGTGGGGGAAAATGGTTCTGGATACCCAATATTCTTGATATTATATACTACTACTACCTGTTGTTTGAGTTTTTGGTGAGAATGGCTGGTGAGGTTGGGTGGATAGAATTCCTTGTTAGGTTTTGGTTTCTTCTGTTGTTCTCACGGGACATTAGGATGTCTCCCCACTTGTTCATGAGAGATTTAGGTTTCCCTACTGAGTATACTTGTATGCTCACCCAACGTTTACTTTAAGGTTTCCAGGAGGACTACCAGGGTCGTGCAGGACCCTACTAGTCGGGATAGTTGGAGTTGTTGCAGTTTTTGTACTCATGTTTCTTTTGGTATTGTACATTTGAGATTTGTTGTACTTGTACCTTGGTTTAGAATTGCTTAAACATGAATGCAGGATTGGTTATGGTTTATTTCCATTTACTTGTTCTTTTTTTCTTTTGGTGGGTGAGTCATCCTATTTCCCAATCCTAAATAATAAAAAGGGTAATGCCTCCCATATTTGTAAAAACTCATACCCTTGGTTCTAGTGGCCACCCTGGGTCCTACTGAAGGAGAGACTCGGGGGTCATTGTCTCCCTTTCACCATTTCCCGCTCAGTAGGGGCATCTTTGGTGGGAGGGGGTCGTGATAGCTAATCAAGTGTACCTAGCCAAAGGAGGGGAGGAAGTGCCAATGGGGAAAGGTGGAGCACTGATGCCTATTATTGAATTGATGGGGGATGAGGGATCCCCTTCCACAAAAACTCCTATAGTGTCCAGATCACTAGAGGTTGATGCCTTGGGTTCCTATAGATTCCTTACTTTGACACCTGTACTTGATATTAGAGAACTCAACTGATTAAGGTACTCTTTGTCTGTACGGTGATCACGACATTGGAGGCTTGTCAGGATGCTGAGCCCAGAACCTCCACGATCACGCCAATGGAAAACATACCACCCCATCCAGAACATGCCTCCCAAACTGAGTTGGCCCTAAAAATTGGTGTACAGGGAGCAGTGGACACTGGTGGCGCTGCTGTCGGGGCAGGGCTGTAAGTCAGCGAGGCTGCCACCAAGATCAAGGGGAGAGAGAAAGGTCCCCCAGATGCTGAGGAGCCTATTCCCCTAGGAGTAATCTCTAAGGAAGACCCTGCTACTGTCCTGTTGGCTATCTTCTATGTCTATCAGCCCGATGACCCTAAAAAAATCGATGATTCGTATTCTGAAGTGGCCGAGGAGAGTCAAATGACGCGACGCAAGGGATGGAAGTGCATTCGGTGTTTTCTCAGTCAACCTTATGTGGAATTTATGAAGTGTACGGGGTCACTCCACACATGTTTTCATTTAATTTTTGCTAGATGGGAAGACGCCTAGTGCCTTCACCAAACGGTCCGTGATTACATGGCCGAGAAGATGTGTGAGAGAAGCGGGCTCTCCGACGTTACCTAGTTTCAGGAGGAGTCGGGGAGTACTAAAGCTTTTCTAAGGGTGGAGCAGGAGGTCCAATGACTCGAGGAACATTCTAAAGAAAAGGAGACATTCATTGCAAACTTCTCTGAGCTCATGGAGTAGCTGAGGACCCAGCTGGAAGACTCCCAAGAACAATTCGTGGAAGCGAGTTGCCAGATAACTAAGCTCCAAACTGAGCAGGCACGAGCACAGGCCAGGGTCAGCGAACTGCGCTCCGTGTCCGCTAACGAAGAGATATACCTTATGGGTTGAGAGGTAGTCCAGGAGGAAACCATCCAAAATGTGGTGGCATTTGAGAGATCTATCCAAGAAGCAAACCCTTAAGGGCCCTGTTTTGGCCGAACCCATAAACCTACCTTGCCTTACAGCTTCTTGTCTCCTTTTGTGAACTGTATGTATGGAAAAATTTACTTACTTTCCCCTTTGAATAACATACTTGTCCCTTTGGGTTAAAATTATCATCCATAATCCTGAAATAAATATCAATCCATCCCTAAGCTCATGTGGGCCGTACCTGATGTGAGAAACAAAGGATGCTCATATTACCACTTTGTTTGATCATGGGAGCACCAACCAAGCTTCGGGAACTCAAAATTCGAACCCAGATTTCTGAAGAGAAGAGGGAGGCCCGATAAAAGGAAGAGAACCACCTAACAATCGATCTATCAACTTCTCAATGTGCTCTTGCACACGATCAGGGCAATACCAGGGGCTTTGGAATCAATCGGAATATAGGGGAATGAATAATGTGAATCATGTTACCCAAATTCGGAAAACTATGGGAGGGGCGTGGTAATAAAGGATTATTGTTGACCGCGTTGAAAACAAAAAAATCCCTATTCTATTATCCTGAGATGGGGACAACAAATTAGGTTCAACTGCTGACCATGTTCGCAACATGGGACATAACTCAAATATCATCCATCAGTCTTCCAGAACGTTGCCCCATGACAGCAGGTGGACCATAGGTTGAACATCCATACTGTTAGGGGGTCCCTTCAAACATGATCAGTCTTCTAGAATGTTGGCCTAGGACAGCAGGCAGACCCTAGGTCGAGCATCCATACTATTAGAGGGTCCCATCAAACATGAAAGAGGTTGAGGATCCGAATAAATGGGCACGTGAAGCGTGGAATTTGAAGTGGTGGTTTGTTCGCATAGAATCCAACAATCCCAAATTTATTCCACCATGGTGGAAGCACATTAAGCAGACGCATTAATCTGATCATGCATCATCCCTATAGTGGGGGAAAGGATGGGATTTGTGATTCTCAGGGCTGGACCAGAGACAAAATGTCTGGGCACTCTTACATATCCCATAATGATGGGAATCAATCCACACGTAGTTCTTGAGTGGTGGAATGGTATAGTAAGGTACCAGTGCAAAGGATGAAAGGGGCGTGCTGGTCTAGACCTTACACCAAAAAAAGCGGCATTTGATTTATCTTGTTTGTCCTTTAAGGTGAATGGTGGTTTTTTTGGGAAGCGACAGGCCTATGGTAGAAATTCATGGCCTCACCACAATAATCAAGCTGTACATCAGCATTGAAAAATGGTATGGTGGATGGACGATACCTAATTTAATGCCCACTATGATGAGGTCATCACAATGTAGTGCCATTTTTCATTGTGTGTCCAGGACGATATTATCACATTTTAGGGTCATGTGATAGGACTAAATAGCACCGTTTAAGGTCATATGGCTTGGACCTGAGGGAATGAAGATGATTCGATAAGGAATACCCGAAGTGAATGAGGATGAAGTCCACACCACCACCATGCACAATTCTAGGAGAGGAGCCTCGGGCCAGGAGTCCAGTGAGGGTCGAAGGATAAGTGGTAGGAGAAACTAGCTCCTAGCTAAGATGGACCTAGAAGCACGATGTCTAGGTGATCCCACGTATCCCATGGGGATGAGGACTGAGCCACACATAGACCATAATAAAAATATTAGTTTATGTTCATAGATATCAGACCATGGGATCCCCAATGTATGTTGTATCACACCTTTTTCCCCTGATGTGTGGAGGTTCACTGAGGGATAGTGCCAAGAGTGTTGAGATTCCACCTGGACATGATGTGGTGGAACATAATGTGAATCATGAAACCAACATTCAAGGTCTTAAGGGGCTAGCGAGACGACAGAGGATTACTTCTGACTATGATTTCAACACAGCATCCCATCGAGTTAGCTTGAAATGGGGACAAACAAATGAGAATTGACCGCTGACCACGTTTTCAACATGACATTTGTATCAATTTTTTGTATGAAACCCTTCGTGGTGTTGCCCTGTAATGGTAGGAGATCCCTTAGGCGTGTTATCCAAGCTATTTTTGGGGGTCCCATCATGTGTGAAAGATAACGAGGGCCCAAATGAAGGGTAACACGAAGCATGACAAGTGGAAGGAACTTACCTAAGTAGAATCTGACACTCTTGGTCCTAGAATAGAGTACTCCTAACACATTGGAAATCAAATGCTAGGGGTCGAGGGACTCAACTTGAGAGCGGCCAAGAGATTGAGGACTCGCAGGATAAGGGGGGCATGATACCAAAAACCCAATACGAAGGAGGGAATAACCCTGTACCACAACTATATATCCCCCCCGTGGAGAGGGACAGGCCTAGGGGCCTAGGTGACCGGGAGATCGGGAGATCTCTCAGAGATGGGTCTGGACCCAAAATCTATACATTTAGGAGGTTATATGTATCCCATAAAGATGGGAATCAATCCACACATAGTTCATGAAGATACAGTTCAAAGTTTTGCGGGATGACATACAGTTTAACGTCATGTAGGATGGCAGACAGTTTAACATCATGTGGGACGAGTGCGTAGTTTAGGGTAATGCAGGATTGATAGTTTAATGTCATGCGTGACCGTAATATAGTTTAAGGTAATGGAGGACCCTAAAAAGTGTCAGGAAAAATATTTTTTGAGGAACATGGCATTGGTGGGAGGAGTTATCCGCTCACAAACCATGGTTACCAAGGAGTATGAACCATTGGGATAAACCTTATGAACAATGAAATGTCCATCTCATTTGGGCTCCTACATGGGTGGTTTCCTGCCGGGGATCATTGGTGCCCTGAGGGCTAATACCAAATCTCCTTGCAGAAAAGACCGTATGCGAACCTGCTTATTGAAATCTCGAGCCATCCTACTCTGATGCATTTCTAGGTTGTGTAAGGAACGAAGCTTATTCACATCTAGTGCTTCCAATTCAACTTGATGGATATCAGCCACTCTATCTGGCCGTTGCTAGTCATAGACCATTGTGTGTAATGATGGAAACTAAATATTTATGGGAATGACGGCTTCGGTTCCGTACACTAGGGAATATGGGGTCACCTGTGTGGAATTACGATTCGTCATCTGATAATCCTAGAGGGAATTGGGGAGCTTACCCAACCAACTCTTCTTGTTCTGACCAACCATTTCATGTAGATTATTAGAGAGGGTTTTATTAAATGCCTCAATCTATCCATTTTTTTGCACGTGAAAATGGGATGTATGGTTAGAGAAAATGTTGTACTTGGTGTACATTTTCCTCAACTCAGCTACTCAAATTTTGGTGCCGTTATCGGTGAGGATAGAATGAGGTACTCCAAATCAACTGATGATATTGGAACTCATGAGGTCGATGATAGCATGGGCCTTGACTTCCTTAAGTGGAACTGCCTCTGCCCACTTTGAAAAGAAATCCGTAGCGGTCACAATAAATTGCCATTGGCAGGCCATTGCTGGTGGGTATGATCCTACAACATCTAATCCCCAGAATGCAAAGGGACAAGAGTACATGGTAGTGTGGAGAAGTTCTGATGGCCGATGCACAAAGTTATCATGAACATGGAATTCATGGTACCTCTTAGTGAACTCGATGCAGTCGTGGATCATGGAGTCCCAAAAATACCTTAATCTCCAAATCTAGTGAGATAGTTTTGGCCCAGCATGATGGGAACTAGAGGAACTGGCATGATCCTCTTATATGACCTGTGGAATCTCAACCCCTTGAATGCAACAGAGGAGAATACCATTAAATCGACATTTACAGAGGATCTACTCAAGGTTGGGACTACTCTAGAGAGTAAACTGCAGTGCACGACATCATATTCTCTCACTCTCAGCCCGGTCTAACCAGACATTATCGCATTGGAGGTATTCAACCAAGGGTGTCCTCCAATTGGTAACCACTTCGATCAGCACATTCGGACGACCTGGGGGTCCGGACGTAGAGGTAACTGTGGTAAGATGGCGTACCTTTGGGCCTCCATCTCCATACGAGTTAACTAGAGCTATGACTCTCCGATGCGCCATGTGGATAATCAGATCATCCTGCTCGGGCTCTGCAAGTGATGCAGCTAAATTGGATAAAGAATCCGCTCGACCGTTCTTTGACAGAGGGACATGGATAACCTATGGCTGAGAATGGAATTGAGCCATAGCTGGAGAGTGAGTTCTAAGAATGGTATGATCTCTGGATTCCTGAAAACATAGTCTCCATTTACCTACTTAATAACTAGTCTGGAGTCCCCTTTCACATGCAAATGGGTCATGTCATTATCAAGGGCCAGTTCATGACTAGTATTGAGGGCCTGATACTCTGCCTCACTGTTAGTGTATCCTTCTAACAACAGGAATGAGTATGGTAGGACGGCTTGCTTCGGTATGATAATGACGATACCGAGGCCCACTCTGTTGAGCCTCAAATCATTGAGCCTCATACCGGTGGGGCTCTAGGAGGCACCATCAAAATACATTTTCCAACATGGGATGACTTGATAAACCGAGAGGATTGCTTCATCAGGAAAATCCAGGTATAGGGACTAATCCGTGGAGGTTAGATGGTCACCTAGAATGTTTTCCAACACATGTCCCTTGATAGACATATGAGTCATGAACCAGATGTCTACTCGAGACACTAGCTGTACCTCGTAGTGCTGCAGGTAATGCCGCAATTTCTGCATAGAAAATATGAGTGAAATAAAGCTCTTCTCTAGGGAGATGTATCTGGTTTCCATATCTAGGAGCATGCGACTGAGATAGTAGAGGTTTTTCTCCATCCCCTCATTGTTCTTATAGGTGAGAAGGGAACTGAGAGATCGTTCTAGGGAAGCCACATATAAGATTAGTGGCGTACTAGAGACGGGTGGAATCAAGACCGGAGGCTGGAGTAAATGATGCTTGATTTTATCAAAGGCGTTATGGCACTCTTTATCCCAATCATAAGTGGTGAGCTTCTTCATGATCCGAGAAAAGGGCTTACACTTTCAATCCATATTTTCAATGAATCGGCATATATAGGCTACGTGGCCTCGAAGACCTCAAAGCTCTCGGATATTGCTCAGGGGAGGAATCTGGATGATTTCCTTGATCTTTTCTGGGTTGATCTCAGTGCCTCGTTACTAGACAACAAATCCAAGAAACTTCACGGAAGTGACCACTAAAGCACACCTCAACGGGTTCATCTTCAGGTGGTGGGAATGGAGGATACCAAGCACATTCTCAAGGTCCTTCAGATGGTCCTAGCTCTGGTGAGATTCGACCACCAGATCATCCACCTAGAACTCCACCTATGTCATGAGGATCGGCTTGAATATGCGATGCATGGCCTGCTAATAGGTGGCACCTGCATTTTTCAAGACAATGGGCATAATCTGGTAAAATAAAGTACCTTGGGGGCCCTAAAAGCTATAGAATCCTCATCCTCATGGGCCATCCAGATATGATTATATCCAGAGTAACCATCCATGAAGGAGAGGGCCTAAAACCCAGCCATTTTTTCAATCAATAATTCCATCACAAGATGGGGAAAATAATCCTTCGAACAATGGCGGTTGACATCTTGGAAGTCGATATAGACTCTGATCTACCAGTTCTTCTTCCCGACTGGCATAATGTTGGCTAGATAATTGGGGTACTGTACCTTCTTGAAAAATTTGGCTCTGATGAGCTTGTCAAATTCAGCCTCGACCATGGAACCATGAGAAGGGTTCATCTTTCTGGGAGGCTTCTTGATCCCATGATGGTTTTTCGGGAGACTGAGGGAGTGGACTGCTACCTGAGGATCTAGTCCTGAAATCCCATTGTAACTCGAGGACAATACATCACGATGCTATTTATGGATGTCCATGTAACACAACTACTCCTCAAGGGACATGGCGGTGCTAATCAATGTGGGTCTCGGGTCCGCCTCACTTTTGAGGTTCCCCTGTACCAACTCGTCGACCGTGGCTGAGATGACTTTCTCAAAGGAAGGGGGAGCATCCTCTATATCTTCTTCTACACTTATGGAGGGATCCTCTATGGGGAAAACAACTTCTGAGGTACCGATCCCTGATGGGAGGCTGCCACCAGCTTGTGCGGTAGTGGATATTACATCGGGGAACTCTGTCCCTACTAAGACCATTGATACAAAGGCTGTCGACCCGATCCCATCTGGTCTTCGGCCCAAGGGGACACACTTGACAATATCAAAGCAGTTGTGGCACGTCAGCCAGAGCCGACTTATTCCATCCCGGAAAAAACGACAAGTATGACGTACTACTATTGCCATGAGTTGGACATCCCAATACTTGATGAGAGTGGGAGGCTCCAAGACCACTGGAGCCAGATTCGTATAAGAATACGAAGTGTTCTTCCGACGCCACCTGGATTTGGGAGCATGATTCCCCCTTATCTCGGAAATGACCAAACATTGCCCCATATTGGGGGGGTCGTGGCCTCCAGCCAATGGATCGAGAAGATGTAGGCGTCACTCAGGTTTTCCCAAGGGTCAGTCGTAGCAGTGGAAGGCTCAAATTCACTTTCATGGAAATGTTTATTCTTTCTCTTGTAATAGTCATCATTCAAGTAGTGGGTTTCGCAAGAGGCAAAAGGAGATGCATCACCTTGGAGTATGCCCACTAGAACATTAAGGGAGTACTTGAGGCAATGGTGATATGATGAGGGGACCACCACATGAAGGTGGTGCCATGGCCTGCCTATCAACCCATTATACGCAGTGTCCTGTGAGACAACCATGAACTCGGTGCTAGCAACCAGGCCGCTGAACTGGGTCTTCAGAAGGATCTTTCCAACTGGGGTCTACTATGTCCTATCATATCCCTGGATTGTTAAATCAGAGGGAGTCTGGTCATATTCAGATAATCCTAGCTTACATAGTGTCCGTGTCGGGATAAGGTTGATCCTGGAGCCGGTGTCAATGAACCAGCAGCGAACATCCACGCAATTAAATTGGTTGGTGATGTACAGTGGGTGAATGTGCCCCTATATGGGGGAGACCTAATCTTCTCCAGTGAATGAAATTATGGCCTGACATTTGGAATCCTCAAATTCTTTAGTATGGAAATCTTATGCAGCTGGTATCTCAGTCTCAAACTGGAGGGGGCTCTTTAAGGCCTCGGCGAGTGCTTCACGCATATCTGGTGACATGCGAAGGGATTCAATAATGGAAAGCCTCACTAGGATTCCGGTGAGGTGCTAGAGAATTTCGTACTTCCTTTCTAGGAATG
The DNA here is from genome assembly GCA_963277665.1 of Viscum album. Lineage (NCBI taxonomy): Eukaryota > Viridiplantae > Streptophyta > Magnoliopsida > Santalales > Viscaceae > Viscum > Viscum album. The sequence continues at coordinate 718,925,254 of OY728145.1, read as the reverse complement.
AACTTCTTCTTGCAGGGAGTTTCTCTATGATGGAACGCATGGCGGGCCTTTCCGGTCCGACCGGTGGCTGACTAGTACTGGGAATATCCCGATGCTCACTAGTCGAAGCCCAGAGGGTAACTGCCGGATGAGAACCGGACAACTGAGATTGTCATATAGTGGGCTGAATCTGGTTGTAGCACGGCCAACTGTCTTCTGCCTGATCCAGTAGCACAAACGGTGGTGGAGGTGGACCAGCTGACACCGGATGGAGAGGCTGCGAGTGCTGAGCTTTGTGCTGGTCCTGTTGTCTGGTCTCAGTGGCATGCACATCTTGAATGGAGGTGCCAACTGACATTCCCTGGTGACCCATATGGACGTGTCTCCACTGACGTTGGTGTCGGCTGGGGACGTTGGGTAGGTTCTTCTAGCACTCCCCCTCTTCGGGAGTCATATAGGGGTCTACCAACTCGATGGTGTTAACCAATGCGTACACTTGGCCATAACTTGACGAACCATCCACCATTGAGCTAATAATTGGGGGAATACCCATCTCCGAGGTCATAATGTCACTGAGAGTACGGTACAATGTCGGCATTGGTGGAGTGTGTTTCTTCTTCTTGCGCCGCCAATGCTTACTCTTTTGGGAAGAGGCTGACTGAGATGAAGATGCAGAAGTGGTGGCCACAGCTTCTGGAGGTTCCGGTTGATTCAGACGTGCCCAAATGATTCCATGGGCATGGTAAATTGTCTTCAAAGCCATCCTATCATTACACTTCTGGGAACCATGGTCAAAAACCTGCTGCCACCCACCTTCACTATCGCTACTGCTATCTGATCTCACAAAGACACCCGCCACTTATGTCGGGGCTGGGCCCAACCTGACTATGTCGTTTTCAATACGGTATTGGATCCAGTCCTTGAAAACATATCACTTCTTGATGGTGTTCCCTAGGACTTGATGATAAGAGTAGTAGTTGGTGTGATCAGTGATATGTGCCTCTTCTGGCTTTCTGCACTCAGGCAGTCGTACAATTCTCTTCTCGAAGGCGATGTGGATGTAACTGGGGACCTGAGCCTCATCAAATGAGTTAGTCTGATTCCTTCTATCCAGAAAGTGTTCTCTGGGATCTGAGCCTTGATGGGGGGCTGGAGGAGCCTGCCGAGGAGTCGGAACATGATTATCTCGCCTAGGCGGTGGCATCGTGTTATGCATGGGTGCCTGCCGATTCTGAGGAGGTTGCTGGGCTGGAAGCTGTGCCCGTGGTGGTGGACCTCTATAGGGCTACGGATCTAGCTCCACTGGTATAAATTCTAGATTCATGGGGTCCTCTACCTTGACCATGATTGCGGGCTCAGCTCTGTTTTCCCTCTACGCTGGGATCACATGGGGGCATTGGACGTTCCTAAGTAGCATGTTGTAGAACTTCTTTGAGTTGCTGGGCCTTATCTGAGAAGTCTCGTAACCCTCTGGGATAGTTCTGAGGGATCAGGGAGGGGACTTGTTCCATCTTGAAATTCCCTATTCACATCATCGGTAATTTCTCCTGAGTCAATGTCATGTCAAGAGAGTACGTGATCCCCTTCCACCTGGCGACAAAGTCCACGACTCTCTGATTAGGCCTTTTCTTGCACTTGAAGAGGGCTGAGATGTTCGATTTCTAGGTGGTAGAGCTGAACTTGTAATGGAACTTCCTGCAAAGGTCCTCCCAGCTAGTCATGGATCCGACGGGGAGCTGGTTGTACCAAACGAATACTGGCCCTTCCCGCATCTGAACAAAACAGTGGAGCTTAGAAGCCTCCTATTGCGCTGGGGTCCCTAGCATTGGCCCACACCTAGAGTTAAATAGGGATAGGTGCTAAGGTGGGTCCCTCGTCCCATTAATGGGGGAGAAGGCAGGGTTTTAGAATCCTGGGGGTGATGGAATGTCATCCACCCATGCTGGATATGGCTTGCCATCAGGTGCAACGGCCACCTGTCGCATTTCCAAAGCCTCGAGGTAGGCGATGCGTGCCACCATTGGATCTTCTGGATGTGGGTCCCTGCCCTAATGGGGATCCTTAACCAAGAGCGTGTTGTCAGGATCTTCAATGTGACATCCAAGCTCAACGGCTCGTGGAGCGGCTAGTGGAGTAACCCTTGGGGCTGCCGGAGGAGCCCGAGAGTGGTTCCTTGGATTATAACGCAGCTCAGGAGGGTTCAGCAAGACAAACCACACCCTCTATCCATAAGTGCTGGCCTCTATCCTTTCTACATGGAGAGGATGTTCAGGGTTACCCAGGGGCAATGTTTCAGGGAGAATCTGAATTTGTCCCTGCTGTACTGGCCGTGGGTCACCATAATCTGGACGCTTTTCCGCAGCGCGTTCGGCCAGGAGGTCATCAACCAGTTTCTTCTGCTTAGTAAGCTGCTGGTGTATCACAACCTTATTGGGATCTTCCTCTACCTTCTTGCACTGAGGCAGACGGGTCAGAGTGTTTGGTGACACCAATATGCTCCTTGACCTTACCGAGATTCTGGATGAGTACCAATGACTCAGTGGGAAGAGGGAGACCCCATAGGTTCCTATTCTAGCAAGTAAATCTCTCCAATGGGTCCAGCAGGGGGGAAAATTCTCAGGGAGGAGTTTCCCATCGATAAGTTCCATCCTGTTTTCCCCTCCCGACAGATCAGTCATGTTGGTCGCGACTCTTCTCAGGGGTATGTCCTCGACGTCGCCAAGTGAGCAGTGTTGCTAGCGAATAACACTGAAGAGGAGGGTAGAGTACTACCCCCATCCATGGACATGGGCATGGGGGTAGTCTTCTTAATTACATTAAGATGTACTTGGAAACTCTAGACGCATTACTGTTGGAGGGTCCTACGGTGACCATGTAACTCGGGGTGCTGGACCACAGGGAGTGTGGCGAGGTCAACCATACGACATTTTTCACCGATTTATTCAAGGTGCTCTTGTCTCCCGGGATAAGTCACTCCTTAGTGGGGAAGACAGAAGTGAGTCTCCTAGAGGGTCTGGTGGAAACATTCAAACTCCTCTTGGGTGAGCGATTCTGGCATACCAAAATTTGGTCCTGCAACCGACCAAAACTTATCGGGATAGTGGCCTGCTGCGAGGACGGTCTAAAAGCTCCATGGAATAGATTCATGGTCTGACCATTGATTACCCCACTCATCAACTAAGGGTGGATGAGGAATTGGAAGCGGTGCTGAGGTAGGCCGCTGGCCTAGTGGGGTGGCCGGCGTAGAATACGGTGAGCGAGATGATTGGCCGCCGAACCTCGGGCTGTCTTCTAAGGATTGTAGTGACCCGTCCACTACCTCATAATAGGATGGACTGATGAAAAAAGCTCATGAAGCAGCATTATCATTCACTGAGGGTGTGCAATGCTGTAGCTCTTCCACCATTGTCCCCCAGAATAGCTCTTCGCCATTTCTAGCTAAGGAAAAAGGCTCTTCCGGAGATGATGATGGAGACCATATGGTTGGTCCCTAGGGACACGCCAGGTTATCTTCCACCTATATATACCTTATAAGTTAGGAATGGATCTTATGGGCATCGCATTCTGGGAGTAAGAAGCTGATGCACCCCATTACATGAATCAGAGGGCTGATGAGAGGGCTCCAGTGCCGAGTCGTACTCCGCCTCAGAGTCTGAGAATCCGACTGGTTTGATTCCTGTCTAAACTTCCCTATAATTACTCTTGCAGTGGTGAGAACCAGCCTTCCTTCCCCTAGGTGGCGCCTTGGGGTATGGCGGATTCCATACATGTGGTCCTCTAGCTGCACTGGCGCTGGTGAGGAGAGGGTTTCCACCTGAGAAAGTCGTGGTGTAGGGAGCACTAGGAAAAATGTCGAAAGGGACATGGGGAGGACCTCCATGTTGGGCGTTGGTGAAGTGGAGTTGGCCTCCACCTCTCTGATCGCTGGGGCGAAGAGGACCTTCACTAATTGGCATGGGGACATGGGGAGGACCTCCATGTTGGCGAGTTACCAGACATGTAATGTCTCCATTCTTGCAGTCTGTTGTAGGGGGAGTGAACCTGTACCCAGTGTAGTCTGTATGTGAGAGACCCTCACATGGAGTGTTTCTGTCACAGGGAAGACCCTTAATTAGGATGAAGGTGGCGTGGGGCAGACCTCTAACCAAGGATGGAAGTAGGGAGGGCCTGCACCTTCCGTAGTGGAGGAACAAAGTAGGCCTCTACACTGGGTGGCATTGCTGCAGATTGGTATGCAGTGGCCATCGCTTATGCCGGCTACTGGGAGAGTTGACCAAACCTGGTCGTGGGGCGGTTGGGGCCTCGATCAGGATCCAAAATATAGATTACCCTGCTCAACGTATGCAGAGAGTTGGTGATATGAGTCAGTAGTGGATTAGGCCACAGTAGTCACTGATGTTGATGCCCCATAGAGGGAAACCACTTGCATTTGAACTTGATGCTGGCACTGGGTCAGATGAACTCGAGATGGCATTGCAGGTGCATGGCTTTCCTGCTCCATGGATGGGAGAACAAGGTGGTGGCGCTGACGCGACCTCGTGGGAGCCCTCACCGAGAGCCCTTGAAGCGGGACTCCGATTGGCCCAACTCGACATCCCCTACCTCATCGGCGTAGGGGAGGGAGTAGTCAAGGAATTCCGGGGACAAGGTCCTGAAACAATTGAATGTCGGGGTGGGGAGTAGTGGCTCCCTACGTGGCCCTTGGGGGCAGCGTTGACGGTGAGTGACAGCTGTCTCGAGATCCAAGGGGCCCATATCCTTGGTGGGGATGGCCCCCCCTCCTCATACCTGTGTACAAGGTCATTAATTACCCTTGGTTGGATAATCTCTTATGGGGAGAGTGGGTGTGGGTGACCAACAGTCGTGGCATTCGAAGCTATCATGGAAGAGGCAGAACAACGCGAGGTATCTGAGCCGATATTTCCACTGCTCATATGCCGGTGGGTAGGTGATCGAGCTCCAGATGCAATAACTTGGTTCCAAGAAAGTAGGGAGATGAACTCATTAATACTGCTAGTAAAAGGAATCGAAAACCAAAACCCCAACGTCGTTCTGTCTTCTATGGCCTGTAAGAGGGATCCATGATGACAACGTCACAGGATAGAATTCTCAACATCCACTACAACAAAAGTATCCCTTAGCGGCGGTTTTTTTCCCATTTAGCGGCGGTTTAAACAGCCGCTAAATGGGTTGGCGGCGGTTTACAAAAACCGCCGCTAAACTTGGCGTCGACAATCTTTTAGCGGCGGTTTTTTCTATTTCGCGGTGGTTTCAAAAATGTGTTGTAGATGCCTCATTTCCCAGCGGTTTCTCTCCATTTAGCGGTGGTTTTATGGGTATTCCACACTTTTTTATGCGCGGTGGTTTTAACCGCCGCAAAATTATGCCGTTTGATGCGCCTATTTTGCGGCGGTTAAAACCACCGGTAAATATAAACGTAATATATTTAGCGTCGGTTTTAACCGCCGCTAAATTCTACCAAGTATGGCATTAGCGGCGGTTAAAACCGCCGCTAAATGCTGAACTGGAAAAAATAATAATTTTGGATCTACTACACCACTTCCCTGAAAAATAAATCAAACCAGAATATAGAGATCACCTAGGATTCATGGGGATCTCGACCCCCTTCTTGGTAGTGTAGGATAGCGGTACAATAAATAGAGAAACAACATACAATAATTAAATCAACAATAAATGAAAGACAGAGCATTGGATGAATAATATAAACTAAATATAAAAGGTCAATGACAATTTACAACCATGAATTCATGTCCAGATGAAGATAAAAAACTAAAAAATAGTATACATATAAAAGGTAGCATGATACACATTAGTACATGAATAAATAAAATAACTAAAATCCCTAAGGGAAGAAATCTAAGAAACATACATCCACCCTGAAAATAGGGGAAAAGATATTTTACCTTGATAAATTAGGGATCTATGGTGATAAAATCTAATGATGGATGATGGAGAACCATCAAATCCCAATGGAGGGAGGTGGAGGAACCCATAGAAGAGGGAGATGTGAATGCTGGAGAAGAAGGAGGATGAAAGAAAGGGAGTTAAAACATTTAACCTATTAATGGAAAAATGTTAATTTCACCCTTAAGAATAGTTCACATGGTTTGGCTATATGAATTTCCAAACCGTACACCAACCGTGAGACTCCCACTACTTAGGAATCCTACCTCACATGGTTTACCCACATAGTTTACCCTAACCATGTGACAAATGTGTAATGAATTGTGTGATAATAATGCCTAAGTGGCACTAACCATGTGAGCTAGGAACACAGTTTGGAAAACTGTGTGCAGCCCTTGTGGGGCACTTCTTCTCACCTACTCCAGCCGCATGGTTTTCTACTACAGGTTCGCACAGTTTTAGACAAACAGTGTGCACCTCTCATACCACCCAAACTTGATATTTTTGGTGCTTACTTAGGCCCATTCAACTAGATAAATGATCACATCGTCATCCCTTTCCTCTAATTGGGAAATCCTAAATACATCTGAGGCCATAATAGGGACCTTACTCTAAAGAAACAGTCAAATTCCAATCAGCCTAACTGAAACTAGTCATGCAATCTTTCTCAGAAGACATTTTCGACCCTTTCATGACACCCACATTAGCCTAATGACATGATTTAAATGGATACTTTCACCTATATACGTATAAGAAGAAGTATAATAATTCAATCCACTTTCAGCTAACCATTCCCAAGATACTCAGCTTAGATGACTCACATATCACAACCTGAACCACAATTCCTTCCTCTATGAAATCCCATGTTTACCACAAGCACATTCACATAAGCCCATACCTGACTTTCAATGAAATTTCTTAGTCATTCCATCACCTAACCATTTAATACATTGTTCCCCAGCATGAACAAGGGTGGAACCTAGATCCATCCCACTATAATCATTACCCTTTAAACATCACCTTTGAGTCTGACGATAAGTTTGGAATAAAATAAGATCATCAAGTTAGAGTCCAAGTAAATATCCCTAGGTAGTCCATACTCCAAGTTTACAAGTGAGATATTGGTAAAAGACCAAAAAATCCACATAAGATCATTGACTGAGCCTATAATGACATTCATCTATTGATCAAGTCGAAGGAAATGGTTGGTGTCCAAAATTCTGTCCAAGGCATTCCTACACAGGAACTCAGGTATCACACAAGAACTAACCATGCCTCAATAAAAACCATGCATCCCGCATGAAATATTGATAAAACCTATTTATTAAAAAAGAATAACACTTGATAGCTTTAACTCAGTATATAACTGATTATCTCTTAGTGCATCGAGGATGACGTAAAGATAGGGGACATGCTCGTTGCTAAGCAAGAGTACACTAAGAGAGTATAAATATTATCATAAGATTGGAGACACTTCCATCACCTCTAAGACACTTCCATCACTTCTACTACCTAGAAGGACATTTTTACTATATCTGACACGATGTTCCCCAAATTAGGAGTGTCCTAGTCCTGAAAAGAAGAGATAGACCAACTACTCATAAGAGAACTAGGTTAGATTCACCTTAATCGAACACGTGACACTTATCTGATTCACACATCAATGGGGTATTGTTTGATTCTCCATGACAAATCCAACAAAAATATTGATTAGGGAATTGCTTCAGTAATAAATGTTCATAAACTTCATCCCTCTTCAACCATGTTCTAAATTTACATTTAGGACATGGACATCTTATTCTCCCTTCAACGGATCGATTAGAAATTTCAAAATCTAAAAACTCATTCAAACCCTTAACAAATTGAGGTGTGTTCCTTGGTAATGTGATCCAACTTTTATCCATGTATATCACAATGTGCCTACACAAAAATATACGATATTGTAAGATTACAGAAACATAATATAATAAAGATGAACCATTGATCATAAAGTTTTCATAATATAATAAAGATGATTCATTGATCACATTTACCACTTCAGACCAACAGAACAAGTCTGGTCCATAGGAGACAGCGTCAACACCTCATTGAGGAGCAATAAGAATATCGGGCTACACACTTATCATAACACTATCGATCACACATTTATGTTGCCTCAAACAACACCCCATTGATGTGTGATCGAAACTAATCATAATGCATTTTAATCCTAAGACATTATGTGATTGTTTAGGCTGGACCTTAGATGTCCTCCAAGGGGAATGATGTTTCTAAATGGTTTCATACACAACCAACTATAAAGAGGGCCACTATGTTCACTTTATTCATCGAAGTGTCACCTCTCTAGGTTTGAGTATTACAAGTCAGACATTTATAATCATGTCTTCAACCATCGACATATAAAGAACCAGTTTTTTATTCAAGGATTGTCTTAGACAATGAAACATTATTAACCTCATTTATAAGAATTTTATTTTAATAAAAAAATTTAATTTTTTAAAATGGTTTGATCACTATAGTGGTGAGAATGTAAAACACATACATACATCAAATTCATAAACACATGGGAAATACAGAAGGACTACTCACATCAATTCTATTTTTTTCACTTTTTACGAACAACCCTATAACTCTTGTCTATGATTTTTTAAATCTGAAATAATATCTTTAGTACCTATCCTAAGGCACAAAACCAAATACATAATTATATACAATTTATAGTTAATTTTATAATTTTATTATAAAAATTATAATTTATTTCAATTAAAACCAACAAGGAATAATTGCCTAAAAATCACCAGCCCACCTCATCACACCTATATAATAACCAACCACTTATCTATTGTTTGTGGTGAACTCCAACCTTTATCCCAAAAAAATTACCTATGAAGTTGAACCAAGTCAATCAACAAATTAACTTAACTTAATCTATTTTTAATTAAAACTATTTAAAAATTATAAATGGTGATGTACCTCTAACCCAATGACATGTTACAGCATGAGATAATAATTTTGTGACATCTCATATCAGTTTTGAGAAAAATAATTATCAAATCAGATGATTTATACAATGATCCAGTGTAAATAATCTCCAAAATCTAACCAAAAAATCCAAAAATAAATGAAGAACAGTGTAAAGGTAACATCAAATGTAGTCATACATAATGGAAATAATACTACATGTTTGACCCCAACCATGGCCATGAATGATGTTGTAGACGAATTTATATAAGGTTGATGCAAGTAGTTTATAATCAAATGATGTCCTATTTGACATTAACATCACCTTTTTGATGTGTAGGTTACATATAATTCTTACTAACCATATAATTTATTCCCCTTCCCCTTCTCTATCTATCTGCCTCTCCCAAAAACAATGTCTACATCATAGGAATATATGTTGGTATTTTGGAATATTTAAGTCATGTAGCTGTTGATAATGTGGCATGTATATTTGTCATAATTGAAATAATTTTTTAGATATTTCATTATTTTGATGACCCATATGTTTTTATTTCCCATTATGGTTTTTTGATACTCGACGCAGTAATGACCTCTTCACGGTGGAATACTAGCCCACCAAAACCCAATTCTTTCCACCATAGGCCATTTTTTAAAGATAAGTGACGAGAATGAATAATTATAATGGTAGGCCTCCTCATAATGTAATTGTAGGAATGCACCCGACCATATATATGAATATGTTCATAATAATAAAAATAAGATAAAATAAACTAAATATTTACATTCTATCATGTTATTTACTTTAGAGAATAAAAAATAGTACAATAGGTAATATGAAAACAAATGGAAAAAATACACCTAATAGGGAAATATTACATATCCTGACAATAATATGAAACGAATGAATTATAGAGAGATTGACTATTGATCTATAATCACCGACCACCATGTAAGGTCAAATTAACCCAATTATCCCTTTTCCTAACATAATACACAACTAATTTTTACATTATCTATATATAAATGACATGTGTGGGAATAACTCAATTAGGTTTGAGCACATATATACCCAACCTTCCGCATCCAAACCCGATATAGGAGGAATAGAATACATGTTAATATTAGACATCTGAGCCTAAAGATTGACGAAAAACTAACCCAACAATAAAGAGATATGTTCTTCAATGAAAACCGAAAAGGAGAGAAAGGTTATATCTATCTCAAATACCAGTCCAAAATAATGGTTTCACAACTTCTCTAATGAAATATCATCAATGCCCAGTATCATGCTAATTTGTTCAGGGAATTATTGAGGAGGACCAACACCTCATCAATTTTCTATAATCTTATGGATCATAACAACCGTGGATTGAGGAATCTCTACATTGTGTAATAGTGTATTACCTCCTTTGTTTCGGCATAATGTGTATGGTGGATCCACAAAACATGTTACTGGGGAGAACCATCCTGTTTGATGGAGGGCCCTCTTCCTAGGGTTATAGGGATTACATAATATATTTATACATAATGTTTATTATGAACCTACACCCTAGTGTGAAAGGGGATACAATATTTATGGATATAGGACCAACACCCTAGTGCAATATAGAATGGTACTTCAAGTCATATTATATAAATAGAGAAGCAGTACACTCAAATCAAACAAAACAACACAAAAACAGACAAGAAAACTTTTCACGACTATCCATGAAACACCATGGGGATTACATTGGAACCAATAAACCAAAGGAAATAAATGAAAAGAAACAAAATAACAAAAAGAAAACCAAAACACAAAGCATTCGTAGCACTACGACAACAAATCAATAACGTGGAACCTGCAACCAGTCTGAAGCATGACATTCATTCCTCAAATAAAAATAAGAACACTCATTCTAGTAGAATATAACAGTTAAAATTCAAAAAAAATGACTCCAGATGGGCCTAAATAGTAGTAAATGAAAATATCAGTGAACCTACAAAAAAATCTGCAATTCATCCACAACTCAAACTGTTGGAACCAAAAAGATTGCCCAAATGAAATAGATGAAATCATTGGACTAAAACACAACTGAAATAACATTTATAGATAACAGATAATGCAAGTACTTGTTCTTGGATGAAAAATAAGAGATGCGCAAGAACCGCCATCCAAGAAACTGCAACTTAGGACATAGTGCCAAAAGAATGTCATGCTGGAAAAAGTTCAATGACTACAATAATTTCAGATCAAAACCCAACCGAGCATTATGATAAGAAATTAAGATGTTTGATCCATACTGATATCAGTTAATAAAGGAATAAATTATTTAAGAGAGTATATTAAAGTAATAACATACCTTTATACAGTAACTAATTATTAATAATGTTTTCTTGTTATCAAAATAATGTCGTATGAATATGTTGAGATTGTTATTAAAGAAAAATAGTGTTCCATCAACTGAATCCAATATTGACCAAGTGTTCATGATCTCTAGACACATTTTTGTTCATTTTCAAATAAAGGATGTTGAATATTCAACCTTTTAAAGAGAAATTTTATAACCCAAACTGGTTTTCTATGTACAGGTCCTGGAGGGCTGCATGGAACAATACATCGTATGGAAAACAATGATAAGAATGCCATTTATTACAGCATTAATTCACAACTAAAAACATGTACTCAATTAACATGAAAAAGAAAAGTTAATAACCTATGATTTATCATCAATTAATATAATGTAGTGACTATATATTTAAAAAGAAACTAAATTTCAAATAACATATAGAATAATTAATTTTAAATACTAAAACAAACTCGGATTCATTAACAAGAAACACTATTAGTTTATGACCACATAAATATATCATTGTGATGTTCAAAAATATATGTGTAATTAAATATATATATAAACAATTATTCACAACCCAACTAATTAATCTTTGCACACAAGGCATGAATTGTAAAAAACTATTTGATGTATATAATCTCAATATTAGATTCAATAGTACACTAAATAATTCATGAAAAAAAATGAATATAATGCATTTTCAAATCACATGGAATGTGAATCATGCATTAATAAAGAAAAGGCACAATATTGTACCACTCCCTATACCAAATCAACAATTAATTTTAACGAGATTCAAAACAGAAAAACCTAGTTCAAAAAAGTAAGAACATGTCCCCTTCTAATTAGATAATTTAGGATGCACTATTATATTAAACATTCAATCACTACAAATTAATGGTGTAAAATTCCAATGTGGGTTTTATGTTTTACTACAAATAAGGTCATTAGATTACCTCACAAATCAGGTGCGGGGGGTCGCCGAAGGCCGCGGGGGGCGTGGGGGGTGCTGGGGTCGCCGGAGGGCATGGGGGGCGCGGGGGGAGCGGGGGTCACCGGTGGTCGAGGGGGTCGCCGGTGGTCGAGGGGGGCGCCGGGGGGTGCGGGTTTCGCCGGAGAGTGCGGGGGGTGGGGAGTCGCTGGCAGCGCGGGGGGTGGGGAGTCGTCGGCAGCACGGGGGGTGTGGAGTCGAGGGTTAGGGATCACGAAGGGGAAGGGGGAAAGGGTTGGAGGCTGTGTAAAATAAATCATGTTTCGTAGTGGTTTATTAAAAACCGCCGCGAAACCTTCACTGAAAAAGGTTTAGCGGCGGTTTTGTGAACTGCCGCCACAAAACCGCCTTTAAACCATGTTTTTTTTGTAGTGATCCTGACTATCCCAACTTCTGGTGAGTTTCACATCAGGCTGGCTTGGTGGGACCTAGTACCAGATGACATGGTCAGATGAAATTCTTATCCACTGATTCCCCAAACGCAACTAGACTCCATGCCAAGGAGAAAACTATTCATGTCGAGTTCACCATTTCTGTTTCCGACGCTTTTGCCGGGGCACATGCATCCGTCACATAGAGGACGCGTAGCTTTTTCCCCGCATTCTCGCTTTCCAAAGGCAGGCAACATCTGCTCCTTATTCAGGGACTTCTTCTCATTGATTGAAATGGGATGATGGGATGTCAGTTCTTCCTTCCATGGATTCCTCCCCAAATCTCGACACCTAGTCCTGGTCTCCCTCATAGATTTAAGACGTACTTCATGAAACTCTTCTCGGCGCCATATCTTTATGGACACTAGTTAATTAAACTACTTCTATCAGGACATTCTGAGGAGTCTGGTCAGGGCATCAACCTTCAGTTAAGAGAGTAGTCTTGTTGGGAATCACTGACGAGTCTTGACACTGGGGGATTGGCATATTTGTCCTATTTCCCTTATTATAGGGCTTGTCGTGGTTGCAGAAGCCCGAGGCATCCCACATCGGACGCGGGGAATTTTATTCCATGGGCACGTATCTAAGGATTTCCTCAGCTTCCCATGTTTAACACTGGGTATTCCTTGTGTTTAACGTCTATCAGAGACGGATCAGACTGATTAGAACACTTATTAGAGTTGATCGGATTGAAAAACCCCTGGAGGGAACACCGATATTGGGGCTAACATGCGGGTGGCTTCTGGATTGATGTAAAAGGGAATGAGGTGGCATGATCTCACTGGGATGTGTCGACCCGGGTAAGGTTTAGGATGGATGATGGATTTGGGCTTGATCCTCGAAGAGACTTCCTATGTATCCTAGTGGAAGGGAATCAATTTTCACATAGTTCGATGGAATGATGGGACACCTGAGGAGGCGACCCGCAAGAATGGATGCATGGATGGGACCCACAGGAATTGGAACCTCCATGATAGGGCATGAGCTTCCCAAGACCTGTGGGCTCAAGGGAGAGATTAGGATGAGACATGGGTGTTAGGATATAACCTCATTGAGGTTTCCTACATATCCCCATGGCAGGGAACCAAGTCCACGTAGTTCAGGTGGCATCTGGGGATTATGCTCTGAGGTGGCCCATGGTGTCGGTAAACCAACGTGAAGGTGGACTTGGGGTCCTGATTGATGGTGGGATTGAACCTCATGGAGGCTTCCTATGTATCATGCCTTGACATGGATCAAAGTCCCTGTAGTTCGGGATGATGGATATAGTTTATCGTCATGAAGGACGGGGGAGAACCTGACGTGAAGGAACAACCGGGTGGTGCGCTTGAACCATGTGTAGGCTTCCTACATATCCCCGTGGCAGGGAATCAAAGTCCTCGTAGTTCTGGATGGATAAGGGCTTACACTCTGAGGTAGCTCAAGGTGGAAATGAGGCTTGGCACACCGACATGGAGACGGTTAGGGCCAATGGGTGTTGGGGCTTGAACCTCGTGGAGGCTTCCAAGATACCATGCCTTGACATCGATCAATGTCCCCGTAGTACGGGATGGGTTGGGGATTACACTTTGAGGCATCCCAAGGTGGGGGGTGTTGAACCTCATGGAGGCTTCCTACATACCATGCCTTGATATGAATCAAGTCCCCATAGTTCGGGTATACAGTTTAACGTCATGCGGGATGAGTTTATTTAGGGATTACGCTCTAAGGCGGGCCAAGGTTAGTTATGGTCGGTACTCAATCTAACCTCACAGGAGTCATAATCGATGTGAGAAACAAGAGATAGTAGAGACCTGACGATCACGTCGCGAAGTGCATCCATGGTAAATGAAGAGGGTATTACGCGTTGAGCGGCCTAAGGTGCTGGGACCTACTCCATGATGGAGGCCCATGGCACAAAAAAGCGTAGCTAGAGAGGGATATGGGATGGAAGAAAGGAGAAGCACCATTCCCTATCATGCCCTTGGATGGCCTTAGCACCGAGGGATTGTGTGGGAATAGGGGTTCTGCCTCCTTTATTAAATGTTAGGGGCTTACACCAAGGTTGATGCCCTTCCACGCGGACAAACGCCACTCCAATAAGGAGGATATTACCCCCTGTGAGGGATGATCACATACCCATGGAGATGAGTGGGCATGAAGATTGTCCGAGGTGGGGGGACCCTGTGTGTGTGGCACGAGGCCATGTCACAGTTTACCATCATGTGTTGAGGACGATGGTGCTTGGCAGTTTAACGTCCTGAAGCTCGGATGAGGCGGGTTAACTCCACACCCCTAGGACATACATAACCAGTACCCTCTGCTACTTCTGGGAGGGAAGGCATCGACAAGGCTGTACTGAGGGCGTGTCGCTGAGCGAACCATCGGGGGGTCCATGTTAGCGTGGCTATGCGAAAAAGAAATAGTTGTTACCATGCCTATGTGAAGAGGCAAGAAGCAAAGCAATGCACTGGGAAGAATTGTCCAAGGGACTTTGAAGTCACTTAGTACGAGCCTTGAAGGTCGCACGGGAAGCCGTTGCATGATGTGGATACCCAGGGCACCAAAGGCACCTGCGAATAACACCCATAAGAAGAGCATCGTGGTGAGGGGTCCCACGGAATTGCCCGCAACCTTTGGGGCTTGTGCATGAAATAATGGACCTGAATGAAAAACCTCAGGCTGGAGCGATATCAGTGATGCTTGCGCGTAATTGGGGGAAGATGTTTTTTGTGTGACAAGGAGGATTTCACACATGGAATATGAATCGCACTTAAGTGGCAGAGGCTGCGCTCAAGGATAGTGGTGCATGCAATGGAAGGAATTGCGTGACATTGTCCGTCCTGGGTGCAATGGATAGAATTGCACGCCATTGGCCATCTTGGGCACAATGTAAGGAATTGGGCGCAAGGGGGGAACCCTGAAGGGATTGGAATTCAGTCAAATCCATGGGGATCTCATGCGAAGGTGGACCCCGAGGAGACTTGGCCCAAAAAGATCTGTACCTACTGGCCATATTGCGCGGGTGGAAGACTAATTTCTCACACGAGAGCCAGTTTAGATTCTTGAGCCCCAAAATGGAAGGGGGTCGCCTTCTATTTATAGGTGCTCGAGGGTGCGCAATAGAGGTCAAAACAAAATAATTTCATGACAGAGGTGGTGGCACGAAATGTCTACCACGCGGGGCGCAGGCGCGAAATTATTTCACATCGGCTCCGAGGACTCCTCGCGAATCCCGTAACTTTCCGCGTGGGACACATTTTTTCGCGCCTTCACCATTTTTTTGTGCAATGCCTCTAGGCCCCCCAAACTGGGATTTCGAGTCCAAATATGAACTCACTTTGTCGTTTCAAAACATTCTTCAACACTTAATCATTTTTCAGCATCTACATTAGTTTACCTG
This sequence comes from Viscum album, assembly GCA_963277665.1. Taxonomy (NCBI): domain Eukaryota; kingdom Viridiplantae; phylum Streptophyta; class Magnoliopsida; order Santalales; family Viscaceae; genus Viscum; species Viscum album. The sequence goes on along the minus strand of OY728145.1, from coordinate 718,909,252 downwards.
ATTCCTCCAATTTTTGGCCATTTTTCTAGAATAAACAAAAAATTAAGGTTGGTATTTTTCATACTATCAATCAAATAAAGGGGTAAAACAATTTCATTTAATTAAAAACACATAAATTATAATTATTTCATAAATTATGTGTTTCTAGGATTCAATCTACTTTATCTATAACATATTACAATATATATATTATAATGGGAATTTTATTATTCCATAATAATGGATCATAATGAAAATTTTAATTTACCAAAGCATATTCCTCAGGAGTTTCAAACCAGTTGTGTAGAAAGAAGCATTTTCATATAGTAGTTACTAGTTGCATCAAGCTCAAGGAGGTGTTTTTGGGTTTTACTACTATTTAAAAATTATCATATCCTCCTCCCCTAGCAATATGCCGAAAAGAATTTATTTAATTTATAAACCACATACAATATACTCACAAAAATTTAGGTATGATTTATTATACCTAGACCTATCACTTGGGCTTTCAATATAGTTTTTATCAAAATCCAAAAAAATAAATAAAATTTTACTTTGATACTAATTATAAATTTCATACAAATTATTACACATTAATACATGATTTATTAGATAGGATTACAATTAAAAAATCTTACAATATCACTATGTGTATATTTTTTTGGAGGATTAGGTACATCACATAACAAATTAAAATGAAAAGAATTCATTATTTAAAACATCATTAACATGCTCATACATAAAAATGAATGGGATATCTTGGGTACATACATAAAAATGGGTGATCTATAATGTTCAATAAGGGAATAAACAAGTCATTACATGAAGAAATTAATACATGTTATACAATAGTTATATCAATGTGTCATATTATTAGTGAGGATCGTAAACATTAATAATGATGACTGATATATCCTTAGAACATAAAAGAGACATGGGAAATGTGGAAACAACTTATAACACCAAATCATAAACATAGGTCAAGGATAACATCTAATAAATCATGATATAAAAAGTACCATAAAGGAATCATGTTCACTCTCCACACCAATATGATGTCTCATGGTAAAAAACACTACCCAGTGCAATATAGTGCATTATAATTTTGTCTGAACAGGTCAAATTCATTTCATTTGCATGAATAAGTGTGCCCTATAGATCATACAACATTGATAAATTCATAATCATATTTTATTCCATGATCAAAGAGAATTGAATATATACATCCATGATCAACACGTATTAAATATATACATGTAATTCCTAATTAAAATAAGTATATGTGTATAATTTTGAACACCATTGATAGGAAATGGGTATATTATTCACTACAAAATTATTTTCGTATGGAAAACCATAGTGAAACTTCAGATACATAACGACGCCACATGAAAATTCATAAAATTAGTTGATTAGAAAGAATGGGTTCTCCCATTATTTTGACATAAAATGGGATGTAATAGGGATATTTAAATACATATTCCAACAGTAGGAATTTGAAATAGAATATGTAAGAAACATTAATAACAAGGAGAAAGAAAATAATTCCTACATTGAGGTCATGGATCTAAATTATTTGGAGGGGCTTTATTGAGAAAGTGGGTCACCTAAGGAAGACAATATAGTGGGGGGGGGGTAAATAAATGACATGATACATGAATATTTAGGGATGAGAAGAGTTAAATTTGGTCTATTTATATACGAAATGATTGGTTATTTCATTATTATTTCTGAACTTTATATTTTTGGACAGTATATAATAAAATAAAAAAACCACACACCCACCAATGAGGTCTTCCCACATTTCTTACAATTTTTAGTAGTTTTAATTTTTTATAACTCCAAATAAATGAAATAATAATTTGATACACTTGATTTGGTGGAGGAGAGTCATATTCTTAATTAAACGATTTTAAAACCATAAAATGTATTAATTGTTATGAATTATTGGTAAAGGATTTATAAAATAAATAAAATAAAAATAAAATAATATTATTTCAAGGGAGTACAAACATTCTGTCATGGAAACATTTTAAAAAATTTACTATGTCACTTTTGGGTCATTATGTTGTCACAATTCATATCATATATTTCTACATTATTTAATTTTTACATGAAAATTTTACTGTTTAATTTTTTTTGAAAAATTCACCATCGCAAAATTTCAATATTCTGATTCGAAAAATAAAATTCCTTCTATTGAAATTATTTTCCAAATATTTTCACATTATATTTTGAAAAATTAATTGACAATTCTTGAGAAATATTTTGTTTTTGACAATAATAGTTTTTATACCCCTATATTAATTAAAACTAGCTTCAAAAAAAGTATATGATCATTTATATTTACTAAACTTTTTTTAATAGTAATATTTCATTAAAATATTTCTTAGTTAAAAACACATTAATTAATCATAATAAATTCATTAATTTAATTTTAATAATACCCAAAAATATTATTTATGTTTTATTGTATAAAAAATCAATTATTAACTAAAAATAATATGATGTAAATATATTAACTATTCTATAGAAAGTAATTTACAAACTCATATTGATAGGTTCTTGATAGATATCCCTTTAATACCCCCACAAATACCATATGGGAAAGGTGAAAGATGGTGAGACCTTAATGTGGTGGTTCAATATACATGGTTTGAGCTCTGATCTAGATAATATTGTTCTACCCCCAAAAACATTCTTATTCATGAATTTTTGGATATTTTATTAGGATTGGTTGAGGGAAAATATCAGAGTTGTTATGTCCTGTAGAATCTCTAAAAAATGGTCTTCATTGGGTATTATCATAATGGTTAAGGCCATAATTTCCTTTTTCTATGTCAATTGAACTTTCTAAAACCCTATATTTATACTAATCATATGATCACTATTCAAAAACTATATTATTCCTCATTATGATGATTAATGATATTTTAAATCTTATAGGATATAATAAAACAAATTAAGTTCATTTGTTTTCTATAACCATATTATGTAAGAGGACATATTTTTAAATCCCATGGATAATTTTGTTTATAAATGTTTAGGATGTTACATGATTCTCCTAGGTTCCAAAAAAATCAAGGACACATGACCAAAACATGTCCTTATGCCCTAGAATAGTAAAATTTAATTTCCCATGTGTATGTGTGTTGAAATGTATAGTTATAAAAACGTGGGTACCAAGAACATTCTAAAAAATCATGTTTATATCTTGATGAAAACCTCAAAAATAGGTCAGAAAATACATTTCATGCAAATATGTGCAACAATAACATATCCCCAACATAATACTCACCCAACTATTCAACAATGAATATTTCTCTGAATGGTAAAAAATGTTCCACCTTTGTCATATAATCCACAACTACACATATTGAATAATTTATCTACAACATCCTCAGAATACTCCACCAAAAAAATCTATCATTATGTTATCCCTTTTTCATTTCATAATGGGAAAGAGAGGTGGAAAACCATCAGGTTTCCAGTTCTCTCCACTCACCTACTGAAAGTTTAAACATCATATCACAAAACATGAAACCTTTTTCTTTATCCATGGCCACTGATTTTTTTAATAATGATCTTGATAAATTATTATTAAACTAGGATTAAAATTCCACCTATTAGAGTGTAACTTACTCATATAACCTTCCCACATATAAGTTTTAACAGCTACATGAGCTTGATCATAAAAATCACAACGACACCAATAGTAAATCCATTATGTGTCTCCCCACATTCAGGAAGTACCCTCAATGACAAGAACTCTGGAACCTTAAAATACCTATACATGATCCTGCTAATATGCGTAGATTAAACTACCACTGATGTGTGGGTTATATTATCTTGTCCATCATGGACCAACAGAAGAATCTCTTCAAACAATACCACCATCATCCACATAAAAATGGATTCCCAAACTGCCATGCTTTGATTCTTCTAGCTCAAATCATCTACAACATTATTCCATTTCCCCATTGTGTAAACCATATCTAAATCTAAGGACATCATGTAATCAACCCACCTTAAATACTAAATCTTAAATCAGTTTTAGAGAATATAGACATAAGAGTTTTATAATCAACAAACATATTGAACCAATCATTCTACAGGTAATGCCACTAATGGTTCAAGGCATAAACTAGGACAACCAACTCAAGATCCTAAGTAGGGTATTTTTTTATGAGTACATAACTACCATGACCCCTATGAAATAAATTGATATTCTTGAATTAATACCACCCACATAAAATACCAAATGCAACACTAAAATATATATACTCTTTACCTAACTCAAGTACAATAAAAAATAGTGTAGTAGTCGTCAACATAATTAACTCTTTCATGTAATTATTACATTCGGAGAACATTCATACATGATACCCATCATGGTTAAACTCATAGATTTGATTCCAAATGGTAGAAATATTTAATGATACTGTTATAATATCCAAATAAACCATGAAATATTTAGACATAAAAAACATTCTTTAGTTTTAACCAATATACCACAAATTTTAATTTCAAGGGTTTCAAAGAAAAACCTATCACTTAAATGAAATCATCCAACTGACTCACCATTTCAATCTACAAATTTTATTATAATATCATGGTGTATCAACTATGCTCTCTTATTGGACTCCTAAAGATATCATGAAATTTGGGGTGATCATCATGAGTCATGGATTACACCCAGATGCTAACAATGAAGACAACTGTGAACCGATATAGGCATGAGTGAATGATTCGGTTCATTGTGTCCATAAACATTGTTGGTGCATTGGCCAATCAAAATATCCTGAAAAAAAAATCCTATAACCCATCTATGAACTTTAAGGTAGTATGTGGATGTAATAAGGTATCACCCTTAGCTAATGTTAACCAAATCTAAAAGCAATTTTGGAGAACACTGATTAACACCACTTCTGGCCAAAAAGATCATTAATTCAAGAGAGTGGGTATTAGTTCATAACCTTCATCTGATTCTGTTACATGTAATATACATAGTGTTGTATGAATCAATCAAATTTATTGAAAAAAACTATGGATCCCCAATAATATGTTCTTGGATTGACAAAATCCTTGTTCTATAGTTTCACCAATTGATTATTATGTTATTGGAGTTATGTAGTTTCCATTATATACGGTAAAATAGAAACTGGCCCTACTTTGTGTAAAAAATCTATCGTGAAGTTAGCATCTCACTTGAGTGGATTCCTTGAACAATATTGAGGAAATACAACCCAAAAATGATCCACCAACAGAAGGAAGAAAAGATTCTCTACACCCCCATCAATAATCACATGAAAAGACACATGAGATGTGAGTTCACTTAATTTCTAATTTTCTGGCGTCCTCATCCTCACCCTAGAGAGCCATGTGTGTTTCCCCATCCAGTATGGCCTTTAGAGCACCAAATACCTACCTGAAATGGGGTAAATGGCCCCTTTCCTATGCTCTTCACTATCCTTAGGCATGTTTCATCACCCAACTATTAGGGGTTCCTACAAATCCTCTGCACATTCCAGATCCTTATGCATGCTCAAAAATCACCAAGTGGTCAGGGTAACTAAACATGCATGTGTCCCGAACTACCACACTGATGAAAAACACATGGTCACCACCCTAAGATACTAGTACCCTTCTATGAAAACTCTTCACACAATCACCATGCAGAATCCTTTCTAAATAACCATTCTAACCATTGTATGTCACACCACTAGATATAAAAATGGCAACCACAATACCCCCACTAGACACCCCCTTTATATAACTTCCAAAATAAGGGCATATTACCCTACCTTAGTAAACCCATTTAAATTAATGATATTCAGATTGTACATTATATCATGAATAATTTCTTCTTGAAAACATCTATGTGTAGCTACCTCATCACATGACAATGATGGGAAAATTATTCACAAGTATTAGAAGTAGCCAAAATAGTCCATAACTAAAATAGTTCCTTGTTTCAACCTCGTAAACATTATCGCATTGTCCTATATAAAGGTCTATAGATATAAGTGTTCTGAAACTTTTCACTAAATTATTTACACTGCATACCATCAACCTACTAACTCAAAAGAAAAATATCCCACCAGTGATTTCTTGTCCTCGCAATATATAAGTTTCCAACTTTCCTGCCTTATCAGGAGGAGTCTCAATGTTATCCAATATCAATGAGATGGACTATTTCTAGATGATTGTTTCCTCAATTTTACACTCTCTGGAAAATGTCAGAGGGTGATACAAATGATACACTTAGGTCATGTCAAACATACTCGACACAACCCACCCTAGTTCCCATTAATTTTTTCTACATAAAATGAGAAGTGTTCTAATGAAAATTCTTGTATCCTTTTTTATCTTGGGTCAATATATTTTATTTCGCCACCTCTAAATAATCATTCTCCTTGATATCATAATATCACCCAACCAGAACATTTCATCGTGGTGATTTGTTTTTAAAATTCCAAACACACATCTCCTGGAACATAAAATGAAACACTAAAAAAACGCAAAAAATAATACTCTCTACTACAAATACACATCTGATTTCACATTAAATTTCCCGATGAACTTAATATCATCTCTATCAATACCATCTTTCATCCTTGGAATGGGACTTAGTAATCATGGGGGTAAAATAACACACACAACCACGATCCTTTCTCATAAACACCCATATAACTATTCATTCTTTAAGAACATAAATCTTAATCAATTACAAATCTTCTAGTATTTACAACTTATCAGAACCATTATTTTTAACCCATTTCATCCTTTCATTATGATTTCCTCTTTAACTCATCTTTAAACTTCTTTTCATTTACCCATTTTCATAATATTCATTGAAAATTACTTTTTTTAAATGACTATAGAAAATGAAATTCACATTTTACTTCATTCATGACACATCTTCCCCATGTGTACCTATCATGATGAAATCCACCTATATCTCTTGGTTCCTAAAATGATACATGGATGCACATCCTCATACAACACAGGAAACAATGAAAATATCAAAAAAATAGTCACATTATAAAACATGTGAATCGCCCATTGGTGAAATATCATTAAACTGTAACAACACAAATCAAGAATAGTAATCCCACCTTTAGGACCATGGGTTTTTCTTGAATATGGTTTACCTACTCTGATGGATGACCTCATTTCAAATTCATAAAACATCATAGTCTATTTTATACCATCCTTAAATAGTATGAAAACATAAAATTTCAACTCTTATACAAATTAATAACATTCTCAATCTAGTTTCTACTAAACGGATGCATTGAGCTGGGTAGCTACATGACCACATGTACACCTCCTAATATTACATAGGATAATGAATAACATCAAGGGTTTATGAAATCATGTGGGGAGAATATTACCTATTCATTAAAGTAATACAAAATACATATGATTTGAAATATAGGAAATAGGCTTAAATGACAACAATAACATGCATTACCCACCAATTCCCAAAACTAGGTACAAGCCCACAACCAACCAGTAAACATGATATGTCATTCTATAGGATACCAAATTCAAGGGGACCAATATAATTCATAAAAAATCCACCAAATGGTTCTCAAATCTATGTGTGGATACTTACACCTTGAACATACCATTCCAAAATAAAATTCCTAGAATAGGGCCTTTTCCCTTCTTGTAACCCATAAGTATGAAGTCTACACTGGTACCCAATGGCGAGCCGATCATGCTGCAACTAAAAATCAGTAGGAAACCACCAATATTTTATAAAAATTACCCTTTATAAAACAATACTATATAAAAATACACAAATAAACAAAAAGTTAAAATAAAAAAAGATAAAATTGATGTCACTAGTTAATAAGTTCACATAATCCATTTCCATCATTTATGCCCTAGGTTACACAATTTTCATCAACATGAATTTGGCCTATACCAGTCCACTACTATGGATAATGTGGTAAATCGATATCCATATCTCACAGGGGGAAAATAGTTTACAAATAATACATCACACATACCTAGCAGCCTCAGTCTAGGTAGTCTCATCAAATGAAACCATCAGGGAAATATATACTCAATACTTTCCCTAAACCCTACATAAAGGGGTGGGATTTAAATCCACAGTTAATTCTGAACCATGGGAATATATAATCAGGTTCAATACCCCACACTTACCAATATTCAATGGGCACAGGTTTCTTTAATCAATTACCACTATTACAAAATCACAAACCATACATGTTTAAGACAAATAACATTCAAAAAACATGTTTCACTTAATAAATAAATGATATTCTGGACTTAACCATTTTACATATTATGATATATATTATTTATTTCAATTTATCCATTTATCTTTCACAGATATTATCTAGTTACTAATATCATCCTTTGTAATCAAATTCTTATTTAACTTAATAATGTGTTACCTAAAATCCATTACACAATTTTTATTACTAAACATAATTACCATTAGTTACAATACTAACTGATGCTAATATGTAAAAATACTCATTATGGGATCTATATCATAAAAATTCACTTCATCACTTATGAATTTATTTTTAATATTCAAGAATGATATAATACCCTATAGGATGAACTATAACCAGTATAATGAACATCAATTCCTCCCACGAGGATCATGATATATTCAAATAAACTTTTACTCAATACATTTATCATTCATAATAATAAAAAATTTGGAAATATAACAAAATCAAAGAACAACCATGCACACATAAAAAACCAACAGTATTGTGAGATATAACATGTAAACCATAGACATCGATTCAAAATATGAATGATTGAAAAACCCAATCATTTTTAATGGATTGAAACATTATTTGAATCCCCAAACTAAGATTCTAAAAATTGTAAATTCCCACTAAACAGTGCACCAAACAACCTAGAATCAAAGGAGAAAGTTCGTTGGAAATATAGGGGTGTTTTTGTTTTTACTATAGTTTATGGGGAAGTAGTGAGGAGGAAAATTGTGTGAGACTTCATAAATCCCAAGGGGGAAAATAAAAATCCCCATTTTTTATAGGGAGAATAGTATTTCCACAAGGCTATCCAAACTGTACACCAATTGTGCATTTCCCTCTTTTTGTTTGGGGATAGGCCACACAGAAACATGGAATCACGCATTGTGTGAGAAACCATGTGATGACCCTATGGAATGAATGTTTACAAGTCCAAACTTTTTTTCCTTACACATTGAATAGATTCTAAAATTCTTCACTCATTCTCCATGAAATCATGTTTAGGGTGGACAATTACTAAAATCCATGTTCCAAATGTGAAACTTGAACTAGATGGCCCTGATCTCCCTGCATTCAAGTCCCAATCCCCAAGAACTCCCCCAATATTCATCATAGACTCAGGAAACATTTCATTAACAAGAATAATGATATTTAAACAAGAATTTTAACCAAGAATGTACATCATATAAATTCATGATCACACCCTTACTATATAAAATAGGACTGCATAGTGTGCTCTATTCCGATGACATTAAAATGTGAACCTCTAACAAAATTGGATTTGGTTTATATCAAATATGATACATATGAATCTTACTAGAGGAATAAACCAACAAACAATAACCCGCCATTTTCATCCTCATGTATGTATATTTCTCAACAAGGAACTCACATCATTCTTTATTAGGATATTTTATATCTGATCTTGAACACCTCATTCACCAGGTCCATAATCCCAAGAAAAATATCACAATGGGAAATTTTTTTAGTGAAACAACACTATAACATGTGGCCCAATTTATATCATGTTTTCACCATATTCCTTTCATTAGAATGTATTCCTAAATAAATTATGTAATTCCTTGTGGTATATATTCATAATAATTGAATCGACCACACACCTCATATATGCACATTCAATGCGAATAAAAAATATCTTCATTTGGGATATATTTAATTCAAGGTAAACCAAAAGGTAACCACATAAATAATCCACTCCCATCATTTTCAAAAAACCATTCACCTATATTTTCCATTCCAAATGAAATTAAATTACATGGAATTATTTCTTATAACATGACCATAAAAGCCATGATGGTTACAAAAAAGTGTCAAATAACTATAAGGGTGTTGATAAATTTTAGATGGATATATAGGAATAAAATATTACGGGATCAATCATAACCCCACCAACACTCAACTCCTTCAACCATTGAGATTAATTATAGAGAGTCTAAATATGTGGCATCAAAAAATAGTATAATAAAATAATCATAATTTATATTTCAATTATGTACGAAAAATATTTAATAAATATTGATATTTACATAACTAGGGATTTGGGGTATATAATAAATATTCACATTGGTACACATTGATGAAAAAAACCGCATATGGGTTACCAGTCGAAAACTATTATATTGGTAGGATTCATGATTTTAAATGAAATACATAATAGTGTAAAAACTTATTTATGAATCCACTAAGAAATATGTGTTGAGATCATCCTCCTACCCTCTAGACCAATTTACATTATATGGTATCAAAAGTAAATATCCAAGAAAATTTTATTTTTTTAATTCATAGTTTCCCTCAGTCAAATTAAAATGTGCCACAAATTTTGAATACTGTGTTAGTAAAATATACTAGAAATAAAAATTTCTTAACCTAATAGTAATCATTTAGTGATTAAAAATATTGGTTGAATTTTTGTGACATATGATACTACAATGATTTTTTTATTTGTTTTATAATTGAATTATTTCCGGATAGAAAACACCCTTCAATTTAATGTTATGGTGTCACAATGAAAATAATCATATGAAATAGAAGATGTATCAGATGGATACCTATCAACCATGCATATGTTCTTCCAATACAGTTTTCCCATTGATAAGTGAAAAACATTTTGGTTGTGAAGTACCATTTAAATGGTAAAATTGCAACCCTAGAGGTTTCTCAGTATTCCCCCATAGACATGAATTCCAAAAAACTCCCATTTTAATGAAGTGTTGTAATGTATTATGTACCCTATTATTTAACATTGTACTATTTTGGTAGCCTATCTCTAGAAAACAATGTACCATTGATATCATAGGGATGAATATGTGGTGTTTACTTCTGGTTTGTTATGAATCAAGAATGGACATAGAGTTGTCATTTTAATAGATACTGTAACTAGTTCAATATGGAATCAGTGACTCAGTAACTCACTAAGGACTACACTATACAATTCTCTTCTATGATCAGTCAGACCTGATAATACATTATATCTCAGTAGGGGTGGTGAACCCCAGATAGAAGGAGGAAAAAAAATAAAAAATTGAAATATAAAACATCCCAACAAAATTTTGTAGAATCCTTGGAAAATGATCATATCTGTATTAAAACATAGCAATCCTACTATTATAATTAAGAAACCATGTAATGAAAATGGGTGGATATCATAGAATTCCCAAGAGGGAGGGAATATATTATTACCACTATGTTTTGTTATCATTCAAAATCCTCTTGGGAAACTATATGATAGTTATGAGGCAATATCCCTAATCAAAAAATTAAGGATCATATACCCATGGTCCCATAAATTAATACCATTGGCATGTACAAGTGGAGGTTAATGAGAGTTCTGTCTTAATTCTCTTACCTTAAAATTATTTCAACATATTATTGTAGTAGTAAGAGAATCTCAACATTGAAATATCATATTGATAAATAGGGTGAAACTATTCAAAACTCTTCTAATTTAGTAACACATCAATTCACATTGAGGGATTCTCATAAAAAGTAAGATATTTTTATTCCCATTATTGAAGATCCTCAGTACCCCATAATAAATAATTAAAAAACAAAACATGATCATATCCCAGTTCCAAAAAATTATTATCATATCATTTTGAAATCCATTACCTTGAAGGATTATTTTCAGGTAAATGTTAGGATGTATCATTCTAATATTCTGATGATGATACACCAATCTCCAAAGAGTTTTCGAACATATTATGTTCATTGTGAACAGTATGTGCCCATAATTTCCCAATAGAATGAATATAAGAGGTTGTATCACTGAGGGAAAAAAATTTATAAGAGTATAAAATATCCCTACCCTATTCAATATTAGTTTTATCAAGGACCTTAGTCATCTATAAATAGTGTCCCTATAATAATTTCACTAACTATCAGATAGTGGAAAATGTTTGAATTGTGATGGTTATACACATGGTATTATTACCCATGGATGTAAATGTCCTCTACAGTATATCCATAATGAATATCCTCCCCATAGAAATATCATGATAAATAATTGGAAATAGAAACATAAAAAGGGAAATTAATAGAATCATCATAGTATCATGATAACGTTTTAGTAGTTACAACCCATTATAATAGCTTGTAATGTCTACCAAAATGGTCTCCCATGGGATTATGTGACCTGAACCCTCCTTATGGATTGAAATAGAGCATTGATATTGGTACTCCCGATACTATTTAATATATCTTTATACGGGTACATACACTAAAATGGTTAATCGGGATTCCCATATGATCAGCCTTTGTGAACGAGTTCTATAAAAGAATTAAATTGTTTTTAAAAACCATGTAATGGTCAAGAGAAGAATGGGTCTTCCACGAAAGTAATGAAAATGGAGAATTTTTATTTCCCTCTTCATAAATTTTTAAACTTATATATATAACCTTATGATGAAAAAATGGATTCATAAGAGTGTTATAAAACATTTAATTTCATCGATAACAATCATAGCAGTGATCTGAAACATGATGCAAACACATTATAGTAGGTTGAGGAAGTATCTATTTGAATTGGTATCCATCATAAGAAAATTGAAGAAGGACTATATATTAAATATTATAGATATTTTATAAACATGTTATTTTCTTATAATAGTCAACTGACTCTAACTTAAGGAGCATCATTAATAGAAAAGGGGATGGTAAGGACCCCACCACATCCACTATCCAAATAAACCATGACTATCACTAACAAAGAGTAATTGGACAAAAGATAATTAGATTTGAAAGATCCTTGAAATACCTACAATGATATTCTAAGTGGAAATATTACCACATTGTGTATCCTTTAATAAGATACCCATATTTTTCCTTCATTAAATGTTTTTCAATAATAATATTCTAGACCTATTAAAAGTGTATTTTCAGTTATATAAGAAAAACAATGCATGGATGACTTATTATAGTAATATTTAAAGAAGAAATGAATCTGAATTTCCCCTATTTGGATGGGAGTTAAAGATATATTTGTTGAGGTACTAGAAGTTTTAACTTAAGGATAATATTTAAAATCCACAATAAAGATCACCATATTAATTCAAATTTGTCACAGCTGCTCAATTTGTTTAAAGAAAAACTATCCTTTTAGAATATATTAACTCACCCTACCCCTTATATTCATGTATATAATATATAAAAAGATTTAAAGAACCATTGAAACCATATAGGAATCACTATCACAATTAATAAAATCAAGTCCACCTCTATCAAATATTCGTAATCCAATGTTCCAAATGCTCAATTGAATTTGAGAACCTATCCATCACTGTGAAATTTTTGTATATCAATCTGGAATTATGATTATAATTTTATTATGGTATGATGTTGAAATGTTCATATATATTATGTTTAATTTTTAATTAGAAACACTTTTTTGGATTGATAGCTTACTAGTTAGATCAGTCGCATATTTAGAAGATATTGATCTGTAGTTTACCAACCAATTCATATCACTGCTGATAAAAAAACATTATTTTTCATTAAAAATTATACTTATCTTTAGAATCAGAGTGTATTATATATAATTTTAATATGGAAGTTTTTGGCCTACTTGTTGATGTAGCTTCTACAGTAGAAGAATATGCCTTGATAGATACATATAGAATCATTATAACAAGATATATAAACCATTGATCATATTTTAGGTCACATGTTTATTCCATGATATATATATATATATATTCAAAAATTATAGAAGATGTATTCTAGTGATAAAAGAATAAATAGTATCTAGTACTATAATCTCATGGTAGAAAGAAAAAATCTTATAAAACTAAATATCAAAAAAAAATATGAGGCACCCAAACCAATGTAATTTTATGTGGTCCATCTTATTGAATAATAGGACTAGTATAAGCATCATTCCTATATAGATAAAGAGAAATGGACTCCAAATTTCATTTGAAAAATACATAATATTTATTCTTCCCTCAATAACCAGGTTCATGGATATTTTATTTCAATAATGGAGAAAACCCCAATATATTTCCCAAAGCACAAAAATTACAAAGAATATCACCCCAATGATATCCCAAAAAAACATCCCTTCTATAAAATGTTGATATAAACAATAATGGTATTATTTTTCATCAAATAGATCCAATTAAAATAAGATTACTTTGAGTAATTCTCATTTTTAAATCCATTATGAAAAGGAGATGGTGATTCATACACCGTAAGAAGAGGGCATAGAATGGTATAAAGTCCTTAGAAGGTAACATGGATGTTTTATGAATGGATGAAGATAATTATAGAAAACTAATAATATTTTATCTTAATGGTGTAGATAAACCAAGTAGTTATGACCTAAATTTTTTATATGATTATAGATCTATTTTATTTATCACCACGGTCCTCCAATGGAAGGTTCTCTACAAACTGACACAGTTGAAAAAAAATGAATAATATTTCCAAAATAGACCCCATAATGATGAATATCATGGTTTATACTATCTATAATTTCACGAATTTATCATTTTGAGTATATAAATTTAACTATAAAATAGAATTTTTAATAAATACTGAATATCAACAGATTTTTCCAATGTGATACATTTGTTATATCCCTTGTTAAATTAATAAAATGGGTGTGACCCTATGATATCTTCACACAATCATGGTGGATGGAATGTCCAATGATACCTATGGGGTAAATGAAGATGTGATTGACGCTAATATAAATATTATAATCATATAATTATTGAAACAATATATACTAAAAACACAAATACAATAATTCCAATAGACTTACAAAATATCAAATCAATGCTTTAATAATCCATGTCACATTAATTCACAATCACAGAATAAAAAATATTAGAGAATCATAATCCTCCTAATAAATGTCATAATGTTGTAAAATGAACTCATCTTAATAAAAATGTGGAAAATATTTCATATAGTTATGATATATAAATTCAATCAATAAAAGAAAAACGTCATATTCTAAACCTCATGATTCGGTTAGTTTTATAAAAATATGTGTTGGAAATTTTTCTATAAGTAGGAAATGATATGAAACATTCCATTATTAATAAAAATATATAAATCTTGGATGGAATTAATTTTTCATAATATCTATTGGAAGAACATTGTGAGGATAATATAATCCCTTAATAATTAAAACCGTGTTTTTTTCAATTGGAGAATACCATTTGTAGGGATAGTCATTTTGGGAAAGATTCTTTAGGGAAATTAATGGTGGTATAAGAATATCTTGGACATGTCATATAAGGTCATTATCCAATCACTCAAAGTGAATGATGTACCACCTGGAGGAAATGTAGTATCACTCATACTGTTTGGTTGGAAGAGGTGACATCAAACTATGGATGAATAGTTGGGATGGAAAAGAAAATTATTTCTAAGATACCTGTCTACATGTATCTATTTTAAAGAGATGAGAAATAATCCTTCCTTGATGGATGCTATTATCAGTGAGTAACAAATAGTGATATCAGATAATATTTACATTTTTAATGAACCTAATCAATTATGCTTTATAGGGTCATCTTTAGGGAATTTTATAAGTCATGATTATAGATCTACTCTTCATGGTTAGGGTATGTGGGATGAGTGGGATTCTAAGCTATAGACCAAAAAGATACCCCTAAGATGAATTTCATTTTATGGATCATTAGAAACAATGTCATCCCAAAAAAGGAAAATATTCAATGGAAAAGGGTGCACTTGGCTTCATGGTGTGTAACGCCCCGACCCCAGTTACCCAGAGTCGGTGCATTATTACATAACATTGTAATGATCACAAAAGATCAATTCTCGAAAGACCGATTTGTTTAGTAGCCTTGGAATCACTAAATATATTCATAACGTTTACATTACAACATAAATGAATACTACAACAATATAGTCTCCATAGTCCACACTCATATACCCTCATACGATCCATGCAGGTCATTCATAAAATGCTTCTTCAAATCCTGGGAAATATAAAACATAGAAAGGGGTGAGCTCAGATTCCCATTAAGGATAACAATATAGCGGAAACTTTCATAAATAAGCATAAAAATTTAAGGCAATGTATAACTAAAAAAAGCCATTTAAACTTGAAATTCATCATAATTTGGAAAAAATAAAATGAAATAATTCCATTTACATATTCACATGGATATTCTACTAGTCGAATAATCACATGCAATATCAATAACCACTTTCATAATGATGGAATGCATAATGCCAGACTATCATAATCATATAGTCAAGGCCTTGTGCCAAGACTACAGATAAGATTTTTTCAAGTCCTTGTGCCAAGACACTAGTTTGTCTCATGAGACCTACCGATGCATCTATGGGCTATAGCGGGCTCCACCCGTCACTTATTAAGTCTAATGCATTCCTCATATGAACAGATTTAAACATAACATAAACATTCGTATTAAAACTAGCATACGAAATGTCAATACAATATCCATAAACCATGAATTGTATAAAAATAACACATCCATAGTCAAACATTTAAAAAACCTTCAATACAATATGAATGTTTTGTATCATAATAAATCACATTCAAATAAGCTTAAAATCCATCAAAGGATGTTGACATAGATGACATCAAAACTATTTGATCGAAATATCTATTTTTTTAAAATAATTTAAAAGTAACATTGTTATAAAATAAAATATTTACTTTGAAAATATTATTATAATATTTTAAGGGACGCTTTAATGATTTTATAATGGCGGAAAATAGCCGCACCCACCGTATAAGTTAAAAAAGACATTATTACATTAATTCTGTTGAAAAGGTTAAAAAGGACCTTGTTTGGAAAATGGAAGAAAGATTCCTTTATAAACATCTTATAAAAATTCAACATGGGTATAAATGACTTTATCCCATAGTATTTAAAATAGTAATAATTATTTGAAATACATTTTTAAGAAACATAGATGTGGATGATAAAAAGGTCCCATTAGATAATTACATATAAACAACCTCGGATAATGAAGAGATTGTGAAATAAACCCTTACCTGGTACATTTAATTAGTAGATGATATGATAACCTCCTGTATAATAGTTAAAACATTTTTATTAAGTTATACAAGAACCATATTCATAATTATGATATCATATATGATCTTCTATTAATGCTTTGGTAATAATATTTTAGAATTATCGTCGTTTCGGGTGTTAACTTACTCATTTTCATTTATATGTTTTGTTACATAATCCATGTTTGTTATGGATAGGTTTTATCTTATTCATACCTAGAATGATATAAAGTCCTTAAAAATTTTTTTAATCATCAAATGATAATTAGACTTGAATGGATATGATGGAGAATGAATCTCATCACGTTCGTGGAGACGGTATTCCGTACGTACGCACGAGCGATAATATCATTCTTTTGATATTAAAATAATATAAAACTAGATGTTATATCATATATAAAGAATCATTATAATGTTATATTTTTTATTTACAATAATTACACATCATTATTATACCCATCCAAATAATAATGTATTGAATAACAATTACACCACGACGTGGAGACGGTAAGTCGTACGTAGGCACGTATGGTGACATGTCATTCAAAGGATGGATAGAATAAAGAATATGGTTGTACCATATTTATAATAACATCATAGTATATAGAATATATTGGAGTTATTATTTTATAATGGAAATAAAAAAGAAAGAAGTTGAAGAAGAAAGGAACTTGAAAGAGGGTGGTTAAAACATTACCTCTTCTTTGGGTTCTTCCTTTTGATTTGATCAAAAGGGCCTCTTAAGTTGGATTTCTGATCAAAAGAAGTCCTAAAGGATGACTTGAGGGAATTTGAAAAAATATTTTGGCAGGGTTCGGCTAAGCCAAAAGTCTTTGAAGGTGTAAATTAGAGAGAAGGGGAGTGCCATTTTATAAGAGGGGTGAGGATCACCTTTGGAAAAGCTAGAAATATTATTTTATAATAAATTCATATTCGGTTTCTAAAGAATTAAAAGTGTATTATTTAAAGGTTAAGGTGTGGATGGGTCTAAATCCTTTCATCCAATAGATTTTGGACAGGTTTGGGTCACTATATTGACCTTATCATTTATATTTAACTCTTAGTTAAATAGTTTGACATTTATCATGTCTCATTGTATTTTTATATTATATAGTTAATAAACATACTATATACATCCATGAGACCCCCATGTGGTCCATTAATGATACACCTATCATTATATAAGTCTCTTTTATGATCCTTAGATTTTTAGGAAATGAATATCAATTAAGAATATAATATTGTTTTTTAAAAACTCTTCTATGTCAATTTTTACACTATTTGGTATTTTATTTTTTTGAAAGTCATAACAGAATTATTAATTCAAAAAATAATAATTAAAGCAATATTAACATGTCATAATAACCTATAAAATTAGTGGAATTCATAAAAAAACTCAAATTATATTTATTTTGATATTTATAATATCAATTATTTTAATATTTCATTAATTAGGTAATTACTACATCACCATTGCGTCATAAATAAATGAAATTATATAATGTCTAAAAATTAAAAATAAAATATCATTATGTAGAAAATCATATCAGATTTCTAATTAATATTTATAATCGAATTTACCATATGTAGAAGCCTATAATAATTTTTTTTATTTACTAAACTTTGACATTAAGTCTTTTAACACTTCTTTGAAATAAATAATAATAAATGTTCTAATCTAATCCAAGTGAACCTAAATGATAATATTTTATTACTAAGTTTGTTTTTGGTCAATATACACTTGTCCAATAGAATTAGGACATGTGTCAGGGTAATATTAATATCATTTTAACCCTTAATTACCCTATTTACTTTTAACTGTGGTAAATAAAAGTAAAAAGTTACTATTCACCAAAAATTATTTTTATCTTATTGAACCTAATTTTACTCCTTGATATTAAATGTGTCTCTAAAATTTTTGAAATTACACTAACAGAAGTGGTAAAATTATGTTTCATGTGAATTTCCAAATTCTTCTAGGTGGTGTGTTAAGGACAGTGAAAAGTCCAATAATATTTTCATATATCTAAAATCATTCTAAACTAACTCTAATGAATTACATTGAACATATATAGGTATTATGTATCTATTTTTACCATAATTAAATTTAAATAAAATAAATAATTTTTTATATAAAAATTCCGTTTTAAACTATAACTCAGTGTTTTTCACTAATCATCAAAAATTGAATGTTTTCCGAAAAACACCAAAAATTCACCCTAAGCTAATTTCGATATTATGAATCCAAAAATGAAGTCAATTTTGAAATATAAAATGTATAAAATTTCAAAAATTGGGTATTACTATTCATAACAGCTAGTTTTATTGATTGTGGTGTGTGTTAGAACTCGAAGTTGCGTACAACACACACTACTGTATTATTCAAAGGGAAGCGTACCGTGGAAGCTTGGGGTGTTAAATTTTCCTCTCCTTCAAATAATTTCTTCCTAAAAATTTCTAGAATATTACCTCATGAAAATACTCGGGTGGTTCTTCATCATAAGTTCATCGGGTTCCCACGTTGCCTCTTCCATCTTATGGTTTCTCCATAAAACTTTTCCTAGATGAGTCTTCCAGTTTCTCAGCACTTGTTCTCTGGTTTCAAGAATCCTGATGTGATCTTCTCAATAAGACAGACCAGGTTCTAGTTCTAATTCATCATAGGTGAGTACATGTGTTGGGTCATGAATGTATTTTCTCAACAGTGATACGTCGAACACATCGTGAACTTTGGAGTGATTTTGTGGCATTGCCAAACGGTAAGCTACAACACCAATTCGTTCTAGAATTTCAGAAGGTCTGATATACCTGGGACTCAATTTACATTTCATAAAAAAATTATAACTCCATTCCATGGAGATAGCTTCAAGAAAACATGATATACTACCTGAAATTCCAAATCCTTCCTTCGATTATTGGCATAGATCTTCGGCCTACTTTGAGATGATTTGATGTGGTTTTGGATTACCTTAACCTTTTCCATCATTTCCTCCACCAGTTCTAGGCCTACAAGTTTTCTTTCACCAACATCATCCCAACAGGTTGGTGTGTGGCATCTCTTTCCATATAATTCTTCATATGGTTCCATCTGGATACTAGAATGGATGCAATTGTTATAGGAAAATTCCACCAGAGGTAAATTTTGATCCCACATACCCTGAAAGTCAAGTGAGCATGATCTCAACATTTCTTCTAAGGTTTGAATAGTCCATTCTGATTGTCCATCAGTTTGGAGGTGGTAGGTAGTGCTAAAACGAAGTTCAGTATCCAAGGATTTCTAATGACTTTTCTAGAATCTTGATGTAAAACGTGGATCACATTGAGAAACAATCGATATTGGTACTCCATGAAGTCTCAAAACTTCATTAATAGATAGTCTTGCCAGACGTTCAAGTGGTATATCTTCCCTTATAGAAAGAAAATGTGTTGACTTGGTAAGATGATCAATAATGAACCATATTGCATCATTCCTTCTAGGAGTCATTGGTAGTCCCAAGACAAAGTCCATAGTGATATTATCCCATTTCCTCTTAGGTATGGGAAGAGGATGCAAGACTCCTCCAGGTTGTTGCCTTCCAGCTTTCACCTGTTTACAAACCATACATCTTGACACAAAATCTACAATCTCCCTCTTCATGTTGTCCCACTACAAATGTTCCTTAAAATCTCTATACATTTTGGTGCTCCCAGGGTGTATATAGAAATTAGAACTATGAGAATCATCTAACAATTAGCTTTTTAGATTAGGTATATCGGGAATACAAAGTCTCTTCCCAAAATTCAAAAATTTTTCTTCATACACAAAGTCTCTCAATCTCCCATCATTCACAACAATAATCTTCTTTTGAAATTCTTCATCATCGGTCTGAGAACTCTTTATCATTTCTAATAAAGATGGTTTGACAACTATTTGAAAAAGCATTGATTTTTCACCTACCATGGTGATTCCCATATCTAACATTACTAGATCCATGAAAATTGGATCCCTTTAAACTCTTATCATGTTAAAAACTCCATGATCTTTTCTACTAAAAGCATCATCCACTTTATTTTCCTTCCCTAGGTGGTAGTGTATCATGCCATCATAATCCTTGAGTTGTTCTAGCCATTGCCTTTTCCTCATGTTGAGCTCTTTCTGTGAGAAAATGTACTTCAAACTCTTTTGATCAGTACAAATCTCTCATTTTTCACCATAGAGATAATTTCTCCATATCATCAAAGAAAAAATTATAGTACCTAACTCAAGATCATGAGTATGATAGTTTTTCTCATGAATTTTCAGTTTTCGTGATTCATAGGCAATAACCCTATCATTCTACAAAAGGACACAACCAAGTCCTTTCCTTGAAGCATCGTTATAAATAACAAACTCATCATTCTCCGATGGTAGAGTCAATATAGGAGCATTGGCTAATCTTCTCTTCAGTTATTCAAAACATTCTTCACACTATTTTCTCCAAACAAATTTAACCCTTGTACGTGTGACCTTCATTAATGGGTTAGCCAATTGGGAAAAGTTCCACAAAAAATGTCGATAATAGCCTGCTTAACCAATAAAACAGTGTACCTCAGTTATACTCATCGGTGCATGCCATTCGTGGATTGCCTTGGTCATAGAAGGATCAATAGAGATTCCATCTTTAGAGAAAATATGGTGAAAAAAAGAAATCTCTTGAAGCCAGAATTCACACCTGCTAAACTTCCCATATAATTCATGTCTTCTCAGAGTCTTCAGGATAATGCGCAAGTGATTTTCATGATCTTCATAGATTTTGTAGTATACCAAGATATCATCAATAAATACCACCACAAATTCATAGAGATATTCCTTGAAAACTCTATTCATTAGATCCATGAATACAGAGGGTGAATTAGTCAGCCCAAAAGGCATTACTATAGACTCATAATGCTCGTTCCTGGTTCGAAAAACTATCTTCAGAATGTCTTCCTTCTTCACACACAACTGATGATATCTATATTGAAGGTAAATCTTTGAAAAGTATTTACCTCCATGCAGTTGGTCAAATAAATCATCAATGTGTGGTGGGGATACTTGTTATTTATTGTTATGGAATTGATCTTCTTGTAGTCGATACATAACCTCATAGATCCATCCTTCTTTTTAACAAAAAGGACAGGGGATCCCCATGGAGAAACACTAGGGAGAATAAATCCCTTATTACTCAATTCCTCTAGTTTTTTCTTTAATTTATCTAAATCCATAGTGTCCATTCAATAAGGGGTCTTTGATATAGGACTTGAACCCGTAAGTAAATAAATGGAAAAATCAATTTCTCGTTCTGGAGGATGTCCAGGTAAATCATTTGGAAACAAATCAACACATTCTCTCACAATTGGTACATCCTCTATTTGAACATTCCATTCCATACCCACAGTTATTTCATTCTCTTCCTCCCCAATAATTGATTTTTTTGATCTATTAGGGGTAGATCTATGTAAGAATCCTTTGGTGACGATTTTGATCTAAAGATAATGTGTTCCTTATCATCATTATCAAAAATAGTAACCACTTTCTTCTTAAAATATATTTTTGCATCATGGTCTGAAAGCCAATCCACACCGAGGATTATATCAAACTCAATCATAGGTATGAAGATGAGATCCGAAGATAAATAACATTTATGTGCTCTAATGGGGACTAATTCACAAAACATTGTTCCAATGATACTTCCCTTAGGAGTTCTGACTTACAACTCCCTTATTAAATCAAATTGGAAATATCTAATTTTCTTAGCAAACTGGGATGATATGAAACAATGCGATGATCTATTATAAAATAATGCATTTTATAAACTTGAGGAAACCATTAAATTACCTGCCACCATGTCTTTCAGAGCTTCTACCTCAGCAGTAGTGATAGAATATTCTTGGCCTTAATCCCTTGGCCTTTTCTAACGTAAGAAACCCTAACTCTTAACACATTCATTTTCATAATCTCCCATCTCCCTACAGTTGTAGCATTGAAAATTGGTAGCTTATTTCTTCCCCTTGCAATCACGAGCTTGGTGGCCCTTTTCACCACATTTATAATAGACTCCCATTCCGTTTAAGAAAGTACTTGGGTGTTTATTCCCACATTTACTGCAGTATGGATATTCAACTTTTCCCTTCATCCCCTTATTTCTATTTCCAGAGTGATCAACATATATCTTCTTCTCTTTCTTTGCTTTAAAGTCGTAATACTTAGAGAATTATTTTTCTATCTTGATAGCACATGAGACAATATCTTCATATGACAAAAAGGATAGTGACACTAAATATCAATGAATAAATGGTATTAACCCATCAATTAAATGATCAATCTCACTTCTTGGGTTACGTATATAATCTGTAACATACCTTGTTAACCTTGTAAAGTTAGTCTCATACTTTGAGACATTCTCATCCTCCTTTTATCTCAAACTCAGAAATTGTCATTCCATATCTGCTCAATGGTCACGACGAAATTATTTTTCTAAGAAAATCTCTTTGAACTCTCTCCATTCCATATTTTATACTTCATCGTCTTCCTTTTCTGTTTTGTACCAATAACCACCATTGATCAGCATCTCTAGTGAGGCGATAAACATCCATGATAACTTTTTCCCTTTTACTACTCCCCAAAGGCTGAAATATTTTCTCTAGGTAACTTATCCATTGCTCAGCAACCAATGGATTTGTACTCCCACTAAATGTTGGTGGTTGTTTTCTCATGAAGCGATCTAACATTGATCCTCCATGCTGTGGATCTTGGTTCTCCATACAGGTAAGGTTATTATTCATAACCTGAGTGAGTTTTCCCAGTATGGTGATTAGCTGATCAGCACCAGTTGTATCATCAGCTCCACTATAATTATCTTGAACAGGAGGGAATTCCTTATATGGAGTGTGTTCATTGATACATATTCCATTTATTCCACTAGGTTACATTTCTGAACAATGGTATAAACTAGATCAGTTTATGAATGAAAATACACAATTCCATACTTGTAAAACACTTAACATAAATAGAACTATTTATGGATATAATACATAATCATAAAAATGTTTTCTTTGAGGATGTACATACTCATAAACCCTTAATAATAGTTAAAAAAAATGATAATTATCCTAATAATATCCCCCGGGAGTTCCGTAACAAAGAGTGCAGCAAGGCCCGTTGTCGTGCACCAGTTCCCATTTAAGTCTAGCTCAAAGAGGTGTTTTCAGGTTTTACTTCTAGGTACATCTATGCCAGAGCCACCTCTACCTACTCGTATCAAGACAATGATGTATTTCTCAGAAAACTCACAAATTCTCTACAATTCCAAAATTCTAGGATGTTATTCTATACTAATCCTCAAAGTCCATCTTAGGTTTACGTGCTCTAATCAGAGTTTATCAAAATATAGCTTCCAAGGTTTGTACTAAACATCCTCTGATACCAACTGTAACACCCAAAACCCAGTTAAACAGAGTAAATGAATAAATACATAACATTGGCATGATCACAAAAGATCATGTCTCGAAAGAACGATTAGTTTAGTAGCCTTGTAATCACTAGATATATTCTGAAAGTTTACATTACTTCATAAAACGAAAACTATAACAACATATTCTCCATAGTCCACACTCATATCCCCTCTTAATATCCCTAAAGGTCATTCATAAAATTATTCTTCACATATTGGGAAAAATAAAACATAGAAAGGGGTGAGCTTAGATGCCCAATAAGGATAACAATATAGCAGAAACTTTCATAAAAAAGAATAAACATTTAAGGCATCTATAACTAAAAAAAAGCCTTTTAAACTTGAAATTAAGCTTAATATTTCAGAAATAAAATGAAATAATGTCATTTACTTATTCTCATGGATATTCTACTAGTAGAATAATCACATGAAATATCAATAACCACTTTCATAATGATGGAATGCATAATTCCAGACTAACATAACCACATAGTCAAGGCCTTGTGAGAAGACTACAAATAAGATTTTGTAAAGGCCTTGTTCAAAGACAATAGTTTGTCTCATGAGATCTACCAATTCATCAAGAAGCTATTCCAGGCTCCACCTGTTACCTATTAAGTCAAATTCATTCCTCATATGAACAGATTTAACCATAACAAAAACATTCGTATTAAAAGTAGCATACAAAATGTCAATAATTTATCCATAAACCATGAATGGTATAAAAATAAGACATCCATAGTCAAACATATCACAAAACATTCAATAAAATATGGATGTTTTTTATCATAATAAATCATATTCAAATAATCTTAAAATGCTTCAATGGAAGTTGACATAGATGAAATCAAAACTATTTGAGAGAAATATCTCTTTTTTTAAAATCAATTAAAAGTCACATAATTATAAAATAAAAGATTTACTTTGAAAATATTCTTATAATCTTGTAAGGGAAGCTTCGCCGATTTTATAATGGAGGAAGATAGTCGCACCCACCGTATAAGTTATAAAAGACATTCTTACCTTAATTCAATCGAAAAGGTTAAAAAGGAACTTATTTGGAAAATGACATAAAGATTCCCTTATAAACTTCTTATAAAATGTCAACAAGGGTATAAATTAATTTAACCCATAGTCATTAAAATAGTAAGAATGATTTGAAATACATTTTTAAGAAACATGGATGTGGATGATAAAAAGATCCCAGTAGATAATTACATATAAAAAACCTCAGATAATGAAGAGATTGTGAAATAAACCATTACCTTGTACTTTTCATTAGTATATGGAATTTTAACCTCCTGTATAATATTTAAAACATTGTTATTATGTTATACAAGAAACATAT
The DNA here is from genome assembly GCA_963277665.1 of Viscum album. Taxonomy (NCBI): domain Eukaryota; kingdom Viridiplantae; phylum Streptophyta; class Magnoliopsida; order Santalales; family Viscaceae; genus Viscum; species Viscum album. The sequence continues at coordinate 718,883,167 of OY728145.1, read as the reverse complement.
ACATAATTATGATATCATATATGATCTTCTATTAATGATTTGGTAGTAATATTTTAGTATTATCGTCGTTTCGGGTGTTAACTTACTCGTTCTATTTTATATGCTTTTCTATATAATCCGTGTTTATTATGGATAGGTTGTATCTTATTCATATCCAGAATGATATCAATTCCATAAAATTTATTTTTACTCATCAAATTGAATTATATTTGAATGGATGTGATGGGGAAGGAATCTCCTCGCGTTCGTGGAGACGGTAGTCCGTACGTACACAAGAGCGATAATATCATTATTTTGATATTAAAATAATATATAATTGGATGGTATATCATATATAAAGAATAATTATAATGTTATATTTATTATTTACATGAATTACACATCATTATTATACACATCCAAATAATAATGTATTGAATAACAATTACACCACAACGTGGAGACGGTAAGCCGTACGTATGCACATATGGTGACATGTCATTTAAAGGATGGATAGAATACTGAATATGGTTGTACCATATTTACAATAACGTCACAGTATATAGAATATACTGTAGTTATTATTTTAGAATGGAAATAACAAAGAAAGAAGAAGTTGAAGAAGAAAGGAACTTGAAATAGGGTGGTGAAAACATTACCTCTTCTTCGGGTTCTTCCTTTTGATTTGATCAAAAGGGCTCCTTAAGTTGGATGTCTGATCACACTTATGCCTCTAAGTCCAATTCAGGGATGTTGAGAGAATATTTGGGTAGGGTTTTTCCGAGCCAAAAGGATTTGAAGGTATAAATTAGAGAGAAGGGGGAGTGCCCTTTTATAAGAGGGGTGAGGGGCACCTTTGGAAAAGCTAGAAATATTATTTTATAATAAATTCATATTCAGTTTCTAAAGGCTCCAATGTGGATTATTTAAAGGTTATGGGGGGGGGGTGGATGGGTCTAAATCCTTTCAATCAATAGATTTCTTATAGTTTTGGGTCACTATATTAACCTTATCATTTATATTTAACTCTTAGTTAAATAGTTTGACATTTACCAGGTCTCTTTGTATTTTTATATTAAATTGTCAATAAACATACTATATACATCCATGAGACTCTAAAGTGGTCCATTAATGATACACCTATCATTATATAAGTTATTTTGTCGATGCTTAGATTTTTTGTAATTGAATATCAAATAATATTATAATATTTGTTTTAGAAACTCTTTTATGTCAATTTTGACCCTATTTTGTATTTGATTTCTGTGAAAATCATAACAGCATTATTACTTAAAAAAAACATAATTAAATCAATACTAACATCTCATATTAACCTATTAAATTAGTTTAATTCATAAAAAGTCTCAGATTACATTTATTTTGATATTTATAATATCAATTATTGTAATATTTCATTAATTAGGTAATTACTGCATCACTATTATGTCATTAATAAATTAAATTATTTAATGTCTAAAAATGATAAATAAAATATCATTAGGTAGGAAATATTTTTGTATTTATAATTAATATTTATAATCTAATTTATCTTATATATAACCCTATATTAAAAATATTTTAGTTACTAAACATTGATTTTAACTCTTCTTTGAATTAAATAATAATAAATTTCCTAATCTAATCCAAGTGGACCTATATAATAATATTTTATTCCTAAGATTTTTTTTGTCGAGATTCAGTTGTCCAATTGAATTTGTACAAGTTTTAGGGTAATGTTAATATCATTTTTACCCTTAATTACCCTATTTACTTTTAACTGTGGTAAATAAAATTTACAAGTTACTATTCACCAAAAACTATTTTTATCTTATTGAACCACATTTTACTCTTTTATATTAACCGTGTCTCTCATATTTTCGAAATTACACTCACAAAAGTGGTAAAATTATGTTTTATGTGAATTTCCAAATTGTTCTAGGTGGTGAGTAAAAGACAGTGAAAGGTTCAATAAATTTTTTATATATCTAAAATCATTCTAAACTAACTCAAATTAATTACATTGAATATATATAGGTATTATGTATCTATTTTTACCATAATTAAATTTAAATAAAATAAATAATTATTTATATAAAAAATTAGTTTTAAACTATAACTCAGTGTTTTTTCACTATTCATCAAAAATTGAATGTTTTCAGAAAAATACAAAAAATTCACTCAAAGTTAATTTTGATATTCAAAATCCAAAAATGAAGTCCATTTGGAAATATAAAATGTATTAAATTTCAAAATGTTGGTATTACTATTCATAATGGCTAGTTTTAATGATTATGGCGTGTGTTACAACTCGAAGTTGCGCGCAACACACGCTACTATATTATTCAAAGGGAAGTGTACTGTGGAAGCTTGGGGTGTTACACGGTGCTTCTACTGTGAAAATCCTCATCTTGAATCTACAGAAAAACAATTCATTCACAACAAATGGGAAAGTGTGTTGTGGGATTTATTGGGTCTAAATATGGAAATCATCTTTGTATGTTATTGTCAACATTTACCCACTGATTAGTTTCTAGGAACGATGAATATGAATTCCATTCAGAAGAACCATAACCTCAAATTTATGGCCCTTTGTTGGAATCTGTGGAAGGCATATAAAAGAGAAATAGAATGATCAATGAATTCATATTTATTCTTCCATCCATGGAAAAGGTATTTGGTTGCAGAGATGGGATCTATTATTATAGGTGGGAGTCATTCACACACACTATGTAGGTTTCTTGCTATAATGGAATAGAGTTCAGACCAATCTAATAACAGTATTGTTAGGTGGTTGAGCTGGACTCAACCAAGTGGAGTCCAAAAACTCAGTGTTTATGGTTCATACATGGATGAATATATGAAAGGAGGTTTTAATAACACACATATTTATGAATAAAATTACCCTTATTTTAATTAAATTTCATATCAATAAAGAAAACACAAAATATTATTTTGTTTTATTAGATCCAATTATATTTAAATGAACGATAAGTATCCTTACTATTGATAATATAGTCTTTGAATAGTGATCACATGACTAAAACAAATATAAGGTTTTAACAAATCTGTTTGGAATAGAAAACGGATGTCCTGGCCTCAAATAGTAGGACAATACCCTATAAAGCCCATTTTTCAAATCATTCGAGGGAGATAGCATTTCATAAATTTCCCATAGACCAATCCCAATTTGATATCCAATAACATAATCTTGAGCGAAACCATTTATGGGATAAGCTCAATATCAGGGAGATCATGACCCAAATCATTTTCACCAAACAGCCAAATGAAAGACTCACCATCACAAACCTAACTCATAGGGTGTATTCTAGTGTAATAAAGGGATATATAACAATACCCTAGTATTATTACTATGTACATTATTTATGTATCAAATAATGAATATACTTTAATTCTATTATTGATACTTTTTAAATGATTTTTAAATAGGAAATTGTAATTTTGGATAATATTCAAATTCAATTATGAAATCAATTTTGATGAATTAATGGATTTTTGAATTAAATAACATTTTAATAAAATGTTATTTTTAAATTACAAATATTAAATATAAATGATCGTATAATTTTCATGAAGTCAAATGTAATTTTTATAATGGTTTGAAAACTATTTTCATCAAAACCCATAAATAATAAATAAATGTCGGTTTTTATTTGAAAAGTGAAAATTCACATATTTTGAAAATTATTTAGATAAAATTAATATTTTTTTTAAATCACTTCACTAAAATTATCCAATGGTGAATTTTTCTTAATTTTCTGAGACAGTCAAAGTCTTGAGTAAAAATTAAATTTTGAATAAATATATAATGGGTTTTATGATATCATAATGGCTCAATAGGGATGTAATAAAATTCTATAAATTTTATCTTCATCCGATTATATATTTTTCCTTAAAGATAATTTAATTTTATGTTTATTTGTCTTATTTTATAAGGCTTAGTGAATCTTCCAAGACATATAAAATATTTTATGAATTTAAATTCATTTCCTAAAAAGTGTGAATCACCGTCACATAATCAAGTGTAATATATTAATATCTTCGGCCCTTAACCTTTAAATTAAATTGTACCACTACCCATTTTCATAAAAATTTATACAAAACCATGGTATGGTTTTTGGTTTTCAATAAATTAGTCTGTAGGGTCTAACACAAAAATAATAAAGAGTCCCCCCACTATTCCAATATAAATCCACCCAATCAGACATTACTATTCAGTCATTCTCTTTTAAGATATACCACCCTTTTATACTACTCCCTAGATTCCTTTCACGGTGCCTCTAAGATCCCCAGAATCATCTCCCAAGCCTTTGGGACCACACATCCATGTAAGGGATCATCACCTTCCTCAATTTCATCGAAATCAAGAACCTTGTTTGAAATCGGTCATTGTAAATTTAATTGGTTATATTTTCACCCTTTAATAATCAATTAACTACTATCCATTTGATTTTATTTCAATGATATATCATTTATCCTCCCCCATTTAGACCCTAACCAACACCGTTACTATGCTGAAATTCTGAAAGGGATTTCTCTCTTCTCATTTCCATTTCAAGCACTCCTTTTGTATTATGAAACATAAATTCCATTTCATATGTTGGGATATTATTTTCACGATCCCCTTAGTATAAATTCTACGTAAAAATAATTAGATACCCCTTTAACTCGTATCTAAATTTTTTATTAATTTACATATGATGCGGTTATGCTACTGAAATAGCACCATGATTTTCCATGCCAAAATCATCATGTAGTGAATACCATACCCATTCCTATATCAAGGGTATTAACCGTTATGCACATATAATTATTGATTGGGGACATATATGTTTGAATTCCAAAATCTTTAATCATTGAATATATGATTATTTTGAATGAATCCATGTTATATGATATATGTGACACACATAATCATAAGATTGAAATGTTTATTAAGGGTGCACCCGGATAGATCTATAATGAATTGGGTAATGTTTAGTTTATTGTTAAGTAATTTTTGGACCAGAGTTTAACTAATTAAATTATAGTATTTTTTCCATCATGTTGGGTTTGGGGTTTACCTGAATATTTTATGTTAATGATGTAGTGTTTTAAGTTGTTTCCACATTTCCTTTTTATGATAATAATGTTATATCATGTTCATATTTATATAATGCTCCACTATTATGTCTATTTACTAGAATGTGTTTTTTTATTCTTATTATTCATCTTTTACTCCCTTACTATGATTTATAGCCCACCATTTTCTTTTGTATGTCATCAAGTTATCCCATGCAATGCTATGTACGAAGGAATGTTGTCATCATGTAAAATAAGTTTTCAACAAATATGTGTATTTAATGTTTTAAGTTGTTATGTAATGTTCCTAGGATAAAAATTCAATAAAAATATCGATATTCTAAATTTTATTATGTGGATGTTTATTTAATTAATCATGTTTAAATATGAAACAATGAGAAGGGTCGTTATAATTGGTATCAAGTGATAGGTTATGTTATTTTTGGGATTTGGATTAGAAAACTCTAGTGAAATACTTAGGGATAAGATGAAGTATAAGAAAATAATATATTGTGTTTTGTGAGTACATGGTAAGTAGTTTATCAAGAAAATATATCCTTGTATGGTTACAAATAAGATTAGGTGGCTCTGGCACAAATGTATCTCGGGGAAAACCAGAAAGCACCGATTTGAGCAGGACTTGAACGAGAGCTGGGGCACAAAAATGGGATTTTATCCACTCTTGTTTTGACACTCCAAGGGTATATGTTTTGGTAAATTAATAAGCTTTGTATGAACCATTATTAAGGTGAAAACATTATAAAAATATTCATTAGGAATTATATCATGGATGACATATAACGATGCAAAAAAATTCATAAGTTAAAGAGATAAATGTAATTTATAAGTTATCCATTATTTCATTGGATTCTATTTTATGTGTTTAATAGATTAAAATGCATACCCATAATTTTAAATTCATTATAGATTATGGATTTTAATAGGATTAATTATTTTAACAACCGATGAAATGGGATATGTGATTATTACCTCAAAGATATTCACAATCAAATGGGATCTCAAGTATGATTTATCATGATTTCTCTAAACCAACTATAAAAAACATGATTAACAATTGGATAATTATTGAATTCCCAAGTAAATCAAGGAAGAATAAGTTAAAATCTCATGAAACTCTATCTAATAAAGATAATAAGGGATAGAAGTCCCAATTTCCTTCATGAAATATGTGTGAAAAGAAGCACCAATGGAAATGTTTCAATGGGACTAGGAGATGTTTTAAGAGTGGAAAGATAGGGCACAAAGTATCGAGTTTCCATAAAAAAGGATAATTTGATGTATGGAAACAAACAACCATCCACGACATCATACATTGTTAGATTTCATAAATTTGGAGAAGTCAAGAATTACCCAATAGAATTATATATTTCAAGTGTAGAGAAGCATGATGTGCATCAAAAATCTAATTGATTATAGGAGCAAAGAATTTACCATGATATGATGGATAATGATGATTAAATTATTAGGGAAAACTTCTATAAGTATTTTATCACATGTTAATGTTTGTGGGAATGTTCTTATTGAAAATATTATCAGACTTTTCTATGGAATTTGAGGTAAAATTAAATATTCATTGCCTATGACTCAAGGTAGTTGAAAATTAATTAGCAAAAACATACCTCGTATGATCAAGAGTTGGAAATGGTGAAATTTCATTGAAAATAAGGAAACATTGTCTCTTTGGGGAGAAGTATGAAATATATACAGATCAAAAAAGTCTCAAATATATATTCACACAGAAAGAGATGAATATTCCCAAATGAATATTGTTATATCTCATCAAGGATTACGCTTCTCAATCTATTACCACCCTATAAAACTGATCTAGGTGGATTATTCTCTAAGTAGAAAATACCCAATAATTCTATCATTATTGATATTTGAAAGGAATACCATATTCTTATATTTGATGAATATGGACATGATAATCGTAATTAAGGGAATATAATCGATCCATTCATAAAATATTTCTCAACCATATATTTTCTAATGTTTAAAGGATGCTAAAAAAGATTATGTGGGAATTTAGAAAAAAGTGGAAACAATAAAAAAGGGAAATATTTGGTGTTTAATGTAAATGATGAAGGAATTGTGATATTTGGGTCCACACTTCGTGTTCCATAAAATAAAGAGTTAAAGAATGAAATTTCGTATGATGCACATAGTTCAAATTTACACATCCACCAAGGAAACCCAATGATGTATTGAGATATCCAAAAGCACGATTGGTGGGATAACATGAACATGAGATCACTAAATATACATCAAATTCTTGGTCTGGCATCAAGTGAAGGATGAGAGGTAAAAGTATAAGGGTATAATGAAACCATTACCCATACCAACATAGAAATTGGATAACATCACCACAGACATTATCACCAGAATTCGAAAGAAATCTAAAGGAAACAACGTTATCTGGGTTGTTGTGGATCGGATTACAAAGTATGCCCAATTCATTGCAATTTGATATGATTTCACATTAGATAAAATGGCCCAAATATACATCAGAGATATGGTAAGGCTGCATGGAGTTCCACAATCGATTGTGTTCAATCAAGATCCAAGATTCTCATATATGATCTGGAAGAGTATCCAATAAGCTCTGAACACTGAGTTGAACTTCATCATGGCCTATCACCCCCAAACTAATGGCCAATATGAGTGGACTATCCTGACACTTGTGGACATGTTGTATAAGGACCCAAACATAAAAATTAAATAGCAGAGGTCCATTTACTGATCAAGGTTTTAGATTATTATATACAAATTTAGAAATTATCAGAGTCTTAAAAAATTAAACAAAACAAAGTAAACGTCACTTCGGCGCGTGGTAAAATGAAGACATCCAACATTGAACTTCATATTGACTTGTGAAAAATAATTAAAACAAGGGGTGAGAATTAAATATTCTTATTAAGGGGTTTAATAACCATTGATAAATATTTTTTTAAATTATTTATTTAAATATACATTCGAAAATACCCTTTTCAAAAAAGAACATTAATTGAAATTACATACGGCTTCAAAATAATCGATAATTTTAGAAAATACATACATTAATAATTTTTAAAAAATAATCCAGTGATTCTATAAAAACAATATGCAAGCTTCTAAAAATGAAACATTATTTTGAGGTCACTCTATTCGTTGATGGTTGTTTCCTCCAACCCACTTAGTGAAGGATGGGTTCACTCTCCAATGTCTATCCATATTTATAATGATCAAGTGCCAAGTTTTCTAAAAAAAAATTTCAAGAATTCTAGACATTTATATATATTTTCACTGGAGTTTTCTATATTGAAAACATGAAACTACATTAAAATTCACATTCAATGTTTTATATATACACATATATATAAATACATGAACATACATTGCATCAATCACACGTTTTGTTACATCTAAAACTTCTACCACATGGACTTTTCATGTACTATATAGGTATTTAATTCTTTTTCAATTAACACATTTTCTAGAGTTGATCATAATAATTTATTATAGAATTTTCAATGAAAAATTTAAAAAAAATACATTCAATGATATCTGTGTACTTTTAATTTTAGGAATTTACTCATGTGTTTATTATAATGCATTGAGTGTCGATGATGTTCCCAATAACATGGCCATGTTTATATGCCGACGTGATGCATATAAGGTTGATAAAATGTGAGGAATTATTATGTGCATTTATTATTAATATGAAGCTATGTCAATGATAAAATTATAAACATTATATTAATCAATTCATCCATATATTAAATATATACATATATGAGTATAGGAATTGAATTTGCAACACTCGTTATCATGAAAAAAACATGTTTGATAAAAACATTGATAAATGAGACTATTCATTATTGGAATTAATATAATATCAATTTAAATAAAAAAAATGGTTATATACATATTTATAAGTGAAAAAAATTTATTTTTAAAAAATAATTATAATAATGCCATTTTAATCCACATTAAAATAAATTTGACAAGAGTAAATATACACCCATTTTGAAACTCCATTTATTATATATATATATTACATAACTCGTATAATAAATATGTATATGTTAGACCCACTTACATCGATTTGAATTAATAACTCTTGGATATTGAAAACAAATACTTATATATGGATATTTATAATTTTATGGTGAAAAAAATCAAGAGATTGAATACATATATTTGTATTTATGTATATATATCATGAATTTAAATTCTAAAAAAAATAATTTGGAGGTTAGTTATGTATAAAAAATGTAATTTTAGATAATTAATCTAATAAATTATAAATTCATCAAATAAGGTTTTAAAATAAGGATAATAAATTACTTCAGAACATGAAAAAAATATTTCCTTAAATATGAACACAATTATATGTAAATAAATTTTTAATAAGGAACTATGTTCTTAATACCTGAAAATTAAAATTCCATTTTAAATGAAAATCCGGATTTCTTAAACATAAATTAACTAAATATGAATACATAATTTATATGATTTCCCCTTCCCAAAATTTCAAAACAAGACATTAATCATATAAAATTATCCCTTATATGAAATGAAGAACCCAAAACACAGCTCAAGTAGAATGTTTCTGACAGCCTGATGGAATTAGACAAGTGGTAAGAAAATAGAAAATATATGGTTTATTCAGAGTTTATTCTCACAAGAAAGAATTGAATTTTATATGTACACACAGGCTCAAATATATACACATGCCACCAACACTGATGATGAGTATTCAAGAAGTCATGAAATGGGATGAAAACTGAGCGAATAAAACTGTCCAAACCAGCAACATGTTAAGATTGGAATAAAAATTCAATTAATAATTCATATATATATTTTATATTATGACTTAATAGACATATATTGAACAAAAAGAAATAATAAAAATAACCAAGGGAATAAATCTATAATAATACCAAATTTTCCACTATACAAATCAACATCTTAAACCCTTGGTCCCCAAAATCAAAAGGATAATAGGGGTCTATGAAATTCAAAAAAATACACACATCCTAAAACTAATTAGATTCAACCATGTACTATGTCTAGAAAATCAAAACCCTATCCTCGAATGAGATCCCTCGATGATGATCAGTCGGCTCAGCTTCTACCCCCGGACGAAACCAGATTGCTGCTCGATCCCCCTCTACTTGGAGTTGTTGAGCGACTCCAATTGCGGCCATAGAACTGTCTGGTCTCCTGATCATGCTTTAACTCTCGAGCCACAAATCTTAGATGAGAAGGCTCCCCCAGTCATAGCATACACCAAATTTAAGACTACCCCTTCTATAGCGTGGTGCTAAAGCCAGGCAATGGCGCACCCTAAAACACAATTCCCCTTACCAAAACCCTTATCACGATCCCGTTTTCCATATTTTTTATTCATATTAATTTGATTTAAATTTCTTATTATATTATTATTATTATTTTTTTAGTTTTCACTCATATTAATTTATCATAGTATTGAGAGTTAATTTAATAAAAAAATTCTTACTTATAACAAATAATTATAAATTTACACACATATATATATATATATATCATATTTTCAAATATAAAATAAAAAAATTTATAAATATTTAAAATTCATTACTTAATGAATATAATTTAGAATTATTAATAAATTTTTTTATTTTATAAGTTTATAAAAAATAGAAATTAATTATGAAAATAATATTAACAATCAATCAAACATAAATTCTAAACTAACTAATAAAAATTAATTCTCATTTAAACTAAACTATAATTGATGTAATTTTATATATTTCAAGGAAAAATGACTATATATATAATAATTTTTGTTTTTCATATATAATAATACTATATTCTTCATCAAAAAATAATTTTTAAACCAAAAAAATAAAAAAAAGTGTTATTGTTTCCGTTATTTTTTTTATGAATTATTTAAATTAAAACCATTTTAACTACATACCATAGTTTTTGGAATTTTTTTTATTAAATACCTTATCGGTCAATTAAAAATTTTAAAAATATTCAATTATTATTTAAAATTACTATTTGAATTTCTGATCTATTATAGTATTCCCCCCCAATAATTGTCCTCAAAATTCTTTTCCTCGAACTGAAAACAATTCTAAAGTTTCATCTATAGAGTTATGAAAACACAGACTACTAGACTCTGAGACTCTACTTCTTAGATGAAAACATCTATTCTCCAATGTTTTCTAGACCATTCATTTGATACCAATTAGAAGGAACCATCCAAAAACATTACATAGAAGATGACCTTTTAGAGGTCCATGTTCTAGAGAATTAGATTCAAACTTATAAATTATCAGAGTCAAAGAAAATTAAATAAACAAAAATCAACTTCACTTCCATGCACACTAAAATGATGACATCCAACTTTGGATTTCCAAGTGACCTGTGAAAAATATTTAAAACATGGGGTGATCATTAAATATACCCAGTTAGGGGTTTAAAAACCATCGATAAAACTTTTAAAAAATATATATTTGAAAATACTTGAAAAAATTCCCTTTTGAAAAAACAACATTATTTTAATTTACATAGTCTTAAAAATACAAGATCATTTTAGAAAATAATTATATCCAAAATTGGTAACACATAATATAGTGTTTTTTGGAAAACAATACGCAATATTATAAAAACAAAGCACTATTCTTGGGTCACTTGAATTATTGATTGTTGTCTGGGCCTACCCACTTAGCGAAGGACAAGTTCACTCCCCAATAACTTTCCTTATTTACAATGATCATGAACCAGGTTTTTTGAAATACATTTTAAGCTTTCATTACTTATATATATATATACTGGTGTTTTCTATATTGAAAACACGTCACTGCTTTAAAATTAATATTCACAATTATATATATACATATATATATATATATAATACATGATCTTCTATTTCATCACATATATGTTTGGTTACAACCAAAACATCCACCACTTGGGCTTTGCATAGACTATCTTGGTATTTAATTCTTTTTCTGTGAAACACATTTTCCACAATTGATCATGATAATTTATTATAGGATTGTAAAGGAAAAATTTAAAACAAAATACATTCAATGATTTCCATGTACTGGTTATTTTTTGGAATTAAATGATGTTGTTATTATAACAAAATGAGTGTTGATTATGTGTTAAATTTCATGGCCATGTTTATATGCAGACGCAATGCCCATAATGTTGATAAAACATAATGACATTCTATGATCATTTTTTTATAAATATGGCGATAAGTCGATAGTAAAATTATAAACATTATATTAATCAATTCATACATATATATAAAAATATATAAATTCGTATTGGGATTGATTTTTCAACCCACACCCTCGTGAAAAAAATTCACGTTTGAGAAAAATGTCGATAAATGAGATTATTTGTTATTAGAATTAATATGATATCAATTTAAAACATAGACATGGTTATATACATATTTATAATTTGGAAAAATGGTTTTTTAAACATAATTATAATTAATACCTCTTTAATCCACATTAAATTATATTTGAATAGATTAAATATACACCCATTTTCATACTCCATTTATGCATATATTGATATTTATTACGTAACTCGTATAATAAATATGTATATGTCACACCCACTTACATCCCTCTGAATCAATCAGTCGTATATATTGAAATCAAATATGTATATATATTAGTATAGTGGACCAAAGCTAGAGATTCGATACATATATTTGTATTTATGTATATATATCATTAATTTAAATTCAAAAAAATTAAATTGGGGGTTGGTTACTTATAAAACATGGAATTTGAGATAATTCATATAAATGAATTATAAATTCCACAAATAAGTTTTTAAAATAGGTATAATCAATTAACTAGGAACCTGAAAAAAAAATCATAAAATATGAATGCAATTATATGTAAATAAATTTTCAAGACAGAACTAAGCTATTAATACTATGAAATTAAAATTAAATTTTAAAATAAATGAGTGATTTCCTAAACATAAATTTGATAAATAAGATGACATAATATAAAGGATGTTCTCTTCCAAATTTTTTAAAACACAATACATAAATAATATAAAATTAACCCTTATAAGAAATGAAGAACCCAAAATATGGCTCTGGTAGAATGACTTCCTGATGGAATTAGACCAGTGGTAATAAAATAGAAAAGATATGGCTTGTGTAGAGATTATCCTCACATTAAGGTATTTCATTCCTCTATATACACAAAAGCTCTTATATATACACATGACACCAAAATTGAAGAAGAGTATTCATGAATTCATGAACCGAGATGATAATTGAGGGAGTAAAACTGTCCACACCAGCAAAAAGTCATGACAGGGATGAAAATTCAATTATGAAATCATATATATATTTTATATTGTTACTAAATTGACATATACAGAACAAAAAAAGTAATAAAGAATTCCGAAAGGCAATAACTGGAAAAAAAAAATTCCATTAGACAAATCAACATCTAAATCCAGTGGTCCACAAAATCAAAATAATAATATGAGACTGTGAAAATGATAAAATGAAAATTATGAACATCCTAAAACTAATCTTATTTGACCCCACACTAGGTATGGAAAATTAAACCCTAATCTCAAACTAGATCCTTCGATGAAGCTCGGTCGGCTCAGCTTCTACCCACGGACGAAACCAGGTCATGACATGACCCCCCCTACATGAGGTCATTGGGTGACTCCGATTCTAGTCACGGTACGGCCAGGTCTCCTAATTAAGTTCAAAATCCCGAACCATGACACTTAAATGACATGACTCCCTCAACCATAGTGTACCCCGTCTTGATGACGTCCCCTCCAGAAGCGCGACGTTGAAGCAAGGCTGTAGCGACCATAAAGTGTGATTACCCATACTAAAATCATCTACATGATCCCATTTTCCCTATTTTTTATTCATATTCATTTCATTTCAATTTATGATTAGGATTATTATATTATTATTATTCTTCTTTTAATTTTAACTCATGTGAATTTATCATAGTATTATTAGTTATGTTTATAAAAATATTCTTATTTAAAACAAATAATTATATATTTATGTATATATATATATAATTTTCAAAGATCAAAATAAAGAAAAAAATTGTAAATGTTTTAAATACATTACCTTAAAAAAATTATAATATTAATCAATGTTTTGATTTTATAAGCTTATAAAACAACAGATACTAATAATTAAAATATTATTAAAAACTGGTCAAACATAAATTCAAAACTAACTAATATAATTTATTTCTCATTTTAACTGAAAAATAATTGATTTAATTTTATATATTGCAAGGAAGTATGTATATATGTATAATAATCTTTGTTTATCTATATAATAATATTGTGTTCTTCATAAAAAAATTGTAAACCAACAAAATAATACAAAGTGTTATTGTTTCCCATATTATTTTTTATGTATTACTTAAATTAAAACCATTTTTTGACAATATACGTTAGTTTTGTGAATGTTTTTATAAAACCCATTCATAATAAATTTAAAAATATTAAAATATTAAATTATTATTTAAAATTTCTATTCGGATTTTCGATTTTTTACATATTGAGAGCATGGTTAAAGGACGTCAATGGAGGATGTGAAAAATATCTTCTTTTGGTAGAGTTTTTGTATGACAACAGTTTCCACTCATTCATCCAAATGGAACCTTAAAAATACCTTCATGGGAAGATGTGAAGAACCCCTGCATGTTGGTATGAAGTTGGGGAATGAAAATATCTAGGTTTGATTTTTTTTGATGAAATGGTAGATAAGGTTAAGACCATCCAACAACACATCAATGATTTTTAGAGTCGACAAAAGATCTATGTTTATGATCATAGATGATGCCTAGAGTTTGATGTTATAAACATGGTATTCCTATACATATATCCATGGAAGAGAGTTATGTGATTTCAGAAGAATGGAAATCTTATTCCAAGGTACAATGGTCCTTTTGAGATCACTGATCACATCGTAGAAGTGGCATATCGACTAGCACTCCCACTGAACATATCTAAATTAAATGATGTATACCATGAAACACTCTTAATGAAGTACAAACCAGACCCATAACATATAATCAATCTATAGGTGGTATAATTAGAGAATGGCCTCTCCTATGAGGAGAATCCAGTGAAGATCTTAGATTATAGAGAAAAATTTCAACAGAATAAGAAAATGCACCACATAAATGTGTTGTGGAGAAACCCAATATATGATGAAGGGATATAGGAACCAGAGGAAGTGATGTGGAAAAATTTACCTTCATCTATTTTAGTGTGGGAAATTGAAATTTTGAGGGTGAAATTTCTTATGTGTGGAAGGTTGTAATGACCCAAAAATTTATGAATAAAATTCCATTTATTTTAACTAAATGTTATATGGATATCAAAAACAAATGCATGCCTTTTCATTTTTTATATCTAATTGGATTCAAATGAACACTATGTATCCTTACTGTTGATAATATAGTTGGTAAATAGTGATCACATGACTTGTATAAATATAGTGTTTTCGAAAATCAATTTGGCAAAGATAATGGATGTTATGGCCTCAAATATTAGGATATTATCCTATGAATCCAATTTATCAGAGCTTCCAAGGGATATGTAATTTCAAGTCTTTTCCCCAGACCAATCCCAAGATGATATCCAACAATTTAAGCATGAGAAAAATTGTTTACTGGAGAAGTTCAAGCTCATCAAGATCACGACCCAAACCATGTTCACTAAATGATACGAAGAAAGCCCCACCATCCAACACATTACTCTTAGGGTGTATGATAGTGTAATCAAGGGATATGTTACAAAATACTAGTATTTCTATTATGTGCGTTAATTTAATATATAATGATGAATAAAATTTCTTTCTATTATTATTATTTGTAAATTATTTTAATGAAGAAAGGTTATTTTTGGTAAATATTCATATTTTTTTATGAAATATATCTTGATGAATTAATGGATTTTTGAATGAAATAATATTTTAATAAAATATTATTACTAAATTATTTTTAATAATTATAAATGATCGTATAATTTTTAAGAAGTCAAATATAATTTTTATTATGGTTTGGAAACCATTTTTGTTAAAACCCATAAATTTTCAATAAATATCAATTTATATTGTGAAATTGAAAATTAAAATATTTATAAAAAAATTTATTTTAAACGAATATTTTTTTTGAATTAGGATTTCAATATTTTACAATGTTGAGTTGCTCAAATATTTTTGAGTTAGTTGAATATTAGGGTAAAAATTAAATACAGTCAAAATATATAATGTGTTTTATGATATAATAATGACCCATGAGTGATAAAATAAAATAATTTAAAAGTTATGTTCAGACAAAAACATGTATTTCATTTAAAATAATTTAATTTTAGGTTTATTTGAATTATTTTATGAAACCTTAGTGAACCCTCCAGGACATATAAACTATTTAATTATTTTTAAATCATTTCCATTAAAGTGTGACTCATCTCTACATATGAAAGGGAAATATTTTAATATATTCATCCATTATACATTTAAAATAATTAATACCACTCCCCTTTTTAATAAACCTTGGGATGGTTTGTGGTTTTGAATATTTTGGTCTATATGGTACAAAATGAAAATAATAAATAAATCCCCCACTTTTCCAATATAAACCCACATTAGCAGCCATTCCTCTTTACTAAATCTTTTTTAAGCACAACCACCCTCCTCCCCTTCACCCTATAATCCTCCAAAGGCGCCCATAAGCTCCCACTAATCCTCTCCCAAGCCATACAGATCACACATCTCAGTAAAGGATCTTCACCTTCCTCTCTTTCATCCAATTCAAGAACCTTGTTTGAAATTAGACTTTTTAATTTCAACTGGTTATATTTTCATCATCTTATATTCTTTTAACTTATATAATTTTTTTTATCTTAATAATGGATCACTTATCCTCCCGTATTTTTGCCTTTTCCTACGTCATTACAATACCTAAATTCTGTAAGGGATTTCTCTTTTCTCATTTCCTTTTTAAGGACTTAATTTTTATTATGTATCTTAAATTCCATTTAATATGTTGGGATATTATTTTACATTGTACCATCATTATCCATTTCATATATAAATAATCAGACACCCATTTCACACACATCTACCTATTTTATGAATTTCCATATGACACGGTTATGCAGTCAAAATTACACCATGATTTCCATGCCAAAATCAACATTTAGTGAATACCATTATCATTCCTCTATTTATAGTATTCACCTTTTTACACACATTATTATTTATTTGAGACATACATGTTCATATTCAAAATTATATTATCATGCAATAAATGATAAAGTTGAATGAATCCATGTTATATGATCTATGTGGCACACTTATGTATAAGATCGAAATGATTATGAGGGGTGCATCCTGATAGTTCTCCAATGTATTGGGTAATGTTTATTATCATGATTGATCATGTTGGTATATAGGTTTACATGATTCCATTATGTTAATAGTGTAGTTTTGTAAGTTGTTTCCACATTTCCATGTTATGATAATCATGTTATATCATGTTCACGTTTATCTTAGGCTCCATTTATATTCCTATTGTCTAAATTTTTTATATAATCCATATTATGACTTGTTTACTCCCTTTTTAAGTTTTATATCTCACCCATTTATTATGTATGTCCTCAGGTTATCCCATGAAATGCTAAGTACGAAGGAATGTTGTGGTCATGTAAAATAGTTTTTTAATAAAGATGTGTATTTCATGTTTTAAGTTGTTATGTAATGTTCTTATCCCTCAAGAAACTAAAAATATAGATCATATAGGTTATATTAATTGTATATTTATGTAATATATCATGTTTAAATATTAAATAACAAGAAGGGTCATTATAGTGGTCGATTGGTCAGAGAAAGTAGTGGCTCGATTATTCTCCTCTTTAGTGTGTTATGTAGTCCTGGTAGTTATATTGATGATAAAATTAGATCTCTGTACTATGGAATTTTTCTATGTGAGGGGTTTGATATATTGGAGGAAGAAATTGATTCTTATTGTGGAAAATTTGTTAGAATATTTCTATGGAAAGAGGTACCCACATAGGATTTGGTCTACTATGTTAGAAAATGCATGCATAAAATTAAATAGGGTTATGATATTGGCCTTTTTGGAGAGAAACAAATTCCAAAACATATGGGTTAGCTCATGATGGTAGGGATGATAAAAACCTTATTGTTTTCAACACTGTGGGATCATTACTCATTGCATGTAAACACATTATCCATGGTGATTCTCTATGTCTTTTCCATTTCAGCCTTACATGAGTTGTATTTTTTCTCTTTTCTACTTCCTTGTATTCCTCATTTCTATTTTCAATGAAAATTTAAATTTCAATTAGTCAATGATAGGGAGAACTCCATACAAAAAAATATTATTAAAATTTACAGATCCTCAGAAAAGTAAGTCCTCGAAAATTGAAATCACCTCATTGATAAAAAATCTCAAGTAAAACACATTCAATTTTGGACCCTTTTATTATTGGGATATATTGAAATAAATTTGACTCAAAATTATGAAAACTCCATTAATTTTATTAGAGCGAGAAAAAGAATCAATGATTGATTAATCATGAATCTATATTGGGTTACATTGCCTCTGATTTTGAGTTCATGTTTGTTAATCAAAAAATGATGGATAATTCTCAATTAAGATTTTTATGGTAGAATTAGTATATGGAATTGAATTCACTAGTCAATTTTACATTAATATATATTATTTAGTAGTTTATTGTGGTAATGAACCTTTTTATTCCCATTAATTTCAAAACATTGTAATATAATTTTATCAATGAGTGTAAAAAACTATCAATAGTGAATTTATTTGATCCACTACCCCTAACAGTCTATAAAGGGTTCATGTTTTCATGTTCAAGGAACTCAGAGAAGACTAAGTATTTCTCATCAATCAAATCGAGTGATTTGATATATATCGAGGGAGACATTGGTTTATACTTATCCCATAAAAGGTAAAAATCATTTTATCAACATAAAATAATATGATGGTTATGATAAGTTTCAACAAAACTTTTAGATCTAGTGGAACAAGTAAATGAAAAATCATTAATGTATATCAATAACCTCCAACTTTTTCCCTATGAAATTTTCATCTTATATAATACCATACTTTCATTGAAAAAAACCATAAATCATACAATTTGTGGATATGAATCCAAATAGAATATAGTGGTCTTGATTCTTGGTTACATTTTATTCTATCCTTGGGATATCAGTCACATCGAGTTAATATTGATTTATCGAGAAACTGTGACATACCGGTCAAAATGATAATTCTACAAATGAAAATTTCTCTACAACATTGGTAGAAATAAAAAATGCCACAATACAATCTCTCAAATATCATAATGTCATAACCCATTCTACAACCAATGAGGGTCAAGAATAAATAGATAATATCTATAATTCCATGGATGATAGCTACCAAAAAGTGGAACCCATAGAGTTTTATTATGTTTCTTCATTATTCACATAGCATAAAAATACTATCAAATTGTTTTGTATCCAATATAATGTCACAATATTTTCCACATCAAGAGAAATCGATTAGAATGAAAAAGATGAATATGAAGATGGGGGTCAAATAGTTTCCAATTCAGTATTTGAAGAAGGTATATCTAATACCATTAATGAACTAAGACAGGTGAATCTGGGTACTAACAAATAATCATGACAATCATTTATCTATGTCAACATATATTTCATATATAAAGAGACACATTTTTTCATTATGATGTAGAATCATAATTTATTCAATTCGATTGGAAAATAAATTATTACTCAAAATCCATATGTCCCCACTAATAATTTTGGTCTCCATGAATATCATAATTGAAACAACCAGGGAGCCTTAATAGTAGTTTAAAATCATGCTACCATGGTATATCATAAGGATTAAAATCTCATGAATGGAAAATCCATTGGGTATATTTATTAATACAAACGTAATTCCAATATCTTCCTTATCAATACGAATAAATGGAATATTATTTTTTCATCAACATTAGGGATCAAAACAGTTAATTACCCAATGATTACATCCTACTCCCAATATATAAACATTTTATCAATGTGACTTATGGTTTCTATTCCCTTATATTAATGGATTGATATTATATATATATATATACATATTTATTGATCCATAGGATGAAGATACCACTATATTCAAGGAACCCAAAATAGTGTATTTATATACAGTAATTCCCATTGGATTGATGAATATGGGGACCACAAATAAATACAATTAGAATTATATTTTCAATCCCATTAATTGTAAAACCATTTAAAAAAATGATATTTTTTTTGGAAAATTACAAATGAATTTTTTACCATTTTATTCCCCTAAGATTATTTCCAATAAACAATAACATTATAGCCAAATGATTAACCTCTTTAAATGAGATTTTAGGGTTACATTATTAATGATTATTTCATTTGTTGTATTTTGTCAAAACATTGAGGATAACACTGGGGTGTATGAAATTATAAAGATTTATCCCAATTGATATCTCAATGATTTTATAGGGGTTCCGGATCTCCTCTCCTATGATAAATGTTTCATTACTAGCTATATAGGTATGTGACTACCCTTCACCATGCCTATGATGGATGAATTCATTTACTTATGGGATGATTATTTCCAATAATATTACGTCAATACCAAAAAATATCCCTTTATCCAAATAGTATTTATGCCTCGAGTTGATGGAAAGAATATTATTCTATATATAGAATCCACGGATTGGTCAGTTAGATCTATTCTCACATATAATAATGATTCATAAAAAATAATATTATTTTGACTTTCATTGAATAACTATGCATGAAACTAAGAATATATATTTCAAATTAGAAAATACATTACATTAAATACTAGTAATATTTTATATTATGGGATAGTAATAGTATAATCATATGGTCAACTTGGTCCCATATAATGGCATGCTCAAATACATCCTCATTTTTTATTTTGACTAGATGACTAGTATTGTTGATGTTAATCATATGAATGTTTTTATCTACATCACAATAAATAAGGTAGTCAATGATAACTCATCAGTAAACATACTTTTTTAACGTCTCACCATAAATACCAGAAATTGGAATATAAAATTGATAGATAAAAAATATTGATCTATATATGGAACTCCTAAAAAATTGGATATGTATTATATTAGAGAATATAGAGTACCAATATAGAAATTGATTGAAAATTCCAAACTAAATAATGTCATCAATGGAATTGACATTATCACTCTAGTAAATGAAATATTAATTTATTCCATTTGGTCTTTAAATTTTTAATCTAATACTGAAGAAGAATATCATGTTACATTAAAACATTGGAATTAGAAATGTAGATACTAATATTTGGATTCCATATCAATGGAGGTTCAAAGAAATATATTAAAGAGATAAATTATAACAAAAAAAATTAATAAATAGAAATATATTCTCGTTACTGATTGCATAATATGGTTAATGGTATAGTTACCATATGATCTAACATTAATTCACGTATCATGTTAATAAAAATGACTCTAAAGATGCATTATTTAATGCTGGTAGGGTCTATGAAGACTGACACCTTGATAACATTGTCATTAATATCCTAAAACATTAGGAAGTTTCCAAATTAAATAAAAACATATTAGAAGAGATCAATGAAATAATCACTACCAGAAATAATGATAGGTCAATATTCAACCCTTATATATAACTTTTTTTTGGATTTATCCCATACGTGAATACCCCTAATTTTTTACTCTTCTTTTATAATGATAAAATAATGGGAATACTTGTTGAAGGGAAGTGATCTTCATTATCTATAATGGGCCAAATATTTATGAAGTTCTCTGGTAATTAGGTTTTGATTGGTTTGTCTTAAGATGAATTTACGAAAGGGAAATACTCACTATTATACATGAATACCACTCAAGAACCATCAGTTTTCATTAATTACTGACAAATACATCCCACATAATCGCGAGTATTGATTACCGTATGTCCTTAATTATGTAATATTTAATATAATTTTCTAGAAAATATAATACTTTATAGATGAATATTGATTTTTCTAATCCACAGCTACAGTTGATATACCCTTATAACAATTATTTTCAATTTAAAATCTAGGGAATATATCTAGTTTGGCTATATCTCCTAGCCAAATCAAGGTTGTTCAATTGTTTTATTAATTATAATGAAAAATTTCCAAAATAGTTTATAAATGTAATAATAATTTTTATTTCATAAAATTAAATCATCTAAATCATGATGAAAAATATAATTACTATATTTTTCTCCCTCATTCAATATTGATAAACAATGTCACCAACTTCTTTTGTCCTATGATAAAAATGCTTTATTGAAAAAATGACATTCTGTCGAACCAATTATCTAACTAACATAATATATTTATTGGTTAGATAAATTATTTAAATAGGATATTATGTGATATAATTTATATGTTTTTTGATAAATACATTAACTCAGGGATATGAAAACTCCCCCAATACCAATGTACTTATATCTTGACAAACCATGATAAAATGAAATAGACCATAAATTCTCTTGTTTATAGGATATGGATAGTCATACTAATTTATGGATAGATACCTTTACTATCCTTTAATATCTATATTAATTTATTTTAAGATGTACAGATATATAAGTGGAAAGATGTGTTTTAATAACATGATGAAAAATATTATTAGAATTTTATAATTTATAAATAGTAAAAAACATTGTAGAACATGAACTCATGAAGAATTATAAATATTATTAATTTTTATAGGGAGATTTATTATTTTTTTAAGAACTCATATGATACCATAGAGGAAACCTCTAAATCACGAACCAAATTGGGAGTGTCCATAACTCATAAATAAAAAAGAAAACATAATAGGGATAATTCCAATATCGTAATAGATGGAGTGATCATCATGCAAGCCACTAAAGTAAAAATTTTAATGATGTAATTTATGAAACCGTATCATTAGTTAAAAATTTCAATTTTTATGAATTTAAGCATTATAAAAAAATCTAAATAAAATGAGGTAAACCATTATCACAACATCCATGCAACATGTTGTGAAACTTCTTTTATATTATATCCAAATCACTTTCTATAAATTTTTTGATAATTACCATGCTAAAAAAATTTATATTTACATGTGAGTGTTAATGATGGTTCTAATATGAGTTCTACGTTGGTGAAGGTATTCTTTAAATCCCATACTTTTTCATGAATTATGAATGAATCACATGATCTTAGCATCCCTATTAATTTACTAAAAAAATTAATATTGATATGTATAATGTTATAAGATATGTGATGATGTAATCCATCCATTATAACAATAAAATTTTCATAGAGTTCAAATTTAAAAAAATAGTCCCCATATATGATTTTGATAAATGAATGGAATCTCAATTCACAACATGTCAGTTTCATGGAACATGAACATACTCATCTCAATATAATATCCTGATCTGTATAAATAATCATATTACTTTTAGAACTATATGAGGATTCAATCTTATTACTTTAATATATATACTGATTCTGAAATATCTTATACTTGGGATTATCATAAAACACTTCGAAACTTCTATCTATATTGGATAAATCCACATAGGATATTTTTCTTAAATAAATATGTGAATATTGATAATTATTACATTTATATACATATAAGGATCATGATATCCATTTTTATACCCAGTTTACCATTAAAAAAAATAAAAATCTCTCCTTCTCTATAGTGTTTTCTAATTTTAGGTGCTTTTTTATCCACTCAATTTCCCCATATCGAATTGAATATCATGTTTCATCAGATGTATATGTGTGTGATATATGAAAAGTAATCATGATAATAAATTTGATTAATCTAATAATAATGCTCCATCCTAGATATAATCGTGATTTATAATGAGAATCCGAATATAGATTCATCCATGAAATCTATTTCTATGAAAAAAATAATTCCCACAAGTGTGAGATGAATTTATTTAAGAGCCAGTATCCTTGATTTTTCAATACGTGAACCTATGCTAGAAATCCTCCCATTATATAATAATTTTATCATCATTGGGATACAATATATTAACTCTGTGTGTCCTAGTTCCTTTCTAAACATGATTTTCAGTGACACAATGATCATAGTCATAGGCCCAACCAATTTTTAATATCAAGCCTTCATTTTACCCAATTTTTTAAGCCATTTAATTTTTATCTAGTTTTCCAAATCAGGGTTCAATTCATCGGGATAAGAATATTAATTTGTTGATGATAAATATCTACGAAATCCCACATATAAAGGCACTAATAATAAAAACATAAACTAAATGTCCCCATATTACTTATCATATCCACACTAAAGGACATTGGTGTCCCTCTTTGACCTGAAACATATCATGGTGTTTTAATAATGTTTTTTCATAATTTTCCAATATGAAATATAGATCTATATAAGGTTTGAAAATTTTGGGTATTTCTCTAAATAATATTTTTATAAAATACAACTTTCTCATTCATATATCATAATATTCAATGATTCTCATGTAATATAATAATCACATGTGTATAGATTTCAGTCTCTATTGAATTTGTACTGAAAACATAATTAGATATTTGAAACCAACCATGTTACATCATCCATTTCCACTCTTTTAAAGAAAATAATGAAAAAATAGTAATGAAAATATCATGTTTAAAGTTACCCCTTCATCATTCTTGAACATTCATATTTATAAATAAAAATTTCTATATCAAATGTCAAATAACGTTACAAACCATCCACAACTATTAGTAATGTGTGTATACAAATATAATGGAAACTTTTACATAAGTATGTATGTTCTCCCTTAATATGTATCATCATACTTTCCCCAAACATGAACACTCAATAAGTAGAATCTTTATCCTAATGATTATATCCTTAGATATTCGTATTCCCACAGAACATCATAATATAATTCATTTTTAGAATTTTTATAGTGTTCATCTCGTATATACATATTCTAAATTATCATATTTGAACTAATAGCCTCATGTTGTGATATATGGTGTCACTACTCTAGGTTTGAAAGGTGTTTTTCATTTTTATTCATTGGGACCTATTTTTTTTAAATTTATTCTATGTAGATCAACTGAACAATGTCATAATACAAATTGATTCCATTTATGAAAATATGTAATTTAAATGAACGCTATTTTCCTTAGGCTCTACGTCATTCATATAATATAAACTATCACCCTTATTGGATAATTCATTCTGATTGTAATTGGTATAAATTTTTTTCAATGTTATGAAAACATAAATTCTGGAAGATATTGATCTAGATCAAATTTTCCTAAAATGTATGTGAGAAATAATCACAAAATATATAATGTTGATAACATTTAATTGGATATTGGAGAAATTTATGAGTCTCTTATTTCTAATCCTCCTCCATTTAGTGATTACAATAAAATGTGATCAGAATTGGTAAATGAATAATGCATGCAGGGTCTAGAATATAGCCTTAGAAAGAAAATTCCATTCTTACGTGACCCATTATTTCTGGATGATGTTAGACAGATTTCATATTATTTATCATCACCACAATTTTTTGTTCCATACATGGTTGTGTAACCATGGGTGTGTCTAAAACCTTATTGATTATTCCTCCATTTGACAAACTTATTTCATTTTGTAATTTAATCCTTTAAATCTATCGAGGCTATTGGAAATGTACACATTGATCTTTGAGGGATATTTTTATTTGATAATTCATATATTTCCTAAAACTGCATCTATATATATTTTGTTCATATAGCTTGTCAATAATGGAAATTGGAGACCTAAGGGAATGGTAATCTAATATAATTATGTGTGTTATCTATATTAGTGGAAACTATCTATAAAACATAGCATGTTGTCATCCCCATCATAGATGTCGAATCTTATTACCTAGGATAAATATAGAATGGGAAATGATTCTAAAGATAAATAATCAAATAATTAGTGTGGACATGATACAAATAAATTAAGAAAAACAAGAATTATTATCACCTTTAAATAATATATTCAACATGTCACCCTTGAAAATTTTAATGGCCCATCATGACGTGAACATATATTGTAGAATGCTATAGTATGGCGTTCATGAAAATAAATTAAACAACTCATTTCTCAGGATAGTCTATAAAATCATTAAACACAATCCATTTTAGGATTTTCGTTCCCTTACTCTATATAGTACTCCAATCATTTGATAAATTTTTATAAAATAAACTATCATCATCTATATCCATTTTAGATAAAAAGGTTAACACCATCCTTTCAACCTTTTATATTAATATATGATTCATTATACCTACCACCTTTGATCCCAAAGAGCTACCAAAAAACATATTTATGGAAATTCCACCATCATTGATAGTTATGGTATCTCTGTTAGGGTGGACCAATAACACATGGAATTACATGTTTACTTCAAGTCCATATCAATAGTGTTTTTATATAGACTACAAAATCATTGGATTAAAATTTTCTAAACAAAAAAAATTGACCTAAATTATTTAACTGGAATATAACTAAATTTTCATTTAAATGATTCTTATACTCCCAATGATGAAGATAAATAGGTGAAATACTCAATAAAAGTCATTTCTCAACTCATTAGAAACTCCATTTTCAGGAGTTATGAAAAAATGAATGTATAAATTTGAAATATAAAAAATGTTTCTTGTTGAAAACACATCAAGTGTTACCTATAAAAAATATAAATTCTAATAAACTAATACTATCCCATAACAATCATTGGAATAATATATCATGAGAAAAACAAATTGAATTTTCTATAGGTCCACTAAGAAATCCTAGAAAAAGTCTAGATATTCATTTTATGTCCTTTAAAATATGAAATATTTAGAAACTTCTCCATTCCACCACCACTAGAATATCAACTAAGCAGATTAATGTTAGAAACATTTTGACACATATTTAAATTTCTCGAGACCTTTGGAATAATGGAATCCTCATTCTAAATTTCCATATTTATATTATTGACACAATTTTCATCCAAATTACCATCACCTGAATCGAAATAAATCTATTATTAAATTAATCATGTTGATGGTTACATCACTTAATAATGCACACTCATGAAGAAATCACTCATTAATTTATACCAAATCTTTTTTATAGTGGTAATAATATACCAATTCATGATCCACACCCAAGTGTAAATCATTCATCAGAATGGAAACATTATAATGTTACTATTTATGATTCTTTCCACAGAGGATGCACACATAGTCATGGTGACACACTAAATTTGGTCTTGTGTTCTTTCTTTCCAAAGGTGGGCGACATTCATCACTTCTTCGGTTATATTTTTCCGTAGATTAAAACACGATAATGGGATGTCAGTTCCTCCTTCCATGGATTCCTCATAGGAATTCATCTCATAGTATGGGTCTCCCTAATATATTTGAGTCATAGTTCATGAATCTCATTAATGGTTCCATTTCTTTTTGGATTCAGCTTAATTACACTACTTTCATTAGGACATTCCAGGAGGTGTTTACTGGAAGGAAACATTACTCAAAGTGGATTGTAAGATGAAGCATGTCGTGGAATCTTTAGATGTGTGGACATTAGTCAACTATTTTTTTCCACATTGAAGGGAATCTCACGTGTGTAGAATCTGAGGAATCCAACATTGATCACATGGTATCTTATACTAGAGATATTTATATGATGTTATTCAAGGATTCCCATGATAAACTTGGGGTAGTCCCCCATGTTTATTATCTATTGGAGACAGATTAGACTGGTTAGAACACTTATGAAAGTGGATTAAATAGGCCAATCCCTGTGATGGAGCACCTGGATGGTTTACCTGATGCATGGATTAGAATGCCTAATGAGTGCAGACCTGATGAGTGTGTGTCCCAAAAAGGGAGTATTTCACACCATGAAGAATAATCTCGACACCACTAAGGGTAGACCAGAGATGGTGCACCACAAGGAGGGGGCATCATTTTTTACACTGGTTGGGATTGATCCTTAGGGTGGATTTCTATAGACCATATCTAACAAATAAAGATCAAAACCCACATAGTTCGAAAGGGTGATTTGGGGCATACACATGTTTAGCTTCCCAAGTTCCTCAGATAGAATTGATGATGTAGGTGACCTTACAATGATAGGGGTAAATGGTGGAATGGATGAGTATGTCTTATGCATGGGTAACTAACCATATGAATGGAATCATCCCACTAGGATGTGGAATCCTTGGTACAAATCATGAAGCATTTTGGTTTATTTAATGAGGTTGATGATATGAATGTGAAGGAGTTCATGTGCGGATGATAGTGGTGTTGAGATTGACCATTAGAGAGGCTTCCTACATATCTCTATGGAAGGGTATCAATGACCAACTAGTTAAAGATGGGAAATATAATCATTTTGTAGATAAATGCCAACTACAAAAAGACATGATGGGGTCTATGCATGGTTATAATCCAATCACAAGAGGGGCCCTCTTAGATGGAGGAGTATAGTGATGTATGGGGATTATGCATGGATATCAGCCCAAAAAAAATGGGACATGTGGATGGGGTGTAAAAAAAATAAAACAACCCTACCCATGGTATGGATTACACATAATTATCAACCCAAATAGATAAATCAAAAATTGAAAGGGAGGTAGATCTGAAAGATGTGTCCAAAAAGTGATGATTTCACGTTAGGACGGTACATCCCTAGGGGGATCACCAATGTTTACTATAAGTTGGGTTGAACATCCTAGAGGCCCCCTTTGTACCCTATTTAGAATACATGGATCAAAACCCATGTAGTTCTAAAAGAGAAATGGGCATGTAGCTTAATGTCATGCATGGAGAAAGTGAACTGACGTGAAGTATTCGGGAAATATAGATGATGGTATGGAATCTCATCGAGTATTCCTACATACTTGATGTGGTGAAAGGGATCAATATCCATGTATTATCGAAGAAGAAAGTAAAATTGGGATAACACATGGTTAGCATCCCATAGTCATGTTGGTGCTTATGCATGGCTAGCGTCCTAGAGAATGAATATTGATGAGTGTTAGGATCCGACAATGATGTGGCGGTTTGTGGAGAATCAGGGTGAATGAAGAAAGATAGAGGATAGATTTGGACAGCATATAGAGGTGGATCTAGGTGGATGTATCCCATAAAATGTAGATGTCACATCTTGAGGGTACATCCCTAGGAGGAGAACTAGATTTTACCAATAGTTGGGTTAGAACGTCCTATAAGAGAGAACCCATTATGATGTGTCCCGTAAAGGGAAGATGTTTCACCATAAAGGTCGATCTGGACACCCATAGAGGTGTATTAGGGAGTGTATATGACTAGAAGGGGGAACCAATGATTTAAATTTCTTGGGATTGAACGATAATAAGGCATCATGTGTAACATGTGTATAATACAAGGATCAAATCAGATGTAGTTCAGAAATGATTAGTACATTCACAATGGAAAGGACCTAGTGCCTGTATGGAGCGACAAAAGTGAATGAGGATTCTGTGTGGAAGCATCCCAAGTTCCATTAAGGAGAAAAATGATGGATGGGGCTTACGCATGGAAGCGGTCGGGGTGCCGCTATAGAGAGGCTATGGTAGATGGGGCTTACACGTGGAATCTTCTCGGGTGCCCAAAATGAGTGACATTAGAGATTGAAGATTTCACATGGAAACTGGCCGAGGGCCGTTATAAAGCCTCAATGGTGAATAGGGATTACACGTGAATTCTTCCCATGATATCTGCAACATACCATGTCATGAGGGAATCCCATGTGCATTATAATGGGTAAGGATCCAATTTTATATCTTTTTAATAGATGAGGTATGCAGGGCTAATGAAATGTGGTTCTCGTTCTGCAATTCTCTTGTCAGGAAATGAGGGCATCCCCACATGATGATCGGTCTAGGGAAAATGGTTTGGGGATTCCACCTTAACCAGAGACCTATATTGGATGTTTTATATTTTTCACATGATGTGTCATATTTTACTTCCCAAGGAATCTTATTATTAAATCATAGGTTATTCTATAGTTTAATGTTATATAGTGAGGACTATTGGAATCTTATGCCAGATGCATGGGGCATCTCTCTTTCAGGAAATGAGGCATCCTACGTTTTTCAAATAGGGTTTACTATTATTTAATCTTATTTGGTGAGGACTATTAAGAATAGGGTTTCTAGAAATGGAAGTTGTGGGACTTACGCAACTACAGACCTATCAGGTTCAACCTAGAAAAAAGGTACCTGATGAGGATTATGGAGTTTTCTGAGGACGGGTTCAACTCATTGTACTCGTGGAATTGTAAATGAGAATCTTAACTACTGACATGGGAAAGGGACTAAGAGGAATATGTCAACTCAAGGTGTTTCCAAGATAATGAAGGATTATCTTGAATAATGGTTTTCCTCGTATTGATGTCAAATGTGCATAAGGGAACAAGGTAAAATGTCGGCGACCCAGCCCGAAAAGAGGTCGAATGATCATGAAATCGCTAAAATTAGGCTAAAATATGTTAGGTGATGATAAAACCATTATGGGGCCATGTAAACATAGACCCATATGGGACCTATAATTTAAGATCACTAAAATTATTGTTCCATTATTCCATATTTGGGTAGAAGAGGATGTCATATTCACAGTAGAGCAGTGGCCGAACTCACGAGGCTTACCTTGAGGGGTGGGGGTACACTTCAATTTATAAGAGAAAATATCGGTGGAGAAAAGAAATATGGTACATTATGAATAGACCTATGGATGTTTTATCAGGTGTGTAATATTATTTCAATCATATACCAATCTAGTGCACACATCTCAAAATATGTGTGCACCAGACATAGCCATTTTTTAGGTGGTCAGGGAGTAATATGGCCTTTTGATGTCTCATTGGGTTAGTAAAGGGGTTTATCGATTGTCTTCTCACAATATTCTTTTTATATCGTAAAGATACCATTCATGCATGAAAAACATTTATTTTTTATTCACAATTCCACACTTTTCGCCAAATAACCCTAGATGTCCATTTTTGGTAGAATAACATCGATCAACCATAACATTTGAATTGTAATTCTATTCGGTCACAACGACTAGTAAAATTGAACTCATCCAAAGGATCTACCCTCCAAGATCATGTTTAGAATAATTAAAGGAATTAAATGAACACGATCTATGGTTTCAACAATTACGGTAATAGTGACAATTACTATACCTATCCATGATCCAGGCCCATGGGTAAAACATTTTGACTAAATTTTTTAGTGCCCATGATTTACATTTATTGTTTAAAAAAACATAATTAAATGGGTTTTAATTATATTAGTGTCTCTTTACCATGTTCCAATTGTTATTATATAATTATTATAAAATTGACTAAGAATATAATAAAAGAAAAATGGTTTTGAATAGTTTTTTCAACTTTTACTAATGATAGGAGATGTTTACCATCAAAAATATACAACATATATTCATTACAATAATTCATTAAAACATATTCTCAATGTCAGCGTGGTGACCAAGAATTTTGTTTCTGCCTTCACCAATGTTATATTGAAGTATTTACATATTTTTAACAACTAATTCATCAGCTAAAGAAAAAATATTCATGGATTGGGGAATTCAATTCCATATTTTTTGATTCAATAATTTTAATATTCATTTTCTTATTATTATCTTTGGTGGAGCCCAACATCCACTTAAAAAACTATAATCAAAAAATTTACATGCTAGTAATGAAACACTACACTATTCAATAATCTATATATTGGGGATCATAATGGGTTTATTCATCCTAAAAAAGAATATATTTAGACATTAATAAAGTCTTTTGAAGAATTTTTTACAATAGAAAATATTACTTTAGTATGTGAAGGATTCAACTCATGATTCTTTTACTATGGGTTATTACAAACCCCCATACTAATTCATCATAATCCTTTTAGGATGCTTATTTAGTTTCCCTAGAATGTTTCACAAATGAGTCTAAGAGAACATATTCTGTATATCATCCCTTGAGAAATATATTTTAATGAAAAATATAAATATCTTTTTAATATTGTTTTTATTTGTTCTTAGAGGATGGAATGTATTGTGTGGATGATTCACTAAAGAAGGCCACTTACATTACAATCCCCACACTAGAAGGCTTTATACCACTCTTATACCCCTTACATCTTGATGACTGAACCATTGGTGGAGCGACCCTTTCAGCTAGATATACTATTATCAATAGAGATATTTGGAAATAATGAATATAAATAAAATATAAAATAATTATGGACACCTTAAAATCAATGTAGATGGTGTAATGAATATTGAAAGACTATTTTCACCAAGTTATCTATAGTGGTCACCACCTTCAAAAAATATCTTATTGGGATTCTCCACATAATATAACCCAATTATCAGAATATAAAATAACTCCCACCTTGATTGAATGTTCATAAGTTGACCAACATGATCATATATATCTCAAATCATGCATAGATCATATAGTAGGATGTTATTCACCACAAAATTTCTAGCCTTAATTTCCCAAAAAGTGTTAGGGTCTTGAGGAATAGTTTATTCCCCAAATACATTGATATATTACATAAGAAACCTAGGGAGATCCTCCCATTGACGATATATAAATGGAACAACATCCACTGAATGAGTAGGGAGAATCCTAGCCTCCAACATTCAAATTATTCCAAATATTTTCTATAAAATCATAGATCCATGTTTCTGGAGGCCAAATTTGGATATCATACAAGGAAATAACCATATAGATCATAAATAAAAGAGACACTCACCCTTAGAGATATTTATTGTATGATTTTTATTCATAAAATTGATCATGGTAATTATTATTTTAGATTATTTGATCTATTATCTCCTAAGCATCATCTAATTTAATAGGTACTATAGTAATAAGCATGATAACTATATATGTAAAAAATAAACGTTGAGATACATGAAAATATTTTAACCATAACATCCACTAGTATATGTGTTGAGAAATTAAATAAAATAAATATTTCTATTTCAACCTTCTTGAAATTCTCTATTCATTTTTTCAGTACAAAACCCATCAATATCATCAATGATATCAAGATCTAAATGGGATGGAACATCCATATTCATATATCATTGTAATGTATTTTAATAGTAAGTTGATCCATTAATAATGAAACCGGTAATGTCAATGTACAATAGTAAATGTGCATCTACCTACTAGAAATATGTAATTTTATATTTGTAATGATATTTTTGCCTTTGTACAAATCTAGAGTTTTCCAACACCTAGAAGAAGCAATTGATAGAGGAATCATAAATACCTATTGTGGTGTTGTGATTACCTCTTTTGTATGGTACTCCATATGGTTAAATTCCATTCATCCATGATCTCTATAATTTAAATGAGTTTACATTTCATCAATGGGATCTTCATATGTATATTATGGGGATGAAATAGAAGATTCCATTCTTATATCTCTGACAATATAAAAATTGTTATTGAGTTACAAGATTCTAGTATTATAATAACATAATCAATGGGATCTTATTATTAACATTTCTCTAGGTGATCATTAGCTATTTTTTCAACCTCAGTCCATACATCGAGATATTGTAATTCACATGTATAATCATAGTGTAATGGTTTACAAATTATCAAATTGATATCCTCCTCTTTCCCTTTGATATAATCCCCAACATCATGAGGATATTATTCATATGAAGTAATATCATGGACCATAATCTTGTCAAATCAAATTAATAGAATTTCAATAATCTAGATAATGCCCTTATTATATTTGGTTTATGGGGATTTTCTCCCCATATTCAACAACTTCCTTGAATCCATATATTTCTCAATGGATTGTATTGTTATCTCTACAACAAGATAATGTTCTTTATGACTTTTTGTCATCAATATAACCTATATATATTCACTAGATCACTATATTTCTTACCAGAAATTATTAGATCTAGGTTTTATAATATAGAATTTGATTTCCCTTGAAGAAATGTTTTGTGGGTAAATTTTCTTGTATTCTTGTTTCCTCCCTCCCAAAAATCAACCAATATTATTTCAAAACAATAGGATGAATTAATGATCATATACTTGAAGAATGGGTGGGACACGTTTTTTTGAACAATGATAAAATATATTCCAAATCATAATCATATATATTCTATTATGATAGCCTCCTTGTTGACCATAGTCCATAGATAATACCCTCATAATTCTACCATGTAGAGACATGATATGATAGTTCAACACATATTTTTATTTATAATACTCTAAGAGGGATCACATATAGTACACATAAACTAGTTAATTTTTTTATTATTATGGACATACTTATCCTTTAATTAGATTTTTTATACCCCACATATACATATTATTTAGGTTATAAAATGATAATTACGAGTCCATTGGGTATTTATAACCACATACCCACTAACACGAGATATTATCCATCCCCATAAGAGCTGAGATGTTTTTGGAAATTAAAAATAAAAACTTCATTATAAATACAGTTGTAATTTGAAAGAAAATATTTACCAAAAAAATGTACATCTAATAATTGTGCAACTTTCCATCTTGGAAGCAGTCAAAATAGTCTCATCCCTAAAACAACCCTATGAATCTTTAACGGGAATAGTTTCCTAAGTAAGGTATGTTTACATGAAAACATACAAATGATCACATATGACGACCTTGATGATAACTAACCTTACCCACCAGTAAATGTTTTTATACTCTTGAGATGGATAATAAGAACTTGGAATTCTATGCACGAGATGACTATAAAACTTTTATAGAATATTATACACATCATATATCTTGGTCGTCTTGATGAATATGGGTATTAACTGATTAAAAGGGACATGATCCATGGGATGAATTTCATTCCCCATTATTCCTTCACTAGATCGATATGCTAGTTATCATGTTCTGGGTTCACTCAGTGTTATCAATTTTTCTGGTAAGTAGAATGAAATCTTCATTTGTTCCCCTGGGACTAGGGCCCCACTAATCATATACACATCCTAGAATCTCATTACAACTCGTTACACCCCATATTTATAATTTTTTCTAGGATTCTTAAGATGATTAAATATAAAATTAGTTGCAATAAGGGATATATTGAGAAACCAATAGTCGTCAATTATAGATTAATTATTTTATATCCCAATCGAATACCTTTACACACCATCATTATTAGAATGTATAAACTAAATTATTAATAAATTATCCTTTGTGATAGAGATTTATTATTTTTTACAAACCCTAATTCTAGATGATAATTGATTTCATATATATTTCCATAGATTTATGAAAATGTTGAAAAATTAATTTTTAACTTCCAATTATATTGTATTATACTTAAAAATATTTTTTTGGATGATTGAAATATTATATTAATAACCTAACTATTGATATATTATTCTAGACTATTTCTTAATGTTTTTCAATCTAATTATGAGGTTTATTGTCTAGTTTTTACATTATAATTGAGAAACACATATTATATAAAATCTATATAAGTAAATACTATAAAATATTGGAGAGTCTGGAAGTATTACTCACATAAAATGTTATAAAAGATAATATTTTATTGAATCAGTTAACTATAACCTGGATCAGCATTCTAGATCATCTCTATTCTACTAGAATCCACATATTAGGAAATATTATATTTATCTAGGTCCATTCTATGCACAAGTGGAATCAAGACATTGGGATTACATCATTCAAAAAATAATGATATATGAAAATATACATTCTAGCCACATAATTGATGTTCTTTAACAACCCTAATACTAATAATATGTTTAGATCTTGATAAAATGGTGGAATATCAATGAGGATTCATGAGAACAAATTTATATTCATGTGAATAATATTTTTACCACATGTATGGTTGGGGTAATATACCGAGAGCATAAAATCCATATCATTATAATGGATGTTGTAAAATTGAAGCATGTAATTTGATTCTCAGAGAAGAAAATAAATATAATGAGAGAGAAAATAAAGATTATAATAATGATGATGTTTATAAAGGATCAAGAATGGACCTTCAATTTGTTGACACTCCATTGAATTGAACCACTACTTTATTAGAGTAGAATTCATATTAAATGTAATTAACACAAATTTTTTTCAATCCAAATATATTAATGGGGGTGGGTGGTGGGTGATATTTGGAAACCCACACACCCAAGGGCCAATAGAAGATGAAAATTAACACACAATATCTCGTATACCACATACCAAATACATGGGTATATTATTGTAAATCATTATGTGAATCCCTTTATACCATATAAAATAATGTTGGATTGAACTGATGAAGTATCCCACTAACCAAATTATTATTGGGTGAGAAATATAGAATAAGGCCACTCTCATTAATTTATAGTCCCTCTATGTAGCCCGAAGTTGATACAACCTAATGTTTGGATACTATCAGGAACCACTACATGATTTTGATCCTCCTAATGTGAAACCAATACTTGCTGAAATATTGTACCCATTTAATTACTATTAATATAAAATTATATATCAAGAATATACACAACAAGAGAATAAAAATAAATGGAGAGTGAAATAATGTATATAATGGTTGGACATGGAGAAAACCAACTTCTTATTTTTAGTGAATAAATTGTAGAAAAACCCTCCAAGGGTCATATTTGCAATAAAGTATCTACTACCAGTTGACCACATGAGAAAATGTTCTATGTTCATAATCTTCATAAAGGTTCCATATAAAAAACATTAACCACTTTTTTTTCTCATACTGAGCTACAATATGAGAAATCTCTTCACTACACATCTCACATGTGTATATTAACCCCTAAATGAGTGTGATAGGTGTAATATCATCAATTATATGGTCAATACCCAAGCCAAATGTTGTTTATAATGGAAATTCCATGTTACATATATCAAGGATCAGTTCCTTCCATATTCTTACAACATGGAAAAGTTCCGTCAACTTCCCTACGACGCTATCTAGTCCCATATGAAAATCAACCACATATAACTATCTAAAGTATGGTAGGTATTTTCCTTTTCTTACTAAAGTTCATTGAAATTGTTGGAACATCCATATGGGCCTAATTAATAAGGGAGTCTCCCAAACTTCAATGACACTATATATTGCAAAACCATCATACATTCATGATTAAGCTAATAGGTACTCAAAAGTTCCCCTCTATTAAAATAAATTCATTTGATGAAAGGAATATCCCATATATTCTCCCAAAATGATATGGAGATCATTTAATTTATAATAAATAATTCTAATTATTATTTGGGTAATCATCATAGGTACATCATAGAATCCATTCTCATTTCATGAATCCTAATTCTTCCATACCCATCATAAATTAGATTAGCCTATGTGTTTTCTGGACAATCAAGTTCATTGATTAAGGGTAGTATCCAAAGAATTCATAAGAAATTTATCCACCCTTAAATTCCCATCATTATGAGTAGGTTAACTTTATCTATTATTACCTAACAAAAAGATAGATGAAAAGAGTATAATCCTTTTATTAGGAGTATGTTCAAACTCTAAATACATTATCCTAAGGAATTTATTGGGTTATGAATTATTGGGAAACCCCAATGTATAATTGCTAATAAATATTTTTTATAGTTTTCATGGTAGAATATTTTTTATATCATCAGGTTAATCTACATGGAAATTTGCACATTCTAATGATAAAAACAACATAACAACTTTTCCAAATGACATTAAATTCCATAGTGTTTTACTATTTGAATACCGCAAAATGTACATGAAAATCTATGTGGGAATTTATCCATATAAAATATGATAAATAAGAAACCTTACAAAGATTCAAATCCTATTTCATCAACCATAAATTAGAATCATCATAGTTCCATATTCCCCATTAATCCACGTATGAACTTTCCCTCTACTCTAGATTCCCCATAGACATAGACATCTCATTCATCAGGGCAATAATTTGTAGGTTTATACCTCATTTGGAGCCATTCATAGTATTACAATTCTCTTATAAGAGTTCAATATTTCTTCCATTTATCACCTTATTCCATTTATAATACCATATTCAGGATGTAATCATAAACATTGAAGTGTGATTTAGTACTACAATTGGAATAAATATATAAACATAATGGTACATGTTTTTGTGAATCCAAAACAATTTATTTTGGCCATATTCCCATAAAATGTTAACCAAAGTATCCCTTGTGAATGAATATGTTTAACACCAAATAGTACTAGTACTGTTAACCAAGATGGTCCCATCCCACTGAAATTAAACAAAATGGAATCAGTCATTGTCACATGACCTTAAAAGTTACTACTTGACCCTTTCTATTTCACCAAAATGAAAGGGTTCTTATTCATTTTGAAAATGATATATAGGAATCCATTATTATTGGTGTTATCCAGATCTCATCATCACTCAGAACCTTTATAGATGGAGATAAAATCCAGAGCACCAAATTATGGGGTTTTGATCATATTATAATAAATTTATAGTAAATAATAAATATATAAAAAATGATGAATAATTATATTATATAGATGTTCCCATTGATTACAGATGTATGATATATTATATATGAAGACATAAATGCATGTGAATGATCTAATGACCCTAGCCCTAGTATCCCAATGTAAGTGGTGAAATTATAATATCTGAATTATATAAAAATAATATCATACAAAATGTACCAATAGTTTAGTAGTCTTGGAAAATTAGATACATAATTGAGTGATACATTATAATTTAGAACATAAAATAAAACATTGTATTTCATTTTAAAAACCCTTTATTATATTATATTATCCTTGCATATCAATTATAATGCACTTCATGTCAATCTTGGAAAAATTAAACAAAATAAAATGGGGTTTAGTATATGCTCTATATTGGTTTGTGTATAACAAGATCTAAATAATCCCTTAATAACATATAAGAAATTAAATGGAAATAAAATAATTCCGCAATAACATGAGAAAAACACATATGCATGGATAGAATAACAAATAAAATAATCACATTAAGATCAATAAATTAGAATATAATGAGGTAAATTCAAAATTCCATACCTCATAAGCATATAAATGATTCCTTGATCCAGGATATCTTATATAAATGGATAAAACCTCATCCAATAACGTATATTGTCTGTCTCATGAGACATAAAAATAGATAGAGGGGCTATAGTGGGCAATTCCCATCATATACAAAGTAAAATTAATTGTTCATAAGTAATGGGTGAAGAAAAATAAACATTAAAATTTATATTAATACAAGAAAATGAATTTTATATAATGTTCCCAATCAATAAAGATAATCTTAAACCATCCAAATAAATACAATGAATGATATCAAAATCGTACATCTAATGTCAAAATGATCATAAACCACTTAGGGAAATAATAATGATGGTTTCATAATTACTTTTCCATAGTGAGGAAAATTTAAAATAAACATTGTTTTAATTGAATAATAAAGATAGAATAGTTATTTTCATAAAACCATTCCGGAAAAAATAGCATTTTCATTTACATAATAAAATATTTTAAGAAAAACTATGAAACCAAAAAGGGAAACAATTATCTAAAAAATCCTTTCAAAAACTTTAATGAAGCACCAAAAAAGTATTTTTCATTGGGTGGGAAAAGATACTCATTACATATTATTTTAAAAAAAAACTTTTAGAATTTGTTTCAGAAAACTCAAAATGAACCTTTATTGGAAAATGATTAGAATTTTCCTTTAAAAACATTTTATTAGAATTAAACCATTATTAATCATACACGACAAAATAATAAGAGAGTATTAAAGATATTATATAATATTTTATGAAAAATATTCTTATGAAAGAAAAAAATTCCCCAATATATGCATAAGAATAAAAATCATGAATATTGATGAGATTGTGAAACAATACCTTACCAATTTTATGAATCCTTGAAACTATATTTGATTTAAATAATTTAAAATTAATTTTAATGGATTATAGTCCATTTAAAAACACAATTATAAGACTAATTTATCTACCAGACAAAAGGTATCCTAGATCCCATGTCTACTATCATTTAAATTATCATGACTATGTGGAATACAATCTTAAAGACCAAGAGTTTTGTAGTCTTGGTAATCTAGATACATAAACGAGTCTTTTATTACAAATGAATATATTAATTACAACATAATTTTTTCATAATTTTTTAATAAATAACATCATTAATATCCTATTCTATTTACTATATAATTTTATATCTTTTATTGTATACTTCTTGTATTATTTGGGAATAGGAAGTAAAATAAGGGTGAGATTAAATTCTGAGTTAGGGTAGTTTTTTATCAGAATAAATAATGAATTAGTGTGAAAAATATTTATGTAATGTTAGGTAATTTATCATAGATACCATGTAATCATAAAACTGAGAGGGAAGTGCGTAAAAGATTTTGAATGGTAATATGTATGAATAGATGTGATTCAAAAAATAAGTTTAGAAAAAAACTATATAGAAAGTAAGAAAAAAATTTATTTCATCTCATCAATAAATATATATTATATTTATCCACAGATATGTGGATGAAAAATCTTGTGGTTGAATAATAACCGAAACTAAATGTTGGAAATTCTTAATTATTTGACTCCATGTTTTATAGTTACATAAAACCATTACCATTAAGACTATTCACAAGAAATATTTTCATATTAGGTATAAATCTATATAAATTGGCTATCAAACTATCTTTTCACATGATACTACCGATTCATAAAGTGGATGTCTATAACTGGGCCCTATCATTATCGAAAATGTCCAAAACAATCACCATCTGTCTAATATTCGATTTAATAATTCGCATTATCAAATATATTCATGGAGTATAAGATATATATTTTTTAATATTTCCCTAAATAATAAAATAATATTCAAGATAAAAAACCATATAAAAATGGTATACTGTTTAGTAAATATGAATATCTATAATAAATTTTATGGATAATTATGGTAAATTAAATGTTAAATGATAATATGAAATATAATATTACAAGGGTACCATTTGATGAATCATGGAAGTGAATACTATACATGGTAAAATAAATCATTATCCACCATACAAAGAATAATGATTGTATGAATAAAAAAAATCCCAAGTGGAGTAAAATAAAGGGTTGTTATCATTGATGAAGACAATACTATAAAAAGTTATTCTAAAAATGATCTTCATGAAAATATCATATTATTATGAAAACACTTTCAGGTAACCATTTTGTTGAAAATATTTTTTTAAAAATTAACTTTTTAATCATAAAATGCAATATTAAAGGAAATTACTATAGATAAATTCATAAAAACTGTATGAGAAAAAATTAACATTCTTTTTACATTTTAAATGGTTTGAAAAATTCAATGTTAAGAATGAGACTAGAATATTCCACTAAAACCATTTGTAAAATAAAAATGTTTAAAAATTTATTTATCTAATAATTTAGAAAAATATAAATATGAGTTAATAAAACATGGATTTTAGAAGAAAATAGTTTCTGCAACTATGATAGGAATAATGTCGTGTTTTCAAAAAAACATTTTCTAGGAAATTTTGTATTCCAAAGAGTGAAAAAAACATACTAATTCCTGAAAATAGAAATTAATAACAAGGTGCATGAAAATTAAACGGTTTCTTGAAAAATGGTCATATAAGTTCCTCAAATAGAAAAAACATAGAATGATCATTAATGTTATTGTTGTGGTACATAATATATGAACATCAAAAAGTTTCTCATAACACATTGAAACATTTTAAATCATAATACACATGAAGAAATAATAGTAGATGAATTTTTAAAATACCATTATTATAAAGGGATTAATTATATAATATTGAATTTTTTTTGTATATTCACCACACAAAACAATTATGTGTTGAACAAGAAATGTTTCTCATAGAATTGAAAAACATGATTCGAAAAACTCTTTTCCATGATTTCGGCTACTCTCGCGTGTCTTTATAGTCATTAACAGTAAAAATATGTTAATTATTTAATTACAAGAGATAATTTTACATTTTTATCATTAATTTTATTTAAAATTTTATTATGTTGTATTAAACTACATAAACAATCAATTTTACATCTGGGGTTTTGATTAAATGCAGTTTATTTGTCAAAAATGACTTGGGTATGTAAACTATTGTCAAATGGGTCATTATAAAAAAATATCCATAACAATAATAACGACAAAATTAAAATATTTATTAACCAATTGTACTTTTAAAACAAATCTTTAAATTTGGTTATGAAAAATGAACCAACGTTATGATCATGGAGATAGTAGGTCAAACATATACATGAGTAATATTCCCATTTTCCAATGATCATTATAGAAAGGGGGTAAGTAAAATTGTATATATATATATAATTAAAATTATACCATAAATAATAATTTATTTAATCATATATAATTATATATTATTCTTGATATGTAAAATGAATCAAACCGTGTCGAGGAATAAGTAATCCATACCTCCACAAATGAAGTTATCACTTTTTAAGTGTGTGAATGGGTAATAAATCAAATGATATATTATATATCAAGGAAAAAAATTATTTCATTAATATCATATTTTTTTTTCATGTCACATATTTTTAATTAAAATCATCTTTATACATTCCATGTATAGTATGAATAAATCACATCGCTTTGAGGAAGCGGTAGTCCATATTTCCACAAACGATGTTATTGTTTTTACCCAAATATGATTTCTTTAGGGTAAAATATTTAAATATAATTAAAGACACAGTAGATATATTATATATAATATATAAATATAGTTTCCATTATATTGGCCACCATTAGAAGCAGTAAAAGAAAAATGAAGAATCGTTGTTTCATGAGATGGTTGTTTTTTTGTACCTGTAAACAGTATGTTCGTTATCCAATTGAAATAGGTATGTGTAAGTTTAGGTTGAACAATTAACATTATATAATTATATTATATTTTGGATAATTTATTAATTATATAAACAATTAATAATTATAGTTTAGGTGCGGAGAATGGAAATAATACTAATGAGGTTAAGGAAATATGTTACATCAGAATTGGGAAAATTCTTTTGATAGTTACCCAATGGATTCATTTGATGTATTTATGAACAAAGGTAGGATTATAGTATTAAGATAGGTATTATTAATATCTATTAGGGAATATATTGGTCAAGAAAAATGTTCATGATAGGTGTGAGTATGTAGGAGGATAGAAGGCATTTTTATAGTAGAGGAAGAAGTCTTAGTTGGTATTTTTAAAAACAAGTTAGGTGTACCCATAATTTTACCCAAAAAATCATAAAAACCCAAAAAACTAAATAATAGAAGTTTAATGGACATATTATGGAACACAACATGTTATTGAAACTTTTATAGGTCAGTTGGGACCTTTGATAAAATATTTAGTCCTTTCATAAGCATAATTTTCTATTAACAATTGTAAATAATTATAATTAGATGCCCTAATATTTTTGTTCAATAGAATATGATACAATATTAGAAATGATAAATTATTATTATTCAAAATGTGGAATATATATTCTCAAATTCCAACCCTATAAGTGGTATAAAGTAATTAAATTTTAATTTCATGGATAGGATTACAATGTTGTATTTTAATGTAAAACATTCAAAAAGATTTCTACATTTTTATAGTCATTTTCAAAGGAAATTGATTACAATGAACTAAATTAGATTATTAATAACAATAAGATCAAATTAAACTTCAAAACCAATTAATTGTATAATTCATCCTTATAAATATATTATATAAAATATAGGTTTGAATTTAAATTTGGTATATTTTACAATTTGTTAAAAACGAAACCTCAAGGAAAAATTCCAAAACATCACCCTAACCTAATTTTTATGTTATTATTTCACTGATGATTTTTTTTAAATATTAAATTTATAAGAGTTTCAAAAAACTTAATTAAAATTGTTTATCTACTAAATGTTTTAAAAGTTACATAATGAAAATATTGATTTTTATATGATGTATTGGGTTTCTTATTATCTTATTCTTACAAAATAAATTGGAAGAATAAAAAAATATTCTATTGAATATATAATAATTATATTTCAATAATATAAACACTAATTGAAATTAATTAAAGTTATTAGGGTAAAACATCTTTTTGAGAATAAAATATTTTCTCTTCTAATAGTATTCTATTTATACTGAATTGGTTCTTATATTCATTTCCAAATAATTTTGGTATAATGTATTCATTTTATATTTATTTCAAAAATATATATTCATAAGATAGATAATACTGTCCATAACCACTAATTTAATCTCTAGGTTCAGCCTTAATATATTAAATAATAATATAATACATTGTTGTTTGGTAAAACTCAGTATTGAATGTGACACAATCTATTGAAGAAGGTCGCTCTTGTGTGTAGCACACACATACTCGGTGTTTCATGAATTCAAGATTACGTAATATATTGAATATATTTTAAATTTTAAAAATATTAAACATTATTCAGATATTATATTCCCTTATGACCTCGGTGTTGTGTGTCATACACGATATCAAATAAAAGGTTTATACTTTATATTTTCAGGTATTTACATTATCCCCACCTAAATTAAATTGTTTCCTCTAAATTTTAATTCAATTTTTGTGATATGTTGTTTGATATTTCCTATTTTTAAATCCCAA
Source organism: Viscum album (assembly GCA_963277665.1). Classification (NCBI taxonomy): domain Eukaryota; kingdom Viridiplantae; phylum Streptophyta; class Magnoliopsida; order Santalales; family Viscaceae; genus Viscum; species Viscum album. Next base: position 718,838,230 of record OY728145.1, on the reverse strand, counting down.
ATCGTGAGGAGGTTTCATAAGATATCCTCTTTAAAAGAGATGATTTAAAGTACAATGGTGACGTGAACAGACAAATAACTGGGTCTCCAAGTAATATAACATTAGTGTCAAGAAGAGATAAATAATTTTAAAAAAATAATAGAAATTTAATTGGAGTTATTGAAGTCACCAATCATAAAAAAAATGAATTATCAATGGAATTTTTAATGCCTCAAATCCATAATTTTTTGATGATTTATAAGAACATTTGTTCAAAAAAATTATGGTATTAGGAAAACATTTTTTTCTATGTCATTTTCCTTGTGTTGGGTAAATATGTTACATAATAATAATATAAGTAAATATATATACATGATACATTTATGTGAAAACAATTTAATCTTCTCTATTCTTTGATCATTTTTCCAATTCATCAAAAAATTAATTTTGATACCTGAAGCATGAGTATGACAATTTAACATATCATATGTCCCATAAATAAGTTACATGTATAACTATTTCTCTATAAATATTCTCAACAGATAATATAATTAATATGGAAATCTCTAAACCTAAAATGTTTGACTCGTGGTTCGTCATTAATATTTATTCATAAACTTTTTTAACTATGAATAATAACATATTAACTAGGTCATTATGAAGGTCAGTGGTTAGTGTGAAACCCTTATCATCATTTAGTCATGGGTTCATGTCCTTCAGCCATGCTGTATTTTATTGGTTTTCACATGGAATAATAAGTTTCCTAATCTAAAACCATATTAATCTAACTCCTATGATCTTCCCAAAAATGTGATAAAAATTATTGAAATAAGGTAAATTTATAATAAGACTTTTTGTTGTGTTTTTTAATACACATATATTATATAGATACTTCAACCACTTATTCCCCCATAGATCCATCCTTGGTCTAATTTTTATTGATACAATCATGAGTAAAATTTCTAAATAAGAAAACCTTCAATTCAATCATAAAATATTAGTATTAACCTTGGTTATTCATTTTCATAATAATTCATAATGATCTGTAATGAAAATATAAATTACACAAAGAATATCTTAGGGAGTATCAAAACTGTTGTGCAATAAGTCCCATTGTTGGGTACCATGTTATGCCGAGTCAAGCCCGACACACCTTGTTGGGGTTGGTACTCCTAAGTACATTTTTTCAATAATTAGATTCACAGTAGTACCCAAAGACATATGTATTTTCTGGGAATAGCCACATAATCCTAAGAATACCATGATTCTATGGTTTTCTTCGATAAATATAATGAAATTCTCTCTCATTTTATTTTCTCTTATCTATGTTATCATAAATCTATTTCCCAAGGTGGCTACTAAAAATAAATTGATACCAACAGTAGAAAACCATCCCCAGATAACCCAAATTAGGTCTCTCCTATCAATTACATAGTCATGATAATAGGGAATGAAATCCCAAAGGACCTAGAGTTTAGTATTCTTGGTAAACCATATACATAAACGAGTCCTATATTACAAATTAAATCACTAATTATGACATCAATTTTTCCTTCTCAATATGTAAATATGATTCATTAATAACATTATTACTTCTAGTATATCCTAAATTATTTTTATACTACGTTTATTATATTACTTCGTGAAAGAAAACAAAATAATGGTGAGCTCAAATGCCCAATTAGTGTAAAGTGTTCTGGAATTAATAAATAATTAGTGACATTTATATTTATGGATTGGAAAAAATAGATCAAATGTACTATGTAATCAAAAACTGATAAGGAAGTGCATAAACAATAATGGAATGTTTTAACAAGAAACACATGTCATTCAAATAACTAGATAAAAAAAATTCAATATGGCTAGGTAAGAAAACTGAAACTCATTAAATCTAATAAATGAATTATAAATGCAATATATCCATATTTATGTCAACAAAAAATCTCATGGACGAATAATATGTGAAACTAAAAGTGAAAATTATTTAATTTTTGGATTCCCTGTTTCTTAGGTACATAGAACCGTTGACGTCAAGAACTTTCACATCAAACATCTACATATTGAGTAAACAACCTTATAAAGTGTCTAGCCAGCTAAATCATCTCATGAGACAACCTATACATCAACGGTATATCTATAACCAGGAACTACCCATGATGTACATGTCCAAAACATTCCTCATCTATTAAATGATTAATTTAAAATTGTGTCTTATCATATATCTGTACAAAGTATAAGATACATATTTATCAATATTTCCCTAAATAATAAATTAACTTTAAAGGTAAATATAATATGAAAAATTTTACTTGGTTTAGGAAATGATTACATCCATGATAAATGATATAGATAATTTGGGTAAATTTAATGATAAATTATGATAAGAAATTGAATATTTCATGGGTACTTATAGATAAATCAAAGAATAGAAAACTAACCATTTTAAAATCAATCATAAATATAGAGGATTGATTAAAACTCTATAAATAAATAATATCCCTAGTAGAGTAAAATAAATTGTTGGTGTCATTGATGACCAAAAACACTATAAAAATATATTTTAAAAAAATTATTTAGGAAAATTTGCTTTTATTATGAAAATAATTTAAGAAAATATTTTCATTGAAAATAAATTTTGAAAATATTTTCTTTAAAATTAATCCTTTTATAAATTTCATGTAATCATAAAATAAATAATGGCATGTAAATATTTGGAAACCATATGAGGTAAAACGAACATTTCATTTCCATAGTAAATGGTTTAAGAAATTCATTATTTGAATAGAGAAAAGAACTTTCCGTGGAAAAAATTGGTAAAATAAAAGATGGTAAAATTTTCTTTAGAAATCATTTTGAAAACATTTTTGAAAACATTTTTTAAAATATTTTAATGAAACATAGTTTAAAAGAAAATAGGTTCTCTGTCTACGAGAGGAATAATGTTGCGTTCTTAAAAAAGTAAAATAAAGTGACAAAATGCTAATAATACCATAATATGGTCACGAATAACCATAGGAGATTAAAATAAAGGGTTTTTTCAACAATAGTCATATACTTTTATGGAATTGTATACAATTTGATGATCATTATTGTTATTACTGATGAAAATAATATTTAAACATTCCAAAGTTTCTCATTCCAATTTGAAACATATTAAATCATTATCCTTTTGAAGTGGTAATGTTAAATGAGAATTTAAGAAACCAGAAAGTAAAAATAATTAATTATATAATATAAAATATGTGGCATTAGATACACCACAAAAAATAATTGAATGTTGAACAGGACATTTATCTAACATAAGTACAAAGTGGAATGAAAAACCCCTTACCTTGCATCCGACATGTCTCATGTGTCTTTATATTCTAGAATAAAATACATATGTTAGTTATTTAATTTCATTAGTTACTAATTGATTTTTATAATTAATTTTATTTCATATAGTATTATTTTTAATAAAACTAGATAAAAATCATGTTTACATCATGTCTATTGACCAAACGGAGTTTATGTCAAAAAAAACCTTGGTAGGTCATCTATGGTGAAATTGGTTTTTATATAGCTTATGAAGAAAATTATCACTATATAATTACAATATTTATACATAAATTATTTTTTAAAAACTAATCATTAAATGTTGTTATTAAAAATGAATCAACATCAAAATCATGGAGTTGGTAGGTTGTACATACGCATGAGTATCATTCCCATTTTTCAATGATTGTTATGGAAAGAAGGGAAGAAAAACTATATATTTCTAGAATTATTATTATATCATAAATAAAACTTTAATTAATCATATATCATTATAAATATAATTCTTGTTATGTAAAATTAATCCCATTGTGACAAGGAGGTAGTAGTCCACATGTCCATAAATGACATTATCAAATTTTAAGTGTGTGAAAGGGTAATAAAAGATGATATTTTATATTTAAAGAAGTTAATTATGTTATTAACATCATATAAATGTTTTTTATGGATCATGTTTTCTATTATATCTATCCTTTACAAATTCCATGTATTGCGTGAATGGATCACATCACTTTGGGGAGGTTGAAGTTAACAATTCCACAAAAAATGTTATCATTTTAACAAAAAATTGAAATTATAAGGATAAAAGAATTATAGATTCTTAAAAATCTAATATATATGATATGTATAATATATAATTATTGTGTCCATCATAATTTCCACCATGATATGTAATAAAGAAAAAATGAACAATCAACGTTTTGTGAGGTGGTAGTTTGTGGTATGCTTAAATAGTATGTTTGTTACCCATTAGATGGAGGTTTGTGTAATTGTATGTAAAAATATTTAGAATAAAAACATACTAGTATAGTTAAGATAATTTAGTTTTTATATAATCATGTAATATGAATATTTGAAGGGCTGGAGAATAGATATAAAACTAAAGATCTTTATGAAATATGTTACATCTTAACCGGGTAACTTCTTTTGGTCTATAAAAATAGGATTCCTTGGATGGATTAATGACCAAAGTGTGTATTATAGGATTAGGGGAGGGGTGTTGAGGATCTATTTTTAAAGATCTTTATTGATCAATAGTTTTTTATAGGTGTGAGAAGTGGGAGGAGAGGATTTAATTTTATAGTGGAGGAAAAGGACTCATTTCGCATTTTGGAAAACTAGTTAGGTGTACAAAATGTTTTACCAAAAAATTTATAAAAAACCACAAAAACTAAAAATAATATTGTTAATGTAGTATTCATAGCTAGAAAATGGTATTTGGACTTGTTTTTTGGTCATTATGGCCCTTAATTTAATACTTTTGTCCTTCATTAAGCTAAATTTTTCCTCTGTAATTTTAATTAATTTTAATTATGTTCACTAATAATTTAAAAAAAAATAATTTGAAATTAATATAAATTATAATATTTCCTAATTTTCATGACCTATCACCCCGGGCCCATTTTGCGATTAGTCCAAGCCCATCTTCCATAGGCCATGGGCTGGTGAATAGCATCGGAATAGAATATACCAAAAAGGGAAGGCATTTTTTTCAATCCTATACACACACAGACAATCCAAACTACACAAAGACAACCAAGATGGAAAGAAAAGTAGTACCACCACCACAAAGTACCACCACTGAGTTTAAAGTGTGCAAATTGAATGTAAAGGGGACAGAATTAACACCCAACTAAAAGAAAAGTTCATTAAAATAAATAAATGATATGTAGGTCGTCCTCCAAGGATCCTACTATAAGGGTAGGTAAAACACTCCATTGGATGTCACTAATATACACCACGACTATCGATCTAGCATTGAGAACCCTCTTTTCCTAGCTCCGTAATGTCCTAGTCAAAGTCTTCTGTCATTTGAAAAAGATACAATAGGTGCAGGAAAATCCAATGCATGGGTGAATATAACAATAATCAATAGGGATCCTGAGACCCCTGAAGGTCTCTTAGTAATCCACAGAGGAAAACACCACATTGGAAATACCACAGAGGTAATATAACAAAGAAAGATCTCAAACACATATCCTAATGTAAATGAATCATCTCACACCAGGTATACAACTTAATGAACAAGAATAAAGATGATTTGTCATAATATAGGTCATCTTATTCAATTTAGAGGATTGGTGCTAATTCAAGAACGGTTTCTCCACTACCGATCCACAAAGGGTCGATCATCCATTGATCCAAAACGGTTCTATCTATGGATAGTCCATGATGGGTCACACTACTTCCGATCCATATAGGGTCTCTCTCATGGTGATCCATAGTCAGTCGCACTATTGATGATCAGCATAGAGTTTCTCTATTGCCAATCAACAGAGGGTCGCTCTCAGGACGATCCATGGAGGGTCGCACTATTACTGATCAATGGAGGGTCACTCTCCTTCAGATCCATGTAAGGTTTATCTCATTTCTATCCATGGGGGTTCACTCCATTGTCGATCCACAGAGGGTCTCTCTCTTGTCGATCCACAGAGGGTCTCTCTTCACATGATAGACATCCACTGGATTCTTGCACCTCGTACATATGATTTTTGAAGGTTCTTATCCAGATTCCATTTTTTTATTTCAACCTCAATGAAGTCTCATTTATAGGTAACCCAAAAGACTATCTTGTCATATAGGATCCAATGTAATAGACGGCCCATTGATCCGATGCTTGGTCTGTAGGTTATAGGTTTTTAGTAAAAAGGGTCATGTTGGATTTGAGTCTAATACAACCCATATGTACTCCTACATCTAACAAAACTCAATTAAAGTATATAAAAATGACTGCCCCATTGAAGGTGTCCTCGCGTTGTAGACAATTTGTCAATCATATATCTTGTCTATAAGTGATGATCGTTTTAGTGAAACGGGCCCTGCCGGGTCCTGGTCCGATCTGACTCAGTCGTACTGACCCCACCAGACCCTGTCAGGGGGTCCAGTGTGATTCCATACTAGAAGGAATAGTATGGAAGGGTTCCAACTAGGTAGGATAGGTCTAACCCGGTGGCAGGTCTGGCTCGGCGGTGCGGGTCCAGCCCGACAATGTCGGTTCGGCCCACTGGCCGACCCGGTCTGCCAGGCCGAGATGTGGCAGACAGTCATGTTCGACCTCCCACTTTCCAAAAAGTCATTGTATGGAAATATCCTCATCGTAGTCAAGCTATTGCAGCTGTACTACACGACCAGCCAGCCTGGCCGGCCAGACTCCTGCACGTGGTTGACAGATTTCGTGCACCAGGTCGCCCAAGAGGCCCAGGTATGCAACTCCTCCATGCGAAACTGACATGCACCACACCCCCTTGTCGTGGACATGATCACTACTCCATCTTCTCGTGTTAATTATCTTAAGGCACCTCGATCCACCACCAGTGTCAGTGCTCCGGTGGTACAATGGATAGGCCACCTGAGTCACTCTCATGGTCTATTTCTCGAACTGGATTCATCTATGGATTCGTTAGGATGTCATATTCACTATGAAGCCCTTGGAAATAGGTTGTTGGCATTCTGATCATCCAATCTCATTGAATGTGCAAAGTACAACTACATCAGATTTTCAATACCTTCTTCATGTTATCCAGCACCCTCCATGATAGATATTAATGATTGGGAAATACAATAATCATCACAAAGCCTCATTAAAACCCCAATTCATATACCTGCATTAAAACCTATGGAATAAATGAATGGATCATGGATCAACCTGCTATTTGGTGGGTCCTCGTTCATTTTTTATTTCAATAATGATGATGTAATTATAAAATTTAAGAATACATAAACCCCTACATAGATACATTGGATCCACTAAGGATGATGGAAGGCTTCCGTGTGATAGTTGATCTGTGAACAATCGTGTTCGTTGCCCACTTCGTCGACCTCTAGATGTGATCCTCCAACATTATTCTCCTCATTCTTCATTATTCGTTAGAGAGGGATTATGCCAATGGTTTTTCAGATATTCCCTGTGTTTGTTAATCCCAAAAATCCAACACATGTTCATATAAAAAGAAAATAAAAATCCTACCGACATTGCACCCATTAATGATGTTAATTAAATGAGCCCCATTTATTGAGCCACATTTAATGAGCCATTAGGATAACTCAATCATTGTCTCAAATGAACCATTATTGACCCTCCATTAATGCACCTCGTTTCCACCTCATCATTGTGCTACAATGTCTCCCTCCACAACTCAACAATTAGAAAAGAAATAAAATAATTCTATTAAATAATTTTATTATGATTCCTCAAATTTATAAAAAATAAATTTTCTGCTCATCCCTTGTCAGCCACTGTTATATCATTTCAAGGATAATCCTGACATTTTGAGTTCAACGTTTCCCTCAGATATTTGATCCAAGAACCAGTTCAAATGTTAGAAAAACACTCTCACATGTTTAATGATCATACCTTAAAAAAGTTCAAAATTCCATTCTGGGATCACTGAGCCTTGGAATAATGTGTCTTCTAAGCATGCGGTCTCAGAATAATTCCATATAATTAAAAAATGTACAAGGAATTTCTGACACATTACATTCTCCCCACCTTAGGGATTTACTCCCATGAATTCCAAAACAAAACTAATCAAAAAAATGTTGGTATATAGAATGAATCCAAGAATGCCACTCCTTTGTTCTCCCATGATGGTTCCCATGATTCCATTGAACGCGAACCAGATTAATCAACCATCCATGAAGGACCCAACCCTCTCGGTCCTCTATCTCCACCTGGAACTCCACAAATGTCACCCTATTGTTAATTCCCTACTCACCCAAGTCAATGACGTGTGATGAATCATGCACATACCTCCTCAGTTGTGACAAGTGGAAAACATCATACTCCTAGAGCATCTATGGGGGATGATCTTTCTAGTATTCCACCTCGCCAACTCTACTCAGGATCTAAAAAGATTCAATGAACCTCAGAGATAGTTTTCCACCCCATACAAATATTAGCAATCCTCGTCAATGTGAGACCCTAATGAACACATGATCTCCTTCTTAAAACTCCAAGGGTCTCTATATTTTCTTGTCATAAGACATATTCCTCCTCTGTGCGGTCCTCATCCACTCCTGGAGGATCTTCACCTTCTCGGTGGTAGCCCGTACCAACACTAGACCCATGAGTGTGGACTCCCCTTGGTCTATCCTGCATAGGGGTGATCTGAAAGGCTTCTCATACAAGGACTCGAAAGGTGCCTTGATAATGGTGGAGTGATATATGTTGTTGTATGGAAACTCCACCTATGGTAAGTGATCCTCCAACTTCAACCAAAATCCAGGACCCAAGCATGAAACATATCCTTCAACGTTTGTATGTTCTGATCTATCTATCCATCCATCTTAGGATAAAAAGTAGTGCTCAAGAGCAGCTGCATCCAAAATGACTCCTGAAATCCCCACCACATCCTGTATGTAAAGAAATCTTCATGATCTAAGATGATTGTTGAAGGAACCCCATCAACCTACATTATCTTTTAAACATAGAGGCGTCTCAGGACCTATATCAATCCCTAATTTTAGATGGGTAGAAAGTGAGCCAAATTGGTGAGTAGCTCAATTATCCACTAGATATAGTCATGACCCTTGGATGTATATAGTAACCACTTCACAAAGTCCATAGAGATACCATACCATTTTTTACTTTGGTTCCTCATGTTTCTAGGCTAGGCCATCTAGAACCTGATGCTCTTCATTCAGTTGGTGAAAAGTGAGGAATCATGAAACTAACTCAGCCACCAATTTCTTCATCCCTAGAAACCAATACATACATCAAAGTTACTTGTTCATCTTCTTCACTCAAAGATGTACCTCCAAAATGGGGTGAATGGATCTCCCTCAACACCTCCTCCCACAATATCACTGGCACTACAGTACGCCCTCTAAAAAAGTTGTTGTGATCCCCACCTTTTGAAAATCTATTAGGAGACCATCCTGAGGATAGATAAGAATGCTGAGCCTCACAGTAATAACATAAAGTGTTGCCTCCCTAACTCACTGATGAATAGGGGGACTAACAGGCATAGACTGGAGGTATTCTACTCCATCACTATCCATGAAGGATATCTACATCGTAGCTAGCTGCTCCATCACCTCACTAAGTAGCTACAAAACGATCCTTCCACTGAGTGAATCTTCCACCACATTACACTTTCAAGGAGTATAGACTCCCTCAAAGTCATATTCAAGGAGGAACACTAACCATCACTGATGTCTCAGATTCAATTCCTTCTAGGAGAAGATATACCTGAGACACTTATGGTCAAAGTAAACCATAAACTGTTCACCCATCAAGTAATTCCACCACAACTTCATGGAATAGACCGCTGCTGTTATCACTAGTTCATGGGTCAAGTATTTATTCTCATGATTCCTCAACTATCATGAGGAATATGTTATAGTTTCCCACTCCTACATTGGGACGCAACTCAATTTGGTACCTGATTTATTGCAGTAAACTATATACCTGATGCGCTCCTCTGGTAGTCTCAAGACGGGGGCACTAGTCAGTCTCCACCCCAGCTCCTGGAAACTATGTGGACATTTCTCCATTCACATGAAGGGATTTCACTTCAGTGTCAAATATGAAAAGGGTGATTCTACTCTAGATAATTTGGGCAGAATCCTCTGATTGTAACTAGCTAAGCCTTATAATATCTTCACCTCAGTCATGCTTTGGGGTAGATCTCAAGAAATCACTACCTCTATATTTTTCAAATACAATACAACTATATCCTCTAAGAGGACATGTCCCAGAATCTGGACTTCTTGAATCCAAAAGTGACACTTTCAAAGCTTTCCATAAAGATGGTCCTCTCAGAGTGTGCAAAAAACTATTTGCATGTGTGTAGAGTGATCCACCTCCGATGTTGAGTACACTAATGTGTCATCAATGAAAACCACGACAAACCAGTCTCGGTAAGGCTGGATGAGCTTGTTCATAATTCCCATGAACACTTTTAGGGAATTTTTCATACCAAAAGGCATCACCAAGAACTCGTAGTGACGATATCGGTACCTGAAGGTTTACTATAGTACATCTTCATCCCATACACTACTGGAAATCCGACTCTTACCAACACTTATATCCTAACAGTTTATCTAAACTGTTGGGAATGGATATGTATACAAACTGTTTTCATAAACCATTGGTATCAAAGATTTTATAAAAGCCTTTACCAATGATCTTGCAAAACCGTTGGTAAAGGCCTTATCCATATCACTTTTTACCAATGATTTAAGTAAACCATTGGTATAGACCACATCCATAAAACTTTTACCAATGGTTAGTCTCAACCATTGGTATAACATACATTCCCAATGGTTTTTAAAAATTGTTGGGAAAGATTTGCCCTAAATGCAGATCGGGAATCCAGTTCCCCCTCTGCTCGATTGCAGTTCCGCTCCACTGGATTGGTTCCCTAAATCCAATATTCCTCTATCCAAAATTATTACACATATCGATCCATCTTCATTCAAGGAATTTATTTCTTCTGCATATAAAATATATAAGTGATTCCTTGGCTTTGTTGTTTTACAAATATGTGTTTTTGTTTTCACTTTTGATTTGTCCTAAAGGGGAGCTTTGTGTTCATTAATCATGGTTGTCGGTGGTCATTTAGGATGTAAGATAATATGACTTCATTTTACTTGATATATCCAATATTATTATTTATTTATGTTAAATTTGATTATCTTTGACAAGTGATGCTGTTTAATGAGTTGTTATTAATGGTTTTAATAATGACGATATGGTATAAGGGTTCACATGGTGTGTATAACAGTTGACATGGGGTCTACAATAATCTAGTGTCTTGGGAATGTACCTGGGAATGTACACACAGTACATGACTGGGATATCCATGTAAATATACATGGACAATCCCTTATGGTGAAAAGTATGTTTGGCCAAATGGGGTGCTGAAGATGTCCCAATTAAACATAGTTTTGATTCACAGGTATTCTCACATGATGTGTTGGCCGTACTATAGAGTAGGTAGTAATTATTTCAGTCAAAACACTTTTATCCCTGAAATTCAAGACTAAATGGTTAAATGGAAGAACCCATGTTCTAATGACATGCCTAACATGGTTTCTAACTCACCTCACCTAAAAATAAACTACAACACTTGTTAAATGCAATAATTCTTTCTTAACATACACTGTAACATTGGTTGAATGGAATAAATTATCCTCCTTACTAAATTATATACACATTTGGGAAAAAAATTCATTCACGAACATCACTGTAATGCATTGGCTTTTCACAAAACAAATATCCCTTAAATGTCATGAAATTATAGTAGGCACTAATTTAATGTTTTCATGTTTACAGGTGGAATATTTGTAGATTTGGATAATATATTCTCGGAACTATAGAGTGGAACCCCATTCGGTGTTTTGAGGTCCACCTAGGGAAACCCCCTCCTTCATGGACCCAAGACAACCCCCCCTCCTTCCTGGACACTGGACAGCCCCCCCCCCCCCCCCTCCCCCCCCACCCTCCTCCCTGGACCCTAGACAGCCCCACCCTTCTTTCTGGACCCTGGAAGGCCCCCCATCCTCCCTGGACCCCGGATATCCCCCACCCACCATTCTGGACCCAAGACAACCCCCTCCTTCCAGGAACCTGGACTTTCCCCCACCCTCCTCCCAGGACCCCGGACAGCCCACCACCCTCCTCCCTGGACCCCAGACAGCGCAAAAATCATTATTCCTATGTGAGATAAAACACAATAGAACTTGAAGGTCCCTCTCCAATGAGTGACCATCTGGGTTTGGGTCCCCAATGAGTGGCACCCTACTTTGGGACATCGTAATTCTTGGATATCCTTTTTATATGTGTTTCTAATCAAATCCATACCTATAACTACTAAAGGTCCCTCTCCAAAATCAATTGGGACATGAATCAATGAATACACCCTACTAACCTATGATCTATAGCCCTAAACCTAGGATCCTTTAATACATGTTTATTGTGAAACTTGATGAGGCCACAACTACTTTTGATGTGATCCTCATCTAACTCATCATCCGGATCTCCCTGATGAAGTTAAATTATAAAACTCATGTACTCCCAACAATACCATTAAGGATTATGTATTTCTTGATCCACTTCCAATATCTTACTGGGAATTCCTTTAATATAGGAATTAGAAATTATGTATCATATTTTCTTATACACATTGTATTTTGTTGTGTTTCTTAATATGATTCTCATATAGATTAATCTGTCCGTTAAGATTTTATATAAAGTAAACAACTGTAATTTATATAAATATTTTTTTGATTGAACTTCAACATTATTGAATTTCTTTGAAATTACTTATTTCAATTTTTTTACAGAATTTATAAAACATGGATGTACAAAACTGATCATATTTTAACTAATTTTAAAATAAATTTTAATAACTTTTTATATTTTTCATTTGAGAAGGCTTCAGATAGTGGTCGCATACACTACCCATGTTCTAATTGTGTTGAAAGACCTTGGATGAGTCATGAAGTAGTTAGCTATCATATAACCAAATATGGTTTCCAAACTAACTATTATGTTTGGTATCACAATAGAGAGAAAATGTAATCTCAAAATGTTGATGATCCAAATGATAAGACTGAATTAGAGAGTTTGATATATGATTGTTTTCCATTTATTCAGCATCATGAGAAGGAAAGGATGTCCTGCCAACAATATTTTGATACAGGAACACGTGATGCATCCCATAAAAATAATGATGTTGATAGGGTGAACAAATTTAATGATGCAGTGAGGAATTCTGTATATCGGTGATGTTGTAAACTGAAAAAGCTAGAATTTTCAATCTGATTGTTTCATGGGAAAACAATTTATGGGATTTTAAATACTGCAATCGATTACATTCTTAACTTCTTGAAGGACTTACTTCCATATGATGTAGATATTCCCTCAAACCACTATATGGAATGGAATTTAGTTTATGGACATGGATTCTCAAAAAATATTCATGCTTGCCCGAATGATTGGAGATTATTTTAGGAGGAAACTACTGAAATAAATGATTGTATCAAATGTGGAACCTCCCGATGGAAGCCAAAATTTCATGGAACACCATCTCATGTGCCACAAAAAGTAATGTGGAACTTTTCATTGATCCCCAGATTAAAAAACATTTTCATTTCTTATAAAATATCAGTAACAATTTGATGGAATGACACTGAGAGAAAATAATAATAATGAAGAGTTAGTTCACCCTGCAGATGTATTTTCATGGAAGACATTTGATGCTCAATACCTGGAATTTTCAGCCGACATGCATAATGTGAGACTAGGTCTTCCATGTCATGGTTTTAATCCATTTGGGTAGATGCTTAATTCTCACACCACATGGCTGATTTTCATACACATTTATAACCTTCCCCCATGGTTGTGTATGAAAACGCCTTACACTTTCTTGAGTATACTGATATCCGTCCCTTCTGATCCTGGAAATGATATAAATGTATAAATGTAACCTTTAATAAAAGATTTGAAACTTCTTTGGGATATGGGTGTTCCCACATACGATGCATGTTCTAAAGATATATTTCAAATGCATGATGTGCTTATGTTGAAGATCAATTATTTTCCTGCTTATGGAATGATGTCTGGATGGACCACAAAAGGAAAATTTTCATGTCCTATTTGAATGAAGAATACTCGATTGATAAGACTGAAATATCGTCTTTGTTTTAGTTTTATGGGACATCGATGATTCTTTCCAATGAACCATCTATATTGAAACAATTGTCTATGATTTGACAATACCATGGAGACAGACGATCCACCTCAACCTATGTCTGGAACTGATGTGCTTAATGAATTGAAAGATTTCAGTTATTCATTTGGTAAGGGTGTAATGAAATATATAAATAGAAAAAATGTTTCCAATGATACCTCTTACAATTGGAAGAAGAAGAGTATATTCTTTGAGTTGTCGTATTGGTCAACCAACTTGTTACGTTATTGATTAAAAATAATGAACATTGAAAAAAATATATGTGAAATGATTCTTTCAATTCTTTTAAATGTCAATGGGATGTCAAATGATGATTTACGATCTTGGCATGACTTGGTAGATTGGGGGATCTGACCATAATTTCTTCCTATCTGTATCAGTAAAAATAAATGGCAAGTTCCATGTGCTTCTTATGTGATGACATCAACTGAAAAAAATAAATTTATGGAATTTATAGAAACTATTAATGTTCCGAATGGCTATTCAGGAAATATATCAAAACGGGTCAATAGAAAAGAGTTGATGATTAAATCTTTAAAGACTCATGATTATCACATCCTTTGGCATGAGATGATTCCTATAGAAATCCGTCATCTCTTTTCCAATAATGTAAGAGTCTCAATTATTAGGTTGTTCTATTTGTTTATAGATCATTGTGCTAGGAATTTTTCCAAATCCTTCATGCAAAAACTTTTGGCAGAGACACCATTAATTTTGTGTGAGGTAGAGAAAATATTCCCTCTATCATTTTTACATGCATGTTGCATCTGACTATCCATCTTCTGACCGAAATACTTCTTGGAGGACCTGTTGCATTCCGTTGGATGTATCCAAATGAAATAAACATGTACACATTGAAATAATATGTTTGGAACATGAATTATCCCTAAGTCTCTATTGTGAATGGTTACTTAGCTCAAGAATGTGAGGATTTATCCTCAATGTATTTGTCTGATCTTAAAACGATAATAAACACACCAATTAGAAATGAAGAAGACTTGTATGAGAAAATTGAACCCAGTTATCCATAACTTCCTCAGACATGAGGAATTTTGGGATCATATACATTGATGACATTGAGCCTTGAAGAGCGATAGATGGCACATCACATAGTGTTATTCAATTGTGATTTTTTCGATGAGTATATCAAGTAAGTAAATTGTACATGTATCTCTTATCTTACCTCTTGTAATTTTAAATATTTGTTAATCTATTATTATTGTTATCTATAGAGAACATAATGAGTTGATATATAGAAAGCATCGTTCTTTATCTTTGAAAAAGGAAAGGGACTTTGCATAGCAAATGGTTTTCTGCTTGGTTGAAATTGAAGGTAAAAGTATTTCTATAATAACAAAAAAAAAATATTTAATTAAGTTTACTATTTGTATATATTTCATATATTTAGTTATCCTGTAGAATTTCTTTTTGAGGAAATAGGAGCTTTGGATTTTGAACCTAATACCATGGTTCGTTCTTGTAAATCACATGTGATAAATGGATACAAATTTACTATCACTGAATAAGCAAGAAACATGAGAACAAAGCATGATGGTGTTATGCTAACTGCCATAATAGACTATTATGTTATTTCATCAGATAATAGACCACGTTCTAAAAATTTAACTTATTATGGAGTCCCAGAGAAAATAATAATTTTGGATTATTACTCACATGCTCAAGTCACGAAGATGAAATGTCAATGTTTTGATTCAATGACGTGGAAAGTTACCTTTATTGATGATTGTGGTTTTCAATTTATTGATATGACTCGTACTCTTTCCACTGATGAACCATATGTATTGACATCAATGGTGAAACAATTTTTTTACGTCAAAGATCATAGTCATCCTACATTTTGCGTAATTATTGATGTCAATCCTAGACATGTTTTTGATGATGGTGATGATGAAGTTGACACTATCCCTACTGCAATTGGAAGTAATATGTTTCTTACTTATGATGACTCGAATCGATTAATCCTCAGAGTTGACTATGAACCCGAAGTTGTGGTGGGAAATATATAGAATCATACTTTAGTGTTCTCACCTATATGTTTCACCTACATCATTCAAGGTTTTTATCCTAGTACTTACCTTCAAACCACCATAAATTTTCTGTTTCTTTAGGTTTTTTATCAGAATGGTTTTTATATATTTTGTTTTCTGGGTTACACATTAGTTATATATTTCTAATTTATTCCATATTTGTTTTCATTACAGGAAATGAAACCCATTGAAGAGATGAAAGGGAAAAATATGACAGAAAATAATCACCACATGACACAGATGGGTGTTCCTCCACTCATCCCTATTGTGAGTATTTTATTTCAAATATATATATTTCAATAACTTATAATATCATGCATTTTCTTTTGTGTTAAATTTTTTTTCAAAATCCAACTCCTAGATGAGAGATATCTGATGAGGAGCCTAACATTACTCCCAGTACAAAGGCTGGGGGTCAGAGGGGGGTGGTGTCAGGGTCAGACGATCGTCTGGTGGTCCCGGTACTGAGGCCGATGTTACGAGGGATCGTGGTGTGATAGTTAGACGATCCACTGGTCGTACCCTATTGGACTATGCCCCTACCACAAACACATATTCTATGCCCCATTTTGATCCTTTTGTGTCTGCAGGGACACACGAGGTATTTAGGCCTCCGATGTTTACCCTACCAATTGGCCAGACGTCGGTCCCATCATCTTTTTCTTCTGGTTCATTATCTCCGAGGTATTGTATTCCACCTTCTTCGACTCCTACTCTAAAATAGCATGTGGATGAGGAGAATACATTGAGGGAAACTCCACCTGTACAGGATATTCCTTTAGCTTCTGCACATATAGTGACGCCCATTGATCTGACTACTACAGGTATATTTATATAACTCTAACAAATTTTTATAGAAAAATATATTTTTAGAATAACTTGTACAAATATTTCTTTTTCTTTCATAACGAATTCATAATGTGATAGATGGTGGGGGAGGGAGCGTACTCACTTGCATGCAGTATGGAACTTCCAGACACTGTTGATGGTTGAATAAAATGATGATGGATAGATGATGGATAAACCTAGGTAGGAATGTTAGGGTTTTTTTGGCAACGCTAGCCAAATACTCAGACATCATTCTAGTCAGCCCTCTATCTTGGATACATCTGCCACACAAAGTCAATGATAATGTGTGGGCAAAAATATGGGTAAAAAATCTATTCGATTTAATGTTGTATTTTTTTTGTATTTATATGAATTAATCTATTTGGTGTTGGCTTCGGTTTAACTTCCCTGATGGCGAAGCTGCACGACAAGAACATTTAAAGGCATTATGAGAGATTTGGAGAGCTTATAAGGAAGAATTTTATGTTGGCCTGTGTGATAGAGTGGGAACGGAGTTGGAGACAGTACCTATCATCTTTGAATTCCTGATAGAGCAATATTTCCAAATGATTACCCATTGGGCGACTGCTGAATTTAAGGTATTTAAATGACATTTTTCAAAATTTTCATTAATATTATAATATTTATTATTAAACATTATTCATAAATATTCTTATAAAAACAAAAAAAAACATTGATTCAAAGAAATACCTCCACACATTGGGGTGCACTACTATGCGAGATCATTAGAGGCAGCTGGTACGATATAGTTGTTTATAATTTATCTTTAGGATTTTCCATTTTTATTGTTTCCTACATAAATTATGTGATTTATTGAATAATGAATATATGATTATACTTGAACTTTATCTTTTTTCAATGTCATTACAGAAGATCTAATTGAATATTGAAGGATGTCTCCCTCAAGTAAAATTGTTTTGCTCGAGTAGAAGGAAAAAGGATGGAACTACGGTTAATGAACTGGAAAAAGAAAAAATTGAAAGTATTAATTTGTTTATTTCAATGTTTAATACCTATTTTGAGATTTAATAATCTATTAATATTTTTAACAGTCTAATTTAGAGGCCCTTTGTGCCCAGGAGCCAGACAATATAGGGCCACATGATCATTTATATCTGGTTTTGGGAGATGAGCACTCTGGTTGAGTACGCCGCTGACCTGGTAAGAATATAGTCCTAAAAAGGTATTGGTCCCCTATAGTCATCAATTATAGTACCACCTATTTGGAACAGTTCAAGGAGAATTCAAGACAGTATGTTAAAAGGGTCATAGAGTTGGAAGAACATGTTCAAACGAGGGAGAAAGAATTTCTGATACTAATCAAAGATTTATCTTCATCACTTCAACCAGAGGCCAGAGTGGCCTGTCATACATATATGTCATCGATGGGTGCATTATACAATCTACCAGGTGGCAGTTCTAGTGCCAGTCGAGATGATGACATTCCTGGTGATGATGAGGATGCTGAAGAGGAAGAGGGTGAGGACGAGGATGAGGATAAGGGAGAGGATGGGGCCGAGGGTGAGGATGTGGCCAAGGATGAGCATGGGGATAATGACGAGGATGAAGACAAGGACAGAGATGGAAACGAGGATGGGGCTGATGATGACAGTAGTGATGGTGATGGTGATTAGGGGCAGAGTGATCAATTATATTTTTGAATTCAGTATAACTCTTTATTTTTGAACTTGGGTTTTTACTATACTATGGAACTTTTTTAATTTAGTATAACACTTTATTTTTTACCAAATTTTGAAGCCTAATTTTGTTATAATTTTTTATAGGGCTTCAGGGGATTGTTCGGAGTTCAGAACCCCAGTCGGCATAGAAAAACACCATGCCTCACAGTTAGTAAAAAATTTAAGTCCATACCACAAGGTATCTTCCAACAATATAGGGTTATATATTAGAATAAATGTACATGATTTTCCCTAAACATGCACCAGTTGATGCACATTATGCACAATGTATATAGTTTTAGTATAAGATATTATCACTGTTGCTGCACAATTTGCCTAACTGGCAAACTATAAAACAGACCAAACACATTCTTATTGTGATGATACTTTAGTATAACGATCCATGAGTCATATGTGATGTTTAAGAGTCAACCACAACTCAATCTGAGGCCTGGTGTGGCCGTTATCACTCAAAGTGTCTCTATTTTGTTTAAAATGGAGACCCTTTTAAGTAAAAACAACTGGCATATGAAAAAATGACCAAACATATTTGGATAGTTTTGATACTTTAAGAAAAGGATCCATGGGACATATGTGACATGTACTACTCAACCCCGTCTTATTCAGAGGCACAGTGTGGATGGTACCACTCAAATTGACTCACTTTTATTTGAAATGGACAACATTTTAGGTGAAAAAAACAACTGGCATATGTAAAATGGACCAAACGTATTCGGATTCTATTGATACTTTAGTAAAATGATCCATGGGACATTTATGACATGTAGGATTCAACCCTGCATCAATCCGAGGCATGGTGTGGCTGGTACCACTCAAAGTGTCTCACCCTTATTTGAAATGATCAGCATTTTAATTGAAAACCACAACTGGCATACGAAAACCATCAAAAGGCATTTGGATTATGTTGATACATTTGGAATAAGATAAAAGATAAATTTGTGACATGCACGAGTCAACCTCGCATCAATATGAGGCACGGTGTGGCTGGTTCCATGCTATGTGTCTCTCTTTTTTTAAAAAGGACAATGTTTTAAGTAAAAAAACGGGCATATGGAAAACTAACCAAACAAATTCAGATTGTGTTGATACTTTAGGAAAACAATACATGGGGCAATTTTGACATGTGAGAGTCAACTTCGCATCAATCTGAGGCACGGTGTGGCCAGTACCACTCTATATTTCTCTCGTTTGTTAAAAATGGTCATCACTGTAAGTGAAAACAACAACTGGCAAACAGAAAACCAACCAAATGCATTCGTAATGTGTTGATACTTTAGGACAACGATCTATGGGAAATTTGTGACGTGTAAGAGTCAACCTCACATAAATCAGAGGCACGTTGTGGCCAATACCACTCTAAATATTTTTCTTCTGTTTAAAATGGACATCATTTTAAGTGAAAACAACAACCGGCATACGGAAAACTGACCAAACACAATCGGATTGTGTTAATACTTTTGTAAAACCATTCGTGACTCATATGTGACATGTACGAGTCAACCTCGACTCATTCCGAGGCATGGTGTGGCTGGTATGACTCACTGTGACTCTCTTTTTCTTAATTGGACACTGTTTTAAGGAAAAAAACTGGAAAATGGAAACCAAACGTATTCGGATTGTGTTGATACTTTAGGAAAACGATCCATTTGTCATATTTGAAGTGTACGACTCAACCACACATCAATCCAAGGCTCGGTGTGGACAATACCACCCAAAGTGTATCACTTTTATTTGAAATGGATAACATTTTAAGAGAAAGCAACAACTGGAATATGGAAAACCAACCAAACACATTTGAATTATGTTGATACTTTATAACAACGATCCATGGGACATTTGTGACGTGTACGAGTCAACCCTGCATCAATCTGAAGCATGGTGTGGCCGATACCACTCTAATTGTCTCTATTTTGTTTAAAATGAACAATGTTTGAATTTTGGATATGAATTGTGAATTTTATGGTTCCCAATAACCCCTTAAAAGTGGTTTATATTGAAAATATATAAAACAAAAATCATTTTGGAGGAAGGCAATGTTTTATGTAAAAACATCTGGCATACAGAAAACCTACCAAATATATTTGGATTGTGTTGATATTTTAGGAAAATGATCTATGGGACATTTTTGATGTGTAAGAGTCAACCTTGTATCAATCCAAGGCACGGTGTAGCCGGTACCACTCTAAATGTCTCTCTTTTTTTGTAAAATGGACATCATATTAAGTGAAAACAAAAACATGCATACATAAAACCAACCAAAGACATTCCGATTGTGTTGATACTTAAGGAAAACAATCCTTGGGACATTTGTAACGTGTACAAGTCAACCCCGCATCAATACGAGTCACTGTGTGGTCGGTACCACTCTAAGTGTCTTTTTTTTAAAAAAATGGACAAAGTTTTAAGTAGAAATAGATGGCTTACAAAAAACAGACCAAATGTATTCGTATTGTGTTGATACTTTAATAAAATGATCCATGGGACATTTTTGATGTGTAGGACTTGACACCGTGTCAATCCCAGGTGCGGTGTGGCTGGTACCACTCAAACTGTCTCACTTTTATTTTAAATGGTCAACATTTTAAGTGAAAACAATAACCAGCATGTGGAAAACCAACCAAACTCATTTGGATTGTGTTTATACTTTAGGAAAATGATCCATGGGACATGTGCGATGTTTAAGAGTCAACCTCACTTAAATATGAGGCACAGTTTTGCAGATACCACTCTAAATGTCTCTCTTTTATTTTAAAATGGACATCATTTTAAGTGAAAACAACAACTGACATACGAAAAATAGACCAAATGTATTCAAATTATATTTACAATTTAGGACAACAATCCATGAGTAATTTGTGATGGTACGAGTCAACCTTGCCTCAATCTGAGGCGCAGTGTGGCTGGTACCACTCAAAGTTTCTCACCTTTATTTGAAATGATCAACATTTTAAATGAAAACAACAACTTGAATATGGAAATCTGACCAAATTCATTAATATTATGTTGATAAATTAGGAGAAAGAACCATTGGTCATTTTTTATGTGTACAAGTCCAACCCGCCTCAATCTCAGGCATGGTGTGGCCGGTAAAAACTCCTGACATATGGAAATATGAAAAAATGTTTTCTTATTGTGTTGATTCTTTTGAACAACCATACATGGGTCATTTATTATGTGTACGAGTCAAATGAGCCTCAATCTGAGGCCCGATGTTATCGGTACCACTAAAAGTGTCTCACTTTAATTTGAAATGGACAAAATTTTAAGTGAAAACAACAAATGACATACGGAAAAACCACCAAATGAATTCTGATTGTATTGATACTTTAGGACAACGATCCATGGGTCATATGTGACGTGTACGAGTCTTCCCCACCTCAATCTGAGGCGTGTTGTGGTTGGTATCACTCTAACAGTCTCTTTGTTGATTAAAATGAAAATCATTTTAACTAAAAACAACTAGAATATGGAAAACCGACCAAAAGTATTCGGATTGTGTTGATACTTTAGCATAACGATCCATGGTCCAGCCTCACCCAATTCACTTCTCATGTGAGGAACTCCTACCCCTATTCAAAAAAACATGACATTTAATACATCATGGACAAATAGATTCCCTAAGTCACACAAGATCATTGATACACACCCATTATCATCATCACTATGTTCAAAGAAACTCACCCCAAACCATGACATTATATTTTTGTTTGGTTGAATTCATTTATTCATTTCCTTATTTTGGGTTATTAGCTTCTAATTTATGAATTCAACCGTGTATGTGTTATCAAAAATGAAATTTTGTATGTATTATTAATTCTGTATCACATATAATTATATATTCAGTTTTTAATGTATTTTATTAATAATTGATTGTTAAATTATGTATTCTTATAATTATAAGTTTTTAATTATGTATTGTATTGTATGTATTCTGTACAATTCAATAGCAGCACATAGAGTAGGCTGCTGTGTGAATTGTAGAGAAAATCCTATAGCAATGGTTTTAAACCGTTGGTATAGGTTATGTATGTTTTTTTACCAATGGTTCAGAACCATTGGTACAAAACCTTTACAAACAGTTTAAAACTGTAGGTATAGTGGTGAACTGAAGACTAAAAAAATATGCCAACGGTTTTGAAACTGTTGGCATATGTGTTGTATAAGAACTCTATGCCAATAGTTTTATAAACCCATTGGGATAGAGTAATTTCTTCACATATACCAACGGTTTATCTCAAACCGATGGTATATGTCTATTGTCACGGCTTACTGGGATAAGGTTTCTAAAACCATTGGTATGATTTATACCAAAAGTTCTCCACCCTATACAAACAGTTTTCAACCGTTGGTATACCTTAAATTTCTTGTAGTGGTACCTGATACTGGTGATAGCCCGATAAGTGGTATATCTTCATGAACCACCTCCATCCCTTCAACTGGTCAGAGAAGTCATCGAACTTTGGTAGTGTATACTTATTCTTCACGGTCGCCTGGTTCAGGAACTGGAAGTCCATTTTCAACCTCAAGCTCCTATCTTCCTTCTTGGAAAAAAGCCATGGGACTACACATGGTTAAATGCTGGGCCTTACAAACCATGTATCTTGTAAGTCCTCTAGTTTTACCCCCATCATGCAAAGCTCCACTGGAGCCATATGATATACTAATGTTTATAGTGGTGACGTCATGGGGTATAGGTAGATGCATAAGTCTACCTCCCTATGAGGAGGTAGTCCCATAACATCCTTGAGAAAAACATCCTCATACATTCCCAATAAAATAGGAAAAGATGGAATCCTCTCATCCACTACATTGAGGGTGAGGCTAGCCCATATGTGAGTGATCAACTGCACCCTCCTATGATAATGTTCGTCATATGCTGCAAGGATTTCGTTCACACTGGTGAAGGAAAACCTGGTCCCATATCCATTGACACACCGTACTATATGGTCAAAATAGTCGATCTGAGCAAGGATTGTGGACAACCATTCCACACCCATGATGACATCATAAGGCCTCAAATCTTGTACTAGGAGATCCTAACCATTTCTCTTGCCTCCTAGAGAAATCTCACACTGCTAGAAATAGTGTGTAATTGTCGAATCCCCTCTTGTAGAAGTCTCTAAACATAAGTACCAAGCCAATGGCTCAACCGGAATCTACAAACTCCAAAATAGAGTCGTGAAAAGAAAGGAGTGACTAGCACATATGTCTATACGAACTTCTGCTATGGTGGAGAAGTCATAAATCATACATCAGATCATCTTTGGAGCACCATTGTCAGAAGTCTCTTTTACCTAAAACTATGCTAACCCCTATCCTCATGTTCCCTGATGTTTGTGTGGACCGCCTTTGGGTGGTGGCGGTGACACCTCAAATCGTCACCCACCACCTATTGCTCATCCTGTTCGCCTGCCATGTCTGACGCCCTGCGGACCTCCTCACTAAAATATCTGCCTCTACCTTGATGGTCCTTTGAATATCTTCTGATTATCAGTACGAGTGGCCAGGCTATCACGATCCATGTGACCCTGTGCACCTGATGAATAGAATAGTCTCTGCCTTTTCTGAAGTCCTCTACCTCCTGAGCTTCGCACCTCCGAACCTATATATTGGGGAAGTCCTTCAGAGGGTCAGGCCCATTTGGGCCTTTTTATCATATTCCTATAGCCTGTTGCAGATGACTCAGCTATGTGTCATTTGGTGGTGGCTCCCACTATCGGTGCCTTCTCGGAAAGGAAACACTCCAAAAATACTTCTCTCTCTAGAACTCCTTACTACATATATATGTTGAGTAAATTCATCAACAACCAGATCTCCTATCAGATTCCTTGCTCAAAGGTTCATTCCTTGAAGAAAAGGTCTCACACAATGTCTGTGAAGTAGCAGGAGAGGTCGGTAAACATCACTGTGTACTGGGCTACAGTCAAACTTCTCTATTGTAGTTGTAGTAGCTTATAAATATGCACAGAGCATAATGTCACTAGTATGAAATTCACGTTGAAGAGGATCTTGAGTTCCAACCAGGAATCGTCCACCACCTCATATATCAAGAGCATCATGCTCCACTATCTCACTATTGTTCCCGAAAATCATTTAAATATTTACTATGTGAACATAATTAAAATTTTAGTACTAATAATTTTGAAAAAATTTGGATAGAACATAATACATTATATTAATAACATTGATTATGAATTTATAGTTATTTTCACAATATATAATTTCTAT
The DNA here is from genome assembly GCA_963277665.1 of Viscum album. Classification (NCBI taxonomy): domain Eukaryota; kingdom Viridiplantae; phylum Streptophyta; class Magnoliopsida; order Santalales; family Viscaceae; genus Viscum; species Viscum album. The sequence goes on along the minus strand of OY728145.1, from coordinate 718,813,195 downwards.
AATTGGTAGACTTTAATCTTCAAATAAGAGTTCACATTGAAAGAAAACCATTTTTTGAAAAAAAAATTGTTTTAAGCATAAAATTTAATTTCAATTCATTCAATACTTAGTAAAAACAATCAAATGAATGTTGAAATACATTATTAAGTATATAGTACATATATTTCGTTAAAAATATAAATCAATAATTATTTATTTAATTTATTATGGTCAAAAGAGTTTTCAGAAAATGTTTTTATAAAAAATTGCTCGCATTTACCATTAAAATATTTTTTCTTCATTTTTAACAATTATATGACTAATGTATGGATTATTATTCACAAGGTCATATAAAAATTTAATATAAGTTATTAATTATATTTTTATATGTGATATATATATATATTGAAAATAATAATTAATATGTAAAAAATATATTTCTTAAAAAGAAAGGTCTTATAATAATTAAATGATTTTATTAAAACATAGTAATTATCAATTTATCATCCTAATCCATTTTAAATGTATTTCATAGTGTGGTTAATTAAATAAATTAAATCCAATCCAATGTCTATGTTAATACTGTATACAATAAAACATTTAATTTAGTCTTGGGGTTACATTTAAAACAAGCTACCCAATAGTCAAATTTCATTTCAATAGAAATAAATATAATATAATAATTTTTTATAGATATATTATCAAATGAACTAAACATCTATAGTTAGAATTTAATTTTTTTAACTAAAATTTATTATTACTGAAAATATTAGCATATGGTTGATGTTATTCAAATGATAAATTTAATAAAAAGGTGTAATAATGGATAAGTGTTAGACGGTTTTATTACAAAATAGGTGTGTATTACACCATCCATATGCACACTCATCATTGAAACACAATATTCAAGATTTCTAAATGACCACATCATGTTCATACCAATGATCACATTCTTTTGTAGGGAATCCACAACTTGATTTAACTCTCTTTATGCATGTGAGATGACCAAATTGAGTCGAATGATATTCGGAAAACATTAAATATCATAAAGAAGAATTATCCATGCCACATTACTTGTTCTTGTATTTATTGTATTGATTGTAAATTCTAACTTAGATTCAATCCATAAATAACACCAGTTATATTGAATGTTATACTAGACTGCATACTTAATGTCCAAAAACTAAGCTTCAATAGAGACTCTAATTCCAATGTATAGGTATAAAACCCCTTAAAAAAGCCACAATAGGTTTGGAATACACCTCCTTGGATCAAGGGTCCTAGTGTGCCTACAATAGAGCAATCCATATTGAACATTTTCCATGAATTAACTAGTGGGATCCATCTTATTTACATCATAGTTTTTTGGCTTCCTCGACTCGCATGTCACACACATGTGGCACATAATTTTCCAATCATATTATGAGTTTGACATACCTCCTATTTTCACCATAGAGTTAATGTAAGACTTCATGTAAAGTGTGATATTATTGAAATGAACAGATGGTTTTTGGCTATTAAATAGCTTCACATTCATTATAGTACTGAATACAAAGTAAATCGGGGCCACTACTACCATGAGGAGTTTTTTTCACCTGGTCACTATGGCTAGCAGTGTAGATATTTTCAGGAAATTCATGTACTTGTAGATTAGTATCAAAGGACATTGAAAATATTTCCCTATAATAATCCTATATTTTGATTGAAAAAACAAAACCCAATATTAAGTGCCCTATATCCTCTTCAACATTCAAGCAAATAGAACATTATGACAAAGTGTGTTGGCCTATTTTTTTAATCTGATCGTTGGTGGTAATACTGGTTTCCCATATTCTCCATTAAATCACGAATCTAGATGGTTTGATTAATGGGGCTATGAAATTGATAAAAAAAATTGGTGTTCTGTTAGAGAAATTACATTCTATCTTGTAGTGGTCATTGGTATTGAACATCCGAGTCCAATTTTTCTTCCATATGCTAGTATCATAATCCATGGAATAATAATTATGAATTTCCAAAACATTATGTTTATCCACCATAATTTCTTGAGTTTTCTTAGGTGAAACAAATTCAGCAATGTTCATGTGAGATGATTCCAGGGGTATGTTGACACTATCATTTAATGGGCTTCCCAGTAAATTGGTTCTTTAGTAATTGAGAGTAGAATATCTTCTCACCAACCATTGAGTTTCAAACATGATCCTATGAAATGATTTTTTAATTTCTAGCCAAAGCGAAGTTGTTATATAGAATTTATATCCATTTAAAAGTCTCCCATTGAATCTTTTTTAATGAAAATCACTAGAGAAACCAATAATCAAGTCCCATGGGAATATTTTAATGATACCATCAATATGTATTTTGAGGTATTTGAACCCACAGAATCCTAATTCTAGATGTGTAATTCACTACTTTCATGCAAAAATAAATAATTTCCTTTCATAAGTCAATAATGTCCATTAAATGTTTCTGATCATCACTTTATGTTCCTTGAGAAGACCTCTTGACTATCTATAAATTAAAGATAAGTACACAAACTTAGATGAGATCACATAGTTGACAAGGAAACCCCTTTGATCTATGTACATAGATTTACCTTTCCACCTAGACATATTATTTACATTTTGGGAACATATCCCCTCCAAATACTATCTCATTACCTTTATCCTAAATAGAGAAATACCAAGATTAGTGAACCAAAATACCCATTTTAACAGCAAGGCTGGCGACAATTCGGCTTTACTTACCGACCATGATACCATTACCAAAAACAATAAAATAATTCTCCCAATATATGTATTTTCCAACCTCCACCTCATAATGATTGAAATTGGATTTAATAAAATATTTGGATTTCATTGGGGATTTACCAAAATAAAGGATATCATGAGCATATATAAAATGTGATAGAACATAACCATCCCTTTCCAGCCTTGATTGATCTATAAAGGCCAATGTTAGTGATATCATTTATACATCGAAATAAATATTATTATGAAATAGAAAAAATAAGCCCTATCAATGGATCACTCTGATATACAACCATTGTACACTGAAAATATCCTATATGGGTTCCACTAATGATTATAGGAAGCCTTGCATAATTGGGGATGAAATTAAGAAGTCTCATGAAATTCATTGAGAATCCATATCTTCTTAGTAAATAATATAAAAAGATCAAATTCGACATATCAAAGGCATTGGAGATATCAATTGTAATAGAAAAATTTCAATCTTTTGTCTTCCTCTTTATCAGGTTTACACATTATGATTATATAAAAAAGACTTTTAAGGTTATTCCCTAGGAAGAGGCCAAGCTTATTTTGATTAATAACATGATTACCAATCCCAATCATCATGTTCATGAGAATTTTTCTTCTCATTTTGAGAATATCATTTCCTATGGTAACCATTCTGAAATCATTAATGTTAAGAAAATTTTATTTCATGGGGAGTAATGAAATGAAACACTTGTTAACACCATGGATGATTTAGGAGTGGGGAAATAATTCCATAACTTCTTGAGTTGTGTCATCCTAAAAAATTTCCCAATAAAATATATATAATTATTTAATAAAACCATCAGGGATAAGTTATCAATCCTTGTTATGAGAGAAATGTGATTCTTTGATCTCCACAATTGAGATAAGAAAGGAAAGAATTTGGTTTTGATGATCCCAACCCCAAAAATTAGTGTTTTACATCATTTTATTAGTGTTGGTATTCGATTTTTATAGTATAGATTCCTGAAATAATCAACCACTATTAAAGAGATCTCTTTTTCTATATTGTGAAGGTAACCATTTATACTTATGCTTATAGTTATAGATTTTTTCACACATGTCATTGTGAATTATGTGAAATAGTTTTGGATTCATATCCCCATAATTTAGAAATTTAATGTTTAAGTGATGCTTATCAAGAATTTCCATCATCATGAGTAGTTGATAAATACTTTGATAAGATTTTATTTTTTCACTAGAAGGAGTGTCTTGATGCTGGTTCCTAATCTGATAGTAAGAAAGACGATCCTCATCAAATTTTATATCCTGATCATCTTTGGATAGAGATTTTCTGATCCAGTCTTGTATTTAACCCTTAGTATGCTTTAATTTCATAGAAAACTTATAAAAATGATTACTAATGGTCTCAAATTTACAATCTTTTGACCCAATTTTTCTATATCCAGGAGTCAAAAACTATCCATTATTGAATCTGAATGGGATGGGATTCAATATGGACAATGAATTTTATACTTCCATATGAATGAGATTATGATAATTTTGATTATTGGGTAATGTAAAACCCAAGACTCCATTTGAAAAATTCCAATCATTCATTTCGATAAACCATTAATAAATATTACTTTCATTCCATCTATTCATTTTTTATCTAATCCATTTGAAATTGTCACTAATAATTGGTAACTCAATGAGGTTGTGTTGATCAGTGTAGAAACGTATTTTCATAGAACTAATCTAATTTGAATTCTATCTCTTTTTCTTCTCAAGATTGATAATGGAATTTAATTCCCCAAAACCTCCCCTTTATGCTCAATATATTTAGAAAAATCAACTATTTCTTTTCAAAGTTCACTCCTTATAACATAATATGAAGACACATACACAATTGAGACTGAAAGGTTATAGCCTAACCTATCACATGAGATTATTATGCTCTGAGATTTCAGAAAACATGTGGTAACATTAATGCTTTAATATTTGGGGACACAAAGGCATTCCGTGTTACCAGAGCGTAGATTATATTAATAAAATCCATTGCCAATATATTTTCATTCTAAAACATTCTCATTCTAAAATAAATGACTCTAGAATAAAAATACCAATAATAATATGTTTTTGGGTAATGATAAAGTGCCTAATGCCTTTAGCCGATAAAGAATTACTTATCTCATGGAAAATCCAATAGAAGATTATCATTGTTTATGGTTCTGGATCATTGTTTGAGGATCCCCATGTGGTTCCATTTTACATTGATCCATCATTTTCCTTCATTATTTTTCTTTTTTCCAAACATTTGGATAGCTAGTTGATGATGAGTCCCTTATGATCTCCTTTGAGTAATACTTATCACTTTTTTTTAAAATTGGAGTAGAATATGTTTGGTGATATGGATGTATTTCTTCAGCATCATATGACCAAAATATACAAGTACGTGTAGTGAATTTATACCCATGATATCCAGGTTCCCTTGATTTTCTATTAGAGACATTCCTCTTGGAAGCCCTGTAGGCAGGGACATGTGGGAATTCCACCTCCATGTAATTAGTTTCATCATATTGGTTAATATTGTCTATTTATTGATCATCTTTCCTATACTATATTGGGGCCATGGAAACCTTTGGTGTCATGCAGTCTTGTGATAGAAATAGTTCTACAATAGGTGATTGTAGAGTTTTTTGTGTGCTCTCATAGTCCTTACCCACCCTCTCATTGGCCAACGAAGTTGCTCTGACAGTGTGCACTTCAACTGTACCATTTTCCATGAAAGGGATGGTTTTAGAAGCCATAATACCTATAGGTTATTCCATTATGAAGAAAACCTATTTTATTCTATCTTGAGATATTCTCTTGGGAAATGAACCCTCAGCAGGAATACCTACAGAAAGATCATTAATTTTATCAGTACGTTATCTTGAACGGGAAACATTTTTACCCAAAACATCAGAAAAAGAAATATATGTGTCATTAGAGGGGCACCTGTGTACAAACACATCATGATGGTTCACCAGGGGATTCCCAAAAATATGATAAGTCTGATAGAGAGCATGATCTATAGGGAAAGCCTCAATTTGTTTCACATACTTCACCTCTATATTTACCTCAATGTGAATATAATAAGGGGTTATAGATGGTTTATCTAGATGTTCTATATTATTTAATCCATTCTCAGTCATGCGGAATTACGATGGGCCTGATTTATTTTTCCCATTTTCCAAAATTGGAGGAAATGTGTCCTTACCCATCTTCTTTCTACAACTAGAGGTTTCATTCCCATTCACATTTCAAAACATGCATTATTTGATTTTTTTGCATCCAACTACTGGGTTCCCATAGAGAAATCAACACAGGTAAAATTTGGGCTTTCTCTCATATTTAATTTATATGTTCATACTATCATCACGTGGTGTTAAAACCGCTTATTTAACTAGATTATTTTATATATCCACTTCCACTTGTATTCTACCATAATATCTATATCTTGGAAATTAGTTTGATTTCCTATCCTAATTGTATTTATCACTACATAGGAAATATTTCAAATACTTTGTGGGAACTAATACAGCCAATTCCTCCAGAAAGTTATAATTAATGTTTGAGTATGATAATTTATTACCAAATTTGTTTCAAAGATCATATCCCACGCTTGAATTCATAAGAATCTAGGACATTGGGGTACCAATCCAAAGCTCAAAACCATTATTTTGGAGTCATCCTAAGGGAATACCACATGATAGTATCCTATCTCTATGGATTTCATCTTTTGAGGTAGATTTCTTCATAATAATTTTTCCATGACCAATACATAGCTGATATTCAAAAACATTAGAATGAGAAAAACTGTTTACAATAGAAGTTCAATATCATTGAGATCTCAGCCCAAACCATGCTCACCGAACCACCCCATGAAAGACTCACCATCATGAACCTTACCCATAGAGAGTGTGCTGGTGTATAAAAAGGTATGAATGAAGACCATTGAAATATTATTATTTACATTAGTTTTTTAGAATAATGAATGTATATTTTCATCCCATTATTGTGACAACATAAATGATTTTTATTTAGATGTAGTAATACTAAAATAATATTTTTAATTATTATTAAATTCAAATTAACACAATGTTTTTTATGGATTAATGGATTTTCAAAATAAATAAATAAATAAATAAATAATAAAATATTATTATTAAATAATTATTTTTAACATAAAATTATCACATAATTTTTATGAATTAAAATGTAATTTTTGTAAAGGTTAAAAAATCATTGGTGTCAAAAAACCCAACATTTATTAATTAATGTTAAAAATAATTTTAAATGTTAAAATACACATATTTATACAATTCTTCAAATAAAATTAATATTATTTTTTGAATTAGAACATCAAAATGTTCGAATGGTGATTTTCTCATAATTTTATGAGACAAATGAATTTTTAGGGAAAATATATATAGAATATAATGTGTGTATTATAAAATCACAATGAACAAATAGTTATTTATTAAATACTATAAAAATTATCCCCCAAAAAATATATGTTTTACCTTTAAATAATGTTATTTTATTTTTACTCGAATAATTTTATCAATCAATTATTAATCTGCAAAAACCATTAATATATTTTAGGGTTTTAAAATCCTTTATTTAATAGTATGACACACTTCCACATAAAAATGGGTATTATTTTATTAATTTCATCCATTTTAATGTCAAAATGATGATACCCACTTCAATTTTGTAGAAACCGTGCTCAGAAACCATCGAGTGGTTTTTTGGTTTGGATTATTCTATATATAGAATCACAAATCCATGTTTGAGAATTATTATTGAAATTTCCACACATTTACTATATAAACTCAGAAAATATTATTTTTATCATCACTAAAAATCCATGGAGTGTAAAATTTATCTTATATATCTTCTCTATAGTCCTCTCAAGGTACCCCAAGCTCTCATGAATCGCCTCCCAAGCATTTGGAGTCACACACTCATGTAAGAGATCATCACATTCAATTATTTATTCATGTTTTTCTATTATCTTATGTCTTCTAATTAAAATTCATAATGTTGGGATTATAATTATGCATCCCAATTACATCCCATTTTATTTCAAAATTATTATAGACGCATTTCCCTCTCATTAACCCAATTTACGAATTTTTATTTACACCATTATGCTTATGAAATTACTCTATTATTTTCTATTAAAAACAATTATTTGGTGAATAGCATAACCTTTTCTATCAAGGGTTCTAATATTTATAAATATATACTTAATTTATTGGATAATTACATTTATGTATTCTACAATTCCAAACCATGAAATAAAATTTTATGAAGAATGAATCCATGTTGTATGATCTATGTGGTAGACTAAAAAATGAGAATTGACAGAATGTGATGGGTGTGACAAGAATTATATATCCCTTAAATTCATTGGATAATTTTAGACTCATGATACATCATGTTTGTATAAGTAATGAACCAAATTCCATTATGGGGCTTTTACCATCATGATGTATTGGTAGTTATCATTGACTTATTTTTATGATTCAGTTTGTTAAGTTATTTATACATTTTTTTTGCTTCCTCTATGTTATAATGTTATAACATTACTTATGGTTCGTGACTATGATTCTGACTCCATTAATTCTATATTTTTATTCTTAATGTCCAAAATATATTACCATATTCATGTTATTATAGGTTTATTTCCATATTGGGAATAATATTTCACCGCTTTCTTATAGAGAAAAACTCCTTTAATTCATTATGTAACACCCACTGCTTTTTAAATTATTTATTTTATTAATTTTCTTATTATCCTAAATATAAATAATAATAATAATATTATCATTATTGATTTTAATTTAGTTTTTTTTATTAATTTATTTTCATTTTTTCTCTTGTTTGTTAGGGTTTGGCTACCTCTCCCCCCGCCATCATGCCTCACCTCCCTTACCCCCTTGTGCATCATTCATCCTCCCTTCTACCTGTTGTGTGCTCACTGACCTACCCTTATTCGACCTCTAATGACAACCCCCCCCTCGATCCCTACCACCCTTTTTATCTTCCAACTGACATCCCTCCTCCATACGCCGAACTACCTATCCCTCTTTCCATCAATCTTTTCTGGTGACCTGCCGGCCAGTCGCGGCTCAGTCTTAATTGACCCTTTGGCTAGCCCGAATCCCCATTTGGTTCTAGAGACTCTTTATGTGTAAGTTTTTGTTTTATTTAGTTTTGGATTTTAGTTTCTAGTGTGTTGGGTATTATATTTAGGGACTGATCGTGGGGTTTGTGGTCAAATTTTTCCATTTTTAGGGTTTATATTGGGTTCTTTACGGTGCAGTTGAGGTGCCAAAAGACTCTGTCCTACTTTTTGGGATAGTTCTTCACCCAAGGTAGGTGGTTCCATAATTAAATTTTTTTTTTGAATTTACTAAGCATTATTGACTATTTATATGTGTTCTATGGTTTAATTTTGTTGTGAAAAAACATATTTTTGGAAGTGTTTTGGCATATGTATTTGCTGAAATTGGAATTTCAAATAAAAATGGTGATTTTTTGTAGGTTCTTTGTGGTGTTTCTTTTTAAATTTTATTTTATGTTTGTGTGAATGAGTTTGAAGGTGTTTTCTAAGGAAAAATGTTATCTTTGTCAAATTGGATTTTATTGGGAAATTTTATTATAGTTTTTGAATTATGTAAATGTTCAAATGTGTTATTTAATGTGAAATTAGATTATGTGATGATTGGAAGGGGTCATGGCCATTTGAAATGGTTTAATTGATTATGAGACTTTCCTATAATTATTCAAAATGGGTTTTATGAGTTATTTACGTTTTTTTGAAATGTATTTGAAAATGTTTTGGGTATGAATTTGATTTTAAAGAGTAGAATTTGATTGTGTTTTTTGGGTAAAGTCTTGTTAGGAATCATGAAGAAGTTTTATTTAGTGTTTGATTGATTTATTAAATTATATGTGTATTGTGTGGTCCAATCACTATGGTTTCGAGTCACTAGGTCTAAGGTGACTCACTTTTGTGTGAATAAGTAAGTAAATATAAACATGTAGGTTCCCTCATTAAGTCTATATTCATTGATGGAATTGAATGTACATGTATCGGGATAGGTGTGCCTATGTGTATATATATGAATTCATAGGCAGGTGAGTGGAGAGTAGTATATGCAAATTAAAATATTTGTAACGATCCCCATGAACATGTTAACGGGCCATAAAAATGTATTCATGGGGGAAATGTGTCCTTGAATATATTATTATATGCATATGCTTAGTGGGGGAGAAACAACTTGTAGTTAGAGAGCACCAATAGCCTAAGTGGATGGTTTGGATCCACCTTGAGGTAGGTCTCCTATGCCAATTCCTTTAATTTGAATTCCATAATTTCTTTCCTGATTTAAATATAAGTTTTATATTTATGTTATATAAACATGTTTTGAATTTAGGTTGTGGTTTCTAGAAATGATAATTATTTTGTTTTTTAAATTTAAATATATTTCTAATTCACACTAGTCATACATGATTTTTCTTGAAAATTTATTTCTTAAGTTGTTTTAAATTGGTAATGAATTTTTCTAAAGGTGTTTCGAATTTTTGACAATTAGTTCTAAAAAGTGATCTTTGTATGTAACTAATCCTATTTGGCACCTAAATAATGGTTTTTGAAAATGAAAAACCTCTATTGAGGCATTCCACCTTGTTTTAGAAAATGATGTGTGCGTTGAATGTGTGATATGTGATATGTGCCCAGTAATGATACTTGTAAATTTTTGTGTAACGAAAAACTGGGGGATGCGATCATGGAGGGAGATTGGTTATGAGAGGTTGTATGTGTTTTTATGTAAACAAAATGATAAGAATGTATATATTTTCTTGATAAAAACACACCAACACAAGAAATGGAGAACAATGGGAAACTCAAATATCTAGGATGGCATACTAAGACTAGTACGCTAGATGATACGTAAGTGGTTCATCCCAATTTCCTCTACCAGGATTGATGATACGACACTAACTAAATATTTGTGATGATTGTAGACCACTAGGTTATGGGTGTGTTCCCTACTAGTGGCTCGTGCACAGAAATGTATATCATTCTGATTCCAATGCCACATTTCACTGAGGTACGAGGATCATATCTCCCACAACTAACACTAGCTTCTTAGGGATTACCCATGGTTCTTGTGATGTGATTTATAATTCAGTCATTTAATAATTGATGTATTCTTTTTGAAAACCATATATTAATCTTGATTGGTTCCCTTTCATTTTGAAATGTTATGGCATGCTTAGAACGTACATTGAAAATGAATTGGGAGAAAAATCCATTATGTGAAAATGAAAACATGTTACATGACTTTGAAAAGAATCAAAAACATTATTTAATTATGTGATACATTAAAACTAGTATGTTTTGGATTTTATACAAAAGTCAAGGGAATAGGGTGTTGTTGTATCTTGGATTTTTTATTGTGCATCTCAGTGCTCATGCATACTTTACATTTCAATTTCAGGTTCCAATATTTGTGAATCTCTCTGGGAGTGAATGTAGCTTATGTTTAGTGATGACCCATGAAATCACTAGTGTTATGTCTCATTGCTTCATTTATTCCTTTATTAGTTTCCAGTTCATTAAATTTATTTTCATTTATTTATCTGTTTGTTCAGTTTATGATTATTTATCATCTATTTATGGGCCAAATCATTTTCAAATATTTTATTTTGATGCACATCAGTAGTTCCTAGCTCGTAGGGAATAACAACTCTCCTCAGGCCATATAGCATGCCAGCTAAGGTGACTGGTTTTGGGCTGTACTGGGTTGGTCCTTGACACATTATCTTAAAAATAATTTGGAATACTTAAAATTTTTTACAAACATCTGCCCAAATACCATACTATCCTAGTTACATTGGAAACATTGAATCATAAGAAGTGGTACATAAATAAGCTACATTATCTCCAACAAGGTTCTTCTTGAATATCACCCAACATAGACACATCAAACATATTAAATATCCTCATAATATGGAAACTCAAACATAAAAAGGGTAAGCTCATATTCTCGTTAAGGGTAATCAAGGGATACTTTTAAGCATCAACATGATCATAGGGGTACGAGAACATGTTCATGAAATTAGAATATCATAACCTTCACATCAAGGATCATAAACTGTAATCATGACATAATGATTGGAAGGTTATATGAAATGAATCTTATGAAAATAATGAACCTAATCAGTGAAATCTTGTCATTGAAATAAAAGTTGGAATTGTGGTAGACACATAAGAACATATAATGACTTCTATAGTTGTCAAGGCATCACTTCCAAAGTCATATTTGTGGAACAAAATCATTCATTGAACTGGGTTCACACACTGTTATAGCCCTATATTATTGAACCATGTTCACTCCACTTTGTAGCCCTGTAATACTAAACTAAGACCATGCCTCGTTGTATCCATATCTATCTCATGGGAGATTAATATTTACCCAATGCATTGGATATAAACATAGGTCAGAACCATATCATAATGAAATTGTACATACATGTTCCACAAGATCATAAATAATCATATCATAACCCATGAAATTAAATGTTTATTGTAAATAAGTAATCATGTCATAACCTCGGTAAAAATTCTGGTTTCATATCATATTATACTAATCATAATCTGTGAAAATAATGTGTTTTCAATGGAATATAATCCCTAAAAGGGAAACTAGTTTCATAGAAATCATTCCACTAAAACATAATCCATTAAAAGTCATAATATTAATAAAAAAATTACTAATTTCCAAAACAAATCTGTGAGTAACACCGATTAATGTTATCTTATATAGTAAATAATTATGAATGATCATTTAAAAAAATTTCTTGAGAAAAATATCTCTTCTTCTTTAAAAATGTATTTGAAACATAAAACATTTGGAAATCCTTTTTCATTGAAAATAAAATTTATAACTATAAAAAAACCATTGAATATAAAAAAATTAAAATCTTATTTCCTTGAAAATTACCATCAATGTTTATTGGGAAACATTTTTTAAAACATTTATAAAACATGGATTTTGAAATAGTGAAAATTCCCGAACAAATAGAGAAATATTTTCATGTTTTATTAGAATAATTCTATTAAGTATATTATGTTAAAAAGTTGGAAAATTTGTACTAACACATGGATATATCTTTAATAAATATAGTAAATGGAAACTCATTAGTTTTCATGAGATATGTTCATAATATTTTATAAAATAATCATAATCATCAAAAATCTCAATAATCATTGAAATTGGATCAATAAACTCTTACAACATTGTTTTATGGAATAATAATATAAATGTAAGGAAATGAAATTTCAGGAACTTTAAAATTCTATTAACATAAAGATATTCACCATATAACATATAAATTGTCTGTGTATACACCATGAAAAGAGAAAACTATTATAATGATTTGGTAACTTATGAAGAAAATCCCCATGATAGAATGATCATAAAATGAATATTTAAATACTCATAAAATTAATTATAAAAATAATTGAATACATTATTGATTAGTACAAAAACCATAAAAAAGGAATGGTTGGTGGATAATTCATGATTCTCAAGTAAATAAAAAAATGAGATGACATCCCATTACATTGTGTCTTGAATATCTTAGTACATGTAATTTAATCCTATAAAATAAATGTAAATATTTTAAACATATTTTCAGGAATAATATTCTTATATATAATACTATTTATGTGTTTGATTATGACCATATATTACACTCTTGTTAATATTTATTTTTTATGTTTTCACTTTGGGTAATATTCACTTTTTTCTTTCCATGTGTGTTAATTTGTTATATCTTTGGTCCTTATACTTATATCTTGATTTTGAAAATGTAAAAAAGTTTAAAATTATAATTTATATTTAGTATATAAGAATTAAAAAAATATATAAAATATAGAATTAGGATTTGAATACACCATTCATCGAGATAGTAAGTCATATGTATGCATGAACGTTACATCCATTTTTATTGTTTTAATAAAAGAAATATGGAAAATGATATTGTTGACGCTCCTTTTCCTCACATTGTCTAAAGGAATGGAAAGGGAAATGAATTAGCAAAAATTATTTCAACCTTGGAAAAAAACATCAAAAATGGACAAAGGAATGAAAAAGGAGTCAAATGACCTTGCACCACGCAAGTTCCCTTACTGTGACGCAAGTACACTTGCGCACCGCCTAATGGTCATGCACATGACTTCCGCACCCTATTTTAAAACCTCCCAGGGTCTTCAGAAGCCTCTAAATAGACCATGTGGTCCCCCCATTTCGAGAGTAATTTTTACAGAATTCAGATATAGAGCTCTGAACGCCCAAGTCTCTTCTTCATGTCTTCCAAATATTTCTATGGTAATTATTTACCTAGAATGGAAGGTCTAAACAAGAGGAATAAGGTATACGTGTTAAAATTCACTAACACTTGCGCGCCTAAGTGTTTTTACCCTTATGTGAAATGGACACACTTGCACGCCTCCTTACCTATTCATTAAAACTTGCGCGCCACTCTTCTGGAAGTACCTTAGGATGATTCTAAAGGCTTTGGTCAAGAATCTCCCAAGTATTACTCTACAGGTCAAGGATCGCTCAAGTACACATGTGTCACACATGTATACATGCGCGACCAATACTTGAGAGCCCACGTAGTACCTTCGCTCTTGCCAAGACTTGTTCACCCTTATATTTTTTGGGTGCCCTTCCTACCCATTTAACCCCTCTTCTACCCATTCCACCTCTCCTATCCAAGATTCAGTCTCCAAGACAGTATTCAAAGCCATTTATGGCATGTTTTATTGATTAAATTTCTTATATTAAAGGAGCTAAGTGGAACATCTCTCAAAACATAGTGATTTTCACATCTTTATGTCACTAAAGTTAGAGAATTCATTCATTCAACCTCATCCTTTAAGATGAGAGAATCCTTATCCTGGGCCTCCTTTTCAGGAGTATGCCCCAGTCGAGGTCCTCATTAATTTGGGCATCCTCTTTAGGAGTAAGCCCCAAGTCCTCATTAATTTGGGCATCCTCCTTAGGAGTAAGCCCCAAGTCCTCTAACCTGGGCCTCCTTTTCCGGAATAATAACCAGTCATTATTCCCCAAATATGGGCATCCTCCTCCAGAGTAAGCCCCAATCCTTAATTTCTTTAACATGGGTTTCCTTTTCAGGAGTAAAACCCAATAATAAGTCCCCTCCTAACTTTAGAATCATCATTAGGAGTAAGCCCCAAGATTAGAGTATCTAAATCTCCATGAAGCACATATACCTTTATGGACCATGTTCGTGTATTTCTTCCCTGATGTAAATCTTAATCCTCATTTATTTGGGTAGTCATACATACATAATCCCCACATCATTATACGGAAAATTTTTTTGGTTTCACCAATACCTCTTGTTTCTCACACCGAGCATGACTCACGTGAGCTTAGAGTGTAAAAGTGATCATGACATCTTTCATTGAGCCATCAATCATGCATAAACATCATATTCCCTTACTCGAACTACATGGGTTCTGATTCCTTTTCCAAAACAAAGGATACGTAGGTAGCCCATCAGCGGGTATGATCCAAACTCTGAAATAATCCATGTCCTGTTGAATGACAATAAACTTCAAGTGCCCCACTAAGTGGCTTTAAAACCAGTATGGTCATCATAATGACCAAGAGACTTTTATGTATTTAAGGACACCATCAACTAAGAATCTCTAACAAATACAGAAGATTCTCTATCGATGAAGACCCTTGAATAAATATAAAATATTATCTAAATTTTCTTAATATCAATCATTGATTTTCAGATTTAAAGGAAAGCACATTTTATACCTGGTAATGTAATAAGGATTCACGAACAAGACATAAATCTATAAAGAGAGTCTCGGGGTAGACAATAATTCCCCTAAAAAAGGTGTGATGAGTCCAACCTCCCATCCTCTCGACCAATGCAAATTCCTAAGCCTCATAAGTCCACAACTAATGAGCACCTAGCTTTGGAAAGTAGGTCCAAATAGATATGGAATCATTGGATGTATCTGGTTCTATGAACAGACCCATTAGAAAACGATTGGAATGATTGAAACTTCAATCAACGAGGTAATCCCCAATTCAGAGGAAAAAAAATGGTGAACCCAACTTGAATCCTTAACCAAGTTAAAATTATGCTTTTCTTATTTGTTAGGCCCCTATTTTAACTCAATGAGAGGGCCAACAAAGCAATAAATGACATATTTTATCATCCAAAAGATGTAGTGGTCAGACTTATCTTGATAATGTATATTATATCAAATAGGTACTCTTTTCCAAGATCTTCTGCATTTCCAGAATGGATTCTCTTAAGTTCACATCTGTGAATACTTCTCATGTGAAAACTTATGCAACAAATGCCACTGCTGCTACTCTTACTGGATCATCGTCCGCTATGAGGACAACATCACCTTCTCAGCGTCTTCAAAGATGGGTATCAAATACGCTGGTTGAGGAGTAACGTCAACATGATACCATTCCAACTCTGGAGGCTACTCAACAATCCCTCTAAGTGAACAATTCACCCCGGTCGTCCGGACAGCGACGACCAGTGATCAAGAAGTAGGCGGTGCTAACTACCATCTCCAACTGTTTCGGGTCGTTATCCCTGGAACACAATCCCTATTCCCTCCCATATTCTGGGGAGGTGAATGAGTAGGTCCCTTAGGGCCTTTATTCAAGGAAGCATGAGTCCTTACCGAGGGCTCCCATCAAAAATCGCCGCCAGACTTGTGCGAAAGTGCACCCTCAACATGATGAGGGTATCAACCCCATGTGTTCAGCTCAGGTTCCTCGAACCAGAGCAGGCAAGACAAATCCACATAGGTGAAATTTGGTCAACAGTGAGTAGGTTCTCATCTCTTCTATATTTGGAGAAGTCCACCAAACTAACCTGGTGGAAAACAACGAGCGAGCACATACACTTGTCCGTTTTAATTCCACTGTCCAGCAGACTCGTCTGGCAGCATCACGCCAATCCCTCCAGGAAATTCCTGAGGAGTACTATAGGCAAGAACATACACCTGTTTATACTTCATCAGGTAGTCAGCATGCTCGTCTGACTACATATGATGGATCTCATCAACCATGTTCGGCGAAGTACAATCAGCAGGCACATACACCTGCTATTATTGATCAAGCCTACCAATAGTCTCACTTGGTGGCACTAGGAGAAGTCAGTCAAAAAGCTCTGGCGACAAATAGGAGGTAGACTCAACTCTCTGCCCCCAAACATGAGTGATGTCAGGATTAAATGACAGGAAAATGAGGACAAGATCAGGTACACACTCCTACTCAAAGCACAGAATGAACATATATCCACGTTCCGGCAGCTGAAGTCACCAAGCATATTCTATCAATGGTGAAAGAGAAGAAGCAAATCCCTACTCATATTCAGGATGCTTTCCAGGATATTATAAAATCTTCAGCAGCATCTCAGGGAAAGACACATAAATCTATCCCTACCAGTGGAGTGACAAATTAACAGTTCACTCCAAAACACACACACACATCTGTTTCAGTCCAAGAGGGTTGTGGGGCGTATTCCCCCATATCATACAGACAACCAATTCAGGCACATACACCCGATTTGAGTGGATATCGTCAGCGTAACCTAGCGATCTCTCTAGATCAGGCACATATACAAGCTCAGAGTAGCCACTTTCATCAACAAGTGGTTTCCAAAGCAAGTAAGAAGGCATCTAAGAAGAAGACCCGCCCAGCACAGTCAAGAGATCAAGAGCCAATCTGTAACAAGGCCTTGCTCAATGCTGGAATTTTTGAAGCCCTCAAAAAATTATCTGTTGGAGTCCAAGATTCTACTCCCTCATTTCCCAATAGTGGGAACATTCATTCAGAAGGTCTTCTATAGTCACTTCCTCATGAAGGCTTGCTTCATCATAGTTCGGTCGATCTAGAAGTTTCTTCTTCATATGAGAGATACAATAACCCTCTGTGTGGCCAGAAGACCAAGGAGTAATAGATCTCATCATTTGTTGTAACCCACCATGGTGGTCCTCCCCATGATGACGAATTTCACTACGAAAGTCCTCTTTGCAGTAGTGATGTACATTTCCCGAAAAATTCTCCAATGGACAATGTAGTGCCGAGAAAGCCCACTTATATTGAGGCACCTACAAATGCGAAACCAGTCATGTCTGATGCTTCATCGCAAGCAGGTGAAATAATTTCTCAACAAGAAGATAGCCCAGGGTGTAGGTCATTCTCCAAACCACCCCTAAGTCATGCATATTCTAGTTTGATCAGTGATTTCTCAACCAATCATGTTGAATCCGATGAAGCAACAAGGAAAAACCAGCTCTGGTCAAATCAGGTTGAATAATCATCATTGAATGATAAAGAGGAAATGCTGAACATGAGAAAAAAAATGAAAAAAGGTGAAGTGCCAGTCATGTTTTGGCCTCTGACTGACTCTAAGTATGACATTCTAGAGATGTTGACGGAAGATGGAATTCATGATTTTCGTCTTAACATATGAAATACTCTTATTTTGTTGAAAAAGAAAGTATTATATTATGATGAATATTAAAATCATCTTAAGATTATAGAAGGGTTACAATGTCAGATTCATTTGGCATCTCTATGAGTCTCTCAATATCCGGAGGCTGAAAAGCAGTAGAGAGACCCTCAATTTTCATGCCTTGGCGCACTAAGAAGATTTCACTAGTTAATTTCCAATGCGCAATCTAGTATTCATGTTAGATGATGGGGTGTTCTTGGAGAACTATATTTCACTATACTCTCTAGATAGCAAAGCCCACTGAAAATGGTCTCATGCAATGTTATTTCCCATGGCCGGCCACAGTCAATGGGTTTTGTTTGTAATCAAAAGCTTTCTCAATAACAGGCTTAACTAGTTCCTCTCAAAATCAAGAATAAAGAGAACACATTGTTGAATTACACCTGAATCAAGCAAACGAGAATATTTAATAGGCCTCTCGTATGGAGCAAGAACATCATCAAGTGACAGAAGTGTCAGAAATTATCCAACGGACTTTTGAACCGGGTGATAATAGTGGATATTGATTGATGCATCCAGCTAATTTCTGGACCAAGGTCTGTACGATCAGGAGATATTTTAAGAAATTTTCACACATAGCATGTCAAGAGCCACCCCATCTTTCCAGACTGGGGACTGTTTTAACCTTACCCTCAGAATCAACAAATAGGATTCTAGGAGTTGAGAAAAGGTAGCAGGAACAGCCCCAGTCCACTGGACTAGGTACTTTTTCAAATCATCAATCCCCTCCTCTGTGAAATTTGGTCTTCTCACGATTGGGTAAGAATCCAAAAGAGGAACGAAGACCCAAATTATCAGGAGATTCCCTCCAAATTACGGTTCTCCAAGAAGTTCCTGAGAAATTGTATCAACAAAAGACAATGTCTCATCAGGGACATGGAAGAAGAAAATATCATAGAAATGATGATAGAAGTTATGTGATGCATTATGGATCAATTAATGTCATTAATGTCATTGTTACTGATCCTCTAGAACATGAGGCTCACTCAGGGGACTCAGATGAAGAGGTTCCAACTCCAGAAGTTGTATGCACAGACACAAATAAAGAAGGTGGGAATTCACGAAATCAAAGAATTACTTAGAACATAAGTAGTCCTTCAAGTCACCCACTTCCCCCTCTCCGAAAGGGAGCTAACAAGGGGAAATGAAAGAATCAGGTTTCATACCCTTCCTCTGATGATGTCCAATCTCTCTCACTAGAGAAAAGGTGTTCACAACATGATGAAGAAATGAAGGAATTGAGAAGGTTGAATGGATAACTACATCAGGGTAGTCTTCTTCCTAAGAGTGCTAGAGTTAGTCATCCAAGGGAGTTTTTTGCAGTTACTAAGATGGATCAAGAATATCCTCTCAATCAGTACACCCTCACAGGTCTAATCCTATAGGTCAAGTACAAAAACAATTGGTTGTGCTACCATCAGTTGTAGTACCAGCCACCACATCTGTACCAGCTCCAGTCATTGCACCTGCCCAAGTCCAAGTTCAACCATATGCTTCTCAAAAGTTAATAACTACCATTGAGTCATTAACAACTCTGTTAGAGACTATAGAAGGGAAGCGTGCGCATGTTCAACCAAAAAAGAGAGCTTACCCTAAATGGGTAGATTCGATCCTTCCCCCATCATGTTTTGGGAACCCTGTATTCCCTATTTTCAATGGATCAGGCGATCTTGAATAGCATTTGATGATTATGTTTCTTGTTGCGATCCTATGATTGGAAATCCGAAAGAGAAAGAAGAAGTGAAACTTATATGCTTTGTGCCAACCTTGCAAGGACCAGCTTTTCTCGGGTACACAATATTGCGATCTTGGTCAATTACCAGGTGGGAGGATCTTCGTCAAAAATTCCTTCATTAGATCAGCTCAACGTTGCCAAAGACAACAGTTTTTTATCTTACAAGATGTAAGTAGATGGGAGATTGAAAGGGTCTTAGATTTCATTGCTCACTGGAAGGGATTAACATATTACCTATTTTTATCACTCCCTCAGGAAGAACTGTTTCCAATCTGTGTGGTGAATTTACGTGATGAGTTTTGTACACTGCTGATCCCTATGAAATACACAGGAGGGTTTCGAGACCTTACTTCAATCGCTCAACAGATTGAAGATTATCTTATAAAGACTAGGGATAAGGATTGTATAATTCCATCATCTCCAGGAAGGAGAATGGGTAAAGAAGAGACTGATACAGTTATGCTTAAACAAGAACTTGTACATGCTTCTACTTCAAAACCTTCATCTTCTCGAAGGGATCCACCTCCTGAGTGCCAACAACAAAGGACATTTCGTCAGGATTATCAAAGATATCAAAGACGAAAGGAATTTGAGTATCTGAAGAGAAAAACATACTCTTTCCGAAATTAAAAAGTTCCTAGTTACTGCATTTCGGCTCTAGAAAATAATTTGGTTCAGTTTCCAAGGCCCAAAAGTCCAAAAAAGGAAGGAGATGAAGACCGCCCCAATTATTTCCCCTTTCATCAAATGTTGGGGCATCCCATCCAAGATTTTTTTGTCTTCAAAGACCTCCTGCAAAAGATGGTCGTCTCGGGACAAGTTAAATTAAAAGTTTCATCAGCTCAGGTAGCATGTGTTACTGCTACAGTTCACAAAGAGGAAGGAAAGTGGCACGATGTTAAGAACAAGAATGCACAAAAATATGATGATTGGATGGTCAAAAAGACGATCAACCGAACTCATGCTATTTTGCGAATGCAATTTGAGAAACCAATTGTGCATTCTTCCATGAATGTCGTAGAAAGACCCTCTTCATCAGAGGGAAAATCCTCAAAGAAACGGTATGATTCATAGAAAGAAAAAGAATCAGAAGAAGACGATTATGTATCAAAGCCTAAGTTTTCTTTGAATCTGGTAGACTTCATGCCATCTACATCAAATTCACAAGCACCTCCCCACCAAATTGAACAGCCTAAACAGGCTAATCAGGCAGAGTCTTCATCAGATGAAGAGTTGATTTTTTAGTTCTGTTAATATGATTCAATTAACAGATCCATATGCGAGTCGCAGTTTCGATTTTGATGAGCCCAAATTCCCTATATCAAATAGAGGAATCAGAATTAGTTTCAGAGGCTTAGGATACAGGGCATGACGTGGATCTTTCAGAGGCCACAATTACAATTCTACCCCTGCTAGAACTGTGTATGCGGCAGAAACTCATGGTAGAGCCCTTAAACAAGCTCAGAAAGAACAAGCATGTTCTTCCACACAAGGCAGACTCCGCCCTAGCACAATTATTCTGGAAGATCGGTTGAAGGTTATATCTTCTTCCTCTCAGCAAGTAAATAGACCAAATCGGTCTAATCTTCCAAATCCAAAAGTATTACCAACACCTATCCCGATAAAAGATGCATCAAATTCCAAAGTATTAACTTCCAAGGAACCTGCCAAACCACATGTTCCTGTTTTGAAATGTAGACCTTTGGATCAAAAGTATGATATAGTGAAACACCTGGACCAAGTACCGGACAAGTTATCAATTCTGGATGCCATGAATTTATCAAAGGATCATCGGGAGGCACTCATTGAGGCTTTGTCAAGTCCTCATGAGTTTGAAACTGAAATTGCTGCAGCTGAAGTCTACCATGTAGAGAATAATCCTGTATAATGGCATGCTATAAAATCTTTTACTGATGAAGATGAATATGATTTCATTCATGGACATATTAGACCTTTGTACTTATCTAGAATGGTCAGTGGCATAGACATTTGAAGAGGTTTTATTGATAATGGTTCAGGAGTCAACCTCATACCCATTCGTACACTTCATCAAATGGGCCTCACAAAATCTGATTTATCTCCTTCTACATTTATGTTACAAGGATATGATAAAAATGAACAAGAAAAACTTGGAAATATTACACTCAAAAGTCAGTTTGGAGATCTCGTGTCCAATTCAGATTTCATGGTTGTTGATCAAGACTCGGCCTTCAACATCTTGCTTGGAAGACCCTGGCTACATCGACATGCAGCTATCCCTCCGTCATACCATCAATGTCTCAAGTTTTGTTTCGATGGTCATGTTGGGACATTATATGGTGATAGGGCCCCCTTAAAGACATGTGAATCCCAATACATTGAGGAGGAATTCTACCACATGAAGGGAAAGGAGGAATCCACAAAAAAGGAGATTACCAAAGTTAATGCTCTGTATGGTTTGGAAAAGATACTAGTAAACCCATTAGAAGACGTGAGTACTGATTATGTGTTGCCTATAAGTCAAATTTACAGGATAGACCCAAATAAAAATACTCTTATGGAAGGATCCATAATGTCTATTACGACAATCTAACCAGACAACATGGGAGAAATTGGTGATCCACCAAGCAATGAGGAAAGATCAAATGGAGAGGACTTCATTTCATCTGTTGAAATCCAGCAAGTCTATACTTCGCCAACCAGGATAGAAGAAGTTATAAAAATGTTAGAGGTTAACAATGATGTTGATTCTCAATCCATCATCTCATCTTTATTACCCAAGGAAGACCCTTCATCATTAGTTGGTTCAGAAATGGAAGCCTCTTCTTCAAGATGTTCAAATTTTAACCTCTCTTCTAATTATGGAAATTCTACTTCATCATCTACTATGCAAGTAGAAATAGAAGAAATAACACATGTTGAAGAAGAAGAGGAAGATCTCAGAGATGCTCCTCCATCATTTGAAGAGGATATCTCTACTACTGTGGATGAACTCAGAGAAATCAATCTGGGTACAAAAGAAGATCCACGACCCAGTTTAATCAGTGTGGCCATGACTCTTGAAGAGAAAGAGATGTATATTATATTTTTAAAGAAAAATAGAGATATATTTTCTTGGAACTATATAGAGATTCTAGGGCTTGATCCTGATGTTGTCACT
Organism: Viscum album; assembly: GCA_963277665.1. Taxonomy (NCBI): domain Eukaryota; kingdom Viridiplantae; phylum Streptophyta; class Magnoliopsida; order Santalales; family Viscaceae; genus Viscum; species Viscum album. The sequence continues at coordinate 718,789,962 of OY728145.1, read as the reverse complement.
CATCATTTGGGTTTGCCAAAAGAACATCGAGGATTCAAACAAGCTGCTAGAAGAACACACCCTATCTATACTTCCAAAATTGAGGCTGAAGTGGATAATCTTATCAAAGCTAACTTCATTAGAGAATTTCAATATCCCAAGTGGTTGGATAATATTGTCCCAGTGAAAAATAAGAATGGGCAAATTAGAGTTTGCATTGATTTCAGAGATCTTAATCGGCATTGTCCTAAGGATGATTTTCCAGTTCCGATTAAAGAACATTTAATCAATGAAATAGCAAGCTATGAAGCACTTTCATTCATGGATGGGTATTCTGGATATAATCAAATCCAAATGGCTCCAGAAGATGAAGAATATATAGCTTTCAGATCCCCTCAGGGTGTGTTTTTCTATCAGGTAATGCCCTTTAGCCTAAAGAATGCATGCACAAGATATCAGTGTGCCATGCATCGTATCTTCAAACCATTTCTGAGATTGTTTGTTGAATGTTATGTGGATGATTTAGTGGTCAAATCCAAACAATGTTCTAATGACTTGGATGATTTGGAAGTCATATTCCGAAAACTTTAGAAACATAATTTAAAGATGAACTCCTTAAAATTTTCTTTTGGGGTAACCTTAGGGAAATTTCTCGGCTTTGTTTTACGCCATTATGGTATCAAAGTCAATCATGAGAAGACCAAGTCAATCCTCGGTATGTCACCTCCTTGAAATTTGAATTAATTGAGAGGACTTCAAGGACACGAAACCTATATTCGGCGTTTCATTTCCAATTTGGCAGGAAAAAGTTTACCCTTCACCAAATTGATGAAGAAGTGAGTCACTTACCAGTGGACTGAAGAATGTCAAGAAGCATTTGATATTCTCAAGAAATACCTCTTGAGTCCACCGGTACTTATGCCACCTGTTGAAGGAAGGCCACTTATCCTCTATGTGACATCCTTAGAGCGATCATTGAGTGCCTTTCTTGATCAGAAGAATGATGTTGTGAATGAAAACAACATCTACTGTCTCAGTCGGACTATTCTTGAAGCAGAAACCCGATACTCAAATATTGAGAAGTGCTAACTAGAATTAATCTTTGCAGTTCAAAAGTTGGGACACTACCTAAAACATCACGAGGTCCTATTGGTGTCTCACAATAACCTGCTCAAATTCATCCTTAGTCGTCGAATTCTTACAGGATGTTTGGGAAGGTGGGCAGTTATCTTGCAGCAGTTCGATATTCATTATGTGTCTCAAAAGGCAATAAAGGGCCATGCTCTGGCTGATTTCCTTGCTGAACAACCTTCAGTGGAAGACACATATTTAGATATTGAACATCCTGATGATCAAGTCTTATCTATTCAGGATATTCCTCAGACATGGGAAATGTGCTTTGATGTTGCTTCTAGAAGTCCAACAGGGAGGAAAATGGAAAATCCTAAATTCAAAAAAGTTGGCTTAGGGATTGTACTCATTTCTCTAGAAAAGGCATTGTTACCTTATTCCATCTTATTGTGGGAAGGTGGTACAAATAATGAAGCTGAATACAAAGATCTCATTGCAGGATTGGAGTTGGCACTTCAAGCACAAGTGAATCATTTATAGGTGAAATGTGATTCAGACTTCGTAATAAAACATGTCAATGGGGATTATGCAATCAGAAAATAAGAACTAATCCCTTTGTATGATTACGTCAAAGATTTAATGGTGGAGTTTCCTTCAGAACCCACATTTTCTTATGTTCCACGATCAAAAAATGACCATGATGATGCACTGGATAATATAGCCACAGCTCTGGCAGATCCAAATTGAGACGTGAAAACTATCAGTATTGCCCACCATCGTACAATTTCACCTTATGTTCGAATCATAACAGAGGAAATCAATGAAATTATTCCTATCTCTAAACCATACGGTCACACTACAAGATGGATGGAACCTATCAGGGAATACCTTCAAAATGGAACACTTCCACCTGATAGAGCCGGGAAAGAACAAATCTAGTGACGTGTGGTCAACATTACTCTTTTTGGTGGCCCAGATCACCTAGATAAAATTCTCTACAAGCGTGGTTTTGATGGAGTTTTCTTCAAATGCATTGATGGTGAAGAGACAATTCATATCATGAAAGAAGTGTATGCAGAAGTCTGTGGTGCCCATCAGTCTGGACATAGACTGTCTGATCAGATTTGAAGGCTTGGATACTTTTGGCCTTCAATGATAAAAGATTGTGTTGATTTCACAAAGAAGTTTCATTCATGCCAAGTAAATTCCAACTTCATTCATCAACCTCCAGATTTGATTCACACAGATTAATAATCATGGCCATTTTCCAGATGTGGAATGGATGTGGTGGGACCTTACCCTCCAGCTATGACCAAGCAGTTTCAGTATATTCTTACTGCTACTGATTTCTTTTCCAAATGGGCAGAGGCAGTACCTCTCAAGGATGTCATTTCTAAAAGAATTGTTAGCTTCATCAAGTCTAACATCATTACCAGATTTGGTGTCCCTTATACCATATTGACAGACAATGGAACCAACTTCTGTTCATTGGAGGTTAAGAAATTGTATCAAGAATACAACATGAAATCCAATCATTCATCTCGGTATCATGCAGTAGACAATGGACAGATAGAAGCTTTCAACAAGACTCTGTCAAATATACTGCAAAAGATGGTGGATAAAGATAAGAATTAATGGCCTGATAAAATCTTTCATGCTTTATGGGATTATCGGACCACCACCTGCACTGCAATATGGTCAACTCCATATTCATTGCTATATGGAACAAAAGCAGTCTTTCCAATTGATGTTCAACTACCCTCACTCAGGGTATCCATTTGTGATCAGTCATCCACAGATGAACAATCTCAAAAGCGATTGGATGAATTGGAACGGTTAGATGAGAAACAATTGTGCACTTGGCATAACATGGAAGTCTATCAGAATCGAATGGCATGATCTTTCAACAAATTTTTTTGTATTCGTTCATTCGTTCCTGGAGAATTGGTATTAGTTCTCAGAACATCAATGATACCAGGAATGAAACCTCCCAATCTTGAGCCAAAATGGGAAGGGCCTTATTCAATACACATGCTCTATTCCAATGGATTGTATTCATTTATCTCAATGGATGGAGAACACATCACTACCCTAACAAATTCCAGATTCCTAATGAAGTATTTGGTATAAACACAAAATACATTTTTACTGTCTATACATATGACCTTAAACTATTTGTATTAATTTCATCCCACACGATGTTAAACTGTGATGTCCTAACTACATGACACTAAACTATAAAAAATTCCCTTACGTCTAGCAAGACGTTAAACTGCATCATCCATAGTCCACACATATGACTCTAAACTATTTTCATTTCTTTTGTCCCACACGAAGTTAAACTATGAAAAAGTTCCCTAATTCGTCTAACATGACGTTAAACTGTGTCCCCTTCATCGTCTTTGCTATATGACGTTAAACTATACAGCAATGGTCCATAAATATAACCTACAACTATTTGAACTTTTGTCCAATATGACATTAAACTATGAAAAAGTCCTTAATACATCCAACATGACATTAAAATGTGTTCTATTTTGTCCTTACTTTATGACATTAAACTACACAGTCCTCTTTTTTTACAACATGACATTAAACTGTGTTGTCCCCATCTTCCAAAATACATAACGCTAAACTGTATAGAAAGTCCTTTATATGTCCTACATGACATTAAACTATACTTTTTCCCTGCTACATGGCACTAAACTATGCAGTGCCAATATTCTAAACTACAAGACGTTAAACTGCATAGTCCCTTTATATGTCCTACATGACATTATACTATGCATTGTTAAGTTTATTGTTACCTCTTGTTTTTCACACCAAGTATGACTCACATGAGCTTAGAGAAAATTTCAACCACAACACCCTCTCTGGGCCTCTAACCACGCAAAAGTCCCAATATTATTTTTTAGGTCGTTGTCCCCAAGAAAAACTTGATCATTAATTCATTATTTAATTGAACTACGCGGACTTTGATCCTTGACTTCTTGGCTGGGTACGTAGGAAACCTCTCATGTTTCAAGCCCAAACCCATTCTCTTCACATCGGTTCACCTCCATCTCATATGATGTTGATTCGTGAAACCATCCCCAGAATAAATATCTTTACATTAGTTCACTTTTGAACTTTCTATATGGCATAAAAACTGTACCGCATTTTTTGTCATGTACGATAATAAACTACAATAATCTTTGATACCCTAACCTGAGAGTGAATCATTATTTACATTGATTTTTCAATCATGTTTCATTACAAAGACTACGTGCATACATGGCAATTCCCGAACCTTTTATCTTGGGTTAAACCATCATTGCACTGATGTCCCCTTTCACCCTTCACATGTACAAACCAAATTTGTACACAGGGTATTTCTAGAACTACGTGGGATTTATTCCCATCCATATGGGATATGTAGGAACGTTCTAGTGTCCCTCGAATCCAGCCCCAAGTATTTTGGTCCTAACACCAAATTCCACTTTCAGTCCCTTGGCTGAAAAGTCCCCCTGAAAAGACACACAATGTATTTCTTATAAATGGTCCATGATCTATGACCCTAAACTAAGATCTCATATACTTTTTTCCCACACGACGTTAAAATATAGTTCAAGAACTACATATGGCTTGATTCACATCCTTATGGGATACATAGTGAAGTCCAACATTTCAATTAAGGATCCTGCCACAACATGATTATGGTTATCATTGATCCGTGTATCTCTTCATACATTGGACAATACCCATCTTTATGTGTCATAATCTTAATATTGAATACTTCAAGATCTTCATAACCCTTTTCTTGTCTTCTGGTCACTAAATTCCCATTTTTTGAGAATTCTTTTGCTTGACCATGCAGCATGTGCCCTTAAGTGGCCACATATAAACAGTCTACATAACAGATGTGTCATCCAAAAGATGCTATTATTTGACTATGCAGCCAATTCCCTTAGGCGGCCCTACATAATTCAACCCCCTAACAGTTTTTTTAGATACTGGTAACTTCATTCTTGGGAAGAAAACCTCCTTTGTCCTTATTAGGCTTATCCAAAAAAAATATGTAAGGATCCGAAAAAATTAGTTATCCTCAACATATTTATTTCATGTTTTTTATATTTCATTTGAAAGTATTCAAGTCGATGGTGTATATTTTCCTTCCCTACATTTGGGTTATAACTTCGTAGGAGTATCATTCATCCAATTCATAGACAAACCTATTTGGAAATATCTTCTCCATATTCAAGTACCTCTTTCCATACAAAAAACTCTATAATTTGGAAAAGATTCATCCCTATAAACATTCACTAGATTCTTAGAAATAGAAAAGTAAATTTATGAGAGTTCTTTTGCCTGAAAATGTAGCACATTCCCTTAGGTGGCCTTGCATAAGTAGTCTACAAAACTGACCTGTCAGCCAAAAGATGCTATTTATTTGACTATGCAGCCAATGCCCTTAGGTGGCCTTGAATAATTCAACCCCCTAATGGGTTTGTTAAATAATAGTAACTTCATTCTTGGAAACTACTTCTTCTAATGCCTTTCAGCTCTTTTTCATATCATTCATCAGATTCAAATTTTCTTAATTCATAGTTTACAGATTTTCCCTCATACTTGAGTGTGGTAAAATATTTTTAGACAAGTTGTCAAGGAATTGAGTCAATTCTAAGTCATTCGGTAAAATCTATTTCGACCTTAAACATTATCCTCTTTATGACCGACGTGCATGACTTTAAACATCCCACAAAAGACAAAATAACTCTGAATAAAAGTCATGTTCCAGCTCACTAAACATACATTTTGTATGATTTAGGTAATATTGAGAAGTTAAAAGATTCAATGTTTGTAGGGTTTTTTACATTATCCCTATTATAAATAAAACTATTCATACTAGGCCCATTGGCTTAGGTAAAATTTAATGCAGGTAGAGAAAGAATACAAGAATAGATGAATGAAGAAAAAATTACTCTCCATTGATGCACATGAATTAGAGGGACATCCATAGATTGGATCCTCTTCTCTTTTTCAGGAAATTAAAGAACACTATCAACATAAATCTTCACTTGATGTACAACATCTCGTGCTTCATCAGCAGCTACTTGAATCTCATGCACTTGACCAACTTCATTCTTCTCAGCTTGATGGAGTGCCTTCTTGGAATCTGAAATGGATTTCATACCATTCATTTGAGATCCCTCCAATGAATTACTGAGATTGTCAAGTTCCCCAGTAACATCATCTAACTGTTTTTGGTGCTGCACCTGTTGGATGAATTTTTCTTTGATCTTATGCTTCAGCTCCTTCATCTTGGAAGCATAATCAGCCTCATCTCGGGATACTGCAGTCTCAAATTCACTGATATTGACTGATAGCTTCACCCTGGTCAGATCTTCACGACACTTTTTCTCCTGCTCCCTTTTTAAGATGACTTGTTTCACTGCGGTATGGGTCTCTTGGTATCCAAAACCGCCAAGTCCTACCATGACGAACTGGGATGGTAACCAGTAAATATTTGATGACAGCTCTTCAAGAGGCACTTCAAATATGATTTTCCATATGTTGTTTCATGCCTTGCGTCGTGAAAATATGAGTGCCTTAAGCACCTCCTGTTCTAATTCAACTTAATCATCACAGGGGGGCATGTAATTTGGGATTAATTCACTTAAGGAAGTGACTTGTTCTGCTCCTTCCCCCCTGACCCTAGTTTCTTCACCTTCTACTACTGTTTGGGCGGGAGTTGAGTCTTCACCTCCAGCCATTGAAGTTGATAGCCCTATGTGATCAATTAAAAGTATGGTTAGATTTAAATAATATTGAAAGTTGGTTTTCTATCTTGAAAACTCAGTACAATCATTACCTAACAGTAGATTAGAAGCTTGAGAAGACTCCTCCCCATATTTCCCAGTTTCAACAGGATCTTCAAGATGGGTCTCATGAGGATTTACTGGGTTTAGCTCCACTTGAGCTAATTTTTCTACAATGGTAGGGTTGACATTAATTTCCACACCCTCTTCAGGCATTATCAGTTCAGCAGCTTCTATGGATGAAACTACATATTATTTTCAGTCATGATTAGAAGTGTAAATTATAAGAAACTTTACTGGATGAAGGATAAAACACACACCCAATGTCTTATAAATCACATGATAACATAGATTGATCATAAAATTCTTCGAAAGGCATGCCAAGATTCATCATTTCATCCAATGATATTTCAGAATCTTGGTTAGTCTCACCAGTGGGAGCATTAGATGTGTCCTCTTGGAGACCCTCATTCTGCGGCCCCTGACCCTGGACAGATTCTTCAGGAAGGATGGCAGATTCAGTTGCCATGGCCGCCAATGATTCTGTTGTAGGTTCTTCTCTACTTATAGCAGCAACATGAGCAGTACTGGGAATAGATGTTGCCACTTTTTCAGAAGTAGCCAAGTCATCCTGAATTTGCGTTTGTTCCACAACACCCTCTGTGGTCCTCAAAGGAGGATCAGTCTTTTCCCTCAAAGGAGAAATTGATGAAGCCCATGCAATCCCCAGAAATATGAGCGAACATTTCATGGTTATAGATTCATGATTATCTGAAGGACTTACCACTACTGATAAAGCGTTTAGTGGTGGATTTCCTCCTTTGTCGCATTTGTCCTTTTGGAGTTTTAGGAGTATCAGCAGTCTCCTTTATAGGCACCTGAATTGGAGAATGGAGGGCCATGTCCAACTCTTCATTCATGGCTGGGATGCCTAGAGATATCTTGCCTGATTCACAAGGAGACTCATCAGCAGCCCCAATGGCTGTACCACTAGGGTTGTACTGTGGAGAAGGAGCCTCAACTGTTCCTTTATTTGAAAACTACAAGGTGAAGAAAATAATTTCATTGAGTAACAATGCTTTGATTGAAATCAAGTTGTGAAGAAAATAAGGAAAGAAAACTTACATATTCATGAGCCACATAATCGTGCCACTCCTCATCAGTCCCCTCAGCAGCGCCACGATCTATCAATTCATTCACCCACTTGGTGATAGTAATGGAATCTTCAATGGAATATATTACCATTTCAAGCTCTCTAATGTAAGCCCACACTTCATTGGGGTTCCTCTCATATTGGATATCTGTAGAAGCCACAAGATTCCCTATTCTAGGGAGTTATAGACCCTCGCATAAATCCATCCAAGTAGTCTCAGTACCACAATATAGACATTTCCATGTCTGGATAGCCTCTGGTCGTAGATATTCAGTACGAGTACCAGAAGGATGTGAGGAAGGACCTACAATCTTCGACTTCAATTTCATCCCAGCTCCTGCACCTATTGATAGAGAGTAAGAAAATAGGACTTACTACTTTATAAAGTGATGGTTATTAAATTACCATGATAAAGTAACTCACCAGGAGTTGATGGAGTATGTAACACCCGAGATTTTTATGAGTAATATTTTGTTTTTAAATATCATCAAAGGAATCTTTCACTACACACTTGCTTGGCTTACTTTACACGCAATCACGACCTTCCTCGATAGCTTGCGTCGTACGCAATACCGAGTTTCACTAAACAACGATATGCTATTAAAATATTATTAAAACTAGCCGTTATGAATAGTAATAACCACTTTTTGAAATTTTATAAATTTTATTTTTCAAAATGGACTTAATTTTTGGATTCGGAATTCCGAAATTAGCCTAGGGTGAAATTTTGGTATTTTTCTGAAAACTTTCAATTTTTGATGAATAGTGAAACCACTAAGTGGTAGGTTAAAAACTGAATTTTTGCATAAAACTTAATTTTACCGCTTCTGTGAATGGAATTTCGAAAATCCGACAGACACGGTTGATATCAGTAAGTAAAATGTGGTTCAATGAGATAAAAATAATTTTTTTTGTGAATAGTAACTTTTTACTTTTTTTTACCGCAGTTAATAGTAAATAGGGTAACTAAGGGTAAAAATGATATTACTATTACCCTAACAAATGTTCTAATTCTATTGGATAAGTTTAATTCGACCAAAAACAAACATAGGAATAAAATATGACCATTTAGGCCCACTTGGGTTAGATTAGGACATTTACTATTAATTTATTTAAAGAAGGGTTAAAATAGTTAAAATCAATGTTTTATAAGTAAACCATTTTTAATATGGGGTTATACATAAGATAAATTCAACTATAAAAATTCATTAGAAAGCTAAAAAGATTTCCTATATAATGGTATTTTATTTGTAATTTTTAGACATTAAATAATTTAATTTATTTATGACACAATGATGATGCAGTAATTATCTTATTAATGAAATATTGACATAATTGATGTTATAAACACCAAAATAAATGTAATTTGAGACTTTTTATGAATTAAACTAATTTTCTAGGTTAATATGATATAGTATTGTTGATTTAATTAACTTGTTTCGACCATATAATTCTGTTATGACTTTCAAAAAAATCATATATCAAATAGTGTCAAAATTGACAAAAAATAGTTTCTAAATAAAATATTATATTACTAATTGTTATTTTATTAATAAAAATCTATGGTTCGGCCAAATGACTTAGATATGGATATATATATTAATAATAAACAATTTGGGGTTCGTTTGGCATGTTATAGTAAGTGTATTAACCATATAGTGAAAGAAAACAAAAAGACACGGTAAAAGTTAAATTATTTAACTTAGAGTTAAATCTAATTGATAAGGTTAAAATAATACCCTAAACTTGTCTAAATCCTATTGGTTGATAGGGGTTCGACCCATCCCAACTTTATCTTCGAAATAAGACCCTTTGGAACCATTATAAACCTATTTTGACTTTAATATAAAATAATATTTTGAGATATTCCTAAGGTGCCCCTCTCCTCCCTTATAAAAGGGCACCTCCTCCCCCTCCTCCTCACACCAATTTGAGGACTAAAGCTCGGCCAACCCCTGCCATTTTCTCCTCTCCACTTACCTAGAATAATCTTAGAGGTCCTGGTCTTCTTCAAATACCAATCTTAGTTCCCTAAGTGGAGGATTCAAAGAGGCGTTCCAAAGAAGAGGTAATATCCATTACCGATCTTTTCAATTTCTTTCTTCTTCAACTTCTTCTTATTTAGTTGTTTCATGATAAAGTAATAACATCAGTATTACTTACATACTGATATGTTATTATAAATATGAAACAACCCTAATTCACCTTCTATCAATCCTACGGAAAAATGAAATCACCGCGCGTGCGTACATACGGAATACTGTCTCCACGCCGTGGTGTAATCTATTTTCCACCATCACCTTACAAGGATGGGTATAATGGTGTAATGAGAAACTATTTATGATTATTATAAAGTAATATTGATACTGAAATAATATATATATACTCCAATACAGTTCCACGATCATAGGAATGATATCATCACTCGTACGTACGTACGGAATACCATCTCCATGATGTGATGCGACTCGTTCTACATGATCATCATTACATAGTAATTATATAAATGAATTGAATGAATTGAATGAATAAATATGATATATGTTACACTAATAACATTCTGGATATAAGGTATCTATAACCTTAAAAGAAGAATAAGAATTTATTCGGCAAAACACAAATAAGAACAAAAGGCAATAAGGACCCGAGTAACATGTAACAATGAAATATTACTAACAAGAAGCTAAGAATATGACCATATATGATATCATATCAATATGTATGATTCTGGAATAAGTCAATAACATTATTTAAACCATTATACAGGAGCATCGGACACTTACAAAGCAAATCGGACCTAAGGTAAGGGAAATATCACAATCTCATTTTTATCCGAGATTGTTTATTCGTAAGTATTTAATGGGGTGTATTTTATCATCCACATCCATGTTCCCTCAATATGTAATATTTTTTTCCATCCACTTACAATAGTTTAAATCCAATTTTGCCCTACGGTGTGTTTTTAGTAAAGAATATGAAAGGAATCTTTTGTCGTTTTTTCGTACGAGGTACTTTTTGACTTTTCCGACAAAGGTACGAAGAATGTTTTTTTTTAACTTATATGGCATGAATGGATTTTTAAAACATTATTTCCAAGAATCTTACTTTATAAGTTTCCAAGTTTATTTTTAATCAACTTTTTTTAGTTTATAATTGTATGACATGTTAAGAAAAGAAAAGTGTTTTTGAAGTAGAATGGATATTTTCCTCAAGAATGGAGTTCAAATGTTTTATCAAAATTATTTTCCATCTAAGATAATATAGGGTTCTGTTTTTATCCCTATTATTACATTGATTTGATTATGTTGTGAGGGAATTATTTTTATGAATTCATTTACCATATATGATTTGTTTTATGATGTCATGATGTTTCAAGAATCCCATTTTTGTTACATGTGTTATGCGATGATTTATGATTATGTGGAACACATAAGAAAGGATTCATTATAAGATGGGTGGGACCTATATCTCCCTCCAATGCATTGGGTAAAGATTTTATATCTCATGAGATAGACATGGCTGGAATGGTAGGTTATACCGGTTCAGTGAAACAGGACTGGAACGAGGGTGACTCGGTTCAGAAAGGGACTCTGTCCACTAAGATAGTCTTGGCAATGAGTCATGACTAACAAGAAATGATTTTCCATGATTATGTGTGCATGCCACAAAGTTTCAAGTTTCATGTTATTATTATGGGGATCTCATTTTCACTTCTATGATTTATTCCATGTTAAGATATTATGATCTCTTTTTCAGGTTATGATTTTCAAAAAGATATGATATGATTTTTATTTCCTTTATTTTCCCTTGATGAGCATTTGAGCTCACCCTTTTATGTTTTCTTTTCCCCAGGTCAGGAAGATGGATATTAAGTAGAATATTTTAAAAGGGACCCTAGATATGATGAAATAAATGGGAGATACTGTAGAAGATTAATGAACCAGTTGTTTATGTTTCCCAGTTTCTAGAGACACTATACCTATACGGTCCTTTGTGGTTTTGTCATATGTTGTAATAAGTGTGCTTCAATTTTGAAGTATTAACAATGTATGTAAAGTATGGGTCGTTATAGTTGGTATCAGAGGAAAGGTATAGTCAACCTTTGGAAACTAGGATGTGAAAGCCTTAGTAAGAACCCTAAGGATAAGTCTAAGCATAGAACAAAATCTTAGTGTTTTAGAAATGGCCATGAATACCCTAGGATAAGACCTTAAGTGTGAAATTTTATCCTTGATTATGTGGTTTTCCGATTATAATTAGTGTTTCTCACACTATTCTTCTTGGTTTTAGTCAATGGCTGGAACCAGAAGGAACCTTGTTAATGCGGAATGCGATGGGAAATGCAATGATTGTCCCCCTGAGCAACCAAACGATATGGGAGATGGAATGAAAAATCTTGTAGCCATGCTCACACAACTTTCTCAAGCTATGAATCATGCAGGACTTCCAAAGGAGCAAAGAAAGGAGCAACATTCTGTTGAATCCTTGATGAGGCAGCGTCCACATTCTTTCTGCGGGTCTACTGATTCATTAGTTGCTGAACAATGGATTAGTACTACTGATAAGATATTTTCAGTTCTTCAATGTTCTGAACATGATAAAGTCATCCTAGCAGTGTATCGTTTGGAAGGAGATGCTGATCAATGGTGGAATCTTATTAAGAATACGAGGCAAAAGGATGAAATTGAGTCTATGGAATGGGACGTGTTCAAGAACTTATTTTTCAATAAGTACTTCCCTCGTATTCTCCGAACAAATATGGAGAAAGAGTTTCTTGAACTGAAGCAAAGGGATGATGAATCTGTTGGCACCTATGAAGAAAATTTTACAAGACTTGCAAGGTACGCTTCTGGTATTATTATCCAACCTGAGAGTAAGATCGATCGATTCTTTAGTGGATTAAAACCAAGTCTTCGAAGGGCGTTATCCATAAGGGACTTCAATAGATATGAGGAAATCGTTTGATGTTCTCTCAAAGTCAAGATGGAGATTGGAGTAACCCATCAGTCACATGGATTTGATAAGAAGAGGAAGATGGAATTCAAAGGAAAATCTAAAGAGCACACTGAAAAGAAGATTAGCTTTCCCTTATTCTCAAAGTGTGGAAAGAAACATGGAGGGAGTTGTCTTAAAGGGACAAGTAAATGTTTTAAATGTGGAAAGGAAGGTCATCGGGCATTTTAATGCCGCGATAATGGGAAGAAGATGTCAAATGATGCAAACAAAGGAAGGGATACATAGAATGAACCTACTTCACTTCAATGCTTCAAGTGCAAGGAGATGGGGCATTATGCCAATCAATGCTGAAATCCAAGGGTTGATGATGATGGTCGACGTCAACAAAATCTTAAGGCTAAAGACAAAGGAAAGTCACATGCAATTTCTATCAGCGATGTGGAGTACGATAACGAAGTGGTGAAAGGTACACTTACTGTCCACTCTAAAGTAGAAAATGTTTTATTTGATTCTGGATCCACCCACTCATTTATTTCTGAAAAATTTTCTAAGGGTGTCACCGTATTACCTCAACAATTAGATGTTGAGTTATCTGTGACAACACCTAATGGCACAAAAGTCACATCAAAAGTTTATAATTCTTCTCTGATCGAAGTTTGTGGGAAAGTGCTTCCTGCAAATCTTGTGTTCCTTCCTTTAGTGGAATTTTATGTGATTCTTGGCATGGATTGGCTTTCTCTACATGGAGCTCATATCAATTTCCAAAGAAGGGAAGTCACATTTCATATTCCAGATCAATCTACGATCGTCTATCAATGCAAGGATGAACATAACCTTCCAGTGGAAATTTCTTCCATCTTATGGGTATTGATTCCACTAAATGAAGGTTTTTTATCTCAAATGGTTGGTGAGAAACTCATGATTAAGAATATGCCCATTGTACGGGAGTTTGATGATGTCTTTCTGGAGGAATTATCGGGTCTTCCACCAAATCGTGAAGTTGAGTTTTCAATAGAACTCGTACCGGGCGCTTTTCCAATTTCAAAGACACCTTATAGAATGGCCCCAATTGAGTTGCATGAATTGAAGAAGCAACTCCAAGAGAATCTTGATAAGGGATTCATATTCCCTAGTGCATCACCTTGGGGAGCACCTGTTCTATTTGTTAAGAAGAAATATGGATCAATGAGACTCTGCATTGATTATAGAGAACTTAACAAGATCACTATCAAGAACAAATATCCTCTCCCACGCATTGATGACTTATTTGACCAAGTACGCGGAGCTCAATACTTTTCCAAGATTGATCTTTGTTCAGGGTATCATCAATTAAGGGTCAAAAGGGAGGATATACCAAAGACGGCTTTCCATACAAGGTATGGACACTATGAATTTATAATGATGCCATTTGGTCTTACTAATTCCCCTGCTATCTTCATGGATCTAATGAATAGAGTCTTTAGAGACTATCTTGATCAATTTGTGGTAGTCTTTATAAATGATATTCTTGTCTATTCAAAGAGCAAGGAAGAGAATGAAGATCACTTGAGAATTATATTGAAGACCCTGAGAAAGGAGAATCTTTATGCCAAATTTACCAACTGTGAATTTTGGCTTAAAAAAGTTGCATTTTTGGGTCACATAATCTCAAAAGAGGGGATATCTGTGGATCCAGCAAAAACAGAGGTTATCGAAAGATGGTCAAGACCAACAACAGTAACTGAGATCCGAATTTTTCTTGGTTTGGATGGATATTATCGACGTTTTGTAAAAGATTTTTCACGATTATCTAATCCACTCACCATGTTGACTCGGAAAGGAGTTAAGTTTGTTTGGAAAGAGGAATGTGAAGAGAATTTCAAGGAGTTGAAACGAAGGTTATCCAGTGCACCTGTGCTCACACTGCCTTGTAGTGGAGAAAGGTTTGTGATCTACAATGATGCATCCAAGAAGGGATTGGGGTGTGTTCTTATGAAAAATGCTATGGTGATAGCTTATGCCTCACGACAGTTGAAAATCCTTGAGAAAAATTACCCAACACATGATTTGGAGTTGGCTGCGGTAATCTTTGCATTAAAGATTTGGAGGCATTACATTTATGGTGAAAGGTGTGATATTTATACTGATCATAAATGTTTAAAGTATATTTTCACACAAAAGGAGTTGAATATGCATCAAAGAAGATGGTTGGAGCTGATTAAGGATTACGACTACTCAATCCATTACCACCCTGGGAAAGCAAACAAGGTGGCAGATGCATTAAGTCGACAAGACCATGCTAGTTTATCCATGATGAGGATCACAAAAGATCCAATATTTATGGATTTACAAAGTATGTATTTTGGAATTATAATGGAAGGGGAAAAATCTTTTCATTATCAAAGGAATGTTCAACCATCTATACATGTGAATATTAAAGAGGCACATAAAGAAGATGTCGAGTTACAAAAGAATGTGAGAAATGTTCCTGAATTCAACCTTGATTGTGATGGGATAATAAAGTTCAGGAATCGGGTTTGTGTTCCTCCCATGCCCGAATTAAAGAAGGAGCTGCTGGATGAGGCTCATAGTTCATCATTCTCTATTCATCCTGGAAGCACGAAGATGTATAGGGACCTGAAAGAGTACTTCTGGTGGGATGGAATGAAAAGAGTAGTTGCTGAATATGTCTCTCGATGCTTAGTTTGTCAACAAGTTAAAGCTGAGAGACAGAAGTCTAAGGGGATGTTACAACCATTACCCATACCCGAATGGAAATGGGAAAACATCACTATGGACTTTGTCACAGGACTTCCTAAAACATCCAAAGGCAATAATGCTATTTGGGTCATAATTGATCGTCTTACAAAGTCTGCACACTTCATTGCTATTAGAGAGGATTTCTCTCTAGATCAGCTTTCCAGGATATATGTAAAGGAATTGGTAAGATTGAATGGAGTACCACTTTCTATTATATCTGATCGGGATCCGAGATTTACCTTGAAGTTCTGGCGAAGTCTTCAGCATACTCTGGATACAGAGTTGAGTTTCAGTACTGCTTATCATCCCTAGACAGACGGTCAGTCTGAAAGAACAATTCAAACCCTAGAAGATATGTTGAGAGCATGCTCTATGGATTTCAAAGGAGGTTGGGATCAACACCTACCTTTGGTAGAATTTTTCTTATAATAATAGCTTTCACTCCAGTATTCAGATGGATCCTTATGAAGCTCTCTATGGAAAGAAATGCAGGACTCCAACTTGCTGGGATGAAGTTGGGGAAAGAAAGCTATTAGGACCTGATCTCGTTGATGAAATGGCAGAAAAGGTCAGATCTATTCAACAACACATAAGAGCAACTCAGAGTCGACAGAAAAGTTATGCCGACAACCGAAGAAAAGACCTAGAGTTTGAAGTGGGTGATAAAGTGTTCTTACGAATATCTCCCTCGAAGAGGGTTATGAGATTTGGAAAGAAGGGGAAGTTGAGCCCTATATATATCGGTCCTTTCGAAATACTGGATCGTGTTGGGAAGGTATCTTACCGATTGGCACTTCCACCGAATCTCTCTCAAGTTCATGATGTGTTCCATGTATCTCTCCTGAGAAAGTACATACTAGATCCTTCATATGTACTCAGCTCAGAAGTTGTACCGCTGGAGCAAGATCTTTCTTATGAAGAACAGCCGATAGAGATTCTGGATCGTAGCGAAAAAGTCCTACGAAACAAGACCACTCGCTTGGTGAAAGTTTTATGGAGGAACCACCAACTTGAATAAGCTACATGGGAGCTTGAGGATATGATGAGGGAGAAGTATCCTCATCTGTTTGTTACAAAGTGACGAATTTCGAGGGAGAAATTCTTTTTAAGGGGGGTAGAATGTAACACCCGAGATTTTTATGAGTAATATTTTGTTTTTATATATCATCAAAGGAATCTTTCACTACACACTTTCTTGGCTTACTTTACATGCAATCACGACCTTCCTCGATAGCTTGCGTCGTACGCAATACCGAGTTTCACTAAACAACCATATGCTATTAAAATATTATTAAAACTAGCCGTTATGAATAGTAATAACCACTTTTTGAAATTTTATAAATTTTATTTTTCAAAATGGACTTCATTTTTGGATTCGGAATACCGAAATTAGCCTAGGGTGAAATTTTGGTATTTTTCTGAAAACTTTCAATTTTTGATGAATAGTGAAACCACTAAGTGGTAGGTTAAAAACTGAATTTTTGCATAAAACTTAATTATACCGCTTCGGGGAATGGAATTTCAAAAATCTGACAGACACGGTTGATATCAGTAAGTAAAATGTGGTTCAATAAGATAAAAATAATTTTTTGGTGAATAATAACTTTTTACTTTTTTTTACCGCGGTTAATAGTAAATAGGGTAACTAAGGGTAAAAATGATATTACTATTACCCTAACACATGTCCTAATTCTATTGGATACGTTTAATTCGACCAAAAACAAATATAGGAATAAAATATGACCATTTAGGCCCACTTGGGTTAGATTAGCACATTTATTATTAATTTATTTAAAGAAGAGTTAAAATAGTTAAAATCAAAGTTTAATAAGTAAATCATTTTTAATATAGGGATATACATAAGATAAATTCGACTATAAATATTCATTAGAAAGATAAAACTATTTCCTATATAATGGGATTTTATTTTTAATTTTTAGACATTAAATAATATAATTTATTTATGACACAATGATGATGCAGTAATTATCTTATTAATGAAATATTGACATAATTGATGTTATAAACACCAAAATAAATGTAATTTGAGACTTTTTATGAATTCCACTAATTTTATATGTTACTATGATATATTATTGTTGATTTAATCAACTTGGTTCTAACATATAATTCTGTTATGACTTTCAAAAAAATCATATATCAAATAGTGTCAAAATTGACACAAAATAGTTTTTAAATAAAATATTATATTCATAATTGTTATTTTATTCCTAAAAATCGAAGGTTCGGCCAAATTATATAGATAAGGATATATATATTAATAATAAACAATTTTGGGTTCGTTTGGCATGTTATAGTAAGTGTATTAACCATATAGTGAAAGAAAACAAAAAGACACGGTAAAAGATAAATTATTTAACTTAGAGTTAAATCTAATTGATAAGGTTAAAATAATACCCTAAACTTGTCTAAATCCTATTTGTTGATAGGATTGCGACCCATACCCACTTTAGCGTCGAAAGAAGACCCTTTGGAACCATTATAAACCGATTTTGACTTTAATATAAAATAATATTTTGAGATATTCCTAAGGTGCCCCTCTCCTCCCTTATAAAAGGGCACCTCCTCCCCCTCCTCCTCACACCAATTTGAGCACTCACGCTAGGCCAACCCCTGCCATTTTCTCCTCTCCACTTCCCTAGAATAATCCTAGAGGTCCTGGTCTTCTTCAAATACCAATCTTAGTTCCCTAAGTGGAGGATTCAAAGAGGTGTTCCAAAGAAGAGGTAATATCCATTACTGATCTTTTCAATTTCTTTCTTCTTAAACTTCTTCTTATTTAGTTGTTTCATGATAAAGTAATAAAATCAGTATTACTTACATACTGATATGTTATTATAAATTTGAAACAACCCTAATTCACCTTCTATCCATCCTATGGAAAAATGAAATCACCGCGCGTGCGTACGTACAGAATACCGTCTCCACGCCGTGGTGTAATCTATTTTCCACCATCACCTTACAAGGATGGGTATAATGGTGTAATGAGAAACTGTTTATGATTATTATAAAGTAATATTGATACTGAAATAATATATATATACTCCAATATAGTTCCACGATCATAGAAACGATATCATCACTCGTGCGTACGTACGGAATACCGTCTCCACGATGTGATGCGACTCATTCTACATGATCATCATTACATAGTAATTATATAAATGAATTGAATGAATAAATATGATATATGTTACACTAATACCTTTCTAGATATAAGTTATCTATAACCTTAAAAGAAGAATAAGAATTTATTCGGCAAAACACGCATAAGAACAAAAGGCAATACGGACCCGAGTAACAAGTAACAATGAAATATTACTAACAAGAAGCTAAGAATATGACCATATATGATATCATATCAATATGTATGATTCTGGAATAAGTCAATAACGTTATTTAAACCATTATACAGGAGCTTCGGACACGTACAAAGTAAATCGGAACTAAGGTAAGGGAAATATCACAATCTCATTTTTATCCGAGATTGTTTATTCGTAAGTATTTACTGGGGTGTATTTTATCATCCACATCCATGTTCCCTCAATATGTAATATTGTTTCCATCCACTTACAATAGTTTAAATCCAATTTTCCCTTTTGGTGAGTTTTTAGTAAAGAATATGAAAGGAATCTTTTGTCGTTTTTTCGTACGAGGTACTTTTTGACTTTTCCGACAAAGGTACAAAGAATGTTTTTTTTAACTTGTACGACATGATGGGATTTTTAAAACATTATTTCCAAGAATCTTCCTTTATAAGTTTTCAATTTTATTTTTAATCAACTTCTTTTAGTTTATAATTGTATGACATGTTAAGAAAAGAAAAGTGTTTTTGAAGTAGAAAGGATATTTTCCTCAAGAATGGAGTTCAAATGTTTTATCAAAATTATTTTCCATCTAAGATAATATAGGGTTCTGTTTTTATCCCTATTATTACATTGATTTGATTATGTTGTGAGGGAATTATTTTTATGAATTCATTTACCTCATATGATTTGTTTTATGATGTCATGATGTTTCAAGAATCTCATTTTTGTTACATGTGTTATGCGATGATTTATGATTATGTGGCACACATAAGAAAGGATTCATTATAAGATGGGTGGGACCTATATTTCCCTCAAATGCATTGGGTAAAGATTTTATATCTCATGAGATAGACATGGATGGAATGGTAGGTTATACCGGTTTAGTGAAACAGGACTGGAACGAGGGTGACTCGGTTCAGAAAGGGACTCTGTCCACTAAGATAGTCTTGGCAATGAGTCATGACTAACAAGAAATGATTTTCCATGATTATGTGTGCATGCCACAAAGTTTCAAGTTTTATGTTATGATTATGGGGATCTCATTTTCACTTCTATGATTTATTCCACCGTTAAGATATTCTGATCTCTTTTGCAGGTTATGATTTTCAAAAAGATATGATATGATTTTTATTTCCTTTATTTGCCCTTGCTGAGCATTTGATCTCACCCTTTTATGTTTTCTTTTCCCCAGGTCAGGAAGATGGATATTAAGTAGAATATGCTAAAAGGGACCCTGGATATGATGAAATAAATGGGAGACATTGTAGAAGATTAATGAACCAGTTGTTTATGTTTCCCAGTTTCTAAAGACACTATAACTATACGGTCCTTTGTGGTTTTGTCATATGTTGTAATATGTGTGCTTCAATTTTGAAGTATTAACAATGTATGTAAAGTATGGGTCGTTATTGAGTAGGTATTTTGATTCTAACCGGAGGATTATATCGGGCACGAGGCCGCTTTTCCCCTTGTTGTGCCTCATCATCCCCATCCTGGGAATCCGGTGAATCAGTCATAGAGGAAGGATCTGGTGAATCAGCTTCTGGTGGGGAAGAATCACCTTCATGAGGAAGGGTTCTTTTCTCTACAGTCCTCCTCCTTTTCCCCACCTGATAAACTGGGTGATTCAGCACCCCTTTAGGGTATGATGCTGTCCAGTGCTCAGCATACCAGGTATTCAAGTTATGTGCCGCTTTTTCAACTATTAGATCAAATACTGCCCCAGTCTTCTCCCTTGATGTCAGCAGCCACAGTTTCCGACCAACCATCAGATGTTTCTCTAACCTGACATGTACTAGGGGAGATACAACAATCTGTTGCAGACACTTGAATTGACATGCAAATAAATATGGATCATAAGCCTTCCATATAATTTCTCTATAAATCCTGGCAACTAGCACACCATCTCTACAAACTAGCATGTATTCCCTTAAATCCAAGTGGGTTTTCCATCATAAACAAACCTCACAGTTGGTGGATTTCTATAGGGAAAGATGTTTAATTCCATAAACATGATCAGCCTCACTTTCATGTCATAGGCATCAAGATCTAATGGAGAAACTCCATAGAATTCTTGCACTGATGGCCTGAAAGAACTTCCAAGAATTTGTTTTTCGTTCTGTACATTATAAGTCCTGAAGTGAGTGGTGATCCATCCCCATAAAACTTGTAATGCTCCCACTATTCTTAAAGGAGATTTACCCATGAATAAAGAAAGTAAACTCTTGTGAATCTTTGCTAAAATGGGGGCAGCCAACCCAACCATTTTTCCCCCATCCAACTTTGCCGCAATAACGATAGTCCCTGGCCTGACGCCTCCCTTTGAGTCCCTGACTGGAAAGAGATAAACGCTGAGCCACAAAGCCAAGAAGCCCACCAGAAGAGTCTTCTATGGGATCCATTGATTCACCTCATATCCCCACATCTTGAACTCTCCTGCTTCTAAAGTTGGCCAGAATGTGCCAGGAGAACCACTCTTCTCAGGTTTTGGGCAAGTAGTAGGATGGGTGGGCCTCTTATCCTTGTATTTCTTTTTCTTGGATCCTTTTTCCTTCGTCTCCTTCTACTTTGGCTCCTTATCTTTCTTCTCAATAAGAAATATATTCCTCCACTTCTCTGGATTAATATCCTTTCTAGAATGAGTTAAGGAGGTCTCTGAACTCTTGAGCCTGTGGAAGATTTTAAATAATTCTCGAGCCAAAGAAGGAGTCTTCCTTGAATCATTCCAAGTCACCTTGGGAGGAATGAATTCATCAGACATATAGCCCAAAATTGGAGCCCCTGAGATCCTGTGGATATCCCACAGACTGATGCCTACTTCTCCATGAGTCAGATGGAATGAATTGGTTTCTATGTTCGAGTTGCTGAGTATCTCTGGCACGAAGTTATCATGTCTATAAACATATGTTTTCCCAACCCAGACAGCTTTGTATATAGCTACTCCTTTCAGATCTTCGACAAACTTTGAACAAGTTTGTCATACCCTGTATGCCCACATCCAAGTTGGCTTCAAACCTCCCCCTGGACGGAAGTTCCAAATTTTCTTCCAGCCTTTGGATTGATCCATCTGAGTATTTAGGAAGATTGAAGGATGACATTGTGGTTGCAACTCAGGCTTATGAGGTTTCATATCTGGAATACAAGGGCTATGATGCATCATGTGGGCCTTATCCACTATTCCAGCATTTATAAATCCTCCTCCACGTGAGATATTTTCTGAAGCAATGTTGGTGTAACTATGTAACCATGAAAATGGGAGATAGTTATTTTCTTTTTCAATAGTGACTTTTCATAGATTACCATAACCGTACAAAGTCAGATAAGTACTTTTTGGGAAATAAAAGAGATATTTCTTCAGATACTTAGCCAAATTTGGGAGAGTTCTATCACAGACGGTATAATAATCATGGCCAACGATATCCATCATTTCATAAATTCATTTTCTTTCCAGTTCATCAGTCGTTCAAATTCTTCTTGGAGCCATTGAATCTGCACAAACGTTGAATGAATTAACTCTTAAATGGGTTTATTTTTCATAAAATTTGTGAAGGAATTCAGAAAAATTGCAATGGAATTAAGGCGCGAAAGTCTAAACTCGGCGCGCAAGTATGGATGTGTCGTGCAAGTGTTAATGTCCCGCGCAAGTTTTTGGCCCCCAAGTATAACCTCCCAAGTCCAAATACCTTAATAGAAGTGCAACAACAAAGGAAAATTGGAAAAGAGAGAAACTTGCATGGCGAAGATGACCTGCGAGGCGAGAGCTCAAAAATCCAAAGTTCGGGGAAATACACAACAAATGAGCACATATTTATAGGCCAGGCTGCCCAGCTATGTGCCTATAGCCAGCACGCTCCATCCAGCGCGCTCCAGCCCAGCGCGACTCGCACCTGCGCGATGACAGTTGCGCGGTGAACACCTACTCGCCTATTTCCCTTTGGTTTCACTTATTTTCCTCAGAGTCACATCCTTATTCTTCTGGATCCAACTCTGAGGGGGGACTTTCGTTGATTCTCCTTTTAATCACATTGTCTAAATGAATGGAAAGGGAAATGACTTAGCACAAATTGTTTTAACCTTTGAATAAAACATCAAAAATTGGAAAAGGAATGAAAAAGGAGTCAAAGGACCTTGCACCGCGCAAGTTCCCTTACTGAGGCACAAATACACTTGTGCGCTGCCTAATGGTTGCACAAGTGACTTGCGAAACCTATTTTAAAACCGACCAGGGTCTTCAAAATCATATAAATAGACCCTATGGGCCCCCATTTCAAGAGGAATTTTTCTATAATTCAAATATAGAGCACTTAACGCCCATGTATCTTCTTCAAGTCTTCCAAACACTTCTAAGGTAATTATTTACCTATAATGGAAGGTCTGAACAAGAGGAATAAGGTATAAGTGTTAAAATTCACTAACACTTGTGCGCCTAAGTGAGTATACCCTTATGGGAAATGGACACACATTTGAACCTCCTTACCTATTCATTAAAACTTGTGCCCCACTCTTCTGGATGTACCTCAGGATGATTCTAAAGGCTTTGGTCAAGAATCGCCCTTGTATTACTCTACAGGTCAAGGATCACACAGGTATACCTGCGCAACGAATACTTGCGCTCCCATGCAGTACCTGCGCGCCTCCATGGAATTGCGTGCCCTAATATTTGTTTCGTTCCCTTCCTACACATTTAACACCTCTTCTGCCCATTCCACCTCTCCTATCCGAGATTTAGTCTCAAGGACACTCTTCAAAGCCATTTATGGCATTTTTTCTTGATTGACTTTCTTATCTAAAAAGAGATCTATGGAACAACTCGCAAAACTTTGTGATTTTGACATCTTTATGACAGTAAAGTTAGAGAGTTTATTCATTCAACCTCATCATTTAAGATGAGAGAATCCGTAACCTGGGCCTACTTTTCAGGAGTAAGCCTCAGTCCAGGTCCTCATTAATTTGGGCATCCTCATTAGGAGTAAGCCCCAATTCCTCATTAATTTGGGCATCCTCCTTAGGAGTAAGTATAAGGCCCCAGCCTTAATCCTTACTTAAACTTGAGTTATTACAAGATTACACATTGAGGATCTTTTCAGGTTTAGAGTTTTAGAGAATTAGATCATGAAACTTGCATTACATTCCACATTTAAACAAGGTGGTTACATAAAAGACAATATTCATTCTTCCCATCAATTGAAATCTATTTAAAATAAAACACGGATTCTTTCTTGACACATCCTCGACACTATCGTCACATCATGTACCTTTCCCTTGACCTGTGAAAAGCGTTTCAAAAACTTGGGATGAGCATAAAAAGCTCAGTAAGGGTTATAAAAATATGGAAAGGAAACATCAGTTCATATATACATAATAATGAAATCATACTTTACCCATAAAACATAGGCATATCAAATCATGAATAAATCATAGAAAACATAAGATATAAAGGTAACTTGAGGCATTCATAACATTCTTACGTAGGGAGTAACCCTCTTGGTTACGTTTGGAATACCCATCACAGTATATTCCCTAAATCTCTTTGGAGAAACCTTACGTTTCACTCCTTCGCGTTACCCAATGCATTGGAGAGCTATATCGGGCTCACCCGCCCTTAGTTTATCATGGAACCACCCGTTCTTTATAACAATGCCCAAGAACCATAACATAATCGTATCAGATAAACATGAATAAAGGAAACATAACATTTCCACATTTCAATCACAATATAACATTTTAGGATATTGAAATAATGAATCCATTCAAAAAGAAAGCATTTCCAAAACCATTTAAAACATTTAATAAAGAGATTTTTGAATCAAAGTGTCCCATACCTCCTTGAAGATTTTAACATTTTAAACCATTAATATCCATATAAATAAATCCTTAAAACCATTATGAAAACATGGATATTAATAATAATAAATAATTAAAACATTTAAAACGATATTTTGGTTAAAGGGGTTTTACCAAAATTAGAGACACTTGAATACAATAATCGAGGAATAACATTTAGTCAGAACTTTATAATATCATGAGAATAAAAGGATTCATGATATAATACTCCAAAGGACAGTATATACACCATATAAGAGTGAATTGGTGCATAACAACAATGAACCCTCAATAGAAATGTCAAATGTGATGAAATCCCTTATAAAGAAGGTATCCTTAAATTAAGGACAAATAAATCTCAAAAATATGTGTGACAAATATATATATACACCCAATATAAGTGGATATTAAGTGTAAAACAATAAAAGGTCATTCACACATATTCAACGGATGACATATTCAATGACTACAAGTTGAACCCCAAGAAATCGAAATTGGGTGAAAAAGTTCCCTTGACAGCCTAACGACATCACATCAAAATGAGTTGATGAGAGATAAAAAGTTTATCTCATCACTTGAATTTAAAATTTATATCAATAAGGATTTATGAGAACATATCCCAACATAAAAATATGTAAATTAAAAGACCCAATAAAAGAAGTCTTTCAAAAAAGAGGAGGGTGAAAGGTTCCCTTACCGACTTGGGTATCTTTCAAAACATACACCCCATGAAAGAAAGGCAATAGGTCATTGATGTAAATACTCATAAATGGAAGTATATTACACAAAGAGTAGAATAATGGGCAGTATATACACCACGCAATGGAATTTGTGGCGAATGTAGCATAAATCTCACGGGAATAAAAGTGAGATGAAAAATCCCTTACGAAAACTCGGCAACCTAACGGCGCCACATAAAACTTCCGAATATGGATTGATGAGATAAAATAGAGTATCCCATAATATTACAACAGAATTTACAGAAAGTGGAATATAAAAGAAAATCCCCCAACATTGCAAGGAGGAGTTTAAAAGAAGTGACATAAAGGAGAGTACTTAAAAAGAAAGAGAGAGGTTAGATCTCTTACGAAAGTTCGGCAGCCTAACGGCGCCACTCAAAACTTCCAAAATGGATTGATAAGAGAGAATAGGGTCTCTCATCAAATGAACATAAAAATTACAGTAAATTAAATATAAAATAACATCCCAATCATAATAAAGATGAGCTTAAAATAAATGACATAAAAGAGTGTACTTAAAAAGAAAGAGAGTTGTAGGATCCCTTACCTCGGGTCCGACTTGACTCGGTCGTTCTTTAATCTCCTGAATAATAAACTTGAGTTAATTTCTAGTTCCTTAAGAACCTTTTTCAAGTTCATTATTACTTTTATACCACTTATTACCATGTCATAAACATTATGTAATCATTTAAGTTAATAATATTTGTTTTGCCGATATTTGGTTCTTAAGTCGAAAGTGGACATCTTACAATTACATGTTGTTCGTGTGGCCAAATGTTTATTATATCCATAATTGTATTCATTATTTATATATCATATATGTCATATATATCCAGTACATGAATGCATTTATAACCTTACATAATCATTTAGAGGTAAGAAATGAAATGCACCGTTCATGGAGACGGTAAGTCGTACGTACACATGAACGCTACTTTCATTTCTATTTCGTATTTTATAGAATGGAATAATAATGATATAAAGGTATATTACAATTCCAGTATAATATCATATATAATATCATATTTCCATCCTTTATACATCCCACATATGGTATTTAACGAATCAAATCACTTTGAGGGGGCGGTAGTCCGCACTTCCTTAAATGAAGATATCGCGTATACCCATAATGGAAGCCATAAAGGTAAGACAAAAATGAAAAATACAGAAGCATAAATAAAACATAAACATATTATATATCATATATAAAAATAGTGACATCATAATGGCCACCTTTTAAGGTGTTAAATGAGTATTGAACAATCATCGTTTCGGGAGGTAGAATTTCACCATCCACGGAAACCGTATGTTCTTTAACCATTTGATGTAGTTGTGTGAGAGTGTAGCTCGAATAAATTTTATAACAACATCATAGTATGTTGAAGATACTGTTTTTGTTACAAAATAAGTAAATAAAAATATTTTAGGGGGTTGGAGAAGCAAAATAAAACAAATGAACATGAGAGAATGAATTACCTTTAAAAGTGTAACTCCTTTTGATTTGAGACTAAAGGCTTCCTTTGAAAGGATTCTGCCCAACGGGAATCCTCTAGGATGAGAAGAGGGATGTTGAGAGAGTAAATGGGCAGGGGTTGGCCGAGCCAAAGGCTTTAGGAGTGTGTTAAATGAGGTAGAGGTGGGGGCCTTTTATAAGAGGAGAGGAGGGGTACTTTTGGAAAGTAAAGAAATATTACTTTATTTGAAAATGTGTTTCGGTTTCAAAAGGTCCCACATTGATATAATTCGTGGATAAGGTGATAAGGCTTTTAAATCCACTCATCCAATAAGTTTTGGACATGTGTAGTTCATAGATTTTACATTATCTTTCCATTTTATTTAAATCATAAAATAATAATGTCATCGCTGCATCATTATTATGTCATAAATAATTTAATTTATTTAATGTCTAAAAATTATAAAAAAACTACTATGATGTAGGAAATCTTTTTAGATTTCAATGAATATTTATAATCAAAAAATGACTTTTATAACCCCACTTAAAAATTGTTTTAGTAAAACATATCATGTTTGTGTCAATTTTACTTTTACATTAAATAAAATGTTATTTATGTCATTTCCCAAGGAAAGAGGATCCATGGGGTCCCCAAGTTGACCCATGGCTTGTCTTGGTCGGCCCTGATACATCCAATTAGGGTAATACATGTGTCAAGCTCATCTCATTTTATTAAATCATTATTTTTACCTTAAACTACACTAATTACCACTAATCGCGATTAAAAACTTAATAAGTTACTATCCACCAAAAAATTATTTTAATCTCATTGAACCACATTTTACTTCTTAATGACAACCATGTATGTCTGATTTTTGAAAATAAAAACACAATGATGACAAAATTTCATTTAAACGGAAAATCATTTTTTATAAGTACCACTTAGTGGTTTCACTATTCATCAAAAATTGATGTTTTTCAGAAAAATCCCAAAAATTCACCCTAAGCTATATTTGATATTCTAAATTCAAAAATGAAGTCCGTTTTACAAAATTAAAAACATATAAGTCACATTAATTAATTTAATAATTAATTTCCGCTGTCATGACAAATAGCGTGTTTTATGAAACAATAAGTATCAAAAGATTGACACTAGTTTAAGTCTGATTTCAAAGTGAAATTGATTCCAACGACCACTATTGGATTTAATGGTGAAAATATTTTCTAATTTCACTTTAAAACCAATTCAAAATATAATATAATCATATAAATAAATTAGATTAAAAAGTGGTTTTGAATTAAAATACAACATTTTACACTATTCATTAAAAAAATGAACTTTATCCGAAAGATACCAAAAATTTACAGAAAGTAAATTTTGATGTCCCGATTCTTAATAAGAGTTTTATTTGGTCCAAAAGAATGTTTAAGAGTGAACAAAACTATATTTAATGACGGTTCTCCATCAAAAGGTGATAAGTGAACCTTTAGTGAAAACTAGGGCATATACGCCTAAAATTGAATTCTTTCCCTATTTTAAGCCTTTATCTTTTATTGTATAAATGTAAAAATATTTAAGAACATATATAATCATATTTTAGTTATTTCTATCCATTCCCGCCATTACAACAGCTACATGTTAACTACCATTTAAAATAATATTATTTTATTATTAGAGTGCAACGTATGATTCCCAAGAAACTTCTTGTTGCGTGTTGGGTACGCCATCGAGCATAGCGTCCCCTTTAAAGTCATATTAATATTTTATTCACAAATATGGATAAATATGAAAATGTCATATTTCTTATTTACCTATGGTGTTACATCCTTCCCCCCTTTTGGGAATTGCGTCCTCGCAATTTTAAAATTGCGCTTGGAAACATCCTTGAACGTCCCACATCGGAACAAGAGTCGGTAAAACAATCACTTTAAAATAAAGAAAGATAAGCACAGAGGTCACCCGAGTTAACCCATACTTGGATTCTAAGTATGAAAATATGGACATGGAGGAGAAAACATAGGGTCATGTTCCGATGGAGAGTGATAGAAAACATGTTTAGGAGAAAGTTAATAATAAGAAAATCACAAACTTGTGATGGGTTAAACGGTGTTGGGTTCCCCAGTAGGAAAAGTTAATAGACAACATTTTTGTTTTAAGTTACTTTTTATTGAGGAATTTATTCATAAGGAAGCATAATCACTTATCATGTTGACTTTCAACTTTTACTAGATTCCTTAGTCAAACTCATATTTTTTTCCAAAAGACGAGTATTTAGGGAGACTTGTTCTCATTAAGAGTACTATAATCAACTTCTAGAGAATCACCTAATCCCCAAAATAGAAATATATACATCCCATGTATTTAGGCTTTAACCAAAACCAAAACCAAAAAGGTTAGTACAAGATCAGATAATCCAGAAAAGGATAACCCCTTATAAAAAGAAAATCTATTCTTAATCTCCAAAATTTGTCCAACAAAACCCAAAGTTCAACGAGGACCATCCAATAAACAATTTGTCCATAAAATTCTTCAATGTAAACCAATATAATATTGAAACCCAAATATTTTAAGGATTTAGTCACATTGTCTTCCAAGTTAAATCGTAACATTTATCTCCAAACAACATCGGTTTCTCCTAAAGTCTCAAATTGAAAAGTAATTATCCTAATCACATATACTCCAAAATCAACTTACTCTTAATTCATAAAATAATATAACTAAAAATAATCAGTCAAACTAACCAGGGACTTCACGTAGTCTAGTGGTAGGCGATAAATACCAGTCGCACTTTGGTTTTGGGTTCGATTCCCGCAGCATTGTCCAACGCGACGGGTTTTCACATGGTCTGCGCGTTGTCCTTTTTCCAAAACTATATAATTCTCAAATCATTACCCAAAAGGGATAAAATCATCAAAAATAACCATAACATAATTTAACCTCAATTTTATCTCATGCCTTTCACTTCAATCATAACATATGGTAACCAATAATTACCTCAAAAGTAAGGATCATATAAACCCAAATGGTTCTTTATAACTATGTCCACAAAAGAAAAGATAACTATTACTTGAATAAAATTTGCTTATATTAAACATCAGGGTTACACATAATATAAAAAGTCTTCTAATGTAACCCCATCATCAAAAGAGACTTAATACTCTTAAGAATTTCACCCTAACTCTTGAATCCCTTATATGTTGACATATTACTCATTCAACATTCTTCATGATCCATTATCCATTCCTTTCCAACTTATTCCGAAATACCTCTTTCCTACAAACAAAATCATGAATCGTATCCTAAGATTCCAAAATAAGAAAACAATAGTCATGAAATAGTACATACCTTTGATTGGTCATTGTCAGTTTCTTCATCCTCAATCGGAATGGCATTAGGTATTGGTAAACGAATATTGGTACGCTCTTGGTGACCCCATTCATGAAACTTCTTCATAGGACAGGTGTTTGCATAATGACCATGCACACCACATTTAAAACATTCAATTGATCCCTCAGAAAGAACTTCTTTCCCTTTCCTCGAGTCAACTGGATGCTTCCTTTTTCCATGGAAGGTTCTTGCTTTATGACCTTCATTTCCACATCTGTAGCATATTTCTGTCCCTTTGAAACATTTTCCTAGGTGTTTCTTTCCACATCTTTGACACATAGGTTTTTAAACACACTTACCTTTATGATTATTACCTGTACTTCCGTAGGGATTTGTTTCTTGCATATATGATTCCTTAGAGAAATCTTTAAGGTTTAGGTGGTCAATCATGACTCTAGATAGTTGGTTGAGGATAATCAAAAGAGTTCTCATTGTAGCTCCCATATCATTCAGTTGCTTGCTCAAAAAACTGTCACAGTTTCCTTCACATCCACTGTTACTTTGGTGCCTGCTAGATCCAGCCATTTACTAAAACCAAAAAGGTCAGTGTGAGTATATCAACAAAACCATCATGTACTAATGAGTAAGATAAAAAATAAGATATACTTACTCATTCACTTTATCTAAAACTAAGACTCTTTCTGAAATCCTAACCATTATGGTAATTGTCAATTATGCTTAAAGAATACCCTAACCTCTAAAGTTATCTAAACCGACCTTTGATACCAACTATAAGGCCCCAGCCTTAAACCTTACTTAAACTTGAGTTATTACAAGATTACACATTGAGGATCTTTTCAGGTTTAGAGTTTTAGAGAATTAGATCATGAAACTTGCATTACATTCCACATTTAAACAAGGTGGTTACATAAAAGACAATATTCATTCTTCCCATCAATGGAAACCTATTTAAAATAAAACACAGATTCTTTCTTGACACATCCTTGACACTATCGTCACATCATGTACCTTTCCCTTGACCTGTGAAAAGCATTTCAAAAACTTGGGATGAGCATAAAAAGCTCAGTAAGGGTTATAAAAATATGGAAAGGAAACATGAGTTCATATATACATAAGAATGAAATCATACTTTACCCATAAAACATAAGCATATCAAATCATGAATAAATCATAGAAAAAATAAGACATAAAGGTAACATGAGGCATTCATAACATTCTTACATAGGGAGTAACCCTCTTGGTTACGTTTGGAATACACATCATAGTATATTCCCTAAATCTCTTCGGATAAACCTTACGTTTCACTCCTTCGCGTTACCCAATGCATTGGAGAGCTATATCGGGCTCACCCGCCCTTAGTTTATCACGAAACCACCCATTCTTCATAACAATGCCCAAGAACCATAACATAATCGTATCACATAAACATGAATAAAGGAAACATAACATTTCCACATTTCAATCACAATATAACATTTTAGGATATTGAAATAATGAATCCATTCAAAAAGAAACCATTTCCAAAACCATTTAAAACATTTAATAAAGAGATTTTTGAATCAAAGTGTCCCATACCACCTTGAAGCTTTTAACATTTTAAACCATTAATATCCATATAAATAAATCCTTAAAACCATTTTGAAAACATGGATATTAATAAGAATAAATAATTAAAACATTTAAAATGATATTTTGGTTTAAGGGGTTTTACCAAAATTAGAGACACTTGAATACAATAATCGAGGAATAACATTTAGTAAGAACTTTATAATATCATGAGAATAAAAGGATTCATGATATAATACTCCAAAGGACAGTATATACACCATATAAGAGTCAATTGGTGCATAACAACAATGAACCCTCAATAGAAATGTCAAATGTGATGAAATCCCTTATAAAGAAGGTATCATTAAATTAAGGACAAATAAATCACAAAAATATGTGTGACAAATATATATATACACCCAATATAAGTGGATATTATGTGTAAAACAATAAAAGGTCATTCACACATATTCAATGGATGAAATATTCAATGACTACAAGTTGAACCCAAAGAAATCGAAATTGGGTTAAAAAGTTCCCTTGATAGCCTAACGGCATCACATCAAAATGAGTTGATGAGAGATAAAAAGTGTATCTAATCACTTGGACATAAAATTTACATCAATAAGTATGTATGAGAACATATCCCAACATAAAAATATGTAAATTAAAAGACCCAATAAAAGAAGTCTTTTAAAAAAGAGGAGGGTGAAAGGTTCCCTTACCGACTTGGGTATCTTTCAAAACGTACACCCCATGAAAGAAAGACAATAGGTAATTGATGTAAATACTCATAAACGAAATTATATTACACAAAGAGTAGAATAATGGGAAGTACATACACCACTCAATGGAATTTGTGTCGAATGTAGCATAAATCTCACGGGAATAAAAGTGAGATGAAAAATCCCTTACGAAAACTCGGCAACCTAACAGCGCCACATAAAACTTCCGAATATGGATTGATGAGATCAAATAGAGTATCCCATCATATTACAATGGAATTTAAAGAAAGTTGAATATAAAATAAAATCCCCCAACATTGCAAGGAGGAGTTTAAAAGAAGTGACATAAAGGAGAGTACTTAAAAAGAAAGAGAGAGGTTAGATCTCTTACGAAAGTTTGGCAGCATAACGACGCCACTCAAAACTTCCAAAATGGATTGATGAGAGATAATAGGGTCTCTCATCACATGAACATAAAAATTACAGTAAATTTAATATAAATTAACATCCCAATCCTATGAAAGATGAGCTTAAAATAAATGACATAAAAGAGTGTACTTAAAAAGAAAAAGAGTTGTAGGATCCCTTACCTCGGGTCCGACTTGACTCGATCGTTCTTTAATCTCCTGAATAATAAACTTGAGTCAATTTCTAATTCCTTAAGAACCTTTTTCAAGTTAATTATTACTTTTATACCACTTATTACCATGTCATAAACATTATGTAATCATTTAAGTTAATAATATTTGTTTTGCTGATATTTGGTTCTTAAGTCGAAAGTGGACTTCTTACAATTACATGTTGTTCGTGTGGCCAAATGTTTATTATATCAAGAATTGTATTCATTATTTAGATATCATATATGTCATATATATCCACTACATGAATTCATTTATAACATTACATAATCATTTAGAGGTAAGAAATGAAATGCACCGTTCATGGAGACGGTAAGCCGTACGTACGCATGAACGCTACTTTCAATTCTATTTCATATTTTATAGAATGGAATAATAATGATATAAAGGTATATTAAAATTCCAGTATAATATCATATATAATATCATATTTCCATCCTTTATACATCCCACATATGGTATTTAACGAATCAAATCACTTTGAGGGGGCGATAGTCCGCACTTCCTTAAATGAAGATATCGCGTATACCCATAATAGAAGCCATAAACGTAAGACAAAAATGAAAAATACAGAAGCATAAATAAAACATAGACATATTATATATCATATATAAAAATAGTGAAATCATAATGGCCACCCTTGACGGTGTTAAATGAGTATTGAACAATCATCGTTTCGGGAGGCAGAATTTCACCATCCACGGAAACCGTATGTTCTTTAACCATTTGATGTAGTTGTGTGAGAGTGTAGCTCGAATAAATCTTATAACAACATCCTAGTATATTTACGATACTGGTGTTGTTACAAAATAAGTAAATAAAAAGAGTTTAGGGGGTTGGAGAAGCAAAATAAAACAAATGAACACGAGAGAATGAATTACCTTTAAAAGTGTAACTCCTTTTGATTTGAGCCAAAAGGCTTCCTTTGAAAGGATTATGCCCAAAGGGAATCCTCTAGGATTAGGAGAGGGATGTGGAGAGAGTAAATGGGCAGGGGTTGGCCGAGCCAAAGGCTTGATGAGTGTGTTAAATGAGGTAGAGGTGGGGGCCTTTTATAAGAGGAGAGGAGGGGTACTTTTGGAAAGTAAAGAAGTATTACTTTATTTGAAAATGTGTTTCGGTTTCAAAAGGTCCCACATTGATATAATTCATGGATAAGGTGATACGGCTTCGAAATCCACTCATCCAATAAGTTTTGGACATGTGTAGTTCATATATTTAACATTATCTTTCCATTTTATTTAAATCGTCAAATAATGATGTCATCACTGCATCATTATTATGTCATAAATAATTTAATTTATTTAATGTATAAAAATTATAATAAAACTACTATGATGTAGGAAAGCTTTTTAGCTTTCCAATGAATATTTATAATCAAAAATATGACTTGTATAACCCCACTTAAAAATTGTTTTAGTAAAACATATCATGTTTGTGTGAATTTTACTTTTACATTAAATAAAATGTTATTTATGTCATTTCCCAACCAAAGTGGATCCATGGGGTCCCCAAGTTGACCCATGGCTTGTCTTGGTCGACCATGATACAACCAATGAGGGTAAGACATGTGTCAAGCTCATCTCATTTTATTAAAGCATTATTTTTACCTTAAACTACACTAATTACCACAAATCGCGATTAAAAACTTAATAAGTTACTATTCACCAAAAAATTATTTTAATATCATTGAACCAAATTTTACTTCTTAATGAAAACCATGAATGTCGGATTTTTGAAAATCAAAACACAATGATGGAAAAATTTAATTTAAACGGAAAATCAGTTTTTATAAGTACCACTTAGTGGTTTCACTATTCATCAAAAATTGAAGTTTTTCAGAAAAATCCCAAAAATTCACCCTAAGCTATATTTGATATTCTGAATTCAAAAATGAAGTCATTTTTACAAAATTCAAAACATATAAGTCACATTAATTAATTTAATAATTAATTCCCGCTGTCATGACAAATAGCGTGTTTTATGAAACAATAAGTATCAAAAGATTGACACTAGTTTAAGTCTGATTTCAAAGTGAAATTGATTCCAATGACCACTATTGGATTTAATGGTGAAAATATTTTCTAATTTCACTTTAAAACTAATTCAAAATATAATCTAATAATATAAATAAATTAGATTAAAAAGTGTTTTTGAAATAAAATACAACATTTTACACTATTCATTAAAAATATGAACTTTATCGGAAAGATACCAAAAATTTACACAAAGTAAATTTTGATGTCCTGATTCTTAATAAGAGTTTTATTTGGTCCAAAAGAATGTTTAAGAGTGAACAAAACTATATTTAATGACAGTTCTCCATCAAAAGGTGATAAGTGAACCTTTAGTGAAAACTAGGGCATATACGCCTAAAATTGAATTCTTTCTGTATTTTAAGCCTTTATCTTTTATTGTATAAATGTAAAAATATTTAAGAACATATATAATCATATTTTAGTTATTTCTATCCATTCCCACCATTACAACAGCTACATGTTAACTACCATTTAAAATAATATTATTTTATTATTAGAGTGCAACGTAAGATTCCCAAGAAACTCGTTGTTCCGTGTTGGGTACGCCATCGAGCATAGCGTCCCCTTTAAAGTCATATTAATATTTTATTCAAAAATATGGATAAATATGAAAATGTCATATTCCTTATTTACCTGGGGTGTTACAGTAATCCCCAAGTCCTCTAACCTGGGCCTCCTTTTCAGGGATAATCCCCATTCATAATTCCCCAAATATGGGCATCCTCCTTAGGAGTAAGCCCCAA
Organism: Viscum album; assembly: GCA_963277665.1. Lineage (NCBI taxonomy): Eukaryota > Viridiplantae > Streptophyta > Magnoliopsida > Santalales > Viscaceae > Viscum > Viscum album. Next base: position 718,753,879 of record OY728145.1, on the reverse strand, counting down.
ACCTTAAATTCATTTAACCTGGGTTTTCTTTTCAGGAGTAAAACCCAATCATAAGTCCCCTCCTAACTTGTTAATCTTCATTAAGAGTAATCCCCAAGATTAGAGTATCCAAATTTCCATGAAGCACATATACCTTTAGGGACCCTGTTCATGGATTTCTTCCCTGAAGTAAAGATTAATCCTCATCTATTTGGGTAGTCATACATACATATTCCCCACATCATTGCATGGAATAATTGTATGGTTTCACCAATACCTCTTGTATCTCACACCAATCATTACTCACATGAGCGTAGAGTGTAAAAGTAATCATGAAATCCTTCTTTGAGCCATCAATCATGCATAAACATCATACTCTCTTACTCTAACTACGTGGGTTCTGATTCCTTTTCCAAAACAAAGGATACGTAGGTTGCCAATCAGCGGGTACGATCCCAACTCTGAAATAATCAATTTCCTCTTGAAGGGAAATAAACATTAAGTGCCCCACTGAGTGGATTTAAAACCAGTTTGGTCATCATAATGACCAAGAGACTTTTATATATTTAAGGACACCATCAACTAAGAATCTCTATCAAATATAGATGAATTTCTATCGATGAAAAACCTAAAATACATATAAAATATTCTCTAAATTTTCTTCATATAAATCATTAATTATCTGATTTAAAGGAAATCACATTTTATACCTAGTAATGTAATAAGGATTCATGAACATAACATAAATCTATAAAGAGAGTCCCAGAGTAGACAATAATTCCCGTCAAAAATGTGTAATGAGTCCGACCTCCCATCCTCTCAACCAATGCAAATTACTAAGCCTAATCATTCTACAACTAATGAGCACCAACCTTTGTAAAGTAGGTCCAAATAGATATGGAATCATTAGATGTTTCCGGTTCTATGAACAAACCCGTTAGAAACCGATTGGAATGTTTGAACCTTAGATCAACGAGGTCGTCCCCAATTCCAGAGGAATCAGATATATATATATTGTCACTATATTGTCACTATTATGTTATATATATCATATAATATCAGTAAAAACATTCTTAATTAATTCCTTGTTTTCTATGAATGAATCACATCACATTGAGCGGACTGTAGTCCATAATTCTTAAAAAGAAATTATAATTTTCAACCAAATAGAAAGTATAAAGATAAGTGTATTAAAAGAACTGGAGAAAATTAATATGTAGTAAATATAATATATAACATGTATAAAAATATTTTCCATACTAATTTACACCATGATAGGTAGTAAAGAAAAAACTAACCATCATCGTTTAGTGAGGGAGTAGTTCTCTATACACGTAAACAACATGTTTGTTACCCATTAGATGCAAGTATGTGTATGTGAGGTTAGAAACCATATAATAAAAATATCCTAGTATTTTTAGAATACTGTTGTTATTATACAATAATGAAATAAGAATATTTTAGTGAGTGAAGAAATAAATTAACAAAAATGAGTTTTAGGAAGGAAGTTACCTCTTAATCAGTTAACACCTTTTGGTTTTCACCAAAGGGATTCCATGGAAGTATTTATTCCCAAATGGTGGATTAAAGGATTATGTTAGTAATTATTTGTAGGTATTTGGGTACATATATTTTGATCAAAATTTTCTTTAGATGTGTGAAGATGTGGGAGGAGAGGAGGCCTTTTAATGTTGGAGGAGTAGTGATACTATTATAAAATTTGGGAAAAGTAATTCAATCCACGTTTTCACATGTAAATTGGAACCATCAATGGAAAAAATTCTATAAAAGGGATTATATCGTATATATATGGCTAGAAATTCTATCTTGGATATGTGTATAGGTCATTTGGGCCCTTAATATTAATTTTTAGTCCCTTATAAAGGATAGTTTTACCATAATCATTGTATTAATTTTCATAACTTTTTCCAATATTTTTTGTGAAAACTATGTTGAACTTATTATAAATTATAAATTCTTATTGGTACAAATATTTAATACATTTTTTCAAATTATAATCACATATGTGACAAGATGATTTAAATTTAATCCCACAGTCAGGTCAATAATGCAAATTTTTAAAGTAAAAATGATAAACTATTTTCTATGATTTTATCTTAAATTTTAAAGGTAAATTTATTCCAATGAAAAAAATGTGTTAATTTATAAAAAAGTGATATAAATAACTTTTCTAAAAAATTTAAATATATTTTATCCTTATATATAAATTATATGAATCCCACTTTTGATTTTAAATTTAAGATTTTGGGAACAATTCATCCAGAAATAATTTTTTTTTCTTAAAAATCACATAAATTCACCTAAATATAATTTCAACAATATAAATTCTAAAATGATATTTGTTTTATAATATTAAATTTTTAAATTTCTCTAAAATTTATTTTATTATTTTTCAAAGAAGGACATTAAAAAGCATTTATTTCAGAATATAGAATTTTTAAAACATATAAGGACATTTCAAAAAATGAATATTTCATTATCAATTTGTATTATTTATATAAATACATTATAACCAATATTATAAAATTATTTATCATTATTCATATTACTATATTTAAAGGATAGGATATAATTATCTGATTTAAATTATTATAATAATGAAATGATGTTTCATAGAAACCTAGTGTTTTCTCTAACATACATCAAGTTGGATTCGTGTGTAAGGTACACAAACATAGTGTCTCATGTAACATGAAATAATTTTGTGTATTTTGTAACATATTAGAATCAAGTTCCATGTGAATGTAATTATTTACTTATTACCAATAAAGACAACAATTAAAATTAAATTTATTCAAGATGAAAAAAGATCCATATAAACTATTGGTGTTATATTCTACCCCATAAAAATCAATTTCTACATAAAAATTATTCATCCAGGACAAAAAAATGCGGATTATTTTGATTCAACATAACCTTAAGTTAGCACGTTTCTTCCCCTATGTGGTGATTTCTCCACAAAACATTGAACATGTGAGTGGTCTTGTTTTGTTGAACATTCTAGGTACGATCCATAAAATCAACTAGTTTGTTCACATAGAAACAATCTCTCTTCAGTGGTATGATATCTATGTTATGTACAAGTGAAGATTCAATTATTAAATTTATGATGAGAGATATATGGAACACATAATGAACTTGGGAGAAATTTTGAGGAAGTTCTATGGGATATGCTACCAGCTCGATACAATCAAGAATCTAAAAGGGGTCGATATGCCTATGGATTAGTATCCCTTTATTCTCGAATCTCATAACATTCTTCTATGGTGATATTAGTAGAAAAAAACATTTCATAAACATTAAATACTATATCAAATCATTAGTAATTATCATAACATTATTTCTAACTTTGAGTTTCCTTGATATGATGGTAAATGAAAATATAAATCTATGTAATTTATTTAGTTATATTTGTTCCCAATAGCTTTCAATCTCAAATTGCATCCCACCAAGTTAGAGATATAAATTTCATCCAATAGAAAGAATCATAAGGTTCTATCTAAATTAATCATTAGAAGCTATTTTCGTAATAAAACTCAACCAAGGTGTTAATCCCAAACACCTTTTAAATCATGAGAACAACATCTCAACATATCCTATAAGTATTGAATTGTTCTCTCTGGAAGGATATCTATCTGAGGATGATATGAATTGATGAACCTGAATTCTATATCACCATGTTGCTATAAAATTATCTAGAACATTTTGGTAAACCATAGAAAAAGATATAATATAATTGAATGTGGTACTCCATGAAAACATACTACGTATTTAATGTATATATTGAAAAGATAACCCATATATAATTCTGTTGTGATAACGATGAGGTATGATTATTTAACAAGGTGTTAGAATACCACCCATATAGAATTAAACAATTTAGAGGTTTTGGGTTATCAAATGAAAAACTCCATTATGTTTTTCAACCATTTATATTCTAGTATGGGTAATAGATGAAACAACCCCTTTGACTTTTATCTTTCAACCTTTACATGATGGCATACAATGAAATAAGATACAAAATTTGTGATATCTATCTTCATTTCATCCCACCAGAATTATTATTTTATTTACCTATACATCTTCATATATCAATGATGAATAGATAGTTAAGAACTATATGCTTCTACAAATAGTTAATTCTTCCCTCTGTCCATCCTAGTAGTGTTTAAACTCAAGAACCTTTCTAACTTTATTTTATAGCACTATATATTCCTTTTGGGCCTCTTTAATCTCCAAAAGGACAGAGGGTTGAATATTCAATTTAGAGAAATAATATTTTACCCCTCTATCATGATTTCTAGATACATCCTTTGAAAATACATAAATATGAGATATTTTGTCATCCTCAACATGGATAAGCATGAATAATCCTTTATACTGAATGCTTCGACCACCTTGTTCTATTTCCTAGGGTGGTAATGTATTGAGCAGTCATAATCATTTTCCAACTCTAACTATATTATCTATAAAATTTTCAAGTAATTCTATTTTGAATATATATATATATATATAATTTATGATAGGTATATATATCACACATTTATCCATAAATATAATTCCTCGATATCGTTAATGAAAAAATTAATTCTTTTTGATCTAAATCATAAATTCGGTACTTTTTCTCCTGAATGTTAAACTACAACAAGTAATAAAAGAAAAAAATTTTATTTTTCATAAGAAAAAATTTCAATACCCTATGGGATGAATAACTCTAGATTATATGACCTTCATTAATAAGGGGTTATGTAAAAATAGGTGCATTTACAATTCTTCTCTTCATTTCCTTGAAATTATCATCACATTCATCTATCTAGAGGAACATGACGCCCTTTCAAGTTAACATGGTCTGAGGATTGTAGCATCATCCTAAATTATCCATAACCCATTCATAATATCTATCTAAACCATGAAATTTTTGAATCATACTCAATGTGGTTTTTCTAGTCCAACATTCAATAGTCGCCATTTTTTGGATCTACTATAATACAATCTATTGAGATTATACACCCTAAAAATGAAACAATTTCTAGCCAAAATTCACACTTTGAAAATTTTTTATATAGTGTATCATTCCTTATGGTCTTTTGTTCAATTATCAAGAGTTAATTATGATTTTCTATTCTATTTTAATAGAAAAATAACATTTATAAAGTCTACCAAAAACTGATCAAGGTAATCTCTAAAGGAACTAATCATTAAACCCATGAAGATTAATGCTGAATTAGTTAGAGAAAAAGGCATCACTGTATATTCATTTTTTAAAAACCATGTAAATATTACCATCTTGGGTTTATCATCCATCTTCTCCCACAATAGATGATATCCATAATTAATTTTAATATTGGAAAAGAAATGACCTCTATGCATTTGATCAAACAATTCATCAATATGAGGAAGAGTATACTAGTTCTTGATTATGATCTTGTTCAATTCCCTATAATCAAGGTTTTTTCACGTTTATCCTTATCTACTTTTCCAAATAAGAATATGTACACACCAAGTTGACACACATTGCCAAAGGAATAAGATAAAATTGTTTTCTTGGAGTTTTTTTTTCAATTCATGCATCTCAATCGAGGCCATTATATAAGGTGTCATTTGAATTTTTGTGGGACAAGTTGTGAATTATAATAATAAATCATCTTTTTATATTGTTGGATGTTTTGGTGAATTTTCAAAAAATAAATCCCCAAATACCAGAATAATAGGAATATCATTGATGTTGATTATATCCCCATGTAGTTGAGATAAAAGACCATTATAAATGGGAATTAGAAACTATATTCTATAGGTAATCTCCAAAGGAAGTTAAAACTTATTGTTACATGGATGGATGACCATAGGAGGGATTGAAATATCTATGGTTACTTTACATAATCAATAATTGATATGGGATTTATGCAGAGAAAGAAAAAGAATATATAACATGGAAAAAATTCAACCAAAGGAATAATGAAATAGTATTTAGGAATCATATTCCCCCAAACATCAACCAGAGAGTAATTATAGGATTGATATTTAATCATCGTACCTTAAGATGTTTTCACTATTAATTCCATATATAATTTTTTTAGTGGAATCTTAGCACACTTATAAAATTTATTAGATAGGAAAGGGTGAGTAGATCCAGAATTAAATATAATATTAGCAATTTTGGTGTGGATGGTAAGTGTACCATTAATGACACCATTTTTTGTAATTGTAAATATAAATAGTGATTGCATGAGATTTACACTTATCCCTGAGCTTAATATGTTACTAAAGTCAACCATAATCACTAGCTCATGGGTTTGGGAAAAGGTTAGAATAATATCCATTCTCTTTACCCTTTTAACACTGCAATAGGGGAGGTGAATTCTGGGAATCATTATCTATATTATAATTTTTATATAATTTATTCCTATTATTTTCACAATCAATTTCCTTGTGACCTTATTTTTCCACACGTCATTAATTTTATAGACCCTTTAAGACAAATTCCTCTATGAATCTTACCACATTTAGATAATAAAGGAATAATCATTTTTATTTCTCCATTTTTTTTAGAGTTTCCATTGATGTTCACATTCTTTTTATTATCAATGAAATGAGGTTGATGTGTGACTTCAACCTCCATTTAAACCATTATAGGAAAACTCACAATCTCATCATCATTTTTAACATCATTTATGGCCACTTCCCTTTTGAGAAATGGATTTAATCAACTAAGGAACTTATCAAATTTAAATTCATGTTTGGTTATAATTCATGATGTGTACCTCACAAGTCTCGTGAAATCACCCTCATATGTAAAAAAATATTCATTATCCATTTTATTAAAATCAATTAACTACTTCTGTGTTATGGTATGAAGAATTCAGTGAATGTAATTATTGAAAAATAAGTTATCAATCTTACCCCAATATATGGATTTGATATAATATTTCTCCCTTGTATTTTAGACATTATTCCACTACTTTTCACCTTCACCTTCTAACAATTAAACAATCAAAATTACATTCTCACGCTTAGAATACTAGAGAACAATGAATATATTTTCTATACCGTTGATCAATTTCTCAGTAACATTTTTATTAGTTTCCCCTATAAAATAAGGCACAAATTTCTTCATGAATGACTCAGTATAATTTTTCCCCTCCTTTTTCATTTAGAAGTCAACCATGACTAATAGAATACAAAAGCATTGTGAGTATATCAACACTGTTTTTCAATCCTGGTCCTATAGAATTTTATTGCTCAGGAGGAAAATAATTACATATTCCATCATAATCCCCATTATCATAGTTCCTTCAGGTTGAATCCATTCACAAAACCCACAAGTATATGGTAAGAAACATTTTTCATGATGAGGAAACCCATAATCATGGAAAGTGTCTTATAGGTTGTCTAAATTATTACAAATTACATAACATATGACACCCTAGGTTTATCCTAGGTTATTCATATCAGAATTCTATTTAAATCCATCATTATGGTTCATGAAGTGTTTGGGAATTCTTAAAGAATATCCCCCCCAGAGTGTCAAATAATGTGAGAAACAATTCATTTTGCCATGTACTAGATTACCCCTAGTCAGGATCTGAACAAAATTTTGAAAATATTACCCCTAAGTACATATATTCTATATACACATCAAAATATAGTATCTAAAAATGGATTAATATCTAGGAAACCACTAAATCAATCTTTTAACAAAATTCCAGAATATTTTTATATGTTTTCTGTATCCTTAGACTATTCCTTAGACATGTACTTGGGTTTCCCAATAAGGTTTTCTCGTCCAAGAATCCAAAGGTTAACTAATACTTTAATCTCATAAAAACTATAGTGACCCCTGCTTTTTATAAATTAACATTGCATAAAATTTGAAGAATATATAAACCATTATAATAACAATAACCCAAAGACTATGTTAGTCTAGTTCCGATGGGAACATCTAATCATAAACATAGGTACAGAAATCAGATAAATTATATATTATTAGATTTTTCTTGACTAAAAACTATCTTAGAAAAATAAAACATAATAAAAATATTCATAAAATGGGGATTGAAGCATAAAAATGTTGAGATAAAATTCATTGTAAGGGTAAAAAGGGAGACATATAACCATAAATATGAGAATAAGGGTATGATAATGTCATCATGAATATATATGATCATACCATCATATCAAATATCATAAATTGGAATCATGGAAAAAATATTGGTAGTTCATAATAAATGAATCATAAGTAAATAATGTAAATATTCCAAGAAATCTTAACATTCGAAGAAAACATAGAAATTTGGTAGGCACATACACATATATTATTATTCCTATAGTTGTCCAGGTATTGCTTCCATGGCCATCTTAGGGACAAAGTCCTTTATTGAACAAGTTTCACATCCTGTTACATTCCTATAATACTAAATCTAGTTCACTCATCTGTCTAGACCTATAATACTGAATTTTTTTCCCTCTTTAGTCATTCCATTTCTATATAATGATATATAAATCTTCATTCAATGAATTATTGGAAGATATTGGTCCCACCCATCTCACAATGAAGTCATGTATACCTTTTCCACAAGATCATAAATAATAAAAACATAATATGTGAAATGAAATGAGAATTAAAAACATGTAAAAATACCATAACGAATGGAAAAAAAATTCATAATCATTTCATTATAAACATAACCTGTGAAAAGAAGCACTTTTCAAAAAATATTACCCGTAAAAGAGAAATAGGTTTCATGGAGATCATTCCATCAGAATATAATTCAGTAAGAGAAATAATATGAATGGAAACATTGAATAATTTCCATAAAAACTCATGAGTAACACAAAAGATGTTATCTTATATTGTAAATAAGTTTGAATGACCTTTTAATAATATTTATTTGGGAAAATATCCTTTCTTATTTGAAAACATATTTTTAATACATAAAACTTTTTGAAAACATTATTCTTTGAAAATAACATTAAAAACATTTAAAAGATTATTTGAAAGTCATAAAACATTTATAAAATACATTTTCTTATAAAATTATTTTTATGGATCATTTGAAATCATTTTTTAAAACATGGATTTCGAAAAAAATAGATTACCAATCAAAGAGATAAAACCAGTTAGAAGTTTTTAGAAACATTTTAATAATTACCTTACATAAAAAAGTGTGATAATATTACCGATACATTTATATATATTAAATAAATATAGTATAGTGAAATTAATCAGTGTTATTGAGAGACTAGTGATAATATTTCAATAAAGAATCATAATTATTAACAATATTGAAAAGTGATGATATTGTTTCAATAAACATTACCACTTGGTTATATGGGATCATACTATCCATGAATGTAAAAGGAATTACATGAAGCATGCAATATCATTTAAAGAATTATAATCATCATATATCATGTAAAATGGATGTATATAATCCACCGAAAATAATTCTGGGTATAACAAAATGTAAGTCTCAATAAAGAAAAACTAAGACAAATTGATTTTACCGATTTGGAAACATTTCAAAATTAAACACAATGAATGAAAGATAATAAAATAAATATGCAAATACTCATATAATTAATTATAGTAATCATTTAATTCATCCATTTTCATTATACACACAACATAAATGGAATGGGTGTCTCAAAAAAACATGTCTCCCACGGAAATAAAATGTGAGATGAAATCCCCTTATGTTGTCTCTTTAGTCTATTCATACTCCTAAAATATTACTATATAATAAATTTATGTTTTTAAAATTCTCTTAATTAATCATATAATCATATCTAATACCATATATAGATTTTTATGACCTTATATTACCCTCTTGTTAACAGCCCTACGTTAAAGTTTTGCTTCAGGTAATATTCACATTATTTTTCGCATGTGTCTTACTTTGACATATCATTAGTCCTCATACTGATATCATGATTTACATAATTTACACCATGATATAATTATTATTTATATTCTGTAATTTTTTTCATAATATTCTATATAATATATATGTATGAATTGAATACATCATACATTGAGACGGTAAAGTGTACATATTCTTGAATGTTGTTTTCGTTTTTTATTATATTAAAAGAAAGTAATAAAATGAAATATTTGTAAATATATATATATATATTATAATTAAAATAACATCATTATTTCATTTATATGATATAAATTCACTAAAATTATCCTTAATATATTTCAGGTAGTGTGTGAATGAATCATATTGCTTTAAGGGGAAGAAGTTTATACTACCTCATACCAAATTATCATACTTACATCAAATAGAATGTGTAAATATATATGTTTTAATAGAATTTAATAAGATTAAATATTTTTTAAATATAATATATAACATATATAATCATATTTCCCATCATAATTTCCTTCATGAGAGGCGGTAAAGGATAAATGAACAATCACCATCAAGTGGGGTGGTTGTTTACCATTCACAGAAAAATTATGTTCATTAGCCTTTAGATGGATGTGTGTGTAAGTATAGGTAGATAAAATAGAATCTAGAAAATATATTATATATATGATACTTTTTTATTCAATCACGTAATAATAATATTTTATGGAGTGTAGAAAGAAATTAAAAGAAAAGTGTTTGAGGGAGGGTGTTACCCCTTAATCGACTAACTCAATTTGGTTTTCACCAAAAGGATTACATGGAAGTATTCATACCCATATAGATACATTAAGGAATATGAAAGGTATGTTAAGGATGTAAATGGGTTCATATTGGTTGACGAGAATTTTCGTGAGATGTGTGAGGAAATTGTGGGAGATAAGGCATTTCTATAATAGAGGACGGTAACTCTTGTAAATTTCACGAAAAGGAGTTAAACCTATTTTTTTACTTTGTAAAGTGGATAAAAGAATTGTAAAATTATATAAACATGGAGTATAGGGTCTCAATTTTTCAATTCAATGTGTCTTGGACATGTTTATAGGCCCTTTAGGGCTTTAAGAATAATGTTTAGTCCCTTCTTAAGCATAATTTTACATTAATTAGTCTAAGTAATTTTAAATACATTAGATAATATTTCTAGTAAAAAATTAATTTTCCCTATTATACATTATATGTTATTATAATTCTAAATATTGAATCCATTTTTTAAAATTCAAATCATATATGTCAAAAAAGTAATTTAAATTTTGTCCTGCAGTCATGTCGACAATGTAGGTTTATAAATAAAAAATGATCAAAGCATAACTATATTTTTTAAATCAATTTCAAACTGAAATTCAGAAAAATTACCCATATTGGGCTAATTTATATAAATATGATCTGATTAAACATTAAATCAATTTTTAAAATAATTTTGAGTTTATTAATAAATTAGAAGAAAATGACATTTTGATTTCAAATCTGTTATTTTCTACTAATAATCCAAAAATAATATTTCCCATAAATGTGAAACCAATTCACCAAAAAAAATTTAAAAATTATAAATAAAACATAATGTTTATTTTATTAAATAATGTTTATAAGTGTGTTTAAAATTTATTTTATTTTTTATAAAAAAAGTACATTAAAAGTAGTTCAATTAAGAAAAAGTATTTTTAAACATATTTGAACATTACTAAATATTATATCCTCCATTATCAATATGTAAAATATATATAACCATTATAATCAACATTTAAAAATTATTTATTAAAATTCTTATTACTTATTTTAATAGAAATGTTATAATTATCTAATTTAAATAATTATAAAAATAATATGATCTTTCATAGAAACTCAGTGTTGCATGTAACACACACCAAATCAGTGTTGCGTAAAACATATTCCTTGTCATTGTTGCGTGTAAAATATTAAAAAGTAATGTTTCATTGAAGATACTCCAAAAAAGTTCGATTAGAATGGAATTTTTGACTTAGTGAAATGCAATACATCAATGCAAATATAATTTGTTTGAGAAGGAAAAAAGGGCCATAAAAAGATAGGCTGTTACATTTCTAATGTAAAGCCCTAGGTTATCCCGTGATGTTTTATCTGTGATAATACAAAATAAGTTTTCAATATATATATATATATATATATATATATTCCTATTTAAATTTTTATTTAACTTACCTAATTCCAAAATAAATTATACTTATTGATCTTCTCAGTTGTATTATGTGTAATATTATCTGGAAAATCATGTATTGGTGTAAAATAAAGAGTTGGGTTGTCATAGTTGGAATGAAATGAGAAGTTTATTTTATTTTCTAATTATGATTATGAAGCTCTAGAAAAATAATTAGGGTTAAGACTATGTATAAGAATACATTTCTAAATTTTTTTAAGTATACATTTGGTGGTTTGTCATGAAAATACATCCCCTTATAGATAATTCAAGTGGATATGAATCTAGAATAGGTTTACATAGTGGTGAAACTGTAAAACACAGAATTAATCTACACATGACAGAGAAATGGTTCACAACAGTAGGACTTTCTGCAAACCTAGTTTGACTATCCTATGCGATATACATTGTTAAATTCATAATATTGTTAGAAAAAATTATTAAATGGACAAAGAAATTACCATAAAAATATATGTTAGGAAATATGTAAGGGATTTTCATTGATTGAATCATTGAAATTTATATGTTATAAAATAAATAAAATTTATATGTTATTCAATTAAGTTCATTATATTCCCCCCTTTATAAATTTAATAGTTTAAAAATAATCAACCAATTTTTTTCTTTTATTCAACAAAATGGTTTACAATATAAGGAATAAGGTAATCAATAAATGTGATGAGCACTGTTATTACTTCTAAAATGAGATTTAAAACCTAATGGGATTTAGAATCATGAGATTTATGAAGATAATTTATCAACTGAATTATGTTTTGAATAGAAACCTAGATCAAGATGAGGATCCAAATCCCCTGAAGGTAGAAAAATATTCAATTGGTTCCATTTTGAGACAAAGGCCTCTGAATTCTAGTGGATCATTATATCCCTTAATCATAGAAAATTCGATAACCTATGTTAAGAAATTATTCCACATTCATAAATATTGTTGCTAAATAAATGAACAGTGTTAGAGAAATTATTGAACATGATAATATTATATTGTGAATCATGAAAAAAAAAATCCACCTCAACTCTATAAAAAAGGTTCTATATTAGAAGATAAATTTCCATAAGAGATAAAACTACAAAACCTTACTATTACTGTTGTTGCATGTGTGATGGGAAATGAAGATAATGCTTAAGTTGAAATAGGGATGTCCAAGGAAGTGGTTCTTGAGGCCATAAAGAAGAACACCATTTAAGATAGTTGTGAAAAATGTGCTTATCTAATTCATTTCCCCAAATAATTATTGTGGGAAAGTAATGTTCAAAGAGAAACTCCCCCTTGAATGATTTCGATGTGTAAAAGTTGGAAATCATCCATTATAGTTCCCAATGATGTTTAATGAAGACAAAAGTATGATGTTGAAATTCCCCCGAATAATTCTTTATCCTATATAAAAGGAAGGAAAATTTTATGTCAATTTTCATCATATTGAAGAGTATAATTTCCAAATAATATGATAGTTTAGATGAATATATACCATAAGAGTAGAATGAAACCATGGATCATGAATAAAATTATGTAGTGTATTTTTTTAGATATTCAATAATAATTAATGAAATAAAAAATAATGATTGTGTATGTGAATAAAGAGTTTACCTTATGGCCAAATTACATGCTGGACATGATGAAATAGTTGTTTGGAAATACCAAATGAGTAAATCCATAAACGTTGTTCATGATGCAAGGCCTTATATTTAGCAGCATGAAGAATTTATTTCTTGAGATGAATAATGAAATTAAAAAACCAAAGTCTTAAATATTAGAGAGCTGAGAAAATACTGTTGTGTACAACTCAGAATCAATTAATAAAAAATTGAAATCGATAGCTTGAAAAAATCTAGATAATATCAAATAAAACATATTTAGGAACATAAAGAGGAATTCATTGGACTATGATTTAGTTTTAAGGTTTTTAAAGACCTCTGGATGCTCGATATTATGTTATAATATTGATCACTCAGTTAATAAAAAAGATGCAACTTGAGAATAGAGGTCTAACAAAAAAAAAGATATAGTCAAATACAATAATAAGGTTTGTATGGGGATTGATCAATAATAGAAATTTGTAGTGGATGATGTCTTACCAAAAGATCCTACTCCCAGATTGAATATTGTTTTGGGTATGAACTAAAAAAACGATTCATAGATCCCCTTGGAGAACACAAAGTAAATCATTTCCATACAGGAATGCACCCCTCATGATATTTTATTATTTTAGAGAGATGAGACACTCAAAAAATGTATATTTCATATCAAATAGTTACCAACTAGAAGAATTTAAAATAGAAATACCAAAAAAATAAATATTTCTAAACATCATTTTATCATCACTCTTTTAGGTGTGGATGATTCGGTCACATAGAAGTATACTACTAATCGAAAATATAGTGAAATGTATTGAAGAAGAATATATGTGGTCAGGAGTAGCAATTCAATGTAACATCATATGAGTTGAAAAAGAAAAATATTTTTTCTTAACTGAAAGACGAATATGGTCTATTATACTTAAAATAAGATCATGATTTTCAATCAGTAATGATTATGAAAAAACATGGATATAAAATAATTGTTCTGAATAGTAAGATGTAGTAAAGATTACATAAATGAATCAGATTAAATTGTAATATGGAACATTGAATGTTGGTGCACCTCTCATATGATAGGAAATAAGGAACTTGTGATTTAAATTAGATACAATAAGGATGTTATTGTAAGATTTGGTAATGATGAAGGCTTGAAAATGGTTAGGTCAAGAAAATTAATGTTTTGGGGAAAAGACCTGAGACATAATGATGTCTTGGTTATCGATTGTCTCAGTCACTATATACTATGCACAGTTAGTTATGTGATTTAATATATTCAATATTCTATACTTGGAAATTAATTTTCATCATGGAAAAATAAAATGTTGTTTTTTAGGGGAAGCTTATGAAAGGGAATCGCTACTATTTGAGGGGAGACCAAGGTAGTTTCATTCTCTCTATGGATGAAGAAAAAATATTATCATATAAATATCTTGGTCACATGAGAAATAATTCCTTGTATGATTTGGGGTTATGTAATTCTATATGATACCTCTCTAGGATATAATGTGATCATACTTATATGTGTGATTCTTGTCAACAAGGAAAGATCATTTGAAATAAATATAAGGTAAAAGGGAAAAGGTCCCAAAATTTGTTTAAGTTGCTGAAACATTATTTACACAGACCTATTAAACCAAGATCTATTTATGTTAGGAGATATTATGTTCTATAAATTTATTATTTTGGCATAATGGAACATGTTTTAATCATGACACAAAAATCTAAGTTGTTCAGTTTCATAACAACTCATCAAAGGGAATTTAAAAATATATAGGGGTAAAGAATCCTAAAGATTAGAAAAGATAATGGAATAATATTAACAATTAGATAAAAAGAGGATTATCATCAAAAACATGGGATATAGAACCATATTTTAACAATATAAACTCCACAAAAAATGGAGTATTTTTGAGAAGAAATAAAATTGTCAACATCATGGCCATAACAATGGTCATTAAGAATTACCTTCTATAGGGGTTTTAGAAAGGAGGGATGAAATTGGTATACATTTCGAATTCAATGTTATTATGTTAGAAATAATAAAAGAGTCAATATAATATGTGGTATGGGAATAATACAATGTTTATGTATATTAGAGTCTTTGTATGCAATCGTTCCATCCTCTATAAGAAGAAACATAGGATGTTTGAATCACTTGGATATGAAGGGATATTTCAAGGACACTCAATGAAAATAAAATAATATAAATGATGTATTAATAAGATGGGAAAGGTATTTGAATAAAGTGATAGAAATATCATACAGAATGATCTGAATATTCATAAAATACATGATCATTTGTTAAATGATAATGATGAAGAGATAAGTAGATCAGGGGATGTTACAGTTCTATTGGTTGATTTAGAAGAAGATTCAGATAATTAAAGGTATTATCAAAACCACTCTCTATATAATGATTTAAGATATAATATAAAATTAATAAATAGAACAAAATAAGTAATTGATAATGCAAGTGCTGACATGGAGGAAGAATAGTCTACAACAATCAATATTCTTATCACAAGTAGATCCAAAAAAATTAGGAAGTAGTTGGGGATGACATCTGAGTTCATGATATGAATAATTAGTTGGAAAAATTTTATAAAAATCATACATGGGATAATTTTTATAGCTAACATATAGGAATTTCATCGAGACTAAATGGGACTTTCTTAACATGATGAATGCATATGATTCAGTTATTCGAAAAAAAGAATCACTAGTGTGCAAAGGTTACTCATAGATAAAGTTTATCAATGTTTATTAAAATTTTTAACTTGTTAAAAGTCTATAAAAAATATATTATTACTAGTCATACAAGTACAAATAATTTTTAAATTTTTCATACGGAATTAAATTATGAATTTATAAATGGGGTTTTTGAAGAATAAATTTATATTGAGTATCTATATGCTTTTCTCATTCATGAAAATGATAACAGAGTTTGTCATCTGATAAAGGAACAATAAGGGTTGAAGTAAGAAACAATAGCATGTTATTCCAAGCTAGATTAGTTTTTGAATTAGCTGGGTTTTTAGCGTGGGGGAGTTTATTACAATTTATTTGTCAACAATAATAGTAATAAAATGTTTATGGTGCTGGTATATGTTGATGACATAATATATTATGGATCAGTTGGTAGGAAGTGAACAATGTTCATGAAATTCATGAAATTGGAATTATAAATGTTAATGATTAGTGAAATGACATTTTACCTTGGTTTACAAGTGAAACATGGAATGGATTGAACATTAATTTCCTAAAAAAAATATTCTAAGGATATTTTGAGAATATTTTAAATGGATAATTCCAAGGATATGACAACTCTAGTGGCCACCAAAATTAAACTATTATAGGACGAAGAAGAAAATATAGTTAACGTAAAAGAATACAGTAAGATAATTTGTAGTCTATTTTCTATGATATTAAGAAGAAATAATATTTTTTCTTATGCAATCCAATACAAGCATTATCAAAAAAATACCAAGAAAATATACATTCATATGGGGAATATAATACATTAGTATATCAAGGTTCTGGTGTATTTTAGTTTGTGGTAAATGGAAAATCTCATCAAGAGTTATTGCTCTATAGAGATGCATATTATACCAGATCAAATGATGATAGAGTCTCCAAATCTAGTGGATCATTCTAACTAGGAAAATTATGTTTTTATTTTGTAATAAATAAAAATATTTGAATTTTATTGACAAATGAAGTGGATAAATGTATTTTGACCACTCAAACCTACATGAAATTATTTTGGATGAAGAAGCTTCTTAATGAAATGGTAGTTAATGTTAGATATCTAATAAAAATACATTACAATAATTTAATTGATATAAATATTATAATAAATCAATTACATCACTTTAGCTTAAATAAAATTGAAAAAAATATCACTTTTTTAGTAGAAGTTGTGGAAAGGGATTCTGAATTTGAAGTATGTGCACACAGAACGATAAGATTACAATATTCTGATGAAGGCCTTACCAAAAGATGAATTTGAACTGAATAAACTGGAACTGGGAGTTTGTTCAACTCCACACACCTGAACAATTGTGGATATAAGACCTCCTATCTCCATGTTATGGTGTGTTTTTCCAAATTTTTAGATCTATATTCTTTCCCCTGTTGCAGAAATAAACTAGGTGACCTTTCAGTTCATTGATAGGGGGCTGAATGTTTCTATTACAGGGGAAAAAATGTTTTAATCAAGACAAAGGGGGAAGCTGATACGAGATGCAGTGATGTATGGGGATCTTTATTGTTTTAAAAAAACATAAAATGTGGATGTTACATGATGATAATTAGGTGGTATGAGGAAATAAATTCTTGGATATCAGAGATTAGCTTTGAAAATTTTAAGAAGTCAATAGAATTATAATAAAAGAAGTGAAGGGGAAGTTTTAAATCTGACATCCTAAAATTAATCGATCAAATGATATATATCATGAAAGTATATTTTTAGATTAATAATGAGAAGTGTTTTTTGAGTTAAGTGATTCATCGATGAATATTTCATACAACTCTTAATTATCATGCTGACCATAGATCATGTGGGATTAAAGTATGTGTTGAGTAAATCATTGATCAATATTTGAATATCAATAAGAGATAGTAGGTATAATATGGAATAATTGATAAATATGTATCAAAATGTGAAGAGTTCTCAAGAAACCAAAGGCAGAGATTTTTTAGAAAAAATAACTCAAGGTAACATTGCAAAGTTTTTAGATTTATTTTTTTCGTAAAGAAGGTCTCTAAGTATAGTTTTGGATGTCCAAAAATATTAATTACATGGTATGCTATCCACAATCCAAGGGAAAGGAATGAATTACCTATAATATGTATAGAAAATTAACTAATGTATGTATCTTCTTGAATGATGATCGTGAATATAAAAAGAGTTTAGGATTGTCACCATGAAGTTGAGATGCTTAGAAAATGATAAAATTACCTGGTGCTTTGTGAAGATTGGGAGTATCACAAATTAATATAAAGAGAATCAAAAAAGGGGGATTGCATGGTTGGAAGCCTCTAGATATGATGGAAACCCAAATAAATAGGTATCTACCCCATAAAATAATTACTAAGACTTCACAAATATCCAAAGCCTCTGGATATATAAAGATAGTTAAAGAAGGTGTTTCAGGTGAAAAAGCTCCCAAATAATGGATGTTCATCAAGTCTATGAATGATGAGTTATTATTGTGAGAATTGCAGAGTATTGAATTATTTTAAGGATATAATATATGAAAAAATTTGTGAGCTTTGTGAAGTCTACTTGGCCATCACAAAATAAGAGAGCTTCACTAATAGATCTTACTTCAGAAGGGCTGCTTGTGCTTCATGAAATAGGTGATCTTTTTGAAGTAATTGATCATTGAAATAGTTTTGAAAAGGGATTTCCCGAATAATATATGGTCAACTGATATTAATTGGGTGGGTGAAAGTGGATCTTCAATATATAATATATCTATAGTTGAGGATGCATTCATTATTGATAATGAATGTACCTACATGTCCGTATACTGTGGGTAAATCCCTTCCATGTGAATTGATAAAAGACAGTGGATAAAGGTGATCATTTTTACCATTAGTGAGCTAATGAAAGAGAGTTATGAATTGAACATTATGAATCTACTAGATATCCCTAAACATTGTAATGGCAGTGAGCCAAGACATATAATTCATCTGGCCTAAACCTTATATTTAGGCAGAATGCCTTAGTGGATTTGGTATATGATCACATCTTTATTGTATACTCCTTGGATATATCCCAGTGAGGGTGAAACAAGTAAAATTACTATGTCTTGTGAATTATTTCATTTCTATCCATACATTTCAATGGTAGATGGAGAGAAGAGTGTTTTTTTAGATGAAATAGTATTCGAAGGGGTGATTTTTTTCATCTTTCCTACCCTGATTCAATATCTTATTAGGGTATTTAACCTAGTACATCTAATAGTATATATCCACCCATGACCGGTGGAATATTGTAAAAAATATTTGATAAATATCCTTTTAGTTGAGTTTATTGTGTCATGATGTTTTTTTGTGAGGAATTATATGAGTTTCTCATTTTTTTGGGGTAGTGTAACTTAAATAGGTTGTTATTAAGAAATTATATAGATAATTATCGTGTTAAAGAAAATTATTCATGGTTTTTCATTATACCACATTGGTTTGGAAACAGTTGATGGAATAGTTGCTAGATTTTTGTTATGGAGGAAATTAGTGTGATTTTGCAATATGCATCAGCCAATGCACGAAATAGGAAGTCCTGAGTTGATTAATGACTATGAAAATTGAAATGTCTAGCGATGGTAATTAGAATAAACTTATTTCTATAAATGATATTATCTTCTATGGATATTTCATGGGTTTTCAATGAACATAGTCCATCCTTATTTTATGAATCACAAATGAGGAAGGGTGATTTTTATTTTGAGGTAGCTTATTGTGTTTCCATTCATTATAACATGAGTTGATTCATTCTAATTGTTGAAATGGAATAATTATAAATTATGTTGCGACTAGGCTTTTTCATTTTTTGGAGTCAACTAATTTGTGATGTAAGAAGTCTTGGGTCTGCTAGAAGGGTGAAATGATAAATTTTATAATTAAAATGACTTTGAGTTTTGATTATTTTTTATATAATAAAATTATATTCTCATTAGGGATTAATTTTAGGAATTATTATAGGGATTTTTTCTTATGTCCATTAATATATATTAAATAAATAAATGCCCCCAAATATTGAATGATACTATCTTCTAAATTGAAATTATTATAGAGAATTCTAAACCATTGTCGAGTTTTGAATATAGTGTTTTCCTATTTAAAGTAATAGTTCTGTACATGGGTGATAAACATTAAAATTATTACTTATAGCCTTTTATATATAATAATTTTTGTTGGAAAAAATTCCATAATTATAACTTTGAATGCGTATTTATAATATTTCTATTGTCATAACTATCATCACTGAGGATGAATCATAGAGTAGTTTCCTCCCATTTGTAACATGTCAATTATTTGATTCACATGGTGTTTATAATTATGATTTTGAATCTTAATGAGTTCATTGTGGATTTAGAATTTTTACCTTCATGTAGAAAATTCATGTTATTTATTACCACATTACACATGTTCCTCAAGTCTCCTGTTATTTTTGATGAAAATATGATGGGGAAAATCCAGTGATAATTATTATACTTATATAAATAATTGTTAGATACTAATAAAGATGATTTTATAATGAAAATAATATATTTAATACCAAATAAAATATTGAATGTTGGTTTTTCGATAGGGATAATTATTTTTAATATTAGAGATAATGACATCAATGTTCAATTTTTTTTATTTTCATATTAAATGTAAAATAATTTATCAAAAAATATTTCATGAATTGTAATTGAAATATATAATATTATTTTATTTTAATAGATAATATTTCAATTGAATATTTTTAACAAATTTTATAGGATTAATTATTGATTATTGAGTTTATACGCTTCCTATATTATATGTTCTTCATCATGTAGGGTCCTGAACCCTTATTAGGTGGATGTTATTCCACCAACCACCAACATTTTATTACCAACTTTTTAATATTTAATTTTAACTAAATTTTCTATGATGCAAGAACTAATGATAATTAATTGGATTTTTGTTGATGATGATGGATGATAGTGATAATAATGACATATATAGGTATAATTTATGATGAATATTATTGTGTAAAATGTGTCCTTAATGGATAATGGATTCTTGAGGGATGTTTTGGTTATGCATGGATGTTATAAATTATCAGATATGATTATGGAAAATAGGATAGGCACCAAGGGGGTATGAGAGGGACTTCAAGAATGATCGAATTGGAAAATTTAGTTTCATATTAAAGTTAGGTGATAGAAATTTTAACTAGATGGGTGGATGTGGGAGAAAATAAAATACCAATCAATAAATTTTGATTACACACAATGTATTCCATTGAGTCACATTTTATATAATTTAGTCTATACAGTGCATGGGACATTCGATTACAAAATTATCACATATAATATGTCTTTGGGTAGCACACAATGTTTCAGAAAACATATTTTTATTTTATGTACCTTATTAAAAACATTTCCATCACCCTTATTCCATAAACCATGGGATCTATCTGAGAAAATGTGTATGATAATTACATGGCATGGCTAGATATGATGTAAATTATATAACATCTAGAGGGTAAACATGATTTTTGGACTATGAATGTGTCATGTATATAGGGAACAAAAAATTAGTACTTCCAGTAGTTTATAAAGAGTTAATAATGTGTTATACATATTGTGTTGCTATTTGAACCCATTTTTTAATTTGGAATCTCATAGATAATGTTATATTGCTGTATTCAGACATCTTATAGCCAATATTACATTCCATATACGTGATATTTTCTGGTTTTTTAGATTATATGACCTGAATGTGAATTTTAGTCTGAGAATTGATCTATTAGTATATTTTTTTACATGTAGATAATTATGGGGTTTACCTCACCATCGTAGAGATATTTTTATAATGGGGTTTAGGCTATTAGTGTCTCAAATAATTTAAAAAAATTGATGGTCATGAGAAGATATGGATATAGAAGAAAAGGGGTTAGTTACATCTCTTAAACACAAAGAAATTATAAATCATAGGCCTCTCATATTAATATGTGGTTAGATAAACCCATTTATTAATGTATCTAATGTCTTTCCCATATAAATTATATTACCCTCTTACTTGATGCACAGAAAAGACAATGTGAAGTGGGAAATCTATTATTGTTGGTAACCTATAAACTAACATTCAAACCTTAAAAAAGTGTATTATAACAACAATTATTCTAGTAGAGTTATTTATAAGGGATGAAATAAATAATGTTTTCATGCTATACGTAAAAAATATATTTCATGTTCTTTTTTGTGTGGATTCTTTTCTGGAGATTTTTTTTGATGAGAGGGTTCATATCATCAATTTCCATTGGGTTATGACTTATATATGGGATTCTATCTTTATTATTGGATAAATTTTCAATATGTTTTTTACCATCGGTTTATTGAAATATATAACACTTTTTCTATAGATAACCATGGATTAGAGCTTATCTCTCTTTCAAAAAGATCCTGATTATAGATTATATTCAATGAAAATGGGATCCATAATTTATTAGTTATTCATCGAACTGATCTAACACATTATCCTATATTTGGATAATGTTTTTGAGTATCCCTAAATGTAATATTAATAATAATCCATTTATAGGAATCACACCCACAACTTTTCTATCCATATAGTCATTACATAGTTAAATGGATGCCTTAGTGGATATAGAGATGGTGTATCCTTTTCAAAGATGATGTATTGGGTTGTATGGTAGTTCATGATAGTGTTAGCTGATTTAAATTTTAATCCATGTATTTTCTATGGGGACGTATATTCCTTTTCTATATGTCTATTTTACTATATGATATATTATCCATATAATGTTTATTATTACATTTTTTCATATGTGGTGTTTTGTCATGTTTTAACTATTAAATTAATTTATTTATAATTTAGATCATGTATATATATTGAAATTTGATTATGAATATTAGAGATATCATATGTATTTAGTATCATTAATGTTTTAGGTTTGTATTGGTGAAAACTATAAATTTTTGTTTGTTCGTTTTTGGTCCTATTTACCTAATTAAGTTCTATTGGAGGTTGGATTTCAATGGAACACTCATTATACCATGAAACCATGTGTGTTTCTAGTATTTTAGGTCATTACATGGTATAACAATTTAACAGGTAATCCATAATTTTAAATAATGTGTGAAATCCGGATAATCATTGGCTGAGAAAGTATTTGGTGTGAATAATCATAACAATGAATTAATAAATTAGAGGATAATAAAAAATCACATTCAAAAAATAAGGAACATATATCATATTATATTGATGAAAATATATAACATAATAATTTTTAAATATATTATGTAATTTGATCATAATAATATGTGTAAGATGATTTGAAATAAAACGTAACATGGTGTTCTTGGCTCATAACAAGTGAACCATTCAAATTATCAAACATTACATTATCATTACCCAATAATTTAGATGTTGTATAATATATTCCCACATATTATATATTAATATTTCATGTATACTATTTAGATAATGATAATAAATAGACATAATTCATATACTTATAATAAGATAATGAAAATTAAATGGGTTTCAAAATGATCTCAAAATGATAATTAGGATGAAAAATAACATGGATAAAAAATTGAATGTGAATATATCATATTATTTTATTATTGTAAAATATTATCATATATGAAATGATATGTTGCACAATATTAAGAATTAATATAGATAGGGAATATAATACAAATTTGTAAAAATAGAAAAAGATGAGAAGAATCCTTTATATGATTTTCAAGGTATGACATAGTAAAATAATTAAAATAATATAGATAAAGATATGTATATATTTAGATAATGGAATTAAAATAAATAATAATTGATATAACTTAATCATATGAGATAGATACAAATAGTAAAAGTGATAAATTAAAGGTTATTGAGAATGTATCATCATTAATGAGAATGTGCTAGAAAGAACCCTTACCTCGTGTCCTAACAAGATTTGGATTATTTTCTAACCCCTTGAATAGTCAAGATATAAAAATTAAATAGTTTTTTACAAACTAAAAAATTTTATATTACACTATAACAATATTATTTGGAATGTTTGATGCATTTATTGAATTTATAATTTCCACCTTTATTTTTTAGGTTTTTGGTTCGTAGTTACAAAATCACATCATTATAGTGGTAATTTTAGACTCTAATTTTCCAATGGGTTGATAATATCCCAAGGTAGCATGGTATATTTTTCATGTAATTATTCTAATATAGTAGTTCAATCATTTAATATATTAAGTAAAATATTTCAAAACTTGTATTCATATCATTGTAATTAAAATTTAAATAGTTAAACATTACAATGATTACTTTATTTTCATATAATCACAATCATTATTATTTAACATTTAAATATCATAAAAATCATTCTTTTTTTGTAACATTTCATTTAGTTAAAGAAAATATTTTTTTATACAAACGATGAGTGGAATAACAGAATGATAAAAAATTCTCATTTTCTTATTTATCAAGACTCTACAATGGGTGAATTATGGGTTTTAAAGGTGTGCAGAAGATGCATTAAAAATATAACAATTATAAATATTTTTGAGTATTATTAAACTTCTATTTTATTTTAAATTATAATTTTCACTAATTTATTTAAGCAGTAATGGGAGGAAATAAATTAGATTTCATGGTTTTCTAAAACATTTTATATTATGTCAGCTCTATTTAATTGGGAACAAATAATTTATATGGGGGACTTTTGGAAGAAAATGTTTCTTATCAATATTCATAGTAGATTATAGAGTGGGATTTGGTAAATAATTAAAAAAGGAATGTGTTCTCAATATTGGATTATCTTAATAGAGGACAGTTAATTATATATCAAAGGGGGATGGGTATCCTAGAATATAAAATTTATTATCTAATTATTTAGAAATAAATATGATTACAATTGATTCTAACGAGTTATATTAGATTTTAGAAAGAAAATATGATTCCTAAAAATTTTATAAAACAAAAAAAACAATGATATATTTAAAATGTTTTATTGAAAATAAGTAATAAAATAAATATATTTTTAAGATAAAAATTAAAATTAGCCATTGAGAATAGGTTTATATGTTTGGAAATTTTGGATATTAATATACAAATAATTATTTTAATCATTTAATAAAATTTAATTCAAAACCCATTTCATTAAAAATTTAGTAATATTTTAACACCCATTTTTTTTTTGAATTATTTAAAATTAAATATATTTATTTCTTCAATAGCTTCTATTACACAAAACAAATTAATTTACACAATCCTCATGTCATTTTACAGATATTTTCTGTCTATAATCTCTAAGACATTGGATTAGAATACACGAATATAAATAAATAAATTATGAAAATTACATGTTATACACATTTATAATAGTATTCCATTAGTTACTAGAGTTTTATAATTTTAAATAAAAATAATTTGAAATTAAAAATTATTTTCTTTTCTTCAAAATTGTTTTCATGGGAAAATGTATTTTCGTTAGGTAATTAAATTATTAATTACTGGTAAATTATTTTAATGAAATGTATTTATTTTTTAATTTATAAAATATTATAATTATTCATAAAATAATTTTTAGGAATATAATAAGAATAAATTATATATATATAATATATTTTTTAAAAAAAGTTTGTTCGTATTTTTCCCACATATATTAAAAATAAATTTCACAATTTATATGTATTGAATTCCATAAAAGAAAAATAATATATTTACAATCACGAGGTTAATAATTTTTAAAAATAATGAATTTATTTTTTTGGTTAATAATAATAGTAATGGTGTAATTTTCGTTACCTGTATAAAAAATAAAGCAAGTTAATATCGATTAAAAATAACTAATATGGCCAACGAAATTTAACCAAATTCATATTTAATGAAAGTAATTTGACCCTAAATACATTATGATCAAAATTTATTAGTTTAAAAGCTTAATTTGAAGGAATATTAATTTTATATTAGATAAAAAAATGAACTTCAAAAAAATGATACAGTTGTTATTTTTAATATATATAATTTTCTAAAATAGGAAAAATAGTGTGTTATGAAAGAATAAAAGTGTTTATTTTTAGATTAATAAAATTATTATAATGATTTCATCTTCATTTTATTTTTTTAATAATATAATGAATTTAATTTTTTATATAACACTGATGGATTATTTCCCCATCAAATAAGACAACATTATAAATGATATAAAAAATATTGAAATTGATATAATTTCAATGAATTATATTGAACCAATAATCATACAAAACAATATGGTATTTGAAGGAGATATGAATCAATTGAATTCAAATTTACCCTCTCACATGATTTATTTAAATTTAAATTAAATGAATACTATCAAAAATAATAATAGTAATATTTTATAAAATTTATTTTCTTCTAAATTATCTATGAAAAATGAAATATTGGGGTTTCAAATTTAATTATTACTCTATTTATTGTCATATTATCATCAAATAATAGAAAATTATCATCCTTTAATATATTCATTATTGTTATCATATATTAAATTAAAATTAATTAAGTATGGGAAAATCAAAATGATAAGGTCAAAACGGCTCAAAAATAAATATAAATTATATATGGTACTAGGTGTAAAAACCTATATTATATGATCTTTGATTATGTTTAAATTTTTTGTTATATATTTCGAGAATAAATCTATTATAAATAAATATTTTGTGAAATTCTAAAATTTACCAACACTTAAATAATAAAATAGAACATCCTCTTTCAATTCAACAAATAATATTGATCAATATAGTTCTACTAACCCTGAACAATTTATATTATAAAAATATATAAAAAAATTTCTTTATTTTGTTATACTCATATAGAAACACGTATTTTCCTTAGTAAATGATCTATGAGAGAAATCCTGAACTAGAGGTAATCATTTTAATCAATATCTTTCAATTTAATTATTCTTTTAAATATTCGTAGTGTATTTAATTTGTCAAAAATGGTTTTTTAAATATCATAAAATATTCTTAAATATAATAATTAATAAGAAAACACTATACTCTAACCTTTTTTCAATCAAATTGTAATGGACTATATCACTCGTGCGTACCTACGACATACCGTGCCCACATAGAGCTAGAATTCCTTTTTCATAAAAATATTTTATAGATGGGTATTATGATCAGTGGAATTTTAAATATGATGATAATGTCATAAATATACCTACTGAATTATAATTTTGTACATACCTTATAACATTCCTAATTGTTGGGAACTGATAACATCGCTCATGCGTACGTGTGGACAACCACCTCCATGAAGTGTGATTTTTTTTCATTTTTATTATAAATGAATGGTAATTATTATGAATGTTATGAATATATATGATGTATGTTATATAATAACTCTCTAATAAATGTGGATTTATGTTTTCATTTTTTTATTTCCATCCATCAAAAAATAGAAATAATGTTCTTACATACTGACGACCTACACTCCTATAAATAGTGTAATTCATTTCCCTATCTATAAATAATATAGATGACTCTAAATATTTATATAATTAATATATATGATATTTATATCATGATTAATATTTTATAGGTGATGTTACCAAGACAAATGTACATGTACTTTAAGTACTGAAATCAAATACTCATGATAAATGAAACAGTTTACACCTAGAAAATGATGATTTTAATAAAGAATTATAGATAATATGGGGTGTTAAAATGTTATAAATGGATCCTATATGATATTATAGGTATTAAAATGACTCTTTTATAGAATTATTACATATTTATATCCATTATATATTAGGTTAACGATATTTGTTTTAATAAAGTTGAATTTGAGTATGGTTTTTTTTCATAATCTCATTAATATTTGGTGTCATTTATGCTTATTTCTCAACTGGGGAATATTTAACTTCCATATCCATTTTTTATTAAAATATATAATTATTTTACAATTCTCTTAATATTTTTAAATATTATTCTACTAATTTTATACTTTTTTAAAAATGTTCTGAGTGGAATCTTAGAGTCATTTTTCGAATGAGGTACTTTGATTTACTTTTGAAAAAATATGAATGGGATGTTTTTTAACATATACAGTGAAAATGAATTTTCTTGATTTCATGAAAAATATATTGTAATTTATTATTTATATGGTTAGATGATTTTAAAAAAAATACTTTATAATTTTGCAATATAAAAATATATTGATTTCAAAACAGATTGATATATTCCATAATGATTATTCTATATGATCTTTCGAAATGAGTTTCAATATATGATGGAATTAAGAAATGATATGTAAAATATAATGAGTAAGTAATACAAGGATTCCATTATTAATATTTTTCTATATGATTAATGCATATTTTAAAATATTTTTAAGAAACCCATTTCATTTATATAGGTTTTTCTGTGATGAAATATTTATGAAACCCATTTGTTTTCAAGGGATTGGATAAGATTAATGTTTTTCTATATTTTGGAATAATAATTTTATATTTTCATTATGTGAATGATTGGAACAATATATACCTCAGATTAAAAGGGTATTTAATAATCTTATATTATTTTAAAAGTTATGTGGGATGTTATCCCATTCACATAGAGGGTGCATAGGATGATATTCGAATCCCAATGTAGATACACTGGTGGTTAGACTAATAATAAAATATGATGAATTTATTTCTAATTATCTTTTACATTTTTCTTTCTATGATTATGTGTATGAAATATTTTAGGTCATATGACATTTTTATAATCTCATGGATCATGTTATTTGATTAATTTAGGATTTATATACTACAATATACCATGATATATTCCATGAATGATGTTTATTATCAATGATATAAAAGGTATTCTTTTCAAATGTTATGTTCATATACATAGGATGATTTTATTGTTATATTACTATTTATATATCCTTTTGAAATGTTCTAAGAATTTGATCTCACCCTTTATTATGTGTTCATCCCTATGTTTGAAGAACAATTTTATGTAGCATAAGTCTAAGAATGGTTCTACATCTGAATAATTTATTAGAGAAGTTGTAGTTGTCATTTTAAAAATGTTTATTTTGTTTCCTTGATTCAAAATTCACTAGACCAAAATTGGTCTATCATGTATCAATTTGTAATGTAAATAATATTTACCTATTAAGATGTAATATCTATGTATGCAAATTAATATTATCTACAATTTTTATCAATTAATGGATCAGTTAAATATTGGATGTTATGATTATGAAATGTTAGTAATAATCATGGGGATATATATAAATATAGGATAAAATCATATAGTTTTGATAATTATTTTAATTCATGTAGGATAAACCAAAATAGTAACAAAATTAGTTTTCACAATTTTGTTATCCTATAAAAATTATTCACCATTTTTTGATTTCCACTAGGATTATTGTTCCTCACACTATAGTTTTTGGTTTTAGTTAATGGATATAACATGAAATAATGATGTTAATGATAAATCCAATAACATTTTTAATGAATTCATTACTATGAAATCTAATTCCATTTTATATGTAATTAAAAAAATTATTTTCATGCTCACACAAAATTATCAAGATGTGAATCATGTTGGGATTCCTAATAAGAAAATAATGGAACAATGTTCTATTTAGTCCATCATGAGGAAACATCTACATTTTTAGTGGGTCTAATTATCAACTAGTGACCACACAATGTATCGATACAATTGAAATGATTTTTTTGTTCATTACTGTTTGAATCATGAGAATGTAATTTTGTTTGTTTATCATTTATAGGGTAAAGCAAAGTAGTGGAGAAAACATATCCAAAACATGAGAGAACTGGATGAAATTGACTCCATAGAGTTGGATGATTTTAAGAATATATGTCTCCTAAAGTTTTTTTCTCATTTTCTTCATATAAAATTAGGGTGATAATTACAATAGTTAAAATTGAAGGAGGATTAATCCATTGGTACCAATGAAGAAAATTTTACAAGACATGTGAGATACGCTTATGAAATTATCATCCCCCTAGAACGTAAGATAGATCCATTCTTTAGATCCATAAAAATATGTGTTCGATGGGATTTATCTATAATAGACATTAATATCATAGATGAAGTATTGTGATGTGTTATCATGGTAGAAATGGATATTGGATATATCTATACATATTAATGTTTTGGTATGAATTTAATGTGGGAATAGAATGGAAATTCTATAATCCCTGAATAGATAAAGATATGAATTCCCTTATTCCCAACATGTAGGATTAAAAATGTGGTATATAGTCTTAATTTGACTAAACATTGGTTTTTGTGTATAAAATATGTCTATTATGATGATGAATTCAGAAGTGATAGAAATAAGTTATCTAATGATGCATATAAACAGAAATCTGGATAGAATGCATCATTAACAATCTAGTGTTTCAAATTATAGTTTTATGGTCATTATATTAATTGGTCCCAAAATTCAATGGTTAATAAATATGCTAGTATTTGTTAAACTCATTAGTAGAGAGGAAAAGTGAAATATCAAACAGTCACTATTAATGATTAAGTGCTTGATAATGAAGTGGGGAAGGTTCACAAATTTCCCATTCTTGAACATATAATGTATGATTTGATTTTGTGCCTTCCAAAAAAATTTATTTCTATTTTATTATTTTTAGGTATCAAAGTATCACCTCAATGATTAGATGTTGTGTTAGTAGTAAAAACACTTAATGGTTTGATGATTTCCTCCCATTCTGATAATTAATCTTTAATTTATATTTGTGGGAATTTGGTTTTGATGAATATTTTCATTCATCATCTATTTGAATTTTACATTACATAGAGTATGGATTAAAGTAATTTATGGACAACCATCATAAATTTCCATGAAAACTAATGTTACATTTAATACATAGAACCAACCTATGATTTCCAATCATTATGATGAATAAAATAAATATAAGATGGAAATTACATCCATTTTATGGGTCACAGTTCCAATCAAAAAAGGGAGTTTATCAATGATGGTTTGAGAGATACTAAAATCTATGATATATAGTTTTATAGGAGTTTAATTATAACATTATTGAATAGTTTCTTGGTATTCCAGAAAATCATGATGTTTATTTTAAAATAGAACTCATACCTGGTACTGGACAAATTTCCATGGATCTATGTTGAATGGCCTCAATTGAGTTTTAGGAATTAATGAAGAAACTCTAGGGGAAAATTGATAATTGATTAATTCATACATGTGTGTCAACATGAGGTACACATACTTTGATTGTTAATATGAAATATGGATTAATGAATCTTTTTATTGAATATCAAGAAGATAACATAACCACTATAAAAAACATGTATCCTCGTACATTTATAGATTTATTGTTTGATAGACTTCACAAAGCTCGGTATTTTTCATGTCAAGACCCGTCCCCTGGGGCTCGTGCCATGACTACCCCAAACCCACCTTTCATAGGCCAGGGTGTGGTGACTAGCACCGAAGGCGTAATCCCTACAACTAGGATGGTATTGCCTTTATAACCTATAACACACAAAACCCAACACACAACAAGATATGAACTCCAGTAAACTGAATATTAAACATACTGAGTAAAATAAGTAAAAAGGGGCCAGAATAAAACCACAACTGGAAAGTACAAGATAGTTGAATGTACTAGTAACTTGAACAACTCCTGTGATCACTGCCCAAGGATCCTACCTGAAGGGTAGGTATATATCTTAATTTGTCATCTCTACAGTACGCCTCGTCTAAGTCCAAATATGAGCTACCTCTAGACATGGTACCCTCGTCCTTAGTCAGTGTTGTCTGTCATCTATATCCAAAACAACATGGTTCGGGAAAGACCATGTAGAGGTGAGTATAATGATACTCAGTAGGGACCTCGAGACCCTCAAGGTCCCACAAAATCCACCATGGACAATCCACAATGTATGAAATCAACTAATAATCCAAACTAGGTATATGTCCATAAATATACCTAAGTTATCAAGTATTCCATCTCAATCATGAAGGAAAATAGAGGTTCTGACTAAGCTTAGACCAGGTATATCCTTAGGTATAATATTAGAGATGATTACATGTAACAACTAAATCATTTCACTATGTTAAGAGGTTCTGCTGCTAACCTCTACAGAATCTCTAGGAGCTAACCCACAATGGATTGTTGGAGCTGAACCACACTTGATCGTTAAGAGCTAACCCACATAGGATCGCTAGGATCTAATCCACATAGGATCACTAGGAGCTGACCTGCACTGGATCACTGGAGCTTACCCACAAAGGATCATTAGAAGCTTACCCACACAGGATCGTTGGATCATACCCACACAGGATCACTAGGAGCTGACCCACACATAGAGGATCACTAAGAGATCACCCACACATGATCAGTAGAAGGTGACCCACACAGGATCACTAGGAGCTAACTGGCATAGGATCTCAAGAATCTGACCTACACAAGAAATCAAGGAGCACTTTTCTTATCACAACCAGCTACTGGGTTTCCACACTAGGCCTGCTCGTCTCTGGGAGAGTCTGCTCCCCAAAACACTAGTAGATTCTCAAACTAACACGATGTCCCGTGATGAAATATCTCAAAGGAATTCCACATCATAGTGGTCTTAACGCAACAGACGGTGAATCATTCGGATGCCCGGTCTGTGAGTTATTAACATTTTAGTCGTGAGGGCCTGGTTGGATTCATGCTCAATCCAACCTGACCATTCATCAACATTATCCAAAACTCTATTGGGGTATAACAAATGGACCATATCTCTCAATGATTTCCATTGTCATTGAAGGTTCGTCAAACGGATGTCTGGTGCCAATGTTATAGCCATATGAATGTAAATGGGTTGTAGTGGGCCTAGGTCTGGTTTGACGCGGTCGGCCTGACCCAGCCCAACCTGGCCTAGGCCAACCCAATTCAGGTCAACCCAACCAGACCCACTAGGTTTGGCTCGGCCCGCTGGGTGGCCCTACCCATTGGGTTCAGCCCGATCTGTTGGGTGGCCCGGCAGGCCGAGAGGGGCCACGGAGGGCCACGGGTTGCTGCGATGCCACGGAGGGTGCCGCGAGGGCGTGAGACTGCAGAGTGGCTCAGCTGGGGGTTTCTGCCAGGGCACGAGGCCTCAGGGTGGCTCGGATGGGGATGTTCAGCCAGAAGGGCGGTGGAAACTCAGGCGGAGGTTCGGCCCAGACGACGGAGGTGGCTCGTCCCAGCGGTGGTGGCTTGGACGGTGGCAGCGGATCAAATGGCGGCAGTGGCTCCGATAGTGGCAGCAGCTCAGTTGGTGGAAACAGCTCAGACGGTAGCGGAGGCTCGGCCCGGTAACGTCTTGGATGGAAATAATGACTCGGGTCAGCTCGGCTGCAGACGTGGTGGAGCGGCGGAGGCTGCGGGGTGGTGAGGGCCGTAGGGCCATGGTGGCCGCGGACGGTGGGTCATCGTAGGGTGCGGAGGTCGCGGGGTGCAGAGGTCGTGGGGAACCATGCCTTCATCGGCAATTTCCGAGTTCCACCAGTGCCGACTACCGGCATCGGTCGCTATCACCACAGTCTCCTTTTTCCATCGTGAAGGATACACCATTCATAAAGAACATTTGAGGGGTCGGGCCATGTTTGTTTGGCCATCACCCCCCGTGTTAGATCAGTAGCAAGTTTCTCAACAAGAATAAGAGCGCATATGGAAGTTATTTATTAACTTCAATCCCCACAACCTTATTCAATCACTAATCTCATTCCCGCAAAAGAAACATAGAAGGGAAGAACATGGGAAAAAACCCCAACCTCATTTGATTCATCAATGGAGATCGAAAGAAGGAAGTATGGACATAGATTCATCGTAGATAAAGACGTCCCACGTTAGAGGAAGTCGATGATATCGGTGTTAATCAAGCCTGCCACATGCCTCTAATCTCGGGCTCATTCGTTGGTTCTTCATAGCCAAAGGCATGGTTTGTTGGTGAGAGCGTACTTCGTTGGAGGATGGAAGTCTCCATGATTCTTCAAAGAGTTATCTCCTTCTCCTTTTCCCACCAAAAGAAAGAGGAGCCAATATAATTCATCTGAAGAAGAAATTATGTTGGCACACACATATGTTGAAAAAAATTAAAGTATGGCGTTGGAACAATTAATGTGGAAGAATCTCAAGAGTTTTCTCCACATTAAAGAGATAGTTGAGAGGATTCTCCCTCATTAAGAGGGATGTTCAAGAGATTTAAGCCTCAGGTGGTCCCCACCACCATATCCTCACGTTGGAAGTTACGCTTGGGTGGTCCCCACCACTATAACCTCTAATGGGATGTTTATTCAGGTGGTCCCCACCAGTGAAACATCCACATGGGAGTTTCAGAACTAAATAAAATTAGTGTTACATAGTTTATTTTAATTTATACTTTTCATAAAAAAACCCAAAAAATTAACCTTCACCCTCGACCAACTGCCGTAAAGATGAATGTTTTCTTAAGAACCGAATACTGACACAACAAGTTCAACGAGCCCCTTTGATTTCAATTCCAAGCACCGGTTTAAAATTTTAAAAAACTTGCTCACACGTTTACTGAATTTAATGAAAAAAATGTTCAAAAATACATTCTAGGTACCCTAGGCCTCAGAATAACACACCCTCAATTTTCACAGACTTATAAAATTCCTATATATAAAAAAATTATATTGAAATTTTGGGTCTTTACATTCTCCCCGCCTTAGGGCTCTACGTCCCCATAAGACGCATCTTAAACTTGGTAAACAAGTGGGGGAACTGTGCATGCATATGAGCCTCCCGCTTCTTAGTTCTCTCCTGAAGGTTCTCATGCTTATAGTGAATGTGCACCAGAGGTATTGACCATCCACGAAGGAGCTGCTCCTGTCAATCCTAATTCTCTATAGGAACCTCCATAAAAGCGCCCCATCTTCGACATCTAGATCTTTGTGGCTGATGATGTGGGATGGTTTATGCAGGTATATCCTCAGCTAGGATATGTTGAAGACGTCATGCACCCGGTGCAACTGAGGTGGAAGAGCTAAATGTTATTCCACCTAGGGAACTCTACTTAGGACTAGAAAAGGTCTGATGAATCTCAGAGATAACTTGACACATTGGCCAAATATCTACAAACATCATCGAGATGAGACCTGTAAAATGATGTGGCCTCCATCCTCGAACTCTCGAGGTCTCCTTCTCCTGTCGGCATAAGCCTTCTTCTTACTTTTTATAGTCTTTATCCACTCCTAGATGATCGGCACTTTTTCTGTGGTAACTTGTACCATCTATGGTCCCTCTAGTGCTGACTCCCTAGAGTCTGTCCAGCTCAATGGGGATCTATAAGGTCACACGTACAACGCCTCAAAAGGTTCCATCCCAATTCTGGAGTGATAACTGTCATTGTATGAAAACTACACCCATGGGAAGTGATCCTCCAAACTGTGACAAAAGTTGAGGATGCATGCACGTAGCATGTCCACGAGGGTCTGAATGGTCTTCTCTATCTGGCCATCCATCTGAGGATGGAAGGCGGTGCTCAAATGAAGCTGCGTCCCGAAAGTCTCCTACAACCCCTTCCAAAGATGAGAAGTAAAACGTGCATCACGATAGGAGACAATCGTCGAGGGCACACCATGTGGCCACACAATCTCCTGCACATAGAGGCATCACAATCTCTCTACTAAACCCTGCTATCTGATCGGAAGGAAGTGGGCCGACATGGTGAGTCAGTCGACGATCACAAAAATCAAGTCGTGACCCTTGGATGTACGTGAAGTCCTATCATGAAGTCCATGGATATCCCATCCCACTTCCACTCTATAACCCCTAAAGGCTGAACCAAGCCTACTGGTACCTGATGCTCTGCCTTTACTTGCTGACTAGTGAGGCACCGAGAAACAAAATATGATAATCCTTTCTTCCTTCCCGGCCACAAGTGTTGTCGTCAGAGATCCTAGTACATCTTCTCCACTCATAAATGTACCGCTACAGGGTATGTGTGGAAATCCCTCATCACTTACACCTGAAGTGACACCGGTATCATGATACGTCCTCTAAAGAGGATGACATGCTTCCCACCTTCATAAAATCCATCTGGTTCATGCCCTATGGATATCTGAGCGCATCAAGTCTCGTAATCAGTGTCCCCACGCTGCGCCTCCTGGACTCGCTGAAGAAGTGGGGGAGTGACCGTAGGAGACATAAGGAAATATCCTCTATCATGAACCATAAAAGGATATCTATAAAGCGGCCAACTGCTCTGTCACCTCACCTAAATGATTTATACTAGATCTCTTGCTGAGTGCATCTGCTACAAAATTCCCCTTCAAAGGAGTGTAGACTATATCGAAATCATAGTCCTGGGGGTACTCCAGACAACATCGTTGTCTCATGTTTAGGTCATTCTGAGAGAAGATATGCCTGAGACTCTTGTGATTAGAGTAGACTGTAAACTGTTCTCCATCAGATAGTGTCACCACATCTTCAAGCCGAAGACCACTGCTGCTAACTTTAGGTCATGGGTAGCGTAGTTCATCTCAGACTATCTCAGCTATCGAGAACCATATGCGATCATCACTTCCTGCTACATCAAGACACATCCGAGTCTGGTCCCTGATGCGTCACAGTATACTACGTATCCTATGCCCTCTTCTAGAAGCCTTAAGATGGGGGGTAGTAGTCAGCCTTATCCTCATATCCTAAACACTATGTTGGCATCCCTCCGACCACATGAAGTGTTTCCCCTTCTTCATTAATGATGATAGTGGTTATAAATCTCTAGAGAAGTCTGGCACAAATCTCCGATAGTATCCGACCAAACCTAGGAATCTTTTTACCTCAGTCACACTCCTGGGTGACTCCAAAGCAAGTACTACCTCAATCTTTACTGGATCCGCTACATCTCCTTCCTCCGATGTGACATATCCCAGAAAGTGAACCTATCGGTTCCAAAACTTGACTTTGATAACTTACCATAAAGATGGTGCTCTCGGAGTGTGTTCAGTACTACCATCAAATGATAGGCATGCTTCTCCTCAGTAGCTGAGTAGATCAGAATGTCATAGATGAATACTACTAGAAAGAGATCAAGGTATTACCAAAAGATCATGTTCTTGAGTCACATTAACACTACTAGAGCATTGGTTACACAAAATTCCATAACCAAGAACTCGTAATGGACATACCTATCTAATAGACATCTTCTTAACAACCTCGTCTCTCACTTTGAGTTGGTGACAGCCTGATCGGAGGTCTATCTTTGAGAACCATCGTTCTCCCTTCAGTTGATCAAAGAGGTCTTCAATCCTCTGAAGTGGGTACTTGTTCTTCACGGTCACCTGGTTCAGGCACCGATAGTCAACAAAGAGACTCAATCTCCCATCCACCTTCTGGGCGAAAAAAATCTGGGCTGACCAACGAGAAACACTATGCCGAATAAACCCTTTCCCCTATAAGTCTTCCAACTGTACCCGCTTCTCATGAATCTCGGAAGGAACCATCCAATAAGCTAGTGTTGATATCAATACCGTCCTGGGGTACAAGTCAATGTAAATTTCCACCTCTCTACGAGGAGGTAGGCCCGAACATCATTAGGGAAGACATCCGCGTACTAGTCCACCAATACAAGATAACTTAGACTCTCCACATCAACCAATCCGAGGGTAAGGATAGCCAACTGATGAGTGATCGGCTGCACTCTCCTATGAAAAATTCCATCCTGTGCGGAAAAGATACCATTCTCGCCGGTGAAGGTACACCTGATCCCATCTGTGCAGACACACCACACTTTGCACCTAATATAGTATATCTGAGAATGAACTGTAGATAACTATTCCATACCCAAGATGACGTCGTAAGGCCTCGATATTGCTACTAAGAGATCCCAGTCAAAGCTCTCGCATCCTAGAGTAAGGTCACACTACCGACACCAGTGCGTAATCATCGAATCCACTCCCATAGGAGTCTCTATCCATAAGGATAAAGCCAGAAACTCCGTCGGAATCTCCGAGCTCTGACCAAGGGAAGTGGTAATAAAAGAATGACTCGAACCTATGTCTATAAGAACTAAAATTATGTTGGAGTAGACATAGATTGTACCTCATATCATCTCCGGAGCATCGTGATCATAGGCCTCAGCTGCCTAGAGCATAGATCTCCCCTGTCAACCTACTACCTGCAGTCAGGGTGGACCTCCTGGTGGTGGTGCAGGTAACATCTTGAAATGTCACCCACTGCCAGCAGCACAACCAGTTCCTCTACCACATCTTCCCACTCTTGGCGGACCTCCTTGGTTGAATCTTTGTCTCTGCCTGGGAAGTCCTTCAACAGTCTGATGATCATTCGAATGGTGGGTTGGATAGACACGATCCATGTGACCCTGCCCGCCGCATGTTTAACA
Source organism: Viscum album (assembly GCA_963277665.1). Lineage (NCBI taxonomy): Eukaryota > Viridiplantae > Streptophyta > Magnoliopsida > Santalales > Viscaceae > Viscum > Viscum album. The sequence goes on along the minus strand of OY728145.1, from coordinate 718,715,084 downwards.
CTACCCACTCTTGGTATGAATGGCTCCTCCTCGGGTGACCTACACAACCGATCTGAAATCATGCGGTCATCCAATTATAGGTCTGTTCCTCATGGACCTCTGTGACATCTATCTTCTGCCAGCTGTAGTGGACCCCACAATGAGATGACTGATGGTCATTCTCACTACTGGTGACTGCTCAGCAAGGAAACTATCCACTAAGTGGGCTCTCTATAAAACCCCCTCCAGGGATGGGATGCTGAGTGACATCATCGATGTCCAGATCTCTCGCCAGAGTCCCTACTTGAACGTTCAGGCCCTGAAGAATGGGTCTCGTGCCACATCCTTAGAGTAACATGGGTGGTCAGTGAGATTTGTTGAGTATTGAGCCATAGTCAGGCTACCCTACTGTAGGTGATGGAGCTCATGTATGTGCACTATGTGAAGAGTTTCTGGGAAAAACTCTTCCCAAAACAGGATCTCGAAGTCTTCCCCGAGAAGCATCACCTCATTGTGAACTGGGAGCATCAAGCTCCACCATCAAATCGATACTTCATGTAGAAGGCTAGTGGCTAGGATTACCATGAGATCGGCTGGTGTCCCTACCTGTCAGAAGACTCTCACTACAGACTCCAACCGATTCTCAGCTGCTTGTTAGTCTGTCTCTCTCCTGAACATGGGTGGCCTCTGGCATTTGAACCCATACAATTCGTACAAGAAGCGTGCACCATATACTACTAGGGATGGTTGCATCAGTGACCCAAGAGGGAATGGTACCTACGGTGCCTCCACTGGTGCCTCAACTAGAAAAGGGCCCCACACCGAGGCCTAGTCACTCGACATGCTATCAGTACATACAACCCTTGGAACCCAAGCTAACTATCTGCGTGGAGGCATCCTGAAAACAAACAGGTGTGCCATGATTAATAAGTTATACCTGGTGAGTTGACTCAAAATATCACAAAGAAAACTCTTAAAAACACACATGCGATCAGTTTTTTAATGCACTGAGTCGGAAATCAGAAGTCAGGGTCCTGGTGTATGGATATGTCAGCTGCTGCAGCAGCACTGGATTCCCTAAAATGATAACCACACTCACTATATGTAATACTATTTCCATTAAAAAGAATGACCAGTGTCATTTTTTCTATGGTATAACCAACTCCTCTAATACCAATTTGTCATGACCCATACCCCAGGGCATGTTCCATGACTACCCCTAGCCCACCTTCCATAGTCTTGGGGTTAGAAACTAGCACCGAAGGCATAATCCCTAAAACTAGGAAGGAATTTCCTTTATAACATGTAACACACACAACCATGAACACAACAAGATATGAAATCATGTAAATAGAATAGTAAACAGAGTGTGTAAAATAAGTAAAAGGGGGCTAGAATACAATCCCAACTAGAATGTACAAGGAAAACAGGAAAGTACAAGATAACTGAAAGTACAAGTAACTGGAACAACTCCTATGATCACCAACTAAGGATACTACCCGAAGGATAGGAACAAATCTCGATCGGTCATCTCTATGGTACGCCACGTCAAGGTACACCTCCTAGCTACCTCCAGTCCCGGTACCCTCATCCTCAGTCACTGTTGTCCATCGTCTGCATCCAACACAGCAAGGTGCGGGCATAGCCTGTGCAGGGTTGAGTATAACGATACTCAGTAGGGACCCAGAGACCCTCAATGTATGACAAAATCCACCAAGTATAGACCACAAATTATGAAATCAAAAGATAACCCAACTTAGGTATAATCCCTTTCATATATGTAAGTTATCAAGTAATACATCTCAATCATGATGGATCATAGAGGTTTAGAATCAGTTCACACCATGTATCTTTAGGTACAGTAGTAGAGATTATGAAATGTAACTAATAAATCATCATACTCTAATAAGAAGCTCTTATTCTAACCTTTACAGAATAACTAGGAGATAGCCCACATAGGGTCATCGGAGCTGACCCACATAGGATCACTAGGAGCTGACCGACACAGGATCTCTAGGAGATGTACCACAAAGGATTTCTAGAAGATGACCCAAACAGGATCGCCGGAGCTGACCCACACATGATCGCTAGGAGCTCACCCACACAGGATCAATGGGGCTGGCCCATATAAGATTTCTAGAAGGTGACCCACATAGGATTGTTAGGAGATGAACCACACAGGATCGCTAGGAGCTTACCCACACATGATCGCTGGAGCTCACCCACATAGGATCGCTCGGAGCTGACCCACACAGGATAAGTAGGAGCACACCTGCATAGGATCTCTAGGAGATGACCCACATAGGATAGCTAGGAGCACTATTCTCATCATATCCAGCTACTGGGTTTCCGCACTTGGCTTTCTCATCACTGGGAGAGTCCACTCCCCAAGCCACTGGTCGATTCTCTAACAGCCATGATGTCCCACGAAGAATTATCTCAATAGACCGCCACATAATAGGTGTCTCAATGCAATAGACAACACATCATTAGGATGCCCGATCTGTTAGTTATTAGTCTTTTATTCCAAAGGGCCTAGTTGGATTCATGCTCGATCCAACCCTATTTTTCCCCAACATTATCCAAAACTCTAGCGGGGTATACCAAAGGGACCATCTCGCACCAAGATTTCCAGCACTGCTAATGGTTCGTCAAACTGACGTCTATTGCCAAAGTCATGGCCAAAAGAATTTAAATGGGTCGTAGTAGGCTCAGGTCTGGTCTGACCCAGCCGGACTTACCCGGCTCGACCCGACCTTGGCTGACCCGGGTTGGGTCAACCTAGCCTAGCCTGCTTGGTTAGGCTTTACCCACTAGGCGGACCGGCATGTTGGGTTCCGCTCGGCCCGCTGGGTGAAACCCGACAGGCCGCGAGGGGCTGCCTAGTGCCGCGGGTGGGCTCGAGGCCACAGAGGGTGCCGTGAGGGCACGAGACCAATGAGAATCTTGTTCGGGGGTTTTCACGAGGGCGCGAAACCGTAGGTAAACTTGGCTGAGGTGGTGCTGCTGGGAGGGCAGCGGCGGCTCGAGAAGCGGTTCGTCCTGGATGGCGGTGGCGACTTGAATGGCGGCTCTGCCCAGTGGTGGTGACTCGGCCCTGATGGCGGCGATAGCTCAGCTCGGATGGTGGCGGTGGCTCAAACAATGGAGGTGTCTCGGACGATGGTGGTGGCTCAGACGGCGGCGACGGCTCACCCCGGCGGTGTCAGCGACTCGAGTCGGCTCAGCTGTGAACGGCGTGGAGCGGCGGAGGCCACGGGGTGGCGATGGCCACAGAAAACAAAGCATCGCAGGGTGCAGAGGATGTGGGGCAGTGGGGTGTTGTGCCTTCATCAGCGGTTCTTGAGATCCACCAGTGCCGACCACCAACACCAGTCATCGTCACCAAATTCATCTTCTTCAATCACAAAGGATACACCATTCAAGAAGAATGGAAGATGGGTCCGGCCATGTTTGTTTTTCCACGCAACCTTTAAGTTAGAATGGTATCAAGCGGCTCAATAAGAACAAGAACATGTATAGAAGTTATTTATGAACTTTAATCCCCACAACCTTCGTCAATCACTAATTCCATTCCTGTAAAAAAACATAGAAGGGAAGAACATGGGAACAAAACCCCCATCTTGTTCGATAATTGATGGAGATCGCAAGAAGGAAGTACGAACATAGATTTGTCATATATGAGGACTTCCCACATTGGAGGAAGTCGAAGATATTGGTTTTCATCATTCCTTCTACATGCCTCTGATCTCGGGCTCATTTTTTGGGTCTTCGTAGTCGAAGGCGTTCTTCTTCGGTGAGAGCATTCTTCGTTGGAGGATGTAATTCTCCACGATTCTCCCATGAGTTCTCTCCTTCTCTATTGCCCACCAAAATTAAGTGGTTCCATTATAATTTAACTTAAGAAGAAATTATGTTGGCACACACACTGACATGTCGGAAAAAAATAAATTATGGCATTGGCACAATTAATGTGGATGAAGCTCAAGAGGCTCCTCCACATTAAAGAGGGATTTGAGAAGTTTCTCCCCCATTAAGAGGGAAGTTCAAGAGATTTAAGCCTCAGGTGGTCCCCACCACTATAACCTCTCATGGGAGATTAGGATCCTATGGTCCACACCACCATATCCTTTCATGGGAGGTTAATTCATGTGGTCCCAACCTTTGAAACTCCCACAAGGGAGTTTCAGAAAAAAATGTTACACACATTATTTTACTTTATTCCATTAAAAAAACAGAAAAAATAAATAAATTTCACCCTCGACCAATTGTTGTCGATATGAAAGTCTTAATAAGTGAATATTAGCATTGTGAGTTCAACAGTACCCTCATCTTTCTATTTCGAGCAACGGTTTAAATGTTAGAAAAACTCTCTCACACGTTTACTAAGCGTAGTAAAAAAAGTTCAGAAATTCAATCCCGGGACACCGAGCCTTGGAATCATGTGTATTCAATTTTCGTGGACTCTTAAAATTCCCATATATATATATATATATATATATTTACATGGAAATTCCAGTTCTTTACATTTTATAGATTGATCCTTATTTTGGATATCAGCTATTGATGTTCATGAAGGTTGATATACCGAATCCTTCATTCTATATGATTACTGTACACTATTAATTTATATTGATGCCTTTTGTTTTTAAAAATACCGAGGTATCCTAAAGAATTTAATGAATAGGGTCATTATAGAATACAATGATCAGTTTTTGGTATTTTTTTAGAACATATTATGGTATATTATGAGAGAAATTAAGAGAAACAAAATCATTTGATTATTTTTCTAGTGACCCTATGGAAGGAAATGAATTATGAAAAATAATTCAACTATGAAATTTAGAAATGAATTATTTCATTGGAGGATCATATAGTTTGAATCTAGGGTATATCAATATATAATTCAATGATATAATTTTTTAACATTGAAATTGACCAACCACTATTATTGAGTTCTATAGATTTCTTTCATTTGAACGACATTATTGGTTCTTTTTGGAGAATTTCTCATTGCTATCAAATCCACTCTCCATGTAAAAAAATAATGGTTTTCAATTCCTTTATAATGATGAATGCATTGAGTGTATTAAGAAACTAATGAGTAGTATACTTATTGAAATTTTAATTAATCTAACCATTTTTTCAAAAGGGTTTGTAAATGATATTTATGAAATAATGGAGTTATTGGGATTTCTCTTTAGAAATTATATCCCTATTTAGTAAATAATAATAATAAATGAATTAAAAATTATTAACACTGATATAATTTATAAAATTTAATGGGATACAAAAATTTTAAACACTTATATGTCTAATTACAGTGGTGTGAAAAACCTATATTTTATGGTTAATTTTTTAAAGATGTATATAAAGTTAAATTTAATGAATAGATTCAAAATTAAAAGTAATGATATATTATATATTTAATATTCAAAAAAAATATTTAAAAATAATAAAAATATTAAATTATTATAATTTGGATATGATATGGTCAACAATATCATAAATATTTCATTTATGGGCCCATATTCCCGTTATTAGTAATAATCATCACCCTATCATAATGAAATTTTTTTGTTACCATATATAAAATTAAAATTGTATAATGGCATATTAATAAAAATGAAATGGATTAAAATTACACTAAATATTTCATTAATTATATTGGTAGATGTTATTACAACTCTCTATTATCATAATGTTTGTTACAATTTTATTTTGAGGCATATTTTTTATGATTTTATTCATTATAAAATAATCCTTCATAAAATTCTAAATGTTACCCTCTCCTAAATTATAAAAGATAACCTCCTCACTCACACAAAATTTATCCTTTTATACTAAACAAAACATAACCATTTCACTTATAAAATTCATTATCATTGTTTTTAAGGTGATGGTTTCCTCAATAGAATATTATGGGTTTCTTTAAGGAACTATCTAATGGATGTCCCCTGAAAAATAGGTAATTCTCAACCCTAAATATTTCATTTTATTTCATCTTTTAACTATTATAAATATATGTTATTTAAAATAAAATATAAAATTGGTTATACTAAATATAAATATATGTTATAATGGATATTAAAAAACAATAATCTATCATCATTCACATCAAATGGTAACTGAATGTATCCACAATGTGTACATACGATTTACTGTATCCAAGTAGTGATATAATTACATTTTCATCACAATATATTATTGATGTATATTATGATAGGATTGGGTTTATATTTTATAATTATTAAATAATTAGACCTATATTATTATTATAATATTTCAACTATCTTACATTCCAAATCGTTTGTAAATGATAACATCACTTCTATATATATGTGTACTGCCACCTCCATGCAGCGATTTGATTCATTTAACATTTATATTTTACTTGGATTGTAACGAGGATTAATTTTATTATTATATATTATATCAATTATAGAATAATTATTCTATAAATGTGAAATAATATTTAACTTTATTTCCATCTATATTGTCATAAATTAAAAAAATGTTCATTTGTATTTATAACCTACTGTCTCTATAAACGATGTAAATCATATATATATTACTAATTTTTCTATATGAATATATATATATATATATATCATTAATATATATTATATTAATATAGTGATTAAATTTTTTTAAGTAATTTAAAAATGATAAATATTCAAGAACCTAATCTTATGAACTGAAATACTCATGATAATTTAAATAATTAACACCCTTAAATGATGATTTTAATAAAACATTATTGAACAAATATGTACTAAAATGATATAAATTCATAATATTTGATATTATAATTATTTAAATTATTATGTTATATAATTATTAAGAAAAATATTATATTTCATTTTATAGTTCTTTTAATTGAACTCATACTCTTAGTAAGTTTTTCTTTCAGAATCCCAAAAATATCTTAAATTGATTATGAATAAGAATCCACTGGGAAATATTTATCTTTCATTTAATTTTTTTATAAAAATGAAATTAAATTGTCTTAATCATTATCATTTTATATTTAATTTCATTTTTAACTGTGTTTGACTTTTTTAACAATCATTTTTAAACAATCATCTGGCCAATTTACAAATGAAGTAATAACTAAATTCTTTGAAAAATATACTTATGAAAACTATTTTAAATTATAAAAAATGAACAACTTTTAATTCCATGTGGAATAAAAATTTATTTTAATATTTTATTAAATGTATACATGGTTATTTTTAACTAATATGTTTTCCATTATATAAAATCTATATTTTTAAAAAATAAATATAATTGATTTCAAAATGGAAGTATATTTTCCAGAAGAATTGTTCGAAGTGATCATTAAAAATAAATTTCCACACAAGATGACATATTTTGATGTTACATAAGAATTTATGAGGATGTTGTTAGAGATTAAATTGTTATTATTTATCTGTTAGTATTATGTTTATAAATAATATATACTTATAAAACCATTTCGTTTCTTTGGGTTATGCTTTAATGAAATTTTTATCAATCCCGTTTCTGTTCTGATGTTTTTAGATGATGATCTTTTTTAATTTGGTGCTAAATATCTATGTTATTTTCATTATTTTATGGGTGGGACCTATCTCTCTCTCCAATAAATTGGGTAATGATTATTTTTATATGATCTTATATAGTACACGGTAGGTTTTTGAAACCCTAATGATGCTACCCATGATGTTTTTTGAAGTTCAAAGCAGGAACACATGCAGATATCCCAATCCTAACATATAATGAATATCTTATCTAGAATCCTTGAATTATGGTTTTCTATGCTTATGTGAATGTCACAATATATATGTTATTCCAATTTTATGATATCATGTATCAAGTTCTTTAATATCATTAATATTCATGTATTATGGACTACAATGATTTATGTAGTGACCTATTATTATGATATATGATATCGAGGTTAAGGTTTTCAGATGAAATTATCATACCATTTCACTAATGTTATTATTATATGATTATTTATATGTGACTTATTGAACCATACTAAACATCAAATATCACCCTTTATTATCTTTTCTATTACATGTTATAAATAATGGTTTCATGTGTGATAACTCTAATAAGGGTGCTACATATATATAATGTAGCTGGAGAAGATATTTTTAACCAAAGAAAAATTTGATTAAGTATCCATGATTCCATATAAACATGGAAAAAATTATTTTTGAATTAATTAATATTTAATGTAGTGAATATTTCTCTATTAAAAAGTGATCTCTATGTATGAAACATATGGATCTATATACATAAATATATTACAATGATTTTATAAAAAATAATATATATATATATATATATATTTGATAAAATATATTTTTCTGTTTCAAAAAATATTCATTTATTGAAATACTAGTCCTTTAATAAATGATAATATTAATAAAATAATTGAAAAATTAATTTTGTTCTTTAAAAGAGTTATTAAAAAATAATTGAAGCGGAATATTTTAGTTAAATAATATAAAATATAAATTTTTTTATTTTAAATAAGTAATTTTTCTATTATGAATAATTATATTTAGATTTATCCTTATATCATAAATATTAATTCATTATTAATTAATTATAATAAAACATTTATAAAAAATGTTTTATACACTAGTTAATTATAGTATTTAAATTTTCTTATATTTTTTAAAAAATAAGTTAAAAAACAATATTATAATATATATATAAATTGAAAAAATATTTATTCATGAACCCGTTTATTAAATGGAAAATGGAAATTAGAAGTTTGGAATGGGTTATATGATAGATCCAACCAAACCTCATTGAAAAAAAAATCAAATCATGGTAAAACATCATAATTCATAATCTAACTTATTACTATAATTAAAATCAATATATGTATTTTAATAATAATCCATGTAACAAATATAATTATCTTGGGATATGTATCCTATAATAACAATAATTGATTTGGTGAATATGGTGGGTAAAAAAATAATATAATCCTTCTAATTGATTGAATTACAATATGGAATTAATGAGTTACCCAAATAATCCTTTTTCATACTATTGAAAATTTTGTCACTCTAAGAAGACGTTTTCATAGTAATTTTTCCTAATTTGTTATATTTTTATGATATATAACCCAACTAGCTAGGGATTCCTAAGGAAGTCATCACATCTTGGAAGTATTTATGATATTCAACTCACAAATGAATCTCAAGATGAAAATAAACACGTTATCCTTCATGTTACTAATCCATTTGAAAAATAAACAGATATACAACCACATAATTTTTGAATTGACGATTTGATCCTATATATAATTCCTAGCCTGAGTCATTTCATCCTTCCTTTAAGATGGATATAGATTTAGTTCCACCACATTGGGATTTTGGAAAATCGATTATCATTATCTTATCTTATTGGAGTTTGGTTTCCATGATCATGAGCACATGGTTTCACCCGAAACTATTCTACACCAAAAAATTACATTTAACGCGTATTAGTTTTGATGTATAATAAAAATATTCAATGAGAAAGGCTTTGGTCCAGAAGAACCAGATTTATAATTTCCTACATAATCCGCGTGATGATTATATCTAGTAACATTACAATCTTCTTGATGATAATTATCCACACATTTATGTTTCAAACAAGTAGAATAGGCCACACATATTTATATGTTTCATTCATCATATTCAAGAAAAATCTTGAAAAAAGACAATTATTATCTATACCTTCAATAAATACAACATATTTCACATTATTTTAACAATCATAATTTTCACTCTATATAGATCCTATTTTTCATCCATGAGAGGAAGTAATAATTCATTAATTTTTCTCTTTAAACAAGAATAGTTCCACCATTAATTTTAAAAGAGGAAATTAAATTCCATGACCTTGACCCTTCCATATTTTTTAAAAAATTAAGTGGATTATAACCCTTCTAAATATAGACAATTCAATGATTTTAGGTAAAAAATTATCCATTGAGAACCATATATCAGGGATATTAACGTCAAGGGGAGTTTGATTCTCATTAAAATTACTTATGTTAAGATATTCATCCGCAGAGAAAATAAAAAATATCTAAAAAAATGGATGATTTTAAATCAACTTACACTAAAAATCTACCGAAACATCTAAAGTTAGATTCTATACTAACATTGTAAATCATGATAGTAAATTTCATAATGAATTCTATATCATAAATAATGTGTTAATTAAATTAAATATAGCTTAAAAATACTCAAATATATAATCATATCCTGATGCTCATAACATAAAATAGATTGAAACATGTGTACCAATATTGAGTGAGACATTTTACTATTTTTGTATTGATCACATCAAATTCCAGTAATTTCCACTTTTTCATTCAAATGATATGCCAAGATGTATTACCAACACATAGATAGAATAAAAAAACCATTAATTAAATTTCTTAATGTTTGAATGATGAAGGTGTTGATCAACCACTTTTCTATGTCTAATTTATACCTTTAAATGAAAATAAGTAATAATAGTTTATTTTCAAACCATAGATAAATATAATATCACCACATTATTGGGTATAATGAGGGTTTTATTTACTCTCTGAATGATTTTTTATAGGTCACTTGCTATCAAAGATACCAAGTTTCATGAATATGAAACTATGAACTTAATAATCCTTCTAATTAAACATTAAAAATATTTCTATCCCATGAAATGGGAGATTATTAAATCTAAATAAGTAATAAGGGGTACCCCAGCTAAAAAATAATGTAAAAAGTCCAATGGAATACATTCATAGAATTAAAATATTTTTTAAAATTATTTTAGTCACTTGATATTAAATTTTTTATTAATTTTAATACTAACATAGTTATGATATATATTATAATGACTTAATAAAATTCAAATTTTTATTAAGAAGTTAAAGGGTTATATTATTTTTATAGTTTTTATAAATGACTCTTATTTTTTATCATTTATTCAGTCAATTTATTTTGATGTAACATACATTTCACATATATAAAATAAATTATATTTTTAATCTTTTATCATATCTTCTATTTTATTGTTTACATATGTGAAACATATAAGTGGGTGTGAAATTATGGGTTTTGAAATTCATCTAATATGATATATTTTCTTTTTATGATTTAATCATGTTATTTAAAATTTTATGGGATATATTTATAACTATTAAATGATTTTCATTGATTTTGAAATAAATTATTTTTTTACAATAGAGTTTATATGATCCATAATATGTGTTATACATATATTTTAAACATAAATATTTATAAAAGCTAATTTTTTGAAATAATTATTTTCATTCTTATTACACAAGTTATTCGTATTCATTTTAAATAATGTTAATTCACGTGAATAAACATTTTATTTTTGAGGTTCATTTATTCACTATCAAGATTATTAATGTTTTAAACTACCAATAGATATGAAATTATATATTTTTCTAATTAAGGAGTTTATATCACATTTGATGACCTCTAATAAAGTGAATGATGAGTATAAAATACATAGTAGTATAGTACCGCCACTTATGATTTATATATATATGTGGGATGATTTTTCATATGATATTTTTTATATGATATTTATCAAAAATTTGGAAAATAAATTTGGGGAGTATCATTAATCTAACTAAATATTCTCATTTCCATTACATTGAATTGTGATTTAAAATATAATATCTTGGAAATTTATATTCATTAATGATTATAAAATTATCTAGAGTGACCGTCTATTTTATTTAAAAGAATATTTTTAATTTAACTCTCACATATAAAAGAAGATTTAAGATGATATGGTTATTTAATTATACCTCATAAGAACATATCACCATTAGACTAATTGTAAAAAAGATAATGAAATTTGTTTAATTAAGAGTAGGATTCATGCTTCTGTAATCCATTTTATAGGATATTAAGAGAAACAATTATATTTAATTGTACTGTAAAAATATAATTTTTTATAGTTATCATAAATTTTGGATCCTTTTGATGCACTTTATGGAAGGCCATTGAAATACCCTTTTTTAAAAGGATGATGGGTGTAAATGTTCATCATTTGTTCTGAATACTACATTGTAAATGTTACCTACAATATAGCAAAATGCAATTTGTGATTCCTTAAGGATTTACCTTTTGAAAAGATGATTGAAATCATCAACATTTCAACTTTTTCGTCAATGATTTGTTTTTCCTAATAGTACCTCCTTGACTAGAAAATATTTTATTGGGAAAACAATTGATGATGGTCCATATATGTATGTAAATCCATTTTAGGTTTTTTAATACCACATAAATGGTTTCATATTATATAGTTCTACCATTATATTTGATCATAATATATACCAATTTCTAAATATCTATGCTAGTTTTTTCCTATCCTGTAGTTTATTTTTAATTAGAAAGGTCTTAATTTAGAGTCTGATAAGACGTTTATATATATACGCATCCTGATTAGTAATTTTAAAATATGTTTTTTTGGGTGAATCCATTTAGTTTGTTCGAGTTCTCAAAAAATATAAGAAGGATTATCATTCCATATAATAACAAGATTCTTTAATGGGGGAGAAATCATAACATCTCATTATAAAAAAATATATATAAATAACTTTATAGTTATTGGTTATTACATCTTTTTAGTAAATTGTAACACCCAAATTATCATTAATATATAAATATATATTTAAATTTATTTTATATTTCATAATTATCTTTATTATTTATATAGTGTATTTTCAAAATTTTTAAATTTGGTAAATTTATCTAGAATTAATGATCTGAATTCACAAGAAAAGTGGCCATGAAATGGAATAAAATTATGGAATATTATAGATTGTTGAAAATTAATAGTCTCTTACTATGTATTTGTGACTATAATGTGGGTTTGTGCATATTATTTATAAATATATTTTTAAATAACATTCAATTTTATTTTTTAAAAAATATTGAGTTATCCTAGAGGGTTATATTTCTATATTGTCCTTATTTGCTCCATCCGTGATGTTTTTTATTTTTGTGATGTTTAGGTTAAATTTTAAGGCATGGATTATAATTTATTTACTCTCCCATATATATTATTTTTATAAAATTTAATTTCCTATATCAAACAGTATAGGAAAATACATACCCATGGATTCTCTAAAATTATGTTCCACTAATGTTTGGGAATTTTTAATTCAATTGTAACCATAATATACTATAATTTTATTGATTCATATAATTTTAATTTTTTTGTGATAAGTGATCGAATATCATTATATTATTTTATAATGACTCATTTTCAATGGGATTTACAAATTTTTTTTTTTAAAGTAATACATTATTTTTATTATTAATTTTTATACTGTGGATATATATTTTCTATTATGAAAATATAACTGCTATGGAGAATACCCATATATATTATATAATATTTATAATGTGGATATGTTTTTAAATTTTAATTTTTTTATTTAATATAGTTTAATATTTTATTATTTTCTGTTATTATGCCCCTACAGATGATAAAGTTGATTATGGATGTGTGAGGGAATGAAATATTGATTACATATAAGAATGTTATTTTCACAATTAGAGTATAACAAGGGTTTAAATACTAATTTTATTATTTTTTATTATATTATTAGTCGTTAAATGATAAATCATATATGATGTTAGTGTCTAATATTTGAAATTACATTGACAATGTTTCCTAGATAAAAATTCTCTCTAACAACCACAAAAAAAATATTTATCATTGAATAACCAGTAACCTTATCTATGATGTCCCCATTTTTAGGGATGGAAACCAATCTAGATTCAATTGAGGATAACATCTAACAATTTCATAATATTATTTAAAAGGGTGATCAATTATGTTTATCTCAGATTCAAGTTATCATTTTTGTATAATATCTTAGTATAATATATATGGATCTTCAGGGTTATGAATTTATGTGTTAGTGTCAATTATAAACACTCCCAATTATTTTTAAAGGATTTTATTTAATTTTATATTTATTTGAAATAATTATTTTCACATTAAAATACCCCTTTAATTAAATTAAATTTTCTACATAAGAAATTTCAATCTAGCATGACTATAAATTTTTCATAAAGTAATTATATAAAATAATTGGAGGTATCCTACATTGTTTAGACACAATACCTATATAAAATATGTTTTGTGTATAATGACTTCATCAAACATGATGAATGTAATAGGATGAAATTTCACTATTTTTGTGGTTCACTAATTGTTTTTAGATATAAAATATTTTTTGGTGGCATAATGGTGTATACTTATAGTCACAATGATATAGAATTTTATATTAATAATTTTGATATATCTGTTATAATTTTAATAAAATTATCCACATGATCAATCCATTTCATTTTTTTCATTTTTATATATTAGAATTTTTTATAAAAAATATAAATACATGTGTTTATTTTATGATACATTTTTTTATTTTCTTTTAGGAATTAGTTATTTAATTATAAATCTAGAATTTAGTTATTTTATAATAATATATATATTATTTTTAATTTATTTAAGGGGATATAATGGGTTGTCCAAATAATATATATGTAATGAAAATTTCATCACGTGGATTCTAAAATCTACTTTTAGATGCACATAAATTTTAAAAAATTAGTAATGCCAAAATGTTGTTACCCTTGGAAAATATTATAACTTTTAGTAAAGATAAATTTCATTTATTATATGTGTAATACATGTTTGATTGATTGGATATAATAATTGGGCTTTAATATTAAAGGATCATAATTGATTTTCATCCCTTCCGAATGAATAAGATACATTGGGTTTTGGTTTTAATCAACTATGTGATTTTTATGGAACTTCTATTTAATTAAAGGATTATTTTGTTGTATGAAATACAATTTTAATGATGTTTGTTTCAATAGAATAATAAAATGTTGATTATTTATAAAACATTTCTTGGAATGAATCATTTCTGATTACATGGTTCAAATGTGTTTATTCTTGAGAGATGTTGGATTTTTTTTCTAAAATGATATTTTTTTTGGAACATTAAAGATATATTAAATTAATTTATTTTATATTAATAAATTTAGTTTTTTAAAGGCCTAAATACATATCTCATGCAGTATATATGATTACATGTGTAAATATTATAATATTATTGAATGGAATGATAAATTGGGTATGGGTGTTGATGTGTTAAAAATAATATAAATAAATGAACTAAGATATAGTTTCTTATATTTCCAAAATAGAATATGGATTGACAAGAATGAGAGTATGTGATCATTAATAGTTTATTACTCATAAAAAAGCCTCTATTTTCTTATAAACTCCATAGGTATGATCAAAATAATTAATTTAATTTTATAGGGTATACTTATTACCTACTTACCTCCATAAAATTTAATAATTAGGAAAATAGACGACACAATAACTATTATACCATGATCTAGTTGATATTTATTTAGATGAAGGATACCAAAGTACCCTAAAATCACATTCATGTGAGAGATAAGAGGTACTATGATGTTGTCCAATCATATAAACATATATTACATATTTTATATATCCATCAAATTGCTTAATAAATTTATTGAATTTGTTTCACTACCCAACCCCTTGCATAGATCATTGGTTAGAAAAAAGAATAATCTTATATCAGATACCTGTAAAATAATTATATCCCTCATGAATTTAATATAGTATTATATAAGAATGATTATTTTGAAAAACAAAACAAATAAACTTTCACAGAGATCTCTATGATCAAAATATACGGGGTTTACAACTAACTTGTCAAGGGGAAGAGGTGTAGAGTTGAAAAAATATTCAAAAATTACATAAAATAGTGAGGGATAACATAGAATCTAAAAAATAATAAAACATAATGAAACTTAGTATATTGAGTACACATACGCAAGAATACTCATACAATACATAGGGTTATCAGAGTACATGAACCATGGGAATAACGTGACCCAACATCACCTTTTCATAAGGGTCAGGATATCAGAAGGTCACTCCTTAAAGGATGAATAATCTTAAAAATGAAATAAATCCCTACTAAAAGCATTATAATACTTGTTAATAATCTTGTTATTTTATGAAACATTAATTATTTCTGGATGAAAAATCCTCTATTTGGGATTTTCAAACTAATATGAAATAACAACAACTCATTCATTCACCTAAACATTTCCAAATAGTTGTGGATAATTCATACTAGTAGAAATAATTTATTAATATACATGATAAAGGAATATATTCTAGATCACATGATCTCCAATGTAAAAATATAGAGGCATCCCCCCCAATCATCTTTAGACTTCAAGAGATCCTACACCACATATATCTACTATTGAATTACCTACACCTTCTCTGTTATTATCAACATCAATTATTATATAAAAGTAGTTGATTATATATTTTGAACACTTCATAATAGTGGTTTGAAGTTTTTTTCTTGATTACTGATGGAACAAATCTATACCAACATTTTATTATCAATTATTTTGTGTGAAAACATCAACTAGTGTTGGCACCTCACCCTTGAACATCAAATTAGAGAATTTAAATTTAAATAATATCCTATTAATTCATGGTTGTATTCCCTATATATAAATCTATATATGGATAGAAAAGAGGTTAAGTCATATGTAATATTAAAAATTAAGCGGGAGACCTCCACATACCCTTGACCTGAAACTTGGATCATGTTCTGAGATGAATATCCATGAATCCCCACAAAGCCACACTATATCCTCCAAATACAATATTAATTATGAATAAATCAATATTGAAAAATTAATTTCTATGAATGTGCTAAACGTGTTAATTCTTTCCATAATCACCCAAAAATAATCACATCCTCCCAAATCCCTGGGAATATTGTTTATTATTTCCATTAAAATTTCCACCAACACTTATAGAGGAATAATAAAAAATGAATAAAAACACTAAGAACATAGTGCATTAAATTTTTTTCCATTGAAGAAAAATATAAAATCCCAATAATTTCAATCATTCAAATTATCCCTTTTCTATATAAATAATCATAAAAAGGATGATTAATCTTCTAAATAATAGTACATACCAAAAAATGTGTATTATGGATCTCATATAGAACCATATCTCTTGTTACTAAAGGAATGAATATCCACCTATAAAACAACACACAATGTTGATCAATTATGACCATCTAATAGGGGGAATCACAATTACTAAATTGATTTCTTTAAAAATACATGTCAGAAAACCTACTATAGGATTCATCTATTGGTTCAAAAAATAAACGTGCATATTAATTTGATAAAAACTACATATATTACAAACATTTACCCGATAATGTTTCATCATAGAATACTCTTCCCTTAACCTCCCAGAATTTTATTTCACCATTATATATGTATACATCTACAATGTATTTATTCCTAGTTAAATAACTATACCACTCTGAAACTCTTAGTATGGGGGTATAATCAAATTTTATTTTTGAAACACATTAAGGTAAACTGCCACAAGTCTGGGAAACAAAAATATCTAATCATCCACAAAATATTACATTCTCTCATTCCACATTGATTAACAAGGATGAAAAAACAACTGACATAATAGAGGGTATCTATTTAATTAGATAATTTCATTATCTCCTTCAAATTCATAAAATATAACAATAGATAAGTATAAATCAGTAATATTCAACACTAAATACACTAATTAATTACTGATAATGTTTTTTTAATGATGTATCAATAAAATTTTGAAATCTCAACATGATTGATGCCAACCCACCATCTTCACATGATATCTACAAACATTATATAAACTATATCAACCTAAAATAGTGATAATTAATTACAGGATAATTGAATGTCTCTGCACCTCATTTTTTAATATAAGGGAAAGGGTAGGTGAAATTAAATGTTTGTAGCTCCTAAATGAAACACATATTACACCACTATAGAATATAATCAGAGAATATCACACACAATAACTAACTGAAAATATGTGGAAAACACTATGGAATATATCTTACCAGGCATGCATATATATTATTTGTCCAACTCAATTACCACCCTCTTTCCACCATCCTATGATATGAGAGGAATCACTGATATATTGTAAAGACTTGTATTTTTCATGTAATTATTTTAATTATATAGAATTATTTTGAGACCTTGTAATCTGACAGCGTGAGATTCTGAGGCCTGGGGTGCCTCGAATGATCTGTTGAAGTTTTGTTAAGCTTTAATTAGCATGTGTATGTAGTTTTCCTAAAAAATTGGAATAAATATTAAACAATTTCCCAGATAAAAAATTCAATGGCAATGTTGCATTAATGTTGGTGGGATTACCCTAGGCGATACATAAGTTTATTCGGTGTAGGCCTCTTGTGGGAAAAACCGAAAATGGAATAACTGTAAATAAAATTATTAAATAAAATTATTTAAATTTTCAAATGCTTTTAACTTAAGAACGATAAATCGAATTGAAAATCTGATACCACCACTGAACTCATGAGAGTATGATATCTTTAAACTGATACTAACATTGGCCAACATGGTCCACTAGTGAGAGTTAGTTTTTGGTCGTAAATAAAATAGTTAACTGAAAATTATTTTATTGTAAAATCCATAACATCTAAACAGTAACTCGAATAAAAAATCATAGAGTACCATTGAGTTTGTTTGGATGTGTTTCAATTACCCAGAGCATAACCTCTACCGGTGCGGGTGGATGGTGAATGGTAATAATTTTCATAACTTTTCTAAGGTACATTTAGTAAGCACTTGATCGGTTTTTTCTAAATTTTGAAATGGTGCTCTGATAAAACATCTAAGGGAACCATTGAATCTGCAGCATCGGGATTCTCTTAAGAGATGCTTCACTTTTACCGTAGTAGGTATGGATAAAATATTATGTTTTGATACTATTTTTAATGAATAATTAAAATAACATAGTAAATTTTTATTTTCATTCTTACCCTCCATCGGACCAATGGGAACATGGGACCAGTGGTGTGTCCAGCCAGTAAATGTATTGACCATTCAAACATAAGTAATGACGTCGATAGTGAATTAGGAAGGTTCCTAATTAATGAGCCACCATTATTTCCCAATGTCGTTACTTACCCTTTCCTCTCCTATTCATAAGGAGCTTGGGGAGAGGTGTCAAAACTGCTTCACCAAGTAATGAAGTGTTGAAAAAGTGTCGAGACACCAAAACCCTTGGAGGACGGAGCTGGTTCTGGTGTGTAGTGACAAAGGACACTGAAACCCTGAACTAAAGATTAATGATCAAGCGATGACGTTAGAGGTAAGATATGGGGACAGAGAACACCAACCCACATCCTTAACCGCAAGCGTTTCTACATCTTTCATGATGTAGAAGTTTTATCATTGTTTAAATTCAAGATAATTTCTTGAATCCTTTAATCCTCCCTCATGATTACGAGCTAACGTGGAGGGTGTTGTCCTAATGAACACGACATGAATCCTCCACTACTTTGAAACCCTTTAACCCTCTATAGAAGACTGTCGGTGTGGAGGACCCAACTAGCTATGAATGAGGCATCGTGCTGATGCATGCCACAAGAGGAGGCCACAACACTGAGCTGTGGTGGTTATCGGAGCGGTCAACACCGGCTGGTCATGGAAGAGGTGCGGTTCACTATCTCGTGCCATTAGTGAGAAAAGGGTCATGTCTCGTCAGCTACGGCGGTCGGGGGAGGCGGACGACACATTGGTCGGCTTTCGAAGGGGATGTGGCACGACCAACTGGCCCCCGATGAGAAGAGGGCCACGAATGAGGACACAGTCGATTCAAAACTCGTGCCAACCCGTTGGGTTCCATGGCGACCAGACGACACCCATGTGGCATTGCTGTTTCACAAAGACGAATGTCCTTCATGCTTTTCAGGATACTGGGTGGAAACACTCCTCTCGTGCCATCTTAGGTAGACCATTGTCCACCCCCTTGTGGGATGTGCCTCATGCTGCCTGGCCAACTGTCCAACGGGCTGCCACCCAGCGGGCTGGGCTGCCCCTTTCGGGCCAGGCCACCCCCTAACGGGTCGGGCTGTCCCATGTGGGTCGATTCATCCCATTGAGAGCCAGTTCCCCCCCCCTCATGTGGGCCAGGATCGACCACAAACCAGCAGGCCGAGCCCACCATGGCCCCGTCCAACTAGGCCAGACTCAGGTCAGGTCGGTCTGACCGGGTCGGACCGAACCCATAAAAACTTAATGGTCCAAATCCTGAGAACTAGACATTTGTTTGAGGAACCAACTACAATGCTGGGATCCATGAAGTGAGATGGTGTTTTTTATATACTCCACATTAGTTTTGGAGACAATTTTATTTTGATAGGGATGGATCGAACCCAAATCCAACCGGGCACTTGAAACTAAAATGCTTATAACTCACAGATCGTGTGTCCGGTTGACGCACCATCTATCGAATAGGAAACATTACGACATAGCGGTACTTTGGGTTACACCTTTTTGAAGCTTAGTGGAGTTCAAGGTATGACCAAGACCATGAGGAGAATATTCTACGAAACTAGAGTGCATCGGGTGTGAGAAATCTAGTGGCTGGATGTAACGTGAAGAAATAACATTGATCATATTTGGGTCAACATCTATTGATCCTATTTGCGTCAGAATCTATTAGATCCTCTATGGGTAAGTGCTCAGTGATCTTGTGTGGGTTAGTTCATACCGATTCGGGTGGGTATGATCCTATGTGGGTCAGCAGGGGTTAGTACTTATCGATCCTTGGTGGGTCAGATCCTGTGTGGGTCAGGAGGGGTTAGTACCTATCGATCCTATGTGGGTCATCAGCATTGCCTATTAATAGAATAAGATGATCTATCTTATGACTTATCATCTTTAATTCTGTACATAAGTTATGATAGGTGTTAGTGGAGTCTTTAACCTTCATGGTGTTAACTTTCTGGTGTTACCTGTGTGGTACTTCTATCTTGTGGTGTTTCTTGTGTGGTGATTATATATTTGTGGTGTTACCTGTGTGGTACTTCTAGATTTGTGGTGTTACATGTGAGGTACTTCTACCTTGTGGTGTTACCTGTGTGGTACTTCTATCATTGTGGTGTTACATGTGTGGTGCTACTATCTTTGTGGTGTAACCTTTATGGTACATAAACCATCGTGGTTTTATCATCGTGGTGATACTTATTTGGTACGTCAATCTTTGTAGTGTTACCTATGTGATACTTATACCTTCGTGGTGTTACCTTCATGGTGTCACCTTCGTGGTTTTATCTTCATGGAGATACTTGTGTGGTACTTCTAACTTCATGGTGTTGCATGTGTGGTACTTCTACCTTTTTGTTTTTATCTTCATGGTGTTTCATGTGTGGTAATTCTACCTTCGTGGTGTTATCTATGTGGTGATAACTGTGTGGTGCTTATAAATTCGTGGTGTTACTTATGTGGTATGTCTACCTTCCTGGTGTTACCTTTATTGTGTTACCTTCATGGTCTTATCTTTGCTGTGTTTGTTGTGTGGTACATCTATCTTCTTGGTGTTTCCTATATAGTACTTCTACCTTCGTTTTGTTATCTTCGTAGTGTTTCCTATGTGGTACTTCTATCTTTGGGTGTTACCTGTATGGTACTTCTATCATCGTGGTGTTACCTTTGTGGTATTATTACCTCGTGTTTGAGATGGGTATGTATTGATAACTTAGGTATATGTATGGGAATATACCTAATTAGAGTCTATGTCTATTTCTTCATTCTTTGAGATTGAGGTCTTGCTTTTTGGTATTTCCATTGGGGAACTCTGGGAGACCTATTGGGGTCTCAGGGTCCCTAGTGAGTATCGTTATACTCACACCTACACGTGCATCACCCACACTTGTTGTGTCTTGTGTAGATGAAAAACAATAGTGATTGAGGATAAGGGAGCCATGACCGGATGGTTCTCAGAGATAGACCATTTGGCATGATGTGACGCATAGACTACTGACCATCAGATGTACCTAATCTTTAGGTAAGATCTTCGTAGGATGATACAAGAGCTATTTTTTACTTTTCAATTGTGTTTGTACTTTTCAGTTGGGCTTTTATTTAGACCCTGTTACTTTTAGCACACTTTTACTACAAAAGTTTAATTTGTGGTTGCTTCTTATTATGTTCTTGGACTGTGTGTCTGTACAGGTTAAAATGAAAATGTCTTCTCATTTTAGGGATGATCCTTTCCAGTGCTAGTCACCAGCCTCTGGCCTATGGAAGGAGAGCTTGGGTTAGTCACAGCATGGGCCCTGAGGGATGGGTCGTGACAGAGTGGTCTCATATGAGTCGGTTCTACTGAATACCTTAGACTCTGGTATTTTTAATGTGGTGGTAGTGTTAAGTTCTTTGAGTGAAGTTTTCAATTTGGGGAGTCTAGTGTTGGTGTGGCGGCTGACGTATCCATACAGCAGGACCCTAGATTTTGATGTTTGACTCGATGCATGAAAAAAGTAATTTCATGTGTTTTTGAAAAACATTTCATTGGTTTGTTGGATTCATCTCACCAGGTATAAATTAATGACCATGGCACGTATGTTCCTTATCAGGATGTCTTCACATAGACAGCCAGTTAATATTCTCAAGAGAGTAAACAATGATGGCTTACCGACCGAAGAGGCCTCGGTGGAGGTCCCCCTTACGTTGTAAGCACCATCAGGTGTTGTACCCGTTATATCATTTCCCGTTGGTTAGTAGTTACAACCGGTGGTACTGGTAGATGACACTTTTAGGCTTAGTTTCTTACACATGTTTTAGTATCAAATACCCCTTGAGTTTGAAGGCGAGCCAGACCCATAGGCAGTTAAGGACTCGATTGGGTAGGTGGTCGAGTTTCCATCTAGTCAGGGCGACATTCGATCATATGGCGGTCCTAGTAGTGATCCTACAATGTGGCTCAGCAGGACGATGATAGGGTTCAGATTACCCTGATCTTATGAAGATGTGACTTTTTTTGTGGACAAACATGAGAACCTTCCTTAGAGAATGGGGTATCTTTCCCTAAAGAGCTAAGGGATGACTGTTTCCAATAGATTCTACATCATTGATAGGACGACATGTCAGTAGTTGAGTATTCATCGAGGCGTACCGACCATTCCAGATACCTAATGAATACTATACGATCAGTGCTTCAGGGATCGGACCTTCGAGTGAGGTGTGTTTAGGGACATCTGAGTCATCACTATTTATCTAGGCATTCCTACTTATATTAGGTTTCTAGAGAGAACCATTGTAGTTAAATGTTCATTGGCTGACCAGATACAGCCAGTGGATGTTAATAGTGGGAAAGTAGGAAATAAAAACATATCTTAGAGACTTGGGCATGTAAAAATTTTAGCAAATAGGAAGTGATTGGGACAGATGAATCAGCAGGGTAGCAGATGTGGAAGTGGACCTAGGATAGCAACATGAGGTGGTATACATTTTGACATGTTATAACCACCAACTCAATGTGGTCCCCACTAGGCTTAGGGAGCTGGAGGAAAATGGAAGGGAGTATCTGCATGCAGTCAAGGAGTGTAACCCAAGGGATCCATGGATTATTTGAGGTATGATATGTGTCTACTACTAGATATTGTGTCAATAGACATATGAACTAATCATTCCTTCTTTCCATGAATCTTGTTCAAGACATAGAGTTTCTAGTTAAACCGTTGACTTGACCCTTACATCTTGAGATACCTTTGGGCGGAGACTCAAAAATCACAGTTATGTTAATGGTGTGATATAACCCATGCCGTGAGAGTTTCCGTAGAAACCTTTTGTGGAAGCGTCGAGGCCTTATGATGTTAGATTGGGTACGGAATAGACATCCGCAGATCATAATCAGATTGACTATATTAGGAAAAAGTGTTATGTTTTATCTACAACATTGGAATGGGGTTTTCCTTGGTTGAAAAAAAGGAAACCCAAGCAGCATAGGATAAACTCATGAATAGGATGGTATAGCCTGTCACTCTTGAGTTGGCCAACCACGCCCTCATGGAAACTAGAGTTTTGAGTTTTCAGTTCCCAAAAAAAGTGGCAGAGTGTGGGGAAATATTTTTAAAAGATTTTTCTAGGATTAACTACTTTAAAAGATATGGACTTCTACATTTATTTGGTACTAACATAGTTCTGAAACAGACTTCTCTAGGGTAGCGACACCCTGAATAGCTTTGACAATGAAGGGGGAGACTTCCCTGTCGATAGAGAAGTGATAGAAGATATTTTAGGAGCTGAAACAGCAGTGATGACAAGAGTTCATACAGGACTATGACCATTATATAATCTATACTCCTAGTAAGGGGAACATGGTAGTAGACACACTCAGTAGGAGGTATAGTCTATAGCTACTGAGTGACGTGTCAGAGTAGCTAGTCGTGCTGTGGATATCCTTCATGGATAAAGATGGAGAAGCTTACCCCCAATCTATGACTACCACTCCACCAATTCTTCAGGTAATTCGGGATGCATAGCTTGGGTTGTTGATTTTGAAGCCTGATGTTCTCTGATATCCTTAGTATGGTCTCCTAAATGATTTTTTGAAAGTGGGGATCACGTCATCCTCTTCAGAGAATGCACCATGGTTCCAGTGATGCTTTAGAATGAGGTGTTGAAGGAGATACAAAAATCCCCATTAACAGTACATCCTAGAGGGGTGAAGATATACTAGGACCTCCAGCGTCAATACTGGTGGCAAGGGATGAATGAAGTATTGGTAGATATTGTATCACAATGCCTCAATTATCAGAAAGTGAATATTGTACAGAGCTTGTAGAAGTATTACACTGTCAAGAGGTAGAGAACATTGGAGTTTGATGAGGGAGACCATGTCTTCCTATGGGTCTCACCTAGATGAGTTTTACTGATATTTGGCCGAGGCAGCAAGTTATCATTGAGTTTTATCAAACCATTTTTGATACGTTGAAGGATTGGTGAGGTGGTATACTGCTTGACACTTCCACTATAGTTGGAGAGGGTTCATGACGTCTTCCACATATCCCAACTGAGGAGATACATTCATGAGCCATCTTGCATCATCAACCATGGTGAGATGGACTTTGATAATGGGGTGATGTTTACGGAGCTTCCAATAGAGATTGGGGATCGACAGGAGTGAGTCCTTCATGGGTAGTTGATACACTAGGTGTAAGTTTTCTGGATGCACGAGAACCTCCAGGAGAGAAAATGGGAGTGAGAGGCTCAGATTCATACTCAGTACCCCCATTTGTTCCCTTGGTCTCTGTTGTGACTTTTAGGGACGAAAATCCCTAAGGTGGGGAGAATGTAAAGTCTCATATAGTCCATGTAATGTTTTTTAATTATATTGAATTATTTAGAGACCATGAAATATAAAGGCGCATGATTATGAGTTATGGTGTGTCAATAATGATACGTCAAAGTTTTGTTAATCTTTATTTAAAACTCATAAGAAGTTTTCTTGAAAGAATGGAATAACTCTTAAAAGGTTTCTTCAATTAGAAATCTGAAGGCATCTTTGCGTTCAGGATGGTAGTTTTACCATATGCATGAAATTAGTTTTTTCAGGGGAGGCTTCTGATGGGAAAACCCGAAAATGGTATAAAAATAAATAATATAGTTAAATAAAATTATTTTATTTTTCAAATGCTTTTAACTCACAAATGGTAACTCAGATGGAAAATCTGAGACGGCTGCTGAACTCAAGAGGGCATGATTTTCTTATAATGATACTAACATTGGCTGGCACGGGCCACCAGTGAAAGTTAGTTTTTGGATGTAAATAAAATAATTTATTGACAATTATTTTACTATAAAATCCATAAAATATAAATGGTAACTCATATTGAAAATTTGAGAGTACCATTGAGTTTTTTGGGACGTGTTTCCCTTAGGTAGAGCCTAACCTCGACTGGTGTAGGTCAAGGTGGAATGTTAATAATTTTCTAAACTTTTTTGGGTGCCTTTAGTAAACACACGAGTGTTGTTTTTCTAATTTTTGAACCATTTCTCAAATTAAAAATATAAGGTCACCATTGAATCCATAGAGCCGAGATTCACCTAAGGGAGTCTTTACATTGACCGTAGTAGGTCTAGATATAAAGGTATATTTTGGAACATTATTAAGGAATAATAAAAATAAAATAGATAATTTTAATTTTCTTTCTTTCCCTCCGACAGAAAAATTGAAATGTGGGACTAGTGGTGTGTCAAGCCAATAAATGGATTCACCTTTCAAACAAATGTAACGATTTCATTGGGGATTTGTTAATGTTCTTAATTAATGAGCCCCCATTAAATCCAAATGTCGTTAATTTCCACCCCTCTCTCCTATTTATATGGATCATGGGGAGAGGTGTTGAAACTGCTTTAGCAAGAAATACAGTGAAGAAAATGTGCCCAGATCCCAAACCCTTGGAGGACGGATCTAGTTCCTATGAGTGGTGACGAGCGACACTGAATCCATGAACTGAATATCGACGATGAAGTGACGTCATTGGATCCTTGCTGTAGGGACATGGAACACCGACCAACGTCCTCAACCGTGGGAATTTATTAATAGATCTTGATGTAGGGGTTTAATCCTTATTTAAATTCAAGTGAATTTCCTGAACCCTGTAATCCTACCTCATGATTACAAGCTAAAATAGTGGGCGTGGGCCTAACGAACCCATCCCGAACCCTCCTCTACATTTCTAACCTTGCGCCCTTCGTGGAAGACTGTTGGTGCGTCGACACCAACCAGCTAAGAAGGAGGTGGCTCACCTATGCATGCCAAAATAGGAGGCAGTGACACTGAGCTACGGAGGACATCAGAGCAGATGGAACCAACCTGCTATGGAGGAGGAGAGGCACACCACCACACACTGTCGGTGAGAAAATGGATGTGGCTCGTCAGCAACGGTAGTCAGAGGAGGTGGCTGACACATTTTCCGACTGCCGAAGGGGAGGCGATGCGACTAGCGCACCAACGGTGAGAAGAGGGCCATGGTCGAAGCTGCGATGGAGGAAGAACCCATGCCTACCATGTAGGTTCTAGAGTGACCAAGTGGGCCCTCATGGCACTGCCATTTCACAAATCCGAATGACCTCCGGGACGTTTGGGATAATGGGGGGAATGCTCCCCCTTTCCTAGCTCGGGGGGACCATGCGCCGCCCCTTGTGGGCCTTGCCTCACGCTGACGTCCTGCCACCCAGCGGGTTTCCTACCCAGGGGGCCTCTGTCGAGTGCGCCGCTTGCCTACTGGATCGCTACCCAGTGGGCCAGGCCACTACCTTGTGGGCCGAGCTACAACTAAGTGGTTCGGGCTGCCCCCTTTTGCATCAGGCCGCCTCTTCGTGAGTCGTGCCTCCCCCTTTAGGGTCGGGCTGCACCCCCCTTGTGGGACAGACTAGACATTGACCCAACGGGCTGAGCCAACCATGGCCCTACCCAGTTGGGTAAGACTCAGGTCGGGTCGGTCATACCTGCTCGGACCGTATCGGGGACCAACCGTACCCAGGAACACTTAAAGCGCAAAATCCGGGGAACCAGACGTCTGTTTGATGAACCATCTTAGAAGATGTGATTCTTGGAGTGAGAAAATCCTTTTTGATATAATCTACTTTAGTTTATGAGACAATTAGAGTATGGCGAGGTTTGACCGAACACGAATCCAACCAGGCCCTCGGAACTAAAATGCTTATAACTCACAGACAGGGCGTCTGATTGACGCACCATTTATTGCATTGGAAAACTTAGGACATTATGGTCCATTGGGTTACTCTTTGGTGGAGATTAGTGGTGGTCATGGTATGACATACATCTCAAGGGTCATATTCTACGGAACTCAAGTGCACCGGGTGTGAGAAATCCAGTGGCTGGCTGTAACATGAATAAATAACATTGATCCTGTGTGGGTCAGCATCTGTTGATCATGTGTGGGTCAACATTTATATGATCTAGTGTGGTTCAGAACTCAGAAATCCTATGTGAGTCAGCGCATACTGACCCTATGTGGTTCAGATCTTGTGTAGTTCAACGGGGGTTAGTACCTATCGATCCTGTGTGGGTCAGATCATGTGTGGGTCAGTGGGGGTTAGTATCTATCTATCATGTGTGGGTTAGTAGTAATGCCTCTTAACATAATAAGATGATCTAGCTTACAAATAATCATTTTTAATTTTGTACATAAGTTATACCTAGTGTGAGATGTGCTATTAACCTTCATGGTGTTTACATCATCATGTTACCTGTGTGGTACTTTTACCTTCGTGGTTTTACCTATGTGGTACTTCTCTCTTTGTGGTGTTACCTGTGTGGTGCTTCTATCTTCTTGTTGTTACCTATGTGGTACTTCTAGCTTCGTGGTGTTAACCGTGTGGTACTTCTACTTTCTTGGTGTTACCTGTGTGGTACTTCTATCTTTGGGGTGTTACCTGTGTGGTGATTCTATGTTTTAGGTGTTACCTGTGTAGTACTTTTACCTTCATGGTGTAATCTTTGTGGTGATACCAATGTTGTACTTCTAGTTTCATTTTGTTACCAATGTGGACTTATACCATCATGGTGTTACTTTCACGGGGTTATCTTCATGGTTCTACCTGTGTGGTACTTCTATATTCATGGTGTTTCCTGTGTGGTACTTCTACCTTCATGGTGTTATCTTTGTGGTGTTACCTGTGTGGTACTTCTACCTTCATGGTGTTATCGTTGTAGTGATACCTATGTGGTACTTTAATCTTTGTGGTGTTACCTCACTATAAAAGAAATTGGTTTTAGCGGCGGTTTTGTTAACCGTCACAAAACATTTCTCTTAACGCTGCCGAACCCTTTTCACCCCTACCCTGACCCCGCTTCTCCATGCTTCCCCCAATTCCCCGACCCCCCCCCCCCCCGCGACTCCTAGGACCCCGCGACGCTGGAGACCCCTCGACCCCGGTGACCCCGGCCCCCCATGACCTCGACGACCCCGTTACTCCAGTGACCCCGTGAGCCTAGTGACACTGTGACCCCAGGTGGTATTGAATATTTTTCTCATAAATTTTATGTATTATATGGATATGTGGTTGTCCCAATTTACATATTAACTATGTTTTGTGTTCCTGAGTATGAAAAGGGTGATTAGGACTCAGATTGAAGTATAAACTCCTCTAAAGACTTTGTTGGGTCCGTTGATGTTTGAGATCGTACATAAGTCTACCCTTGGGTTATGAAAACCCCTTAAGGTTGGTGAAATATTTTTTAAAATGTTGCAATAATATAATTACGAAAGGGAATTGGTAGAGAATTTTATGTTGGTATGTAGTCATGGTTAATGAGATATTTGAAATGTGGAATTGGTATTTTTTTGAAATGCCTAGTTGGATTCTGAAATGGATTAAAATAAGAATTTTTCACATTGATTTGGTTATGGTTTTCCATGAAAGAAAACAATGTTTTGAAAGTGGGTATTGTTTTTAAAAGGATGTGTTGACCTAAATGTTATAGGAAAAAAGGGGCTATCTTAATATATTTAAAATGGTGATTAGAAATGAGGGTGTGGTTCCCCTTTTTTTAAAATTATTTAAAATTCCCTTTTATGGTTGTAAATAGAAATGAAATGCTTGTGACATTTTGATTATTTAAAATGGGAAGACTCCTTTTTTGAAGGGTGGATTCAAGATTAATTCAATTGAGTATCTTAAATTTTGTTTTATTCCATGATTTGATTTTAAAGATATGTTGATAACATAGTCTTTTAAATGATATATGGGTTACTGAGATTGAACCCCCAACAATTATGTTTTCATGTTAACTTGTTTTATTAAATGAAATAAGTTATAAATGTTTTTTGTTGATGACATAAAATAAGGGGGAATTTCATATAATGTGATTGTGTTAAATGGGTTAAGGTATGGAATTGATATATGTGATAAATGAGTTGCAATTGTAAATGGAATATATGTTAATGGGTTATTCATTATAAATTGTATATAAATAGTCATTTATGGGAATGATCATTGAAGTAGAGTGATATAATATATTATTTCATTCATGGATGGTAACCTAGAGAAAACATTTGGAAAGATGTTGGTGTGTCAATCCACTATGATAGGAAGTGTAACATTTCATGTTTCATTAGCAGCAATCAAATTTTTTAACACTAACTAGTCCTTTATTTTTTCAACCACAATTAGTATATCTTTAATTTGAACATTATTTAGAAATAAATCCCAAGTGAATTCATGATGATCTCTTTATAGAGATGTAAACACTACATAATAATTTTGGTGGACTATACTAGCTTTAAATCCCACCATGTAGTTCATGCAAAAATTAAATCAATTAAATACATGTATATGATCTAAATAAACTAGATAAATTATACTGCAAAAACAGTCATGTATAATTTTATCCATTCCAATCTTCCTCACTACCACTATCTATGAGTTGTGTTGACACTGATGGAATGAGTAATTGTTTCCACACATTGATTAACAATAGATGAATGATGGATGTATCCAATACGAAAATATCATATATGATATCCATAATTTTTATATTTAGACAAATGATACCCCAAACCATATAGGAATTATGTTAATTGTTCATGATATTCATCACTTATGTATAAAACTACTTCTCAAATATCATAAGATAGTTATTGGTTCTGTAATGAGGCACATCCTAATAAAATTAATTTTTCATAGATGCCTCTTAGTTTTTATAAGTCTTTTTTTAAGAACTAGTCTAATAGGACTATTCCATCTGAGCAAAAAAACCGAAGGTAGAGTTGATCTTGTTGCACCAACTGGTCGTAGAATTTTATGAAAATATTTTTTAAGATTTCCATTCATGGAAAAATTGTGTAAATTCTATAGTGGTGATATGAATTAATTATTCATGTGTAAATTAATTATGTACTGAAAAAACCTGGTCAATTGATGTGATATGGATTATAAGAAACTCATCCAATTGATTTATTTTCTCTTACATTAATATCGTAGGACTGACTATACATATTGTGTTTAAATCCCATGTTGATGCTCCTAGTTTCACATAACTAACCAATGGTTTCTCAAATACTAATAATACATCCAAAGTCTCTTCTTCCAACCAACTCCTTATTATCTATTTCTAGGTGGCATGTAATATAGAACATTAAAATTATTGATAGATCTGTAGATTGGATACCTTAAATAATGATCTTATTCATTCAGTCCTTTTCTAGGTGTTTCCTCTCATGAACAGTGAACAAGGTGAGTGAATTATGAAGTATATTTAACCTCTAATACACATAAATGTTCAAATTTAACAAATTATTATAAATTTATTACCCTGATGGTTTTAAAGAATAATTATTTTACATTACAAGTATACAAATCCTTTCCAAGTGAGGTATTGAAACAACATATCCTAGAGCATCTACATTCTTAGTTTCTCTATCTTTTGGTTACAGTGGATTAATGGGGGGATAAAAAGGTCTCTTTCAATAGTATCATTAGCTTCCTACTTATGGAATCAAGTAAATAGTATTTGGATCCCAAAATCACTATAAGAAACTAAGATGTGATAAAATGTTTTTTGTGCCAATTTTTTTCTATCATCATGGGGACAGAGGAGAATATTGATAAAGTGGAGTTTTTTCTCCAAATATTTTATGGCTTGGGCACAATTGGGTTGAATTAAATGGAACTTATATGCTCTTATCCATCATTTTCTCACTTCTAGAGAGGAATTGGTAGTCCAAGAATATAACCTCCTCATGAACATTGATTCAAACCAAGTTATACTTATGTTACTTTTGTTATCTAATATTATATTTTGATGCTATAAAGGATTTCAAAAGTCAAGGGTTGAATATTTAGAGATTTGGGAGAAACATTATAGGAATACTATTTAGCATAACTTTTAGTATTGACCATGTGGTAATTGAGTAATATGGTATTGTTAGCACTCTTTCTTTTTACCAAAGAAGCTTTCGTTATCCCAAACAATAGAGAGTTCATATCTAACTCTGGGGATCATCTTTATTATATTAAGTTTATTTAATCTTACACTATCTTATATATGAATATCTTTATCTGTTTAGTAGTAACTATGTGTTTTAATTTTTTTATTATTGTGGAGGCACATTGTGATATACATGGATAAAAGCTGGATCACATTACTGAGGAACACACCTTAGTATGTTAAGGATTTGATTGAGTTTTTAGATTTTTCAATTTCTAATCCATCTGTTGAAGGGATAATATGATGTCCATGTCCAAAATGTATATTTAGAACATGGTTTAAGAGATATTATGCTTATTAAAATTTAATACTAATGAAATTACCTGGTCAATATTTGTGTTGGGTTTGGCATGGAGAATCGAACATTACATAAATATTGAGTACTGATTTTAATCCATAGAATGAGGTCCCAAGCTCATCGAAAATAGAAAATTAAATGCAAAACCTCCTAAATGATGCATTCGGCACTATATGACACCACTATCAACATAATAACATATAATAACAACCATAAAAGGGTGCTTCAAATTGCAACATGACAAGTGATGTTTTTTAAACTGTAACATAAGTAGATCAAGATTGTAATATATCATTGGATCCTTATATTGATTATGTGGAGCCAAATTTAAGAGAAAACTTCACTGAGAAAAATGTGTTTCATGATTTAGTTGATGATGGAAATCAAGATTTTTATTGTGGGTGTTTGAAATATTCAATGCTTTCATTTCTGCTGAAGTTGTACCATATCAAATGTCTATGTGGAATTACAAATAAGGCGATGTCCGTGATATTGGAATTGATTTGTGATGAATTTCCTGAAGCAAAAATCCCAGAATCATTTTATGATATGCAAAAAGTTTTTAACAAGATTGGTTTGAATTATACAAAAATACAAGTCTATCCCAATGATTGTATGCTTTATTGGGGAGATGATTCAAGTAGACCGAATTTCAAGAAATGTTCTTCTTCTAGATGGAAGTCAAAGGGTGATGTTATAAGTCTAAATGAACATAATTCCATGGAGAAGAAGAAAAGGAACATACCTGCAAGGGTTTTTCATTACTTTCCCTTGAAGCCTCGATTGCAAAAATTATTCATGTCATTGAAAACCACCGAACAGATGAAGTGGAGTTCTGTAGATAAAGACAATGATGGGTTAAATGAGACATCCTCGAGATTCCCAATCATGGAAGATATTTTTTTCATTACAAATATATTTCTCATCTGATCCTAGGAATGTTTGATTGGGATTAGATGATAATGGATTCAACCTATTTGGGACTTTGAGTACCTGTTATATCATTTGGACAGTTGTTTTGATCCCATATAATCTGCCTCTGTGGATGTGTATGCAACAAACATATTTTATCTTTTCGATGATTATTCCTAGAAAACAAATGCTTGGAAATGATATTGATATATACTTGCATCCTTTCACTGACAAATTGCAGGAGTTATGTGGCAACGGTGTTGAGACATTTGATGCTTCTTCTAAAACAATGTTCAAAATGCATGCTAATTTAATGTGGACCATTATTGACATCCCTGGGATTGGGAATTTATCTGATTGGAACACTTACATAGGTTTGGCTTGTCCCATTTGTAACTTTTATTCTGAGGCCAAACGGCTACCTCACAGTAGAAAATGGTGCTTCTTCTTCCATCGAAGATTTCTTGACGCATCTCATAGATTTCAGATGACTAGATCAAAATTTAATGGTTCCATTGATCGTAGACCACCTTCTTAAGTTGTTAACTTGTTTTGAAATATTGAAACTGCTTGAAAATGTTGTAACATAATTTGGGAAGGTTCATAATTTCAATGATGGCAGAAAACAGGTCTGAAAGGCATCATCAGGTGAAATCAGAACGCAACAATGGAAGAAGAAAAGTATATTCTTAAAACTCTGGTATTGGGAATTTAATTTTTTGTGGCACAATCTTGATGTGATGCATATTCAGAAGAACGTCTATGATTATTTTATTTTCACATTACTTAATGAGCATGGTATATAGACGGGTCATCTCAATGCTAACAAATACTTACAGGTAATGAACATAAAACATGATCTCTGGCTAGATGAGAAGGAAAAGTTTTCTCCAACCATTTTTGCAATAAAAAATAAGGATATAGATACATTCTTTTGAATTTTAAAGAAGGTGAAGGTATCTGATGGGAATTCGAGTAACACGTCGAGGTGTGTTGACTTGAAGAATTGTAAGTTACATGGGATGAAAATTCATGATTCAAATATTTTGTTACAATAGTTACTAATATTGACATTGCGTACATTATTACATGGAAATTCTACTGCTATTGTAATCTAATTCTGCACATTTTTTAGGAAATTATGTGAGAAATCTCTACATCCATTATAGCTTGACAACCTCTAAGAGAAGATTGTATTGATCCTTTGTGAAATGGATATGATCTTTCCTCCATCGCTTTTTACTGTCATGATGAATTTAACTATGCATTTGTTTGAGGAAGCTAAATTAGGAGTCCCGGTTCATTATTGATGGATGCATCGTACTGAAAAGTATTTTATTTATATGTTTTTCATTCATGTAAACAATTTTTGGCATTTAAATAAATGCATAATATTATTATTTTATTTCGCAGATATCTTGGGAATTTGAAAGCATACGTGAGAAATAAAGCTCAACCAGAAGGGTCTTTTACTGAAGGCTATTTGGCTAAGGAGTGTCTTACCTATTGTTCCAGATATTTGGATGATATTGAGACCAGGTTTAATCAAGTTGGACGTGTTGATGACACATCAACTCAATCTCAAATGCATCAGAAATCAAAAATATTTCATGCTATTGGCTGATCATTTGGAAGGACCTCAAATGTGATACTGAAAGAATTGGAATTATTATAGGAACATATATCTGTACTGCTAAATAGTAAAATACAAGTCCATTTATTGAAGATTTGAGGATAAGAATAAAGCGACAAATTTGAGGTCAAACACAAAATGAGAATTATATAATGGAAGCTGTGAATAAATATCTTGTAGAATTGTTTTCACAAAGTGTAAGTTCATAAATATTGCAATAAATATGAATATTAGTTTGACACATACATTTTGTAAATATATTAAATTATATTTCTTTTTTTAGATCATGAATACTGATACTCGAGCAGACTTTTTAGAATATTTGATGTTTCTTTCTAGAGGTCCTATAAAAAAAGTTAGAACGTTTGACGGTTATAATGTGAATGGCTTTAGATTTCATACAGTCGATCGAGAAGTGGGTTTGAAAGCACAAAATAGTGGTATATTTACATTTGCTAAAGTGGGATAATATGGAAAGATGCATGATATTATTGAAGTAAACTACCACGGACAATTTTTGGTTGTTTTATTCAAATTCAAATGTATCGATATTATTAGAGGTGTTAAAGGAGATTCCTTGCAATTTACTTATATGAACTTATATCTCTTGATGGATGTTGGTGATCGTGAACAGGATGATCCCTATATCTTAGAATCTCAAAAAAATGGTATATTATGTGAATGATTTTGTGGATGAAGTGTGAAGTGTAGTTTTTCACGTATTAAAAAAATATTTGTATGATATGGGTGATGAAGTAGAAGATTTGACCTCTGAAATTGAATTTCATCAACAACAGGTTGCAGAATTATTTGTCCATCATGACATTGAAAATATTAGTCTAGTAAGGATGAATGAAGTGGATGAATTAATGGAGTAAGAAACTAACAATATTGAAGGATAAAATGATTGTATGTACAATTATATATTTATTCAAAAACCACTTGTTTCATTTCTACAGTCATTCATTATCATTGTTATATATATTTTTTCTGTTAGTACTGAGTATCTACTATCATTTTTAATTTTTTTCTGCATATGTTTTTTGAAATATAAATTCTTAACAAAATTTTATTTGATTAAATGACAGGAATGCCAAGGAAAAAGAGGTACACTATTTCATCTAGTTCTGCGATAGAGGATGATCCATCTGGCTCCCTCCCCACGGCATTTGAGGCACCAACTGCCTACACCTCTACACCATCTCCCCCTGCACCATCTCTCACACCATCTGTGGGAGTCCAATTAGAGGCTAAGTTGTCAACTCCCCCTTCATAAACCTTAACAGTGGGGTTGCGACACGCCCCTTCCAGTTCATCACGGACATACCGGAGTGTCACTGTCATAGGTACAAATTTTAATAAAATAAATTTATTGAATTTTGTTTATACTAATTGTTTGTTCATTGAAGATGAAAAAATTGAAACCTTGGAGAAAAACATAAAATGTTTATATGTTTGTAATATAAATGGAGAGAACATAGTCGTTCCATTTTATTCTTATGGGGTCCCTACAGATGACGCCATGGGGTACTTGGTCACATTCTAGGCCCGCTGGCAGCGGGGCCCATTTCCCTTCCTATTTATTATGATGATTGGAGACATATGCCTCCATGTGGGAAGAATTATGTTTTTGATTCCCAAATAAACGTAAGTTTATTTCATTATGGTTTAGTTAAATGTCATTTTAATAATATGTTCAAAATGAATTTCGGTATATAGATGTTCTTCCACTTTATAGTTGCTAATGTGATAGGACGGAAGTGGACGTTGAAAATCTTGGTAAGAAATGGAAAGATTTTAAATGGAGACTGTGTTGTGATGTCAAAGATACTTCGTTGACCGTACAACGAATGTACAAGAAGCTACCCAGTGGGGTACCGAACGAACAGTGGAATATTTTTATTTAAAGACATCATGATGAGAAGCGGATGGTATTGAAATATATATTATTATATGTTCCTTCTTTTTCATTTATACATGTATATGAAGAGGATATGAAATTGAATAAATTACTGTTAAATTTCATTTTATTTATTTTAGTATCTCTCAAGATAGAATGCATCAAACTGGGCTAATCATGTCATCCCTCACAATGCAGGCTCCAAAAGCTTTTCTAGAAGCCGAACGACATTGGTAATCATTTAATTATTTTAAATATTTATAA
Source organism: Viscum album (assembly GCA_963277665.1). Classification (NCBI taxonomy): domain Eukaryota; kingdom Viridiplantae; phylum Streptophyta; class Magnoliopsida; order Santalales; family Viscaceae; genus Viscum; species Viscum album. The sequence goes on along the minus strand of OY728145.1, from coordinate 718,678,130 downwards.
TACAATTTTAACTGTTCAATATATAGAATAGTTTATTTATCTTTTCTTAATGCAGTCACATAGTTTAGGGCATGAAGCATCCTAAACTGAACTGTAGTGGGATGTTCACAAAAAATCAGAAGGACGTTTTGTTAATGAGCCTACCAAAAAAGTTGGGGTATAAAGTCAATTTTTTATTTTAATAACTTATTATCAGTTTTTACTATGTAAATATATATTGATACTTGATTTATAGGTAAAAATTAAATAACTATGGGATTCCAATCCTGGGCAGTCCTACTCGGTCTCCCAGGATAATTCAGTTGCTAAAGTCCTTGGGAAGGAGAATCCTGGTAGAGTGCGCAGGATGGGTTTCGAACCATTACCATCTGAGGTCTTTGGCATGCCACTAGGGATTACAAATACATCTACTCCTGGTTATAGTTAGTCCATACATGAATATTCTCAGAGGGAGATTGATTCTATATGAACCACAGTTCAAGATTAGGGGGCTCAGATATCCGCTTTTCAGAAACCGATGACTAATAGACATCATTAGATGAGCAGATATTCCCCTGGTGGTAGTGCATTGACTGGTGGTCAGCAGTTAAATCACAAAAAATCAAAATCTTTTAGTTTGCAGATATTCATTGGTTTTATATTTTAATATAAATATGAAATAGTATTTAATTTTCAATATAATGTTCCTACAGGTTACAAAAAAAAGTGTAGATGGAAGTGGAGAGGGTAATGATGCATCCTCAGACCCTGAGTAGTTGTATTGTTGATGTGTTGAACAAATATGTGAACAGTTGGTTTGTATATGTACCATATGCGGTACATAGTTTCCACCAAACATTTTCATGTCCAAACATTTCCTGGAATTCTCTTGTTTCCTTTTATGCATTTTATTGATTTCTGATGTTTCCTTTTATGTCTCGATTTCTCAAGTGTGGTGTACATCATTCCAGTTAGGCCTGTATTTTAATTGGTAGTCGAGATTTTGGATGACTATGAGTTAAACCCAATGTTGATGTGTTGAATAAATTCTTGATGCCTAATATTATAATATTTAATTATTCAATATCAACAACCAAGAAGGTAAACCCTTCTGGTGTTGGTATCCTGTGACATTGTGAATCACAAAAACATGTGGATTGATAACTCTTTATTAGGAACTATTTTCTAGGAAACTAATAGAAAATTATTTCCATTTTCCATAACACAAACATAACCGTGTTTTCTATTTGAGCCTAATATGATTCATGTTATATAAATCATGATTTACTGAAATTATTCATGAATATATAAAAAATTACTTGTCGTTCTGTGATTAAAACCCTAGAAAACAATAATATCTCATAGCTAGTGTTTCACCCAAGGTAAAATAACATCCAACTATAACATCAAACAACAAGAACTATTGAACATATTTTCAATTCCATCTTATAACATAGATATTTCCACATTTTACTATTCATTTCACTTAACGTAATTCCATAACTATTCTATTTTACTATTCATTCATAAAAAAACCATTGTACATATTTTCAATTCCATCTTATAACATGTATATTCCCACATTTTCCATTCATTATTTATCCCCTTAGTTATTTTACAACCCATTTAACCATAAATGTTATGATAAAAAACCACTTATTCCATTTTGACATGCTAAAAATGACTATAATTGGTTTAATCTCATAAATCCTTCAATTGATCATTTAATAACTAAATTCACATGTTCAAGGGATTGGAACACCCCATTGGTGTCCATAAACCTAGTCCACTCTTCATCAATATATACAAAAACATCCTTGAAAGGTCCAACACACCATTGAGTTGATGTTATTTTATGAGATTGTGCCTGGATTGATTTTTTTTAGGGCAGTTGTGCAGTAGAAGCAGAAAATTTATTTTTTTTCTGGTCAGCCTCTCACGGTGGTTTTACCCACCGCTAATAGTATACATGTAAGATAGTAGTGGTGGTCAAAACTGTCGTGAAACGTAAGTATTTTTACGTTTAGCGGCGGTTTGGACCACCACTACAGATTCGTATCACCCGTGTGCATTCATGGCGGTTCTCATAACTTTAGTGGCTATTTTATATCCACTGTATTTTTTTTTATTAGCGGTAGTTATAACTGCCGCTAATAGTTTTCTGATGCCAAATTTAGGGGCGGTTTAGTAAACCGCTGCTAACCCATGTAGCAACGGTTTAAACCGCCGCTAAAGGGTGTTTTTCTTGTAGTTCCTATGTCGTACTTCTACAATCGTTGTTTTACCTTCATGGTGTTAACTTCATGGTGTTAAATGGGTAGTACTTCAATATTTGTGGGGTTGTTATGTGGTACTTCTACCTTTATGGTGTTATAATTGTGGTGTTACCTGTGCGGTACATCTAGCTTCATGTGTAACCTGTTTGGTACTTCTATCATCGTGGTTTTATCTATGTGGTACTTCTTCCATCATTGTGTTAACTTTGTGGTATTCTTCCATCGTGTATGAGATGGGTATGTATTGATATCTAAGGTATATGTATGAAAATATACCTCAGTATAGTTGATTTCTACTGCTTCGTGATTTGAGATTGAGGTCTTTCTTTTTTGTTTTTTCTTTTGTGGAACTCTGGGAGACCTAGAGGGGTCTTGGGGTCCCTACTGAGTATTGTTATACTCACCCCTACACGGGATTCACCTGCTCCTTATTGTGTCTTGTGTAGATGATAGAGAGTAGTGATCGAGGCTGAGTGAGCCAAGAATAGACAATGCTCAGAGGTGGATCATTTGTCATGATGTGATGCTGAGACTACTGTTCATGAGTTGTACCTACCCTTTAGTTATTATCCTTGGAGGACTATCCAGGATCTGTTTTGTACTTTTTAGTTGTGCTTGTACTTTTTAGTTATGCTTGTATTATGTCCCCTTTACATTTATCACACATTTACTACAATAGTTTAATTAATGGTTGCTTCTTGTTGTGTTCATGGATTATGTGTCTGTACAGGGTAAAAAGGAAATGAATTACCGTTTTAGGGATATTCTTTTCTAGTGCTAGTTTCCAGCCCTTGGCCTATGGAAGGCATTCTTGGTGTAGTCACGGCACAGGCCCCGAGGGAAGGGTCATGATAGATATTTTTTTTCTAAAATATTCCCATATATATATATATATCAACAGTAGGGGAACCTTATTGTGGAGACCGAGAAGAACACTAGTGTAATGAATAATTCATAAGAGTATCGCTTACATATAATTGACAATTGAGGAGGTTGAAGAATGTAATATGCAGATATCTAAATACTCTGTATTGAAAATAACCAGTTCTAGGTACATATATATGGGTTATAGAACTACCCTCCAAAGTAAAATATAATTATTAAGGATTACACTAACTCCCTAATATCATATACATTATTTGACATGAAAATATAAATCTTATGTCCACAAATATACTATTTTAGTGATCCATGATAAATATGCATTCCAAATAATCTTTTAAAAGCTAGTATCACCTTTAAAATATCCCTTACTATCATGTCAAATCAATAAATAGGGAGGTGAATTAAGGGTGGACTATTTTTTATCAATTAAAAAAATATTTTTCAAATCAATGACCCCTTTGGAATTGAACCACTATTACTTATTAGGATATAAGTGAATCTATTTAATTCTTCCTTTTATTCTGGAAACACATTAAATTCATGTAAAAATAAAGTCGTAACAAAATATTTTAAAGATGTTTAGTAATAAGACCTAGTATATACATTAATTTTTTGTTTTCCATAATAAAGGATTCATTATTATAATATGACATTGATTTCATTATGTGGAATTTCCCCCCAACAAAATAGAGTCTCAATATTTTTATAATAAAATAATCATACATGACATCTCTTTCCAGCATCCCCCAAGTCACCTACAAGATATTCATATAGAGATCACTGATTTAATTTTTTGTCCAATAGAACCTTGAGTAACACATGCTCTACAAGATACAACATTTTATATTCAAATATACCTACTACCATAATCTATTAAAGAAAATTAAATTTTTATTATATGATTGTTCTATATAAAAATGATCAAATAAAATTGCACTAATAGAAGAATATTCGAATTCAAACATATCTTCAAGATAAGAACCTACAACATGGTCACTACTGAGCTCATAATTATATAAATCAATGAACTCTTATCATCAATCCTTATCACTTCAAAAATAAAATTCATATTTATGAAAAAGGTTATTTTTGTATAGTGACCCACCCCTAGAACCCACATTATTTCAAAATTATAAATATAACTTTCTATAAAATACTAATAGGGTATCTATAGGTATATTTAATTTAGAATATTTGGAATTAAAATTCATCATATTAAATATTAAACGATTATATATATTTAATATTAGACATAGATCTCTAACTCTAATATATCATTTAAATCTTGCTAAGATATAATTAGGAAAATAAATAATTAAAGTTGTGAGTGTAAAAGAAGATTATTTCAATAAATGTGGCAATAAAGATTAACAGGAGACTTAAGAGGCATAAATGATATGAAAATGATGTTATACACAAGAACAAAGACCATATATAATAAAATTATTTCATAATATAATTAACATGTGGAAAAAACATAAATCATGTCATCCTATTCGAACTTCAAGGGATAATATCAATAATATTATCATAAATTGGACATGGTCTCATAGTGGAATATGTACAATCCCCTATCACATTGATTGTATATAATGGGATATAAATCATTACCCAATAAATTTTGAGGATGTGTAATTCTAGGACAACCAATCAAAAATTAAAATCATGCATATGCATTGTAACATGATGGAAATAATATACTAATAAATCGTAGTATTGGTAAAACCCAATAGAAGGTAGTGGGTTTCATATTTCTAATTCAAGGTATATCTAAAAGTTAAATCACAATTATTCCTTACAGAGGAAGGAATTAACTAATTATGACGTTAATATTTGATAATAATAATTATGTCTTATTCATTAAATTATAATATAGATATTTCATGAGAAGGGTCTTGGAGAAGAATGAATTAAAACATGCATCATTGGTGAAGCATTATTAAATAAGGGGAATTTATTTTTAATGAAGAAAATACCTTATTGTTCTCATTTAATCCTTAATTTAATAATTAGTTATCCACATAAAAATATATTTTTTAGATGTTTTTTAATCATTTAATGGGATTGTTGTAATATGATAAAAATTATTAAGAATGTTCCCTGACACTGGTTTTATATAAAAGTGGAAGTTTTGATGGGAATGAAAATTCTATATAACCCTAGAAATGAAAAGTATATTTCAGTAGGTACCTATTTAGGGGATACATATATAAATAAAGTAGGTATATGAAAGGAATATTTCATAAAATGGAAAAAATGAAGGATAATACATAACCATCATGGATTGATGGATATACAGAATATCCATTAACTTTGGTTCAAATAAGCACATGACATGCACATAAATTTTTAAATAATGAAATTATATTTATTATAAATATTCTTAATTAAATTATCCTTCAATTACTATTTTTATATATTTGTTTTATCATCATATGTTAGCATTTTTTACATTGTTTCGGGTTAGGTTGGTTAATTAATGTTCTTTGATCAATTTCATAGAAACATTAATGGTATTTCAAAAAAGGTAAAAAAGAAACTAATGTATTTTCAAAATATGATTAATTTATGTTTATAAGTCCTTTATTGTTATATTTTAACATAATTAAAATGGAAAATATTATTTCTAGGAATGGACTCATTAGAATAGATATATTAATATGTTCTTTCAGCGGTTGAATTTTATATAACAAATTATATTAAATTTTATAATATAATCATTTTATAATGGTCATGTTTAATTAAATAACATTTTTACACATTATATAATAATTTTGTTCCATAAATGTTATCTGGTATGAAGAATTAATGAGAAACATCATCACATGGAGGCTGTAGTCTACATAAAAACATAGAAAACACGCTTGGTATTTATATATTAAAATGAATATATAAAATATTTTTTCTTGTAATTTAAGATTAGTAAGAAAATTAAAATAAAATAATGTATTATTAAATAATCTGTTCTGTCCGTCCATAAATGGAAATAAAGCAAAATTGAACATGTTGTTCATAAAGACGGCAGTCAGTACAAACACATTATATGGTTATAATTATTCTCATTGATTCAGTAGGAATGTATAAAATTGATGATATATTACTATAGAAACATATAAGTACATTTTTTTATCATACTCTGATTGATAAAATTGGTTTGTGGAGGTATAATTAGAAAGAAAAAAATAAGGTGTATTGTAAAATATTACATGTTACAGAGGGTGTTCTCCATTGGTCATCATATTAAGAGACCATTATGTGGACTTTTATAATGATGTGCAATTACATGATATAGATATAGGGTTAATGGGAGATGATGGTATAATTTTGACTAAGGTGACATATCTTTATTATTTAGGAGATGTCAATGTCTTGTGGTTCCTTTTGTAATAGAAAGGAATAATTGTGACATATTAATATATAATAAAAATGGAGAACTTGATAGACATATAATGTGAATAAAAAATTGATAATTATAAATTGTCTGATTGGATAAGGTCAATAAATCCTTTAGCACACTTTTCGGAACATATTTGATAAATGTTTTTATGTAATATACTCATAGATTTTTACTTTAACTGTTTGTATTTTTTTACTGACGTAACAAATATTTTAATAAGTAATTTATTAAAAATGAATAAAATTATAAAACAATACTCATTATATAATTCTATTATATTGATTCCTAATATATAAAATATCAAATTAAACTACCCTGGGTATGGAATGTTATTTTTATCTTCAACACATGTAATTCGCAATACCTTGTTCTTATAAAAATCATTCTTTTTGGAATATTTTTTTTGTTTTGGATAATGTTTTAAAACATATTGATGGTATAAAAATTAATGAAATAACATATATTTAAATAATATATAATTAACTTTTAAATATTTCAAAAATCTATCTCTTGCATGTGAAAAACTTATTAACAGAATAAGATAAAAATACTTTTTAATTAAAACAATAAATAAATTTTTTAAAATGTTATGTATGAGTTCAATATATTAACAATTTATAATAAAATTAAATTTTTAAATTTATAAAATCTATTTTGAATAGTAAATTTCTTTTCAAAAACATTCATGGAATTACTGTATAATAATTTCTTAAAAGTTATATTATTTTTACTATCATAATTTTTTCTATTCATCTAAAAATAAATTATTTTTGTATAATTTTAGAAATAAGTCTCAATTTAATATTTACATTTTTTCAATATAAATAAATTACTATTTAATAAATACACATTAAAAATTTATAATAATTTTTAATTAATAAAATAAATTATAAAAATATAAAAATTCTATAGGAAAACGATATTGGGTATATTTCCTTGTATGTATTCTTATACAATAATTATTAGTATAATAATCATAAATTATTAGTCAAAATATATTTTAATTATTCAAAAATAGTAAAAAATTTCATTGAAATATAATTCCAACATCTAGAAAATCAATTTAGTAACCAAATTTTTAATTGAGAAAACAATATTTCGAATAGTAGTAAAATTCATGTTAAATTTATACATAAAAATATTTTATAACAAATTGAACTAATTTCAATTTATATATAAATAAATGCTTTTAATATCCCCATAAGACCCAATCATATGATATAATTTTGTTTTTTTGGTGGCGGATTAACTATCTTTAATCTTTTGGAAATGACCATGAGCTTGAACATATCTTTATATAGTTTCGCAAAAACCACAATTTCAAATGTTTGTCTTGGGATTGGTTCAAAGAGAACCCTAGAAAAGGTACCACCCAACTCATCTCTATAAATGGTCTTCTATTGTTTTATTCCACTTTTGTATTTTTGTAATTATATTCTTCACTAATTATGTTATATGGTTACATCAGTTTATAAGAGCTAATTTAAGGATTATTTTTAATTGGAATATTTAATATTTGAAATATATCAACTATTTTTTCATTTTTGTTTGGTAAATGTCATGAATACCTCCCCCCCCAAAGATATGACACCTGGGATGGAATTGAATTAAGGGATATAATAACCCCCAAATCCTATCTCTAGTAGGCCCTGGGGTGGCGACTAACACCAAGGGTATTCAATCCCCAAAAATGGGAAGAATTTAATTTTTTAAAAAAACTAGATCTACAGATAATATGTTTTATTTCAAATCAATTGAATGATATATATATATATATATATAATAAAACCAAAATCTATCCCACATGAATGTTTAAAATAAAAATGATTCAAGTTAAATGAAAAATAAAAATAAAGTACAAAAAAATCTAAAACATCAACTCAACAACTGTCCCAAATAACGAGGTAGTAACACCCAACACTATCCATGTAATTATCCTAAAAACATGAAAATGGGTATATATGTATAGGATAAGTACACATATATACTCATTAGAAAAAAAACCAATTTTCTCATCCATAATTCAATGGAAGCACACTAATACCACTATAGAAAAATGGTAGAACCAATAAACACTTAAGAGGTATTCTAACCATCCCATTCCTCACCATGGAATGACCACCAAATAACACCATAATGTAAAGAAATATAGTAAGAACATCAATGATTTGGGTACCCCACAACACTTCCCACCGGTTTAGCCTCTCTTGCATAATTGAAACCATCCTCATGATCCCACCTCTTCCGAAGGAACCACATCACAACTCACCTGAACACAACTGGGCCCCACGACCACACCATGTTCTGTCACCTGGGCCACTAGAAACATCACATTCTTCCCAAAGATTCCTTGGACCCTCACCCAAACCTCATACCATCACCTGGGTATAGTGACACTTTACATCCTGCTTGCTGATACCTAGGCTACGTACCTCATCACATACCTCCCGTATAAACATGTTCCCCATACCACATCATATCCCATCTCATTCCAAAGACACTTGGTAATGGAAAACCCAGATCATCACAAACTCACCTAGGAAATCACAAATCGCCCATACACACCTTGTCCTCAAAAAATACAACCTATCAGAAGACTCTTGTCTTATCACAACCTTGAAGATTGAGTAGGGTAGAACGGGTGGCTAGCCATCCATCCTCCTATTAGGATATTTGGGAAAGGAATCATCCCCCCCGGATGATGGGGGGTTCCAATACATAGTGCTCAAATAGGGTGGGTGCATATAGAAATCCCAAGGGAATAATATGTTTATATAATTATATGATAAAAATAAATAAATCCAAACATATGTGTTCTAAACAATGAACCATCTCACAATACTGCCAACATTGCTGCTACCTCTAAATGAACAACACCACTCATCAAGTCAAATCACCATTTCAAATCCATCAAAAATAATTACCCATTTCCATTCATGATTAACAACTCATTTATTCATTTCGTTATCCAAACCAATAAAACATACTTCCAAACATTATTAAACAATTCTATACACATTTATTCCACTACTATCGGGGAAACTACAAATCACATCCCACAACAAGAATCACGACAACACATCACAACATAGCTTGATCGTAGCCCCGCTACACTACAGATTTAATACATTCCATAATCAATTAATCTATCAATATGAGATTCAATGACATGGTCATGATGTTTTATCATTTACAAGTTAATCCCCCACACCGCCCAAACCAACCCCAAACACATACATGTGATTCAAAAATATACCGCATCATAAACCAGAGTGTATCCACACATGAAAACATAGCCCCTTCACATTACATATGTCCCTCACACAAAACAACACTATCCCACACAAAAAACCATCCCACATACCAAATAATAACACAATTATACAATTAATAATACATAAATTATTTAATTCCACTATTTAATTAATGGGTTTTCATAGAAACTCAGAAATCCTGGGGAATCCGTTTATTAGCCAAGTGTACATGATTTAAAAAACTTACAAGGAAAAGTGTTAAATAGGAATAATAACACATGAAACATGTTTACATTTCAATCAATTAAAACCAATAAACATGATTTTCAAGGGTATGTTCATCCCATACAATTCAAAACATCACAATCAATCTCAGGAAATTAAAACCATGAAAACAAACCCCTCTACCACTTTGAATTAAAATTTCATGTTATTATCATAGATTATTATGTAAAAAAAATTAATCATAGGAAAAAATGTACATTACTCCCACATGATACACAATAAATGATAATTTAAGGATGACCCAGCCCGATGAAGCTTTTCAACTAGTATGTGCACAATAGGGTGAATAAGAAATGCCCGCAAGTGATAACTGCACCACTAGTAATGTGGATCAACCGATTCTACACTTGAATATTATCTAAACACTTCCCAAACATCCACCTAAAGCTAAAAATTCCATTAATGTATATCTTGAGGAATGAACAAGAGTAAATATATGATTAAGGGAAGATAACATAGCATGGATTGATCACATATCGACAATGAAAACCCACCAGGATTGATAGACCTGGGAGGGAGGAGTAGTGCTCGAATGAATACTCAGGGTTCCTAGGGTTTAACTAGAATGGAAAAAAAACCACATCCATATGAATAATGGTTCAGAGGAAAAAAAATAGAACTCCACTTGTTCAGGGTGTTACATGACCTGTAATACCCTGTCACATAATGTAATACCCATCGTTCAGTTTCCACTGAAAAATGCATCTCCACTTGATATTATTTTATTTTTGAAATCCACACATATTATACACTATGAAACTCTTCTTCACACACTTTAAATATTTTCACTTTATGTAAGGACCCAACCCCAGTTTCCTAGAGCCGATTCCTTATTTGATTACATTATCATACAAACAAGGAATACAAATCCCAAAGGACCGAGTAGTTTAGTATTATCAGAAACAAGATACATACATAATTTAATCATTATATCATGAAATGGAAAACAACATAGAAACTCCTTAGACAACTTCCATAACTCTTAGGTTATTTCTGCATGTCATTCATAATATAATTCTTCTTTCCCTAAGAAAATGAAACATAATAAAGGGGTGAGCTCAAATTCTCAGTAAGAGTAAGAAATATAGCGGAAGATAATATAAACATTAGACATGGTGAATAATTGAAAACACATGCCTTTAATAATAAACATTAACACATTATGGAAGGAATATGAGCTGAGTAAATAATGCCATAATAAAACATAATCATGGGTATTCTACTAGTTGAATAACCCAATGAAATTTAAACTAATAGCTTCATAATGAAGGAAGTGAATATTCCAGACATTCTGAAACATTTTTTCATGGTGTCGGACAAGACATATAGTGATTAAGGCCTCATCCATAATCCATATCACATTGGGAAAGGCCTTGGCCAATTCCACGTCTAGTTGTCTCATGAGACCTACCGATGCATCCAGGGGCTATAGCGGGCCCCACCCATCACATAATAAGTCCAATGAATTCTTCATATGAGTGGGGATAAATATAATCAAAATATACTTTCATAAGGAAAATATCATAGGAAATGTAACCAAATTTCCCCAATTAATGAACATAAAGACTAACCATACAGAATAATATGATGAATAGTTTTAGGATAGATCATCCACAATAGATATAGTCATAAACCATTAAGCCAAATATGGTAGATTAATTCATAAATAATAAACCCAATAATTCCATTTAATCAACAATATTGTCGAATTAGATGAAAACACTCTTATAAAATCATTATGAAATTCTGGAGAAAAATACTGTTTTATTTTGAAAAGTAGAGTCCTTTAGGAAAAATCTTTGTATAAAACTAGAAGTTAAGTAAGATTGTATTTTCATTATAAAATTAGTGATTTTATAAATATAATGGTTTCCAAATATAGATTATATATTGCCCTTGAAAATAGGTAAGAATTTGAGAAATTCCCTGGAATCAGGCTTCTATTTTTGAAAAAAATTGAAAGTTCCTTTTAAAACATGAAACTATCACAAAATAAGTTATGATTATGGTTTTTAAACATATATATGATACTCACACAGAACATATGATGAGTACATAATGATACATAAGAATTACATCGAGGAAATTAGGCAATGAAAGTATCCCGAATGAAAATTGATGTTCGGGTGGGAAAACCCTTACCTTAACTCCAAACATATTACTCTCTTGTACTTAAGCTCCTGGAATATGAAATTATAATTTTTAATAACTTATTTAAGAACATATTATACATTTATTTAGTTTACCATAATTTTGGTTAGTTCATTTATGTCTTTATTTATAATTTATTGTATAGAATTTCATCGTACTCGAGTGTTTGTTTCCTTTATTTTCATATTCGGATTACTTCTTTTTATATAATGGAGTTCATTTGGAATGGTTATAAATCTCCAGAATTTAAATAAAAAATTATTTATGAACATAGAGAATTGATAATGGTTATTTCTTTCATTTTTTTACATGTAATGAGGCTGAATCATTAGATGACAACCACATCTATTATTTTGCAGTATTTGGATTATTATGAACTAGTTTTGTCATAGAACTTATTTATATGTACATGATATGGTTCATGAATATTTATTAGGTTATAATACATATATTATAGTCTGGTTCAACCATGAATATGATTTTATGACTAGTAATGAAGAAGAAATTTATGAATGAAACTTTGTCGTCCACGAAGGTTATAAAACGGAACCTCATGGATATTGATTTCGTTTATAAAAATAAAATAGAGGGAGTGAGATTATTGATGATGGTTCTTCCATTAACATGATATAAATCTAGTATATATATCTCACCGGAGTTATCATGGTCATTTGGAATGAGGAGGTGAGGATAGGACAACAAAAGTAGATAAATTGAAATAAAATCAAATGAGAAAGAAGGGTGCTTTACCTCTTGAAATAACCTCCTTGAGAAACTCCTTAAGGGAAGTGGTTTTCTTCTTTTGGAAAGACCGAAATCTTCTTGGAAGTGGTTAGAGACTAGGGAAGGGTAATTGGGAAGATATTTTAGGAGCTTCAAGGAATAGAGGAGTGAAGAGAAGAGGTAGTGGTGGGGGTTTTTTATAGTGGAGGAGAGGGGTAAATTTTGAATATTTAATTTCATAATTTTATTATTTGAATCAATACAACCAGTAGTATTGTTTCATGTTACCCATAATAGTAATAAGTACATGTGAGTGCGAACCAAGTGCCCTTGCATCACTTATGATTTTAAAAATAGTGTATTTAACTGATAAATTGAATATATGGTATTTTACCGAATTTCACTATTCCTAAAAATTTCAAGAATTTCAGAAAAATCCCAAACATTTACCCCTACAATTTTTCAATGTGTAGGATTCAGAAGTGAAATCCATTTTTTGAAAATAAATTTCTAAATATTATTAAATAAATTTTTAAATATGTTCATAGTTAATTCAAAAAATAACAATCTTGAAATGCAGTTAGTTTTATGTGACATTGAAAAATTAATTCAGATCCCATTATCATATTTCCATATGAAAATAAAATAATATCATTATTTTATATTCAAGGGTCATATTAATATTCATATTACTATTCATAAGGGTATGTTACTATTCACCAAAATTCAAGTTTGTTCTATCAGACTCTAAATGACATACTGAATACAACTCTAGATAACCATTTATTGAAATTCAAAACATAGATGAGGAAAATTTGTGTTTATTGGATAGATTGCATTCTATATGTATTTTCAAAACATTGGGGTGTTACATTATCCCCTATATAAAAAAACATAATCCTTGAAATTCATAGAATATTACCTAAAAATATTTGGGTATGTATTTAACATAAGCTCCTCAGGCTCCCATGTTGCTTCCTCCATCTTATGGTTCCTCCATAGAACCATCACCAGATGAGTCATCCAATTTCTCAATACATATTCTATAGTATCAAGAATCTTGAAAGGATCTTCATAGTATGATAGATTAGGTTTAAGTTCCACTTCTTCATAAGTGAGTACATGTGTTGGTTCTAGAATGTAATTTTTTAACATTGACACGTAGAACACATTGTGAAGCTTGTAGAGACTTGGAGGTATTGTCAAACAGTAAGCTACGACTCCAATTCGGTCCAGAATTTCAAAAGGTCTGATGTACCTGGGACTTAATTTTCCCCTCTTACCGAATCATATAATACCCTTCAATGGAGATACCTTTATGAAGACATGATCACCTTCTTGAAACTATAAATACTTCCTTCGGTTATCTGCATATCTCTTTTTCCTACTTTGAGCTATTTGGATACGGTTCTGGATAATCCTCACCTTCCCTGTGGCTTCTTCAACATGTTCTGGGCCCACGAGCTTTCTTTCACCAACATCATCCCAGCAAGTTGGTGTACAACATCTCCTCATATATAATTCTTCATATGGTGCCATATAAAAACATGAACTGAAGATATTGTTGTAGGAAAATTCAACGAGAGGTAAATACAGATCCCACATGCCTTGAAAATCAAGTGAACAAGACCTCAACATATCTTCAATTGTTTGAATAGTCTGTTTTGATTGTCCATATATTTGTGGGTGGTAGGAAGTGCTCAAATGAATATCAGTATCTAGGACCTTCTGAAGACTCTTCCAGAATCTTTATGTAAAACGTGGATTGCTATCAGAAACAATCAATAGGGGTACTCCATGAAGTCTCACAACTTCATTAATATAAATTCTTACTAGATGTTCAAGTGGTATAACTTCTCTTATAGAAAAAAATGTGCAGACATGGTAAGATGATCAACAATGACCCATATTGCATAGTTCCTTCTAGGAGTCTTTGGTAGTTCTATGACAAAGTCCATCGTGATATTATCCCATTTAAACTCAGGTATGGGAAGAGGTTTCAATACTCTTCCAGGTTGTTGCCTTCCAGCTTTCACTTGTTGACAAACCATACATCTTGACACAAATTTTGCAATCTCCCTCTTTATGTTGTCCCACCAAAAAATTTCCTTCAAATATCTATACATCTTAGTGATACCAGGGTGTATACAGAAATTGGAACTATGAGATTCATCCAACAATTCCCTTTTTAGATCCGGTATATCAGGAACAGAAAGTCTCTTCCCAAATTTCAAAATTCCAACTTCATATATGAAGTCAATCAATCTCCCATCATTCACAGCTTTAATCTTTTTTTGAAAATCCTCATCATCAGCCTCAGAACGTTTTATCCTTTCTATTAAAGATGGTTTTGAAATAATTTGAGAAAGCATTGTCATTTCACCTTCCATGGTTATTCCCATATACATATTTACTAGATCCATGAAAATAAGATCCCTTTCAACTCTCATTTTGTTCAAAACACCATGATCCTTTCTACTCAAAGAATCTTCCACCATATTTTCCTTCCCCATGTGGTAGTGTTTCATGAAATCATAATCCTCGAGTAGTTCAAGTCATCTCCTTTTCCACATGTTGAGTTATTTCTATGAGAAAATATACTTGAAACTCTTGTGATCAGTATTATTCTCACATTTTTCCTCACAGAGATACTGTATCCATATCTTCAAAGAAAATATTACGGCAGCTAACTCAGGATCACGAGTAAGATAGTTTTTCTCAATAATGTTTAGCTTTGGTGATGCATAAGCAATATCCCTACCATTTTGCATAAGGACTCAACCAAGTACTTTCCTTGAAGCATCAATATAAATAACAAACCCATCATTCCCCAATGGTAGAGTCAATATAAGATCATTGGCTAATATTCTCTTCAGTTCATCAACTCATTCATCACAATCTTTTGTCCAAACAAATGTAACCCCTTTATGTGTGAGCTTCGTTAGCGGGTTATCCAATCGGGCAAAATTCTACATGAAATGCCGATAATAACCTGCTAAGCCAATAAAAATGCGTACCTCAGTTATGTTTGTTGGCATGGTCCAATCATGGATTGTCTTTGTCTTCGTAAGATCAATTATGATTCCATCCTTGGAGACAATATGGCTAAGAAAATAAATCACCTGAATCCAGAATTCACACTTACTAAACTTCCCATATTATTTATGTCTTCTAAGAGTCTTCAAGATAATGCACAAGTGACTTTTATGATCTTTGTAGCTTTTAGAGTATACTAAGACATAATCAATAAATACCACTACAAAATGATCAAGATATTCCTTGAAAACTCTTTTCATTAGATCCATGAAGACAGAGGGTGCATTAGTCAATCCAAAAGGCATCACTGTAAACTCATAATGCTTGTACCTGGTTCGAAATGCTGTTTTCAGAATGTCTTCCTTCTTTACACACAACTGATGATATCCAGATCGAATTTCAATATTTGAAAACTGTTGAGCTCCATGATGTTTCTCAAATAAATCATTAATGCGAGGTGTGGGATACTTGTTCTATATTTTTATAGAATTTATCTCCCTGTAGTCAACACATATCCTCATAGATCCATTTTTCTTCTTAACAAAAATGAAAGGGGATCCCCAAGGAGAAACACTAGGTAGAATAAATCCTTTATTACTCAATTCCTCTAGTTGTTTATTTAGTTCCACTAATTCCACAGTGGCCATTCTATAAGCGTTCTTCGATATGGGCCTTGAACCAGGAACTAAATCAATGGAAAACTCAATTTCTCATTCTGGAGGATGTCTAGGTAAATATTCTGGAAACACATCAACATATTCTCTCACAATAGGTACATCCTCTATTTGAACATTACTTTCTTCACCCAAAGTTATTTCATTCTCTTCCTCCCCAAAAATTGAATTTAGTTGAGCTACTGGGGGTGGATCTAGATAAGAGTCAAGTGGTGATGATTCTTCTCTAAAGACAAGGTCTTCTACACCATTTTCAAAAATTATGACATCCTTCTTTTTACAATAAATCTTTTCATCATAATTTGATAGCCAATCCATACTGATAATTATATCAAATTAAATCATTGGTATGTAGATAAGGTTAGCAACTAGAGAAAATTTGGTGTCTACAGGGGGACTAATTGACATGCCATTGTTGTAATGATACATCCACTAGGAGTTTTGACTAATAACTCTTTTATTTAATTAAATTTGACATATCGAATTTTAATGGAAAACTGGGAAGATATAAACAAATGTCAAGATCTAGAATCAAATAAAGTATTGGATAAATTTGAGGAAATTATTAAAGTACCTACCACCACATCATTAGGAACTTCAACCTCTGCAGTTGTAATTGCATAAGATTTTCCCTGATCCCTTGTCTTTTTCTATTGCATATTTCCTTGATGCTTTGGACAATCATTATCATAGTGTCCCATCTGCCGAAAATTATATCATTGAACATCATTGGATTCCTACTTACCTTTGCAATCACCAGCAAGATGGCCTTTCTGACCTCATTTGTAGCATAATCTTTTTCCTTTTAAGCACGTTCTAGGGTGTTTCCCTCCACAATTGTCACATGGTGGAAAATCAACTCTTCCCTTATTCTCCATTTCCTTATTTCCTTTCCCAGGGTTTTCAGTAGCCCTCTTCTTTTCTTGATTTCCCATAAAGTCATAAGACTTAGAAAATTCATTTTCGGTCTTGATTGAACATGAAACTATATCCTCGTATAATGAAAAACATTTGGAGACTAGTGACCACCGGAGGAATGGATTTAGGCCATCAAAGAATCGATTAATTTCTCTCCTTGGATTTCGTATGTAGTCTACATCATGTCTTGTTAATCTTGTGAAGTTAGTTACGTACCATGCAACATTACCATCTTCTTTCTTCCATAGATTCATGAATTCTCTCTCCATATCTTCTCGCTGCTCATGAGGGAAATATTTTTCATAGAAAATTCCCTTAAATTACTCCATTGAATCTCTTCTATCTCTTACTCCTCCTTTGTGTTTTGGATTAATGACCACCACTGATCTGCATCTCCCGATAGATGATATACTACCATGAAAACCTTCTCTCTTTCATTACATCCCAAATCAAGAAATATCTTCTCAAGGGAACATATACACTGCTCTGTACAAATGGGTTTGTTGTCCCGTTGAATGATTAAGGTTGTTGTCGCAGAAAGAGATCTATCATGGCTTATCCACATGATGGATCCAGATGATCCATACGGGTAAGGCTATTATTCATAACCTGAGTAAGTTTTCCCAGTATAGTTATGAGTTGGTCAGCACCAGTAACAGCACCAAAGCTAACATCATTATCTTTCATCAGAGGAAAATCCCTACAGGGGACACATGCATTCATACGATTTCCATTCCGTCCACTAGGTGTCATTTCTAGATAATGGCATACACAATATTAGGTTATGAATCATAATTTATAATCTTAACATAAAAATACTCAGAGAAATTGAGATCCTATGCATGGATAATCTCATATTCACAAAAATGGTTTCCTTGAAGAATATTTTAAATTTCAATCCTTCATAATGTCTTGTAAAGAAAATGTGAATTATCCTAAGCATATCCCTCGGGAGTGTCGTAACCAAGAGTGCGACAAGGCCTGTTTTCATGCACTATATCCTGTTCAAGTCTATCTCAAAGCGTTGTTTCTGGGTTTTACCCATGGATACATATGCACCAGAGCCGCCTCTACGTGCTCGTATCGAGACAAGGATGTACTTCATGAAAGATCCCCATAATATATTCCTTACAAAAATACCAGGACATTATTGTATGTATATCCTCAAATACTATCTTAGGGACTCTTCCCTAATTCTATGTTTCCTAAATAAAGTGTGCGAGTATTCTACTAAACTTCCTATGATACAAACTGTAAAGACCCGAACCCAGTTGCCCGGAGCCGGTTCCTTATATGATTATATTGGCATACAAAAAAGGAATATGAATCCTGAAGGACCGAGTAGTTTTGTATTATTGGAAACAAGATACATACATTAGTTCATCATTACATCTTGAAATGAAAAACAACATAGAAACTCTTTAGACATCTTCAATAACTACTAGGTTATTTCAGAATGTCATTCATAATAGAATTATTATTTCCCAGATAAAATGAAATATAATAAAGGGGTGGACTCAAATTCTCAGTAAGAGTATGAAATACAGTGTAAGATAATATAAACATTAGACATGGTGAATAATTGAAAACACATGCCTTTAATAATAAACTTGAACACATTACGGCAGGAATTTAAGCTGAGTAAATAATGCAATAATAAAACATAATCATGGGTATTCTACTAGTCGAATAACACCATAAAATTTCATATAATAGCTTCATAATGAGGGAAGTGCATATTATGGACATTCTTAAACATTTTGTCATGGCCTCGGCGAAGACGTCTTGTGATTAAGCCCTCATCCAAAATCCATATCACATTGGGAAATGCCTCGACAAATTCCACGTCTAGTTGTCTAATGAGACCTACCAATGCATAGAGGGGCTATATCGGGACCCACTCATCACATAATAATTACAATTCATTCCTCATATTAGTGTGGATCAACATAAACAACATATACATTCATATTGAAAATATCATATGAAATGTAACAAAATTTCCCCAATTAATGAACATAAAGACTAACCATTCAGAATAATATGATGAATGGTTTTAGGATAGATCATCCACAATATATTTATTCATAAACCATTAAGACAAATATTGTTGATGAAATCATAAATTATTATCCCAATAATACCATGTAATCAACAAAAGTGTTGAATTAGATGAAAAAACTCTTATAAAATCATTATTAAATTCTAGAGAAAAATACTCTTTTATTTTGAAAAGAAGAGTTCTTTAGAAAAAATGATTGTATAAAACCATAAGTGAAGTGAGATAGTATTTTCATAATACAATGAGTGATTTGATAAAGATAATGCTTTTTAAAAATATATTATAGAGTTCCCTTTAAAATAGGTAAGAATTTGACAGATTCCCTTGAATCAGGCTTGTATTTTTGAAACAATTTTGAAAGTTCCTTTTAAAATGTGTAACTATCCATAAAATAAAGAAGGATTCTGGTTTGTAAACATAAATATGATAATCACACATAACATATGTGGAGTGCATAAAAATACATAACAATTACATCGAGTTAATTATACAATGAAAGTATCCCGAATGAAAATGGATGTTCAGGTGAAAACCCCCTTACCTTAACTCCAAACGTATTCCGCTCTTATACTTATGCTCCTGGAATATGAAATTATAATTTTTAATAACTTATTTAAGAACCTATTATAAATTTATTTAGTTTACCATATTTCTTGTTAGTTCATTTATGTATTTATTGATAAGGTAATGTATTTAATTTCGTCATTCTGGAGTGTTCGTTTCCTTTATTTTCTTATTCGGTTCACATGTTTTTAAGTACTGAAGTTCATGTGGAATGGTTATAAATCTCCAGGATTGAAATTAAACATTATTTATGAACATAGAGAATTGATAATGGTTATTTCTTTAATTTGGTTACATGGAATGAGGATGAATCATTAGATGACAACCACTTCGATAATTTGGCGGTAATTGGATTATTATGAACTAGTTTTGTCATATAAATTATTTATATGTACATATTTTGGTTCATGAATATTGATTAGGTTATAATACATATATTATAGTCTGGTTCAAACTTGAATACAGTTTCATGACCCATAATGAAGATAAATTGAAGAACAAAACTTTGTCATCCATGAAGGTTATAAATCGGATCTTCATGGACGTCGATTTCGTTTATAAAAATAAAAGGGATGGAGTAAGAATATTTATGATGGATCTTACATTGACATGATATAAATCTAGTATATAGATTTTACTGGAGTAATCATGGTCATTTGGACATATTAGGTGAGGATAGAACAAAAAAAGTAGATAAATTGAAATAAAACGAAATGAGAAAGATGGGTGATTTACCTCTTGAAATAACCTCCTTGAGAAACTCATTATGGGAAGTGGTTTTGGTCTTTTGGAAAGACCAAAAGATTCTTGGACGTGGGTAGATACTATGAAAGGGTAATTGGTTAGAACTTTGAGGATCTTCAAGTCTTATAGGAGTGAAGAGATGAGGTAGTGGTGGGGGGTTTTTATAGTGGAGGAGAGGGGTAAATGTTTAATATTTAATTTCATTATTTTATTATTTCTGTCAAGAAAACCAATAGTATTATTTCATGTGACCACTAATAGTAATAAGTGCATGTGCATTTGAACCAAGTGACCTTGAATCACCTATTATGTCATAAATAGTGTATTTAAATGATAAAATGAATATATAGAATTTTACCATATTTCACTATTCATAAAAAATTCATGAATTTTAGAAAATTCTCAAAAATTCACTCCTACCATTTTTTGATGTGTATAATTTAAAACTGAAATCAATTTTTCAAAAATAATTTTCTAAATAATGTTAATTTAATTCTTAAATAACCTCATAGTTATTTCGAAAAATAAAAATCTTGAAGTGCAGTTAGTTTAACGTGACATTGAAAATTTAATTAAGATCCCATTATCATATTGCCATAATAAAATAAAATAATATCATTATTTTATATTC
Source organism: Viscum album (assembly GCA_963277665.1). NCBI lineage: Eukaryota > Viridiplantae > Streptophyta > Magnoliopsida > Santalales > Viscaceae > Viscum > Viscum album. Next base: position 718,656,551 of record OY728145.1, on the reverse strand, counting down.
AAGGGTCATATTAATATTCATATTTCTATTCATAAGGGTATGTTACTATTCACCAAAAATCAAGTTTGTTCTATCAAACCTCAAATGACTTACTGAACACAACTCGAGATGACCATTTCTTGAAATTCAAAAAATTGAAGAGTCAAAGTTGTGTTTAATGGATAGACTGCATTCTATATTTATTTTCCAATCCTTGGGGTGTTACACTTTTTTAATAAAACCATAAAAGTTGTGATTAAGTTTTTCACATCATCTAATTAAGTTACACATCGTGAAATACCACTTTCCCACCCTTTAGCAACCAAACCTCTCCAAACACCTTCGGAACATCCTCCAAGCACATCCAACAACCAAAAGCAACAATTTAATATACCGGGAGGCCACCAAAAATTATTTTAGAGTCCTCTAAAAATATTATCACCTTCAAAAATCCAAAAAAAAATCCCATAAGAAAGTGGGGTTCAAACAACCACCCCTGCAATACCACTCAAGGATCATCATGCACTTGAAATGCTGCTAACAACCAAAAATATTAACATTCAATGGTAAACCACCAAATGTTATTCAAAATCTAGAGTCAAAATCCCCATATCTAAGAACAAATACTTTAAAAACTTCAACTCAATGACAACAAGGGAAAACCAACAAGCACAAAAGCCACACCTTTTGAAAATACATATCAAAAAATTCAACCCTCCATGTCAGGATACAATCCACTCTAGGTGTAACTAATTCACCCAAACAGGTTTAATCGCTTCACAATTAATCCATATCTATTAGTATTATGGTATTCCCCATTTCACATGTCGGGCATTAATCACACATTTCCCCACACACATCTCTTCCCAAGGAAAAACATCTCATTTAATAGAATAAGGCTCAAACATTACATATATCAAAACGGGAAAAGCCAAAACGGAAAACAACTCTGGGTAAAGCGCACACATCTGCATGTCCCAATCCCAAGTACTCTATAGTTAGTTAACCTGAATCCAAAACTTGTGAAAGAAAGGAATGGTCCATTCACACAACACATTATCTCATGGATCATGGTTCTCTATCAGCTACTTCAAATATATATCTTCATCCACTATATCAAAATCTTCCAAATCAATGATATAGGAGTCATCGTGTAGATTCTGATTAAGATAAGAGATGTATAAGAAGTCTGGGATAATTTATAAATGTGGTGCAACACCAACTATTATTCCACCACACCAACATTCCCCAACACCTAAAAGGGTCCAACAAACCTGAGAGAATGTTTACTCCCTCTTCCAAACCTCCACTACCCATATCAAGGGGAAACCTTCAAGAACATGTGGTCCCCAACCTAGAACCACTTAGACATCCTTCTATCATCAGAATATGTCCTCTGCCATTCCTGGACTGCTTTAATCCTCTCAAAAATGAGTTGAATCTTTTCTATATTTTTATGCACTACCTCGAGACCAATAATAGAGATCTCACGAACCATTATCCATCACAACGGATAATGACATGGTCTTTAATACAAAAATTCAAAGGGAGATATTTGAATAGAATAGTGAAAACTGTTATTATAAGTAAACTCTTGTAAGGGTCTGTATAACACCCAATATCCATTATATTCCATGAATCATGTTGGAAACACATATTCTATCTTTTGAGTAGTCCATTATGTATTCCCATCAGTCTAAGGGTAGAAGGTAGTGTTAAGGTGAAAATGTGTTCCAAAAGAATTATGATATACCCTCCATAATCATGAGGTAAAATGTGTGTCCCGATCTAAGACAATGGTCCTTATAATTCCCTTAAAGAACATCGCCTCATCCACATACCTCCAAACAAAATCATCCAATCGGCCTGACTCCTTAATCACATAGAAGTGGGCCTATCTCATCAAGATATTCACCACTAAAAAGATATCATTGTACCCTCCCTAAGATATGGGAAACAATATGATGATATCATTTGATATTTTTTCCTGCTTCCACTCGGGGACATCCAATGGGTGAAAAAAACCACTAGGAACATGTTTCTCAACCCTTACATGCTGGAAAACTAAGATCCTTTTAGAATCTATGCCACTTCCCACCTCATCGTATGAAATCAACACTGTATCCTCAAACCATGGTGCATCTTAGAAACTGTTGGGTGTACCACTAAAGGTGACATATGAAACACAAGAATGACCCCAACACACAACGCTACTAAAACAACATTCCACAGAACAACATATAGTTCTGGCATTCCTCCAACCATCGCTCAAGAGCTTCACCATGGTAAACAAGACCATGAAACACCTCTTCTTCTATGACTCCCCCCTAAGACTCCTCCAATAGCGGAAACAGAGATGGATAATCATTAATCTAAAACAATCACCCCTATAAACATCCACTCTTGGATCTATGGGCATGTATGGCAACTCCTCCATCACCTCCAAAGCATTTTCAAATTCGTTGAAACACCCATTCAACAAAATTTTCTCAAATCATCTTCAAAAAAAACTCTTATCAATGGCATAGGAGATCTAAAAATCATAGTCCTAAAGAAACTTCATCCAACTTCTCTACCATAAATTCATATCTTGTATGGAAAATATATACCTAAAACTATTATGATCTATAAAGACAACCACGTGCTCCCCAATAAGGTAATTCCCCGAGAACAATAGTGCAACCATTACTGTTGCTAGCTCCTGATTATGGGTGTAATAGTTAAGCTCGTGGGGAAATAACTTTATTTACCCATATAATATTACTACTCTATTTTACATCAAGACGCATCCCATGTGCAAACGAAAAGAATCACAAAACACCACAACCATCACTCCTTCGCCTAGAAAATGGGGAACCAGAATACTAACCAATATCCCCTTCAGATTATTGAACACTACCTGGAACATATCACTCCACATAATAGCTTTGTACTTTCTAGTTATAACTATCAATGCGGATGAAACTCAAGAGGAATTAGGCACAAAATTTCGATAATAACCTATCAAACTATGAAAATTTACAACCATTTCCATGTTATTATATACCTACCAATAAAATATATCTTCATCTTTCGATGGGTCCACTCTCACTCCCTTGTGTGACACTATATGCATAAGGAAATGCGCCTCTAGTTTCTACAACATACACATGGAAACCCATCCATAGAGCTCGTCACATCGATGAACCTACAATATAGTTCTGAGATTCTCGATATGTTTGTCCTATGAATTCTAAAAGATCAATATTTTATTGATGAAAATGATAAAGAACATGTCAAATAACTCATAGAAAACGATGGTCAGAAGTCCCAAAAAAATGGATGGTTCTTTTAAAACACTGAACGAAATAACCAAGAACTCAAAGTGCCCATACCTGCACCTAAAAGATGTGTTAAGGATATTTACCTCCTTTATACTAAAAAAGTGCTATTCGGATCTTAGATTGATCTTAAAAAACCAAATTTCCACAATCATCTTCTTGAAAATATAATTTATCCTTGGAAAAGGGTAATATATCTTTTCTGTCACATGATTCAACCAATAGTATTCTATTAACCAACTCATAACACCATCCTACTTTTATGAAAACAAAAATGGAAAACCCCATGATGACACACTAGGCAGAATAAATCCCTTCTTAGTCAATTCATCTAACTGATCCTTAACTCCCACCACTCCGAATGATCCATCTGATATGGAGACATAGAAATCAGAGATGCACTAATATGCAGTTCTATCCTAAACTTAATATATTTCCTAGGGGGTAGTATCACAAGATCCTTTGAAAAAACATCCATGAATTTCCCAAAAACACTGGGATTCTCCAGCATTCCAACTTCTACTGATTCCCCTGATAGCTCATCCAATAAAGAGAGAAGGGGCTCCAAACACGGACTACCCACCAGCCATTTCTACTCATCAATGGAAAACAAGTGTTGGCTGTTCATATCTAAAAACGTGTGTCTCCTACAGAAGTAGTCAATAAAAGAATACAATGAATACAACCATTACATTCTGATAATTTCATTGTATACCTGAATCTATAAAAATAAAATATCCTCATAATACTGATGTGGTCCCATCATCTGTCAACATCCTTATTACACGTCACACAAGATGTTCAGACCTCAATATAGCATACACAACTCTAGGGGAATGTGAATTCTCTCTATTTATATCCCTATAGCATGCCTTAGAGTGGGTAAAATAGTTTATTTTAAATCTCCTGAATCAAAAAATAATAATCACAATAAAGGGTACTAAACAAAATGATTTCTTCCCTAATGATATATGGTCCTTCTGAAATTGCAGCCTCTACTACATGAAACTGACCATGCCCATATCCTCTTCCGCTTAACTGAAGACCTCCCCCAAAAGCATACCGGGGTCGAGGATGCAGAAGGACATCTTGTGGTTGGAACCTCCCTAGTTGATCTGCCATTAGTGGAGAATTCTACTATTATCCCATTTAATGAAATGAAATAACATGAAAATACTACTCAGTCTAACAATGAACCAACCAACCTCCACCAAAATGTGTTCGAATAGCTACTAGACACTAATTATAAAGATGGTCTCAGACACTACAGAATAAACAACTTTGCCCCAAGCCTATATGAAAAATTATGAGAGATATGGTCTAAAATGAAGCTGTTAGGGTCGACTTGCTACCATTCAAAAACTCAATGCTATTGTCAACAAAGACCTTTTTCTATTAAACCTTACTATCAAAGAACCTATCTAGCTTCCCTCTAACCATATTACTCCTCACAAGTGAATATTTTCGGTCAACTCTAGCTTTTTATGGACCTCCAAAAACATTATCAAAGTATTGTAGTAACCGTTTACTAGATTGAAGGGAAAATGTCTTCCTTTATATGTTTCACATGAGTCTCCTCATCCAAATAGAGATATGGTGTAAAATAGAGGGGATATATAAACATGATCCCCATATCTCATACTGCCATACTACCCTAAAAGAGGGAGGGTAACTTCTTCCTCTTCTCAAACATCATTGTCGATGAAAGGAATTAGGCTCAGGACACCTTGAAATTAACCCACAGAATGTAAGCCACCTTCCTCTTACCTATGTAAAACATCCACCACTACTGAAAAAATCCTAACATATGACTAAACTCCAGAGGAAACTAGAACTATGTTGGGGCCCAGATCAAGCTAAAGGGGATCTCATGTTGCTCGATCCATCTCTACGTCTCTATATTTGAAATAATACCCTCTTACATTCCCTAAGTCTACCGTAATAATGAATGCAATGTTCTTTGCCCCTAGTCATCCTCCTCCTCTAGATCAAACCTCCTATGATCAACTAGATTAGCTTGCTGAGCCTCAACCGCCCAAGCCACATGCAGACGATGATCATGTTCCATAGGTGAATGTTAAACAAAGAATTCCTAAACCCAAATATTATGGAATTTTATTTAATATTAATTATAATTAATTTTGAATCATTTTTGGTCACTCATTCCCGATTTCTAAAACAACCAAGTTAGAGAATAACACATGTCATTATTGTACATGTACATTTCTTTGGGTCTCTACCCTATAACCGATGTAGGTTTATGTAGTCATTAAATAGGCTCAGAGTCCATTAATTGGATGACAGGGGCCCTAAAATTACATTTCCTAGCCGGTATTCCTAGCCAAATGTCATGAAATAAGATCACCTGACATTTTTTCCCTACCTAATCATGTAATCCTCATTGCGAGAACTCCAAAATCAACCCTATATCTCAAAAATCACCTATGATTCCAATCCATCATGACCCTCTCCCTCAAAAGATACCCCTATAATGATGGAAATGAATAATAGAGATAATAACCCCTGAGTCCTTCCACCAGTAGGCTTTGGGGCGGAGACTAGCACCAAGTGTTTACAATCCCACAATATAAGATGCATTTACCTTTATAGGGAATAAAGATACAATGATAAGATGGTTCATTCAAAACAAATCCATGATATATATATATATAAAGAAAACGAAAATCTATCCAATGTGTATGTTTAAAATAAATCTTCTATAAGTGCAATAGAAAATACATGTAATGTACCAAAAGATAGATAAATAAGAGACTCAAAAACATTCCTACAGCCTGAGCTAGCACACCCAACACAGTCTACATAATCCTTCGGTAAACCTAAAAAATAGTTTTATATTCTTAGGGTAAGTATATATATATATAATCAGTAAGAAAAACCTAAGTTTCTCATGAAAAAATGAATGGGAATATACTAATTAATCTGTGAGAAAATAGTAGAACCACGAAGCACCAAACATGTATTCTAATCATCCCCTTCCTCCCTAAGGAAATATCACCAAATAACGCAATTGAATTAAATTAATAAATTATGTACATTGACGATTTGGGCACCCCACACCACTTACCATTAGTTTATCTTCTCTAGTATAATAGAAAATATTCACACACTCCCAACTCTTATGAAAGAACCATGTCACAACCCGTCCGCACACACCTAGGCCCCAAAACAACACCTCGTCTCATCACCTAGGCCATGATCCACATGACAGCCAATGTGTAGACAACTGGTCCCCCAAAACAGCCCATGTACCATCACTTGGTCCATGATCCACATCACATATTTCCCCAAACATCTGGTCCACATGACACATTACATCTCGCTCGCAGACATCTGGTCTATATACCACATCACTTATTATCTCATCCCAATGAAATCTGGGAAAGTACAACCCATCTAATCCGGAAGACACATGAAAAATAACAGCATTCCCGAAAAACCCTGGGCCCCAAAAACCACAACTTACGCAAAGAATCTCCAACTCTCCCCTCTTGGAATAGGGAGCAGGTAAGAGCAGTTGGACCGCCATCAATCCTCCAATCAGGATGTTTGGGAAAAGCACCCTCCCCCGTGATGATGGGGGCATTCGACATGTAGTAATTAACTAGGGATGGGTGCATATATAAGTCAAAATGGAAAAAATATGTATATATATATATTTGATACCAAACACTCAATCCCAAACTATGGGTTCTCAACAAACAACTAGCTCACAACATTACCAAATTTTCTACTACATCTAAATATGCAACCCCACACATCGAGCCAAAACATCCTCTCAATATTCATGAAACTGAATTAATAATTACCAATATTTATTAATAGCTAATTTATTTATACATAGAAAAAAACTTCCCCAGTCCAGTTACAAACCTTATTAACCTATTATTTATTGATTTATTCCACTACTATCAAGGAATCTACCAAGAACATCACACAAAAACCATCATAGAAACACATCACCACATAGCCTAATCACAACCCCAATTTTCAACACATATCATCCCTTCCATAATAAAACAATATCTCACCCTAATATTCTATTACATGGTCAGGTTGACATATCATCTACAATTTTATCCACCACACCACCTAAACTGACCCACAACACACATTATTTTCTCACAAAAATCCCACAACATAAACCAGAGCATATCCACACATAACAACATATCCATCTCACATTCCATCTGTCCTGAACACACAAACATGCTATCCCACAAAACACATCACCCCAAATCCCAAATAATAACACTATTACTGATTTAACATGGCATCCCTTATTTAAATCAACTTGTCAAATCACAGGCCTTTACAAAAATATTGTTTTTCCTTGGGATCCATTTATTTGAAAAATGTATGTGATTTACAAATTTCTATATACATGTGTTCAACAGGAATCAAAAAACATGAAATTTTTTTAGTGGGATAGTTTGGAAAACAAAGGACCATGATTTTTAGTAGGTAATTTATCCTAGAAAATTCACAACATCACAATCAACCTCAAGGCTGTAAAAAACATGTGAACAAACAACTCTACACCTTTTTAATTCATTTATAAAATTAATATATTTTATTAATATGGACAAAAAATGATCCATATGAAAAAAGTACGTCCCTATGACATTATGTTAAATGAAAGTGAAACGGAGGAAAACCATACATAGAGAATATTTTCAAACTATTTGTGCACTTCGGGGCGTAGAAGAATGACCACAAGCGATAACTGCACCACTAGGAACACATATCAAGATATTCTTCACCAAACTATTATAAAAATGTGCCCCAAGCATCCAAATCAAGAAACATTGTAAAAAACTAGTGAATATCAAGGAATTAACATGAGGAAGCAGATGCGAAAGATGAGAAAACTCACCATGGATCGATCATAGATCACCAAAAAACAACCATCAGGATTGATATATCTAGGAGGGAAGAGTATGACTCGTATGACTTCTTTGGGTGGCTAGGGTTGATCTGGAACGAAATTTAAAGAAAATAACAACTAAATGACTAATGGTTTGGCTGAAACAAATTATTAAATATTGAAATTATCGGTGTATTACATGATGTGTACTACCCTATCATGTCGTGTAAAACCCTGGGATCAGTTTCCACCGAAAAACATACCACCTCTCATTTTTTTCAAACCACGAAGTATTATACGGCATGAAAATATTCATCACACCGTGTAAAATATATTCATGTTTTTAAAACCACATGATATGATACAAATCAATGTTTCACATCATATAATACAATTACACGCTGTGAAATACCCTTTTTCTAGACTTTAGCAACCAATCCTCTTCAAACTCATTCTAAACCTCCTCCAAAAACGTCCAACAACCAAAACTCACAATGCAACAGACCAGAGGACACATGTTGTTATTGTATATAATGTAAAAATTATTATATAATATATTACATATTTAAGTATATTATATAATGATACATAGATTTAATATAGAGAATATTTTCATATTGAAACTACCATGATTCTTGGTTCTCTATTTCTATATCTCGGCTCACTGATCACTAGTTTGTGGTCAACGTCGTTCATTTTTATAAGAATCAATACAAAAAATCATAATATTTAGAACTATATATGTTACTTCATCTTCTATTATCAAACATGTAGATGTATATTCTTCTAATTGTTCATTATGTGCAATATATTCTACCATATTCTTTCTTTCCATACATTATAGTGGTAGTCCTCACTCATGAAATTTTTATTTCAGATAATCTTAAAAAATTTATTCGAGTTTCTTCCAATTTTTTATTGGGGTTAGATAATTTTTCAATAAAAGGTAATCTACATAATTTCTACATGCATGAAAAAAGATGTTTCTTCTTCACCCATTATCTCAAATATTTTTTTTCAACTACTATGAACTTTTTTTAATAATAATAACTTCTAAAAAAATATACTTAATAATTTATGTTCTTCTACATCTTCCTTGGAACTTAAAAATTTTATATTCTTGAAATCAACATGAGATCATGTTATAATATGAAAATTAAAATATGAAATTATTATTATTAATTCTATGGATGTATATAATATATAATAGTAGTAGTGACATTGGTATCTTCTTATGTTTTGACATGACATCATTGATTTAAACATGTCGAATAATAATGTGATCTTATCATTCAGACTGTAGTTCATCTTCATGAATAGATTATTTTTATTACTTTGTTATGGAATCATGATCAATTTTTTATTATAATTTAAATACACTAAATATAGGAACATGTATAGTATATGAATTACATTCTCAAATGTACAACAATTTACAATATTAATTATTGAATTATAAATTATTCCATGTATTCTTTTTGGTAGTGAGATTCTTATACCACATATGAATGTTAAATAACTCAATAGATTAAGGTTCCATATACCATATTCTTTGTATTTGTGATATTTAGCATCATTAATATCTGTTTTGGAATTATAAAAAAAATCTCCTCAGAATAATAATTTTTTATTCATCAGAATTCATTCCCATGGACTAAACAGAAATTTGGATACTTGAAATTCACCATAATATACATAAACACTCTTACATGATGAATTTTCCTACATTGTTCTCCAGAAAAAAATTAACATAGTTCTCTTGTTTCGATTTAAAAAATGATAGCTATGATCAGGTATATGAATATTAATTCTATTACATTTTGATGTTTATATTCATGAAGTAAAATTACACCATGAATCAAAGAAAATATGAGGAAATTAGATATGTCACAAAACTCATTTATAAGAAGATTCGAATAATCTTATAAAATAAAATTCACTAACATTGTGAAATTATCTAGGTTGATTCACATAAGAGAAATCTAATTATTTGAAAAATTTAAAGATTTCATAGATTTCGAACGAGTACTCATCCCTTCCATATCCAATTAATCTTAATCACTAATTAAAATCCAAAACAAATTTACGAAATTATGTAATTTTCTAAAAAAATATAATATAATTACCAAAAAAATCATACTTGAGTTATTCAATATCACAGACAACCATTATTATGTTCAATTCATCCATTATACAAGTTTATTTCATTAGTCATTCCCATATAATTATTCATAAATAGAGAGGTATAGATTTAACAATTCCATGATATCATAATTTATATAAATTGAACTGATTTTATACTTATTACTTATCATTATCCAGGTTTTCCTTTGTATGTGTAATAACCCACTCACTCTTTGTTTTTATCTACTTCATTATCTATTGTAGTAAATTACCCCAAACATTAAAAAATTTATAATATATAATGTGTATGTTAACAATAATAACATATAATATATACCCACTTGAACCAATATTGATATGTTTTAAATGAAAAAAATAATTATACTCCATTACCGAATGTTCATGCCCTTTGATTTTCTTAAATAAAATTAAAAATGAACCCATTAAAAATATTCTAATTTGAATTAGATGTGATTTTTTTTTCTATCCCACAATGATAATAAATATAAATGAAAGAGGTATTTTTCTCCCCCATACTATCTAGGTGATAACATATATTCTCCCTTCCACTCATCCAACCACTTTTTGATACAACCTAAATTATCTTTGAAGGAGATTTTAAACCACAAATTTTATAGCCTTAATCCATTATTTAATCACTAAACATCTTGTTGAACTACCCTAGTGTATAAAACAATAGCTAATAAAGAAATAAACTCAATCTATAAACTCTATACTTGTGATACCATCTATAATATTCCATTATTTGGGGTTTTAATAGATTTACAATACTTTTCTATAATATCATCCACATATTCAAAAAATCTCAAAAAAAGATCAAGTGTATGAAAATAGATCCACCCATTTTTTTTTCAAAACACCCTTTGATAAATATTACATGCATACATATTTACTAAAAAGTGAGAGTGAATATCATACCTCACATTTAGTATTGTAAATATCTATCCACAATTATAAACTTATTATAAATGAAAATATATTGGGCATATTTGATTTTATTTATAGTACCTCCACAAAGGATAATTCTTTTGAAACATCAACTCTTATTACCATTGTACAAAAATACATTCACCAAATAATTTTTAATAAGGTCGAACAACATTTCCTCCTTTTTTATAAAACTTTGTCTAAGGCTTCATTACTAAACATGGTAAATATTACTTTTATAATCTAAATTGTATACTTTTATTCTGGGTTGCAGTCTCTTATGGTTTTTGTATTTTTTTTACCTTTTGAAAGAATAAATTCCTTTTATTATTGATATTAATTATATGATTGAATTAGTTTCTTTTCATTGGAATTAAAGTTTCTTCCATCTTCTATAAATTTCATCAACATCATAGAATACACTAAAAATATTGGTACATATGATTAATGTATCATTTTGGCTCATGAACCTCCTTATCTGATTTGGAATATTTATTTGTATAAAATTATTTTTCACTATAATCCAATTGTGATTTTCTATTGTTCTCCAATTACATTGTTTTAGAAAACCATTTCATATATCTAAAAACCCTATGTAATTCCATAACACTCCTCAAACACACATCTTGTTTATCTATGAATTTACATTCCTGTGAAGCTTCCCAAACACCCTCTATGATGTGTCCAATACCATCCCATTTTGACCATCTCTCTCTTTAATCAATTAACATCTAGTTTTTTGGATTCTACCAACTTTAATAATATTCAAGGATGTTGTAAAAATGTCTATGGAGTCAAATATCTTAACTAATTTGAGGATCTTATTATTTATTAGTTAGAAATCCTTTTTTCTTTTCTTCCTTGTCTTCTTCAATGTTTTTATATTCACTGATTTTCATCGAATATAACCAATAATAAGTATATAATAATAATTTACCTACTTCTCCACCAATTAAGTTTATTTTCATTCATTTAAAATTAGGTGAAACAAAGAATCATTATATAATTATTAAAAATAATAGTTATTTTTTATCAAAAGTCTTGAAAACTATGAATAAAATATTTTCCAAGTATATATATTTGTCCCTATATGTTTTATATTCTCCACTACTATAGATTCTATTATTTTATCATCTTTACTTTACCTTTGACATGTACTATATGAACATATACCTACTGAAACATAGTTCATGTCTTCAATGACTATATCCAATCATTATGGATCACATACACCATAAAATAAATCTTTATTTTTTCACGTTAGTTGCAGGATTTCCTCATGACACGCTAGTTTTTTTACCCTAAAACCCAAATTTGTTTCTTATATTGGGGAATAGTATCTACAATAAATTCTCACCTCATTCTTTAAAATATTATTTCATATTCATGAATTTTCACCTTCAACATATATATATATATAATTTTTTCTAATAGTCTATAAATTCTAAATTTAGTGCATATGACATTATCATCATTGTGGGTAACAATTAATAACAAGTTAGATTTGGATTCTCTATTAAAAGATCTCAAACTCTTTTTACCACATCCATGAGCCACTTTTGTAGATAATAAACTCTTGAAAACTATTTGGATACATTTCCCTTCATATCTATTTTAGAATGTTTTATTTGAATATATAATAGACTTTATAATTTGATATGTTTCTAATGACACTTTAGAAGGATTTAATATTTATCTATAATATATAAGTGAGGTATATATTCCCATTCAAGCTTCATCATTTGAATCTGAACCTCTTATAACCTGTTCAATTAATTTATAAAATTTCCAAGGTCATTGATTCACAATTAAATTATGTTATAAAATAGAATTCTTGAAAAAAAAATATCCTTGTTTTAATATTAAATATAATAGTTTTCTTTTTCAATTAATTTCCTAACAAACACATTCAAATTTTTAAAAAATTGATCATTTGTTTCAACCATTTTAAATTTATCTCTTTTAATCAGTAAAGGCTATTCCAAGTAATTCAAATCATTCATGGGAGAGTTTCTTTTATTTAATGACACAACCATGTAAATTTTCATGGTATCATCAGAATCTATCAGATTTTATTTTTAATCATATATCTCTAAATAAATAGAAAATTTTGAGAATTTTTTTAGTAATAACCTTTTCGAAATCAGTTACAATATTATAATAGTGTTTATCAACAATTGTAATCCCATTAGTTTCATCACAAATGGTAATGTAAAACATCATTGAATACATTAATTTAGTGGTAAATCATGTTTATATCATGAGGTTTTTGATATCTTTATTATCAATTCATTTATCCCATTATCATATTATTGGTAGAGAAATCAACTTCTATAGTAATGGGAGTTGAATCAGAGTTATCCATCAGGTTCACTTCAATCTCAAACATGATTAATATGTTGTTTATATATTTTTTAAAAAACATTATATGAAAATTGATTTTATATTGAACTTGAGGTTAACAAATTTATTATTAATATTGAAATATACATTTGGATTGGTGTAGGTACTTCAGTGCGGGTTGAATCCAGTGAATCCTATTATTTATAAATTACACAATATTATTTAAATATTTTATCCCCATATGAAATGAACCACTATTACATATTAGGATATGAGTAAATATATATACATTTAACCTAAAATAGAAAAACATATTTCAATATTGGTAATTTAATACTTATGGAACCCATTACATTTACAATATTCAGTATCAAGACTTACATTTCCCTTGATTTTCTATTTTCTATAATAATGGATTATATAATAAAACTAATGTAAATTTAAATGAAAATTGTATCACACACCAAAAAAGAGTAACCTTTTTTATAATAATGGACCCTAATGTGATTTACCTAGTTTTTATCCAACTATTTTTCTATAATACCATTAAATAGATATTTTAGATTCACACCATTTTAGCCAATTGTAAACTATGTCTGAAAATATCAATAACATAAAAAAATTAATATTGAGGTTTTTTCTTATAGTATTTTATTTTACTATAAATAATATATATTATAAATGATTATTTTTTTAAAAAAATGTTATATCTCATTCTATTCAAAGTAGTGTCAGTAAATGATAACAACACTTGAAGACAAGTTGACATAACGCTTTCTCTAACTATGATAACATTATATACATCAATAAAATTATCTAATATTTTATTATCAAATAATAAATAAAACATGAAATAGTGTTCTAGGGTAAAACCACATCATTACATGTATATTACCTCAGTTCTAACCATCACTTCATCTACAATGACTGATGGATCCTTAATTGGTATCTATAATACTACTTTTCTATCAACATAGATACACAAATAATCTTCATCTTCAAAATGATATCAAAATATTCTAAATCTTGAATAAAATATACTATCACCTCATTTTATTTCTTGTCCATCAATATAAACCTATTCTCCCTGAATTTTCACTGTACAATTTGTATTGAAAATCCTCACTATCTTAATTTTGATTTCAGTGATTCAACTAATTTTCATTCATGTGCATTACTAATTTTCATGGGAGTAACCTCAATTTTATATAAATATAATTTTCTTAATGGATGTGTACTATTATATTAAAAATTATAGGTACTACCATGATCTAGATTCTCATATTAATTTTTTCAAACTACAAGAATACTTTTTAACTAATTGGAATATTAAAAATATTCGAGTAATCATTTTTTTCTCTCTCATCTATCTCAAGCTATAAATTTTTCACATTCATCTAGATGGTATGATATATTCATTTAAAATAAACATTGATACACTATTATATAAATCCTATATTTCTAGTTGTATATATTATATTGCTAAATAGTATCATGTGGACCATCTTATAGTTTGCTGTGAGAGGTTTGATTAAAACTATGGTAGAAAATAATGTTATTTTAAAAACCATTTATCAGCAAAACATCACCCACAATTTTTTTTATGAAAATAAAATTTATTTATACACATTATTTATTTATATTTCACATAATTTTATTTATAACACAATCCCATAATATATATAGGCATAGTGTCTTTGGGAAATTATGAATATACCGTAATAACATAGAAAATTTAATCAAAACCCTTTAATTAAAACTATATAACATGTCTATAAATTCTACATATCTTCTATTAGCACATAGTGTAACTTCTTTGACATGGATGTGACTAAACGGGTGCCTTGATTTGGGTATCTATATGACCTCAAGTGAACCTCCCCATAAGCCAGAGGTTTCCATCTTACAACAAGGTTTTAATATGTCACGTGGGGAGAATATACCCCCATTAAAAGAGTAAGCAACCATAAATAACATTTTAAATAAAGAAAAAATTATGAAATAAACTGAAACACGAATTACTAACCATTTCTGAAATATGGTACAAACCACTACTAATTGCTGAGTATTTCATTTAATTCTAATAGTTATAGATGAGATGAAAATTGAAAATAAAGACAAATATCTGAATCCAGAAAACATTTCCTGACTACAAGTTTGGATCATAATCAATCACATCCCAATCCCAATCCAACTATCATGAATATATCCTTTTCCCTTATCCTAGTTTACAACCATGAGATATTCTTGGATAACCAATGGCGGCCCGAGATGGGTGTGAGTACAACATGGTATGCCCCCACCGACTGTGTGTACAAAATATCCCTTCTAAATAGATAGTGCATGTAAATACTATGTTATTTATAAATAAACAAGTGGTAAGTTAGGTTCCATTAGTTATCATTAATTACATTACCCATTTACCTCATTAATTCCATGTTCATCATTTAAACCATCCTTTTCACTTAATTTATTTCTATCACTTGTTCAATAGTACTAGAATTACATAATTTACACAATGTCATACTCCAACCAGGTTCCCTATCTTATTAGGGATAATATTTCATAAAAAACACACTGCACTTATGTTGGAGCCTCCATCCAGGCAGTTTTATAAAATTAAACTGTTTGGGGTATAGATCCTTGATCCCCTTCAATAACCCATGCATTATGATGTTGGTTTAGAGCCTCAGTCTAACCCACCTAGTGGGAGTATATCTTTAAGTCCCTTATCCCACAAAAACCAAGCCATGTGAACATGATTATATGTCCATTTACCAAATATACCATATCATAAAATAGAATAAATAAAAATCATAACATTTCCATTTCATAGTCATTAAACATATATAATTGACATCAATCCTTAACTCATTATCACATTTACCATTTTCATTGCACAGCCAGTTTTACTGATTTCCCTTTCAGATTCCATAACCAATTATGCATTTTTGACAATTCCAATGGAGTATCACAATTTGATGTTCAAATATAATTATATGTCAACACATTTAACAATGTTATCAACCCATAATAATTACCCATTTAAATGTTTCAAATATTTTCAATTATTTAACCTACTTAAGAATTTCATGTACAATTCATAAGTCTCTTAGTACAATTACATTATTAAATCCAACCAAATTCATGTTACACCAAACAATACCTTAACCCCTTACCCAATTCCAGAAATAACATTAATTATTCCACTTTTTTACTCCACTAATTATATCAACATGTTCATATCAATATCTACTTCATAAAATTTCAATTATATACTTATCATTTCATTTTTCGATGTTCTAAAATATTTGTGCATGCCATAGGTGGCCCTAAATATTCCTATTCAACCTCAACACTTCCTAAGAGTATTTTTAGGGTTTTAATTCAACATATATCCAACAAATTTTTCCAAATATTACTAAAATCACCAAATTCACAATAAGATAAATGCAAAATATCAACCAATCATGCACAAATCAACCTAAAAAATACCAGATATAAATTGTGGGCCGATTAACTTGAATCTAATAATTAATGAACACATACCCTTAGCCTTGTCTCAATATTAAATCACCCTTTGATTTCACAACCTATAATTCACTAGAAAATATGTTTTTTGGGATTTATAATAAGAAACAAAATCTAATAGGCCTAATTTAGTAATGTTATAAAAGGGGAATGTTAGACAAACTCAGCTCTTTGATCCACACCCAAAAACACACCAAATATCCTTGAATAAATTGATATACACCCTTGGGAATATTGGTTTGAAATGGTTTGTCCCTTGGGTTGATATGTCTAAAATAACAGAATAAATTGGGTGAGATACTTAAATAAAATGTGGAAAATTGGTTAATTTTTCTCTTGATTATAGGGCACACTATTTGGTCTCAAATTTTTCAAATCCACGCACCAACTGTGTGAATGCCTTTCTCTAGGTGGAGTCCATGTTTCACAGTTACTAGGGATTTCACACATCTTAAACGGACATACACCAATAATTCGAAATGGCTCTGTCTGAGGTTTCATACCTTGTCCCCAACCCTACCACAGTTTTCTCTAACCATGCGCCAACCGTGAAACATGCACACGATGGCCCAATTTTATTTTCTTTCATTCCATGAACTACCAGAGCACCCCTAAGCTTCCTCAAACACCTTGAGAATATTAATTTTCCACCATTAATATATTTAAAAAAATTAAATAGTTACATACCTTCACGAATTTAGGGATCTTACAACCTCACCACCTTATAACTGATCATCCTTGAGTCACACATACAAGAATCACTGATCTTATTAACTAAAAAAAGAGATCATGACACTAAGCCCACAAATCTAACTCCCCCTCCTAAGTCTCTTCATTATCATTAACATGATACCAAAAAAACTCAAACCAAAGGAATTTTCTTTCCTTGTAATACATTCTCATTACGATACATAACACAAATTAGATTCTCCTCAAAGGACATTTAAAACTCAATCAACACATCATCCTAAAGAACTGCATAGGTAATCCTAGAAAAAATCACCTTAAAGTAAAAAAAAACAAGTAAGCTTAGTATATATCATCATTAAAATGTGTAAGATCCAATTATCCCCCCATTGATTAGATCCTCATCGAAACATATGGACCAAATAAATTGGTTACATTTTACCATACATTAAAAATTATAATAGTGACCTAGACAAGACAACGCCCAACGAAGACACCCAGTCATTCCTGACCATATTTCCTGAATTACATCGATCCACAACTCGAGGCCCGACAATCCCATTCCATAACTGAACATCCAAAACATAACCATAATATTAATGGAACAATATCTATAAAACGTAATACAATACTCACTATCACGGATAAATCTCTATAATGGAAATCACTAAAGTTTGTGTAACCTAAAATTTGGATCACATAATAAACCAACAACTCCCCTCTATGGTTCTACCAACCATACATTTTATCTCACCCCCATATTTTGGTGATTGGAACTTCTTATATTGATTAATGAAAACCTGGTCTTGAATTAAACTTTCACAACAAACTCGATGTGTTTCCCAACTCACCACACCCAGACATCTATGATGCCTCTACCAATTATTGGAATCTAGCCATGCAGTAAAAAAATCATGAATTAGAAATGCATCCACCATCCATTGTAGACCAAGAACATGTTTACATAAGTCAAGATTGTATTAATTTCCCAAATTCACTTCCATAGTAAATAAAAATGATGGTGGCTTAAAAAAACGACAAGTTTACTTTTTTTTGTCGTGGAGGACTATTCTAGACAACTTGTCTCAAAACACCAATTTTCTACTCCTGAAATTCTATTTCCAACACTAGCCATTGGTTCCTACACACATAAGTCATACCACCATCATCTCACACAGCTACTAGGGTCATTCCTCTATATTCAATAAACTCTACCATCTGGGGATCAATAACATTACAAAACATTATCATTCTTTACCATACTCATTCATATTACTAACAAAAACACCTTAGACTCTCATACATCGACAATGAAAAAATAGGTTCCCCCAAAAACCCATTCAACTGCATAAAAAATAGATCATTCTAAGACATATACTGAATGTGGTCAGAGTCTCACCAAAATCATCCCATTATCTGAGTTGAGTTAGGTTTTTTCTGGTTTACACAATCCTGGAAGTGCTTATCTTCACTACTTTCACATCACTACTTCCCATATCTAAGATTCCATTACACCAAAAAACATTACAAGGTCACCCAAACCCACCAACATGAGTCCATTCAATATTTCTCATGATGGTCTGGGACCCAAAATCACATGCTGTGATCTAATACCATTTCATAAAATTCCATACACTAGTTTTAAAATAGGAATCCATTAGTCCTTTGGAACGACCTTGAGCCCAAATCCAATGCTTGGATCGTTCAACCAACACATTCAAGGCCCACTGGGCCCTTTATAAGGAACCTGATGTAAACCTCACAAGATTCTCACTACCATACCAATGTCACTGTGTCAACTCCACACTATACTCCACAAATTCAAGAGTGACTTATCACTCCCCATATTTGTAATTTTGTTACCATCACAATCCATAAGAAATTTCAAAAACCATGGTTAACAATTAGATCATATGTTTGACCATAAAACATAGATGAGGTCATTTTTATTTTCCCAAATCAACTAAACAAACATCAACAGATACCCATTCCAGACTGTCATAGATAGTATTTACATCATTCATCAACACCTCGTCCAACCCGAGGACCTCACTTTTAAATTTTCAATGGTGTGTATTACACAACCCAACTCCACTTATACTTCCCCATGTGTTTAGACTCCATGATTTACCATATCAAACCAAAAAAAATTAAATTCACTAGGAACAAATAATGAGCTTTCTCAATGTACTTGAGATGATGTAAAGATGTTGGGATGGAATGTCACTACCTAGAAGTACACTAATAAGTTGTTGAAGAACATAAATTTTTTTTATCTATAACTGATGTCACCTCCCACTCAGAAAAAACATGAGATTTTATGATCTTCAAGATTCCCTTACAATGCACATCTCATTAAAAGATAACCTAAATCACTCATGCATGATTTTAAAATACGACTCACTACTAATCCATGACCACCCACCAACTAGCTGTAAACCACTGTTTTTTGTGGCACAATTACCACCACACAACTCGAATTCTTACAAAATCACCTTGAATGTTATCAACCAAAACCCAGTTGTACACCACACCAGTCAAAACCAATTATCTCTCATATGGACACACATCAATCATTGGTTTCACCCAGAATGGAATGCACTTTTCCCAAGAAATGGGTATGCCCATCATGAACAGACTCATTCCTTTCTAGATAATACCGATATCTATACCTATCCAAATCCCAAAATATTTCAAACCATATGGAAACCACACACTAATCCAAACTATGGAATTAATGATCCATAAATCACAAAACCCAAACAAACACCTACAAAACAATCCATTACTCTAGGTATGTCAGCTTCATCAGACTAAAGTCCTTCTCAATGTTTTCATAAAACAACCCAAAAATTCACACAACAATCCCAACTACATGACCATTACCCACCCCGGGTGTCACTATCATATCAAAATGACTATCCAAGGCTCTGTCATCATTTTCTCACCCACTGTGTTTAACATGATTCCCACATCAATTATTATCAACTTCTGTTTCAGACACTGTAATGATCCTTCGTCATGAAAACAGCCTCACAACCAACCTCAAATATTCAAGTGTTTCATTAAGAGAGAATTATAGGAGTAATAATTTTCATCTTATCAAAACATGATGACATCCCCTGAGTATCTATTCTTCTTGTGAAGCACCCACAAGTGCTTTACATTCCATGCCACCTGCAACATTGGTCTAACATCCCTCAAGTTCAAAATCAATTTTCCCATGACATTAAACTCTTTATTACAACTCAAGTTGCATTTCCCAAAACAATTGACCATCCCACTTCATCCTCTGTGAAAATATACACCATTCCTAATAAGAAACTTACCCATGAGCCACATGCACCATAGAGAATGTACAAAATAACTAAACACTATCATGGGTTTCTCATGTGGGTCGAACAATACAACCTTATAAAACTACAATTAGGAGTAAGAATTCACTAGACCCACCTCTCTAGGGAATATACATAAAACCTATTACAATTAACCACTCATAGGTAGTTCAAATTTCCAAATCAAGGAACATGTTTTTTACATAACCAATGATATAATTTAATCTAGGTACCCAACATACAATTACACAACCACCCCTAATGGTATAATGAACTAATATATCCATTTCAAAAACCAACGCAACCTTCCCAATCACAACACGAAAGGTCTTTTACATCCATGATATCTGATTATACCACTCAACCTCAAATACATAGGTTCAATAATAGAAAAAAAAGGAAAACCCCTCTACTGAACACATCAGACTCACCATAGTCTCCAAACTATAGAACTCTCATTACTCAAACCACCCATATATTGGGTCTATTCAGAACACTAGGGATAACAACTTCCTATGAAACTTATTTTTTGAACCTAGAAAACTCTCACCACTCAAATCCACACTCTCTAATGAATTTAGGAGGGTGATTAACTGAAACTCTCTAGTCATATTTTACATGATAGGCTTGACCCACCCTGGGTCAAGATCAACCATATGCCTAAAATGGGTGATTTTTTACAGAATTAATCCTCTCTTAAGTCATCCTGGAAGAATTGGGGTCTTTATCTACTATCAGTGTATAATTATTAATAATACTCTCATGTTTCCTAAAAATAACATGTCATCGTGGTGGCTTTTCTGTGCAATGGGAAACATGATTCTCAGACCACCTAACATCAACAATCTATCATTATCACAAAATAAGGATCTGTACTATCTATAATAATCCCAGTTCAAAAATACCTTTCCAACATACACCATCACATCTAGAACAATAAAATAAATCCTACCAATCAGAGGTCATGGTCAATTGGGAAAAACTAACTCACACCACTATAATCAATTTGTATTAGTTATCACGTTTCAATCGTTTCAACTTTGACTATATAAATCTTTCTCTCTTTTGAACATTTCCATTTAAAAAAAAGTTACAACCAATTTTTAACCCATTTACACCCTTTAATTAATGAAAAATTCATTAACCTTTCTATAACATTATTTCCATTTACCCATTTTCGTCATCTTTATTATACATTAATACATTTAAAATTTTAAGGAATGTGAAATGTATATTATCCTTCAGGTTCCACATATTCTATTTGGGTGTTCCTTCCATGATGAAAGTCACCTATATCCCTAGGTGTAATTAATGATTCATAAATATAAAATCTCTTATTATTCCAAACAAGATAAATATTTAATAAAATAGACATATCACACAATAAGTTCATCACTCAATTGTCAAATAAATTTCAACAATAATAAAACAAATCACGAATGATGATCCTCATCCTGGGTACTTGGGTTTCACCCCATATATGGGCTAGTTACTCCCATGCATGAGCCAATTTATATGTCACATCACATTCTAATATAAAATCTACCATTACAAGATAGTATGATAGTGGGAAGAATGACTCAATTACCTCCTTCTAACATGCCTGACCTGAAATCAACTAAATTAGTTCCCCACGCTAGGTTGGAACATGACCTCAAGTAAACCTCCTTGAATTCCAGATGGTTCCAAATATCATCAAGGGTTTTTAGGTCACATGGTCATACTATACCCTGTTTAATTGATTATCCACAATAGATACATGTGAAACAATGGAAAAAATATTAAATATACCAGAAATATGCATTACACTCCATTTCCCAAATAATGTACAAGACAGAACCAAATGAAATATATGACATGTCATGATAATAGTGAGAAAGTGATGAAACACAAAATAATGAGAAAAAATTGAATACCAATTTTTTTTTCCGAACTCCATGTTAGAATCTTCATCAATTTACATCTCAATCTCGAATCTACTCCCAATCATAGGGCCATTGTGTTGTCATATCATGAAACCATCAAATCAGTTCATGTACCTGATGGAAGGCTGAGAAGGCTATGAGTACAAATCAGTAGGACACCACGAACTATGTCTAAAAAATATCAAGTCTAAATTGGTAGGACATAAAGATACTATGTGAATGAAAAATAAACAGATTTTATCATGGGTTCAATTAGTTAACTGAATTTCCCTTAACCAATTACATAATTACATATATTTTCATCATTTAAACAATCTTTATAACATAATTCATTTCTGTCACACATTCCATTGGTTATGAATTACATCAGGTACCCAATGTTCTAATATATAAAATTTTAATACATAAGGAAATAATTCATATTTTCTATCTAACTAGAGAAAACAGACCATAAAAAAAATACATCACACTCACCATGGATCCTCAGTACAAAAAGTTTATGAAGTTCTCAATTAGGATCTAAGTATCCCTAAGAGGGGGAGGGGGTGAATCAGTTATATCTTTTTATTTTTATGTTTCTTTCTTTTTGAAACAACCTTTACCTCTTGTTAAAGTTTTTCTTCCCTTCTGAACACACACAACCACATGAACACAAGATTTACAAGTTTCACTACTCAACAAGAGTAGCTACATCCTTGGTATGGTACAGAAACAATTCAGTACCACAAAATCAACTAGAAAAAAATCCTTTGATGTGGAATACAAGGAGTAGGATATACCCTTACACTCATATAGCAATTGTAATACAATCCTCAAGCACGTGTGCACCCTCTTTAAACAAATAGGGAATTACAGTGTATGAATGCTTATTCATGAGCTTACAAAAATCAAATCTTTAAAAGAAATTCTTCAATTTACTACCGAAAAGATGGTAGAAACCCCAAGAGAAAAATAGCTTGTGCGCCCACTTCCAATTACGTGACATATACTTGAGCGCCTACAACTTTCGTGCCTCTTCTTGCATGCTGCCTATTTGCATGCTGCCCTTCAAACGCGCTACCTTCTTGCAGCCTGTGCGGTAACTAACACTTGTGCGTCTCCAACTTGCACATCCCAAACATGCACTCCTTCCAACAAACCTCAACTTGCAAGTCCAAATCTCTACTTGCGCACCTAGAGCTCAAAGATGATTCTAAAGTATTGAGCCTTAAAAAATGAGTAGGGCAGTCGTCTATTTATAGGCATTTCGGTGACTTGCGTGCCTACACATGTGCACCAATACTTGTGCACCACTCCATCTCTTGCGCGCCGCTTCATCACTTGTGTGCCACTTCATCACTTGCACGACACTTTCTTTCCTTTGTCAGATTTTTATATGATGATGTTGGAATATGACTTGCGTGCAACTTGAACTTGTGCGCCAAGACTTGTGCGCCAATACTTGCGTGACTCTCTTGACTAGAGTGACAATTTCTAATTTGTGCGCCACTTTATTTAATTTGAAATATTTTTATTGGATGATCTTTGAAATATGAATTGCATGACACTTATACTTCCATGTCAATATTTTCACACCACCACTTGCACGCAACCACTTGCACGCCACCACATGCACGCCACCACTTGTGTGCAACTTTCTTTCCTTTTTCATATTTATGAAATAATTCTATTTGAAATATGACTTGTGCGTCTCTACAGCACTTGCGCACAGACCCTTTCATGCCGACACTTGCGTGCCGCCACTTGCGTGCCACCACTTTTGCGCCTTCTTCTTTCCTTTGTCAATTTTCGATGGTATGATACAGAAATGTGTATTTCCAAAAAAACTTATTTACTCTCTCTATTTTTCATAAGGCTTGCACCAGAAGTTCTCCAAACTTGTGATGATTGTAAAATTCAAATTAGAAAAGCATCGTCTTATTTACAAGTCCATTACAAAGTGAATTTATGTAGATTCATTGACAACAAAATACCAAACTCTGCAAAGGATAACTGTTCAAACTTCTTTCTCCAGTCAAATTGGTCCCAAAAATATTCCCATTTGGATTTTTTTGTCAAACAAGATTCATAAATCACTAAAATTTGTATCCTTATGAAATGGATTACTTATCATCAATTATAAGCCTACGTGAGCTAACTCATTTTAGGAAACAAGACTTATTGACAGCCAAAACCATGTTGTCCAAAGGCAGTGACTATGAAATCTCATGATCATATCCTCTCATCAGTCTAGAGAACATCTCTCAAGCTTCTACTTCAACATTCCTAGAATAAAAAAAATGTTTCCAACAACCACTACAAAAACCAGTTAGAATAGTTCTAACTCATACATGCTGGATTCACATCTTACCCACAACTCCCACTTTATGCGTGCATCTATAAGGATAGATTTATGAAATAATTCTCCCCCTTGACAACACTATAAAAAGGTACGATGAGAGTGGGGACAAAAACAAGTACCTTAACCTCAATGAGAAGGAGGTTGGACACCCTTGATTAACAAAATATTTTCAAATGTTTCCTTCGGTAACGGTTTTGTGAATATATCACCAACTTTTTCAGATGTAGGAACATAATCCAACCTGAATTCATTCTTCTACACCTAATCTTTGATGAAGTGGTTTTTTATATCAATGTGTTTTGAACAAGAATGTTATACTGGGTTTCTTGTAAGATTTATTTCACTCTGATTATCACTACCCAAGAGCAATGGTAGCTTTACATCAACAAGTAGATCTTCCAGCTGAGTCTTCATCCGTATTAGTCGAGTTGCAGCTTGTGTAGCAGCAACATACTCAGCTTCAACTGTACTAATAGTTACTGAATTCTGTTTATTGGTATGCCAACTAACACAAATTTTCCCCAGAAGGAAAACTCTACAGATGTGGATCTTCGATCATCAACATTTCCTGCCCAATCAGCATCATAATACCCAAATAGATCAATATTTCCAAAACCATCATACCTGATTCCAAAATTTTTTGTGCCTTTGATATATCTAAGAATTATTTTTCCAGCAATCAAATGTAATTCTTGAGGAGCACTTTGAAATCTTCCACATAAAGTGACATCATATATGATGTCGGGTCTTGAGGCAGTCAAATACAACAGACTTCCAATCATCTTTCGAAACTCTTTCTGATCAAATTACTTTCCCTCTACATAATTAGACAACTTGGTTCCCACTAGAGTCGGTGTGGAAACTAGTTTTGAATTTTCCATGACAAACTTCTTCAGAAGTACCTTAGAATATTTTTCGTGAGACAGAAAAATGTGATTCTTATTCTGTGAAATTTGTATCCCAAGAAAGTACTTCATTTCTCCCAGCATGGAAATCTCAAATAACATTCTCATCTCTTCAGGAAATTATTCACATGATCTTTCATTATTTCTAGAAAAGATGATATCATCGACATAAAAAATGATGATCAGTGAAAACTCCTGAAATTCTTTGATGTAGAGATTTCTAACAACTCTCCCTTTCTTAAAGTTCATCTTCATTAAGAAAGTTATCTAATTTAGAATACCATTCACTTGGAGCCTGTTTTAGCCCATATAAATCCTTCTTCAACCTAAACTTTTAAGATTCATCCTTTCCAATAAAAAATCCACAAGGTTGATCAATGTAAACTTCCTCGTCAAGGTCACCATTCAAGAATGTGGATTTTACATCCATTTGAATGATTTTGTATCCTCGTTGTGCAGAAATATCAAGAAGGATTCTGATTGTTTCTAATATTGACACTGGAGAAAAGGTTTCATCAAAATAAATGCCTTCAATTTGTGAATACCCTTTGTAAAACAATCTTTATTTGTTTCTTATTACTTTACCTTCGTCATTAATCTTGTTCCGTAAAACCCACTTTGTACCAATAATGTTCATGTTGTCCGTCTTGGGTACAAGTTCCCAAGTATCATTACTCTCTATTTGATCATGTTCTTCATTCATTGCATTAACCCATTCTAGATTCTCAAATGATTCATTTACATCATTTGGTTCAAATTTTGAATAAAAAGATGTATGTGATATAGCATTCGTTGTTCTTCTTGTTAGAACCCTCTGATTTTTATCTCCAATAATGTTTTGGGCCACCACTTGCTTCCTAAACCTAGGATGAGTTG
Organism: Viscum album; assembly: GCA_963277665.1. Taxonomy (NCBI): domain Eukaryota; kingdom Viridiplantae; phylum Streptophyta; class Magnoliopsida; order Santalales; family Viscaceae; genus Viscum; species Viscum album. The sequence continues at coordinate 718,629,352 of OY728145.1, read as the reverse complement.
TTTGATCTCCATCTTCATCAGTTGAAATTTTTGAGTCAGATTCCTCTTCTCTGATAGGATAAACACAGTCTGTATCAGTATCAAAATCATTAACAAAAACTTCTCTATCCTGCTCAACTTCCACATCAATATTTTACTTGCTTTATTTCTCAACATTTTCAACAACTTTTACATCTGAAAAATCAATAATTTTTCTTGTCTCTTTGTTGACACATCTATATCCTCTTCCTTCTAGAGCATATCCATGAAAAATTCGACCATCTCCTCTTTTCTCAAACATTCCAAGGTTTCCACCTTTCTTCTTTATAATTCATGGACTCCCAAAAACACTTAAGTGTTTCAAACATGGAGTTTTTCCATAGAACATTTCATAAGGAGTCATATCTGAGTTTGTTCTAAAGAAACATCGATTTTGAATATACACAATAGTTCCCATGTCTTTCTTCCAATAATAATGACAAAGAATATACTCAAGAAACATAGTTCTCCCCATTTTCACCAAACTTCGATTCTTTCTTTCAGTAACACCATTTTGTTGAGGTGTATATAGTGAACTTAACTCATGCTGAATTCCATGATTCTCAAGATAACATTCAAACTCTTCATTCTTATACTCACCACCATTATCATTTCTCAACTTCTTCACTGAATACTCACATTTCGTTTCTTATTTCCACCGGAAACTCTTAAACATTTTCAGAGCATCTGACTTATGTCTCATGTACATAAAACATGTAATGTGAGTAAAGTCATAAATCAAAGTAATGAAGTACTTATCTCCATTTAATGATTTCTTGCTCATCGGTCCACATATATCAGAATGAATAAGTTCAAAGTGTTCTTTTGAATGAATTTCAACTCTCTTATGAAAAGAGATTGTAATCTTCTCTTTTTCACAAATAGTGCAGCACCAATCTATTCTTCTTGATAAATCAGGCATATCTCAGACACTATCTCGTGTTGATAACTTTCACATATTTCTCTGACACATATTTCCCAGGCTTTTATGCCATAACTGATTTTCATCCACTGCACCCATGTAACAAGAGTTCTACACTTCACCAACTTGGAACATATTCCCATTAGTATGTTCGCCCCTTGTAACTATATTTCCACCATTTTCACTTTTCACAACAAATCCATCTTTTCTGAAGATAAATTTGTTTCCATCATTACAGAGTTGTGAAACACTAAGCAGGATATGTTTCAGCCCATCATAATATAGTGTTTTTCCTGATTTCATCTTTTCTTTTCCAATGATGGATGATCCATCACCTTTGATCCAAAGAGATTCATAATTTCCAAATGTCAATGTTTCTTCTTTTAAATCTTTCTCATTCTTCAGCAGCTTTAAGTCTCCTATCATATGAGAGGAGCATCCAATATAAAAATCCATGGACGTTCTCCTTTTGTAGCATTCAAATAAGTTTCAACAATAAGAGATTTTTGTTCTTCCTTTTCCTTCACTTCTTATTACGTTGCCTCCAATTTCCTAGCCAAGTCATTGTGTTCTGGCCAGAAAACCATGCACTCTTTCTTTTCAGACTTATCAGACCTATCCCTTTTAGCTATTAAAAACTATAGCCTTTGAGAATTATTAAGAATATTTTGTTGCCCTAGTAACACACTAATGTAGCCCTTGGAAATATTTCTAGGTTGATCATATCTTTCACAAATAGTTTCTAGTGGTTGGAACCTATTATCAATGTTCACACCAGTCTTCTCAGATATCTTCGGAAATTTATTTGGAGATTTTCTCTTTTTAAAGGGTTTACGCCCCCTCAATTCTTGTCTTTCAAAACTTGTGGAATGGTTGTAATGTTGTTGGTTAGACCAACACATATTTTATATGTGTCTAAATCCCCCACAATACCAGCAGTAACAATAGAAATAAGATATGCCTATAAAACTCTTATGCTAACCGGAGTTGTGAACACGCTTTTCAATAAAACTCTGCTAACCATGAAACATTATGTTTACATTTGTAACTCTCTTATTTGGATCATATTTATCATTACTAGAGGTATTACAGTACTTCTTTGACTCAAGATTAATATGCAATTCTGATTTTTCAGTGTTGATGACTTTGGCAACATACATGATCTTCCCAGCCTTGTTCTTATCAAAACCAGTTCCATCATTCATGTAATCCTTTGAAGATAACTTTTTTGGATCCTCATTTGGTTCAATCTTACTCAAAAATTAACCATCTTATGAGACAGATTGTTTGAAATAGACATTCATTTCTTTTTCTTGATAGCGTTACTTTTGGACAAGTTCCAACTCTTCTTCTTTTTCCTTAATCTTTACTTCAAGATGATCATTTTGGTTATTTGTATTCTCAAGAGAATTCTTCAGATAATCAATCTTCTTTTCCATATTGATTTTGTCATCATGAGAAATTTCTTCATTGTTTAATGTGGAATTTTCTTTTATCAACTTTTTTTCCGTCTCAAGCCTTCTAATATTTCTCAAACATTCCATCATCTCTTCTTTTAGATACTATTCATGTTGAGTTTCTTCTTCTTCAGTACTACTGATCTCATAATCATCATTATTCACTATTTCAAAGAAGGTACTCTCTCTAGCATTCTTAGCAGTATATTTTTCTGATCCAGTATCCCTATCACCATCTTCTTCACTTTTTGAAAACAATCTTCTTCTTTTTGATTTGAAGAACTTTTCATCATTACCTCTTCTAGAATATTTACCTTTTTCACCCTGTTTCTTCCATAACCTTCTTGTTCTTCTATCTTCTTCATTAATATGTTCATATTTCCCTTTTTGAGGAAAATTGGCTGCAAAGTGGCCACAAAACTCCACATTTAAAACATTTCAAAGGGAGTTTCCCTTTATATTTCCCTGTTTCTATTTTCACTATTTTTGAAAACAAGGAAATTATTTCATCAAATTTTTTACATACATCGTTTTCAGAGTCTGATTCACAAGATTTATCTTCAATAAGAACTCTCTTCGTCTTCTAATTCTTTACAGCCTTGAAATATATTTCTCTATCGACTTTTTATTTGATTATCATCATATTATCTGTTCTCATTTCATAAGTTATGAGAGTGCTATAAAAATCATCCAGAGATAATGTTTCAGGATCTCAATCTACCAGTGATGAAACTTTAGCATAAAATTTGTCGGGAAGAATTCTTAAGATCTTTTCAACAACTGTAGAATCTTCCAAAGTTTCACCAAGACATCTGATTGTACTGACAATGTCATTTATCATGATAAATAAATCCCCAACAGATTCAGATTATCGTATTTTTAAGTCTTCATACTTCATTCTCTAGAATTGTAGTTTATCCTTCTTCACTTTTTTATTTCCTTAATTGATATTCTTAAGTTTTTCCCAGATTCATTTGGTTGTAGCAACACCTTTCACTCTTAAAAATTCACTGTCAGAAAGAGATGAGAGTAATTCATTTCTAGATCTTCCATCATTCTCAAGATTCTTCTTATCGACAGGAGTAAGAGAAACCTTGTCATCAATATCAAGAAATCCATCTATTATAGTTTCAAGAAATTCATATCCAAGAGACATGATATAAGGCATAATTTTGTCCTTCCAGATGTGATAGTTATTTCAATCAAAAATCGGAATCCCCTTACTATTCATGCAATTTAGATTCTCCATAACAACTTCTCTTCAACCAATTCAGCAAAGAATAAATAAAGGAAACTTGCCTCTGATATCAATTAAACTTCCGAGTTAGGATTTAAGTATCAATGAGAGGGGGAGGAGGTGAATCATTCATATCTTTTTCTTTTTTATGTTTCTTGCTTTTTGAAACAACCATCACCTCCTGTTCAAGAGTTTCTTCTCTACTGAACACACAAAACTACAGGAACATAAGATTTACCAACACGAGTATCTACGTCCTTGGTATGGTACATAAACAATCTAGTACCACACAATCCAATAGAAAACAATCCTTTGATGTGAAATACAATGAGTAGGATATACCCTTGCACACGTATACCACATGGAAAAAAATCCGAAAGCATGTGTGCACCCTCTTAGCACAAATAGGGAATTACAGTGTATCAATGCTTCTAAATGAGCTTTCACAAATCAAATCTTTCAAATCAATTCTTCACATTCCTACCCAGAATCTGGCAGGAACCCCTGGAAAAAAACATCTTGCGCACCCACTTCCACTTGCGTGACCTATACTTGTGTGCCTTCAACTTACGCGCCTCTTATTTCACGCTACCTACGTGCATGCTATCCTTCAGACGCGCTGCCTGCTTACAGTCTACGTGCCAACAAACACTTGTGCGCCTCCAACATGCACGTCCCCAACTTTCTCACCATCTAACAACCCTCAAATTACACACCCAACTCCCTACTTGCGCACACAGATCTCAAAGATAATTATAAAATATTGAGCCTTAAAAAATGAAGATGATATTCATCTATTTATAGTCATTTTGGTGACTTGCGCTCCTACTCTTGCGCGCCAATACTTGCGCACCGCTCCATGACTTGTGCGCTACTTCATCACTTTCATGCCGCTTCATCACTTGCATTACACTTTCTTTCCTTTGTCAAATTTTGATATGATGATGTTGGAATATGAATTGCGTGCAACATGAACTTACATGCCAAGACTTGAGCGCCAACACTTGCGCGACACTCTTTACCTGCGCGATACTTTATAACTTGTTCTCTACTTTATTTCCTTTGTCATATTTTGATTGGATGATCTTTTAAATATGACATGTGTGGCACTTATACTTGAGCATCAATACTTGCATTCCACCACTTGTGCGCCACCACTTGTGTGCCACCACTTACGTGCCATTTTCATTCCTTTTCCAAATTTATGAAATAATTCTATTTCAAATATTACTTGTGTGCCACTACAGCGCTTGCACGCCGACACTTGCGCACCGACACTTGCATGCCGACACTTGGGCGCCGCCCCTTGCGCGCCACCACTTGAGCACCTTCTTCATGCCTTTGTCATTTTTGGATAGTATAATACAGAAATGTGTTTTCCCAAAAATAGTTATTTACTCTCTCTATCCTTCATATGGCTTGCACCACAATTTCTCCAAACTTGTGAAGATTGTAAAATACAAATCAGCAAAGCATCGCCTGATTTACAAGTCCTTTTCAAAGTGAATTGATGTAGCATCTTTGACAAAAAAAATACAACACTCTAAAAAAGATAACTCTTCAATATTCCTTCTCCATCCTACATGGTCCCAACAATTTAAACAAATTAAACTGTCAGTGGAATAGAGCCCCATCACCCTTTACTATTCCTTGAATTATGTTGTGGGGTTTAGAGCCTCAGTCTAACCTGATATATGGGAAAATATACTCTTATCCAATACCCCTTAAATTACAAGCCATGTGCACCTGTATATTTAAAAACTTACCACATATACCATATCACAAACAATAAAAAATCAAGAATCAAAATAGTAACCTTTCATAGTCCTTTAGCATGTATAAATTACATGAATCCTTTAACTATTACCAACTTCATGTGTCCCTTAATGTTCGAACCTACTACAATCTTGTCACTCAATTCCACCCTCTCAAATTCATTTTGAAGGGAGTTACAATAGAAAATCTATAGTCAGATTATACAGTATCAGCATGACCCACCCAAGAACATGGTCCACCATATGCCTAAAATGGGTTATTTTTTTAAAATAATTGGTCCTCACCTTAGTACCTTTTAGTAATGGGGTCTCATTCTCTTCTTCTAGTGTATAATTCTTAGTGATAATCTCATGTTTCCTAAACAAAAAATTCCATCATGGAGGCATTTATCTATAATGAAAAACATGACTCTTAGACCACATAACATAAAAAATCCATAGTTTCCACAAAAGTAGGATCTCCAAAATCCATAATCAACCAATTTCAAAAACACCATATCAAGGTACAATATCACATCTAGAACAATAAACTCAACCATCAATATCAGAATTTATGGTCTATTGGGACAAACCAACTCACACAATAACAATCCATTCTTATTAGAAAACTCATTTTAATCATTTCCACTTTGACTATATAAATCATTCTTTATTTGGAAAATTTCCTATATAATTAACTTTTACAACCAATTTTTAACTAATTTACATCATTTAATTTAAGAGAAAATCAATATCCTTTCTTTAAAAAGATTTCCATTTACCCATTTTCATAATCTTTATTATACAATAATAAATTTAAAATTTTATGTAAAGTGAAATGTAAAATATCATTCATGTTCCACACATTCTTCTTGGGTGTTCCTACCATGTTTCCTACCACCTGTATCCCTATGTTCCAGTAATGATGCATGAATATACAATCTCAAGTTATTCTGAACATGAGAAAATTATCATTAAAAATTCATATCACACAATAATTAAATCACCCAATGGTGAAATATCATTAAACTATAATAAAACACATCACGAATGATAATCCCCACTCTAGGAACATTGGTTTACCCCCATATATGGGATATTTACTCCCATGAATGAGTTCATTTCCATGACCCATCAATTCATAATCACCCATATACCATTCCAAGATAATATGACATAGAAAAGAATTCCACTATTACCACCTCGTAACGTCCTTGGCATAAAGACCACTAAACTACTGCCCTAATCTAGGTTGACACATGACATCCATCACACCTCCTTGTATTCCATATATTTCCAAATAACTTTGATGGTATTATGGGTCACCTGGGTAGACTATACCATGATTAATTTACTCTCCACAATAGATACATGTGAAATAAAGGAAACAATCTGAAATAAACTATAAACATGCATTTCCGACCATTTCCCAAATAATTTTAAAACCAGTGAAAAATGAGACATAATTCTTGCCATGATCATTGTGATAAAATTGATGAAAACCAAACATAATGAGAAACAACCGAATACCCCAAAAATTTCCTAACTCCATGTCGTAATCGTCATCAATGCACATCCCAATCCCAACTCAACTCCCAAATATAGTGCCATTGTGTTGTCCAGTCATGTAGCCATCAAATAATATAAGGTACATAAGGGAAGGATGCGCAAGATAGAGTAAAAAACAGTAGGCCACAACCAACCGTGTTTACAAAATATCAAGCCTAAACTGGTTGTTCATAAAGATACAATGTAAAATAAAAATAAAAAAATGTTAACTTAGGTTCCATTAGTTAACAATATTTACCCTAATCATTTACATCATAACATATTTTTTCATTATTCAAACCATCTTTATTAGAAAATGAATTAACATATCATGTTCCATGGGTTAGGCATTACATCATTTACACGATGCTCTAAGCTGGTCAATTATAATACATAAAGAAATAAGTCATGTTCCCCATCTCACAAGAGAAAATATTCCATAAAAAAATTTATCACTCTCACCTTAGTGCCTCAGTCCATATAGTTTAATCAAATGAAATATTCAATGAAATAGATCCTCAGTCCTCTTTACTAAGCCATGAATTATGGGATGGGGTTAAGAGCCTCAATATAGCCTGACATATGGGTCTAAATCCTCAAGTCCAATACAGCTCAACTTACAATCCATGTGAACAAGTATATTAATACAATTATCATGTATACCATACCAAAAACCAAAAAAAATATAGAAACGTAACAGTAACCTTTCATAGTCATTCGACATGTATAAATAACATCAAGCCCTAACCTATCATCTCATTTAGAATTTTCATTTCATATCCCATTTAATCAATTTTAATTTCTAATGGATTTCCCTTTTACATATAGACAACAATTCCCATGCACTTTATATGTATATATTCATCACTTCCTATATGTTAACCCATTTGAAACATTTATAAACTCTTAAATATTAACAATTTGACACGTTTATAACTACACATTCATTAACTCACATAATCATTTCATATACAATTTATAAATATCATATTAAAATTAATTTATTAATTCCAATCCATTATATGTGAAGAAAAAAAATCTAGTAATGCCACGGAAAAATATGGAAACAACATTCATTTATACAATTTCTAGTAAACTAATATTATTAACATGTTCAACTTGGGATCAATATCATAAATATAAAATTTAAATGTTACATTTCAATTTTTCATGTTTAGAAATATTGGCGCACAACATGGGTGTACATATGTAGTTCTAATTAGCCTTAACACATGCCATAATGATCTTGAGGGTTTTAATTCATCATCTAGACTACCATTTTACCAAATCTTACTAAAATCCCCAAACAGAAAACATGATTGAAACATAATAAAATCAAAGAATTCACAAATAAACCTTAAAACTATGGTATATAACATATAGACCACCACCATCAAATATACTGAATAACACACGCTTAACATTATAATTTGATCAATATTCAAGCACCCCTTGATGTCCCATGCTATAATCTTCTGGAAAATTGTATTTGTGGGCTTCAGAATAAGAATAAAAATATATAAGACCAAATATTTAAAAGGAATGAATGATGATCCTTAGACTTACCTGAAGCATTGATCCTCACCAAATGACACTCCTAATAGGATATAATCGAAGGAGATTAACACATTGGAATATTGGGTGAAAATGGTTCCTCACTAGGGTTAATAAAGGATAAATTTGGGAAGAAATTTATGGAGATACATAAAATACAAAATGGAAAATTTGGTATATTTTTACTATTTAATGTAGCCCATGGTTTGGCCACATGGTTTCCCAAACTATGCAACAACCTTGAACCAACCATTAACATGACGTTATATAAGATGGGTCAAAATGTCCCATCCCATTGTGGATTCCTCGGGGTTTGAAAAACCAGGTGGAAAGAATGAAAAATTAAACTGTTCTTGATTGGATAGTTTGGCCTCAACCAATGCACTGTTTTAACTAATCTTTCACCAACCATGTGACATACACAATATGGTCTGATTTTCTTTTCATTCATGTCCAAAATCCCATGAACACCCCCTAGCTTGTTCATATAACTATTAAACATTTTATTTTCAAAATTTAAATATTATAACCAAAATTTAAATGATAACAAACCATCATGTAGTCCTAGATCTTTCACACATGATAACTGAGGGTGTACATAAGATAGGGTGATCTATAACGCCTTGTAAGGTAATCAAGGATAATCATAATGTTTAGATGTACATGTGATTCAATATGCCTAAAATGTTAACATAATAAATTGAGAACAAAAATCATGAACATAAAACCCTGATATAAGATGATTATAGAAAATCATCATAAGAATAATATAGAAACACAATAAATGAAATCATTTTCATAATTAAATGTTAACCAGCAAGACAACATATCAAAGTGTGATTAGAAAAAACACCATTTTACGATACATTGTATTTCATTATATAAAAACATTACACAATGAATTAGAGGGATATGTAATTATTTGTGCACCCAACTAATTAAAATCATTAAATGTGTTCTTGTTCCATTTAGATCATAACGTATATCAATATCTTTCTTGAAATATTATCCCATTATTATATAATTTTGGAAAAAAAACATCGATTTCACAATTCATTTAATTGTGTTTAGAAGTAGGGAAATGACCTTTGAGATGAAATGTGGATGGGTGTTTGAAAAAACAATGTTTATTAAGAAAAATTATGTAATTATTTAAACACAATAACATGAGTAAATAATGGATAGTGAGAAGAATTAATAAATGGGAAATGTGGTCTGTCATTAAATGGGATTTATAAGGACTATAAATAGATTTGTAAAAAAATTTCCACATGAAATATTTTATATAAAATGGATTAATGGAACTAATGTAATTGAAATAAAGAGGGGAATATAATATATTACCTTAGGGGAATGATTCAAATTGATTATGACATACATCATAAGGGCATGGAAGAAGCTTTGGAGGGGTTTAGAGTGTCATAGGGAGAGGAAATTATGGATAAATTTTTTTTTTGGGATAATTGATATGAGGTAGGGTGATTATTTATATCCAAAGGTATGGGAAATGTTTATTATTTTATATGGAGGTGTTGGAATATATGTATAAAATTAAATCATAACATGAAGATCTCCCAGGATTTTTTTCAGGGTGTAGTTATTTCTATTTTTTTTATGAAAATAACTCATTAAAATAATACCATTGAGCTTGTGGAATAGAGCCATGTACATAAAAAATGACCTTAAAACAATAAAATATAATATATGTCTTGATGGATTCAATTTTGATTTGTAAATTTAATAAAATAACCACTTTAACACATCATATTAATGGGGTATATATTTTTGGGTTTGCATCCATTTTATAAATTTTTTTACTTAACTTGTTTGAAATTATGATTTCAAAATTCTTACTATATATTTAAACTATATTTATTTTTATTGAAAATTGGAATTCTTGAGAATATAAAAAAATTTAAAAATTGACCACTTTTGAGATTTAAATTTCAAAAATTTCATTCATTCATAAGAAATAATTTTCTAAATGTACAAATTTCGTATTTGTAATTAATTTTTTATTTAGAAGTAATATTTTCATAACAATAGAAAAATTTTACCCTTATAAAAATTATATAGAACATAAATAAATCATAATATAATATAAATTGATAGAAATATTTTATAATGGGAACCTTTTATTAAATAACAATTTTCTCTAAATTCAATAATTTATAATGAAGGTTGTTTTAATGGAATTATAATATTTCATGAAAATAAATATTGTTTTTTCATATATGAAAATATCATTTTTATTATAATCGTTATATAATATTTTAAATATAAAGTAATAATTAAAAATATAAATAAAAAATTTAAAAAAACTAATACAAAATCAAACTATTATGGTCCCAATATATAACCTCATATTATAACAGCTTACACCCTTAGGGTAAGTTTCTTGTTGGTAAAAATTTCTTTGGGTGGTTTGATGAACATGGTTATTGTGGTGATATCAGTAATCATTAATTTCTACGCTAAATGGTTTTTTTGTTTAATTATTTAATATTATCCTATGAATGGTCAAGAGAAAGTCTTAGTGATTACACATATGTTCAGAGCTCAAAATTATGGGTTTCATGGGATGTGATCCTACAATTTGATGCTATTATTTCTTCATTATTTGTCAAAAAGATATTACCATAACCATTAATATATACTAATTAGCAGAGTCACTATATTATCAAGAGTTATATGAATAAAACAATTTTAATTCCATTATACAATTATGGATATATTTTTTAATACAACAAAATAAAAAATGATATATAATTCATGTTATTTCTATAATTATATTATATATTAATAAATTTATTAATTAATAAAAGAATTTCATTTATAAATGGTTTTCTGTTACATATTTCCCCCCTCCAAGAATTTTTACCTTTTAATATCATTTCATACACTGACATAGATCATGATACTTCCCATTTAACTCATGTTTTGGCTTCCAAGCTTCCTCATAAAATAGGTTTTTCTTTCATTAAACATTGTCCAGTAGAACATCCTTTTTTCACATAACATTTTCTCTATGATATAAGATCATAATAGTCTTATCCTTATATGAAAGATCATTATCTATGGGTTCAACATCTGGATTTTATATGTGGGATGGTTAAATTATATACATACTTAATGTTGATATATGGGACACATCATGTAATTGATATTATTTAGTTGAGAGTGTTAGTTGATATTCCATGACATAATGTTATCATGGATATATTATGGGAATATTTATCTGTAAAAAACTACCTTTCTCAAATATTAATGAATTTATTACATAGTGATATATGAAGGAAAAAATTATCTTCATTCTCAAACTCAAGTTTTCAATGATAATTGACAACATATATTTTATTTTGACATTTCATGGATTTAATAAGACATTGAATTATTTGAAACTCCACTTTTATTAGTTGGATATTATAATGACCTGTCACCTTTAAATCTCTGAATTTAAACCATCATGTTGAAGTTGGAATCATCTTCTCATATATATACCCAAAAGGGTAGATTTTAATGCTATAATGGAAACTATTGTTAAATGAGAACTCTTCAAGAGGAAGGTGTTGATAAAAAATACTATTATATCAACTCAAAAATTACCATCTTCTCCCAAATATATTGAATGGTTATAAAATATTTATCATCCATCTATGAGTTTTAATAATTAAAAAAACATATCTATTTATCAAGGGAATTTGAAAGGCTTCTCTAGAACCTTGATGTAAATAGGAAATCTTGATTAGATAAAATAATTATTAGTACTACCAAAAATTTTTGACATGTATTATTTAAATCATTATGTGTTGGTCAAGAGATAAATCTAACATTGTAGAAATGGATAAAATCAAATTATATGTAGAGAGAATACAACCAAAATGAAATTATTTCATTTTTATTTCTTGGGGAGTCAAATGAAGAAATACATGGTTATTTATTCTCATTTTCAAAATACTATGGGAAAAAGTTGCATCATAACTTTATACTTCTACCATATTCCTATACTATTTGGAATACCATGAGTTGATATGAAAAATAATCAAGAACCATTTTCTTAATAGATCACTATAGGTTTTTCTTCAAATAAATGTACATCATAAAACATCTAGGATTAATAGAGAAGGATGGTCTATGATAATCACCCAAATTAATCATCTTTAGATCTATATTTAATGGACACATATATTAGTTCTAAACCTTATAACACGTTATATAGATATTTTGAACTCTAAAATATTCACTACGTTTCCCTAAATATCATTATCATCTTCTTCTCCCTCCTCAATCCTCTCAAGAAAAAAGAGTTAATGAGTTATTTTAAAAAAAATTAGATGATGTTTCCCTTATGATCCCCATGTCTATCCTTTCCATGAATATGATATTGGATGATTTCAATCCAAAATATGGAGAGAGTTGTGAAATCTATTCTATTTAGATAATATAACACTTTTTCCCTTACCTATATGGTAATAGATTGAACACTCATCATCCATGGTCAAAAATAACAACCTATGCTTGAGGATACTAAGATCCTTTTGAGTGAATATATACTTGAATGTGTTTAAATATCTATACATGTAATAGTTTTCCTCATAAAGATAATGTCTCAAAATAAATAATGATAAGATCACTTCATCAAATTATATTTCATGTTTTCATTAGTTCTACACATGGATATTTATTTGGATAGAGTCGTAGGATATCAATTTAACATTTTTTTATATGTACATAACCGAATTCCTTATTGGATGTGCAAATTTGGGGCATAAATTGTAACCAATATGTGGGTATTATGATCTGATGTGTAGTGGTTATCCTTATATTTATCCTAAAAAATCACACTACATATTCATAATTCCATAAAAACTTCACTACCTCTCTTGTTATCTTGGTTTTATGTTTGGAAAATCATGAGAAGTTTCTCACAAAGTGATGGTAGTACATAGAAAATATAAGGAAACTGTAAAAATATATAATAGTTATTGGTCTATGAAATCATTAAATTTCATTTTTATTTAAAGGGACCACTGATATCCCTTTATTAGTGATAACTAGTACATACCCGTGCATTCGCAAGACAATATGTTCAATTCATATATTCAAGAAGACAAAACTATATTTCAATATTTATAAAGATCATGAATATTGAATATATTTAAAAAATAAAATTATTTGAAAATATAGAGAACATATAGTAGAATATATAAGGAAAAAACATTCAAATACATGAATCAAAGGATAAAATGGACATAATTACATTCAAAAAATGAATATAAATGAAATAACATAAGTATTAATGTCACTGAGAAATTATGAAAAGAAAATGAAAGAATTATTATACAACATTAGTATATACAACATAATATTCCAATGGACATGAATGAAGAGAACATTCAAATGGATATTTAAATTTCAAAACATGCAACAAATGTATTAATGTCATTGAGAAATTATGTCACACTGTACAAATATCTAACTTCAAATGCTTGGAGGACTTTTCTGCATAGAAAAATATATTTAAAATAAAAAACCATAATTTGAAGAATAAAATAAAATGAATGTTAACATACAATAATTAATTAGAAACCAAATTAAAAGAATGCTAAATTTACCTTTTGAAGCCTTCAATGAAAACCAATGACCACAGGCCACACAACAAAAATTGGAAGCTAACTATTTCTAATAGGAAAATATTTAATAAAAATTGAATGGTCTATAACAGTGACAAAATTAATGATTCGGTTTTCCAACTAGTAACCGAGAAAACAATATTAAATATTCCAGATATAGTGAGACCATGACGTGAAATGAGCGTAAACCATTAAGTAATTTAAAGAGGATAGAATTGTGACTTATAATAAAACTGCAAATAATGAGGAAAAGGAGTCACCGAATGACTTATAAAGCACAAAAAAACTCCATACATAAAATCTCATTACAGCATCAACTTATTCTAGTCTTTCGTAAATTACAATTCTTCACTTCATTAACAAAAGAAATTCATATTACTCTAAGGAAAACATAAAAATCAAGTAAATAAGTCATTACCATGAATGGATGGTTCCCATTTCCTATGGGTTGTGCACCACCAATGCCTACAGATGAACCATCCATAGGCTGCACCGACCTAGAGTATAAATTGTCAATTGCATTCCAATTTTTACCAATCAGTACATTCACATAGATGAAGGATAAATTTTTTACAATCCAATCTATTGAGTAATCAGGGAGCTAAAATATTGATATAAACAATTAAAAAACCATTTAATAATAAAAATCAGTCAACTCAAAACCCAGATCTGGTCAATTTTACTCAGGAAAAATAATCTATGTCATATTAGAAAAAAACAATAAAAATGGATTATCTCTCGGATATTCATATTCTCTATTACCACGAATGTGTTGTTCCCCTTAACTGTGGGTTTTTCACAGTCGTTCCCACTGATGAACTAATTATAAGTCACACCAACTTGTAGTAGAATCAATTAATTGCCTTCCATTGATATTACCAATCAGAACATCCAGTCATGTGAAGTCTAAATGATTGATATAAACACCAAACATACTATTTAATAAAGAAAAACAATCAATACAAAAAATATCTCAGATCAATTTCACTCCATAATAATATAACATCTCATAGTAGAGACACAATAAAAGTAATTTATAGATTTATATCAATTTTTACAAATACAAATAAATTGGTTTTTATCTAATTACAAAAAAAGAGATATAAATTTAAAAACATGAAGAAAAAATAATGGAAAACATATATTCATGATATCAAGTAATGAAAAACAAAACATGATTCTTTATAGAGAAAAAAACCATGCATGTACAAAACTATACCATGTTTTAACAAACTTGCATCCAAAATTAGGAATGAAAACATACTTTTAATGAAAGACAATAAATGCTGGGGAGTAGAAGATATGATAGAATCGATTTTTCCTAGAATATTGTATATTTGCTACATACTAACCCAAAAACCTCATCATAACTGAAGTACATGGATTCATTATGTATCATGTTGCAAACTGGATGGTCCAGAGCAAGAATAACTACAAGATTGTTATGCTTGAGAATGTCATTTACTTTTCCATGTTTAAGGGGGGCATTTGAAGTGCAGACCCAATTATTTTTCTACTCATTACTGAGTCCATCGACATGATAATAAACTTCAATGTTCCTAAAGAAAATACCAAATTCTATAAGTAGATATTTTTCAATAGATTGAACATGAAGAATTTATACTGATGGAAATCAAGTTCATCATAAGAGAGTTGCAGCTTCAAGAAGGGGTTCTGGAATTTTTTTCTAATATTATGAGGGGTCATACTTGTATGATTAAAGGAACAACAGAAATATAAAATAATTTTAGCTGAATGATCACCTGATTTCATGTGAGGTTCTTGGATGCTTTTTCATTAACTTCAGGTTGAGAATCAATTCGGGAGTGGTTTTTATGACTGTATCCTCGAGCAGATGAAAATGAAAACTTCATGTTCACTTCAAACTGCATTTTGGTAGTGCCAATAGGAACTTGGTGGAGTTCATATCAATTTAGATAAGAGGGAAGACAAGAGCTACATGAATTATAATAATAAGCAGAGGATCTGGACACTAAAAATATAATTCAAATTAAAATACTATTTTAGTATTTGCAAATTGCTTACTATAAGAGTTCCAAGATAGAATATAATCATACAAAATATCTATATTAGATCAAATATAGAGGAAAAATTCAAACATGATTCAATGAAATTATCTTATAATAATAACGGTTTCCACCAGATCAATTATTCTTATGGAAAATAAGGCCTCCATGTCAAAAAAATATGAAATTTATTATATAATATCAGAACTTGAACTATAATTTTATGTTATAAATAAACTGAAATAAAGAACCCCTTTAATAGATATATATTATAAGTGAGACCACCTCATCAATATCAACAAAATACATACTGGTTTCATGAAACAAATGGTTCACAAACCGACATATAGATATAAAATTTTCTGTTTGAAATTTGATCATCACAAATACAAAATTATAAAATGATGTTATATTTCTTTATAAGAAATACTTCAGAAAAAAATAGTTGTATTTGGAATGTGTTCAAAAATATAATTTACCATCAAAATCATCATTTCATTACATGTTATGATGTTCATAGTTTGGTAAATATGATTTTTTGTAACAAAATTTATTTTACACCTTCAAACATTGATATATAACATAAACAATGTTATATGCTATGTTCACTTTCACAAGGCAGGTCACAAACCTGAACCTTTGTTATACCAGAAAAACAGAGCAGGGTAATATCAAGAACCTATGGTGAAGAAAAAATCAAGTTTATATGCTTCCCTGGGGCACCTTTAGGTTAGTATTTATGTATTGAATATCATAAATACGCACAATAATTATAATGATAGATAGAGGTTCTAGCCATAAAAAAATTAAATCAAATTAAAATAGCATTTTATAATCTGAAAACTGATTAGTGTATCAGATACTATATTGGATAGAAGCATACCAAATCCATATATGAGATAAACTATGGAGACTGACATTATACATGATTCAATGAAATCATCTTTAATATTAATATTGAAAATAGAATCAAATAATATTCATGGTAAATAAGGCTTCCTAGTCAAAAGAATATAACATTTATGAGGCAATATTAGAACATGAACTAAACTTTTCTCATAACAAATTGATGATATGTTTTGTAATTGAGATACTTTGATGAATAATTAAAAATAGGGAGAGATCTACTAACCAACTCAACTTATATTAGTTCTTCCTCCTTCAGATATCACTTGTATTGCCTGTAATTTCAACTCATTAAATAAAACCAAATTAATATATATGAAGACATGGACCATGGATGTTTTATATTGTCAGATATGTATGGAGTGAGAGATAATCTTATCATGTGTAATGTTTTTATCTCTCACCAGCTCTTCCTGGTATGCACCCAATTCTCATGCACTAAATTATAAAGAATTAGAAAGAAAATAATTCAAAACCAAAAAATTTTGTACAACAAAACTACCCATGATAATCTCGAAAGCAGAGAAAATAAATAAAGCTAGGTACCCATCCTATAATTTCGTTCAATCATTATATAGTTAACCAAAAAGTGACAACAATCCATTAATATATTATTCACATTGCGACATTAAATAAATTCAAAGTGATATAATCATCATTTGTGTTGAAGCTACATAATTATAAGTAGATTTCATTATTATTATGCTTAATCAGATCATCAATCATAAAATTAAAAGATAAAATATTGAGTAATAATTATAATATTTATCCTATTGAATAATCATAGGCATATAAAAATGAATGAAAAATTAAAGGCATAAGTTGGTTTAAAATAATACCAAAAGAAATAGAGAAAGAAGTATTACAATTCTTGGAGAAGCTTCCACTGAAAGTAGTGTAGGATTGTGAGGATGAAACTTTTACTGAACCACCACTTTAACATATCTAAAAATTCTATTCGATGCAAAACCATCTCCCCAAATAAACTGAATCCAAAAAATGGAATCCTAACGAAGAATCAAGTACTATAAAGTCAACAAATGAGAATGAATGTATCAAATTATACATTTTTCATTTAGAAAATAAAATAGAAACAAATAAAAGATGGGTTTATACCAGAATACAGTGGCGGTCCTAGAAGAATCTCCATTTAGCAGCTTTATATGATCAAACATATGGTCTAAAATCACATTAATTGTCGATCAAAGTATTGTTTTGTTGTGATGGTTAATAATCCAAACTCAAAACATAGACATTAAAAGATTATACCTGGTCTAAAATAAAATTAAGATGAATAAAGGGAGAATGGAAAACCATGAATGCCTCGTCTTGTTCCCAACAGGCCAAAAGGTGACACACATAGTACTAATTCAAATTATAAGGCAATAAATAATTTTTCAAAAAATACAATATACCATCAAGATCAGCATTTAATAACATCTAATGATGATCATAGTTTGGTAAATCTTATTTTTTAGGTAACAATTAGTATTTAACACCCACAAACATTGATATATAACATAACCATTGATCTAATCTATGATTCAATGTGGCTAGGGAGGTCACAAACTGGACCATTTTTATACAATGAAAATTGAGCAGGATAATATCATTAATCTATGGTGAAAAATATTTCAAGTGGATATGATTTTCATGGACACCTTTAGAATTGTTTTTATGTATTGAATTTCCTTAATACTTATAAGAAATATAATAATATAGAAATGATCTAGCCATAAAAAATTTCAATCAAATTAAAATAGTATTTTATACTTTGAAAAACTGCTTAGTGTATCAGATCTGAGATTGAATAGAAGCATACAAAATCCATATATGAGATGAACTATAGAGGCTGACATCAGACATGATTCAATGACATCAATTTATAATATTATGATTTAAAACTATATACAATAATATTTATGGGAACTAAGGCCCCCATGTCAAAACTATATGAAATTTATGAGACAATATTAGAACACAAACTAACCTTTTCTCATGTAGAATTGATGATATGTTTTTTAAAGGAGATAGTGTGATGACTGATTAAAAATAGAGAGAAATACTAACCAGTGCAAATTATATTTGTCCTGCCTCCTTCATAGGTCACTTGTATTTACTATAATTTCAAATCATTAAGTTAAACCAACTAAATATATATGAATACATGGAAAATAGTTGTTTTAGATTGTGAGATATAGAGGCAGAGAGAGATAATCTTATAAAATGTAATGTTTTGATATCTCAACAACTCTTCTTGGTACACACCCCCTTCAGATGCACTGAATAATAGAGAATCAGGAAAAAACAATTCAAAACAAGAAAATAACTTACAACAAAACAGCCCATGATATTCTCAAAATAATAGACAACTAATAAAGAAAGTTACCCATCATACAAGTGTGTTCAGTCATAATATAGTTATCCAAAAAGTGACACAAATCCATTATTATATTATTCATGTTGCATCATTAATTAAATTCAAAGTGATATAATCTTCATTTGTGTTTAAGAAACATAATTGTATGTAGATTTCATAATTATTTTTCTTAATCAGATCATCGATCATAAAATCAAAAGATATAATCTTCAGTAATAATTCTAATATTTATCCTATTGAATAATCATAAGCATAGAAAGATGAATGAAGAATTAATGGAATAATATGGTTTAATGAAAGGCTAAAAGAAATAGAGAAAGATTTATTACAATTCTTGGAGAAGGTTCCACTGAAAGCAGTGTAAGATTCGTAGGGAGAAAATTTTACTAAACTGTCACTTAATAATGCTTAAAATGTAATTTGATGCAAACCCATCTCCTCAAATAAACTAAATCCAAATAATAGAATCCTAAAAAAGGATAAAATCCCATTAAGTCAACAACTGAGAACAAACGAATTAAAAAAACCACTATGAATTTATTTAATAAAATAGGACCAAATAATATATAGGTTTCTCCTAGATAAATGGTCAATGAAATAATAAATCGTGAATATTTAATCATAATTAATAGAATGTAGTGAATGTCCCACCAGAATCTCTATGTACCAGCTTCATATGATCAAATTGATGGTCTAAAATGACATTAATTGTCAATCACAGTACAGTTTCACTGTGATGGTTAATAATCCAAATTCAAAACATAGACCTGAAAATTAAATAGCATAACTAAAATAAAAAAGGTTGAATCAAGGGAGAAGGTGAAACCATAAATGCCTCATATTGTTCCCAACATGACTTAAGAATGACATACACACGATACTGATTCAAATGATAAGGCAGTCATTCATTTTTTCTCTGGAAGAATCATCCCTTGGTGAGCTTGTAACTACCTCAAGTCAGTTGGAACAACATCATCTGAAATTTGATGTGTACCACAACAGTCAGATAATGACTAAAAATGGATGTGATGATGAAGCATCATGGACACTTTACATCCATAAAAACGAGTGTAGAGACGGCACAATGAGTTTCTTCCTATGCTTTCACTTATCCAATTCAGTGGGAGGGTTTTGAGATCAATATCATTGGGAAGTGGAATATTAGTAGTAGAACACACAACCCGACATTCCAAAGGACAACAACATCATATGAACCAACACTTTCCCATGTGAAATTAGGATATTTAATGTGATCACTTTTCCTGAAATAAATATTACGCAGACATTGAAAACCATAAAAAGTTATAAATCTGAGTAAGTAGACATTAGAGAACAAAAAAATCAAAAAAATAAGCGCCCATTTATAGATAATATCCGAAAGTGATATAAGATTGAATGACCAATAGTTTATAGAGATATATAGGTATTACAGGATGCAATGTATCATTGATAGAAATTGGAATGATACAGATACTGAAGGATTAGTAGCCACGATTGTCAAGTTGAACAGAGACTGGGTAGCCGACCAATAAGGACTTGAAACCCTATATTTGTTACACCAAATGGTGTAGCTTACAAAACCCCTGTTCGTGGATATATGAAGTGGTGAAGATGGTGTGTCGACAATCAGCGCTGACTGTAGCTTTAAAATAATGATCATGGTGAAGTCATCAGACAATGATGAAGCGATGATGGTGGAGAGTTTTGAACAGATGATTCAGAAAAGTGATGTTGCGATGGGAAGAAGATTGATAGATGTGAAGCTAATGTAGCGCATTTTTGACGGGGTGGAGATTGGAAGAGGGTAAGATGTATTAGCAAGATGCAATGCAATCTCATGATTTTATTTGCCAATTTTCAGGGAAATTGTTGGATAACGATGAAGGAAGATCGATAGAGGTTTTGAAATAGTGGTAGTCGAAGAGGATTGTCATGATGGGAGAGAGGGGAATGTGATGGAAGGAGGTAAGATTGATATGGGTTATTTGTGTGAATTGATGTGTGAACAACAGGTGGTGGAAAAAAATAATGCTTTAGAAAATATATAGATATTCCCATGGAATGTTACCTCCCCTATACCAAACTCAAATTTACTTTAAATCACATTTAAATTATTATTCTTATGTTATTCAATATTACAATGAAATTATCCTCTTTGTTATCCTATATTATAGAGTAGATAAGAATATAATCTATAAATTTTTCCACAATTGTTTTGATGTAACACCCAAATTAAATGTTCATTATATCTATGGTGATAGTTGGAGAATTAATGAGTCCAAAAAGAATCATTATTAAGTCACAATTCATATACAAAATATGAAAAGTAGTGTAATGGATATCCTTATTCTACACCATTATTTGATAAAATAGAGACCAATGATCCTTCTTATAGAGGTTGTAGGATCCATGTATCTGATTATTCATGTTATGAATTTGTTCAATAAGATACCTTTTCTATATCAATCTTAATTGGTATAGTGATAAAAAATGCAGGGGAATTTTGAACCATCCTAATTCTTGATGAAAAGGACTGGTGTACCCCCTGATGAAGTAGATGGTACGGTAGACCATTTACCAAAACTATATTTTATATTATTCTTAATTTTTTCTAGTGGAATAGTTTACATTCTATATATATTATTTAATATTTGAATAAATCCATTTATATGTTTTACTAATAACTGAAAAAATACTAAGGAGTGTACATGTCAATTGTTATTCACAAAAAAAATTTGTGTTGGAAAATAAAAAGATAATTTTAGTATCATAGTAATTATACATAAAGTTTTACATAAAGAGTTAATGAGATATAATGGTAGTATATCTTTACATGGGAATCATAAAAAACTAATGTGATTTATAAAATCTTATTTCCACATGATAATTTCTATTTGAAAAGGATTTATAAAATAATTTACCTCAATAAAGAGTAATAGTATGTGAATCCATTAACATGATGGGGTTCCTCTAAAACATTAGGAATTGATTCTTAATATGTAAAAATACCATGGGATAGATTTATTGAGGAATAAATAGATGAAAAAATTATAAATATGTTTTATATATGAATAATGAGAGGTTTGGTGGTTTTTATATTAATAGAGGGGAATTCATTATTAATTTCAAAATATTGTCTAAAAAATTTATGAAAAATTCACCATTGGATAATTATGACATGATAATTTATAAACTGATATTTTTTACCAAATTATCTTTCAATATTTTTTAATTTCATATTTAAGTTAAAAATACCCATTTATTGAAATATACTAGTTTAAGAAAACATGAATCTATCTAACATTTTTAAAAATTACATGGGAAATCACCAAATTATATCATGATTTAAAATGAAATAAATATTACTATAAAAATATTTTAATAAAATAATGTTTTTTTTTGAAAATTCATGGATTTTAAAAAAAAAAATATTTTCATTGAAACTAAATGTATCGCAAAAATATAATTTTGTTTTCAGGATATCAAAATCATATTTTGATAAAAGTTATTATATAATAAGGTATATATAAATAGACAAATAATAAATAGGGGTAAAAATAAAAAATATATAATTAAACTGATTATATAATAACTTATTATAATTTGATCTAGATATGATACAAATTATTAAATCCGTGTATGACATTAGGGTGTGGTGTTTGATTTTGATACCTTCTTCAGGTTGTTTGGAAAACATGGTTTTTTATGTGATTGATATAAACTATAACATCTCCAGTAAATGGTCTCTCTCATGTTTCATATATTTATACTCTTATTTGGATTATTATTTTTAAAATCCAATAGATTTCCTCTCGCAGTAAATCTCTGATAAATGGACCTCATAAGGTATGATCCTTTTGGGAGAAGCCATGATCTCTTGAGTATTTGTCAATTAGAACATATTATATATCATAAAATATACTAATTTTATTTTTCATTGAATAAAATATATATTATCTATGGTTATAATGTCTAATTTTCTTTAATTCACATCACACAATTATGGGTATATTTTATAATGGTCCTAAATGAAAAATTAAATATATTTCATATTTTTTATTTAACAGAATTAATTTTTAATGATTTATTTAGATAATTGAGATTAGTGGCTGTTATAAAAAGGAATGGGAAAGCTTAAAATAGTCATAAAGAAGGAATTTTACATTTTTTGTTGAGAAATAGGTAACATATCACAAGGTAGAGTGTTAGAATAGACGCACACATCATCAGTAACTCATTTATTTTAAGACCATAAACCAGATGATTGTATTCAATAAATATATGAGTGATAAAATCAATCATTACAGATATCTTTTCAATTCAATTATACCATTATATTATCATCTTTTTTTTGAGGTTAATCTTTCCCAGCCTGAAATACTATACAATAGTAGTGTAGTTACACTCAAACTAGATATTTTTTCAAATTAATTTACATTAAATGAGGAAATATTTTATTAATTCATTCATTTATGATTTAAATGTAGTAACAAAACCCGAATAACTATGAAGATATTAAATAACATCATCGTTATGATATATAAAGATCACTCCATAAACTGTTGGCCAAGGATTTCTCCTCAAATACACATCTTAATTGAACTTTATCCATCCAAAAAAGGGGGTAATATATAATACCTCATGTATTCCCAATGGTCGAGGAATGTTATCAGGGATTTTTAGCTACCTTTGAATAGTGAGGTCTCTCACCAAGTTGCTATTGTAAAATCCACAAAGTGATATGAAATTTAGAACTGCCACCATAATTTCAATAAGGGGATACTGATAAGTGAGGGGAGTCTGGTCATGAATGTCATTGTATATGTCTCTCCATGTGATGTGCACTGTCTCCTCACATGCTAGCGTAGAAATATTTTTATGCTGACTGAACATATTGATGTCCAAAAGTGCATGATGAATGTTCATGAAAGAGTTAGGAAATGGAGGATGAATGTCAAATATTTCAAAAAAAACCGCCAATAGAGAAGAGGTTGTTTGATATCATAAAAAGAGGTGATCAAAATTTTTATTAGGATGATATCATAGAACACATCTCCAATAGAGTGATAAGTAAACATATTTATGATTAACATCAACAGGAACCATGTTGAGAGAAACACTCTATTACAGTGTAAACAAAGATGGTGATATCTAATTTTTTGTGGAAGTCTCTTATCCATTTTTTTGTGCCACATAGTAGGTGGTTATAAAATGTCTTGTGCCAGGCAGCCCATTTAGAACCGGTTCCTAGATAAGAATTTTCTCTTGATTCATGAAATCATAGTTTGAGACAACCATGATTGTTTCATCAGGAATATAACCTAAATTGTAATTTTCATCTTTTATTGAAATTTTATAATTGATTTTATTATTATAGGGACTTATCATATCTATTAGGGGAGGAAATGTATTATTTTATTTCCAAAAAATGTGAGTGTAATTTTCATTAACCATCCAATGTGACTAAATATAGATTTTTTGAACAATTTCCCTCAGATGATAGCATATAAAAGACTCAATAAGACTTAAATTTACTACTATATGTTATTCTAAAAATATATATCTATGTAATCCCAAGGAATATGAGTTTTTAAAAAATCCTCCAAATAAACTGGGCATGAACGTAATGATTGAGGAGTTCATGATTTTCAGTACCAAGTCCTCCAAGAGCATGAGGCATGCAACATTGCTTCCGTAGAACCGTGCAAATATTTCTATATAGCATGCTTCTAAACTAAAAAAACATTCATATCAATTTTTTGATATTTTTATTAATGGGGGATGAATAGAAGTACCCCATGAATGACTAGACTAGTTTTTAAACCCCCACATACTTGACAATATAAGTTTATCCTACCATTGATATAGAGTTACCCATCCAAGAGGCAAGTTTTATTCTAATCTAGCTCAAAACGTTGGTGATATGAGAATCCCATGGATTTACTGAAAACATGGGAAATCTAATGTATATGAAACGTAGAGTGACTTACATTACTCCTAGATCATTGATCATGCATGTTTTCTTAGAAGCTGGGATATTCTTGCCAAAGTATACAAAAGACTTATTCTAACTTATGTATTGACCTAACAAGTATTCATACAACATATGATATTTCTTGAATTCTTTATATTTCTCCATTCTCCCTGAGTAAAGATAATAATATCATCAGAAAAAATGAGATTAGAGGTATAAAAGATACCTCTAGTAACCCTAATTATTTTTAGGTCACCCTTTTCCACGATGGGAAGGAGAACCCCACTAAGATAATCTTATACAATAGAAATAAAGATATCTAATAAGGGATCTCATTTTACCCACCCATAGAATTTTTAGTAGCCTATAAGAGATCCTTTTGTAATAATGGTGATAATGGTAGACCCATTAATGGATTTAATCCAGGAGATGAGCCTAATTTTGAAAACAATGCAACATATGAAATTACATATAAATCAATAATCCATTGTGTCAAAATCATTCTTGATTTCACATTTTAGGGAAATGTTTCCTCCCCTACAATGATTATTGATATGTTTAACAGATTATAATGCATTAATTAGATAGTCTTTGATTTTCCCCCATATCAAAAATTCAAATTTGTTCCAAAATATGATTATGTTTAATATCTGATCAAGTATACTGGCTGGAATTTTGGTTATTAAATTATGAATTCTGTATTCAAGAGAAACTATTCTAAAGTGACTGATGTCACATGCATTCACCACTTTTGGGATTATGGAAATTAATTTAGAATTATATCCTTGCGTCAAATATCCCCCACAAATTAAATGATTTACATGATTGAAAACATCATATGGAATTACTTCTAAATTGAATACGAAAAAATGAATTTTGAATCCATTCGGTCTAGGTGAACCTCTTTTATTATGACCAAAGAAGGATTCCATGATTTCAATATCCATTGGATTAGTGGTGAAAAAATGTTATCATCCTCATTAATATATTTTTTAGTGATACCTTACATTAAATATATATATTCCATGTTGGTCCATTAAATTGATTTATATATAAAGAGACAAGGTTATTAGAAATATCTTTCATTTTATACAAGATTTGATCTACATATTTAATTGCAGACAGAGGCCTCATATCCCTTCAATCCCTTTGAAGAGAATTAAAGGACTTTGTGTTTCTATCCCCATGAGTGAGGAAAATTATTTTGGATATCTTATTTTCTATAATATCCCAATTCTCGATAAGGTTGTGTATCTTAGAGGAAATATAAACTTCATGACCAATGCCTCTAGATAATTTGTTCTTATGGATGGATTACTGAAGATCCTGGAAAAATAATTCAATAATATAAGTTTTTTCCTCAATGGAGAAAGACATTTTGCTTCTCCATTATTTCATTTTAGTATTGAGAATTTTCAGTTTGGAGGTACAAAATATAGGATTTTTACTACAGTCATTTAGGGCCCAAATTTCATGTACAATTATATTTTATTTTGGAATAGTAGTAAAATATTTGTCGAACCTGAAAGGAATAAGCTGCCTCTTCTAATTATGAATAAATCTAAAGAGAATGGGTTGATGATCAGTATAATGTATTTAAAAGGTAATGCATGATATAAATATCTAATTTCCAAGGGAGGGATCATTCATAAAAACCTATTAATTCAGTTTTACCTCATTACACTTAAATTCCTTCTATAAAACCTATATTTGGCTCCAATAATATAATATTTAGTTATGTTTTCTTCTTCAACATAGGCTTTGAAATATTTTATGGAGGTAGAGCAGAAAAATGGTCCGATTTTCTATTATGTATGATGAATTGAATCAATGAACTAATAGTGACATATGGATTAGTGGTAACAATGGATAAAACATGAATTTTTATCAATAATGATATCCTATCAATATATTTGTTGGATTGATAGAAAATAGAGCATAAATTTTTTGGAATATTTGTTTACCCTTTATTCCATCACAGAGTCAAAAAAATGACAAATGAAAATTACTTATAAAAAAGTAGAGAAAACACATGAAGAAAACCAGGATTTTCAAATTTATGGGATTTGGATCTCCTTAGTCAGGCCAAGGGGTTGTCGGAGTGCAACATACTTGTGCGCCCCTATCTAGCATGCAACCTACATGCGCGCCCAATTTATTTTCACCTAGGGTACTGATTTTTCTATAAATAGACCCATGGGGCCTTCATTTGTATAGAGGAATTTCCCGGAAGCCTAATTGCTGCTCTAGTCTCCCTAGTGGATCTCCAAAGTCTTTTGAAGCATTCAAAGTAGTTCTTTAACACCTAAAGAAGTAGAATAGAAGGAGGATCATAGGACATAAGTCTTTTTAGTTTTTGAAATCCATAACACTTACGCATCTAGAAAACCCATCCTCCCTAAAGAAGAATCACTTGTGCGCCACCTATTCCTTCCACGTGAACTTGAGTGACCCACATCAGGGAATACCTATGAATACCCATGACAGATTGATTCATGTCTCTCCCAAGTATTAACATCCAAGTTGTTCATTGCTTAAGTGAAAATCAGGATTCCCAATCCTACTTGTGTTCACATAATCTTGTGTTAGTATTTACATGTCTACCCCTCTTTGATTCACCTAATCTCTTCAATATATAAGCCATTAAGACCGCTTCAAAACCATTCATTGATAGGATTCTTATTTATTTTCTCTATTTTTTGAATGGGATTCCGTTGAGACCTCCAACAAAACCTCCTGACTTATTAAACCATTGGGGAAGTCACATCAACTTGTCCCTTATTTGGGTTTGTATATTTGTAGTCAGTAGTTTCCCACATTTGATTCACAATGGTGTTAGGATTCATGGATCATATGTGGGTTTTTATATCTGAAGTAACATGGATATTTCTCCAAAGAATAGTGTTGGGAAGTTCCCAGTTTGGAGGATTAGGGTTTGGGTCCTGACCTCTCCCTTCTCAAAGACTCAAAACCTTGGGACTCTGGTAGGGAAGGTATGGTTCGCACCTACTTTTCCTTTTCAACAAAGGATAAGTCTCCCTCCCATACCAGGATCAATTTTTGGGATTCCATCTTGGTGTAATCCCCTAACCGTCATCCCTCCTTCCTTTCATTGGACCATTTTTTCAATGTAAAGAGAAGAGAGGGAGAGCTCATTGCCTCACCCTCTTCCCAGGTCGCCTCGACCTCATCCACCCTGGCTGTCGTAGGTGAACCCACTTCTTATAGCAGAGGAGGAAAATTGTCGGTGCCTTTGTGGAATCTTTGTCATCCCCTAGTCTCTCACACCAAGCATGACTCACATGGACTTAGGGATTTTTCATGATCATAACATTTTCACAACCACAAGAGCTTTGAAAACTCTGATTCCTATTAAAACAAGGATACGTAGGAATCCTTTTCAGGTCCTGAGTTCATTAGATGTCCACTTTTTTAATCCAACCCTATTTCACATAATCTAGGCATGCTCCTTAGAAATAATCCTGAAAATAAATCCTTAAATCCCAAAGGAATCATTTTCAAGAAGCAAGTCCAAACTCATTTCTCTCAAAGGACTATACTCTCATATGAGAGTCATCAAACTACGTGGGGTTTGATTCCCATACACAAGGGATACATAGGAACCATCATTGAGGTTCATACCTAACACTTCAAATCAACCATGTTGTCCTTGGTCCATATTCAAAATATGGTCTAATCTTACTTGGAAACCCATATCTTTTCCATGTTCTTTAGGCTGCTTCGACGTAAGTCCCACACAAAACACTGACTAAGTACCTTTTTCTTATTTGTATTTACCACATGATGTTAAATTATATGGTTAGGTCCTTATCACATGACCATAAAAGGTATGATGTGTCACATTATGCAGCACCAAACTATGAGGGTTCTGATTCCATTCACAAGGATATGTAGATAGCCCATTTTTTGGGTATGATCCCAATATCAAAACACACCTTCATCTCCCTGGATGACAATAAATTCCATAGTTCCCCACTGAGATGCTTAAAAACCAGTATTATCCTATAGATGATTAAATTAATATCTAAATAGTACATGATAGGATACCATTGATTTATATCTTTGAATACATACTGATATCTCCATTGATGATGAATCCCGAATACATACAGATGATTCTAAATTTTAAACATGTTAATAAGTTATTGAAAATTCAAATGGAAACTTATGTTATACTGGCTAAATTAATAAATATTTGTGGTAATATATTAGATTTATAAAGAGAGACTAGGAAGACAATAATTTCCCCCAAAAGGGGGTGATGAGTTCAACCTCCCATCCTCTCGACCAATGAATGTTACTTAGTATCATAAAGATAAAACATAACGAATGATTGCCTATGGGAAGTTGGTCCCTTTTGGATAAAGAACTATTGGGTGTTTTTGGTTCCATGAGTAAATCCAATGGAAACTGCCTGGAAGTCGTGATTATGAAGACTAGAACACATGTTTCAAGGAACTATGAAAAAAATGGTAAACAAAACATTAATCCTTAACCAAGATAATAATCTTACCCACCTATCAGGCCCCTATCAATTAATAAAGGAAGTCCAGGAAAAGGAATCAATCATGCATGTATCGATCTACAAGATGTTGCTTTAATGGAGTTTATTTTTCCTTAAATATTCTATCCTCAGAACTTTGTTTAGTCTAAAATGGTTTTCCTCAAGATGACATCTGTGAACATCCAGACTGCTACCCAAGCTGGATCTCATCCATGGGAAGAAGATCATCACCCACTCAGCATATTCAATGTAGGGTCTCTAATGTGCTAGTAAGGAAGTACTATCACCATGTTACAATCCCAACCATCAAGGATTACCGAAAGGCTCTCTAGGACAATAAAAAACCTTGATCATTTGGCTAATAATGACTGATGGTGAAGATGTAGAGGGTTCCAACCATCGTTTTCACCTGTTTTGGGTCCTTATTACTGAACAACAACAACCAGTCCCTCTAGTACTACAAGGAGGTGGATCAAGGGGTCACTTAGGGACTCAATTCAAGGATGTAGGGGTCCTTCTTGAAGACTCCCACCAACAATCACCGCAAACAAAATCATGCCCTCAACATGATGGGGGTGTTTCCTTGGGATGTTCGGCCCATGTCTCTTAGACCCGGGCATGCAAGTCAAACCACTGGGGACAACATATTGTCAAAAAGAAGTAGGTTCTAACCTCTACCCCCTCCGTAGAAGTCCATCAACCTATCTTGATAACCAATAACAAGTGGGCACATACACATGTTTGTTTTAATTCCACATCCCAGAAGACTCATCTAGTATCAACCCACCAATCTCACAATGAAAATGTTGTGGAACACTGTGAAAAGGAACATACACCTATTTAAAAATAAGTTTCCATTTAGCTGGATATTCTGACTATGTTTCAAAAATCCCACTATTCAAATGTGGGCGAAACGAGTAAACATGATCATACACCTACTTTCAATCACCAATTTTTCTAGTACTCATGTCTGTTTGTATTTAAAGATGTTCGTCAACCATACTTGATCAAAAACAACCAGCAAACACAAAGACCTACCAACATTCATAAAGCCTACCAACAGTCTTGTTTGGAAGCACATGGGGAAGTCAGTCAGAAAACTTTGACGACAAATCTGGGTAAAACCCAACTCTATTCCCCATAAATGAGTACTTTCAACACCTATTGATAGAAGAAAAGAGGAAAATAGAATTAACATACACCTACTCCTTACACGAAATGGATTTTTATTCTAGTTTTGGCTGCTGAAGTAACCAAACATATTTTTTCAATGTTGAAAGGGAAGACACAAATTTTTATCCATATTCATGAAGCATGCTAGTATATAATAAACACAAAATCATTAATACCAAAAGAACATACACATAAATATATCCCAACTCCTACGATGACACATCGGCATGCCATCTTGTAGTTGACACATACCTCTATTCTAGTCTAGGAGGGTTACAGGGCATACTCTCCCATATCATACAGACCACCAAATCAGGAAGATACACCCTTTATAATTAGAGGTAATTAGAAAAAATCTATAACCAATCCAAGGAAAGAATATACACATTCCCATGATAAAAACTCCTCCCAGAAAGTATCCCCAAATAAATGTAAGAGTGAGTCAAAAAATAAATCTCTCTAAACACAGTTGGAAAATCATGAGTCAAGCTGCAATTTTTTACCTCTTAATGATAGGGGTATTGAATCCCTCATACATTTATCTATTGTAGATCAAGATAATACCCTCATATTAATAATTTATAGGAGTTGCGGTAGTAATTCTGATGTTCTTCGTTATAAACTCCATCATGATGGCTTGCTTCATGAAAATTCATTCAATCTAGATACCCTATCTCCAGATGAGAGACACGACAACCCTTTTTTGTGGCCAGAATACCAATGATCAAGAGGATTTATGACTTGATGTAGTCCACCATGGTACTCCTCATCATGATTTCATTTTCTTCAAATGTTCTCTCTGTAGTAGTATTTCTCATTTTCAAGATAATTCTATAATTGACATTGTTGTAATGAAAAAACTCTCTTATCTTGAGGTACTTGATAACACAAATCTAGTCATTTCTGATGCATTATCATTAATAGGTGAAATAAATTCTCATCCAAAAGGCATCTTAAGGGAATGGTCATTCTCCAAACCTCCCTTGGATGATTTTACTTCCAATACATTAGATGGAAAACTATATATTCCATTGTTTTTAATAAATCAATTGAAAATAATCTGCTTTGGTTGGACCAAGTAGAGAAACCTCTAGTGAAAGATGATGAAGATATGTTAAACATGAGAATACAATTGGATAAAGTAGAAGTACCATTCATGTTCTAGGCTTTGGAAAATACTCAATACAACATTCCAGAATTGACGGCATAAGATTTAATTCTTGGGGTCCACCTCAACTTATAGAAGTCTTTTCATCAATTTTTTTAATTCAACTTTTGACATAATTCAAATGACTAAGAAAGATTTATCTATGGTACACTAGAAAATGAAAAATGATAACACTTTATGAAAAACCACTACTATTGAAAATTGATCGTGGAATATAGAAAAATCGTAATAAATGCTATCTGGAAAAATTCTAGTAGCTGCGGAACAGACAAAAATATTCCATCCTCCTGCATAATGGTGAAACTGGATCCATAAAAAACATTAATTCTACTAGATACCGAATGTTCCATATCCCATCATTTTCCCACAGTGGATGAAATCTCCGGAACTCCAGGTATGGGGTGTATATAAAGCATTTCATTTCAATACACTCCAGAATTAGAAAATCCATCCAAAAGTGGTTTCATGCAATGTTATTGGCCACAACCAGCTACAATCAACATATTTTGTATATAATCAAGTATATGCTCAAGAATAGGCCTCAACTAGATCTTATAATATTCAGGCCCAAATAAAACATGTTATTGAGTTAAATTTGAATCGAGCATCTGATAATCTTCAGAAGGCCTCCAACATATATGATGTCAGCCTTCAAGGAATGAAAATGTTTGAAACAACACAAAAATAATAAAAAATAGATGATTTTAATGGTTTCTCGATAATGCACCCAGATAATGTCCAAACCAAAATTCTCAAAATCAGAAGAGCTGTTGCCCAAATCATAGCAATATCAGGTCAAGAGCCACCCCAACCTCTATGGATGGGGGGTTGTTTAATTCAACCTTCAAATTTATTAGACAAAGTTCAATGATTTGTTGAAGATAAACATGAACAACCCCAGCCTACAGGGGTGGGACCTTTTCCACATCTGAAATCCCCTCCTCAAAGGAATTTAATTTTCTCTTGATTAGGGAAGAAACCTCTAAGAGAGCGCACAATTTAACTATCCAAGGATTCCCTTCACATAACTATCTGCCAAAAAGATCCCAGGAATTTAGTATATAGAATAAAAAAGTCTCATGGAAGATATAGAAGGATATGATCTCATAGATTTATTGATAGAGTGCTATCAATACATTATGCATCTGTTAATTTCATTAACAACGTTGTAGAAAATCCTTCAAAAAATTATTCTAGTTTAGGGGAATCATAAGATGAATTTATTATCTATAATGCTGTAAACATTTAAGAAATCGAATAAGGTGTGTGTACCCAAAATCAGAGGCTTACCCGGAATCTTGATATGCTCTAAAATAACCAACTCCAACCCCAATGAAAGGCATTTAACAAGGGGAAAGGTAAAATTCATATTGCATCTCAATTCTCCACTGGAGAAAGACATTCTCTTTCACATGAAGAAATATTTTCACTGCAATAAGAGGAAATGAAAGAGTTAAAACTACACAATTTAGAGTTTATTCGAAACAATATTTCAGATAAAAATACTCCTCTTACGGATCATCAACATGCACATCTTGTAGGATCTCCTTAATAAATGGGAATTTTGGTAACTACATATGAGGATAATTAATTCCCTCTATTGGGTACACAGGTAAGGTAGGATCAAACATATCATTATAGGCATGTTCTTGTGGGTTATCCCGGGAAAATACTAGCACCACCACTAGTGGTTTTTCAAGTCATTACACCAATTAAACATCTTACGTTTTCACTTGTACAGGTCCTAACTCATCCAGATATTCCCATGTGCTTATGAACACAAATGAGGTATTAACGACTTGATTGGAAGCTATGGAAGAATAGTGTTCCCCAGTTCAGCCGGAAAAGAAATATTACCCTGAGGGGGTGTATCTAATCCCCCCCCCCACCAAATTTTGTGAAACCACATTACCAATCCG
This sequence comes from Viscum album, assembly GCA_963277665.1. Classification (NCBI taxonomy): domain Eukaryota; kingdom Viridiplantae; phylum Streptophyta; class Magnoliopsida; order Santalales; family Viscaceae; genus Viscum; species Viscum album. The sequence continues at coordinate 718,595,157 of OY728145.1, read as the reverse complement.
TAGTGGTTCGGGTGATCCGTAACAACACTTAATGCATTTCATTTCTTGTTGAGATCCCTTGATGGGAAATCCTCAACAACATGAAGTAGTAATGATTAGGTGTTTTGTGCAGTCATTAGAGGGATCATATTTTGTATTGTATAAATGTTTTAAATCATGATCAATTACTAGATGGAAATATCTCTGTTATATATTCCTTCTTCAATTCTTCTCAATGCTACCAAAAACAACAGTTTTTACCTTAAAAATTTCAAACAAAAATAAAATGAAAGAGTATCAGATTATATTTCTCAATGTAAAGGATTATAATATTTCTTAAATCAAGAAATCCCTCAAGAAGAGTTTCGGCCAATTTGTGTGGAAAATCTATGTGATGAGTTAGGCACACTACTTATCCCAATGAAATACACATGGGGATTTCAAGACCTGGTATTAATTTTCCAATAGGTGGAGGATTCCAATATGGAATCTAAAGTTAAATCACATGTTATTCCATCTACTTCGGGAAGGATAACAGGGAACGTAGAGGCTTCTATAGTAACACTTATGAAAACACCTATACTTGTTTTCACTTCAAAAACATCATCTTTTTGAAGGGATCCACCTCCCTAGAATCTCCGTAATGATACAATCATCATGATGATCAAAGAGAACAATGGAGGAAATAGTTTGAGGATTTGAAGAATAAAATTTATTCTTACTAGAATGAACATGTTCCTGGTTACTTTATCTCAACTCTACAAAATAATTTGGTTCAATTTCCAAGACCGATGAAACCAAACAAAGAAGGATATGATAATCCCTTGAACTATTGTCCCATTCACCAAATATTAGAGCATCCCATTCTAGATTGTTTTGTTTTTAATGACCTCCTGTAAAAAAATGGTAGACTCTAGAAATGTAAACCTGAAATGTTTTTCAGCCCAAGTAGCATGTGTTACTGCTACAATTCAATAGTAAGAAGGAGACCAGTAGGAAGTAAAAAGTAAAAATGCGCTGAAATATGAAGATTGGATGATTAGTAAAATGATCGACAAAACTCATTTCATTTTACTAAAATAGTTGAATCAATTGATTGTGTTTTCTGTTACATCCTCCACATCAAAACTACCTTCATCAAATTATCATTCCTCTAAAGTACAATCCTTAAATAAGTTATATAATCATAAGGACCAAGAGAAGTCAGTAGAAGATGAGATTGTGTCATGTTCAAAGTTGTCTTTTACTGTGGAATATTTCCTGCCATCAATTTCAAAAGCATGGGCATCACCCTGCCAAACAGCACAACCAAAATAGACCAATCAAGAAGACTCTTAATCAGATGAAGAATTGATATTTGGTTCTTTCAATGTGATTCCATTAACGAATCCCTATGTCAATGGTTATTTTGATTATAATGAGCCTAAGTTCATTGTACTTGATTAGGGAACCAGAGGAAGAATCCAAGGTCAAGGATACAAGGGAAGACATGTGTATTAGAAGCCACTATTTTAGCTCTAGATATTCTTGAACCATATATATGGTAGAAACTCATGGGAGATCCCTTCAGCGGGCTCAACAGGAACAATGAGATTCTTCAACACATGATAGATTCGGTCCTAACATGACTAATTTTGAGGACTGATTATAGGTCACACCATCTTCTTCTCAGCAAGTTGATAGACCTATTAAGTATAATCTACGAAAGAGAAGAGTATTTCTATATTCTGCTCCGACATAGGGTATATCTACATGAAGAGAATCAACATCAAAGGTACTTGAAAAACCACATCTCTATATTGGGAAACACATACCTATAGTCCAAAATTATGATGTTTTGAAATTTCTTTCCCACGTATCGTCCAAGTTATTGATTTTTGATTCCTTGAAGCTTTTAAAAGTGCTTTGAAAATCACTTATTTAGGCTTTCTCAAGTCCTCAGGAGTTTGAAAATAAAATTACTACTACTGAGGTTTACCGTATAAAGAATGACCCTAAAAAATTTCATGCATTTATAACATTTACAGATGATAGTGAAGATGATGTTGTATATTGACATATTTGGCCCTTGTATCTATCTGGAAAGGTTAATGAAATAGAAATCTGACGAGGCATCATTGATAATGGCTCGGTAGTCAACTTCATTCCTATTCCTACAATTCGATGATTGGGAATCACTGAATATAAATTATCTCCTTACACATTATTGCTTCATGGATATGACAAGAATGATCAAGAACCTCTGGGTGAGATTACACTTGAAACTCATTTTGGGAATCTTGTGTCTAATTCAGATTTCATGGTTGTTCATCCTGACACAACCTTTAACATTATACTTGGTAGACCATGGATATATCAAAATATAGTAATACCTTATTTATACCACCAATGTCTCAATTATTGTTTCAATTGTCCAATTAGGACATTTTATGGTGATAAAGATCCATTGGAAATGTGTGAATCTCAATATATTGAGGTGGAAGTTTATCACACAAAGGGAATGAGGTCTATGAAAAAGGAGGTAACCAGAATTAATGTTTTGAATGGCTTGGAAAAGATCCTAATAAACCCATTTATTCATTTGGGCACATATTATTAGTTAACATTCAATAAAATTGAAATAGTAAACCCAAACCCAAGCAATCTACCAGTAACTTCCATAGCATCAATTGAAAAAAACAATCCTAACAGATTGGGAGAAATTGTTGATTCCCCAAGCAGTGGTGAAAGATTAAATGGATATTTCTTCAATTAATCCACTAAAAATAGGCAAGCCTCTACTTTATTAATCATATTATAATAAGTTGTAGAAATTCTATATGATAACAAGGATGCAGATTCTCAATCCACCACCTCCTCTTTGTTACACCAAGAAGACCATTAATCATCAGTAGGGTCTGAAATGGTGGCCCCTTTTTTGGGATGTTCAAATACTAACAACTCTCTTTAGTCTAGAATTTTTTCTTCATCATATACTATACAAGTGTAAATTGTATAAGTGACCTGTAAAGAATAGGTAGGAGAAGAAGAAGATCTCATGGATTCTCCTCTAGCATTATAAGAAGATTTCTCAACCACTCTGGATGAGCAAAGATAAATAAATCTTGGTATAGAAGAAGATCCATGCCCCACTCAAATTAGTACAGCCCTGATACCTGAAGGGAAAGAAGTGTATAATTCATTAATTAAAAAAATATGTATATATTTTCTTCGAATTAAATAGATATTCCAGGACTTAGTCCCTATGAAGCTACACATCATTAGGTTTTTCTAGATGAACATCGAGGATTCCAGTAGGCAGTAGGAAGAACACACCTAAATCATGCCTCTAAAAATAAAGTTGATGTTGATAAGCTTATAGAGGATAACATTTTCAGGGAGGATAAATATCCAAAATGGTTGAAAAACACTGTCCCAGTAAAAAAGAAGAATGTGAAAATCATAGATTTCATTGATTTAAAATATCATAACCGGTATTGTTCTAAAATGGCATTCCAGTTCCAATCCTAGAACATTTAATTGATGTAATAGATGGTTATTAATCTCTTTACATTATGGATTATTATGTTGGGTATAATCAAATCTTCATGTCCTAATAGGATTAAGAATCTATATCCTTCACAGCCCCTCAAGGCATGTTTTTCTATCGAGTAATTCACATTGGCCTAAAGAATGCAGGTGAAATGTATCAACATGTCATGCACCATATCTCCAAACCCTTCTTATAGAATTTTTTTGAATGTTATGCGGATGATTTTGTGGTTAAATCAAGTCAAAATTCCGATCATTTGGATGATCTAGAGACCGTATTCAATAAACTTCAACAGTATAATTTTAAGATGAACCCCTTGAAATGTGCTATGAGGGTAACCTCAGGGAAGTTCTTTGGCTTCATTGTACACCATCGTGGTATCAATGTTGACCCTGAGAAAACAAAATCCATCCATGGAATGTCACCTTTTAGAAGTTTGAATGAACTAAGAGGATTTCAAGGACACATGGCCTATATTTGGCTCTTTATTACCAATTTGGTGGGAAAGTGTTTACCCATCACGAGATTAAGGAAGAATGGAGTCACTTATCAATGGATTGAAGACACCCAATAGGAATTTTACACACTCATGAAATATCTCTTAAGTCCACCTATATTATTCCAACCTGTTGAAGGAAGACCACTTATTCTCTCTGTTACAGCTTTAGTGCGATCAATTGATGCCTTCAATACCCTAATGAATGATGATGGGAATGAAAACCGCCTTTACTATATCTGTAAAAATATTATTAATGTAGATACTCTGTATTCCAGTATAAGAAAGTGATGTTTATCATTAATATTTCAGTTCAAAAATTGAGGCACAGCCTAAAACACCATGAAGTCAAATTGGTATCTCGCAAAAACCTGCTCAAATTTACCCTCAGTAATCCTATGCTTAGTGGGATTCAAGCATGGTGGACCATTATTTTGATACAATTTAATATACAATTTGTAACTCATAAGGATGTAAAATTCCTAGACTAATCCAACTTCCATGATGAACACACATCTGTGGAAGATACATCATTGAATACTTAACTTCCTTATATAGAAGTCTTCTCTATTTAAGATAGTTCCCAAACATGGGAATTTTACATTGATGGTTCCTCTATAAGTACAATAAGAAAGAGAATAGAAAACCCCAAACTCAATAGAGTTGGGTTAGGAATTGTAATTATCTCCACAGAAATGGTAGTGTTTCATTATTCCTTCCTGTTGTAAAAAGGTGATTGCAACAATGAAGAAGAATATCAAGATCTCATTGCAGGCTAGGAATTGGCTATTTAGATGAATGTGAATCACCTGAGAGTAAAAGGTGATTCATAGTTGGTAATAAAAAAATCAATGGGGATTATTTCATTAGAAAAGTAGAGTAACGAACATTGTGTGATTACATACTAGGGTTAATGACTAAATTTCACTCAGAGCTTACATTGTCCTATGTTCTGTGGTTACTAAATTCCCAAGATGATGCACTAGATAATGAAGCTATAGCCTTGGTAGATCCAAATAAAGATGATACAATAATAAATATATCCCATCATCATGTGGTCTCACCATTCGTTCAAACTAGAATGGAGGAAATTAATGAAATTAGCCCAATTTCTGATCCATATGGTCATACCACATGATAGAGAACACCCATCATGGAATACCTTCAAAATGAAGTACTTCCACAAGATAGGGATGAAAAAGAACAAATCTGATGATGATCAGACAATTTTACTCTTTATGATAGTTCAGATCACCAGAATAACCTCTAAAAATAGGAATATGATGTAACCTTCTTCAATTTATTGATGGGGAATAAACTAAAGTTGTCATGAAAGAAGTAAATTCAAGAGCTTGTGATGGTCACCAGTCTAGTCATTGACTTTCTAATCAAATATAGAGTATTGGATACTTCTAGACTTTAATGACACATGATTTCACAGATTTCACCAAGAAATTTCATCCCTTCCATGTGCATTCCAACTTCATTTATCAACCCCCAGTGTTTTTGCATATAGCTAAATACACCAAGTCATTTTCAACAAAGGGAATGGATGTAGTAGGGCATTAGCCTTCATTTATGGCTAAGAAATTCATGTATAACCTTTCTTCTATTGACTTATTCTCCAAATGGGATGAGGCAACACCTCTCAATGAAGTTAGATCCAAAATAATTTTTTGTTTTCTCAAAAGTAACATCAACTCCATATCTAGTGTTCCCCAAACTATATTTATAGACAATGGCACAAATTTATGTTCTATTGGGGTAAAAATGTTATACTATGAGAACAATATCAAATCTAACCATTCATTTTGCTATTATATAGTGGCCAATGGATAGATACTAGATTTCAATAAGACCCTATAAAATATACTCTGGATGATGGTGGATAAAGATAATAAATCTTGGCTCAATAAAATTTTTCATGCTTTAGGAGCTTATCGGACAACTACCCATAATTCCAGCAAGACTAACCTTTATTCCTTGTTTTATATAACAGAAGTAGTTTTTCAAATTCAAAATCAATTCCCTTCACTTAGATTTTCAATTTTTGATTAGTTGAACATAGATGAGATGTATTCAGAACTGTTTGATGAGATGGAACGATTGGATGAAAAAATATTAAGAACTTTACATCATTTAGAACAATATAAGAGAAGAATAGTGTGACCCTTTAATAAGAAAGTTCACCTCTATTCATTTCTTCATGGAGAATTAGTATTGGTCCTTAGGACACCAAATATACCAGGATCAAAACCTCAAAATCTTGAGCCAAGGTGGGAAGGACCTTATTCCATACATAAGGTATAATGGACTAGAGATTATTCCATAATCTCAATTGATGGAGATATAATAAAACTCTAAAAAATGTGAGATTTTTGAAGAAATACATTTTGTAATTTCACATATCATCCTCACAACATGACTCTAAACTGCACAAAACATGGTCCTAGTCGGAAGATGTTAAACTGTATATCAACCATAAGCGTCCATGCTGCATGATGATAAAATGTGTGGCATCTTTTCTCATGTCACACAACATTAAAGTGGATGACATCATTGGTCCTCATAAGATGACATTAAACTGTACAGCTAAAGTCTTCTATACTTGATTTTAGGAGATTCCATATACAATCATCATTGAAATCATTGATACTATATAGTGGCACTTGAGTTTCTTTATTCCCATTGTCTGAGTCAAATATATATAGTGACCTCATTTCAAGAACTATGTGTTCCTTGATTATCATTCATATGAGAAACGTAGAGACGCCTAGATCTTTAATCTTGTGCCTAGCCATAAGAAACCCAATTTTTTATTTCCCTTTTCATCACCTATGTATGAACTAGATCTATATAGAGTGCTCTTTTAGGATACATGGTCTAAATTTCATACCATCTTGTGTCTTAAATTTAATTGTTATTTAAAATGTGTTAAAAGCTCAGGTTTCCCATGTCAAACTTGATTAGTGAGGAAAATTAATGTTTTAAGAACTTTGTATGTCTTGATTCACATCTATATGAGTTTGTAGAGACACCCAGATCTATAATATTGTGCCCATCCATGGTAAAGAAAACACCATTTTATTCCTTATATAAGAATCAAAACCTACATAGGAAATGTTTAAAGAAATTCATATGGATTTATTCTTTCCCCCAGCAAGACATGTATTGACACATGGGTTTTGTACATTAGTCTAACTATGATATGTCTTTCTTTTCACATAAGTTCATCTTCTACCTTACTAAAAGTTATTAAACAGGATTAAAACCCATGAACTACATTTGGATTGACTCTTTCTCCAACAATATATGTAGTAATCCCATATCATAATATATGGCTTATCCATCACTTAATCATAATACCCATATTCATCACTTGGATCATCTTTGTGTTATAGAAGAAGCATTTACATCTCCTTGTTTCTCACACCAAACATAGCTCACATGGGCATAAGAATTGGGTAAAAAGGAATCTCTATATAAATAAGGGGTATCAATTTCTTATGGGGTTATCAATTGTTTTAACTATATAGTACAATGTCCTCGATGCATGACTCTGACCTGCATAGCATAATATTTATTCAAATGAAAAAAAGAGAGTATTTATTTTACATGTGAGTTAGATATATGTAATGACATTCAAACTCATGGCCAATATTGATTCTATCATTTCTCATGTACATTGAGTGTTATCCCCTTCCATATGTCACACTCTTAATCTTAAATATTTTCAGACATTCATAATATTTCTTATGGTTTCTCGTAACATAGTATCTAATATCTGAGAAATCTTTTTTCCAAATATTATTTATGTGCCCTTAGGTGGCCTTGAATATGTTTCCTACATAACAGGAATGTCAGTCAAAATATGCCCCTATTTGTCTTTGTGGCATATGCCCCAGTTGGCCCTATATAATACTGCCTTCATAATGAGTTTATCAAATGGTGGTAATTTTGTTCTTGGATATAGTTTATTTGTCCCCTTCAAAATTTGATGACAATATACAAGAATATGTATTTTAAAATAGCCATTCAGTTATATTTTTCCCATTATCTTTCTCTCGATCTAAATGTCTTCAAACCATGGTTTACACAAGTATCTCTCTATGCATTCAAAGAAATATGAAATAGCCATGTATCACTTGACCACACATCATATATTGTTTCTGTTTCTAGTCCTAGTTGTATGACCTAAAAAAACACCATACTTTCTACGTTTAGGTCAAACCAGTAAAAATCCTAATCTTATGATTCTTTGTAAATCATGATTGGAAACAATCTCTCCATATTCAGGTAATTTTCTTCATAAACCAAAATCTATGATTCAGAAAATATGAATATCCATAAACTTTCTTCAGCTTTTAGAAATAGAATTTAAAACTTCTGAGAGCTATTTTGCAGGAAAATGTAGTGCGCACCCTTAGGTGGGCTTACAAAAGTTTCCTACATAACATTTCATTCAATAAAAAGATAAAACTATTTTTCTATACAGTATATTCCCTAGTTGGGCCTCCATCATATAACCCCTATAACAGATTTTTTAAAATAATGGAAACTTCGTTCTTGGAAAATAACTCCTCTACTACCTTTAGACCTTTTTCCATATCATTCTTCAGATCTAGAAATTCCCAAATCATAGTTTAAATTTTTCCTTTCTATAATTGAATATTGTAATATGTTTCCAAACAAATTATCAAGAAATTGGGTGAGTTTCATAACTTGGTCAAAGTAAAATACCTTAAATTAATGTCACAAAATGTCTCCACTACATGACTTAAAACTGCACAGTACAATATCCTCACTGCATGAATTAGAACTGCACAATAAAAATTCCTCACTACATGACATAAAACTGCACAAATAACCCTTTATTCTATAAATCCATTTCTATAAAAAAACCACCCACTGTGGTCTTGAGGCATCCAAATCTTATTTTCCTTTATCTGTCAATAGTAAAATGTGAAACATCTGAAACATGTTTTTCATAACTATGCAGTATGTTACCTTAGATGGCCTTTCATAGTTTTCCTTCATAACATGCATTTCAGTCAAAAGTTGCTACTATTTTTATATGCCTGATATTCCTTATTTTTCCCTACATAATACATCCTCTATAATAGGTTTTCTAAATAATTGGAACTTCATTCATGGAAAATAATTTCTTTATGTTTATACAAGTTTTAGATTTTGAGACCAAAAAAATCATGACTCACGATTCCCATTATAAATATATAAAAGAATATTAGAGAAATTCTCAGCCATTGATTCTTGTTTGGGATATAATTTAAACTTTTATGGCCAAAGCTATTCAAATTCAATCATTAAGCCTTTATATTTCAACAAGCATGACTCTAAACTACCAACAACAAGAGATGTGGTACTCACCATAGTGGGAACCCGAAAAGGGAACTCTGAACCAATGTCGAATCCCAGCACCCAAAATGCACATTTTTTATGATTTATTTAAAATTGAGAAAGAAAAATTCAAAAGATACAGAGGTTGTGGGATTTTCAATATATCCCTAGATAAAATAAATCTATTATTACTAGGACCATTATTTTTGGTAAAAATAAATCAATTAAAAAGAATGAAAATACAGATGGTTGAAGACGAAATTCTTTTCAATTATGAGAAAAATTTTATTGAATAGAATACAAAAATTGGAGTATCATTTTCATCAAGAATCCAAAAAATGTTTTCTACATAACTTATCATTTGGTTAACAAATTCTTGAGCCCCATCAGCTTCCTGTTGATGTTCATTTAGCTGACTAGCTCCATTCTCTTCATCCATATGGATTTCTTCTTTAGCACCTACAATGGATTTTGAACTATCCTTCTGGACTTCTCCTAATGAGTTATGAAGTTGGTCAAGATCCCCTATGAGGATATATAATTTATGTTGAAGACGTAGCTAGTGAATAGTATTTTCTTTAATCTTTTTCTCTAGTTCCATAAACATTCTGGTATTATTAGCCTCAGCTCAGGACAACGCTGCTTGGAATTTACCATTATTGATCAACAATTTAGCTTTTATAATGTATTTATGATGCCTTAACTATTTATCCCTATTTAGGATAATCTCTTTCAATATATTATAAATTTCATGGTATTCAATACTGGAAAATCCATGTATGATAAATAGAGATGAATGTCGTAGAAATCTTGAAGGGAGTACCTCAAGGGGAATTTCAGATATTATCTTCCATATATTCTGCCATGCATTGAGATGTGCAATGTGAAGGACATTTTGCTGTTCTGGATCTGTTTTAGAGTCACTATCATAAAGAGGGATATATTCTTGGATTAATACACTTAAATAAGTTCCATGTTCTTCTCCTTCCTTTACTATGGCTTCTTTACCTTCTAATATTGTTTGAGCAGAGGTAGAGGATTCACATCCAGACCTATCCATCGAAGTTCACATCCGTATATGGTCAATTAATGATTAGGGTTATGGTTAGTTTCACGTGATAAAAAAAATTTAGTAAAACTAAAATATAAGTATCTATTACCTAATAGTAGGCTAGTATCTTGAGAAGTCTCCACCCCAAAATTGTCAGTTTCTGTTTTTTTATGTCTCTAAGTGGGGAATTCTCTCCTTAAATTGCTCAAGATCCTTGGAATGAAACTCAAGAAGATATCTTATCTCAAGATTTAGCTGAGCCAATGTATCGACAATGACAAGATTGACATTAATGGCAATACATCCTTCAATCAACATCATGGAAACAATATCTATATATGGAACCTCATATTTCAATCAATAAGGGTTAGAAATTAAATCATAAGAATATTAATAGGATGAATAATGAAAATTCGTCTCCAATTGATTCTATAAAAGGAACATAAAAATATTCTAAAGAATTTGGTATATTAACATGTTCTAATAATTCCTCATAACATTTACCATGGTTCATCATATCATCCAATGATATCCCAAATCCCAGGTTATTCTCACCAGTGGGATCACTTGGCGTGTTTACTTCGCAATCTGCCTCTGACAACCTTTGACCCCGAATAACTTCCTCAGCAATAATTTTCTGGTCAACATAAATTTTTCTAGATGTTGTAGTGCATGTGATGAACCTAAAATACCACATGATAGAAGTAAATTATTCTCACATTTGATGTAATATAATGAATTGTTGATTTACCAGAGTCCTCCTCTCTTCTGATAGCAGAAACATAAGTAGTGTTGGGAGAAATCATTGGTTCATTTGACCTCAATGCAACTTCAAGAACCACCAGGTTAGAAAGAATTTATGCATGTTCATCAGGACACTCCATGGTTCCTTGAACCTTATCAGTATTTTTATTTTTGGAAGAAATATAAAAAACCACTGTAAATCCAAGAAGTTTAAAAACATTGTCATTAATAAAAGAAAAAAATTATGATTATCAGGAAGGCTTACCACTACTGAGAAATCAATTAACCATGAATTTTTTTCTTCAATTCTTTTGTTTCTTCGCCTTCTTAGGAGGAATTGCATCATCATCTCCAAAGACATGTACTGGAGACTCCAATTACATTTCAATCTCTTCCACCATGGAATGTTGTCCTAGAGATATTTATCTTGATTCATAGGGTGATACAGTAGTTCCATGTGGAGTACCACCAGGTCTATATCATGGAGATATAACTTCAATTGATTTTCCTTTAACTAGTTGCAAGTTAAGATGATATTTTCCCTGAGTAACAATGTGTTTACTAAATTCAAATTGCAAAGATGAAGAGAATGTGAGAAAAAGGAAACATACATCTTTAGGATCCAAAAAATCACATCACTCTTCATCTAATGAAGGACCAATCCTTCCAGTGGTACCATTATCTATCATTTCATTCACCATCATCGTGGTGTGAGTTGATTCATCAGTTTCATATATGAGCATTTCTTTATCTCATGGTTAAAATCTCATTTCATTGGGATTGTCCTTAAATAAGATATCTGAAGAGGCTTGTAGATCACCTATTCTTGGATTATGCAACCCTTCACACAAATCTATTCATGTGGTTTCAGGATAATAGTATAAACATTTCCATGTTTGAACAACCTCTAGTCATAAATGTTTACAGTACCTGCCAGAGGGTTATGAAGAGGATCCTACAACCATTGATTTATGTTTCATCCCATATTTCACAGTCACAGATGGGGGATGAGAGGATGGGACTCATCACTCTATGGAATTATGATGAGTAGATCGCCTGAGTACGACCTTAGTATTGATTGATGGGGTAGATCTCTTAACTATGGAATGTGGATTATATCAGGCATAAGGAAGATTTAGTAAATTTTGAGCCTCATCATCTCCACCCTGAGACTCTACTGAGTCGGCCCTTGAGGAAAAAATAATTACCTTCCAAATGAAGGGGTACCCTCTTGATACTTCTCTTTACCCCCACTCATGCGACATCATCGTTTAATACCCATTCAGCGTAATATGCGACCTAGTTTTCAGCATACCAGAAAGTCAATCTACTTACAGCATCAGCAGTAGGTAAATTAAATATTTCCCTAGTTTTCTCTATAAATGTCAGCATCCATAGCCTTCAGGAAACAATCCAATGTTATTGTAATATGACATGCACAGTGGGGATATAGTATTTTCTGTCCAACATTTGAATTTATGTGAAAATATATAAATAGAATAGGCCTCACATATGATTTCTTTATCAATATTGGTGGCCAATATTCCATCCCTACAAGCTATCATGTATGTCCTTATCTCTAAACTGGTCGTCCCATCATCAACAAATCACCATGTAGGTGGATTCTCATAAGTAATGAAATAAAATTACTTAAACATACTCATCCTTCCTTTGATATTGTAATCATTAAAAGATAATGGTGAGATATGCAATAAAGCCTGTATAAATGGTTGGAACAAACATCAAAAGACTTGTAACCCACATTGTATAACATAAGTTCTGAAGTGAGTAGAGATTGATCCGAATATCACCTGGAATAGTCCTGTTATTCTTAAATGGGACCTCCCTCTGTAAATATGAACTAATCACATATGAATTATTTCCAAAATAGGACTGGCCAACACTACCATCATTCTCTCAACTAGATTGGCCATTATAACAAAAGGTCCGGGCCATACACATCTTTTGGAATCTCAGACTAGTATAACGTACACATTGAGCCACATGGCCAAAAAACCGACCAATCATGTCTTCATAGGAATTTTGGGATTGACTTCATATCCCTAGTTGTCAAAAACCCCTTTCTCTAATGTCAGCCAAAAAGTGTCAGGTGTACCTCTTTTCTCTCCTTTGGATAGCTTGTCGGACGAGTGTAGGTGGGACTCATTTCCTTCTTCTTTACCAGGTATATTTCCATCCATTCCATGGGATGAATATCCCTTATTGTGTGGGACTTCATAGTGGTCGTGTTCTTGAGTTTGTTAAATATTTTCATCAACGCACGAACCAAATCCAGTGTCTTCTCCGAGTCATTCCATGTCACCATGGGAGGAATAATCTTGTTGTGCATATCTACAAGGATTGGAGCACTAGAAATCTAGTATTCATCCCAAAAGATAATGACTACTTCTCCATGTGTTAAATGGAAGGATTTAGTTTTTTGGCTCCATCAACTTAGTAACTCTGACAGAAAGTCATCATACTTGTACACATCATTTTTCCAAACCCAGAAAACCTCATAAATCAAAACACCTTTTATGTATTCTGTAAATTCTGTACACATCTTGTGCACCAAGTATTCACACATACATTCAGGTTTTACACCTCCTCCTAGGAGAAAATCCTAACTTTTCTTCCAACCATTGGATTGATCCATATGATAATTTAGTAAGATGGATAAATAATAGTGTGGCTATAGCTCGGGTGTGTGTGGATTAAAATTTGGAGCACACTGGCTGTGATGAATGATATATGCTTTTGCTGCTATCCCCACATTAGAAAATTAGACCCCAACAGAAACGTTGGTAGATGATATGTTGGTATAATCGTGAAACCAAGAGAATGGGACATAGTTCTTCAGGTTTGTAATATTGACTTCTTGCAAATTTCCATAGATATAATTAGGTAAATAAGTGCATTGGGGAAAGTTAATGTGATATTAATTCATATATTTTTCTACGTCTGGAAGTGTGGTGTCACATACATCATAGTAGTTATGAATGAAAATGTTCAGCATGTTATAAATCCTCTTACTAGATAGTTTATTAGTAGTTCCAATTCTTTTGGGAGCCATTGAACCTATATAAATATCAAAAATAATCTTTAAAGTAAGTCCATTTTTTAAATTTTTACAAAATAATTGATAAAAATTTACAAATGCATTATGGCATGAAAGTCTAAAATTAGGCGTGATAGTGTAATCTGGCATGCAAGTGTTGCGTCCCAGTTTTAGCATGCATGTAAAATCACAATGTAGAAGCATGAATAAATTGAGGAATATAAGAATGAAAGAGATTGTGGACTGAGAGCTGAAATTCTTGAAGTCAGGAGAATTTTCGCGGAAGTAAAACCATTATATATAAGAGATGAAAGTCACCCTATGCTCTATGATCTTGTATGCTACCAACTTGCGTGACCAGTTTCCTTGAACATTAAAAACATGTGTGCCCCAATACCCCTTTTTTATTATTCATTACATTACCCCATTATATGATCCTCTTTTCATTTCGGATCCAATTCTAGGTGGGGGGATATTGTTGACACTTTGTTCCATCAGAGAGCCTAAAAAATGAAAAAGGGAAATTCCTTAGAAAAAAAGAGAAAACATTAATAAAATAAATATTTCCAATTTTAGGAGCTTTGGACCACCCTAGTCAGAACAGAGGGCCATCGGCATGCAGCCTACTTGCACGCCCCTATGTTCACACAACCTACTTGTGTACCCAATTTCATTTTAGTCCAGGGAGCTATTTTTTCTTATAAATAGACCTTTGCATCCTTTATTCATATTGAATGATTTCCCAAAATCCTAATTGATGCTTTGGTCTCCCTAGTGCTTCGCTAAAGTCTTTTGAAGAATTCATGGTATTTCTTTAACACCTAAAGAGTAGGAATTGAAGGAGTGTCATAAGACTTCAGATATTTTAGTGTTTTAAATACACAACTGATGCACACCAAAAGTGCCCAACCTCTCTAAATTAGAAACACTTGCACAACACCTATTCATTTCACAAGAACCTGAGCGCCCCACTTCTAAGAATACCAGTGAATAATCTTGAAGTATTGAGTCAAGTATCTTCCAAATATTATCATCCATGTTTTTCGTCTCTTAAGTGAACATCAGTGTCACGACCCATCCTTGGGGCCCGTTCCGTGACTACCCCAAGCTCGCCTTCCACAGGCCAGGGGCTGGCGACTAGCACCAAGGCGTAAATCCCGGTAAAAAGGGAAGGCATTGCCTTTGTAAAGTAAACAAGAACCTAAGATTAAACAAGCGGAAAAGTAAACACTAAGTAAAACGATGATACAAAAGTAAGTGCGGAAAAGTAAATGGGCTAGTATACAAACCCAAACTGAAAGTAAAGTACAACTGAAAAGTAAAAGCCGCTACACCGAGCTGTCCACTGGAAATCCCACCTGAAGTATGGGTACAGATAGCTCCACTGCTCCTCGGGTCCCGCCCTCTACTTTGAGTACATCCTGCCCAGTGGTCCACCTCTGGGTACCGTCCTACTCTGCAAGCCGCAAACACGATCAACTTTGTCCATCTTCTGCATCCAACACAACGTAGTGCGGGCATAGCCCATGCAGGGGTGAGTATAAGATACTCAGTAGGGACCCAGAGACCCCCGAAGGTCTCCCAAAATCCAAAAAGGATAAACCACAAAGGAAAGAAACAATCACGAAGTAACAACCGACACTACTTAGGTATATGACCATACATATACCTAAGTCAAAAATTCCAATACTCTCCAACCTCCGAGACCAAGTATAACCCAGTCCACACAGGAAAGTATATGTATTCCACACAAGAAAGAAAAACGCAATCCACACAAGATAGCACAACACAATCCACACAGGAAAGCAAACAGGATTCAGCTCACACAGGTATACTTCTTTGAAAGACGATAGAGATGATCACTGATCCATCTAAGTCGTCGGACCCACAAATGATCAATAGGTACTAACCCCCGCAAAGACCCACACAGGATCGGTAGGAAACTAACCACCACAAAGGCCCACACAAGATCAGACCCACACATGATCTGTAGGCGCTGTCTCACACAGAACCGCTGAGCGCAGACCCACACAGGATCGGATCCTCCTAGGATCGGTAGCACTGATCCACATAGGGTCGCTGAGTGCTATAGTCGTCATCGTCGAATCTACTGATGATCTCTGCACAGTCGTCGTCGCAGTCACAGTAGCAGTCGCAGCCAGCACTAGGGTTCCCGCACACAGCAAGATCGTTCGATAGGGTCCGCTCCACGAGCCGAGAGGCTGATACATCAACTGTCACATAGTCTAGAGTTGATGTATCGAAAAGTTCTGTATCGTCAATAGGAACTCAACGCAACAGACGTCGCGTCAATCGGACGCCTGGTCTGAGAGTTATTGGCTTTTTCATTCCAGGGGGCTGGTTGGTTTTTAAGGCAAAACCAACCCGACTGTACTCCACCTACATCCAAACCTCGGGCGGAGTATTCTAAAAGATCCGTCTCACTAAGAGTAACTCAACAAAATTGACAGCATGTAATTCGGACGTCCGTAGCTCAAGATATGAGCGTTTCCGCTCCGAGGGCCCGGTTGGTTTCGTGTACGGACCAACCCGGCCGAACTCAAAGTATTCTGAAACCTTGAGTGCGATATACCGAAAAGACCATCTCGATCCAAGGATAGCATCTCCCCTGATGGCACGTCGTTTGGAGGTTCGTAGCCCATGTTATGGGGGAATTTAATTCCCTCGGCCCACCTCCCTTCCGGTCGGCCCGACCTGGCCGGCCGGCTCCTTCTCAACAGGACCGGTGGTGGCCGGTCCCCTTCTGGCTCCGACGCCGGCGGCCCGGTCCGGCCGCCAGTCTCCTTGATCCGCCGCAGCCCGGAACCGGCCGCGGCGCCTTCGATTTCCTTCGACGCGGCGCGACGGCGTCGCGTTCTTGAATTTATTTCCACGGCACGGCACGACGGCGCCGCACATATTTTCCGCATGAAAACGCATGGTGCAACGGAACAACGCTTTCTCATACCAACCACAAGAAATCATTCATGAAATAAGGAGGAGGGTCGGCCATGTTTGTGCGGACCATCTCCCTCGCGTTATTCGATAACAATTAGTCGAAAAACACGAAGATCGACAAACTAGAATCATGAACGGAATTAATTGAAATAAATCCCATACCTCGGTTCAGGAACGGTGTTCGTCAATGACCCACGAAAGGCAAGCGTTGCGGAGGTCAGGCGTCGCGGAAAAAGAACGTCGACATCACAAAGCGAGGATTCAAAGTCATTGACGGTGATTTCGTTGCGGAAAACCATCACGGAAGAGACGTCGCGGAAGAAGAACGTCACGTCACGGATATGGCTTCACAGAAGAACCGTGTTCTTCGGCGGAGAAGTTCTTCGTTGAAGAATGGTGTTCTTCGTGTTCTTCGTCGAGGTTGAAGAAGATAAATAATACTTCCCAATCCTCTCAAGGTGACAAAACTCTAACAAAAATAAAATAAGAGTCTTTCTTATTTTATTAACACAACAACTCATTTGAATTTCAAGAGTTTGAAAAAAAGGTAACTCATCTTAATTAATAACAAAATTTGTCAAATTAATTGGAGTGGAGTTAATGGGTAGTTTAAGGGGAGTTGAAGAGTTAGGGATCGTGTGGACCCCACCACACTTAATCCTCTCAAGGGAGGTTATGTGAATGTGGGTCCCACCTCTAACTCCCGTTGGGAGGAAATAACCAAAAAGTTAAAAATAAATTGTGTTCCACAATTTATTTAACTTCTTCTAATTCCCCCCAAAACTAACTCTCATCCCGCATAAAACGCAACCTCGGAAAAGGTCTCCTTATGCGAATATCGGTGCTGCGAGTTCATTGGTGTCCTCGTATTTCAATTCCGAGCACCGATTCAAAAGATAGAAATTCCCGCTCATTCGTTCACCGAACGTACCCGAGCCAAACTTCAGATATTGATTCCGGGCACACCGGGCCTGGGAATTAGGTGCCGTCAGAAACCGCGCTCTTGTAAAATTCCAAAGAAAATTAAGAAAAAATTTCCCTTGAATTTTACGGGACTTTACATAACTCCCACCTTAGGTCTTTACGTCCCCGTAATGATACATCAAAACTAGGGAAACAAATGAGGGTACTGAGCACGCATCTGAGCCTCCCGCTCCCAAGTGCTCTCCTGGAGGTTCCCGTGTTTCCATCTGATGCGCACTAGAGGAATCGACCGTCCATGTAGGACCTGCTCCTGTCGATCCTCGATCTCCACTGGGAGCTCTGTAAAAGTCACCCCATCGTCAACGTCAAGCTCCCCATGGTCAATGATGTGCATCGGGTCGTGCACGTATCTTTTCAGCTGAGATACGTGGAAGACGTCGTGCACCCGGTGCAACATAGGTGGTAGAGCTAGATGATAAGCCACCTCGCCAATCCTGCTGAGGACCTGGAATGGTCCGATGAAGCGCGGAGATAACTTGCCACCTCGGACAAATCTCTGTAAACCACGTTGAGGTGAGACACACAAGAAGACGTGGTCACCATCCTCGAACTCTAGTGGCCTCCGCCTCCTGTCAGCTTATGACTTCTGCCGGCTCTGAGCTGTCCTCATCTGCTCCTGGATGACCTGGACCATCTCTGTCGGGGCCTGGACCAGCTCCGGTCCCACAAGTGCTTACTCCCCAGGGTCTGTCCAGCACAAAGGAGAGCTACAAGGTCGGTCGTACAACATCTCGTATGGTGCCATCCCGATGGGGGAGTGGTATTGTTGTTATATGCAAACTCCACCACGGGTAGGTGGTCCTCCCAGCTACGACCAAAGTCGAGGACACATGCATGGAGCATGTCCTCGAGAGTCTGAATGGTCCTCTCCGTCTGACCATCCGTCTGAGGGTGAAAGGCTGTGCTCAGACGTAGCTGCGTTCCGAACGCCTCCTGTAATCCCTTCCATAGACGGGAAGTAAAACAAGCATCTTGATCTGATACGATAGATGATGGAACACCGTGAAGCCGAACAATCTCCTGAACGTAAAGGCGTCCCAAGCTCTCCAATGAGCCCTGATCTCTGATTGGTAATAAGTGAGCCGACTTGGTGAGTGGGTCGACAATCACCCAGATAGAGTCGTGACCTCTGGAAGTGCATGGAAGTCCAGTCACGAAGTCCATAGATATCCCATCCCACTTCCACTCCGGGACCTCCAAGGGCTGTACCAAGCCTGCTGGTACCTGGTGCTCAGCCTTCACTTGCTGGAAGGTGAGGCATCGAGAAATGAACTCTGCCACAGCCTTCTTCATGTCTGGCCACCAGTGCTGTCGTCTGAGGTCCTGGTACATCTTCGCCACTCTAGGATGTACCGCCAAGGGAGAAGTGTGAAACTCTCTCAGCACCTCCTCCCGTAAAGCAACTGGTACCAAAGTACGTCCTATAAAAAGTATGTCGTGCTCTGCTCCAAAGGAGAAACCATCAGGTGCCTGTCCTGAGGATATCTGTGTACGCCGCGTCTCACAGTCAGTCTCCCCACACTATGCCTCTCTAACTCGCTGTAGTAGTGGAGGAGTGACTGTGAGAGACTGAAGGAAGGCTACTCCGTCTCTATCCACAAAGGATATCTGCAAAGAAGCTAGCTGCTCTGTCACCTCCTCAAGTAGATGAATGCCCGTCCTCCAGTTGAGGGCATCGGCTACCACATTCCCCTTCCCAGGAGTATAGACTATCTCAAAGTCATAGTCCTGGAGGAACTCGACCCATCGCCGTTGTCTCAGGTTCAGGTCCTTCTGATAGAAGATGTACCTGAGACTCTGATGGTCATAAAATACTGTAAAGCGCTCGCCCATCCGGTAGTGTCGCCATGTCTTCAGAGTGAAGACCACTACTGCTAACTCTAGGTCATGGGTAGTGTAGTTCTGCTCATGCGGCCTCAACTGAAGTGATCCATAGACGATCACTGCCCGCTCCTGCATCAGGACACAATAGAGTCTGGTCCCTGATAAATCGCAGTAGACTACGTACCCTACTCCCTCCTCAGGCAACCTCAAGATAGGTGCGCTGGTCAATCTCTGTCTCAGCTCCTGGAAGCTCTGCTGACATCTGTCTGACCACACGAAGGGTTTCCCCTTCTTCATCAAAGCTAAGAGTGGTTCCACAACTCTGGAGAAGTCTAGCATGAATCTCCGGTAGTATCCAGCTAATCCCAAGAAACTCCGCACCTCCGTCACGCTCCTGGGTGGCTCCCAAGATAACACTGCCTCGATCTTCGCAGGATCCACTGCAACTCCTGCCTCAGAGATGACGTGTCCCAAGAAGTGGACCTCACGTATCCAGAAATGACACTTAGAGAGCTTACCATAAAGTTTGTGCTCTCGGAGTGTGTCTAGTACAACCCACAAGTGGTAGGCATGCTCCTCCTCAGTCGTCGAGTAGATCAAAATGTCGTCGATGAAGACCACGACAAATCGATCGAGGTATAGATGAAAGATCCTATTCATGAGGGCCATGAACACTGCTGGAGCATTGGTTACGCCGAATGGAATAACCAAGAACTCATAATGGCCATACCAACATCTGAAGGCCGTCTTCTACACGTCCTCGTCTCGAACTCTGAGCTGATGATAGCCTGAACTGAGGTCTATCTTCGAGAACCACCGTGCTCCCTTGAGCTGATCAAAGAGGTCATCAATCCTCGGTAGCGGATACTTGTTCTTCACTGTCACTTGGTTCAGGCGATGATAGTAGACACACAGTCGCAAGCTCTTGTCCGCCTTCTTGGCGAACAATATCGGGGAAGCCCAGGGTGAAACACTGGGTCGGATGAACCCCTTTCCATGCAAGTCCTCCAACTGTACCGGTAGCTCTCGAAGCTCGGCGGGGGCCACCCAATATACTGGAGTCGATATCGGGGCTGTCTCAGGGTACAAGTCAACATAAGAGTCTACCTCTCTACGAGGAGGTAGCCCTAGAACGTCATCGGGAAAAACGTCCGCAAACTGATCCACCACTGCAGGAAAACTAGGACTCCGCACGTCAACTGCTCCTAAGATGAGGCTAGCCAACTGATGAGTGATGGGTTGTCCTCTCCTCTGTGGAAGTCCATCCTATGCTTCCAAGGATCCCTTCTCGCCAGTGAAGGTGAACCTACTCCCGTCGGTGCGTACACATCGCACCTTGCGCCTAAAACAGTCAATCTGTGCATGGACCGTAGATAACCAATCCATGCCCAAGATGACGTCGTAAGGCCTCGACGCCACTACAAGAAGATCCCAGCCGAAGCTCTTGCCTCCTAGAGTAATCTCACACTGCTGGCACCAGTGCGTAATCGTCGAGTCTTCTACCGTTGAATTCTCTAGCCGTAAGGATCGAGCCAACGGGTCTGTCGGAATCTCCGAGCTCAGAACAAGGGCAGCGGCTATGAAAGAATGACTCGCTCTTGTGTCTATTAGTACTGCAGCAAGGGTGGAATAGACACAGATAGTACCACAATTCATCTCGGGCACGCCGTGGTCGTAGGACTCCACTGTCTGGAGCTGTGTCTATCTCTTCCCGCCAGCTCCCTGTGGTCGGGGTGGACCTCCTGGTGGTGGTGGTGGTAGAGCCTCAAAGCGTCGTCCACCACCTACTACTCGTCCAACTCCTCTGCCTCGTTCGCCTCCTCCCGGTGTACCGCCACGGTCGACCCTCCTCCTCTTCCTTGGTGGTCCCTCAACCGTCTGTTGTTCCTCGGCACAATGGGTCGGGCAGTCACGAGCCATGTGGCCCTGCCCGCCGCACGAGTAACACTGTCTGCCTCTCGAATGACTGGCTCGGCGCTGTGTGCCCCGCACTGCTGAGCCAATGTCCTGAGGTCGTCTGCCTGAGGGTCTGGTCTTCCTGGACCCCTGAGTCATCCGTCGACTGCCTCCTGCAGAAGACTCTGCTACGTGCCGCCCTGCGGTGGGTCTCGGCACTGGTGTAGACTCAGCAAGAAAACTCTCGATCAAAAGGGCATGTTCCAGTACTCCTGTCTAAGATGGAATGCTGAGGGAGATCAGCGATTCCCTGATCTCGTGTCTCAATTCCTGTTCAAAGGTCTGGGCCTGGAAGAATGGGTCCCGTACCATGTCGGTCGAGTAGCGCGAGAGATCGGTAAATCTCGCCGAGTACTGGGTGACCGTCATGCTACCCTGCCGCAGCTGAAGAAGCTCCTGAATGAGCACCACAAGGAGGGTGGCTGGGACAAACTCTGAGTGGATGAGGCTCTCAAAGACTGACCAAAGTAGAGATGCCTCATCGTCCACCTGGAGCATCAAGCTCCACCATCGTCCTACTGCTGCGTGCAGTAGGCTCACAGCGAGGATCACCATGAGGTCTGCTAGTGTCATCACTAGCCTGAAAACTCGAACGACTGCCTACAGCCAATCCTCAGCTACCTGGGGGTCCGTCTCCCCATGGAACCTGGGTGGTCGTTGGCACATGAACTCATGCAGTGCGCAGAGGCGACATGCATCATCAGCGGCTGGGGATGGAAGCATCGGTGGCTCGGCGGCTAGAGCTACCACCGGTGCCACTGCTGACAAAGGTCCCTACACCGAGGCCTCATCGCTCGGTGGGCTGTCGTCACGCTCGACTCTCGGAACCCTAGCTAGCTGTCGTCGTGGGGCCATCCTGAAAGGAAACAGGTGCGCCACGATCAGAACAGTATATCTGGCGAGCTAATATAAAGTAATCACAAAGAAAACTTGAAACACACATGCAATTAATGTTTTTGTGCATTAAGTCGGAAATCAGAAGTCAGGGTCCTGGTGTATGGATACGTCGGCCGCCGCACCAACAATAGACTCCCTGGACTGATAACCACACTCAGTACACTAAACACTATTGCTTCACATAGAAAAGTTCAGAGTCTGAGGTAGAACCAAACTCCTTTGATACCAATTTGTCACGACCCGTCCCCGGGGTCCGTGCCGTGACTACCCAAAGCCCGCCTTCCATGGGCCAGGGGCTGGCAACTAGCACCAAGGCGTAAATCCAAGTAAAAAGGTAAGGCATTGCCTCTGTAAAGTAAAAAATCACCTCAGAGTAAACAAGTGGAAAAGTAAACACTAAGTAAAAATCTGATACAACAGTAATTGCGGAAAAGTAAATGGGCCAGTATACAAACCCAAACTGAAAGTAAAGTACAACTCGAAAGGGAAAATAACAACTGAAAAGTAAAAGCCGCTACACTGAGCCACTGGAAATCCCACCTGAAGGGTGGGTACAGATAGCTTCACTGCTCCTCGGGTCCCGCCGTCTACTTCGAGTACGTCCCGCCCAGTGGTCCACCTCCAGGTACCGTCCTGCTCTGCAAGCCTCAACCATGATCAACGCTGTCCGTCGTCTGCAACCAACACAACGTAGTGCGGGCATAGCCCGTGCAAGGGTGAGTATAAGATACTCAGTAGGGACCCCGAGACCCCCGAAGGTCTCCCAAAATCCACAAAGGATAAACCACAAAGGAAAGATAAAATCACGAAATAACAACCGACACTGCTTAGGTATAGGCCAATACATATACCTAAGTCATCAATTCCAATACGCTCCAACCTCCGATCCCATGTATAACCCAGTCCACACAGGAAAGTATACGTATTCCACACAAGAAAGCAAAATGTAATCCACACAGGATAGCACAACACAATCCACACAGGAAAGAAAACATGATTCATCTCACACAGGTATACTTCTTCGAAAGACGATAGAGATGACCACTGATCCATCTAAGTCATCGGACCCACAAAGGATCGATATGTACTAACCCCCGCAAAGACCCACACAGGATCGGACCCACACAGGATCTGTAGGCACTGGCTCACACAGAACCGATGAGCGCTGAACCACACCGGATTGGACCCACACAGGATCGATAGCACTGATCCACATAGTATCGCTGAGTGATGTAGTCGTCGTCGTCGAATCCACTGAGGATCTCTGCACAGTCGTCGTCGCAGTCACAGTAGCAGTCGCAGCCAGCACTAGGGCTCCCGCACACAGCAAACTCATTCGGGAGGGTCCGCTCCACAAGCCGAGAGGCTGATACATCAACTGTCACATAGTCTATATTTGATGTATCAAAAAGTTCTGTATCGTCAACTGGAACTCATCGCAACAGACGACGGGTCAATCGGACGCCCGGTCTGAGAGTTATTAGTTTTTTCGTTCTAGGGGCCCGTTTGGTTTTTAAGGCAAAACCAACCCGACCATACTCCACCTGCGTCCAAACCTCAGGCGGGGTATTCCAAAATATTCGTCTCACTAAGAGGAACTCAACAAAATTGACTACACGTCATTCGGATGTCTGTAGCTCAAGATATGAGTGTTTCCACTCTGAGGGCCCAGCTGGTTTCGTGTACGAACCAACCTGGATGAACTCAAAGTATTCCAAATCCTTGAGTGCGATATACCAAAATGACCGTCTCAATCCAAGGATGGTATCGCCGCTAACGGCGCGTTGTTCAGAGGTCCGTAGCCCGAGTTATGGGCATTTGAACTTAAACAGTCCGATAATGGGGGTTTCGGGCCCGGACAGACCCGGCCCGAGACCCCCCGGTTGGCCCGAACCGGGTCGAACCACCCTGGACTAGGTCGGCCTGGCCCGACACGACGGGGCATAGCCTGGCCCGGCGCTTCCTGGCCTGGCAGGCCGGCCGAGCGCCGGTCCGGCTGGAGACAGCGCACCCAGCGCGCTGTTTGGCTCGGCCTTTGGCCGAGCCGTTTCGACGAAGGGGGGGGGGCTCCTGCCCCCCTGTGTAACCACGCCCCCCCCCAAATTAATGGGGGGCCATTTGAATGGCCGGGGGAATTTAATTCCCCCGACCCCCTCCCTTCCTGTCGGCCCGACCTGGCCGGCCGGCTCCTTCTCAACGGGACCAGCGGTGGCTGGTCCCCTTCCGGCTCCGACGCCGGTGGCCCGGTCCAGCCGCCAGTTTCCTTGCTCCGTCGCGGCCAGGAACCGACATGGTGCGACGGCACCGCGCCCTCCGCCACGGACCCACTCCGGCCGTGACACCTTCGATTTTCTTCAACGCGGCGCGATAGCGTCACGTTCTTGAATTTCTTTCCACGGTGCGGCGCGATGGCACCGCGCAAATTTTCCGCATGAAACCGCGTGGTGCGACAACACCACACTTTCTCATACCAACCACAAGAAATCATTCATGAATCAAATAGGAGGGTTGGTCGTGTTTGTGTGGACCGGCCCCCTCGCGTTATTCGATAACAATTAGTCGAAAACCACGAAGATCGACAAACTAGAATCATGAACGGAATTAATTAAAATAAATCCCCTACCTCGGTTCAGGAACGATGTTCGTCAACGACCCACGGAAGAACAACGCCGCGGAGTTCGGGCGTCACGGAAAAAGAACTTCAACATCGCGAAGTGAGGATTCGAAGTTGTTGATGGCGATTTCGTCGCGGAAAACCATCGCGGAAGAGATGTCGCGGAAGAAGAACATCGCGTCGCGGATACGGCGTCGCGGAAGAACCGTGTTCTTTGGCAGAGAAGTTCTTCGTTGAAGAACGGTGTTCTTCGCATTCTTCGTCGAGGATGAAGAAGATGAATAATGCTTCCCAATCCTCTCAAGGTGACAAAACTCTAACAAAAATACAATAAGACTCTTTCTTATTTTATTAACACAATTACTCTTTTGAATTTCAAGAGTTTGAAAAAAGGTAACTCATCTTAATTAATAACACAAGTTGTCAAATTAATTAGATTGGAGTTAATGGGGAGTTTAAGGGGAGTTGAAGAGTTAGGGATTGTGTGGGCCCCACAACACTTAATCCTATCAAGGGAGGTTATGTGGATGTGGTTCCCACCTCTAACTCCCTTTGGGAGGAAATAACCAACAAAGTTAAAAATAAATTGCGTTCCACAATTTATTTAACTTCTTCTAATTCCCCCCAAAACTAAATCTCATCCCGCATAAAACGCAACCTCGTAAAAGGTCTCCTTATGCAAATATTGGTGCTACGAGTTCATTGGTGTCCTTGAATTTCAATTCCGAGCACCGGTTCAAAAGTTCGAAATTCTCGCTCGCTCGTTCACTGAACGTACCCGAGCCAAACTTCGGAAATTGATTCCAGGAACACCGGGCCTCGGAATCAGGTGCCGTCAGAAACCACGCTCTTGTAAAATTCCAAAGAAAATTAAGAAAAAATTTCCCTTGAATTTTACGGGTCTTTACAATCAGGTCACCCACTCCTACTTTCGCCCCATACTTGTGCAGCAATACTTAAATTGGCACCCCTCATTGATGGACCTATTCTCTTTATTCTATAATCCATTTAACCATATTCAAATCCATTAATGGAAAGGATTAATCTTTATTGGATCCATTGTTGGAAATGCATTCTGTTGAGACCTCCACCAAAACCTTCTGACTTATCAATCCTTTGGGAAAGGCATATCTAGGTGTATCTTATTCAGGTTTGTATATATGCAGTCAGAGGTAATCCACATTTGTTTTGAAATAGGGATAAGATTCATGGAGCTTCAATGGGTTTTTATATCCATAATCACATGGAACTTTCTCCCTGGAATAATATTGGGATGTTCCTAGTTCAGAAGATTAGGGTTTGGGTCCTGACCTCTCCTTTCTCAAAGACAAGGAACCATAGGTCTCTGGTATGGAAGGTACAGTTCACACCTACTTTTCCATTGATCAAAGGAGAAGTATCCCTCTCACACCATGGAAAATTTTAGGTAAATCATCTTTTTGTAAGCCCATAACCATCATCCCACATTCCATTCATTTTATCATTTTTCCAATGTAAAGGGAATAAATGGAGGGCTCATTACCTCACCCTCTTCCAAGGACACGTCGACCGCGTCCACCCTGGCCGCCGTAGGTGTGATATCTTTAACCTATAGAGGATGAGAAGTTTTGTGGCCTTTGACAAATATTTTAAAACCTTTTATTTGTCACACCTAGCATGAATCACATGGTTTGGAGATTTTTACTGGTCAAAACATTTTCACAAACACCTGAACAAAGAGAACTCTAATTCCTATTCAAACCATGATACATAGGGAGAATTTTTAGGGCCCTAGATCATTGGATAATCTCTTTAGAAATCCAACCCTAATTTATTTAATCTGGGAAGCCTCCTTTGGAATCAACCGCAAATTAAACCACCAATCACCAAGGCATCCTCTTCTAGAAGTAATTCAAAACTCATTTCTCTCAAAGGTCTATACTCTCCAATGAGACTCATCAAACTACATGGGCTTTGATTCCCATCCTCATTGGATACATAGGAAACCACCTTGAGGTTCAAACCCAACACTTCAAATCAACCCTGTTATCCTTGTTCCATATTCCCAAAAGGGTCTAATCTTACATGGAAACCCATGTCTTTTACATGTTCCATGGGTTTCATCAGAATAATTTCCACACTGAACATTGACTAAGAACCCTTCACTTAGATTTTCATTGAAAATTACATTAAAATATATGGTTATGTCCTTAACAGTTGACCTTATAAGGTATGATGGGTTCCATTATGTGGAACTGAACTAAGAGGGTTTTAATTGATTTCACAAGGATATATAGGTATCCCATTTTATGGGTATGATCCAAATATCAAAACAAGCCTTCGTCTCCCTGGATGACATTAAATTCCATAATTCCCCACTGAGTGGCTTAAAACCCAGTGTAATCATAAGGATGATTACATGAATTTATAAATAGTACATGGGAGGATACTATTGATGGAGAACCTCGAATACTTATGGATATTCCATTTAATGAAGAATATCGAATACATACAAATGATTTTATATTTTACACATGTTAATAAGTGATTGAAAATTACAGGGGAAACTTATGTTATACATGGTAAATTAATAAGCATTCATGAAAATATCATAAATTTATAAAGAGAGTCTTAGATTAGACAATAATTCCCCCCCCCCCCAAAGGGTGTGAGAAATCTGAAATCCAATCCACTTGACCAATGAACGTTCCTAAGTATAGTAATATTCCATCTTAAAAAATGTGTACCTTTGGAAAGCATGCCCCTTTTGGATAAATAAATGTTGGGTGTTTTTGGTTTCATGAATAAATAAAATGGTAACCACCTAGAAGCAGTGATTCTCAAAACTAAAACACAAATTTCAAGGAACATCGAAACAATGATTTATAGAAGCTTAGGGTGATAATATGATATTCTTCTTGAACAATAGATTTTTTTTCCACATTTTTATAAACCAGTAACCAAATCCTAATAGATCTATTAGAGGCCTGATAATTTTGATGAATGGAATATAAACTGCTATCAATTGGAGTGACATGATTCAAGATGTTTTTCATATTTTTTGAAAGACCAATTATGTTAGGTTTATACCTACAAGCAGTGAGCATGAGATAACCATCCATGAAAGTGTTATATATTATCCGGTTTTTGTAATACAGTGTATTCATTTTTATCTTGTATTGGGAGTTTAGTCCCACTCTTTTTTACTTCTAGTATATTCTTTCTTTCTGACTTTTTTTCATCCAAGTCTTCATAGTGTTTGGTGAATATGATTATACTTTCGATACATCATCATCACATTCATGTGTTGAGGTTGTTCCATCACCCTTCATAAGATTATTGATATGTGTGTCACTTAATGAAGTTTCAAAATACTAGTGAACATGAATCATACTTGTCTACTTCTATGTGACCATATTCTACTGAGTTCCACTAGAAATGGTAATCGATGGAAGAACCGGATAAATGGCTACATTCAGATCACTGGATACATGAATGATCAATAATTCATCATATTGAAAGGAATCTTTAGTGGATAATATTTCAGATAAAAGAGCAACAAATGGTCAAAATATTCCTCTATTGTAGTTCACTATTTATCCGACTCAATTATAGAATTTGAGAAATAATTGTTTTCAAATGATAAAATATTTTCTCTCTTCCTCATTAACCAAATCTTCCCACATGGTTATTTTTGATGATTTTCCCCATTTCACACACTTGACAAATTTAAGAATTTTTTCTTCAGAAATTTCCCAAAGAATTTTTCTTCTTGCCTCGTGAAACTTCCTTCCAATTCATGGTGCAATAAAATGGTTTAACATGCTTATATACTACTAGATAACTTTTGAGGGCATGACCCAGTATTTAACAATGATTATAGTTCATAGGTAGATAATAAAATTCATTTTGAACTACATTTAATCATAATTCATAATACAAAAAAACTTTTCTGGTGGGGTGAATCCATGTCTATCACGATATTCACCCTCGCATATTGATCGAGGACTCTATAGATAGTACTCTATTGAATTATCAAGGTAGTGAAAACACTGGAAGCCATATCATTTAGAATTTTGGATACTGGTAATCCAAAGGGAGCCCATATATCCTATCCCATACCTGCTCATTGGAATGACTTTCATTAAATGGGTTGAAGATAGCATCCTATTCAGAAAAAAGAATTATATTTTGTTTGTGCTGAAGAGTCCCAATAAACCATGTTGCATTGAGATGCTCCTGCCTCTTCAGAATAACATGGAAGTGTCT
Source organism: Viscum album (assembly GCA_963277665.1). NCBI lineage: Eukaryota > Viridiplantae > Streptophyta > Magnoliopsida > Santalales > Viscaceae > Viscum > Viscum album. Next base: position 718,565,458 of record OY728145.1, on the reverse strand, counting down.
CTTTTGAATGATAATTATCCTCCATATTGTAAAATTCTATCAATATGAGATTATATGTTTATGGTTGGACCAAGGTATGATGTGTTTTTAAAAAGATATGATGTCGAGCATTGAAAACATACAATGTTTCATCCCTTTTTTAGTGCATCTAGATAAGAAAAATCAGATATGGATCCATCCCCCATTACACTTTATGATGGGAAATCTATTTGATTCAATCATAAAATTCACATATTCTATAAGGTGTTCCGTTAATGAGAATACTTTATGGGCTAAGGTCAAGGATCCATTCCCTTTGTCCTGTTCATTATAAGGTAATTTTATTTATAAATAATGGTTCATTAAAGGTCTTATGAATTTTGTATCTTGAAATAATAAAATTTCCATAATTAAAATATTTTAACTCATAAGAACAATGCATACATACCATATGGATTCATTAAACATTTATTCCAAAGTTTCTCCAAATAATTTGTTCTCTATAAATAATTATAGATATTCAATATATCTTTGATCAACTCCTCCGATATATCAATTATCAGTAACCCAATATGTCAAACATAAATAAAATAAACCCATTGGTTATTATTATAATTATATAACTTATTATATTAGTTTCTTCATAAAAATCATATTTGACCACACAATAATAAAGATATAAAAATTATAAATTTTCCCTAATGAAAAAAAGGAAATGTAGTTATATGAAATTCAAATTCTTTTATGTATACTTCACTTCGTGATGGATTCTATTAAATAGAGGTTCACATAGGGTAATATGAATATATGGTGATCCAATGCCAATTTTCCTATTAACAACATTATTCAACTTCAACCTTTGAAATTAGGATACATAGAAAAATTTGTCTATATGATGTTCAAATACAATATAAAATACCATATGTGAAATTGAATATTGGGACTCAGAAATGTTCCTACATATTAAAATTCCATCATATAACTATTTCAGATACATGGTATCATATATGTGCAACCTAGACTCATGATGAATTTTAATAATTCACTCAGTTTAAACTGTGGCCCCTCTAGTCTTCCTCTAGGAACACTAACCCACTCATAAACTCCTTAAAATTGTGTTGTGAATTTCTGTATCGTCTTTAATCTCTTAAGAATAATTATGAAGAACTGCACTTAAAAAACATTCATATGTGAGTTCTCTAATACTTAAAACTACATTTGATACACAACATTCAATTAATGATTCATATATATTTATTACATCACAAATATCATTATCGAATTTCATAAGTTCATAGTAATTTATTCTCAAGTTAAATGATATCTTCCTCAAAAAACATTTAACATATTTTACTCTTGTTATTTAATGCTATAAAATATTTCCTATATTGGTGTATCATATAGCTCAACCATATAGTTTATGAACTTATTGACCTATTTTATATTAAACTCAACCACCTTTATACTTATATTTTTCAGGAATACCATATTAACAGTCATCCCTTATAAGGATGTACAAATTGAATTTTCCTAGACAAGAATTATATAGAACCAACCCTTTATAATCCTTTGAAAATATTGTCTGGGGGAAGACACATCCTCTTTAATGAGTGGATTAAGAATCCCTCACAAACGATTAATTCACAATAAGGATATTTACAGGATTTATTAATAAAAAAACATGAACTCAATATAATGGTATGTAACTCATAGGGACCTTTCCCTTCACTATCACCTCTGGATACATCATACACCTGAATAGGTCAATGTGGAAGTGGAATCCTTGATGAAAAATTCTCATGTAAATGCCTTATAATAGCATCCTGTTTGGAAGTGATAAAAATAATAACACAAGTAGTTCTTATTAAATATAGTAAAGTCCTTTACACTTGAAATCCCCTGGGACTGAGTAAATACATATTATTGACATGCCTCATTCTTTTTTATTGAGTAAAACTTGATTCAAAATTTATCACATAACACCTCCCATGAAACAATCATTTCTTTGTGACCACCTATATATAAAAGACACCACTATCGAGATTCCACACATATGATACTGACTACCAATAGAAGACAATAATACCTACATGACTAGTTTATGGAAGATGGAATCTATAAAATATCTAACAAATCCCTTGTTTCTGGATATAAAACACAGTCCCATACCTATGTTTCCATGGGAAATAAAACCCATAAAAAATATTCCTCTAACTATCTTAGTTGTTGATCTCATCTATATATTGATCTAGATGATCATCTGGGTGAAAAACATTAGAACATACATAATGCAGACATCATCCTATATCCATACATGTTAATAAGTAAACTGTTATCTAGTCTATAAATCTAGAAAATATAATATTTTTTTGTTAATTAATGAAGATTCATATCCGATTCCATTATTTTTATAATTCTATCATCGATATTGAAAATCATGATATATGATCCTTACTTATATCTTTATCATACTAGTAGAATCACTAAACTTTATTCCTTTTGTAAATATTAGGGAATATGGTTAGATCATATGGGGCACAAAAATAAAAAGTCTTAGTTAGTCCCTCTTTATTAAATCACATTATATATCAAGGTTATATTTTTTCCTGGAAACCCATTTCTTTCCTCGCATGTTCAGATATTTAATATTCATATTATCTCATAACCATAATATATGGTACAACTCTACCATATCCACCTCTACTAGTACACCTATTTTATATTCATTCATGTTGGGAATGGACTAAGATTCTAATTTCCAATAGTATATGAGTTAGAGTCTAGATCTGAGAGTATAGAATAAAAAAAATTATAATTAACCTCATACATTAATTATACTGAGAATAGATAATATTGGATGCTCTAATTATCTTTATAGAATAAATAAATAACCAAAAAACCCAATAGATAAAATCAATGTCATATAAGAAAAATGAGCTGAAAAAACCAAAAAAAAATCATTTTCAACATACATAAAACTCTAAGAGTATCAAAATAACTGAAAAAGATAAAAACACACAAATTCATCACCAACCACCACACATGGACTTGAAAAACATAATATATACATATATATGTATGGAGAGAGAAAAATGTTATAGTTAATATAATCCTCCCTAAAAACTCTTATAAAAATTTCAACATTGTATACAATAGACTAGTGAATAAATAGAAGAAACCCACTAATCACCAATGAAGGTAAAACTATACCACATAGTCACCAATTCCCTCGCACAATGTAAGGATTGTACGTATGAAAATCTATATCCGAACAATATAAATATGAATGTTAACCTTAAACCACTACCCCATGTTCTTTTTAATATTTCACTACTGCTATAATAAAAACCGAAACCCATTCATCAATTTTTAATTTATCCAATATTCAATAATTTTGATCATTCCATGTCTCAACCAAAAAATAACACAATGGTTATTCACAAAAAGTGAATAGTAAAAGTGTAGATTATTTTTTCAAATCACTATAAATACTCTAAATGAAATTGGACCTAGAGAATAAAACCTCAAAGAAAAAAATAATGAATTAATATCATCCCAATACCTTCAACTATAGAATAACCCAACATAACTATACAATAAAAAGGTGAGATTGTATCCAAACATCTTATATTTACCCATATCCCAATATTTAATTTTCATTATTTTACATGAATAACAAGAAGGGTTCCACATGAAAACTAACACATATAGAAATCACAATACATTAAATATAGAAAACTAAATTTTAAATTAAATATATCACACTATGGAAAGAAATAAATTTACACAAAACTAATCTCAATATCCCCAAATACATTTAAATGTAAAACACAATTACCTTTTCTATTATATTAATTGATTATATTATAAATTATTACTTTATTTTAACCATAATAAACCTTAATAATGTTGATAGAAATTTATTTCAATCTAATCTTGAAATATTTTAATCATGAATTTTATATTAATATATTAAGAAGGGGGGATGATTTTAAAATTTAGATGAATATATAATTATTTAAATTATATTTCCATTTTATGTTTCTAGTTCAATTAGACACACATCCTTTTACCATGGAATAACAATAATAACAATAATAAATTTCAGAATATATTGAAAATATCATGTGGAAATCATGATAACATAAACCAAATATGATATCTAGATCTTATTTAATATTTAATCCTTTATTAATTTATATATTTTTATTTCCAATATGATGATTCAATATTTTATCCAACGAATTTAAATCATGTTTTTTATAAAGTTTCTACCAAAATTATTTCATGAATCCCCTACTATAATAAGATGAATCCAATGTTGTTTTATAAATAACAAGGAAATAAATTAGTATAACCGAATTACCTATCTCATGAAAATGTTGTGACACCTATGGATATCATCCTAGTATGAATTTTCCACCCATAATCAATACAAACATTATAAAAATTAAAATAATATAGGTCATATATAATGTTAGTAGATAATCTGGGAGAAAAAATACATTGTGGAATAAAAAATCCAACCCCATATCACTATGAATCAGTCTTCAAGAGTTAGTGGATAAATCCTAGTAAAATAGTGTCAAATACTCTTAAATAGGTAAACATGTCTCCAATAGTGAAAAAGACAAATCTAGTTATCTTATCATAAGAAGAGGGGTCCATAATTTATATAGGATTGGCATTAACCGTGCCATTCTGTATTACACATTAACACACCACAATCTATTGAGATTTCCCTATAACCGTGGATTCTATCTTATGGACGCTCCTTGACTGTCTTAGTCTAAACCAACTTGTAAAAATGAAATTTCAATTACCTAAAATCTACCAATTTTCCAATTTTAGTGAAATCAGAGATCAAAAAAATGAGGTGGGGATATAACACAACCCAAATATCTCTAAAAATTTCTCCACCCCCAAATAGTAGAGATAATATAAAAAATTTATGATTCTAAATTAAAGCATACACACTATTTTGAGTCCACTATTCATAAGTCCCCAGCATGTAAACCTAGTCCCCAGGGTTAAGGGATCCACCATAATCTGATGATTCAAAAACTAAAATTGTGAATGTATAAGAAAATAATTATCCTCAGACTTCAAATAATAGAAATAGAATCCACACCACAAATAAATTTCAAAGGAGTGAATTGATTTTTTATAGTTTTTCCTCATGACCTATATGTTTCAAGGGAAAATGATATTTCATAGTTGACATCCTCATAATGAAATTTTACCTCAAAAAACAATTATACTCACTGATCAATTAATAGACACTTCAAATGACCCAAAAAAACAAAGGCCTCTACAAAAACCAATCCAATATAAATATATTAAGCAAAAATATATTTAAAAATTAAAATTGGTAGTACATAAAGAAATTAATACTATAAATCAACAAAGTATATAAAACATGCATCAAAATTTTCTATATTATCTCCCTTAATAATAATATTCCTTACAATGATTAATTAAATAAAATCATTGCATAGATGGGATTTAGGAATATTATTTGTTATCTATCAGCATCATTAATCTACCTATGAGAGAAGTGGTAAGTCAAAAATATAACATAATGAGATTTCATCATTTACCTCCCCAAATTATTTTTGATTCCTTTTATGAATAACATTAAAATTATTTTCCATATCTATATATTATATTTAATATTGTAGGAATTTGAGAAAACAGGATTTTAAAATCTTCTTTTTTTAACCATTTGAGAAATTATAAAAAATTATATAATATTAGATAATGAATTTTTTTTGACCTACTATATGTATTTCCCCATACAAAAACAATAAAAATTTGATGATTTTATAGTGATATATTGTAAAATTAAATTTTCCTCTCGATTACTAAAAATTATCATTCTCTACAATTATAAAAACTTTTTCACTTCCAAAATTATTGATTAGGGATTACTAATATTGAATCGAGTTGTATCCAAAAAATATAAGGACTCTTTATCAATATAAGAGACTAATGATATTGAATTAAAATCTATGATGTAAATTGAAACTCAAAATCCATTTTGTAATTCTAATAGATTGGATTATTCTACTAAATTTTCATTATGGTTTCTATAAAATCACCCAAAACTATAATAAATATATTAATATAATAAAAAATATCTAGTTACTAAGATATTACATTTAGTAGAGTAATCATATAGTAATATATGTAGGATGATATTCTAGGATAGTTTAATTTTTCACATTAAATGTTATCTAAATTCCTAATATAAATGTGATTAAAATACGAACAATTAATATGAGTTAATATATTAAACCATTGAAATATGTTTATCATAACTTTTTTTATAATAATTTATAAGATATCAATGTTATTTATTAATATGAGGTAATTTATCAGTAAATAATTTCTATAAATCCACACATGTTGGTGTATGATCAAAATTTTATATTTATCATAATATAATCTATTCTGTGCATAAAATACATTTAACATTTTGATACACTGACAACACCATTTCCTCGAAACATGTGTTTTCCCATTGCAATAAAGGTATGAAAACCCACTTAGTTAAATATTCCAAAATGAAAATAATTATTTGATTTTCATATATATTATGTTGTGTCACTTTTCAAATTTATATTTATTTTGTTATCTATTATATTCATATAATTGTTTCATAGTTTCACTCATTAGTAATAAACCATAGACTAGTAAAATATAATTATAAATGTTACTTTATATGATGTGAATATATTGAAAGCAAAATCTTTAAATCTTAACACCCATTTCTTGATTTATATATAAATTTAATTATTTAAAAAAATTCCTATGTCATGGATATGTGGAATTAATGGTAGATATATTAACTGAAATAATTCACAATAGAACATTATATTATTGATGGAAGAATTATAATATTATCACATAGGTAAAATCAGTCATATCATTCATATACATAATGATTCTCAAATACCAATAATTAATGTGTCATTATTCATTAAACTTATATGTCACAAAGGGTAAACGTTCACATTGAAAATTGTTATTATATTTTAAAATAAAACTAAAAAATTATTTTCCACCATACATAAGATGAAATATGAATGGAATTTCTATATTAGGTAAAAAATTAACTTAAAATTAATAATTAAGGAGTAAAACGTGTCAAAAAGTAAGAACAATGAGGAAACAATATTGAACTCATGAAATGCATAACAAAATAATCAAAATATTTCTCCATTAACCTGAAATTCATCGTGTACCAATTATAAAAAATTAATAAAATATTTTAAAATATAGGATATAAATTGTGGGATTCAAAAATTGAGTACTAGTGATTGTAAATTCCATTTACCATGGGACCCAAAAGGATTTAATATAAGGTACTTAATCACTACTCATTAATGGTTAATATATATTGGTATTTTACATTTATTACTTAAACAATATTCAATGGATATACCTTATAAATAACAAATATTAAAATCATCGGTGTTATTAATCTTGAATGGGTACAAAATAAGCATAATAATATTATACAATACTGTTGACACCATGAAATGTCTTCCATGTACATTTCCAAAAAAAAAATACTCAACTGGGTTCTGAATGTTTGTGGTGTGACTCTACATTTTTTTGTGGTCAGTTACGGTAGTGAAGGCACCAGGCCGATGGGTTGGGACCGCAACCTGACACTCATCCCAAGAAGGGGTGCGGGGGTAGGCCCCATGGTATAGATAAATTATATTGTATAATTCTTCAAATGGACACTCGAGGTGCTTGTAGGAAAACACATGTGCAACACCATGCTGGTGTGGTTTTGAGCAACAAATTGGGCTAAGTCCCCAAGGTGACTCCCAGGGTACTGGTGGTGCGCAAGCTTATTTGGGTGCCACCAATTCGGAGCCCAAGAATTTGAGAGTGATAATTATGGTGCAAAACCCCACTTGTGTGCCCAAACGCATTTCTCCTAGGGTCATATTTTTTCCTATAAATATACCATTGGGGTATTCATTTGTTTAGATGAATTTACCTGAAGCCTAATTGGATCGTTTGTCCCCTAGTGCTTCACCCAATTCTTCTGAAACTTTCAAGGTAATTATTTAACACCTTGAGTTGAGGAATCAAATGATGATCAGAGGACATAAGTCCCTTTAGTGTTTTAAATCTATAACACTTGAGAACCTAAAGCACCGAACCTCCCTAAAAAATAAACACTTATGTGCCACCTATTCCTCTCAAAGGAACTTTATCACCCCGCTTCTAAAAATATATGTGAATAATATTGAATGCTTGATTCAAGTCTCACCCAATTATTAACATCCTAGTTGTTCATCACAAAAGTGATCATCAGGGTTCCCATTCTTACTTCTGTTCCCATACCTGCACTTCAGATACTTACTTGGGTGCCCTTCTTTGATTCATCTTATCCCTTTAGTCGATACCAGAATTTCATCAAGAATTCCTCAAATCCATTCATGGAAAGGATTGTTCTTCACTGGATCCCTTTTCTGAAAGAGGTTAATGTGAAACCTCAACCAAAACCTCCTGATATATCAAATAATTAGGAAGGGCACATCATCGTGTCTCTAATTTGGGTTTTTATATCTGCAGTCAAATATTTACAATATTTTTTTCTTGGGGTCCGGATTTAAGGAGTGTCTAGGGATTTGTGTATTCACAGTCACCTAGAAATTACTTCTAGGTATAGTGTTAGGGAGTTTCTAGTTCGGAGGATTAGTTTTCAGGTCCAAACCTCCCCTTCTAATCTATCAACCTTAGAACCTGATGTATTTGTTAGGAATGGTATGGATCATACCTACTTTTCCATTAGAAAAAAGAAAAGTATCCCTTCCCCAACCGTACTGATTTTAGGTGTTCCATCTTGGTGCAATCCTCTAGAATTTCATGTATGAGGTTCCAGTATTTCTCCTCTCAACTTTCTTCATCATCACACCAACGTTATATTAGACCATTTCCAAATGTAAATTGAATAGAGGTATAGTTTTTTCTCCCTGACATATTCCACCTTTGCAGCTATCGGCTCATCCCCTTCCACTAGAAGAGGAGGAAACGTGTGTGTGCCTTTGTTGAATCATTGGCATCCTCATGTTTATCACACTGATCATGAATCAAGTAGCCTTATAAATTTTTTATGATCACAACATTTGTACGAAAACCTTATATTGAATGAACTACAAGAACTCAGATTCCCACCACAATTGAGATACTTAAGAAGCCTTCCTAAGGCCCGCGATCCATATCATTTCATCCATAAATGGGTATCCTCCATAAGAGTAAGACCCAAATTAATCCCTAAAATCCAAAAGGCATCCCTTTCAAGAAGTAAGACAAAACTAATTTCAATAAAAGAACCACAATCTACTATGAGACTCAGTGAAATATGTGGGCTTTGATTCCTATCCAAATGGGATAAGTAGAAAGCCTATAAAATTTTCAAACCCAACAATTCAAATAAACCAAGCTTATTTCAAGACATCATCCCAATACGGTCTAATATAACATGGAAAACCAATATATTTTCCATGTTACTTGGACTTCATAGGAATAAGTCACACTCTAATCATTAACTAAGCTTTTTCTGCTTAGATATCCTTACCACATGACATTAAACTGTATTGTTTGGTCCTTATCACATGACCATAAAAAGTATGATGTGTCTCATTAAGTGGCACAAAAATATGAGGGTTCTGATTCCATTCACAAGGACACGTAGGTAGCCCATTTATGTGTTCAATCCTAACATCAAAACAATCTTTAGTCTCCCTAGATGAAAATAAAATCTATAGTTCCCCACTAAGTGGATTAAAACCCATTATAATCATAAGAATTGTTAAAATAATATCTAAATATTATGTTACAAAATACCATTGAAGGAGAACCTTGAATACATATAGACATCTACATCAATGAATAACCACAAATATCTATGGATGATACTAAATTTCACAAATTCTAATAAATGATTACAAAATTCAATGGAAACCTATGTTATACATGGTAAATTAATAAGGATTCATGAAAATATCTTAAATAGAGTCCCAAAGTATGAAATAATTCTCTCCAAAAGGGTGTGATAAGTCCGACCGCCCATCCTCTCAACCATGACATGTTCTTAAGTATCATATAACCAAACCTAACGACCACGAGCCTTTGGAAAGTTGGTACCACTAGATAAAGAACCGATGGATGTATTTGGTTCCATAAAAAAATTAATGGAAACTGCCTAGAAGTAGTATTTCTTAATTACAACATATGTTCTAAGGGATGTGAAACAATTACCTCCTAACTAATTTGTGAAATGTTTTGAAGGATGCAAAATTAATGGTATGTGCCTACTGTTTTCTATAGATTCAAGAGTTCTCAATTTAATATGTAAATTTTTCATCCAACTCCTAAATTGTTTCACTTAAAGAACTAACTCATGAAATAGTAGAATTTATTTTAGATCCCAAATGGTTAGAATCTCTATATCAATCGAGAGGTGAAAAATATTTTCAAATTGAATCTCATATTGATATATGTCTAATATAATTTGAATAGTTTTACGATGGACCAAAAAGTATATTGGTTTATGTAATTGACTTTAAACATTATATATTCTACTAAATTTAATTTAGATATAATTTCACTACATTCCCAATGATATTTTTTAATGCAAGTTCTATATATTTAGGTGAAAAATATTACACAAAAACCCCATATATATTTTTTAGGAAAATTGAACTACTATCCTTTTTTCCCATAATAGAATAATTATAAAATGAAACACATTTTCTTTTCAGGAAAAATCGTCATCAATTTAAAAAAGACATCATATTATCCCATATACATCCGTAAACCATAGGAAAAATTTTAAAATATGTGATGAGAAAAAATATCATAGTAAGGGACAAAAAATAAAATTAATAAACTATTTTTCCACTAATATAAATAAAATATTTTCCTTTTAAAAATAATTAGGATTAAAAAAATTATCTTACTAATGAAGTCACAATATCTAAAAAATATTTTACATTGATATTTCATAATAAATAATATTTTAAAGAATAAAACAAAAAATGGTTTATTTTGAATAATAAAAAAAATCTAAATTTTATTTTCATAATGTTATAATTTTTAGTCATAAAAAGTCATATATAATTTAATTTAATCTACATATCATTATCATACCTTGAGAAATCATAATATTCCCTTAAAATATCATATAAATGAATTATAAATCAGATATTTTACTTGGGAAATCATATCTATATATCCATTATCATAACTGTTAAAAATTTTATAACCATACAACCATGTCACACCTTGATTTTTATTTTCTTCTTTTAGCATGGCTTATCATATTCTTTTTTTGTATCCCCCTCAATATTTTCAAATTCTATATTTAAATTTTGAATTTTGGTATGAATTTATTTAGTTTAGTTGTATGGTTAATAGGTAAGTATAAGAATTATTAGTGTTAAGTCTCTTTTTTTCATTTTTATCTTGCATGGTTTTAGTTGCCGAGCATCAGCATGGTTTGATCTTAATAGTGTGTCTCTAAGAGAAAACTCTGTGATCCATGGTATTTCTCAAGTTAATGTCCCATGATCCAAACATGGATGAAAAATAAGTGTGGAAGGAGAGGACATGGATATTCCAATTTGAATCGAACCATGTCGCATGGTTGGTTTATGATCTCCGAAACTATGGGAAAACTAGGAAGGTTATTAGTTCATACAAAAAAGGGATCATAGTTGGATCATCATTTATGAAACCATGCTGATAAACCATGCACAGTTCAAATGTCTTGAAATGATTGAATTTTCATTTCTACACTCTTAGAGTTTTAACACCAAAACTCCAATTTCATCCCTCTCATTGTTTTTATAGACCTAGGGGAGATCCTCCCTTATTCTAAAATCATTAAATCCTCATCGCATGTATGGAAACATTACATTATTTTTGGATTTGGGGATATTTCTAAAGTTAATATTCTACATCCTTCTTTCTCTTACTTATTATTCAATTTGTTTGGAAGTTCCTCTATTCTATTAATCTTGGGACTCTAGGGTTAATGTTTCCCCTATTGTTTGTTCAGGGTTTTGGTTTTTTTAGGTTTCACATGGATGTTATTACGTTTTCTGACCATTTTGAGGTTATTCAAGGTGGTCTTTGTTGATTCTATTTGAGTTTGAGGATGGTTTCCCTATTCACATATATTTTAAATTTAAGTGTCATGCATTTATTTCTTTTCTAACGAAAGATGGATATTAAAGATTATTGTATATTTTTAAGAATAAATTTTTTATATTAAATGAGGTTATTTCATTATTTCTTTTTGAATTGTATGTTATTCCATTTCATAGGCTATAAACAACAACTAATTGATAAATTTCTCGGTTGGCCTTTACAAAAAATATTATTGTTTTTGAAGTATAAATTTTATTTTTAAATGTATTTTTGGCATATAAAATGAGTGAAGAGGTTTCTTGAATGGTTTTAATAAGAAATTTTTTAGAAGAGGTTTCTATTTGGATTTGGAAAATATGAAATGAAACATAAATTAATTGGTTCTCTCTTCAATATAGGTGATTTATCAAAGGGTGGTTGAGGTCTATTCTGAACTATTGTTAATTTTTTCCCTATAAATTATCTTTGGATGATTCAAATTTTTTAGTTAGATTTAATGTTGTCAGAGTTGAACATTGATAGAATCCCATGTTATTAAATGGTATAAAGGAAAGAGAGTGTTCCATGGGGTGATTCAAGGGTGACTTCTTGTGTCAGTTACTTCTGTATAATGTATGTCCATCTTCTTGGATGATTGTATGGAATTTTTGGCTCACCTAAAATTTATTATTGACATCGTAACATGAAATTTCATGTTGATTTTATTTGATCTTTTTCATCACTATAATTTCATTTTTCTCTAGCTAGTAGCCCTCTTTATAGAACATTATTCCCATTGGGATAATTCCCCTTAGTTAGATAAGGTAGGGTGTGATCGAGCAAGGGGAAACATTTTAACTTCCTATGTATTTATAGAATAATAAATTTTCATATTTAATAACATTTTTAAATGTATTATTAATGTTAGTTTTAGGGGAAACTATTTACGATAGTGTACTCGACACACATCAATGAGTTTCTTTGAAATCTTATATTTCACAGAACACAATGTTATACCAAAAAATAATACAACAATAATATTATTATTTAAAATGGAAGTTAATTACTAGCCAAAATATTTAATGGAATGACTATAATTAAATATATTATAAATGTATATATTTTTGAAATATAATTACATTTAACCAACTAATTTTAGAGGCTTAAAATGAGAATGATCCAAATTTTAAGCATAAAATACTCTAATATTTTTAAAAGGTGGTTTTACCTTCTTTTGATAATGGAACCTTTTTAAATCTAGTTTTTTTCACTTGTATATGTTATATGTGAAAAAAAATAAGATTCTTATTTATAATTGGTAAATCATAATTTAGTTTGGTAGAAATTTTTGTATTTTTCTAACAAAATTTATATTTTAATGAATACTAAAAAACTGCATTTTAATTCAAAACTACATTTTCTTGTAATTTATTTATATAGATTTATTTTCATTTTAATTGGGGTTAATGTGTACTTAGATGAGTTTTTTAATCATTTAATACAATGTTGGTCATTATAACAGTTTTCCATTAAAATTTGACTTATACCTATGTCAATCATTTTATAGTTTTTAATTCTTAGAAACTGGATTTTGGGTTTTGACAATGGAAATGAATTTTAAAATAATTAATGCAATTTATGTGTTTTGAATTAGGAAAAATTGATTTCATATTTGGAATCATAATTTCCAAATTTTGTAAATAGTTACCTTTTATTTTTGGACATTATGAATAGTAACTTGAGTACTTATTTTTATTTACCATGGTTAAAGGGTAAATCAGATAAATAAGCGTAAAAAAATATTATTATAATACAAAACTACCCTAAAAAGGTTAAAATACTATTTGATGAGATATTTATGACCTTGAGAATCCTTGGGTTGATTTCAGGAACCCATGGATCCACATGGGTGTGATAATGACATGTTATAATAATTAATTTAAAGTTAAGAGAAATATAAGATAAACATGTATCTTTTTATTAAAACAATTTTAAGGTTGGGATATATATTTGATATCTTTGACTATAAATATTAATTAGAAATATAAAAATATTTCATATATAATTGTATTTTATTCATAAATTTGCTTATGTTAATTAAAATAATATATTTATGACACATGGATGATGCTGTGATTATCTTGTTAATGAAGGATAAAAATAAATTATATTATAAATATAAAAATAAATCTAATTTTAGAATTTTTATTCTATGAATGGTTTTTCTAGATGATGAACGAATGTTATATTTTTTTCAATATAGGTTTTTTAATGAATTAAATTGTTATGATACGAATAAAAATCAATTACTAAATACTCTCAAAATTGACATAAATCAGTATTTCAAATAGAATCCAGTTTTATTAAATGACATAATATTCCTAAAATTTTAGATTTTGAAAAATTATATATATAATTCTATATATTCCATTAATGATTAACTTTAGTTTCTCTTCCCTTTTTTTATTAACCATATTAACCATATAGTTTAAAAATACAGGAAGACGTGGTAAGAGTTAATTTATTTAACTAAGGGTTAAAGCCAAAATATAAGGTACAATTTGTGACCTAAATATTTCAAAAAATAATTGCATACAAGGATTTATACCCATAATTGTATTATAATCTAAATTTATAGCTTTTAAACTATTATAATAGAAAAATATATTTATAATAAAATAATATTTCAACACATTGCTAAAGTGCCCCTCCTCCCTCTTATAAAAGGCCACCAACTATACCCACATACTTACACCTCTTAAGACCCTTGTACCAACAAATTACTGATCAAATAATCTACAAAAACCTATTTATTCCTCCTATAAGCCTTAAATTGGGCCTAAGGCTACTTAAGGAGTCCTTTTGACTAACATCTAAATGAATTACCGGATTTAGAGGTAACATCTTCTCTTAAGCTCATTTCATTTATGTTCATCACAAACACCCAATAACATATTTATTCCATTAAATTATAAAAACAATATTATACTCAATATAATAGAATCTTGTTACTCTAAGGGATATACCTACACTTACAGATATGTCCATCTAATGGATATAGAACATACTATTTCTGGGTACGACAATCTACTGCCTCACAAAACGACGATTGTTAAATTTTCTAATACCACCTCTCATGGAGGAGATTATTATGGCACTATATTTATATATGATATATATTATATTTATATTTCCTCTATTATTATTTAATTTTTATTTAAATCATTCCTCTCTTCTTTCCATATTGTGTAAAAACTATATTTTCACTTAAAGTGTGGACTACTACCCCCTCAAAGTGATTTGACTCATTCATTCCACACATGGAAGGTAAAAAGGATGGTGTTAAGAAACTTATGTAACATATATAACATATATATTATACTTTAATTATAATATACCTATGTATCATTCAGTTTTAATTCCTTTAATATGAAAGGGAAATATAAGTAACATTCATGCGTACGTACGACCTACCGTCTCCACGAACAATGCATTTCATTTATTATCTCTAAATATAAGAGAATGCTATAAATTCATATATAATTGATATTTTTTATATTAAAATCATTAATAATATTCTAGATATAATTTACTTATTACCACATTGATAATTTACAAAAAAAAAATAGTTCATTTTGAACTCAAGTACCGAACATCGACAAAACATCTGATATGAACTCAAATAAATAATTTTTTTTATAAATTAGAAATATGTGATATAAAAGGAAAAAAATTAAAAAAGTTATAATGAAATTATAAATTAACCTTACATTGTTATTCATTAAATTAAAAAAATGATGAGACTTGTCAGATTCAATGTAAGGGACTTCATCTGAGTCTCCTTTCATTGAGGCGCATATTGATTTATATGTGATATTATTTAATACTGTGTATAATCTACCACTTTGAATTTCATTTTCATTCAAGGTATTTCAAATGTAAATCTTTTATATGATGCATTTTACAAAAAAACCCAAAAAATGCCTTTTTATCATTCATGGTGACAATGACCTTTCTGTTGTTATGATAATTATTTGATATCTAGATTCCACTATAAGACGTAATATTTACTATATTAATTTTATTGGAATTTTTGTATTGAAAATTATTTTGAGAGAGGAATTATTATATCAATATCTTTAAATTATATCTTATGATTTCAATGACAAAATGTTATTTTTCTTTTATACTTGTTCATGTGTTATGATTTTGTCATGGTTATTGGGAATTTATTATATATATGGGTGGTTCCTTGATAAACTAAGGATGGGTGATCCTGTGATATCTCTCCAATGCATTGGCTACTTTGACAGAGGTAAACATTAAGGGTTCTCTTATTAGATTTATGGAATATACTTTGATGGGTATTCCAAACATAACCACGACGGTTAACCACTATGAGTTTGTGGAATCTAACAAGTAATAATGATAGCGATGCTACAAGTTACCATTATGATTTATTATTTCTAAGAGGTTTTTAGTATTCTTATGAATTCATTGGTTTGTAAATATTCCTAGATTAATGATTTATTTTCTTATTTTATCACTTATGGAGCATTTATGGTCATCACAAGTTTTTCTAAATGTCTTCACATGTTATATGGGTGAGTATGATTAAGAAAGACATTGAAACTATTTTTATCATGAAAATAAATCATTTTAAGGGGGATTCTTTGGTAAAAAATGTATTTTGATTTGATAGTATCCTCTTGAATGATTATGGGATGATATGTTTTAGTAATTTCCTTGCTATTTAATAATATAATCTGGAAAAGATACTTGAAGTGAATTAAATTCCAATTATTGACTTATCTCAATATTCTATAATGTTTTATGGATGGGGCCATAAATTTGGTATCAAAAGTTAGTTTAGATAACTTTAAAGGTTAGTATATTAGTAATAGAATATACATATATTATTTTTACATTATGTTTAAATTGAAATTGAATTTTAGGATTACCATGTTTTTTGGTCAAAGATATGTCTATTCAGAATGGTTTTCCATAGATAAATCAGGGAACCTGTGCTGGGATGCCATCTAGAGGAAAACAGGCTTCCAAATCAGCAACCTAGGATGGTTGAAATCAGAACATAACAATTTTTGTAGTGATGGAATAATTATCTTAGGCTATAAATCATGGTGGTATCCATGCATGAGATCAGCCAAATCAACCATATAAAAACATTTTGGTTATGGATAATTTCATGATGTAATGTCCTCTGTCATTTAGAGTATTTTATGACCCAATATTAGTTCAAAAATGGATTAAAGACTAAGAAAATATTTTTGATTTCATGGATTGTTTAGAAAATAGAAAGGTTAGCCTTGTTGTTCACCATTTTTTGGGTTATCCCAATCAGTGGTTGTCGATGGTTAAAAATATCAGGGATAATAAAGAGATTGATTCTATTGATTGGGATGAATTCAAATGTGTGTTTCTTGTGAAATATTTTCTAAAGAGGGTTCAAATTAGTAAGGAAAAACAATTCATATAGTTGAGGTAGTATGATGACTATGTGGCTTCTTATGAAGAAAAAATCACTCGACAGGTAAGGTATGCTATAAATTTTATATGTGATATTGATAGTATAATTAATAATTTTTACTCAATATTAAATCCAATGTACTAAAGTGAATTATCTTATAGTTTGTTCAAGATTCATGAAAATCATTTTCAATTTTTAGAGAAGGTGGAAATGGAGTTTTTTTATGATTATATGTTCTTTAAAAAAGTAGAATAAGAGGTTGAGGTGGAAGACGAAAGGGAATAACTCCTAAAAAATGTTTGATGGTAAGAAACATAAGATCACATTTTTTAAAAAATTGTGGTAAAACTTAGACTGCAGAAAGAATTTTGTATTCAATTATGTGATTCGAATGTGGTAAAATGGAACATAAGGCTTTTAATTGCACTAAAAATGATCAGGGAAGTTGTAAGCCAAAATATGATTTACAATCAGTAAAATGTTTTAAGTGTAAAGAAATGGTTAATTAGGAAAATGAGTTTCCAAAGAAGAAATAAAATGATAGAAAGTATCTGGAATACAAGTAGAAAGGGTTGGTTAAATACTTTGAATCTACATCATCAAATGTTTTGAAATCAAATAAAGTATTATCAGGTACATTGTTTTTTTATTCAGATTTTACTAATGTGTTGTTTGAATCCTGGTCTACACATTCCTTCATTTCAAAGAAATTTCTTTGTAAATTTAAAATTACATCCAAAGAAAAGAATCCATAACTTCATGAAAAAAAACCACAGGGAAATTTTGAGACCAAATGAAATTATTATATCCATCTTATCCTTGTCTATGGAAATAATATACCTGAAAACCATAATGTGTTTCCTCTATTTGATTTTTGAGGTTATTTTGGGAATGGATTGGATTTCTGTTTATCAAGATAAGATTGACTGCATAACTACTGATATTGTTTTTAGAAATAATTTATGTTTGTGTACATGAATGAACCCTTACTATTGATAACATATCAGTAAGTTGACAAACCAGTAAATGATGGAAATGAGTGTTGCCCAAAAAAAATTGTAGGAAACTAAAGAACTATTCATATTAGTAATGTGATAGTGGTAAATGAGTATATTGATGTTTTTTGGATGCGTTTCCTAGTATAATACATTATTTGGGTGTTAAATATAATATTGAATTGGTTCCTTATGCTAATCCAATTACGAAACCCTCAATCTAATGGATCAAATTTAACTTTTCGAATTAATGAATCAATTTTTGGAGTTATTAGTTAATGGTTTCATTTGACCTATCACATCACCAAGGGGTGGTCTATTTTTTTGTTAAAAATATATGGTTTAATGAATATTTCTTATTGATTATGGAGCCTTGAATAAAATAACTGTTAAGTATAAGTATCCTTTCCCTCATATCGATGATTTGTTTGATCAGATCTAAATATCTTAGTATTTTTCCATGATTTAATTGATGTCGAGGTAGAATCACATGAATGAAAATTAAGAAGAAATTCTGATGTCCATGATTTGTACTAGATATGTCCATTATGAATTTGTAGTTATTCTGTTTTGGTTAACCAATGAACATGTTGTATTCATGGATCTTATAAATTGAATTATCAGTGAGTTCATTGAAAAGTTTTTTGCTACATTTATTAATAATATTTTTTATATTCTTAATGTAGAGAGGTCCATGATAGTCATTTATGGGTTGTTTTAGAAACCTTAAAAGAAAATAAATTTTATGGGAAATTTGGAAAGAGTGAGTTTTGGTTACAAAAAAAAAATCGATCCTTGGTCACATTGTTTCTAAAGATGGCCTAACTATTAATCCAGCTAAAATAAATGTTTTTGAATAAGGGACAAGACCCAAAAATATAATTTATATTTTTATTTTTCTTGGTTCATAAGGTTAGTATACATGGTTTGATGATAATTTCGCTCAGTTATCTAGCTCTTGAGGAAGTTAACTTGAAAACGTATTATGATCATCTGGATAATAGAATGTCATGAATGTTTTTCTAAATTGAAACTTTTATTGCTGAATACTCTAGTTTTGGAACTTCTTTCAAGAAATGTTGATTTTGTTATGTATAATGATGTTTTTTTGAAAGATCTTGGATGAGTCCTAATGAAGAAGTATCATGTAATTTATTATGCTTCACGTCAATTGAAAAATTATGAGTTAAATTACCATACAAATTATTTATAATTTGTTGATGTTGTTTTTTATTTCAAAATTTGGAGGTAACATATACATGGAGTAAAATGTGGTACATATACTAACTATAAAATATTGACCTATATATATACCCAGAAATAATTGTACATGAACAAATAATATGGCAAGAATTTATCAAACAATATGATTTCATGATTTATTACAATCTAGCAAAATAGAACAATGTGGCTGATGATTTTATTTGGAAAAGTATTTCTATATTAACCTATTATGTTTGGAATATTAACCTCTAATAAATGATTTGAAGAAATTTGGAAAACAAGGTTCTTAGTACTAAAAATTCATCTGTTTTGTTTCAAGTTTCTATGTAATCATCTCTAGTATAAAGTTTATGAAAGCATAAAATGAAGAATGTGAGTTTCTATAAAGATGTATAATTGGTTTAGAATGGTATGTTCCCTAAATTTAACATTGATAAAGACCATGCTTTGTGGTTTGGAAAGAGATTATGTGTTCCATGTGATTCATAGTTGAAGAAAGATTTGTTATGAAATGATCATAGCTCTCTATTTTTTGTTCATTATGGATGTAATAAGATTTAAATAGTTCATTGGGAGTATTATTGGTGGTACCTAATAAAATGTGATATTTCTAACATTGCCTTGAGATGTTTGATTAGTCAATAGGTAAAAGCATAATGGTATTTAATGAAAGGTAATTTTCAGCCTTTTACAGTTCCAAAGTGGAAATAGAAAAATTTGAACATGGATTTTGTAGTGGGATTACACAATACTTCTTGAGGTAACAATGCAATCTAGGTTTTTGTTGAAAGATCAAATAAATATTATCCTTTTCTTCCTATTCGATATATATTGTATATAAAACAACTTTGATATTTGTATCTTAAATAAATTGTTAGGTTACATGGAATTTATCTCTCTATTGTATCTAATCATGATCCTAGGTACACTTATATCTTTAGGAAAATCCATTAGTGGTTGTTGGGTGCAGAATTAAATTGTTTTACAGCTTTTCACCCTCAATCAGATGGGTTGTTAGAATGCAAAATTCACAACATATGGGATATTATACATTCTTGTTCAATGAATTACTATGGATATTGGGACGAACATATTTCTTATGTTGTGTCTTCTTATAATAAATGTTTTCATTCGAATATACAAATGGAACCATTTCATTTATTATATGTAAATCGGTGTCGAACTCCATCTTTTTAGGGATGAAGTAATTGAAAGGATGTTAATGGAAAAAAAATGGAAGAAGAGATGGTAGAAAATGTGTAGTTGATTTAGAAGCATGTGATGACATCTTAGAGAAGGAAGAAATGGTATCCCGATAACCAAAGGAAGGTTCTTTCTTCTGAGGTAGATGATCAAGTCTTTATCATTGTTTATCCTTGGAAAACTATGATGCCTTTTGGAAGGAAAGGAAATCAGATTTTGCGGTTCATTGAACCAGATGAAATCTTGGAGAAATATGGATTAATGGCATACAGAGTGCCTTTACCTCCATATTTATCACTAGTACAGAATGATTTTTATTTTTCAATGTTGATAAAGTATTTTTTTGGATCCATCTATTGTTTTGAGTCCATAGGTATTTAGTTGGAAGTGAATATTTATTCTAAGGAACACCCAATACAGATTCTTGAACATAGAGGGAAAGTGTTCAAGAATAAGTTGATTTATCATGTAATAGTTTTGTGGAAAACCCATATGGTTGAAGAGAAAATTGGGGAATATGAAAATTCTATGAGGGATAAATACCCCCACTTATTTGATAAGTGAATAAATTGTGAGGATACAATTTCTAATAGAGGTATGGATGTAATATCTCAGGTATATATAGTATAATATATTTTCATATCTATTAATATTTTTACTTTAATATTAATTTTAGTTTAAAGGGGGCCCTGTTTATGATAGCGTACCAGACACATAATAATTGGTTTCTCCAAAATCATACCTTGGACACAACACTGAGTTTTATCAAAAAGTATTACCACAATAATATTTTTATTTCAAATGATAGTTAATGCCAAGATATTGTATTGGTAGAAATGAAATGAATTAACATATTATGATTGTACATATTTTTTAAATGTTTTTACATTTATATAATGAATTTTAGAGGACTAAAATGATACTTAATCTAATTTTAAGGATAAAATGCTCTAATATTTTTAACAGGTCGGTTTACCGTATTTTGATGAGGAAACCTTTTTAAATATAGTTTATGTCACTTTTATAATTTATATTATAAAAAAATAAACTTATTCTTTAGAATCAAGATATCAAAAAATAAAATTGGTTGATATTTTTTTATTTTTCTGATAAAATCATTATTTTTATGAATAGTTAAAAAATACTTCATTTTAATTTAAAACTTCATTTTCAGCTAATTTATTATTATTATATGATTTTACATTAAATTTTATATAATGTGTTATTGGATTATGTTATTATTTGTTAATCCAATTTTGGTAATTGGATGTAATTTCACCTTGCAATTAAGTATAAACATAGCTAAATCTTTTGATAGTTTTATTTATTAGAAACAAGCATTCATGTTTTGACAACATGAATTAATTTTAAATTAATTATTGAAACTTATTTGTTTTCATTTAAAAAATTTATTTTTTAGTTGGAATCAGAAGTTACAATTTTTTTAAATAATTACCTTTTATTTTTGGGCATTATTAATAGTAACTTGAGTAATTTTTTTTACCATGGTTAAATTGTAAATCATGTAAATAATCATAAAAAATTATATTATTATAATATAAAACTACACTAAAATGTGTTGAAATCATATTGGATGAGATATGTATGACCATGAAAATCTTTGGATCAATTTTAGGACTCCATAGATCCACTTGGGTGTGATAATGACAAGTTTTAATAATTAATTTAATGTAAAATAAAATATTACATAAACATGTATTTTTTTTAAGAAATGAATTATAAGGTGGGGTTATATAATTGATCTCTTTAACTATAAATATACATTATAAATATTAAAATATTTAATACATCATTGTATTTTATTTATAATTTTTATACTTTAAATAAATAAATTTTTTTGTGACATAATGATGCTGCTGTGATTAACTTAATAAGAATGATTCAAATAAATGATATTATATATTTGAAAATAAATGCAATTTGAAAATTTTGATTCCATATAATAATTTTATGAATTATTATGACTTTATATCTATAAGTTGGTGTATTTTTTTAATTAATCATGTTTTTATGACTCTATAAAAAATAAATTACAAAATAGTGTCAAAATTGACATAAATGAGTAATTAAATCAAATATTATTTTCATAATGATATATTAGTCATAAAATATTAGATTCATCCAACCATCTTAGATAATTTTACAAATTCTATTATTGATCCACATGATGTTCTATTTTCATTTAATTGTAACCATATCATCCATATAGTGTAAAAATACAAGAATACTTGGTAAGAGATAATTTATTTAACTAACGGTTAAAACCAAAATATAAAGTTATATTTGTGAACTCAAATTCTATAAAACCTATTTTTTGAGATGATCTATACCAATCATAATATTATACTTTAAATTTATTACTTTGTAACTATTAAAATCTAAGAATAAATTTATAATAAAATATTATTTTGGACTATCCTTAAGTTCCACTCCTCCCTCTTATAAAAGGCCACCACCTCAACCAACATAGTGACACATCTCAAGACCCTTGGCTTGATGATATTCTACTAAAATAAGCTCCCAACATACCTCACTCTCTCTTATAATACTTACCTTGTGAAAAAGGAAACACAAGTAATCCTTTTGGCTAAAATCAGAAAGTGTTTCCCAATTTAGAGGTAATGTATTCCCTTAAGCTCATTTATTTTATTTTCATTATCGAACACCCTAACCTATATTTATTATATTCCATTACAATAGAAAAGTATCATCAATATACTAATATTTTTTATGATGAGGCTTAGACCTACACTTACACACACCATTATCTAATGGATATAGAACATACTATTTCTATAAATGATAAACTACTCCCTCAATGAACGATGATTGTTTAATTTCCTCATACCATCTCCCATTGTGTCCATTATGATGGAACTATATTTTTATATGATCTATATCATATTTATATTATCTTAATGCTTCTGTAATATTTATTTACTACATACTTTTATGCTTCCCATATTATGTAAATATGATAATTCCATATAAGAAAGTGTGGACTAGTGCCTCCTCAATGTGATATGACTCTTTAATTACATACATAGATCATATAATGGAATTAATTAATGAAATTTTTTTTTAGATTTGGTGACCTAGAAATAATTTTATATACTTTAATTGCATGTAAATTTAATGAATTTAAATATTAATTATCTTATTACATATTGTTTATTGTCCTGCATCATTATGATGTAATATTGTCCAAGAGTATTTGTAAATGGATAACGACATGGATGTTCCCCACTATGATGAGAAAAATGAAATGATATAACAATATTGTTAAATATAGTTCTACAGTTGGATTATATGATATAATAGGAAACATAGTATACAGAACTTCATGTGTGAGTACTCGCATGTTGATGAGAAAACCTCTCATGAATTTCACACTTACTGATCTACAAGATGGGTGATTTTGATAACAGACCCACCAGTAGAAATTCTACAAGTATTTTTGTCATTAGATATTCCTATACGTGAGGGTGTGTAATGCTCCTTAGAAATTAGGATTATCATTAATACGTGTCACGACTCACACACATTGATTTACTGACAAAAAATGGCACACCATATATTGGTGGGACGTAGGGTATGTTGGGTGCATCACGAGTGGAATGTTATTAATGGATAATTCGAGGAAGGATTTGTCCCTTCCATTTATGGAACATGATATCCTATCCATTTGATTAAAATAGAACCGTCATGTGAAATTCCATGGCTGTAACATCTCAGGCCTAGATAACACCCAAAATAGTGCCCCAATCTCGATTGGTCAGAAGGAATCAAGCGCATCTCCCCCAATTCCAGAGGCTACCAACTAGTATAAAAGTTCTAGGTGAGTCAGTGGGGAGACTATTCCCTTACTACCAAAGTATCACAATAGTTGTAAAAGATATAGTAAGTAGCAGAAGTGAAATAAATAGCAGAAAATTGAAATTATTACAGGAAAACAAGAATATACATATCAATAACCATATGTATCTCATATAAAAAAATTATAGAGATGGTACAAGTATCTAGAAAATATCCAACAAAGGTACAACACAATGTAATATAGTACAAGTCCCAAAAAGAAACAAAGACCAAAAAGGTATCCCAAAATAACCAATCGTAGCTTGGTCCTATGCTCCCCTGTTCGAAATCCACAATCAACTACCTGTACTATGACACTTTCCTTGATCGTCACCTGAAACCATATAATCTGTTTGGGTCCCCAAGGATGCCCAAATAGGTTGTGAGATAAACATACCAGTAGGAAACCACCCAGGTCTATACAGCTCTAATAACTATTCTACAAGGTTATCACATGTGTAAACAACTCATAAGTAAGTGCATATGCCCAAGGCTAATGTAAAACAAAACATCCCTCAAGGATACCTAAAAAAAGATTCATATCCTAACAAAGAAGCTATAAAAAGTAAAAATGTCCCACAACCTTGTCGTATATCAATTTGTATCAAGAAATACACATCCATGTTGTAAATTGAATTCAAGTTATCCACGACCACACTATATAATGATGTATCAGACCTCAAGGGTTGGATCCAAGATTTTTACAGAACAAGGGATCCATGTAATAATATCTATAGCCCGTGGAGGGCCAGATCTAGGGGGCATCTCAAAGGAATCCCATCTAGTCTCCTGGAACTCCCTGGGGTAAACTCAGTTACGAACTGATTTGGGTCCTAGAAGGATGTTAATACCAACTCTTGTGTGATCCCTAGAAAGTCGGATCCTACTGGGTAGCAAGGCCTGAGGCATCCCACCAAACCAAGACCCATGAGGTAGGGTCAACCCAAGGTGTCCACTGCAGCATTCCACATCCCTGAAGAGTTGTCTAAGACATATATCATACCATTCATTCAAGCATTCAAACATTAAAATTAAAAATTCATTCCATGAGAGTATACCCACTCACATCCCCCTTGCACAATCCATGAGTATACCCACTCATGCAAACCTTTTTTCTAAACAAGAATATGGTCCAACCCACAAATATAAACTTTTTAACATGCCTTTTTTCATTTACATATAGGTATAACCACCCTTATAAACACATTCCATATAAGTCAAGCTATCCAAATAGATGAGGAAAAACATGATATCAATAAGCAAGGAGGAAGTACATCTCCTAAACTAGCTACTCAAGATATCATGTAATCTAAGTGATTCCTCTACCTTGTTTAGAACATGCACACACCAATTGGGGGGTTTTAATAGGAATTAACAGAGTATTCCTTTAAGGTGAACCCCTTGGGGGACCTTGAAATGAGTAACATGTGCCAACACACCTAAATGAAACCCACGGTCAACCTTACTAGGTCTAACTACATATACTAAAAGCTACACGCTTAAAAACAAGACATCACCTGAACGTACAGAAAATGTTATTTCGACCAAACCCTTGAAAAATACCAAGAAAAGATAAAAAAATCTATAGACCACCTACCTCACCTTGGTAGTTGACAGATCATCCAGTATCGTGTCCTGATTCGTTTTGGTTTGGATGAAATCTGTAGAATGGTCGAAGAACAAATTATTAGGGAATATGATCCTATATCCAAATAGTGCAGTTGTTTTTATGAAGAATAAATGACGACTTAATAGGAATCGAGTTAACATGTATATGGTTCCAACATCATAGAGGATTCTCAAATCGGAGTTTGAATGACTTCAATACTTTAAATACTAGAATAATGTAGTTCATGGGTTAAAAGATGAGAGAAAATATTTTGTTCATAAAAACATTAGATACTGCCACTTTTATAGAAAAAACCCCTTAGGGAAAGTACATGGTGTGTATGTCAAGTACATGGCTTGTACTTCCCTCTTTATTTTTCTTAGAAAGACTGGCTGCATGTCGTGATGACCAGGTACACGGTGTGTACGTGAAGTATATAGCCTGTAGACTAAGTACACGACGTGTACCTAGCATGCAACAATATTTCATCCTATTTTCCTCTTTCTTTCCAAAAACAACCCAACCCAACCACAAACCATCCTAGGGTCTATGACAAAAATGAATGAATCACATTTATCCCAAAAAAGAAGATTGGTACCACAATAAAAAACTGGGATCTGACAATCTTCTCCCCTTATACCAATTCATCCGAAAATTTCTCTCTGAAAGGTGGTATAGATTCATCTGAAAACAAATCTATCCACTGAGTAAGAATGTAAGCCTCACTCTCCCAAGTCCCATCTTGTAAACATTCATTTTAACATAACACCTTTAGTAGAGGAATTGACTGGCCTCAGATATCCTTCATGCTCCTATCAACGATACGAATCAGATCCTCCTCAATGGTCGGATCATCCTTAATCTCAACCTCCTCATGATGAAAAATGAGAGACATTTCTGAGTCATAGCAGTGAAATTGAGATACATGGAAGAGATTTTGCATTGATTGGTACCTCTGAGGTAACTGCAACTGATAAGAAAATGACTCGACTCTATCCATAAATTCAAACGGCCCAACATATCATAGTGAATGTTTACATTGTCTATTGATCTGCCTATGAACCAACCTTGGTGAAACATGAAATAATACTCAATCCATGACCCCAAACTCTAAAGGGAGTCTTCGGCGATTGACATATGATTTATGAAGAGACTGTGTAGTAGCCATCCGCTTCTGAATCAAATGGGCCTGCTCAGAAGTGTCCTGCATGAGACGCAGTCCCAGTAAAGCTACCTCACCTAATTCTAACCAGCACATGGGAGAACGTTATGTACTACCATATAAATCCTCATAAGGTTCCATATTTATCGTCTCTTGATAACTGTTACTGTAGGGAAATTTTACCAGGGGAATGTTCCTCTCCTAAGAGCCCCCAAAATCCAAGATGCATGCTCATATCATTTCTTCTAGGACCTATATCATACGCTCTAACTGACCATCATTTTGAGGTTGGTATGTTGTGCCCAGAAGCACCTATGTACATAGATCCATCTAAAAAATCTTCTAGAAACAATATGTAAAGTGGGTCTCCCTATCCGAAACAATAGTTCTTAGGACCCCATGATTTCATGCCACATTTCAGATGTTCAACATTCCAAGATCATCATAACTAAAGGTCTTTTTGATAGAAAATAAGTGTAGAACCATCGTAAGACTGTCAACAACAACCCACAAAGAATCATTACCTTGAGGTGACCTAGGAAAACTAGTCACAAAATCCATCACAACATTATCCCATTTCCTCTCTGGGATAGTTAACTACTATGAAAGCCCATTTTCTCATTGATGTTCCACCTTCACCTACTGATAGGTGGTGCACATCGTAACAAAACTAGCCACCTCTCTCTTCATTCCCATCCACCAGAACTAACATTTCATGTCATTAAACATCATTATAACTCCGGAATGCACTACCCAAGCTGAAGCATGAAATTCCCATATCAACTTCACATGTATTTCCAATGGAACCCCAACACATCATTGGATACGTAGGATCTCATCATCACCTATCATCCAAAAAGGATGAGGGTCCTCCCCAACCACACCTTCCTATAGAACTAGGCCTTCTGAATCTAATAGCTTCCTCATCCTAACTTTATCTTGAAGAGTAGAGGTAACAACTAAGGATGAAACAAAAGTCTTCCCATGTCTGTCGTGCCCCTCCAAATGCATCTCAAAGAACAATTCCATAAGATGCAACTCCCTACTGGCCTGGTTCACTACCTGTATATGAGTCCTTTTTCTCAGTGAATTAGATATTGCATTGCTCTTACTAGGCATGTAGGAAAGCACAATGTCAAAGGACTGCAGGTACCCCACCCACCTTCGCTGCCTTGAATTCAGATCACGCTTCATAAATATATAATTGAGACTTTTTTTGTCTATGAACACCTCAAAACTCTCTTCCAATAAATAACATCTCCAATAGCGCAACACATGAACAACTGTATCTAACTCGAGATCATGTATATTGTAATTCTTCTCAGGAGACGTCAACTACCGAGACCCATATTCCACTACTAGATCTCTCTACATCAATACTACCCCAAACCCGATACCTAAAGCATCATAGTACACTATGTAGCTCTTTCCCAGCTCTAGCAGTATCAGGACTGGGGCTGATGTCATCCTCCCTTTCATATCCTAAAAGGACATCTCACAAGATTTTAAGCACACAAACATCAAACCCTTCTTAGTCAATCCCCTCAATTGCACTGCTAATCGTCAGATGTCCTGTATAAAATTCATGTAGTATCCAGATTACCCCATGAAGCTCCGTATGATTAAAAAATTCTTGGGATGTTCCTAGGAAAATTCATTCTCTCACCTTCTCTATGTCCACTGAAACTCTTGTCTCTAAGATAATGTACCTAGGAAGTGAATCTAATCCATCAAAAAGTGGTAATTTGGGAGCATAGAATATAAGTGATTCTATCTTAGGGAATTCAAAATTATATCAAGATGGTTGGCATGGTCATGCCCATTTTGAGAATACACCCAGATACCATCCATGAAAACCACCCCAAAATAATCCAGGTAAGGATGGAACACTTGGTTCATCAGGTCCATGAAAACCTATGGCACATTAGTGAGACTGAACAACATAACCAGATACTTTTATAACCCATACATTCTATGAAATGAAGTTTGAGGTGTGTATGAAGGTCAAACTCACACCTGGTTATATCCTAACCTCATTTAGATCTTCATGAACACTCGATCTCTTGGATGCTGATCAAACAGATCATCAATCCATGATAAAGGATATCAGTTTTTAATCGTCAACATGTTTGGTTTCTAATAATCAAATAATAGCCTATGTCTTATTTTCTCCATTCTTCCAAAAGGACTAGAAAACCCCATGGAGAATTACTGGGTCCGATAAACCCCTTCACCACTAAGTCCTCTAGATGCCTCTTGATCTCCTATAACTCCATCATTGCCATCTTGAAAGTCGGTGTAGCTCCTGGAACTACCTTTATGGGGAACTACACATCTCTCATAGGAGGTAAACATCAAAAGTCATTTGGAAGACATACCTAAAGTGCTCAACCGCTAGAATAACGTCTTCCTGACTCACTCCATGATCATCCTTAAATAAAATAGTAAAATAGGTTTTCATCCTACCAAGCCCACAATGCTCGGGTCCTGATCTTCTCACCAAGACATCAAATTCACCATTGTGAATAAATAGGTCACCCTCCAATGATTTTATGGTCACCCTTCGGTGATATAAGACAACATAAGCTCGATAAACAACGATCTAGTCCATTCCTAGAATAGAGTCAAACCCTATTCTCTCGAGGACAGACAAACTCCAAAGGAAGTGTCACACACCCAACTCAAGGGGAAATTAAAAGCATTAGCGTACATCATCCTTTATAACTCCAAATGGTGTGTCTACCATCAAAACACCCTCAGAAAGAAAAAAAATCCCAAGGCTCCTTACTACCCATGCTGAGACAATGTTATGAGAGGCACCTGTATCGAAAAAAGCATATTCAATAGTAGATGATACTAAAATCGTACCTCTCACTATAGATGGTCTAGGATCTGGATATTGTGGGATCTATTGAACTACATAAATATGACATGCACCATGGCCCTCTGACCCTACCTAACTACCCTGAGTTGTTCTGGACTACTGCCTTTGATAACCCGTTGTTTGGCTACCACGACCAGGAACACCACTACCCAAGAATAACCGGCCCACACTACTCGATCTCCCAGCCTAACACAAATTAGAAAACCGTGCTCTTGAACTTGGTTTCATAGCTAACCCCTATCACTCTTGCCTATAGGGAAGGTCCTACAAAACCGCTGCAACTTCCCCTTCCTGCTGTAAGTTCAGCACTCGACTGGGCCATAGTTGAACCGATTCATCATGTGGACTCCCCTTCCACACTGATGGAAAATCACTAAGCTTCCTTCACCCACATGCAGACTACAAATCACATTGTGGGAAGCCGTGAAATGGTGCTTCATGCCTGAATACCTAGATCCACTGGGGTGAGAAACAACACTCCCATGTTTAGTACCCCTAGCATCCCTCATGTTTCTCTAGGTAATCAGTACCTAATTCACAATCTCAGTGATACAAGTAATCCTGAGCTCATTGACATGAGATCTGATAATATGTATGAGACTATCCTTGAAGTGTCTCCCCCTCGAAAAGTCATCAGTAAGATACATCAGTGTAGAACACTACAACTATATAAAGCGTGCTGAGTCATCCATAACAATCATCGTTCCCTACTCCAAACTCATAAACTCACTCTCCCACTCTACTCGTAGAGTCACATTGTAAAATTATTGATAGAAGTAGGTTTGTATCACATTCCAACCCATATCATGTAGCCCATCAGCTTCATTCAAAAATTTGAACCAGTGATTTGCCTCTCCACTTATCATGTAAGTCACAAGAATAGACCTCCGCTCTAGAGGCATATCCAAATGCAGAAAAATTTCTAACATGGTCTATAGACATAACTCTGCGGCCTATGGTCTGCCATCCCATAAAAATGTAGAAGGATGATGCTACTAGAACACTAATGTTAGCTCATCCAGAGTTAAGGTTGGTTGTAGTGGTCCATAGAAAGACTGCATATGGAGAAGGAAACCCTCAAGGAAATGTGCCTTCTCACTTTTGTCCGGAATAGCCTCAAGTTTCATAGCTGGAAATATATGAGGATCAAGAAATATCCCATGGACCACCATCTCTATAATATGGTCATCGCCCCTATCACGACATACCACTGGAGGTCATCATGGTGGCATCTCTCTACAATTCCAAACACGCACCTTAAAGAAACGAACATCAAACACAAAGCTCAAAAGTAGAAGATATGTCAAAACACTCCAAGAAACCATGTCAAAACCACAAAATACTATTAAATCCATGATTTTATAAAGAATAGAAAACGAACCACTATTGAATGTACCTCTCAACCACTAAAAAATTCAGGTTTATTTCAAGTCCCTTTCCCCTTTCTAATCTCCATTTCCATTTCACATTCTATTATTCAGGAAACTTTACCAGGGTTTTACCAATTTACAAATCCATGAGGGCCCATAAAACCTCATGAACCCAAAATATGGGTCCCATTCAAACCATAAATATAACAATTTCATTAAACATTTACATTTTACAGCTGCGTCATTTACAAATTTATAAGGGCCCATAATTTTAATGGATTGAATGATGACGTCACACCATTGTATAATGCACCATACTAACATAAATGGAGGCACAACTATCACATAAACTCTCACAACACCATGTAGTATCTAATTCATCCTAAATGGCAAGGAATCATGTGAGGCTTGTGATTCTAAAAAATTCCTAAATGATGCATGAGCTGCAACACCCTCATCTCATCGGGTTTCAACTAAAATAGAACCCAAAAATTGCATAAATAGTAATATTAAAAATCATGTGTGTCTCCCAACAGTGAAATCGAATCAACTGCAATAGTCAAAATCTAGAAAGTGAGAACTCAATTCTTGGAAATTTGGATTTTCCTTGTATGTGGGATAGCTACTCCCAGGAATAATTTATTAAAAAATTCCACTTCTATCTAATCCACATCTAATGTCACCAAACAGTATGTCAATTGATAAAATAAAAATCCCTCGGATACCAATTTGTAAATTCCCTGACCTAGATACCACACAAAATAGTTCCTTAATCCCGGTAGGTCACAAAGCCTCAAGAACATCTCCCCAAATGCCAGAGGTTTGTGAATTGTAGCAAGAGCCTAGGTGTGTCAATGGGGTGACTATTCCATCATTACTAGAGTATCACCGTGGAATTTAGAGCTACAGTAAATATCAGAAGAGAAATAAATATCCAAAAACTGAAAGTAATACAGGCAGACAAGAATATACCTATCAATAACTAGAAGTATCTCATATTAAGAAATGATTCAAGTGGTAAAAGTTTCTAGAAAACATCCAAATTAGGTACTATGAAATATAATACATTACAATTCCCAAAAATAACTAAAGACAAAAAAGGAATCCAAGCATCGTAAGACTCAACATGGAACTATTCACCCGTTATCCAAAGCCACAATCAAAAACCTGTTCTACGACGCATACCAAAATCATCACCTGAAAACATATAATGAATTTGGGTCCTGAAAGAGGCCCAAATAGGGTGCGAGATAAACATCCCAGCAGGAACCCACCCATGTCTATATAGTTCCAACAACAATTCTACTAGGTTCTAGAAAGTGTAAACAACTAGTAAGTAAGTTCATATTCCCATGGAATAACTCTACTATAATGTAAAACTGAACATCCATCAAGGGTACCTGAAAAAGAGAGTCTTCTCCTAACATGGAATCTATAACATGTAAAAAATTCACACACCCACACCGTACGTCCATTTGTATAAATTAATCCATAAATAAGCTTTATAGTGAAGTCATGTGATCCACGACCATGCCTTATAGGGAATTAGCAGACCACAAGGGCTGGATCCATGGTGTCAGTTGACCAAGGCAACCAAGTGATAATATAGCTAGACCATAGAGGGATGGATCCAAGGAGTATGTCCAAGGCATCCCATCGAGTCCCATGGGAATCCATGGTGGAATCTTTGTGTGGCACTAGTTGGGGTCCTTGGATCATGTCAATAGAAAACCCTATATGAGCCCAAGAATGTTTTATCCTATGGGGTAGCAAGGCTCGAGGTATCCCTCAAAATCAAGAACAAAGGGACAGAGTCAACCCAAGGCTTCCACTACCACATTCCAAATCCATAGAGATAACTCTAAGGATTCAATGAAACAATTCATTCATGAATTAAAACATTCTAATTTAACAATTATTCTATGTGAGTATACCCACTCACATCCACCTACACAAGACATGAGCATACCCACACATGAAAACCTTTTTTGAAAAGAAGCATATGGGACTACCCACTGATATAAACCATTTAACATGCCTTTAGTCATTTACATATATGTATACATGACCATATAAACACATTCCATTTATGTCAATCTATAAAAATAGATGTTGGCCCTGACCATCTTTTCTAGACCAATGATAATTCAAGCGATTACACGGTGAGATCTGGGTACAGACTGGCTCATTGAATACACTCTATCGACAGTGTTGATGGACCATGGAAAGAGATTTGGAAGCTCAACGTCCCCACAAAAATTCTCCAATTTTGTTGGTAGGTGTGTACGAGAACCCTCCCTACCATGAGCCTTCTCGCTTATCAACATATGGCCAGTGCTGAGTCCTTCCCTTTCTACCCGACTATTCGTGAAACCCCTTGGAACGCCATCATTCACTGCCTGGGAGCTAAGGAAATTTGGAATAAATGGGGCCCAACCTCAGATGCCTCATTAGACATTTCCACTGACCTCCCTGATCTTCTGATGCATTGGTGTTCCCCCCTCTCATCGTCTAATTCAGGTTCTCTTTGCAACCTGGCTTGGATCATTTGTGTTCGTCGTAACAATGTGGTTTTTCACCACGTTCATAAACCTCCCGAATTCTGGATTGAACGAGCCATTTCATGGATTGAGGGCTAGAAGGACCACAAAGGACACGTTATGCCAAATGTAAACCCCTCTTGTCCCCCTCATTGGAACCCACCAACGGAAGGGAGTCTTAAGCTAAACATGGACGCATCTCTCCCCAAGGATGGGCTTGTAAGCCTAGGTCTTCGGGCCCACAATCATCATGGGAAAATCATTGCAGAAAAATATGAATCACATGATGGCTTCTGGGAACCTGCAGTTGCTGAGGCCTCTTCCATCCTAGTAGGTATGATGATCGTTATGGGACGTGGATGGGTTGATATCATCATTGAGTCTGACTGCTTCACTGTGATCGATGATATTAATCACAATGACGTCGGGATACATTATTTTGGCGTCATCATCAGGAGAATTCACTCGCTTCGCCAAGGATTTTCTCATTGTACCATCTCCTTTACCAAAAGGGAAGGAAACAATGCGGCCCATCAGCTAGCAGCCTCAGGCCCCTTCGATGACAACTAGTTCTTTCTGGACAATTTCCCTTCACGGCTTTACTTAAGCATGACTACTGATCTCCAACGTTAATTTTATTCCCCTACTTTTCAAAAAAAAAACAAGGAGGGCATACATATCCTAAACTAGATACTCAAGCTATCAAGTCATCAATGGGCATCCTCTACCATTACAAGCATAATAACACTCCGATTGGGTGGGTTTAACTGGCATAAAAAAAATTCATTAAGGCGCATAGGTTGGGCTACCTTGAAATCTGCAATGGGTGCCAATGCGCCTAAACTGAACCCAAAATGAACATCACTATGTCCATCTATAACTAATAAATTTTACTTTCTCAAAAATGAAACCTCTATGGAGAGTCTAAATAATGGAATTTCAGCCGAATGCTCGAAAAACACCAGGAAAATTTGAAATTTATTATTGGCCCCCTATCTCACCTCTGTAGTAGAAAGATAGTCCTATATCATGTCTCGATTCATCCTAGTTTGGAATACATATAAAGAATGGAAAAAGGACAGATTATCAGGGCATATGAGCCTAATTCGAATACCACTAAAAATTTTCTGAAGAATCATGATTGACTAAAAGAAAATTGATTACATACTGATACGATTCCAACATGACAGACGATGCTCGAATCAGAGTCCTAATGGCATCAATACTTGAAAAACTAGAATATAGTAGTTTTTGGGTTCAAAAAATGAGAGAAAAACTTTTATGTGTCAAAACATTATCAATTTTCTCTTTTATAAAAAAACCGCCACTAGGAACGTACATGGAGTGTAACCCAAATAAACAGAGTATACTTACCTCTTTATTTTTTAGATCCAGACTTGCAACATGTCGTGAAGGCTAAGTACATAGTGTATACTCGAAGCACATGACGTGTAGACCAAGTACAAGACTTGTACCTAGCCTGCGGTCAGATTTCAACCTATTTTCCACTTTCATTCCCCAAAACAACCATATCGGACCATGGTCCAGCCTAGGGTCTAATCCAAATTGGAAATAAACTCATTTAACCGAAAGAATAAGATCTGCACCTCAAGAAAAACATGGGATATTACAATGGCCAAGGTGTAACAACAAGTTTACTTGATGCAGTCAAAGAATAAAATTTGAACCCAAATGGTTGATGAACCTATTAAGAAACCTGCTTGATGAAATATTAAGACAAATGAATTATATCACAGAGTGAAAATTCATTTGTTGATATTGTTGATGAAAACTTATGTTCTTTCTCTTGGGTTACATGAATCATTGCTAGACTTTACTCTTGGACTTTTGGAAAGACCACCTAATGTCAATAAGAAAGAAAATACTAGAGGGTCAAATAATAAATTTTTATGGTGGTCTCAGTTAAATTAAATTTGAATTTAATTATTAAAATATATATTATTCTGATGAACGTGGAATAATTTTATTCAATATAAATGATCACAAAAAATAATTAAATATTTATTCATTGGATTTTGAGTAAAATATATTTTTATTTTAATGAATACTTAATAAATATTTATTTAGTAGTTTAGAGAAAAAATTATTTTGGAGAATAATATATTTATTTATTTATTAAATTGTTCAACAAATGGGATTGAAATTCAAGAAGACCAAGGACATTCTGGTTGAAAATTAATTATTTTCAAGATGGTTAGTAATTATTTAACTAGTTAGAAAAAGTTAAAATAATAATAAAACTTTTATTATATTGTGATGTGGAATTTTATTTATAATTGTGTATTCTGAAATTTGGCGCACCATAAATAATGATATGGTATTATAATTAAGATCATGGGTTTATATAAGATTATGAATGTATTTAATTGATGTTACGCAATTAAATATTGTAACTGATGCCCCATGTCGATAAATAGAAAATTATGTCTATTGTTCCATGTACTGAAAAGTACACCCAGTGAATTGATAATTATTGAGCTAAATGATTACTTTATTGAATACTCTTCCTTACCCTCTGAAGAACGATAGACATTACTCAAGACTGAAGAAGAAGATATCAATAATGATCGACACAAGGAACTTGAGTGGTGTCAATCGAATGCCATTAAAGAATGTCTCGATCACTGCTAGAGGTATTATGGTTGGGATCCTTACAAGCACAACTAAGTAATCATTAAGGTTCATTACATATGATCAAAATCATTAATGAACAATGTTCCAAGGATCCATGTATTCTTTTCATTATGAAAGTAATTAAATTAATTATAAACATGATGTGCAACATCCTTTAACTCTTGGATCCATAGCCTTTCCTCTTTTTTCTAAATATTTTATTTTAATCCATGGATACTAGTATTCATCATCTTATTGTCACAAATTGGTCCTCGATTACGGTAAAAGAAACATTGGGCCCCACCATACGGTGCACTTCTGCTGTGATCGGATCCTTAAAATGATATCAGGGTGAGCTCATCATCATTAAGAATTATATAAATATCATTGATAATTTACAATTTAGTAATTTATTTTTTCAATTAAAGGTTTAATTATTATGGTAACATGAAATTACAAGATAAGTTATTAATTTTTTTGTTTCTTAGAGAATTCAAAAAAATGAATACGTTTTGGATTAAAATTAAAATGAGGAACTCACCCGGTGGCACTGATGATTATTCTCTCGTGATTTAAAAGTTAACACCTTATGTTCTGACCTACACTTTGTGTTCTCTTCCATACGTACTATGTTATCTGGACTACATGATGTGTAGTCTTGCTCATCGCATCGGGAGTAATTTGGTAATTACACAAGTTTTGGGTATTTATTAAAGACAATGTAATAAATTTTAAACCACATGTTTACTAGGAAATATAGCCTCAATCCTACTAGATGACATTACATGTGCCCACTGCACACGACATATATTCCCTTTAGGTTAGGAGAAAATACATCTATCCCATACATGGATCGAGCTGACCTGTAACCGTGTAACACAGAGACAACATAGTGTGTAGACCACTATACAAGTCATGTACTCTGATGTTTCTGTAGGGAGCCTCACACATTGATTCCCTAGGTGTATAATTCGGGAAATATAGTGAACGTAGTACATGATGTGTAGTCAAAATTACAAAATGTTTACTTTAGGAAATTACATAAAGATAAAACATTAATATTTGTGTAATGTTTAGAACTTCTAATCAAATATAAAATGTACTATAGGTTTTTACACTATTCATTGAAGAATCATGTATTCCATATATCATAAGAGTAAAATAGTCTACAAATATAATGAATGTTGGGTAGATTAAAACCTGTATTCACCATGTTACCTTAATGGTGAATTTTTGTACAAGGATGAGAATCTCCAGAAGATTCAGAAAAGGATTGAGATAAAAGGACTGATTAATTATAGATAATAATTAATCGACTTGAGGCTTATTTATCTTAATAAGAATGATTAATTAATGGAATGGTTGTTTTATTAAATCTATAACTTTTTGAATGTATGTGGATGATCATGGGATGGAAAAGACCTTTAATGTGATTCGTTTACCTTTTGATTTATTTGTTAAATTAATTGTTCTCACGTTCTCCATCTATCCTCATTAATATGTAAGGAATGTGTGCCCACAGTTTCTTTTATGTAAAACCCATTTTACCCATCACCTATGTTTGAGTTAAAAATCATATGTAATGGATGGAGATCTCAATAGATTAAAGGTGGTTCAAGATAGAGCTAAGAAAAAACCAATCCCTAGAGATACAAAGGTGGAAAGATGAAAAGCTCTAAACATGAACACAAAAGGATCAAGGTGTTTATTCCCTAATCCATGGTTAAATTATCAATAACTAGATAAACTAACCATTATTAAAGCTCATGATAATTCCATTTATTTTATTTCTGTCAATTTAATGGTTTTTTCATTGTTGATGTGATTTCGCCATCGAAAACTTAATTAACTAACAAGCATGCATGATGGAACTAAAAGAACCAGTCTTATGCCTAAATATTATCAATACAAGATTCATCACATAAT
Organism: Viscum album; assembly: GCA_963277665.1. NCBI lineage: Eukaryota > Viridiplantae > Streptophyta > Magnoliopsida > Santalales > Viscaceae > Viscum > Viscum album. The sequence goes on along the minus strand of OY728145.1, from coordinate 718,526,409 downwards.
TAAGTCCCACATAATATTAACAAGCGATTTATAAATAAAAGTAGCAATTTTCACATAGGAGATAAAATTTCCTCAACATAATCTTATGTCAGACTAAGCCTTACGTTAAATGATTAATGGAAAAACTCAATAAAACTATTTGTATGACCAACCCTCTTTGGGAATCATACTTTTATAAGTGAATACCTTATGAAAGGTTTCAGGCTGACTTAACTATATTTAATCAAGATGAGTTTCCCATTTTATAATTGGTGTAATATTGGAGTCATGTGTTGAGGAAATCCAAGTCTGAATTTCATGATTGGGGAGTCCACTCGACATATCAAGGAGTTGCAAGCCGAGAGTTGGCAAAAACCTTCCTACCTATATTCCATAAAATATCTTGATCAAACATTTTGGGGTTATGATAATTGGAATATGGATCTTTTCCACTAGAAATTTAGGGCAACTAGACATTCCATGTTCAACAGTGGGGGCTATTGTGAATTGATATATTTGTGGAAGACTTAATAAAATTAATTTATTTTTTTCATAAAATGTAATTTTTAAAATATTAATTATATACACTTTAAATTGTATAATAAAATGGAAAGGTCATCAAACACACTATATCTAGGATCAATTATGGATATAAATAACATCGTCATCGGTAGTAACTTCTAGTAATGGTTTATACACCTTCAAGTTATTCTACGCCATGACCAGATGTCCTACATGTAGGAGTAAGAAATACCTGATTTTCCTTCCCAAGAGGCAAGTGATCAGGATTTCCATGTCTACAGTCAACATATGAAGGATGTGGTATACATTCATTGTTTGATGCTGTCATCTATGTCTAGTCATTTCATGAATCCTCACGTAAACCTGGATGACTATATCTTTCTCGAGAACCTCTATGGCCCTCACCATGAGAGACAAAGACATGAATGTTTTAAGATATCAAAGGAACTCATTCAGAGTAAACTTAGAGAGGGTTCCCTAGATGTGCCTCAAGTAGTCAATACCATCAGCTACATTGAGCACCTAGAGGTTCTAGGGTTAAAAATCCCTGATGAACATGGCACTAGTCACATTCTCTCATTACTCCCTCATAGCTTCTATAGATTTGATGTTAATTTCAATATGAACAATATTGATAAGCCTCTATCTAATCTTCATATCCTAATTCACCATGGGGAAAAATATATGATGTGAGAAAATCCTTGTGTTTTTATGTCGAATAAGAGTAAAGGGAATGCAAAGAGCATTAAGTCCAAAGCTTATTGATGCCATTCTATGAAAAAAAGGATCAAAGGGGAGGAAAAGGAATATGAGGTTGTTTGTTTGTCATGTAGCACGAAGATCCACTGGAAGATAAAATGCAACCAGCCAATGAAGCCAGGGGAAGCATCATTTTAATTTGTTATCGAGTGAAATTTTTATGTTTCAAGAAATTTGGTATTGGATATAGCTTTTGGTGTTCACATATGTATTCAAATATAATAAATAAGTGTGTTCAAGAAAATATACCAAGGAGAGGTTGATCTAAGAGTATCCAATAGATCCAGAATTGTTATTGTAGTTGTCCCAACAAATAACTCACATTACCTACTGGGATGATATTGGTGTTAAAGGGTTGTTTTTATGTTCCTTTTGTAACGAAAAATAGTATTTCTATATCTAGACTAGATACATACAGATTTTTTTTAACGTTTGGAAATGAATATTTCTTATTTTACAAATATATCAATTGTTTTGGTGGGGCACATTTATACAAAGCTTTATACGTGTTGTATTAGACAAACCAAGTAATGGAAATTGATAACAAAGAAACATTGCATGAATCATACCACACCCAACATTGGAATCACCAACTAGGCCATGTAAATGAGAAATGCATGAAAAATTTACATCAAGATGGATATTTAGATTCTTTTTAACTAAAACCGCATGGTGTATGTCATGTGTGTTTACAAAGAAAATTTTCTAAAGGCCCATTTAGTGGGAAAGGTTAAATTGAAAATGATATTCATGAATTATTTCATACCGATGTGTGTGAACCATTTCCAATTGATGAAAGAATTGTGTAATAATACTTCAAAACTTTTACTGATGATTTTAGTAGATATGGATAAACCTACTTAATGAGGTATAAGTCAGATTCTTTTGATAAGTTAAAATTATATAGTAATGAAGATGAGAACCATCTTGCTAAGAATATTAAGAAAATCCACTCATACCGAGTTGGAGAGTATCTCAATCAATATGTCATTTATTACTTACAAGGGTTTGGGATCATATCCAAACTCACTCCTCCTTAAATGCCTAAGTGTGGTGCTGTAAACGAATAAAAGAACCACACATTATTAGACATGGTGAGATAAATGTTGATTCATGAAATTCTTCCATAATCCTTTTGAGGATATGCGTTATAAATAGTGGCACACATACTAAACCAAATAACAACTAAATCGATAAATAGTATTTCATATGAACATTGAAGAGGAAGAAAATCTATGTTATCAAATTTACATTTATAGGGTATCTAAGTGTTTGTTAAGTCCTATTCATGTAACAAACGTATACCTTGATGCCCAAGGTGTACTTCTTTTGGATACCCCATAGAAACAAGGGGGTATTATTTATAAAATCCCTCATAAAAAGTTTATAGTGGAAATATACTATAAATTTTTTGAGATGGAACACATATCAAAATGAGTGAGTGGGATCGAGATAGACTTCGATGAATTCAAGTACACAAGAGTCGGTACAAGAAAAAATTCTAGACAGATCAGTGGAAGAAGAATTAGTTCTAGAGACCCATGTACTATGTATGAGTACAAGAGAGGTTAGAGAACCAGAATGGTAGGGTTTTCTAGTTACTGAGGATAGTGATTAATTATTGGTTTCTAATAATGATCATGTAACCTTCAAGGAATTAGTATGTGGCACAAACGATGCCATGTGTCCAGAAGCCATGAATTAGGAAATGGATTCCACGTACTAAAACAAAGTCTGGATTTTGGAATACCCTCAAATTTATGTAAATCCTGATGGTTAAAAATGGGTATTCATGAAAAAAAACTAGACATGGAAGGAAAATTCAGTATCTATAAGGCACTACTGGTTCCAGAGGGTTTTAAATAGTGTCAAGGAATTGAAAATGGTGAAGCCTTTTCATTAATTATGATGCTGAAATCCATCAAAATTATATTTACCATTGTTTCTTACCATGAATATGAGATTTTGAAAATGGATGTCAAAACATCATTCTTTAATTGGAACCTTTATAAGGTTGTCTATATGACCCAACCAGAAGGGTTTGGACTCCAATGAATTCCAATAATGTATACAAGTTTTAAGAATCTATTTATGGAGCAATGAAAGCATCCAGGACATGGAACATTTGTTTTGATGATGCCATAATTGAATTTGGTTATATTAATAATGAATGGAAGCTTTGTCACTATAAACGATTTAGTGGGAGTGTATTCATTTTTCTAATATTATTTTTTGTTGACATATTACTTGTTATAAATGAGATACAAGTATTATAGTCAGTTAAGGTATGGTTGAATTAATGATTCTCCACAAATTACTTTGGTGAGGCATTATATATTGTTGGGATAAATATAAATCGTTATAGATCCAAGAGATTGTTTGGATTATGTCAAATTACATTCATTGACATGAAACTGAATAGATTCATTTCAGAAAAATCTTTGATGGGATTATTTATAGTGTCACATGGCATTCATCTTTTAAAGAAAACATGTCCTCAAACACATGAGGAGGGAGAGAGAATGGAACGGAATCCATATGCATCAGTGATTGGGTCCGTCATGTATGACTTTCTATATACTAGACTAAATGTTGCATATACATTGAGTGATGTAGGCAGATATCAAGCTGAACCAGGTGACCGGAATTGGATGGTAGTCAAAACTATGCTTATGTATCTGAGTCATTTAAATGATAAGTTCCTAGTTTATGGAGGAGATAAGTAACTATCCATCATAGGATATGTATATGCTAGTTTCCAAACTGATCAGGATAACCTTAAGTCACAAATGGGATACATCATTAAATTGAATGGAGGTACTGTAAGGTGTAATTGCTCAAAGCTGAGTGTGGTCGCAGATTCTATAGTGGATTTCAATTATATTACATCTTCTATGGTTTCTAAAGAATTTGTTTCGATGAAATGATTTTTCCATGATCTAGATGTGATACCTAGCAGTAAATATCCCATCACACTCTATTGTGATAATACTTATATAGTTTCACTTACAAAAGACCCAAGGTCAAAACAATGTATGAATGATGTACTTCAAAATTATCCTCTCTTGAGAGTTTTTTCTTACTGTTGTGAAGTTTTAGTGAGAAATATTTCAATGGAAGACAACGTAGAAGACGCATTGACTAAACCTCGACTCAACAAAAACATGCTCATCATGTGAGGTTTAGCAGACTGAAATACATAGGAAGTTGGTACTTTTCTAAGTGGATGTTTGTTAGATTTGGTTTCCCAAAACCAATTGTTTTCATTTTTATTACATGTATATTTAATGAATTTAAATATTAAAAATATTATTATATATTGTGAATTGTTCTTTATAACTATGATGTAATAACTTCCTTGATTATTTGTTGAATAAATAAGGCTATGGAAGTTCCACACTATGGTGAAAACCTTGAAATGCTATAACAATACTCTTAAATGTACTTCTTTGGTTGGATGGAATACTATAATGGTACAAATAGTATATAAACTCTCAGGTGTGTGTACTCGTAGGCATATGAGACTTTCTCTCAGGAAGTTTTCATATGGTAGTCTCCAAGACAGAAGATTATTATAATAGACCCTCCAGTAGGAATTCCACATGTTATGGTGTTATCAAAAATGCCTATTTGCAATGGTCTTCAGTGCTCCATAGACTTTATGATTATCATTATTACGTGTCACGACTTGCATATTTTGATTTATTGATGAAAACAATCATGTTATATATTGGTGGGATATAGGGTACATTGGTTTCATCAAAAGTGGCATGTTATTAATGGATAAGTCAACGAAGGATTTTTCCCTTCTATTTATGGGATTTTATATATAGTTCCTTTGACTAAAATTGAACCGTCTCATGAAATTTCATGGATATGGTATAATGACATGTTTATTTTTGGTAGTTAATGAATTATGTATCAATCACAAAGTAGGATGACACTATCTTGATTCCTTCTTGATGAGTAATTGAAAAAAAGGGATTATATTACATAGTGAGAATTCTTACTTGGATGTTGTTTTTGTGAACTTAATTACATTCTATTGGCATCCTTGACACATTTCTAGAATTTACTATTGGACTTTAGGAAATCCTACCTAATTTTCACAAGTGAAAAATCATAGATAGTCACACAAATTTTTTTTGGCGGTCTTAGTTAAATTTGATTTGAATTTTATTAATGAAATAAAAATTATTCTCAAGAATGTGGAATAATTTTAATCTAATTAAAACGACTGAATAAATTAAATAAATATTTATTCACTAGATTGAGATTAATATATATTAACTTATTTTATTGAATATTTAAAAACTATTTATTTATTAGTTTTTAAATAAACTATTTATTTAAGATAATAAATTATTTATTTATTTATTCTTGTGTTCAATAAATTGAAGTGGAGTTCGAGAAGACTAAGGCTAGTCCATTAGTAAAATAATTATTCGTAGTACGTTAAATATATTTCTAACATGTTGGAAGAAGTTAAAATAATAACGTCTCTGCCATTTTTTATGATCCGGAATTTTATATATAATTCCATTTTGCTCAGGTTGGAACACCATAAATAATGATGTGGTATTAGTATTAAGAGCATGGGTTTTCTCTAAGCCTATGAGTGTATTTAATTTCTATTATATAATTAAATTTTATAACCATATCTCCATATCCATAAATAGACAACTACGTCAGTTGATAAAGGCATAGAACTATATGCCCAGTGAATTGAGAATTTCTGAGCTAAATGATTTCTCTCGAATCCTCTTCTCTCCCCTCTCAAGAAAAAAAGTTTTTGTTCAAGACTGAAGAACTAGTTAGGAAGAACGATAGAAATAAGACACTATATTTTCCATGATAGAACCAGAAGAACCAATGGTGTCGATCGGAGGCCATCAGAGTATATGGGGATCACTACGAGATGGATTCTATTTTGGATCCTCACAAATGCAAAAATTAACAATCTGGATGGGTCATTCCGAATGATCAAAATCATAAATGAAGAACGTATGGAAGATCCAACAATTATTTTTTATTAATTTAATTAAATTAATTATAAACATTATGTGAAGGATCCTTTCTATCTTGGATGCATCACCTTTCTTATTTTTTATAAATCATTTATTTTAATCCATTGATACTGGCATTCATCATTGTATTGAAGTGGGATTGGTCATCGATTTTGGAAAAGGAAAAGCTGGGGCCCACCCAACACTACACTTCCTTTATGTCTAGATCAATCATTAAATAACATATATAACATATATATTATACTAGAATTATAATATACTTGTTAATAATTTAATTTCCATTCCTTTAATAAGATAAAGATTTAAAATTAGCATTCGAGTGTACGTACAGTCTACCATCTCTATGAATGGTGCAATCCATTTATTATCTGAAAATGTTATGTACTATTGAAAAAACATATTTAATACATATATATGATATGTAAATCATAAATAATGTTTTAGATATAATGAAATTATTACTACATGGACAATCTGCATTAAAACAAGTCAATTTTTCACTCAAGTACAGAACATCAAAAAAACATCTGATATGAACTCAAATAATTAACTAATTGGTATAACTATGTAATAAGTTATATAAAATGAATAATAAAAATTAAAAAGTTTCTAAATCATGTAGATATTATCCAATGTTTATTATTGAGAAAATTAATGAATGAATGATAAAATTTGGATTCAAGGTAAGATAATTCATCTCAATCTATTATCATTCAGACATATTTTGATTTATATACAACATTATTTTATACGATGTATAATCACCCCCTTTGACTTTGAATTTTATTCAATGATTTTCAATAGGAATATTTTTTTACTTATAATAATACTAAATTAAAAAATGAATGTTTCTTTTTTACTGTACGCAGAGACAATGACCTTTTTTCGTAATGAGCATTATTTGATATCTAGCATCCTCTAAAAGCTATAATGTTTTTTAAAAAGAAAATTAAAAAGAATATTATTTTTATGTATTTTGGTATGTCAAATGGTTTTGAGGATTAATTTCTTATATCAATATCTTGACATTATTTCTTATGATTACAATATGGAAAATGTTATTTTTCCTTTTTTTCTGGTTCATGTGTTATCATAATGTTACTATTCATGGGAATATCTATTGTATATAGGTGGTTCTATGATAAAAAAAGGGAGGGTGGGCCCATTATATCTCTATATTTCATTGGGTAACTTGATAGTGGTAAACGTTAAGGTTTTTCCTAAGAGATTTATAGAATATACTATGATGGGTATCACAATTGTAACCATGAATGTTACTTCCTATATGGGTATGGAAGTTATAAAGTTTGTATGATATTCATGACAGATGATACCTTTAAGATTTATTATTTCTAAAAAGTTTTCATGATTCTTATTAATTCATTGATTTACAAATATTCATAGAATAGTGTTTTCATTCCTTATTTTATCCCTTACTGGGTTTTTTTGCCCATCTAATTTTTTTTCTGAAATGTATTCAAAGTGTATAAGGATTTTTAATATTATTAAATAAGTCAATAATATTTTTATCAAGAAAACAAATAAATTTTTTAAAGGGTATTCTTTGGTGGAAAAAATTTACATTGTTTTGATAGTATCCTATTATATTATTATGGGATGATATTTATTAATAATGGCCTAATTCTGCAAAACTCTAAGCCTAAAAAGATCTTTACTATGAATTAATGTAATATTATTGACATATCTTGTGATTATATAATGTTTTATGTGTGGGGACTTAAAAACATGATGTCATTGGGTGAGATACTTCTTATTTATGAGTAAGATGTCATCATATTCTAGATTATTCCCCTAAGCTCATAGGTTCTCCATTGTCCTTAAGCATGTACATATCTGCAGTAGATGATTGAGATTATTTTCTTCTAGTTACTAGTTTAGGGTATTTTTATATTTTCCTTGTTTGGTGGATATTTATATTTCTCTCTTATGTGACATCACTTTTTTAAAATTGGGATGAGTTGGTTTTAAAAGGCTTATGGAATAATTATTGGAAAGCGTTTTTCACTTCCCACAACCCTTTTAATTAAATCATCTCCATTTCCCTTTAAAATAACGATGTATCTTCCTTGGTATGGAATATCAATTTGAATGAAAAAGGGAAATGGAATATGTTTTTTTTCAAAGTGAATATGTGTGAAAAACCTAATTCAATATTTACTATTTCAAAACTGCAATATATTTTTCATTATTTAAAAGGAATGAATTAGGAATATATTGTTTAGTCATCCACACTGAGTTTTAAAACTCATGATTATAGTTATTTATTGTATTTATCTTATGGTATAGGTTCTGACCTAGTTTTTATTGGAATGGCCTATGGTTGGTTTTGGTATTAGAGTGTTACCCTTAGAGTCACAAGGAGTCATTTTTCTCATCATGTTCAGTTGATATAATACTATTTTTTCTTAATTTCCATATTTTGTTGAGATGATATTTATTTTGGAAATTGTATTTATTTTGGTATGATTTATATTTTTTCCCTCTATTCGGTTTTCTTTATTGGGATAAATTTTTCATGTTTTTTTCGTTAATTGCCTCGATGTAGTTTCTAATGAAGGGGGATTGGTAATGCCTGTTGGGATTTGTTTCAAACTGACTTATGTGACTGATTATGGGTGTACCCCAATTGGATCATGAAATAAAGGTTTCATAGAAGGTTGGGTTCCTTGGGGGATTATCTATTAGAGTGAACTTAGAAATTTGGGATGTTAAGGTAGATGGGGATGAACGGTTAGAACCCAGGGTGTATGTTTGGGGGAGTGTTTGGACAGAACATAATATACTAAACCTCAGTTTTCCATGGGAATTGGGGATACATTTGATTTCATTATTTCAAATGGGTTATTTGGTATATGGGAAATGAAAAGAATGTTGGTATAAATTTATCAGAGTGCTTTTAGTGCAAGTAAATCTAGGTGGACCAGATCATGGGCCTAGAAGACTCTCTATAATGGTGGTGTGATGGGAATATTTTCTCTAACCATATCTCCAAGTAAACCATCAACATTATATTTCCATTTATATTTTATATTTTTATTTAGTTTTTAGATATGTTTTTAAAAAACCTATTTTGGAATTTTTAAATGATTGATTTTTAGATGCACTGTTTTGATTTATTGATTAAGGTAAATGAAAATTAGATTCTTTTTAAAAATTGTTTTCAAATATTTATTTTTATAATTATAAAAATTTCATCAAGTTAGTTTTATGAAAATAAATCTTTATAAAATGATATTTGTTGAACTTGTAGGAGTTTTTTGAAACGGGATGTATTTTTTTTCATAGGAAATTAAGGGATATATATTTTATAAAATACATAAAATGGGGTAAAGTGTAGAGTATGAAGATAGATTTTGATATTGCGTTTAATGGTCTTTTGTAAACGTTTGTTGATGATGAAGTTGAATGTAAATTGTGAACGTGAAAACTTGTGTTGAATATTCCTCATTAAAATTTTATAATATATTGGGATTGACCATTAGTATTCATATGAGATATTAAATGAGAGGATGTGTGTGACAAGGTGTATGGTTGAAGACATGAGTGGATGGGTGCCAATATTTTCATGGGAATATATATTAATGCGAAGATCTATGGATTACCATTGGTGAGGGTGAAACTTCCTAGGTTTTTTAGATTTTTCAAAGTGTTCATAAGATGAAAATGTTTTATTTTTAAATTTTTTGAGATTGTGTGGTGTGTTTTATTATGATTTTTTAATGTTATTTACATAGGATTTTGAGTTTGATAATCCTTTTCAATGAATTGGTTTTGATTGGGTTCTTGATTTTCTGGTTACTTAGTGTACACAACTACAAAATATTCAATGGATATTCAAGTTGCAACTAAAAGTGGTTCAACTTTATTGACCCCTAATTTGATAAAATTGTACACATTCTTTTTGAATTTTTGATGTCAAGCCATTTTATATTTTATGGAAAATATTATTCTCTCAAACTGGAAGAGTGGATTTGGAGAATTGAGAGAAAATTTATTTCCTTAGGTTTCTTATGTCTTTAGAGGTTATGTTCGCTACCATAATTCTTAAAGGTCTAACCTAGAAGTGGTGGTAGTCTTTCACACAAAAAAATCCTTAGTAATGTCATATATATGAGTTTTTTAAGGATTCATTTTTTTGAAAATATTTCTAAGAGGTGGTTAAGGTGAAAAGTGGACGGAGATGTTTTCACTATTGTAAGGTGGTGGATTTGTGTTGGAGTTATTTTTTCATTTTTCTGATCTATTTCTTTACCTTACTATGTCGGATGAAGATGATTCCATAAAAGCTCAATGTTTTTTGAATGTGCTATGTCATGATCTAATGTTGATGGTGACATAGTTTGCTGTAATATCCTTTTTTGACATGGTGAGGAAAGTTTTTTGGTTGAAGTTATGTTAATATCAATTCAGGAGCCATTTAGAATTCCTCAAAATATCTATAAGTAGTGAAGGGAATTCTAATAAGGATATTGGAAATTATCCTGTTGTTATTGGTACTGACCACATAATTAAATTTCCTCTAAATTTTTCATCAGCTTCATATAAGCATAGAATAATGGTGTGTCATTAGTGTTGCATCTTGGATCATAAGAGTCTATCATGTATAAGTTCTCCAAAGTCCTACCATACCTATGGATGAATAGATCACTTGTAAAGATTCATTTAGGGTGTCTCTAGGATGCAACATGGAGCCCAATCCACCACATTGAAAAACACCCCTACTCATTTTTAAGATGTAGGGTGATGTTTTGGTCTTAGATTCATTTCTCTTTCTCTATAATTATTATTACTATGTAATTTTTGTTTCTAATGTTGTTTTTTAGTTTTTTTTATATTCATAAAATTTGTAAAGTTGATGTTGTGACTTTATTGAGTACTTATATTTCAATGGAGTTATATTTTTCTCTTGGAAATTCTTAATTGTTTCCTTCAAAATAGATGTGTGTTACGCATGTACATTGTTCCTTCTATTTCACACTAGGGATAAATAGGATGAAGTATGTGAATCATCTAAAACACTATCTTTGTGAAACTTCCTTGTTGGAGAAAAGTTAGTCTCTTGGTGTGTCGTGTGATTTTGGTTCTACCTGGGGTGTTGTGTGCCTGCTCATGAAACAAAAATAAATATTTTTAAGAGGGGATTATCATCTCTTGACTATAAGGAATCATATACTTCAAAACACACAAGCTCCTTCCATAGGTCCTGGAATAAAGCTCTTCATGATGTTGGGAAATGTCGATGGTGTAAAGAACCTTGAATAATCTCAGGTCTCCACCATTTGGGTGTAGTTGTTTTAAATGTTCTTGATAAAGGTTTCCTTTTCATTTGATGTTTTTCCATGCTGAAACAATAATAAAGTTATTATAATTCTGAAATTCCATTTGTTTTTTCCATTCTTATGTTAAATCGTATAGGTTTTCCTTCTGTGGTTAGCCATTGTGGCTCTATTTTGGTTTTGTTTTTTCTCATCTATAGGATATTTCTCCTAGCGGAAAGATTAATTATGGACTGTTTTGCCACTTTCTTCAGGTTTCCTTTCACTAGGGCCCCCTATATAGTGGGGGTTGGTCTGTGAGGGGAGTTCTTGGGTTAGCCCATGTTTGGCCTCCCATGTTGGTTAGTTCTAGTTAGTTTCTAATGGTTTGGAGTACATTACATCAACCCATGATATAAATATGATTTAGTCTCTAGTGTAGATTGAAAGTGGGTTGTTTCATTCGGGTTTGTCTTTTCCTTGTCTTTCCTTAAAAGGGAACGTTGGGTTTTAGGGTAAGACCAATGGTAACATTTTAAGCAAGGATGTACTAGTGTTAGCTTGAGTTTTCCATATTTTTTTAGGAAGTGGTTTGGGATCATTGGATTTTCTGAAGTTGGACTGATTTTTTGTCCTATTGGTAGTCAAGGTGATTTTTTGTTTTGGTAATTAGATCATTCGAGTGTGTGAACCATTGTACCCCATGAATCACCAATATATTTTGTGGATTCCCAATGGTATTAAGTGTAATGGTATAAGGAATTTTCATACCATTGTTTTTATTTTATTCATTCATATTGGATTATTTTCTTTGTTCTTAAACTCACTCTCTATTTTCATGTACTCTAGATTTGAATTTTGAGTTCCAGGCCAGTTTTATTCTATTAAATGGTTCAGGTGAACTATTAAAAAGTTACATTGTGGCCTCTAGACATGAATTCTCTTTTTAGTTAACATTGATCATGCACGTTTAGAGATTCATAGTATTATAATGGTTTTATCCCAACCATGAAGCTCTAAGGGAAATCTATGAGAGCCATGTGAGGTCTCAAGCCAAGGGTGAAAAAACCATTCATAATTAGACAAATGGTGTGGAAGGCGTGGGCATGGATCATCCAATTTGGATAGAACCATGTTGAACAGTTGGAAAATGATTTCCCAAACCATGCATCCAAACCATATAGGGCCCAGTTATAATATAAAATTGTGCATGAATAGTGAAAGGATTGGTTAACCATTCAGTCAAACCATGCACATCATCCATGACCTTAAAAGATTTAACTGTTTTTTCAATAATCTTGAATTTTTAACCCCAAAATTATAATTTACTCCTTCTCCTGGTTCGTACATACCGTGGAGAGATATTTCTTTCTTCTCTAAGATTACTCTTATCTTCCCAATTTTGGATCTGGTGTTTTCATCAAGTTTTTGGGGTGATTCTTCACGGTAATATTATCCTTTATTCATTCTCTTCTTTCTTCATCCATTTTTCTGTGTTGGTTACCTTTATTTTCTGATCTTGTTAGACTAGGTTTTGTGTTTCACTTAGTTTATATTATGGTTTGCATGTTTTTAGGGTTACTCTTGTAGTATTTTCTTCATTGGACCTTTGTGAGGTTGTTTTAGTTGGGTTTTATTGAAGAGTCTATAGTTTGACGTCAGATTCCCTTTGAACATATCCATTAAATTTATTAATCACATGTTTCTTGATTTTCTAACCAATATTAGATATAAAAAAGTGATTTATGATTATTTAAATAATTTTTTGACTCTTAATTTTGTTTTTTTTTTAATATTTACAAATATATGTAATTTTCTTGTATATGAACACCAAGGGTTTGACAAATTTTTTGGTTCTCCCTTGCATGAAGATTATAGTTTCTAAAGCATATATTGTCTTTCTAAATGTATTTATGGAATATAAAATGATGGATTGAGTTTCATGAATGGGGTTTCCATGTATTTTATGTTTTATAATAGGTGTGCGTATGGATTTAGAAATTTTTTAATAGGCAATTGAAATTGATGGCTTTATTTTTTAAATGGTTGAATTCACAAATGGCATTTGAGGTCTGTTTCGGCAATCATGTGAAATGTTTTGTCCTGAAATCTCTCCTTGGCTGATTCTATTTCATTGGTTATGTTTAATGTTGTTTGGACCATATGGGATACTCCCTTGTTATTAAAGGGTTTAAATAAAATATATTTTTCCTTAGGATGACTTAGGGGTGACTTGTGTGATTTTCTTATAAATGATATATGTACATGTGATTAGATAATTTTTTGGTAAAGTTTTCCCACCCAAAAATTAGTATTGAAATATGAACATCGAATTGAATGTGGATTTTTAGGGAATAATTTCTATAGTAGCTTAGTATTTCACTCTGGATAGTGGCCCCTAGCATGGTCATTTCATTACATTGGGATAGTGCACCTTGGTCAGACCAGGTACAGTTGGATCGAACATTTGAGTGAGTTGGTCTCATCAGCTGATGAATGCATTCAATATGAGTCAGATATAATTATGTTCTATATTATTACCATATGTTTTTATGCTCTCCCATGTACTTTGGGAATTAATTATCTATGGTTGAAGTTTGAGATTCTTTTTTGGTTGGTTACATGTGTGTGATACTATTTCGTTTCAATTATTTTATTATCATTTTTCTGATCTATTTTGTGGTGTCTCTTTTTATATGGGGGATGAGTTTGTTTTAAAGTGTTCATTAAAAAAAATTGAAAAAGTTTTTCACTCACCATTTTTAAATGAAAACACCATCATTCTCTTTTAAAATTCTAATGTCTCTTCCTCGGTAGAGAATTTTTATATGAATGGAAAAAAGGAAAATATACCATGTTTTGTTTTAAATTGAAAATGTTTAAAAAAACCTAATTTTTTATATCGTATTTAAAAATGATTTTTTTATTTAAAATGAAGGAATTGGAAGTATATTTTTTGGGAACCCACACTAATTTTTTCTACTAAGGCCTATAGTTATTCCATATTATTAGGTTTTGGTGTAGGTTTTGGTTTTTTATCACTATGGGAGATGGTTGGTTTTAGTACTAGAGAATGTCTGATGAGGTTGCATGGATAAAATGTGGTCAATATGATCAATATGGTATTTTCCCCTTTTTTATGATCAATATTTTGTATAAATGATGTTCAGTTTATCAATTTTATATATATTTGGATGCTCTATTAATTTAACACTGTATAGTTTATTTTATTGGGTGAAATAATTCCCTTTGTTACTCTGTTGATTTATTCATAATATTTTCTTTCACTAGAGGACCATGAATACATGTAGGGCCTTTTCTCAAAAAAAAATGGGTGAATGGTTTTGGGTCTATATAGATTAGTTTGTAATTAGGCTAATATCAATAACTTAATAATTAGTGGGATATTATGGAATCACCCATCATTTTTTTATCACACAACTACCATTCAACTTCTAATAATGTAAACATTTGTAATTTATTTATAATGGAACCAAAGATGATTAAAAATATTACTATGAAGAATATGATAATTAATTTCATAAAAATATTCAATTTCCAATACTAAACTCATAGAATTATTGTTTTCATCCATAAGAATACATTTCAGGATATTTTAATATATAAACTCTTTTAAACCCTTCTATGAAAATATATTAAATAGATGGAAAGATGGTTTTTCATTGAGTAATATTTTAAATTATGTAATGGAATCAATAAATTATATATTATTTATAGAGGTGGGAAAAGTCATAGTCACCATTTACATTAAAATTGAACATTCTATTTTTAATTTAGAAGGAAAGTAAAAATTTTATAGATAAAATTTTTATTTAAACACAATTAGAAGAATTCATAAATATATTTAAAATTTACATTATAAATATATTATTTCTAAATAAAAAATACAGAAAATAATTTTAAAAATATAGAAATTGAATGAAAATATTTTCGAGGGAAACATTAAAATATGTTTTTTAAAATAATATCCCTTACCTTTAGTCCGACTAGTCACACACAATCATTATCATGTCGAATAATAAAAATATTTAAATATTTATTTTTTCAAGAACATTCATTATGTTTATTAGAAATTTTACCCCTATTATTACCATGTTAAAACAATTACATAACCATGGATGTTTAGGTCAGATGTTTCGATGATATTTGGTTCGTAGGATATAAATTTCATCTGTATGATTACTATGGATGAAGTGGTATTTATTCCATAAAATCCTAAATAATAATAATAATTTAAATATTATATATTCTATACATCAATTATAATTTTAAATCAAACAATTATATATGGTTTTGATATTAGAACTATGAAAAAATCATATAGATTATCGGTCTTATATACACATGAGTGATGTTTCCATTCATCAACGATCATTATGAAAATTAGGTAACTATTATATTATACTTCTATAATGATCATTATATAATAAATATAAATATAATTATTTCAATATATCTATATATATATCGTATATGAAATGTGGTCATGGAAAATGAATCACATCGCTTTGTCGTGGTGGTAGTCCAGACAAACACAAAAACAATGTTATCATTTTTCAGTGACTGTGAAGGTAATAATGTAAATGTAATATTATATTTAAATAATTATAAATATGTAAATAATATAATATAAAAACTTTTATTCCATAAATATAATCTATCTGTGATAGATATTGATAGATAAAAAACTAAATCAGTTTGTGAGGCGATAGATTTTTTTACACAAGAATGTTAGTTTCACTTCATTTTTAGTGGAAGAGGAGATCGATTTATGTTATTTTATTAACCTAATAACCTATATTGATAATGATTGAATGGATTTTTATTACTTTATAATATTTTAAGATAATTTTATGAAAGTTATTGATGAAATAAAACTAAAATTTTCGGTTAAAACAATAACCTTATTTGGAATATTTGTGTTCTTTAACACATTAAGAGGTCAATGATTTTTATTCTAAAAAAATATGGCCTCTATATTATGGGTAAAATTTTATTGTATTTTGGTTGATATTGGAGAAAAAATGGGTTTCTCAATGTGATGGAAGGATAAGATGTACTTCCCTTTTATAAGGAATATATGAAAAGTTTGTGAATTTCATAAAATGTTAATTTAATGTAAAATAATATTGATGTCAAAATGGATCCAAATTTATAATATTATATGATAATATGTGTATAACTATTAATTTCATCATCCATATGATTTTTTAAATCAAATTTTAACTATTTTAGTTTAGTTTTAACACTTCATTATCCCTTTTAACGCTTTGCGTGAAAAATAATATATTTACATTTTGACGATAACATTAGTTACAACAAATGTAAGAAAATCCCCTAAATGAAACATTATTGATATTTAAAACTTAATAATAATAATTTAGAGTATTAATTGATTTTAAAAAGTTTTATATCATTTAATAAAATATTATTTCCCTGAAAAATCAATAATGTAAATTTTAGTATCATTCTTTTACATTGATTTTATAATGCTAGAAAAAAAATGACATTAAAATAAAATAATTTAATATATACCTAATTTTTTACTATTATTTATAAAAAGTATTCACCAACTTAATTCATTTATACTATACTAGTTTTTATATTTTTAATAAAATATATTTTATTATTCTGTTAATTGAATAACTACCATGACAACATTGTGTAATAATTTAATGTAATTATTTATCCAATGAAAATTAACAATATATTTATATGATAAGGACAAAAAATTTATAATTATACTAAATATTTAGAACAAAAAATATCCTCTTCTTAAACCTTCTTAAAAAATTTGTAGTTATGAAATAAAAGGTTGTGGTGTATTTTACTTTTTATTAAATAAAATATTATAAACGTAATAGTCACATAAAGAATTAAAAAGATTCCATATATTAGAATTTTTCATTCTTACAGAATAAATATAATTATAAAATAAAATTTAAGCAAGTATTTGAGACATTTTATTATCCTTATCATTTTATTTGCAACTCTAACAACAAGATTTACACTTTATTATGGTAATAAAATAACTAAAGTTTCTATTTATATTAACCAAATATAACAGAGAAGTATTTAAAAAGATGGTTCCTCCTAATTCCATATATGGATTCAATTTTTCATAATTTATAATATGTGTGTGGTATAATTTATTTAAAATTTTTAATTATAATACATGATGAGAAAAATATTTTTATAAAAAAAATTTAAGTATAAAAATATTTTATACTAAATTCATGTTCAAAATCTTTTAAAAATAAAATAATTTTAATTTATTTAATAATATGGAACTAATTTCTTATTAAAATTAATAAAAAATAACTTCTATTATCAAAATAGATTAAAATTTAATATAATTTTGAAAAAATATGTGTGCTTTAAAAATTAATTGAAAAATAATTATTTATTTAAATTTTAAAGAACTCATTCTAATAAAATTTTATAATGATGAATCAAAAAATAAAATTCTTTTTCTTAAAATAAAATTAAATTTATTGGATAAAAATATTTTAAAAAAACCCATATAATACCTTTTAATCAAATTTGGATATAAATAAATCATTTTTTCCTTTTGATAGAAAAGTAGCCTAATATTTTTCTAAGTAATATAAATATGTAATATCTAAAAACACAAAGATTTATTAAATATTACATAGGTTAATAAATTTTTCCCCAATTTTAGAAATAGATTCCTTTTATTTTTATTCACTTAAAAAATAAGTTCGGATACCTTCCCTCATATTGTTTTCTTACATTAATTTTCCTTCATTTATTATATTTATTACAAAAAATCATACCCTTCAGAATTACATTGTTTGAAAATAGTGGATATCTACGTTAAAAAATCAAAATATTTTTTTCCTCACAAGATATATTATCATCCAAATGAACTAACCTAGGTATCAATCCATGAGATGAATCTGGAACACACAATCATAAAATTTAAATATAAAAAACATTATTTATCGAGGATAAACTAAAAGTTAAGGATTCTCATAAAGAAATTGATTCATCATTCAATAATATTTCATATCATGTGATTATTACACCCTGAGAATTTTCAAATTATTATTTTCTAGAATAAATTTAATAATTTTGGTATTTTAAATTTTGGAAACACTAAATATAGATTTTTGTATTATATAAAAGCACTAGGTTTTTATTAAATTATATAAAACACCAAGTTACATTTGTGCTACACGCAACATCAACTTGGTTGGTGTTACTTCCAACATCGAGTTTCTATGAAACATAATCATATTGTTATAATAATTTAAATAAGATAGTTGTAACTTATCCAATAAACATACAAATATGAATATTAACAAATAGTCTTCAAATATTATTTTCACTTTTTTTTGTAAAAATAAAACATATTGATAATGAAAAACAAAATTTATTGGTAACATCAGTATATGTATAAAAATACTATTTCCCCAAATAAACAAATTTTTTATGTCCTTTGAAAAATTTGAAAATTAATTTTAAAAAATTATAGAATATTATTTATATAAATTAAACATAATTTTTGAATTCCAAATTTCAAAATTAGGTAATGGTATATTCTTAGTATATTTCTTTCGAGATTCATTTTTTTATTAATAGTGAAAAATACTTCATTTTAGTTAAAAGATAATTTTTCATATAAATAATTATTATATGTTATATTGAATTTTAATTTTGAAATTGATAATATATACATATATTAATTCAATTTAGATCATCAGAATCAAATTAAAATTAAAATTATATAAACAAAATTATTTAATTTCTTGAACATTCTTTTTACCCACCTTCTTTCTACGTCAGTAGAATTAACATTAGTCATAATTTTGAAGCTTCTATTAATTGAATTTTTAATAATGGAAATAAATGGATGTAATTATAATGATATTTTTAGTCTAATATTATAAAATTTGTTTCTAGATATTTTTAAGAATTACTTAAGTAAATTTTTATTTACCACTGTTAAGAGAAAAATTTGGTAACTAAAGGTAAATATAAATGTTATAAAATTATTAAATTATCCAAACAGTTGACATAATATAATTGTATGAGTGGGTTTCAAAAAAAATAAAACATTGGCTGAAATTATTACCTTTATATGCCACTTGGGTAAGAATATGACATTTATTAAATTTTATTTATAGATAAATTAAAAATGACCTTCTCTTACTTTTAATAAGTACAAAAAAATTAATATAGGGTACAAAAGAAAAATTATGCTATAAATATTCATTTTAAAGCTAAAAAATCTTTATTCATCATTATAATTTATTTTAAATTTTTATAGATAAATAATTTAATTAATTTCTTTCATAATGATGATGTTGTAATTGATTAATTAATGATAATATTAGAAAAATGACATTAAAAATACTAATATAAATATAATTTAGAGTAATTAATGATATAAACACATTTAATAAGAAATTATGACATATTTGGGTGATATTATAATAGTTTTTTTATGTTCTCAGGTTAATATGATATTTTTTTAAAAGTCAAATGATGAATTGTATAAAAATTGATGTAAATGTTAATTTAAAATAAATAAAGTTTTAATAAATAATATATAATTCATAAGGATAAATAATTCAGAAAATTAATTAAAATAATGTTAAAGTTTTTTCCAATTATTTAGTGGGTGTTCATTTTTAATTTGATGTTGTATATATTAACCCAAAAGTATTAAAAGAGAAGTTGTTTTTGTAAAAGATAAAAGGTTTAACTGATGGTTAAATACAAAATATAAGGATAATAATGTGACCTAAATTTTTGAAAAAATAGTTGGTTCATATTATATTGACATATCCTCATCTTATCTTCTAAATAACTCACTTTGGATCAATTTTAAATAGAAAATCATTTTATAGAAATTTAATATTTTATGAGTTTTATTAATTTCCCCACACATACATTATATAATGAAACCCCCTCCCTAATTTCCTCACAGAACATTGAAACATAAATCATGACCAAAACCTTAAAATTTATATTACCAACTTTCACAATAAAAATATATAGGTTTTTGTCTTCTCAAAAAGCAACTCCATTATCCCTAAGAGGATATCTAGAGGTAGATCGTCAAAGAAGAACAAATATCATTTTCCAATCATTCAAAATTGATTCCTCCTCTACGTCCTCTTCATGTTTTGGTTCAATTATATTTTAAAAAATATAGTTTCACATATAATACGAGTTGTTTTTATGATTATTTATCAACCATATTCCACCTTTTATTTATCTTATGTAAAACAAAAGTACCATGCTTGTGTACGTATGACATATCGTCTCCATGCCATGGGGTCATCTATTTTTGGTTAATAAATTATTTTTATAGGTATAATATTGGATATAATGGATATAAATAATAAATATGGAATGATACAGATATTTATAATTAATATACCATATAATTCTTCACCCATTTACCATTAACATAATAACATCATCGCTTGTGCGTATGTACAACCTACCATCTCCACGATGTGATGAGATTATTCTTCCACAACAACCTTTTCAATAATGATTATAAAGACATATATAATGTATCAATATTGAATATTTGAAATGATAATTCACATGGAATAATATATATGTCATTTACCGTCTTCCATTCAGTACAATTATAAAATGGAAATACTGTTCACGTTTATGTACTACTTACAATATCCATGAATGGTGTATCACATTTCATATATCTATTATATATGTATATTTATATACTACATATATATACTATATAAATAATTATTTAATTTATATATGTTTTTAAATCATTATCTATGTAATAGGATCACAAATAACAAATCAAGACACTTACAATAAACAAAGTGGCTATTACATGAATCAATTCTTTAACATGTAATTGTTAACAAATGGGTATTATATAGTCATAAATGAATCATATATGATATAATAAATATTATTATGATTATAATACAAGTTAATTATATTATTCAAACAATGATATAGAATTTTCAGAGATGTACATGTGGGATTATACCAAAGATACGAAAATTTCATCCCACTTTTTAATTTCATGAGATAAATTTCATATTCACCACCCACTTATTCTGTGTGGATGATATAATGGTCTATGACATGTTATATCATTAATTTAATTTATTTAATTGTATAAAAATATTTTACATATGTGATACATTCATGGGGATCATCATATGAATGTTATTCTCATAGTTAGTGATTTTGTATCACTGTTACTTCAGTGAGGAACATGCCTATTACATTACTTGTTTCTTCAAAATGGTGATTATATCCCATGAATGTATTTTACTACTCTTATCTATAATATTATGTTATTTTCATATCCATGTAATTTTATTTATTTTATGGGGTATACTATTATACATGTTATAATGTTGTAGGGTTTAATTCCAAAATCTAATTATTATCGTGATTTTTTATATGTAAGTACCTATTGGGAAATATTTTTCTTCCATTTAAATTTCTTTTAAAAATATATTCCAAAATATTTTTACTATTCATATACAATTTTTTAATTTCATGTTTACCTATGTATGAATTTTTATTAAATTCATTTAAAGGATTAATTTTTCATTTTCTTAATGAGTAAATATTTTACTTTTCTAGAAAAGTATGAGAAGAATATTTCTATTTAACTTATACAGAATTTATGTATTTTTTTCCCTTTTACGACGCCATAATTCCTTATGGCTTCCCTTAAAGGCTTTTAGAGTTAATTTTAATGATAATTTTTTTCTTCAAAAATTGTGTAACATTTTAATAAAAGGAAATGATTTCAATGAAGAAAAGATATTTTACACAAAAAGTGTCTTAATTTATATTTTATGATTTTTTTATGTTTTAAAATTGGATTTAATGAAAAAAAAATTCAAGAATAATTTATGTTATAATAATTAATTTTTTATGTAAAAGAAATATTCCATGTTATATTTCATAATCCTTTCCCATATGTGATTACATACTTTATTATAGTTCAATAATACTGATCATAATGTTTCTAGGGATGAATTATGTTTTCATGGAATGATTTCTAATAAACGAGCATATTTTAATGAGTTTTTCTTTCAATAAAATGATTATGAAGCAGTTATTATTCCCACATGTTATGATATGATTACATGTTTTTAACACCCATTTCATTTCATTTAATCTGATGTGAATGTTTGTTATCTTGTGAAATATTTATATATGGTTTCATTATGAGATGGGTGAGACCTATATCTCCCATCAATGCATTGTTTAATGATTAATAACTAATGATATAGACATAAAAGTTGTTTTCAACTATGATAGTCTAGAGAGGAAACCATGACTACTAATATGGTCATTCGAGTGACCCATGACTTCCAAGATGGTATGGGAAGTGAACCCATACTACCAATATAGACATGGAAAAGATTCCATGACTAATATAGAATTCATTATTATATTCATGTGTTCCTGCCACAGTTCTATGTTTTTTTAATATGTTATGTTTTAATGGATCATTCTCTTTGTATCCTATTGATTCACGTCTAATTAACTACTAATATTTATTCCATGATTCTTATTTATGATATTTGATATATAGGGTATAATATTATATTTTCAAAATCTTGTTATCATACCCTCATGGATTAGATTATGTTTACATGTATCCCTTTTCTAATCTTATTGAGCATCAGAGGTCACCAATTTTCAAAGGATTTATTTATGACAGGTTATAAATAAATGTTTTAGTTACTTATTCTAAAGGGGAATATATTAATGGGATATTTCATGGATCTTACTCTATATTCGATTTTTGTGTTCAATGTTTCCAATGGAGCTAGTGTAATATGGTATTTGGGAATGTGTTTGGGTAATTTATTATGTATTCTACAAATATATTATAATGTTAATGAATTAAAAGAGAGGATGTTTGTTATAACGAACCTTGGAATTTGAGTCACCATTTTAATAAAATTAATAACCCTTTTCCAAGAAGATAATTTAAGAAAAATATGATAACATTCCTCAATATAAATATATGTCCTCCTCTTATACACATTAAATTTAATCATTATATTAACCATCATCATAATGTATTGAATTAAATACCCCTTCATGACAATTTACTCTAAAAATTAAATCCAAATTAGCTTCCTTTATCTAACTTCAATCTACAAATGATGGTTTTGACAATACATTACACAGAATTCCCCATACAATGAAGCTAATAAACTAGAATGGAAATGTTAATTATAAAAAAAACTCAACTATAGAAAAATGATGATGCCAAGTACCCAGAAATCCCATGAAAAATGATGATTATTTGTTCTAATATAAAAATAGTTCACAAAAACTATCTATATGAAAAATGATAAAAGGATATACAAAAATTAAATTCTGTATCAATTGACTTTTGAAGTCACTTATAAAAATTTAAATATAACATGCACTCATGTTCAAATACAATAGGGATAATAATTCCACGTAACATGGCTATCTCCATAAGATAATTTCAAGAAAGATAAAATGAAGAAATTTTATCATGAATGGGAAAGTATTTAAAATATTTTATTAATTGATAAAAAATAACCCAACCCATGTTATTACATTATGTATTATATAGTAATCCCATCATGAAATAAATGAATATATTTTCCAATTTCAACTATTCCACTAGAAAAGGATGAATCACCCCCGTTAGTAGTAATAATTTTTAATTAACCTCCTAGAAAGTCAAAACGTTTATGGTAATGTCAGAAATATATATTTTCATTCCATCCCCCCATTAATAGTACCCATGTTTACTGTACATTTTAGTACTTTTAGGATGAATGAAAAATGGGTAATTATGATATTCAATCAATAATTTTCTCTTCAATTGGAAAATAGAAAGCACACATAATCTATTTCAAAGTCATGTAAATCCTTCTTTATCAATATTAAATACACGAATCATACAATTACTAAATAATTATCCCTTATGATGTAAACTTTGATACTCTTTACGATAATTCTAAATGCTTTTTTATAGTAAAAATTTTACTGAATCCTAATACTGAATAAATTAAGATCCTCTATCCAAAATTCCATGGAAACAATTCATCATATTTTTAAAAAATGTGCTGCATTTTAAATGTAACATGGTTATTGATGGATTATTTTTATATATTAATGAATTTTCAACTTTTTTTTAACTTTCATGGATTTTAATAGATCCTGCATTCAAAATCACTGATTTGATAATTTCATCCTTGAAGCCTTATGTTTTACTTTTTCAAAGTGAATATATACATCAAGCTATTATGATCAATATATATTTCAAACATGACCATATATAAACAAAGAATCCAAATTATTAATTAAAAAACTAGAACAACTAATTCAAGATCATGTGAAGGATAATTTTACTATAGAAATTTTGATTTCCATTAATCATTATAAATATAATAATCATTCATCATTAGCTCACAACCAGCACATTTTAATGAAGCATAACTATATAGGAAAATTAACATTTCCCTAAAGAAAATGTTAAAACCCATGGATCCACCAATACTCTTTTTAGTTATTAAAAAAATCATAATAGTCATTCATTGTGATGAATTTAACTTCATTTTGATTTAACTTAGTGCTCTATAAAACAATGAACAACATTCAGCACAATGTTAGTGTTAACCCAATAATCTATGTATCCTACAAATATAAATTTCATTTTTTCTATTTTCCACTCATCAAAAAAATTAGTTTTATCAAGTTAAGTAGTTATGACATCTATATAAAACTAATGAAAATTGAGAAAATCTATTTCAAAAAATGTAATAGTTACTAAATTTTCAATATAACATGTTTTCAATTAATTTTGGAAAAACATTTTTAGGTGTCTTTCATTATCCCACAAAAATAATGAATAAACTGTTATATCATGAATAAAAAAATTAAAATATTATCCCATAAATTGTGGAACTATCTATTCATTAATTCCATAAATATAGTCAACCCATTAGATAACCCAAAGTGAATAACTATAAACTCATAGTACACATATCTAGTCTACAACACATTCTTAAAAATAACTTCCACCTTCACCTTCAACTATTGGTACCCTAAAATGAGAATTATATTTTAATTATATTGTGCTCCCTAGAGTTAATAAAAAAAGGTAATCGATATGAGGAATATGTACTTGTTCATAACTTTGATGTAATAATGGTATTTATAATCAATATGAATTCTCATAAAGTCATCTTTCATATGGAAAATTATAATTGGATCACCCCATTGGGAGGTTATTTGAGATATTAAACCTTCATTTAGAAAAAAAATGAATTTCATTATGGAAATAAAAAATATCTAATTAACCTATTTGATGAGGGGGTTTTGAAATAATCACAGAATTGGTAAAAAAAAGTCAAAAATTAATTCAACCTCTCAATTGAGAATAAGTTGAGGTAAATCCTTAGAAAAAACCATATATTTATTTTATAGTGGGAAATAAATGATTTGAATAGATTATTTCTTTTCAACATCATGTGGTATATAACATCCATTTATATTTTTAATCAATTCCACATCTTTATAATATGTTATCAAAGGTATGAAATCATTAAACAAAACATTCATGGTTCTACAGTCTATCTTATCATGATAAACACACTTCCTGTCCATAATAAAAATAATATCAAACTCAAACATCTGATGGAAGAAAATATTTACAAGAAGCACCATTCCATTGATTTCAATAGAAATATTCCTGAAAGTATTTGTTCGTATAATATTTTCTCTTACTGATTTCACCAAATGTTCCATCATACATTACAAAGTTGATGTTTTCAATTTAGATGAAAATTTCATAGAAATGAATGAATATGATGATCGAATCTCAAACATGGTATTAGAGAATTTTTAATAAGCTAATAACTTACTAATCACCACATCATTTGAAAAATAAACATTAATTGTAGTACTATAAAAATATTTTGTTCACATATTTTAATTTTGATATTTTTGATTTCTTGCCTAAGTTATTAACCTCAAGAACATGTTACCATATTTTCTCAAATCAGTAAAAGTAAATAATCTTATGGTCATCATTTTATAATTTTTATGATAACTTTCCTTGATGTTGTGATTGATATTCCCAAAATAACCTTATCAACTACAGTTTAAGAATTGAAGAATTCATTACCAAATCTATTTTTACCATACTTATCATAGGAAAACTACTTAATATTCTAAAATCTAGGTTTCTACAATGAAACAATCACCATTTACCACAATGTGCAACATTTATTCAACATGTTTTCTTGAAATACATTATCAAAGTAAATATAAATTTACACCATCTCAATAGATCAAACAAGTTTCTTATAGATTTTATAATCACTGGGAGAAATGTATTTTTATATCATAGCTTCAATCCTAAGATAAACTGATTAATTTTACTATCATGATCCAATAAAATATTTGGAATATACCATTCTAAAATTGTGGTGTTTAATTCATACGTATCTATTTCATGTTCATAGATATTTATTAATTCCATGAACTTATTTTCTATCCTAATTCAAAAATCCATAAAAAATTATTTTATAAAGAAAAAATTATTAAATTCGACCCATTACTATTTATCTGTATATTCTCTTTTTATAGTATTTTGAAAAAAGTACAACATTTATTATCTTCATCATAAAAATAGTAAATAGAATTTCTAGCCTTTTGATTCTATAACCATGACAAAACTCAAATAAAATTTTTAATTGTTGAATTTATCCTTCAGCTACAACTTTATTAGATGATCCACTAAATTATGAAGAGTCATATCTAAAAAAATGATCCAATATTGACTTGTTCCTCTATGGTTGATTTTTTGTTCTCTAGAATGGATACCACCATAATATGAAGAATGTGACTACTAGACCATTACTGAAAAAACTACCCTTTTATTTCTTCATCCATTCTACCTTAATGATTTAGAATGATATCATGCATTAAAGGACGTCTTACATTAGCTTCCCTATTTTCTTTATAGAAAAACATTCTAAATAGACATAATTTAATGAATTTATGTGGTAATAATAAAATTTAACATCATTATAACATAACCATAAATGAAAACCATTTATGGGTATTCTAAAGTTATAAAAACCTTTCTCTAATACTAATTGTAAGGATCCATCATTATAAATATATATACTAGGGAAAATAACATATATTCAAACATTTGATTAATATTGATGAAATATAACCATCTAATAAAATTTGGGAAATTTTCAATGCAATTTACGCATCATTATCCATTTTTTATAAACATTAATTATCATATATACTCTTTACTATTGTAACAAAATGACTACACATACTATTAATGCGAAAAAAAAGTGGCTGATTTATAAAATTTGGATATCCAAATTCCAAATAAGGAATTAATTAATGATGATTCAAAAGACAGAAGGTAAGGAATTTAATTTAACATTAAACAAATAAAACATAAGGAAAATAGGTTTTTAAAAAAAATCCTTTTATATTTATAAAAATGTTTCATCACATAATTCAAGTTTATTTTTTCCTAAAGAATATATTAGAATTTTCATTAAAATAGAAGTAATTAAAATTTATCAGTATTTAAAAAATATAGTTTTACATTTTAAATACTTTAAATAACAATACAATTTCGAATTAAAATCTATATTTTCAAAATTTATGGAAAAGTCATTATTTTATGAAAATTATCCAAATATCATCTTAAAATAAATTTGAAATGATGAATAAAAAATGAAATAAATTTTTTCAGATTAATATCTTATTACTTGGAATTAATGATTTCAAATAAAATGATTTTCTATAGAAAAATATAATTATGTTAGAAAAGAAGTTGCTTTCCTTTTGACTGAAAAATTAACATACATTAAATTAATGAATATAAATATATAACATATAACCAGTGACTGATTTATTCTTACATTTTTGGGTTTTTGAAAATGTATTATACTTATCAAATCATATCTATTATATTTGACCATTTAAAATGATTTTTCAAACCAATTGTAATTATATAATTATCCATTTATTTTGGTTTTTGTAGCTATAAAAAATTATTTCCCCACCAAATGAAAATATAATCACTACGGGAAAAATGGGTATTTGCGACGGGTTTTTTGCGACGGGATAGATTCACGTCGCAAATAGCCCCGTTAAAAACTTATTTGCGACGGGGGTATTTACCCGTCGCAAATAAGTAGGCTTTTACGACGGGATTGCTTTCCCCGTCGCAAAAGAACTGGCACACGTTGCGCGCCAAATCGCGGGAAAACTATTTGCAACGGGGAAATATTCTCGTCGCAAATAACCGGGGCGATAAAAGGTATTTGCGACGGGAATATTTCCCCGTCGCAAATAGTATGTCGGCAGGTGGTTATTTGCGACGGGACCCGTCGCAAATAACTATTTAACCGTTGACTGTAATAAATGTTTGCTACGGTATTTCCGACGGGTACCGTCACAAATAACACTATTTGCGACGGGAATCCCTTCGCAAATGGACCCGTCGCAAATAATCTAACCTATAAATACCCCCATCCGTTTTTTTCAAATCATTCTCAAACTCCATCTTTTTCTTCTCCCAAATTTTTATTTCTAATGTTCAGTTTTTCTCCAGTTTAATTTTTTTCTCAGGAGTTGATATTAAAGTTTTGAAGAACGATCAGAGCAGATCAATTTTCAAGGTATTTATGTTCATTTTAATTTAATATTTATTTTTAATGGTTTATTAGTTTCAATTATTCTTAATTAGTTGTAATTTAATTATGTTTGCATTGTTTTGTTACTTAATAAATTTAAATTATTAGTATTGTTCATAGTTAATGGTAATTAGGAATAATTAGTAATAATTTTTAATAATTAAGAATAAATATTAATAATTAGTAATAAATACCAATAATTAGGAATAATAACATTATTACATTATTAGTATATTTTATTATTAATATTAAAATAATATAATTTTTTATATATATACAATTCTCTTTTCATCTGTGTGTTTGCTGTCTTCACATGTATTATTTGTATGTGGAGATAGAAAACGCACAGATGAAAGGAGAATTGTATATAAATTAGAAAATTATATTATTTTAATATTAATAATAAAATATACTAATAATGTTATTATTTGTAATTATTGGTAATTATTCCTAATTATTGGTAATTATTCATTTAATTACTAATAATTAGGAAAAATTACCAATAATTATCAATAATTAAGAATAATTAGTAATAATTAGTAATAATTACCAATAATTAGTAATAATTACCAATAATTAGTAATAATTACCAATAATTAGTAATAATTACCAATAAGTAGTAATAATTATCAATAAGTAGTAATAATTATCAATAATTAGTAATACTTACCAATAATTAGTAATACTTACCAATAATTTGTAATAATTACCAATAATTAGTAATAATTAGTAATAATTAGTAATAATTACCAATAATTACCAATAATTACCAATAATTACCAATAATTACCAATAATTACCAATAATTACCAATAATTACCAATAATTACCAATAATTACTAATAATTATCAAAAAATAGTAATAATTAGTAATAATTAGGAATAATTAGGAATAATTAGGAATAATAAGGAATAATTAGTAATAATTAGTAATAATTAGTAATAATTAGTAATAATTACCAATAATTACCAATAATTAGTAATAATTAGTAATAATTAGGAATAAATACCAATAATTACCAATAATTAGTAATAATTAGTAATAATTACCAATAATTAGTAATAATTAGTAATAATTAGTATTAATTACCAATAATTAGTAATAATTACCAATAATTAATAATAATTTCCAATAATTAGAAATAATTAGTAATAATTACCAATAATTCGTAATAATTAGTAATAATTACCAATAATTAGTAATAATTAATAATACTTACCAATAATTACTAATAATTAGTAATAATTACCAATAATTAGTAATAATTACCAATAATTAACAATAATTGGTAATAATTAAAAATAATTACCAATAATTAGTAATAATTAGTAATAATTATCAATAATTAGTAAAAATTACAAATAATTAGTAATAATTAACAATAATTACCAATAATTAGTAATAATTAGTAATAATTAGTATTAATTGCCAATAATTAGTATTAATTACCAATAATTAGTAATAATTACCAATAATTAGTAATAATTACCAATAATTAGTAATAATTACCAATAATTAGTATTAATTACCAATAATTAGTAATAATTACCAATAATTAGTAATAATTAACAATAATTAGTAATAATTACCAATAATTAGTAATAATTACCAATAATTAGTAATAATTAGTAATAATTAGTAATAATTAGTAATAATTACCAGTAATTAGTAATAATTAGTAATAATTAGTAATAATTAGTAATAATTAGTAATAATTAGTAATAATTAACAATAATTAGTAATAATTAGTAATAATTAGTAATAATTAGTAATAATTAGTAATAATTAGTAATAATTAGTAATAATTACCAATAATTAGTAATAATTAGTAATAATTAGTAATAATTAGTAATAATTACTAATAATTACCAATAATTAGTAATAATTAGTAATAATTAGCATTAGTTACCAATAATTAGTAATAATTACCAATAATTAGTAATAATTACCAATAATTAGTAATAATTAGTAATAATTACCAATAATTAGTAATAATTAGTAATAATTACCAATAATTAGTAATAATTAACAATACTTACCAATCATTACCAATAATTACCAATAATTAGTAATAATTACCAATAATTAGTAATAATTACCAATATTACCAACAATTGGTAACAATTAATAATAATTACCAATAATTAGTAATAATTAGTAATAATTATCAATAATTAGTAGTAATTAGTAATAATTACCAATAATTAGTAATAATTAACAATAATTACCAATAATTAGTAATAATTTGTAATAATTAGTATTAATTACCAATAATTAGTAATAATTAGTAATAATTAGTATTAATTACCAATAATTAGTATTAATTACCAATAATTAGTAATAATTACCAATAATTAGTAATAATTACCAATAATTAGTAATAATTACCAATAATTAGTAATAATAACAATAATTAGTAATAATTACCAATAATTAGTAATAATTAGTAATAATTAGTAATAATTACCAATAATTAACAATAATTACCAATAATTACCAATAATTAGTAATAATTAGTATTAATTACCAATAATTAGTATTTATTACCAATAATTAGTATTAATTACCAATAATTAGTAATAATTACCAATAATTAGTAATAATTACCAATAATTAGTAATAATTACCAATAATTAGTAATAATTACCAATAATTCGTAATAATTACCAATAATTAGTAATAATTAACAATAATTAGCAATAATTAACAATAATTAGTATTAATTACAAATAATTAGTATTAATTACCAATAATTAGTATTAATTACCAATAATTAGTAATAATTAGTAATAATTAGTAATAATTACCAATAATTAGTAATAATTAGTAATAATTACCAATAATTAGTAATAATTAGTAATAATTACCAATAATTAGTAATAATTAACAATACTTACCAATAATTACCAATAATTACCAATAATTAGTAATAATTACCAATAATTACCAATAATTATTAATAATTAATAATAATTACCAATAATTAGTAATAATTAGTAATAATTAGTAATAATTACCAATAATTAGTAATAATTATTAATAATTAGTAATAATTAATAATAATTACCAATAATTAGTAATAATTATCAATAATTAGTAATAATTCGTAATAATTACCAATAATTAATAATAATTAACAATAATTACCAATATTTAGTAATAATTAGTATTAATTACCAATAATTAGTATTAATTACCAATAATTAGTAATAATTACCAATAATTAGTAATAATTACCAATAATTAGTAATAATTAGTAATAATTAGTAATAATTAGTAATAATTAGCAATAATTACCAATAATTAGCAATAATTTGTAATAATTAGTATTAATTACCAATAATTAGTATTTATTACCAATAATTAGTATTAATTACCAATAATTAGTAATAATTACCAATAATTACCAATAATTACCAATAATTAGTAATAATTACCAATAATTACCAATAATTACCAATAATTACCAATAATTAGTAATAATTACCAAAAATATTAGTACTATGAAAATAATAAAAAATTTATATAATATTAAAATTATCAATATTTGTAACATGTTTTGCTTTATTCTCAACATATTTAATTCTTAAAGGGTCAATTTTTAGGTCTATCTCAATAAAAAGTTTGCGTTAGTCGTGTATGATCTAAAATCTATAATTATCAAAGCTTGAGTGTTTTTTCTAACAAATTATTCAAAACCAGTAATTCTTTTATATTTTATAGAGAAATATGGAACAACGAGGTCGTCAACAATCATTATTAGGTGACCGCATATGGATAAATCAACGTAGAAATCCAAACGGTTCTGGTTTAAATCCAGTATATGTAGAGGGTGTGGAGACTTTTTTATCATTTGCGGCATCAAATCCAGAATTTGTTTCAGAAGGCAAAATAAAATGCCCTTGCAGAAAATGTTCATTAAGAACGTTTGACACGTTTGAAAAAGTGGGAGAACATCTCTTGCGTTTTGGTTTTCAACCAGATTATTTTTTTTGGTATCAGCACGGTGAACACAGTTCCAGAGCAGGTGATACCAAATTGATTCCGGATCCATCCCGGTTTCAAGATTTATTACATGATGTTGTAGGTTCATCTGTTCAACATACAGAAACTCCGGCTGATATAGTTTCAAATCCTGAGTTGGCACCGTCTGAATTTTATGAGTTGTTGAAGTCTGTTGAGGATGCATTATATCCTGGCTGCAAGAAGTGAAAATTAGAAGCAGTTGAAAAATTTATGGCTATCAAATCAGATAACGGAATGTCAAACACCTGTTTTGACCAGATATTTTCTTTGCTGAAAACACTGTTACCCGAAGGAAATGTTTTACCTACAAATTACTATAAGAGTAAGAGGCTGGTTCGAAATTTGGGACTTACTTGTCAGAAGATTCATGCATGTTCAAATGACTGCATTTTATATTCTGGGGAAAATGAGTCGTTGGATAGTTGTCCCACATGTGGGAAACTGAGATATAAAGAAGGACAACACGGGAAGTCTAGTTTGATTCCTGTAAAACAGTTGAGATATTTTCCGCTTACATCCAGACTTCAGCGTTTATTCATGTCTAAGAATATAGCGACAATGATGTCATGTCATAAAGAGAGTATTTCAACCGATAAAAGCTTGAATCATCCAGCCGATGGTGATTCATGGAATCATTTTGATAGAGTGAATCCATCCTTTGCTTTAGAAGCTAGAAATGTTCGACTGGGCCTTTCCACTGATGGTTTCTGTCCGTTTAGATCTTATGGTAGTCAATATTAATGTTGACCTGTTTTTTTAACTCCGTACAATTTACCTCCATGGATGTTGATGAAGGAGCCATATATCTTTTTGACTTTACTAATTCCAGGACATCCGAAGAAAAATATTGATGTTTATTTGAATCCATTGATTGATGAATTAAATTTATTGTGGAGTACTGGTGTCAGTACATATGATGTTGCAACGAAACAGAATTTCATACTGAGAGCAGCATTGATGTGGACAATAAGTTCCTTCTGGCTTATGGGATGTTATCTGGCTGGAGTACACATGGTCAGAAATCATGTCCTTACTGTATGGGAGAGAACAAAGCATTTATGCTCATTCATGGAAAGAAACGTTGTTATTTTGACTGTCATCGCAGATTTCTTCCAGCTGATCATCCTTTTCGAAGAAACATGTCTCATTTTAGAAAAGGAACAGTTGAAAGGGATGGACCTCCACAAATGCTATCAGGTTCGGAGTTAAAATAAGTTATATTTTCATTACCTCCCATCACTTTTGGTCCCACAATAAACCAACAGAAAATTTCTGGTTTTGGGAAAGAACACAATTGGATTAAACGTAGAATATTTTGGGATTTTCCATATTGGTCTGATCTGTTGGTCCGACACATGTTAGATGTCATGCATATTGAGAAGAACTGTTTTGATAATTTGTTTCATACAGTTTTGGATACGCCAGGAAAGAGCAAAGACAATGTAAAAGCACGTTTAGATCTTGCCCAAATTTGCAGGCATCCAAAATTGGAACTATTTGAGAATGTCAGAACATAAAGGTTACTGAAACCAAAATCATCTTATACACTGTCTAAAGAAAACTGTTTATTATTTTGTCTGTGGATTACAGATTTGAGACTTCCAGATGGTTGTGCTTCCAATTTGGGTAGATGTGTAAAGAATGGTCATATTACTGGATTAAAAAGTCATGATTGTCATGTTATAATGGATAGACTTCTACCCATTGGATTAAGAGGTCTGTTGAATTCTGTGATTTGGGATTCCATAACAGACATGTC
The DNA here is from genome assembly GCA_963277665.1 of Viscum album. Lineage (NCBI taxonomy): Eukaryota > Viridiplantae > Streptophyta > Magnoliopsida > Santalales > Viscaceae > Viscum > Viscum album. The sequence goes on along the minus strand of OY728145.1, from coordinate 718,491,322 downwards.
TCATTTTTTTCGGGAAATTTGTGCGGCTACGACAGATTATGATGCTCTAGGCAAACTTGAAAAAGATGTTGTTGTAATTATATGTAAACTGGAAAAAATATTCCCGCCGTCTTTCTTCGACTCAATGGAACATTTGATGTTACATTTTCCATATGAAGCCAAATGTGGAGGTCCGGTACAGTTTCGATGGATGTACCCATTTGAAAGATGCATGCAAAAATTGAAAAGAAAAGTACGTAACAAAGCATCTGTTGAAGGATCTATTGCAGAAGCTTATTTGGAAGAGGAAATATCTTTTTTCTGCTCCCATTATTTTGATTCTGAGTATCCTTCAAAACACAACCGAATGTGACAGAACGAGAGGAATATTGATGAAAACGACAATCAATTATCTATTTTCAACCAGTCAGAGTTTGGTTTTGGTGGAGTTTATGAACGCTGGATTTCAGATGATGAACATCAGAGAGCTCATACGTATGTTCTGCTCAACTGTGAAGAGATGACATCAATTGTACTGTAAGTGTTTATATCACTTATTCTATAATTTATGTTACAGTAAATAACTTTGGTTTTTATAGGTTGTATGATAATCATATCAAGAAACAAATTACAGCAGCTGCTCTCGAAGAACGTCGACTGAAAAATTTCTTTCAGTGGTTTCAAAAACTGGTAACATAAATTCTTTATCTTTTAGCAACTCATTCAATGTATAGTTTACTATATTGATAATTATTTCACAAATTTTCAGGTGTCTCGACATGCTGATAAAATTGACAAACGGCTGTGTGTATTGAGTAACCCACCTTCCAAACTTGTTAAAACTTATAATGCATATGTGGTGAATGGATTTTGATTCCACACACATGCATATGGGGAATCAAAAAAAAAACAATGAACAGTGGAGTTAGCTTGAGAGGATCTCATCATCGAGAAAATAAAGTTGACTTTTATGGCATACTTGATGAAATCATTGAACTCTGTTATCTTGGACAATATTACATAACCATGTTCAAATGTCGGTGGTTGGATGCAGAGAGAGGCGTGCGTGTTCATCCAGCTCATGGAATCATCGATATTAAATGTAAAAGTGTTCTCACAGTAAATGAACCATTCTTATTGGCTCAACAGGAATATCAAGTTTATTACGCAAAGTACTGTGCAACATCAAGAGACATGACTGTTTGGTGGAGTGTTATAAAAATCAAAATTCAAGACAATCAGTTTAGTCAAAGTGAATGTGCTTTCACTGATGTGAAAATAATTGAAGTTTTTAAAGAGAGTACTCAAAATAAATCTTTTTTACAAAGAGACATGAGTATCGATGAAGACACCCCACATTTAAGAGTCGGTGATGACGATGATGTTAACGATGTCACATATGAATTTGAAATGGTAAGAGATGAAGAAACTGTAACTCGAATGGATATCGATGATGTTGAGGAGGAATATGAAGATGACATTGACATATATGAAGATGATGATGAAGATGAACACTGATAGCATTCCATGGTATTTATATACAATCATAATATTTATATACGTATATATAATAGTAATTATCAATTATTTTCTAACATTAACATTTTCTGTTTTAGATGGACGACGCCACATTTTGTGAGTTGGCGGATGCTGACCTGACTTTCGATGCGGATGAGTTGCTGACAGATGACCCTCAGCCTGAAGGCGCTCTAGGGAGTACGCGGAGAGGGCGCGGTCTTGCACGATTGATGATTCCTGACCCCGTCCCCGAGCGACGTCCACGTCTTGGGTTTGATCCACGCACACGGAGGTGTGATAACCTGTGTGATAACCTGTGGATTTGACTAAGATTTCATTAATCTATTCACATAATAAATGTTTATTATTTTTTCAGTTTTCCGCATATAGCAGTCGGACAGGGTAGCGCTATTTTGCGCAACTATTTCTCTCAGTCGTGGACCACATGGGAGTAGATTCCCATTGATGTGCAGAAGGCCATGTTTGGCCATTGGTTGGTACGTACGTAAATAAATAATTTTTATTTTGAAAATTATTTCATTTCTAACTTGATATTTTGATTTATTTGTAGGGTTTATGGTATCTGATCGAGGATACCATGCGTGACGCCATCCATGAGGCATGGGAGGTGGCCATGCGTGATCGCCTTCGTCAGTTTTTGCACAATTTAAGAAGAGCTGCGATGAAGAAAGGAGTGTCAGATTTTGACGAGTCATGTAGAGCACACCGACCAGAGTGTATTTCATCCCATGTATGGGATGGATTATGTGCGCACTAGTTGAGTGGTGCCTTTCAGAGGAGATCATCGGTGGGGAGGCAGAATCAGGGGAGACAAAAGGTGACTCATCGAGCTGGGAGTCATTCTTTCAGTACTCATAGACAGCATCTGGTACGTACATTATTTATAAATATTTTATATAACTATAAATATTAACAGTTTATTTTTTATTCTTATAGACTGTCGAGCACCCCGATATTACAGAGTACGACGTATATCGGAGGATGTATAGTGATCCTGCTACTGGGGAGCTCAGAAGTGATCGTCAGCATCACATCATGGTCAGTATTATTTGTTTTCAAGTTTTAAAATTAACTTCATATAATATATTCACAATTTTAATTTTAAATTGCAACTATAGGAGTCATATGAGGTCGCAGCGTCACAGGCCCGACCTGAGAGTCAGGCTGAGTCATCAGATCAGACCACTGCCCGTCTGTTTGATGACGCGGCATGGATGCAGGCCACCGAGTATGCCTTCAAGAAGGGCCAGGTAGTTGGTATCGACTCTCGACTGACTCCCAGAGATTATTATGGAAGTGTTGCGATGTCGGCGTCCAGCTCGAGAGGAGATCGTGCATCTTCTTATACTACACAGTATGAGGATCAGTTGCGATCTCAGACTGCACAGATAGAGAGTCTCCGACAGGAGCAGGAGCAGATGCGTCAGCAGCATGAGGAGGAGCGTCGACGCCAGCAGCAGCTGTACGAGGAGCAGATGAGTCGAAGGCAGCAACAGCATCAGGAGCAGATGGAGTACATGCGCCGACTCACTCATGCTTTAGGGATGGAGTTTCCTCCACCACCATCTGCAGATCCCCCACCTCCCCCCCTCCTTCATATTAGAGTTTGTATTTATGTTATAAAATTTGTGAAATCAAAATATTTTTTTTTCTATTCATACTTTCTGTCTCATTATAAAATATTAATAATATTATATTTTTAAATAACAATATTAATATGAATAATAATATTATTTATATTTTATAATATTAAATTTTATATATATATTAAAATTTTATAATATTATAATTTAATTATATTTTTTCTAATACTTGAATTATTTTAATATTTGAATGTAAAATAATTCTATTATTTTTATATTAATTAAAATAACTTATTAATATTTTTTTATTTATGAATTATAATTCTAATATTATTATATTAACTAAATCATTTATTAATATTCTATTATTTTTTATTTTTGAATTATAATTCTATTATTATTATATTAATTAAAATAATTTATTATTTTTATTTGTGAATTATAATTCTATTATTATATTAATTAAAATAATTTATTAATAATTTTTTATTTTATTTTTTTATAGTATTTGCGACGGGATACTATGCCCGTCGCAAATACTAATATTATTATATGCATTAAAATAATTTATTAATAGTTTTTTATTTTTTTTAAAAAATAGTATTTGCGACGGGTCCCGTCACAAAAACTATTTTAAAAGTTTTTTACAAATATACGGAGTACTATTTGCGACGGGGAGAATAACTGTCGCAATAAAAGGCTTTAGCGATGGGCCCGTCACAAATAAGTGTTGTTGCGACGCCGTTTTCAGCAACGGGCCATTTGCGACGGGCCCCCGTCGCAAAAAGCCATTTACGACGGGATCCCGTTGCAAATGACCCGTCGCAAATACCTGTTTTTCTAGTATTGAATATTGAATTCATAGTGAAATGTTTGAAATATAAACATATTATTATCATATATATTCAAACCTAAAATAATATTCTAGAACTCCATAATTTTAAAACTATCTTCGGGTCATCAATTTGTATTTCTCATCCCTAGACTCATTTGGACACCTAAAAACATTTTAATAATAATTTAAGTATTTTTATTAGAAGTACAAAAAATATCATTAATTCAATTTTATAATTAAAAAGTCCTTAAATAACAGGTGATGCTTTTTAGTGTATAATTTTTAAATTAATTCCTTATAGATTAAAAAAAAGTATTTTTTGAAAATGAAGGGACAAGAAAACAACTTTTTAAAAAAATAGTTACAAATTATTATCCTTGGGATAATCCTATTTGTGACATTAGTAGCCCATTATATATTTTTTTATATATATTGAAAATAGAATAATATTAAATATTAGGAACAGAACACCGTATGACATGATTACCAAATTTTTACCACACATAAGTGTCATAAAAAATATTCTAATGTAACTCATGATTGTGAAATTTAGATTGGTAATTATTTAAAAATGATAGAATATATAGTGGAACTAGATAAGTTACAATTCCCATATAACATTGGATAAATTCATTCAATATATATTGTTGATCATTATGGATATTGTAGTTGGGTGACTGAATCATCTTGATGTGATGATGTATTCTACTGGAATGGGACATTAAATATGATTGATTATCATTAGGTTTCACAAAGTTATATTAGATATTCTCAAATAGAAGGTAGGTTGATTATATTTATGTATCGTTTGATATGGAATGAAGAAATTTTAGTGATAATTATAATGATCAATAGATGTTTCATTGGCGACCATGCTAACTTTTAGAAAACAAATGAGTAAACATATCCCTATTTACAAACATTATGGGTAAAATTGAAATTGAAATATAAGATCGACAATCGCTATATTAAATGGCGGGTCATATATGATTATTTAGTCTTCATGAAACACATTTTTTGACTATAAGTTATCTATATTGAAGTTTTGCAACAAAAAAATATTATAAAATAACATGATTGGGATTACTTGTATTTATCTATATGATCATCCAAATTTGGTAAGTGATTGTAATTAATTCATCTTCTAATTATAATGATTAATGAAATGATGTTTCATCCATTTTTTTGGACTTGTGTTTGAACCAGGTTACCTCTTATGATCTTTCATTATTTAATCTCTATCATTGATGTTTGTGAGTCTAGATTTATTTTTATATGTGTGTGTTATCAGGATGGTGTGGAGATTATGTTTCAAGGTATACCAATTCTCTAATACAAAAATCTCAAGTGAATCCTTACGGAGGATCTTTATGTAATGTGTAAATGATTAGAAGGTATCATATAGTTATCATATATTTTTGTAAAAACTGTCAAGTTCTATTAATGAATTTGATTCTGCCAACTCACTCATTAATACAATATATGGAATTTTAGATAATGGTAAATCCCTAAACTAAATGTTTTTTATTTTATTATGAGGAATATATTTATTAAATGTTTTGTCATTAGTCTACATTAATGAATTGATAGACTTGTCTCAAGGTTCAATCTTCATGTTTTGTGTAAAGAAAATGTTGTAATATATTATTTATTATGATTTAAAAGATCAATTGATGAGGGTCAAGCTAAATAATATGAATCGGGATGAATGATAATGGTTGGACAAGAAACCACAAATGCTAGTGAGAAAGTAATATAACCTCTAATAACTGTGATCCACAGTTGATTGGATGAAATCCCTTGAAATAATTTACTAGAATTCAATTAAACATAAGAATTTATTCATCAGTCCATGGTAGTTCACCATATGTCTCTTAGAAGGTAAACCTATGGGAGAACACATGATGATTTCTATATGATATGAGGTTAGGTAATTCCAATTATGATAACATTCATATAATATTTTTTGGAAAATAAACTATAATCATCAATTCTATATTTACAGGATAAGGAATTCAAAATAGTTGGTAATTCCTATCAAAAAACCAAATATTTTATTTAGGGTGTCCCAAACATGATCTTAAATGTATAACACAACTAAATTGTGAAACTAGTTCAATTAAAAGGTATTAAAAATCAGGATAGAAAAAGAATTATAGATAAATTTACAAGTTATAAGAAATAAATTGAAGGGAGTTCTATAGAGAGAAGTTGATTTCAATAATCTTTTCATGGTCATCCAAGTTGGGAAAATGGTAAATTATTACATCCTAATAAGGATTAAATAGATTATAATACAATATATAAATGATTAAGTTCAATATTTTAATATACAATGAGTAATATTGTGATAGATAATTTTTTCCATTGTGTCAATATTTTATTATATTTATGTTTGATTTTTTTCAGATAATAATTCCACACAACTAAATAGAAATTATGTGTTGTTAATTATGTGTTTAGAGAATTAAAGAAACATGTTCGGTGGATTAAGAATATCTATAAGTCATTGGGAAAGTTAATTATTGTTCATATGAATAAGGAATTCATATTATGGATTAAAACTATAGGAAACAACTCAACAATACAAAAAAACATAATTTCAATTGGATTTATAAATGATGTACACAACGAATCATGATTCCAAATTGAGTTTGAAAGGTTATTATATGATCCAAGGTAGTTCCATGATGATTATGTTATGGTCATCTATATATGATGAAAGGTTATGATGGATTTTAAATTATTTCTTTCACAATTATTTATAGTGTGAGGATTTAGAATTATAATCCTATACATATCAGTGAGGATAATTTTACAATTTAAACATTAAAATGAGTACTGAATATCTATCACAACGTGTTTTATATTTTATATAGGTTCATTCATGGAATGTGGAAAAATTATATCTTTCATCTTTAATATAATGAATCCTATAACTATAATATTCTAACTTATGAACTCATTTGTTTTTTGGGGACTTCCCCTATATAATCTCACCTTTTGAAGATTCAAAATTTGAATTTCATTGATCATGGATGATAAAATGTCTTTGGTTATTTATTTAGAATAATTAATTTTTCTATACATCATTTATTTAATAAAAAATCAAAAGTGGAGTTAGAAAATTTTAAAAAGTTAAATTTCCTAAATTATGGAAATGATAATGAGTATAATAGATGAAACATTAAGAAAATTTCTTTAAAGAGGTGGGTTAATTTATATAGTATTGTTTATAGAATCCCTCAAAATAATAGTATACAATATCGATTAAATGGGTTATTTATTGTGAATTTTTATAAAATAAGTATTCAATTTGTAATTATTATGTAAATATTTATGGAAATCATAAACCTTACCCCATAAATAGTTACCAGGTGTATGCACATCCATTTGAGACATATTGTACTAAAGATACTATAGTTTGAATAATAAAATATTTATTCCCTGAATAATATTCAATAAACATTTGAATGTAAACATGGATTCAAAATTAAATATAATATTACTGAAATATTCAATACATGTATGTTTTAGGAATATCTCTATGAAATTTTTGGAATTCTAGTTCTACAGTTATAATCATAATAGGATAGTATATAATTGGAATGTTATACCAAATGATAAGGTTATATGTAGGGATGAAAAGATATATGAGAATAGCATTCATTGTATAGAATGAAATGAACTTGTCCTTGTCAATTTGAGAAGTATTATCATTATGAAAAAAGTTTCCTTGAGTTTATATGGAATAAATGGATATCTAGAATTGATACTAGTGAAATATGAGAAACAATTCTATTGTAACGTCGTAACCTTGGGTGAATCAATACTTGTTAAGAAAATATATGATCAAGATATATTAAATAGAAAACAATAATATATATTAAGAAACAAAAATGAATTAGAAGATGTGTATGATATTGTTACCCATGATACAAAATTGATACAAGGATAGGGTTTTTCTTTTGAATCTTATTTTTAATAGAGAAAGGATGACCAAAATTCTTATAAGATTTATCCAATATTTATAATTTTAGATTGCTCGATCTTGTTATGATATAATCAATGTGATAATTTAAAACAAATATAACATGGTTATTTATTGAGTAACCATAATTGATAAAGGAACTGAGAATAAGTGTTTTTTAACATTGTAGGAGGATGAAATATGTATGAACAGGTACATTGAAATACAAGTGATGAATGGTTTTTAATAAAATGAAGGATTCAATTCTCTAAAATATTATTATTGATAATTAATAATCACAAGAAATGAAAGTACAGTACAAGTTTTATTATTATAAAATGAACATATATTGTGTATATGTAAACACAACATTTCATTATAGTGATTTGATTGAAGAAAATTTCTTATTTTAACCAATTAGTATAGTGAATTAATGGGAAAAGAACATTTTATGTGAAATAAAATGAAACCTCTATAGATTAGTAAAGTTGAAAATGTAGTGATATGATACATTCAATTATTTCATGGATAAGAAAAATTTTACTCAGTATAAAGAGGATCCCTATTACTACTGAATAATGTCTAATAATTGGAGTATCATCATTGTTATTATTTATATCGACAACATATTTCTAGATTTTATGGATGTCTAGAGGATTAAAAATACAATAAACTATTTTTTTGAATGTTTGATTGAATGAACTCATATATGAAAACATATATATGGAATTAATATTTAGAGCATCATGGAATCCATGAACATGGTTGAATATAAAATGGATTTATCCTAAATATCATTGATATTTTCAGAATAATCAAAATTAAGAGAGTCCCCACAACATATTCCGTACAAAATAAAATTTATTTAGAGAATGTCCCAAAAATACAAGATGAATTTTAGGAAATTATTCATTTTTTAATAACAATAGGAAATCAAATGTATTCCATTATATGTAATCATTGAAGATTTACTTTACTAGTGGGAATTTTAATCCATTTCATGTTACATTTATTTAATGTACCATTAGATTTATTTATTCAGATAATTTTATTCATGTGGGGATAAAAATATACAACATCATTCATTAATAAGGGTGATCAACAGTAAAATAAATTTGATACATAATATTATGGTGAATTAAAGTCATTGGAAAAAAACACATGGTATGGTATCACATATAATGTAAATCTAGTTAGGTGGATTTGATGACTATGATGAATGGGTAATCAGTGTATAACTAAAGTAGAGTAAATGGATGCAATGGATGAAGTGTATGAGGTGGTATGATTCATCTAAATGTTTAAGGATATAGGATATAGTATGAAGGCTATAATTTCATTCTTTGACAATAAGAGTGAATTTTTTTTCCAAATATCATGTTTCTCAGTAATGGACAAAATCTGTTGAAATGAAATTCCATTTTTCTAGGATTTGGTGGAGGACAGAGTGTTAGTGTTTTAAATGGTAGTTGGAATTTATTTTCTAGTGTATAAGTTCATAATGTGGATAAAATATGAATGTTCGATGCAAAACAATTCCATAGTGTCGCATGATTAACTAAAAATATGTGGAGAACACTATAAAACAACCAAATATTTTATTATGTATTTTTCTTCAAATATATGCATTGTTTTTAAATTTCTTCTCAAAAAATATAAAATTGAAAAACTTTGTGATTCATTTAATTGAAACTAAATGATATATAATAAACATTAACACATTATGAGAATGTAATAATGAAGAATAAATAAAATTTATAAATAAAATTTTTTTTGTCAAAATTATATATTTTTAGGTAAAAACATTATTTTTATATGTTTTCTTTATATAATAAAATGAAATATTTTAATATCATTTTTTAAATTAATAATTTTATGTATAAATAATTAAATGTATTAGTATATAGAGAAATTTGGTTTAATATTATGTTATTATTTTGAAAAAAGTATTCTTAAAAATTTATATGTGTTTTCAATTAATATGTTCTAAAAGATATTTTAATGAAATATATTGATAATACTTAGATGAGAAATAAATTATGTTTCACAAAATTATTTTAACTAGGTATGTAAAAAAAAATCTTAAATGTTATTTTAAAAAAAATTATTTTTTTCTCTGTTAATTTTTATTTTAAGCAAATATGAATGTTATTTATAAATAATTATAAAATATCTATAAAATATGACTAATATATTTACAATAATTATATTTTAAATTGATATGAAATAATAATTTTAACATTTATTGAATAAAAAAATTTTCCAATGAAAATGTTTTTCAATATAATTATTTATTCCATTTAAAAGATAAATTCATAAATTATAGAATCTGTACTTTAAAAATTATATTCATTTTTTAATTCCAAAAAAATAAAATTAGATTATGATTATCATTTTTGATTATTTTTAACAAATTTATTGGGGATGAATTTTAATAGATCCCATTACCATATCTTTTATAAAATCATTGATATATAAGCATGAATAAAAAATTAGAAACCATTTTTCATGTTTACTTAATTTATAATAATAATTATAAATTTAAATATATTATCTATATTCAGTAGACTCATATGCGACATTTAAAAATGTAATTTATATTTTTCTTTAAATTAATTTTTATTCTTTTTGAATTAATTTCAATATAATTAATTTCTTATTCTTTTTGAAATTATTTTAAATAAAATTGATTTTAAACATCAAATATTAATTTACAATGATGGTAATGAGGTCCATTTTAATTTTAGGAATAATTGATAAAATAAATTGGTAATAATTGTTTACCACAGTTACTGTCCCAAATGTAAAATGGTAAAATATTTTTGTAAAATAGAGAAACCATGTTTGATACATATGTCGAAATGAGTTGTTTAGGAATTTCTTGAAAGATAATCATCATCTATAAAATTAAATTTTCATTACATAGTAATTCATTGAATAATATTCAACATATTAATAAATGATTTGATCCTCACAAATATAAAAAGGAATCCTTCACCACCCAACTTTTAATGACATTGCAGGACCCATATATTGATTAAAATATAATTGAAAATCCTAACCAAATCTGATAAGAACATCCTAGAGGTTCTTGTTTCATCAAATGAACAACCCATAAAAAAAATTTAATAGAACATATTCCTCAGAGTAATGTCATAGTCCCAAATGACACCATTTGATTACATTATTTTAAGAAGTATTTCAATTCCTTAAAATATATTACCCCGTCCGAATATATTTACATATGAATAATTAATATACATAAGTGTCATTTTATTTATTTTATAACCATTTCTACCTTCCTACAGACTATTTAAAAAAAATAAAATACATGGATACATGTTGACTACTACCTCCACAAATGACTTGTTTTATATTTTATCCATTTAACGAAATGTGATTAAAAAAATATTAATTTCTACATTAAGAAAGATGAATCACACCAGTGATATTTAAAGAACCATTGAATATTATTATTTAAATATAACCCTTAAGACCTAATTATGAATATGGTGTGTGACACCTTGAGTTTTTATGGACATTATCTCAAATAAATTAATATTAATTGATGTCTTGCATTATACTTTGTCAAAAATTACATTCACATGGAACCATCTTAACTTCTATTACAGAAAACACTTAATTTTCATATGTTACAAGGAAAACCAAGTTGGCATACAATATGTACAATACTGACTTGGCGTACGTTACAAAAATCAATGAGTTTCTACGAAACATAATTTTTGTTATTATGTTTATTTAAACATGAAAATTATAAACTATCTATTAAACACAATAACAATAATTGTAATAAATAATTTTCAAATATTGTTTAAAATGGTTTTGTTTAAATAAACTAAATTGATACATAAATATATAATTTTTTTTTTCAAATTCCTCATATATTTAAGCCTTCTATTTTTTTTAAAATGAAGTCATTTTAATGTACTTCTATAAAAAATAATAAACAAAATTATGGAAAATTTTATAAAATGATCTTCATAAAATAAAATTAATTTTTAATATATAATTTATAAATTATATTATGGTGAATTTATGGTATTGTTTTGAGAAACATCAGTTTTTGATGATTAGTGAAAAAACTGTGTTTTAATTCAAAACTTATTTTTCAACTAATTTATTAATAAGGTGAAATTATATTATAATTTGGTAAAAAAATTTATTAGATAAAATATTTATCAATCAACCCAATTTGGATAATTTTCACCAATTTTATTTTGAATTTGAATATAAAAAGATAGCAATCATTTGATCACTTTTAATTAAAAAACACGCATTGTCGACCTAGCTGTTGGATTAAATTTAAATTATTTTCTACAACTTTTTTCATATTAATTTTTATAAATGGATTCCATATTTAAAAGAATTAGAATTTATAATTTCTAATAATTTCAACATTTTTTTTAACTAATAGATTAAAGAAATAAATTTAAATTAATTACACTGATTAAAGAAGAATTAATCTCTATAAGGGTATAAAATATAATTTTAAAGGCCCAAAATACCTATACACATGTCCCATAACCATTTTCATGAAACATTTAAAACCAATACATCCACAGATCTAATTTATTGTATTATTTTATGCACATTACATGGTATAAACATTGGTGTAATTCCATTTCTCAAAATTAACAAGAACAAAACTCCTCCTCTAACATAAAATGACTCCCGCTCCCACTTAAACCCAACTATACAGACACTTTGGATCAACCAATATATGAAACAATATCTCCTAACCATCCCAAATAGAATCTCTAAAGTATTCCATTGGAAAAATTCATTCCAAGGAATCCATTTTGTGGAAACAAAAAGGAGTTACTCGGTTAAGAGGTAACACCCTCCCTCAAACTCATTTCTTTTAATATCTTTCTCCACTAAATAAAATATTATTATTCTACGATTTTATAAAAAATAAATATCTTATATATAAAATTATTTTTATTCTATGTTTTATACCAACACTTAAACATACTTCCATCTAATTGGTTACAAACATACTGTTTACGTGAACAATGTACTACCATTTAAAAAATGTTGACTGTTTATTATTCCATTACCACCACTCATGGTGGAAATTATGATTGAAAATAAATTTATATATTATATATAAGAAATTTATTATGTATTTTTTACTGTTTTAATACTTTTACCACATATGTCATTATACATTCCACTTGTGGTAAATACGATAATTTCATTTGAGAATGTGTGGACTACCACCCTGTCAAATCAATGTGGAACATTCAAACTATAAATAAAATGTATTAAGGATAAGATTAGTGAAATTATATGATATATATGATATGATAATGATATTTTAAAAATCATATATATATATATATATATATCATTTACCTTATTTCATTCAATGTGATAATTTAATAGAAACAATGCTCATGTGTACGTACGATCTACCATATCCCAGAAAAGTGTATTTCATTTCATAATTATACATTATATATATATATATAATATATATAATGAATATTAATGATATTTATAAAACATTTATGTTTGTAATTCCTGACATTAGTATAAATTCTAAATATATAAAAAAAATTAAGACACATATGAAAATAAAGAGAATATTTTATGAATAAAAACATTAACATAGAATTGTTTACAAGAAGGTAATATATATTCATAACAAAAACATAGAAGATATTAGATATAATAATATTGATACGTTATTGGTTTATAATAAAATTTAATTTATTATACAACAAATTTGAATGATTATGATGATAGTCAAGACACCGGGTAAGGGAATCTCATCTCACTATTTATTTCTATGAGATACATTCATTATTCACCTATCACTTATTTTTGTTGGTTTATAAGATAACCATGAATTTATTATATTATTATTATACATAAATATTTGTGTACATACATATATGTTATATGATCTTCCTTTAATAGGGTTTATATTCTAAATAGGGTTCTAGGAGTCAATTTTTAGCTCTCAAGGAAAAATAATTTTGAAATGGTTTTGAAGGAAAAATCTAAAAAAATTGATTCCAATTTATCTTTATATGTTTTCAAATTAATTTCAATGAAAATGGTTTTCAAAATGTTTCAATTTTTAAGTACATTTTTCTAAAGAGGAAATGATATTTTTCTCAATATATGTTTATCAAATATCATTAGAAATTATTTCCTATATAAAATGACCTCATGTATTTTTACTGATGAATTTATGGGGAAATGATTCAATTTTTCAATAACTAATAATTATATTAATGTTTATATTCTTGATGGAATCATATTTCTAAACCATGTTTCTTTTTCATGGGTTATAAACTTTTGAAAACTGCATCTTTTGACAGTTTATGAGTTTGATAAAATTAGTATGAATCCTGTATCTTTTTCTATAGCTTATGACGTGATTTTATGTTTACGATATCCATTTATTTTCAAGGGTTATGAAATTATTTTTTATGATTTTTTAGTGAATATATGTATTATTTCATTAAGATAATGGTTGGACCTATATCTCCCACAAATGATTTGAGAAAAAATTTAAATCTCATGAGATAGGAATGGCTAGAATGAGAAATGAACTCAGTTTAGTTTTACAGGGCTAGAAAGGAAAATAAACATAGTTTAGTATTATAGGTTTGGAATAAATAATGAAATCCTTTAAATAATACATAGATAGAATGGGATGGTAATTTGGTTTATTTAATTACTTATTCTACAAATACGGTCCATTCGAGTATTGCGTGGACTACTATAGAAATCATTATTTATACTGATGTTCCAGAAATAATTCAATGTTTTATTCCTATGTTATGCATTCGTGGAATATTTTTTATTTAATAATGATTCATGTCTTATGAAGATTCATGCTCTATTATATATTTCAATATTATAATATTTGATATTAATGGTATGATTTTATTTTTCCATGATCATGTTCTAATACCCTTATGCTCATGATTATGTGTATATAACTCTCTTGTTAACCCTAATTGAGCATCTAAGCTCACCCATTTTTATATTTCCTTACCCCAGGATATGAAGATATTTCTTATGTTTTATGTGTGTAATAAGGGTTCTATCCAAGAGAAACCTAGTGGGATATAACATAGCCTATTTATGTACCAATGTTTATGCTTCCATTTTAAAAAAGTAACTAGAATAATATGGTCCTCAAGAATCTATTTTTATGATGTTTTAAACATTAATCAATAGTTATGCAATATTAAGAAATGAAAAGGTAGGGTAACAATAGTTGGTATTAGATAAATTGTTTAGTTAATATTTAGAATCTTGGATTGGAAAACCATAGTGAGAACCCAAAGGAAAAGTATAGAGATAAGTCTCGGGATATGGAATCGTATATAAAAATGTCCATGAATTTGGGGAAAGGATTTAGTGAGGGGTTTCCATGAAATACTTATTTTTCTAGAATCTATAAATAGATGAGGCTCTAGAATGGATATATTTAAAGATAAAAACTCCGAGAAGATGATCCTTGACTGAATTGAGGTAATCATGTACACAACAAAAATACATAATCCATACATGGTTCAACACTCCCATGGGATATGATTTGGGAATTTTAAAACTTATTACAATCCATAATGAAGGATTTAAATATAATTTATCTATGAATAACTTTGGATAAACCTAATTTGTCATTGATTATAGAAGTTTTCTTAACATAGAAATCTTATACGTGACTTTTTCATGACTATGTGGTTCCTCATGAAGATAATTATTTTTTAATATATGATTTTGGTTTTAGTTATTTGATGGAACTAGAATGAACCACATTAATGGTGATTATGATGGAAAATGAAATGCTCTTCCTCTTTAAAAACTGAATTCTTGGGGATCTATAGTGAAAACTATCAGTTTTATCCTCTAACATATTTTTCAAGATATAAATCGTGGTCTAATTCCTAATGATCAATAGAGGGAACAAAATTTAGTTTAATATTTCATGAGTAAATAATAATCTTAATTTAGAGGTTTTTCTTATCCACCTGATGCTGAACAATGGATCAACAATACGGAAATGTTGTTATCCATTCACCAGTGTTCGAAGAATGATAATGTTTGTCTGGATTTTTATCATTTAAAAGGTGAAGAGGAACAGTGGTGGACTCTAATCAAGAATACATGGCAGAAATATGATATTGAAATCATGTATTGGGTTAATTTTAATAAAATATGTTACAATTAGTAAATTCCTTTTATTCTTCGTACAAAGATAGAGAAATGGTTCTTTGGGTTAAAGAAAATGGATGATAAATCTATTGGTACCTATGAGGATAATTTCATGAGACATTCAAGGTACACTTCCAAACATTTATCCAACTTGAATGTAAATATTATTGGGTCATCAATGACTTAAAGAGAAGTATATGAATGGTTCTAGTTATAAGAGACATTAATAGTTAGGAAGAGATTTTGAGTTGTGAAATCACTGTTGAAATAGAGGTTGGAGTCACTTATTGACCTTATTGTTTTGATAAGAAAATAAAGATATAGTTCTAAGAAATTATAAAAATTAGGGTGACAAGATGATGAGTTTTCATTAATCCTCTAAATATAGGATGAATCATGGAAAAATTTTTCTTAAGTGGTCTTATAAATGTTTCAATTGAGGAAAGGAAGGTCATTAGGGAATTGGATATTGAAATAATGAGAATAAGGTGGTTAAAAATTCTAATGGATAGAATGTTGACATAATTAACCTCCCCTATTTTAGTGACAAATGTGTTAGGAGAATGGGAATTATGATAAACATCACCCAAACCCAAGGTCTAGTGATGATGATCTATGTCGGCAATATCTTAATCTGAGGGAAAAGGGGAAATCACATGTAATCGATATTTCTGAGGAGGGGTACAATAATGAGTGATGAAATGTAAAAATTAAATCTACTCTAGAAGTGATAATTTTGTATTTGATTTCATATCTACCCACTCTTTCATAAACAAATAATTTTCTAATGGTGTAATTCTCCCACATAGAAAAATAGATGTGTAATTATGAGTGAAAACACTTAATGGTATGATGATTACATCCTAGGTCTATTATTTCACTCCAGTTCATGTTTTTTGGGATTTTCCTCCGAAAAATATTTTTATTCATCATGTGGTTGAATTAGGTGTTATATTATGGATGTATTAGATTTATCTAAATAAATACCACATCAATTATCAATGAATGGAAGTCATGTTTGATATTTCAAACCATAAAATGATCATCCATCACTATGATGGTAAGTTTGAACATCTTATGGAGATTACAACTAGTTTATGGGACTTAATTCCCATTCATAGTGGTTTTTTATATAAAATGATTGGGAGGAAAATTTGCACCAATGATATGATTATTGTTCAGGATTTTTTAGATGTCCTTCCAGAAGAGTTGTCTATCTTTCCACTAAAACATGAAGTTGAGTTCATAATAGAAATCATACCAGGTTTGACACCAATACAATGAATTTTTATTGACTGGACCATATTGAGTTACCAGAAATGAAGAAGAAACTCTAAAAAGTATTGATAATTGATTCATTCATAAATTTGTGTCACTTTGGTTTGAAACTATTATTTCTATGAAAAAAATGATTGATCAATGTGGCTCTATATTGATTATTAGGACTTGAACAAGATCACAATCAAGAATAACTATTGATACACTATTGTGCATAAAGAATTTCCACTTGGTTTAATATCTATAAAATGTGTTTTGTGGATAGTTTTTTCTTCGATTTCACAAGATGAATGTTCTTTAATAGCTTTTTCAGTCACTAGAGGATGAAGCGGGAAGTCTAAGAATTTTAGAGATTCATAAGGGAATTAGAGGCTTTTAGACACTTTTATAGACAATGCCGGTTTGGAGTCACCCGGATTAAGCACTGAGACATAAATGATGGGTGAATTCATGAATTTCAAAGAGAAAATAAACCTGCACGACTGCCGTGCGGTTATCCAAACTGTGTTCAAACCATGTGGGAGATGATGTGATTTCCAAAGAGGTCTGCATGGTTGGCGCACGACTTACCAAAACTATGTGGCCCTTCATAGAAACCGTGAAAGACATGCACATATGGACAGAGACATCCACACAGTGGGTGCAGGGCTTTCCCAGACCGTACTGCCCATCCAAGAAAACCGTGTGGATTAAGGTTTTGAGATAGAGATTTTTGCACGGTTGGTTCACGACCTACAAAACCATGCGCCCAAAACCATGTAGACTACTACAACCTTATCCTTTTATCTTTTTCACTCTTCACCAAATCCATGACTCGTGATTCCCCTTTGTACCTACTATTAGACAACTGGAAGAAGGTCTTTTCTAACTGAGAAGACCCTAGGGGCGAGCCTATATAAGGAGAGGATTCATGTGAGGAGAAGAGGAGGACTGAGAACGATGTTTTTTGGTGATATAAAGGTTTTTTAGCACTTATTCTCTGTATTTTTTATGTTCTTCTGATTCTTCTATTTTCTGTTGTAATGAACACTTTTATGAATTTTAGTAAGTTTATTATCCTTTTAATAATGGGTAGATAAACATCCCCTTGTGTTGGTGCTTGGAAAAATGGGGTTTCATTAGAACTGGTCACTCTATTCTTGTGTTTAATCATCATCTCTCACCTAATTGTCCCATCTTCTGTGTCTTATTTCATTGGAGACCCCTTATCGAACCAATAATAGTGTTTCCATGGATCTTTGAGAGATTTACAACAAGAATAACCATGACCAATGGATATACTTGTCATTTCTAGAGAGTGGTTCCTTAATTAAGAGTCAGAAGAAATCAATTTACAGACAATGGATTGATTTATACTAACTTAATCGTAACTCACCAGACCAAGGGTGTTCCAACACAAATGAAACCTGAAAATGTGGGTTCTTATGAACAACACAACACAATAATGAATAAGGTTTAACATCCCACATAAATTTCCCGTCCCGACACATTTTTTTCATTATTAATTAAAATCCAGTTTTAAGTAATCTTTAATTTTGATGTTTATTCGTAACAAGTTAGAGAAGGCCATGCAACTACTTATATTTAGAGATCCGTGATTATGATCCAACAAATAGTATTTAAATTCTACATCTTTACTTGAGAAATTTCAAATCAAGAGATATAAATGCTAACATGGTTTCCCAGTGGACTGACCTCGTACGTACACACTATGCTAGTTACAAGTTAGGGTAATTAATTTGTTGCTGAAAAAACACGTCAAAAAAACGACACACCAAATTTTGGCATCATTTATAGGGAAGTGGTTGTTTTTTGTTAATTGAATTGAATTCATTGATGAAAAAAAAATTAAATATTTCTAAAAATTCATTTCTTCTACTCATTTATGTTTTTCATTATTTTATCCCTTTTACACTATGTTTTTAGTTTTTATTGTATAGGCCTATAGGTATATAAGTGGTCGGGTCACTCATTCAAAGAATTATGAGTCATTGGAGTTACACCTGATAGATCTAGAAATCGAAAGAACATTGTCCAGGCGACATCGTGCACTTATGGGTGATCACAATGAAAATGATCTCGTGGCGCATTCCGAGGAAGAACCGAGGGCTATCCAATGAGTTGGGAAGCCATTCATTATTGATGTAAATTCACCAATGGGTGTCAAGGAAGAGCAGCATCTGAATCCACTGGGGGATTAAATGGAATACCTTCCGAGGAACCAAAAGAGGCCACCTTCTCAATTTGTGTCGGGGATCAGGCAACCATAGCCGAAGCAATATATTCCACGGGAGGAGCATCACTATTTTCCTTAGAATCAGAAGGATTATCATCCTACAGAGAAACAACAATTCATTGCCCTATCAGCTTAGGAAATGATGCCACCACATCGTACTCTTCAGAAATATTTATTACCCTCCATTCAGGGAGCGGACACTGGAATTGTAAGACCACTGGGGTAGGCCCAAAATTTTGAGATCAAGACAGCGATAATGCTTTTAATTCAAAATATAGTTCAGTTTGGTGTCTTTCCATGTAATGACCGAAATGCTCACATATCCAACTTTTGGGAGATATGTGACACTTTTCAGTATCACAGAGTGTTAGAGGATGCAATCCTCCTTATGTTGTTTCTCTTCTCATTAAGGGATAAGGTGAAGGACAGGATCAAGGGGTTACCTCATAGATATATTCTTACGTGGGAGGCATTGACCCAAGAATTTTTATTTAAATACTTCCCTCCCTTGATGATGGTCACCTTAAGGAATGAAATCCATAACATACAACCGCATGACTCAGAATCTTTATATGTGTCATGGGAATTATTTATGGAGATTCTAAGGAAATGACCACACCACGGACAACTATTTTGGATTCCAGTCCATAATTTCTATGGAGTTTAACAACTAATACAATGTTTGTGGTTGATTCAGCTACTGGAGTGATAGTCATGTGGAAGTACCCTGAAGACCTTTTTGAATTTTTTGAAGACATGTTAGCCAATAGTTTTCAGTGTAATTCTGAACTGGGCACTCAAAAAAGGGGCATGAATAATTTAGATGTTACCACCATGCATGCGGATTAACTCAATGTCGTATCAAAGAAGATAGACGATCGGTATCTAAAACATCCATCTCATGTTCAAGCTGTTAGTTTACCAGTATATAGTGATTACAGTGACAACCACGCTATGGGGGAGTGCCTAGGGGCTAGTATAGGAGATACTAATAGTGAGGTAAATTATGTTGCATAGAAAAAAGGACCCAACCACTACCCTCTGTACCATAACCAAGGGTGGAAAGAGACTCAGAATATAGGCTGGGGGAATCAACATCAAAATCATCAGCCCTGACCACAAAGACCACCTAGTTATGGTCAACAACAGTTTTAGACTCCGTATCAAAGGCAGCAATAGGGTTACCCATTTCGGCATGGAGTATATCAGTAGAAAGTGTACTAAAACCCTCGTCCTACTCAACCATTGTGATAGACACATCCAAAACAAGAATCCAAACAACCTCAGTAGGAACCTCCCTCAAGGATGTAGGAAATGATGCTTAAATTTATAACTACTATTGAAAAACGATTTCAAAACCAGGAGTCATTAATTAGAGGCCTCGTGAACCAGATTGGGAAGCCTTCCAATCAGATCTCTCACGAACAACCTGGTACACTATCGGGAAATACTACAAAAAATCCAAGGGAGGAGGATAATGTTTTTACTTTCCGTAGCTGGAATGACATGAAACCAAAGGTAACTATGCATCAGGGTGATACACAATAATGTAGTCCACATTCTCCTCAGGTGAAGAAGTCGCAACTGTGTAATCTTCCCAAAAACATGAGCTGAATAAAGAACCAGAAATCCCACATGATAAGGGAAAATAGGTGATTAAAGCATATGAACCTCCCGTACTATTTCCAGAAATTGTTAAACAACAGTATCTGGACTAGAAATTTTGAAAGTTCATGGCAGTCTTCCGGAAGCTTCACATCAACATTGCCTTTACAAAGGAATTGATTCAAATGACCACATATACGAAGTTCTTGAAAGATAACCTTTCAAATAAAATGAAGATAGAAGACATCATCACCATTCCCCTAACCAATGAATGCTCAGCAGTAGTCCAACACACTCTCCCACCTAAGCTCCAGGATCTGGGAATTTTTACTATCCCAGGCACTATCAGACCATGAATTTTGGGAAAAGACCTTTGTGATTTGGGGGAGAGTTTTAATTTTGTTCCCTTTTGAGTATTTAAGAAGTTAGGTCTGAATAATCTCAAGACAACTCAAGTGGCACTCCAACTGGTTGATCGTTGTATTAAATACCCTAGCGGGTTGTTGGAAGACGTGTTGGTCAGAGTGGGGAAATTAATTCTACTGGAAGATTTCATTATCTTGGACATGGAAGAAGGCCAAGAGGCATCTTTGATTCTTTAAAAACCCTTTTTGGTTACCAGGACTGTTTTAATTGATGTGCACCAAGGCGAGCTGATCTTCCAAGTGGGTGATGAGAAGGTTACCTACAACATCCTCAAGGAAGTGAAATATGTTTCAATGATAGAGAAAGAGGACTGAAGTGCCTTGAAAACAATGACTGAGTGCTTAGGCCTTGAGGAAGATGATATGCTTAATTATTCATTCATCAATGAATCTGTTCTAGAGGATAACCAACTTTAAGAAAACTAGGAGGAATTTAGATTTATTGTTGGCCAAGATAGCCATTACTATCATAGGGAAGCTATTTTAAATTTATTATAGTGAGACGAGGTCAAGCTGATCATACGTTACATTCTCAAGGCTACCCATATCGAGTTGAGACCTCTCCCTTCCTCATTGAAATATGGATATTTGGGAGACGAACATACACTAATGGTGATCCTAAATTCCTCGCCCTCAAATATTAAAAAGATGCTCTTTCTTATGTCCTCTAAGAGTGTAAATAGACCATTGGTTGGACGGTTTCTATCTTTAAGGGTATAATCCCCATGTTATGCACCCACAAGGTACATATGGAGGAAGGGGGAAAAGCCTCTCACCAAGAATAAAGAAGACTGACCCCCTCCCCCCCCACCGCCATGAAAGAAGTGTTCAAGAAGGAGGTGATCAAATTAATCGATGCTGGAATTATATACACCATCTACGATAGCCCATGGGTGAGTCCACTTCATGTGGTGCCTAAAAAGGAAGGCATCATTGTGGTGACCAATGAAAAGAATGTGCTCATCCAAAAGCGCACTGTTACGGGGTGGTGGGTTTATGTCGATTACAGGAAGTTGAATGATGATACTAGGAAAGATCATTTCCTTCTTCCATTCAAGGATCAAATGATTGATTGATTGGAGGGGTATGAATTTTAATTTTTTTATAGACAGTTATTTGGGATATAAACAAATATCTCTCTCCCCAAAGGATCATAAAAATAGTAGCTTTACTTGTCCTTATGGAACCTTCTCCTACCACCGAAGTCATTTGGGATGTGCAACGCTCCAGCAACCTTTCTAAGGTGCATGTTATCCATATTCCATGATATAGAGGAGCATATTCTAGAGGTTTTCATGGATGAATTCTCGAAATATGGGAAGTCATTCAAAACTTTCTTAATGAATCTGGGGTTGGTTCTTGAACGATATGAACATAAAAATATGGTTCTCAATTGGAAGAACTACAATTTTATGGTGAAACACAGAATTTTACAAGGATATAGGATCTCAATGAAAGGATCTTTTGTGGATCCAAAAAAAATTGAAGTTATATCACAACTTCCCATTCTCACATCAGTCTGAGAAATTCGGAGCTTTTCAGGGCATGTGGGTTTTTATCAATGATTAATCCATGACTTCTCAAAGATCCCTCATCCATTAACCAATCTACTATCCAAGGATGCAGTTTTTGAATTTGATGATAAATGTATCACAACGTTCCGAATTCAGAATAAAAAACTGGTCACGACACCCATATTGATCGCTCCAAATTGGGAGGAGCAGTTTTAACTTCTGTGTGATGCGAGCGATTATGTTGTGTGTGAAGTGCTTGGATATCCGGTGGACTGTATTTTCAGACCAATCCATTATACTAGCCGGACATTAAATGAATCATAACTAAATTACACCACCACGGAGATTTAAATTTTAACCATGGTTTTTGTGTTTGACAAATTTCACTCTTACTTAATGGTTTGAAAAGTTTTAGTATACACGGATCATGATGTACTTAAGTATTTTCTTAACAAGAAGGATGCCAAACCACGGCTAATGTGTTGGGTTCTCTTATTCAAAGAGTATTATTTGAAGATTAATGATTATAAAGGCAGTGAGAATGTGGTGGTTAATCGTCTCTCCTGGATGAAACTACCTCATTTTGAGAGAGAAGAAGACCCAGAGATCAAGGATGACTTCTATAATGAGCAGCCATTTTCCATTGGAGTACCACCTCGACCATGGTTCACCGACCATTAAAATTACATATCCACAAGAGTTGTCCACCCAAAATTATCATTTCAGCAGAGGAAGAATTTTTTGTTAGAGGTAAAGAGGTATTTCTGAGAATACCCCCTACTCTTCCACTCATGTGGCGATGGGGTAGTCCGTTGTTGCATCTTGGATGAAGAGATTCGAAGTATTTTGGAATTATTTAACTCTTCTATGGAAGAAGGACATATTGGGAAAGATCGAACAATAGATAACGTTTTGAAATTGGTATTTTCCTGGCCATCTATGCATAAGGACACTCGTCATTTTGTCTCCTACTATGATCGGTGCTAGGGGACAGGAAATGTGAGTCGTCGTGCCAAGAATCTGCAACACCCGATAATTGAGGTTGAAGTTTTTGACATGCGCGGAATCGACTTCATGGGTCTATATCCCCCATCCTTTGGGCACACATACATTCTGGTATATGTAAATTATGTTTCCATGTGAGTAAAATTGGATGAAATGACTAAAAATACGGCTACGGTCGTCATTACTTTTCTAAAGAAAAATATTTTTAATCAGTTTAGGACCCTGCAAGTGTTGATTAGCTACCACGATAGACATTTTGACAACATTCTCGTGAAAAATGTGCCCTTAATGTATGACGTCAAGTACAACCAAGGAACATTATTCCACCATCAATCTAGTGGTCAGGTGGAGGTGTCAAACCGTGTGTTAAAACAAATATTGGAGGAAATGGTAGGCACATCAAGAAAGGATTTGTGCAAGAAGTTAGAAGATGTGTAATGGGCCTACTAGAGAGCCTTCAAAACACCATTGCGTATGTCACCTTTTTGGTTGATCTATGGGAAACCCTACCACAAGCCGGTGGATATGGAGCACAATGCTAATTGGGCTATCAAGGCCCTGAATTATGATCTGAATGCTGTGGAAGAAAATAAAAAATTCCAGTTAACAGAGCGTGACAAGATAAGGCGAGGGGCTTATGAGAATACGAAACATTATAAGGAGAATATGAAGGTGGTCCATGACCGCATGATCTTCTGGAAATCCTTCAAGACAGATGATTATGTTTTACTTTTTAACTCTCGTCCGATGTTATTTTCAAGTAAGCTGTTGTCCCAGTAGTCAGGACCCTTTACGGTGATTACGGTTTTCCACCCTGGTGCGGTGGAAGTGGATGCCGAGGTTGATCAAATATTCAAGGTCTATGGTCATTGCCTGAAGCCTTTCATTAGCATGGAAGAAATGGTGGGAACTGTTTCCACCATGAATTTAGGGTAGATCAAGGCCCAGGTAAGTCAACCTCGAGAGTTTAAATGTTTCACTAACCAGGAGGTAACCTGGTATTCTGAAATTTTTTTGATTCAAATAATTTTCCTATTTGAGTGAACCTAGGACTTCATGATAGTGTGAAGTGTAGAATTTTCATAACAATTCGGGGTATCTTATTGAATTTATTTAATGCAAGTCCTACATTTCTTATGGAAAATATCAAGATATTTTACCTCATTCGTGGGGAGCCACAGATTTTAATGCAAAGGCTGTGTTTTTTGTTCAAAAAAAAATTTCAAAATTTCATCACGCAATACCAACCACATGGTTAGCACACGGTTATCCTAACTATGTGTAGCCCATGCGCCCGGAACCCCTCACTCTAGTATCTTCCACACATTTGGAACACGGTTTGATAAACCATGCGCCCTAGGCCATGTAACCACTTAAAACCCGAAATTTTATAAAAACCCAGGACAACCCCATCTTTTTCTAATCCATGCAGCTTCCTCCTACTCTTCATGTGCATGCCCTAGTATTCTCCCTCTAATTCTTCTTTCCCCTCCATCCAGTTCCTTTTTCCCTCTCTCCCTCTGTGGTATTTTTCCTCTATTCCACTTCCTATTCTTTCCTTCTTTCACTTTTATTTTTTTCCTTTTTCCCTCTCCCCCTAGGGTTCTGCCACATTTCCCCCCAATTCCATACTCCATTTCGTTTCTTATTCTTCATTCTTAGTCATCCATTCTCCTTCTCTTATTTTGGTTTTCCAATATTTCTTCATCACGCACATGGGAACCAATGTTTTCCCCACAAACAAATATTTTAAAAACCATCATTTCAAATTCGGAATTTTCCTTATGAATATGTATAGTTTTGAATTTTTGAAATTTCATTTGTTATCCATACTTGTAGTGACTCTATGATATTGTTGTATGTTTTCTCTCTACAACTGCATAAAACCCAACCCTAACATATCATGTCTACCTCCAAAACAGCTTGGGTCTCCAACTAAACCTCCACCCATGGCCCGGAGGTCATGTTTACTTTGGAAGAGGAACTCATGAAATACCGCATGCTTTTGAACTGCGAAACCGGTCAACATAATGAGTTTAATTTCGAAAACCTTTCCTCATTGGGAATTACTGAGGAGCTATTGATGTATATTGCCCAGGAAAATCTCACCCATGATTTATGGGTCCACCAACCAATTTTTAAGGAGTTTTTCCTAGTATTTAGGGAATCCTTTCACTACAGTGAGAGATACAATGAGGATAAGTAGGGCTTTACAATTGAAGTTGTCGATGATGTCACTTTCCACTTGATGAACCTGTGGAACTACCTCCAGATGGGTGAGTTCACCACCAGAATTGGAATGTATGATAGCATGTATGTGGAGAGTGATGATTATTTTCTGGCACCATTCGAGTTAGATCTGACCTCGGCATGACATTTCTGGTGCACCATTGCCACAGGAGCCGCATACATACTGTAGACAACCAAATCATCAAGAATAATTAACCCCATCCACTGGGTCCTTTATCAGTTTATTACCACCTTCTTTACAGCCCAATCAGATAGCGAAGACACTGTTAGCAATTAAGACAAACTAATTTTGAACTCCATGGTTACGGGCATCAAGGTCAATCTCGCCTACCTCTTCACCCAGTATTTGAAGATAATATTTTCCAATCCAAAGGGAGATGTTTTAGTTTGACCATTTATCACTCTTCTGGATGATCTGCTGCACCTTGAGTATGATGTCGCGGAATTTTTGGAGCTACCAGTTGAACCCTTTTTTGATATCAAACTTCTCTGCTGGATGCGGATGCTAGAGCTAGACAGTGTCATATTATGACTGCGGGGTGTTCCAGGGGCCTCCCCAGCTACACCTCCTCCAGCGGGCCCGACTATAGAGGAGCGCCCTGCTGATCATATTGTTTACCACCACTCCACATCCTAGAGGACCCCTGATTCTCCTACTGCCACCTCTCACCCATCTGTGCCCCAACATTGTTCCCACCCAATCTGTACCACCCCACCCTACAGGGAACACCGTATGTAGACCCCGACCTCTTATGGAAGTAATAGGAAGACTAGTACTCTATGTTCCACTGGAAACTTGAGCGGAAGCACATGGAGATGGAGGGCTTTTTCTTGGACGATCTTTAACCTCCAACCCTGCATGAATTTGTACCCAACCATCCTCTCTCCTACTATATGTTAGGAGTCGGAAACTTGATGGGAGATAAGTATGTTACCTCTTCTACCGCTGATCTCGTGGACCTACCTTAGCCAACCACTGATCTGACATGGGATGCAGTCGCTCGGGCCTTCTTTCTCAATCTATATAATCCCTCAGTGGGAGGGAGTTGGGTGATTTATTAGCTCTTTCTTTTTATGTTCCATTTGTCTTGTCCTGTACTACACCCTCTTTTATTGTGTGATGTTTTGACTGGATTGTTGTGATTGTTTGTTGTGATTGTTTCCTTGCAGCATGTTTTGATTTTTCTTGTATCATTAGTCTGGTTCTTGTGTCTCCCCAGCTGGGGATTTCATATATTCCATGCAAGCCACCTTTCCGCTCATTGGGCTCTCACACACCACCGATTTTCCACACTTGACCGACATTCAGGTGAGATTTTCACTTTTTCACTATTTTCTATTCTTTACTTTTTCCCTCCCATTTCATGCATCCTCTCCCTTCTATACTTTATTACCTTCACAGGGGACTGTGATTGATTTCAAGAGTGGGGGAGGGTTCCCTTAATTGGAACCCCATTTTGATTGATTTCTAGCCCATTTACATTGGGTGGAATGTTTTCTTATGTGTGTCTAAAGGGCTATTATAGATGTCATGGGTTTATATCAATTAGTTAAAAATGAATTTTGGAAATTATCCATGAAAATGGCCTATATGTTCGAATTGTCGAACCTAGTTTTTGATGGGAATAATCCTTGTAAAACTAAAAATGGAACATTTAGAAATTCATTTAGAAAAAATAGTTTAGTTAAAAATGATTTTTTTGATGGAGTAATTCAAATTGAGGAACCCTGTAAAATGGAAGTCAAACTGTGCATAAAGAGGGGTGAGGTTTCATGAATTGTTGTTGCTGCACTATGGCTATTATGTAGTCTTAATTCCATGAACTCTTTACTTTCTAAAACATTCTCATAATGTGTTGACATGAGAAAATTGGGAAATTTTTCATGCTAGTATCTCACCCCACAACAAAAAAATGAGATATGCAAAGGCATGCCCAATAATTTTGATGAACTTTCATCATGTTCCAAATAATTAAAGTCAATCAGGGTGTGTAAAATTTAAAAGTGATAACACGAAAATTGGTGAAGAAGTAACCTGGGCATTACTAATCTGAGTGTAAAATGAGATGAAAATGGAGGTCGGCACTTTCTTCCAATGATGAAGAGAATAATTAGTTTTAAGAAAAAATTTATTAAGAATGAGTGGTTGACTATTTTGGATTAAGAATACTTTGTTTGCAAACCTCAACAAATTGGGGAACCATGAAGTATGAATGATGTAAATTTTAACTATAATTAGTTTAAAATTAATATTCATCTAATTGGTATAATCTATAATGTTTCTACTAGTCTCTTTGGTAACACCTTGGAAATGACTGTATATGCCTTTGTTTGAGGACAAACTACTAATCAAGTGTAGGGGTGTTTGATAAACTACTGTGCATTAGGCATTTCCACGTGGATTAATAT
The DNA here is from genome assembly GCA_963277665.1 of Viscum album. Classification (NCBI taxonomy): domain Eukaryota; kingdom Viridiplantae; phylum Streptophyta; class Magnoliopsida; order Santalales; family Viscaceae; genus Viscum; species Viscum album. Next base: position 718,462,492 of record OY728145.1, on the reverse strand, counting down.
CATTAAAATCGTTTTTGTGGATGATTTTTTCATGGATTTCACATGTTTTATGTTCCTTAATATTTTTTTCAGTCACCAAAGGATGAAGCAGAAAATCTAAGAATTTTGGAATTCAGAAGGGAATTGGATGCTTTTGGACCCTTTTCCCCTGACTATACCGGATTGGAGTCACCTAGATCAAGAACTGAGACATGAAAGATGGTTGATTTCAAGAATTTCAAAGAGAAAGGAAACCCCACAAGACTGCCGCATGGTTATACAAAACTTGTGGTAGAATATGCCATTGACAGAGTGGTCCGCACGGTTGGTGCACAACTTACCAAAACTATGAGTCCCTTCAGAGAAACTATGTGTGACATGCACATATTGACCCTGATATCCTCAAAGTTGAAACACGGCTAACCCGAACCATGTGACCCATCCAAGAAAACCTTTCATACATGAGGATTTGAGATAGATACTTCCATGTGGTTAGCGCACGACCTATAAAACTGTGTACCCAAAACCATGTGGACCACTACAACCTTCTCCTTTTATCTTTTTCACTTTACACCTAATCCATGACCCGAGGTTCCCCTATCTACCCACTTTTGGAAAATTGGAAAAAATACCTTTCTGAGTGAGAATACCATGGGGACCGAGCTTGTATAAGGAGAGGATTTGAGAGAGGAGAAGAGGGGGATGATAACTATGTTTTTTGGTGAGAGAATGGTTTTGGAGATCTTGTTCTCTATATTTTTGTTGTGCTTCTGATTCATATATTTTCTATTGTAATGAACTCTTTTTTGAATTTTAGTAAGTTTATTACCCTTTTAATCATGAGTAGCTAACCCCCCCCCATTGTGTTAGGACTGGAAAAAATATTGGTTTGTTAGAACCATTTTCTCTATTCCTGTGTTTGTTCATCGTATCTCACCTACTTTTCCCAACTTCCGTCTCTTATTTCAATGAAAACCCCATATCAAACCAAGAATATAGTTTCTATAGATCTTAGGGAGAATGACGTCAAGGATATCCATGCCCATTGGATATACCTTTTGTTTCTAGAGGGCAGTTCCTAAATTAAGAGTCAGTAGATATCGATTTCTAAACCAAGGGATTGATTTCTACCGACTTAATAGGAACTCACCGGACCAATGGAGTTCCAACACAAATGAATCGAAAAAATGTGGGTTATTATGAACAATACAACACTATAGGGAATAAGGTTTAACATCCCATAAAAATGTTCAGTCCTAACACATTTTGATCATTTTCAATTAAAATCCAGTATTAAGTAATCTTCAATTTTAAAGTTAATTCGTTGTGAGTTAGAGAAGGCCATGAAATTTTTTCTCTTTCAAGATCCATCATTATGAACCAAAAAATTGTATTTAAATTCAGCATCTTCACTTGAGGAATTTCAAATCAAGAGAGAAAAACTCCAACATGGTTTCCCTATGGACTGACAACGTACTTGCACACTGTTCTAGTTATAAGTTAGGGAAATTAATTTGGTGATGAAAAAAACAATTCTGATAAAAGACATAACAAGTATCGTCTTCCTATTATTGGTCAATTTTTTTTGATGAATTGTGAGGAGCTCAATACATTTTAAATAGTGACATTTGTTCTGGATATCATCAATTGATGTTCAAGATGGAGAATATATTGAAGCTGAATTTCAATACAAGGTGTGGACACTATGAATTTTTAGTGATTCCTTTTGGTCTTACTAATCCCCCTGATATGTTCACAGATTTAATGAATATATACTTTATAGATTACCTCAATCAGTTTGTGGTAGTATTTATTGATGATATATTTTTATATTCAAAGGTAAAGTAATAGAATGACTATCACATGAGAATTTTGATAAAAAACCTCTGGATGTGGAAATTATATGAAAAAATTATGATGTGAATTTTGGATAAAAAATGTTTCATTTTTTCCACATAATCTCAAGAGATTATATGGTCGTAGATCCATCAAAGATAGAGTCCACTGAATGGTTTCCTAGAAAAAATACACTTACTAATATTCATAGTTTTCATTATTTAAACAGAAGTTATCGATGGTTTTTTAGAATTTATTGGGAATATAATCCTCTGACCAAGTTAACTTGCAAGGGTGTCACATTCCTCAAGAAAGATTAATGTGATGAAAATTTCAGGGAACTAAAGGAAAGGTATGTTAGTTTACCTATTAATACATTACCCTATAGTGTATAAGTTTTTTTAATCGATAGTGATGCATCAAAGATTATATTTTCATGTTTTATTATGAAGCATAAAATAAGGATCACTTATACCTCATGACATTTGATGATTTAAGGGAAAAATTACACAAATCATTATTTTCAGCTAAGTGTGTTATTTTTTCATTAAATATATAGAGGAATTATCTTTATGGAGAGATGTGTGATATATATGTTGATCATAAATTTATGAATCACAAAAAAGGATTTGAACATGTGCACGAGAAGATGGTTATTATTGATAAAGGATTATGACTACTCACTACAATACCACCCTAGGAAGGAAAACAAAGTGGATGACTATTTGAGTCAAAAAGATCATGATTGTTTATCCGTGATGAGCAGCACAAAAGATCTATTATTTATGGATTTCCCAAGGATCTATCTAGAAATATTATTGGTGGGTGAGAGATCATATATTTATCAAATTTATTTTCAATACTCTATCCAAGTGAAGATTAAAGAGGACAATAATAAAGATGTAGATATGTAGAACAATTTTAGAAATTTTCTAGAGTTTAACATTTTTCAGGATTAAATGATAATGATCAAGTATCTTGTCTGGGTTCCTTCAAAACTATATTTGAGGAAGGTGCAGTTAGGGTAATTTCATAGTTATTCATTGTCTTTGAATCCTAGATGTTTGATGATTTATAGGGACCTGGCAGAATACTTCTTGTGGGATGTCATAGAGAGAGATATCTTAGAGTTTTTATCATAGTGATTGGTATGCCAATAAGTTATGAATGAATGAAAAAGTCAAAAGGGTTGTTTCATCTATTTACCATATCATAATGGTAATGGGATAACATCACTATGGATATTTTCAGTGGACTAACCCAAAACTTTAAAGGGTTTAATGCAATATAGGTGGTAATCGATCGATATAAAAAGTCATCACACTTAATCACTTTCATAGAGGACATATATCTGGATCAGCATTTATGGATATTCATTAAGGAAGTGGTATGGTTTCATGGAGTACCACATTCTCATGTATCAGATCGAGATCCATGGTTTTACTAAAAGTTATGGTGAAGTCTTTAGTAAGCCTTTAATACATAATTGAGTTTCATCTCTTCTTATCATCTATAGAATAATTATCAGTCTAAAAGAAAAAATCAAACTGTACATTTAATTTTTAGAGATTATTCAATGGATTCCAAAGGTGGTTATAATTAACAACTTCCTATAGATGAGTTTTCTTACAAAAAAATCATTCACTCAAGCCTTAAAGTGGATAATTATGAAACCCTCTATAGGAAGAAATTTAGAGGTCCAATTTTTTGGGATGAGGATGGATAATGAAAGATATTGGGACCTGAGATCTGTAGATAAATGGATGAGAATGTTAGAACCATTCAACAAAAATCAAAGAAGCTCAAAGTTTACAAGAAGTTTATGCTGATAAATGATAGTGTGATATATAATTTGAAGTTTCAGAAATGGTTTTCAATGAATCTCACTATTTATGATTGTTTTTATATTCGGGAGTAAATCGAATCTAATCCCTAGGTATATTGGTCTCTTTGAAATTCATGATTCTATTAAGATGGTAGCCTATTTCTTTGAATAAACCCCAAATCTATATCAGGTCTATGATGTGTTCCACGTATCTCTCCTAAGAAAGTACATACCTAAACATTTAAATGTAATGAACTCATAGGTCATACGGCTAGATCAGGATCATTCTTATAAAGAACAACATGTGGAAATTATATATTTATTAGAGTGTGTCTTATGAAAGAAGACAAATAAACTAGTCACTGTTTTGTGGAGAAATAAATAGTTATAAGAAGCTATAAATGAACATTAGGATATGTAGAAGTAGAAATATCCCCATTTTTTACTAGAATTAAAAATTTCATGGGAGAAAATCATTTAATTAGGGGTATAATATAACATCCAGAGTTTTTATGGACCTTCTTTTTGAATAAATTAATTTTAAAGGATGCCTTACATTTCCCTATATCAAACATTCCATTCACATGGAACTGGATTGGAATATGTTTCACACAAAACTGACATGGTGTATGTTACACAAAACACTAACATGGAGTATGTTACATGAACACTGACTTGGTATATGTTACATGAAACACTGAGTTTCTAAGAAACATTATTTTATAGTAATAATTATTTAAACGATATAATTATATCCTAGTTGTTAAACATTGTAATATGAATCCACATGAATAATTCATAAATATTTTTTATAGTGGTTTTATATAAATAAAACATATTGATAATTACATATTTAATTTCTTATAATGTCCCTATATATTTAAGAATACCATTTTCTCAAATGAACTACATTTAATGTCTATATGTTAAAAATAATATAATTAATTTTAGACTCATTAAGAAATTTAATTTTATAATATAATATTCATTTATAATTTAGAATTTATAAATTATCTTTGGGTGAATTTATTGGATGTATCCGAGATTCACCATTTTATTGAAGAATAGTGAAAAATACCTTATATTAATTCATACTAATTTTTCATCACATTTATTTAGAAGGTTAAATTATATTATAATTTTGTCTCAAAGTCCAATTATATAATATTTTACTCAAGAAGAATAATTAGTATTATTGGAATTAGTTTCACTATGAAATTTAATATATATTAAGATAGAAATCATTGGATAATTTTACATTAAAACCCTGTATTGTAGACCCAACTATGCGATTAAATTTAAATTAATTTATTTCACTTTTCATATTGGAATTTATAAAAATGGATTCCATATTGTGAATCATAAAAATTAATAATTTATAATATGACCAACCATGTTTTTTACCAAAAATATTAATGAATGTATTTAAAATTAATTACAATGATTAAGGTAAAATTAAGATTAATAAGGAACTAAAAATTAATATTAAGGGCCCAAAGAACCTATAAACTTATCATTGATTCATTGGATTTCTTTATTTCAACCCTATTCTTTATTGAATCAAAAAAATTTCCAATATGGGATCCACTTTCCATGAAAAAAATGTGGGTAGAATTCGATTTCCCAAAATTTACAAGAGATCCACACCTCCTCTACTATAAAAAGGACAACTCTTCTCTGACTACCTCAACACTCTAAAGGAATTGTAGATAAACCCTGATTTTCCCATGTATATATTAAAAATATCTACCATAATCATTTAGTACCTCATTTTTTCATAAATCCTTACAAGGAATCCCTTTGGTTGAAACCAAAAGGAGTTACCCAATTTAGAGGTAATACCCTCCCTCAAACTTCGTTATTTATATTTCATTCCATATGCCATAAAATATTTTTATTCCATATTTATATTATAAAAAATAATCCTAAATATTATAGGATTTTTTATTATAATTTTTCTACCCACACATAGACATACATCCATCTAATGGGTAATACACATACTATTTATGTGTACGCCGAACTGTTGTCTCACAATTTGATGATTGGTTGTTCTTCCTTTACCGTCTATCATGGTGGGAATTATGATAAAAAAAATATTTATTTATAATAAATTTTAAATTTATTGTATATTTAATATTATTTATTATTTTTACAACATATATATTTATAAGTTCAATTTGATTTAAATATGATAATTTTGTTTTAGTAAGCGTGGGCTATCGCCCCCTTAAAGCAATGTGATTCATTCACACACAAAATAGAATGTATTAAGGATGGTTTTAGTGAAATTATATAATATATATGATATAATAATTCTAATATAATATATATATATATATATATATATATTATATTTATGTTACTTCTATCAATATGAAAATTAAAACAAAAAAATGTTCATCCATACATACGACCTACCGTGCTAATGAAGGTTTTATTCCATTTCATACTTATATATTATATAGAGTATCATAACAAAAATATCATAAATATGAATAATATTTATATCATGTTTTTTATTATGGAAATCATTATATAAGTATATGGAAAAAATATAAAACAAATTGAAACACATATGAAAAACAAAGAGAATATTACCTGAGGTGAAACCTCAACATAAAATTGATTAAAATAGGATTATATAAAATAATAATAAAACCATATATGATATTAGATATAAGAATATTGTTATGTGAGAGATTTATAATAATGTTATTTTTATTATTCAATAATACTGTTTGAGTATGTTGGGATTCAAGAGATAAGGTAAGCGAATCTCATCTCAGTCTCTATTTTTGCGAGATACTTGCCATATTTCCCCTCACATATTTTTTTTTGTATTTTCAATTATTCCCATGACTGTATTTTATGGATATTATGATTAAATATATGGTTATTTAAATATCCATTATATGGTCTTAATTTAATAGTTTTTATGTTCTAAAAGGGTTTTTAAGAGACTTTTATATGTTCTCAAGGACAAAAAAAATTGAGATCGTTTTCTGTATTATTAAATATATTTTCATGGAAAAAGGTTTTCAAAATTATTCCATGTTATGATTAAATGTGTTAAAATTATTTTCAATGTAAATGATTTTAAAAAATATTTATGTTTTAAAGATCTATTTTCTAAGAAGAATTGATATTTTACTCAAGACAACTTTCTAAAATTCATTTCCAATTAAATTCCCTTACAAGACGAAATCCATTGTTCATACAAATTCATTTATATGGAAATGATTCAATGATTGTATTCATATTATTTCTCAAAATTTTTATGTTTCTATGGAATGATGTTTATGAAACCCATTTCTCTTCCACAAGTAATATTATTTTGGAAACTGCATCTTTTCAATGGTTACGATTTTTAGGAAAAGATTTTGAATACATATGCTTTTGTTGAAAATGTATGTATGATTTTATTATGAGATGTGTGGAACCAATATCCCATTAAAATTAATTTGGTAAAAATTTATATATTATCAAATAGACACAGATGAAACAAGAAATGATTTTTGTTTAGTATTATATGGCCAAAATGTGAAATGAACTCGGTTCAGTATTAGAGGGATAGAAAGATGACAGGACGTAGTTTAGTAATAAAGGGTTGGAATGAGGTATGAAATTAGTTTAATAAAAGAATTTTTTCACAAATATGGTCATGAAAAAAATTCCTTGACTATGGTGTAAATCATTATATGTGCTTATGTTTCTTCCAAAACTCCATGTTTTAGTCCTATGTTATGATTATATGGCTTAGGTTCTTTATTTCCTTATAAATCATGTTTTATAAACATTGATGGTCTATTCCCTGATTCATTTTTATGATCTTTGATATTTAGTGTATAATAAACTTTTTTTAGGATCGTGTTGTCATACTATTATGATCATGATTATGCTTGTGTGTCTTTATATCTTACTCTTACTAAGCATCTTAGCTCACCCCTCTTATGTTTCCCAACCCCAATATTTAAGGATATATATTACGTATGATTTTTCTAATAAGGGTGATATTCAAGAAGAACCTAGTGTTAGATAATGTTTATCATTTAGGTACCAGTGCTTTCTTTTTCATTTTTCCAAATTTAGACTAATACGGTATTTGGGTGTTTGTTTGTATAATGTTTACATATTCTGAAAAATATATGTAATGTGAATTTATTTGAAAAATGGGTCTATATATATAGTGGGTATAAATTAGAAAAAAGATATAATAAAAATTTATATAAATTTACAACTTAATAAAATGTTTTTTCATAAATTATTAGGAAATAAGAAATTTATTTTTAGTGAAATCATCTTATCCTTTCGAATTGGGATTACTTCCAACATATTTTTTATTTCTTTTTGTGGAAAAATATTATATTTTAATTTCACCATTTCATAATTTTTATACAGTTAAATTAAATTAATTACTTATATCAACACATCAATATTCTATTAGATTGATGTTTTGATGAATTTGAGAAAATTTATTTTTTGATGAATTGTAAAAAAATACTAAATTTTTAAACTATATTTTCTTAAAAAATACCATAAAGACCTATCTTATCCTCAAATGGTAAAACTTTAATGTATTTTCTGTATAATATTTATAATAAAATTATTACCATTGGAATCAATTTTATGATTTAATTAATAAAAAAATATTTTTATATATTAAATTGATTTTTTTGAAAAAATATTTTTCATTTTGTTCTGAGATTTTATTTTAAATTAATTTTAGATACATATAATTTTTTTCATATATAATCATAAATTATATTTAATTTTTGAATCTTTCGGTCTATATTAGCTAAAAATGTATCTTTTAATTTTTTGTCTCTATGAATAGTAACTTTGGTAAATATTTTTTATCTCAATGTTGGAAAAATAGTTAAAAAAGGTTTAATTTTGTTGTGAAGGATTTAAAATATATATGAAAATTTATCTTATCTTATTGGATGATCACATTTTGTCCCCACATACCCATTTATAAAATAAATGGAATCATGGAGTCATATTTCTTTTATTGTATACATTTTATTAATTTAATGAAATAATAAATTCAAAATGCCAGACTCTTGACAATGATAACAACAATGTTTTATGAAAAGGTTAAAAATAGATTATATTGAGTAATAATATTTTATTTTAAATTCAAATTAGTTATATTTATCATATTAATTTATTTTAAATTTTTAGTGAATGAATAATTACCATTTATACTTATGAAACAATGTCATGGTATATATTCAATTAATGGAAAAATAAATTAAATGATTTTTGAAAATATTAAAAAAAATTAATTCTAATGAATTATTATGTTCCATGAATTTTTAGATAAATATATAATATTATATATCTGTGAATGGTTTTTTATTACTTATATTACTGTTATGTTGTGTCCAAAGTCAAATTATGTGAATAGTTTAAAAAATAACATTAATAATTTTTTTATGAAATAAAACCCATTAAATTATTTAAAAATCATAAAAATATTTATATAATTAAATTAGAATTAATGTTTTATAAAATATCATCACATTTCCACGTATGATCAAAATTTTAATTTTTTAGTTAAATTATAATCCTGTAAGCGTGAAAAAGTCATTACTATGGTTAAGGTAAAAATTTGATAACAATAGTGCTAAACTAAAAGATGAGGTTTAAAAACCCAATTAAACATGTCAAACATTAAATTTTTTATGGTATTTAAATTATATTATACCTCATCTTTTGATATCTATCCATTTATATATATTTCACTAGATAATTTCTTTATTATATTTTAATCTTTTATAAAATTCATAGATTTCACATCGCCTCACTATTAAATAGAATAAAATTAACTTTCTACATTATAAAACAATTAATCCATATATCAAAAAACATTTATATAAATATCTTATGAGATACCATATATATGTTTTAGAGGTTTTTTATTCTAAAAATACCATTCCATCTGTCCTAATAAAGGGATCTAAAAGAGGCCTGTTGAAGAAGAGGTAAACATCTAGCTTGACATCATTCATATTTTCCCTATAACTCCTATAAATCTATAAAATAATTCCTAAAATAATAAATAATTTTAATTAATTAAAATATAATGTAATTATGGTTATTAAATATCTTTTATTTACCCTAATTTATATCAAATTGATCTGAATATTTTACTGATGCGTACAAAGGGCTTATAAAGTCCCTATAGCGATAAAATTCAATTTCCATAACCATATTTCAGGGATGGTTCGTATGATGGTTTTATTTGTTATGTACTGTATTTTGAAAATATTATTCTTATGTAAATATAATATCTTATATACCTTATTACCTTAAAATATTTTGAAAATTGATTTTGTCACTTGGGAATACGTGACAACTACAACTTCCATTAAGAGATGCGTTCCATTTTTTTGTTTTTTGATTTATATGGATTTAAATATGGGTATATTCAATGATTATATATGATATATATGATATAATAATAGTTTATTAAATATTAAATATTATTTAAATTAATTATTTCATCCAATGAAATGTCAAAAATACATTCATGAATACGTATGGCCTACCGTATCCATGTGGTAATTAATGTTTCTATCTATACCTATTATATATGATTGATTATATGTATATATTGACTATAAATGATATTTATATCATTTTTATCATCCTTTAATCAGGTAAACATTAAAAGTTCATTTTATTTATTTACCAAACCCAATCTCATAGGAAAAATGAAACTAGAAAGAACTAGTTTTATAAGTTATTATAAATAAATGGGAGTAATAATTCTACAAGTGGATCATATACTATATTATAAGAATTTTTATTACTTTTTAAAATAAATATAATAAATAAAATTTATTGGCCAAAAGGATAATTCACTTTTGAAAAACATGTTGAACTCAATGTAATGGTTTATCTTCTTAAATTGTCTTCTTTGTGAGATACGTTATTTTATTCACCTATCTTCCTTTGAGAGTTCTATATAATGGATTTTTTACATTTTTTGGCATGATTATACTTATGATAATTATTTTCAAATTTTTAGTTGAGGTTATTATTTCATGGTTCATAAAATTCCAAAGTTACAAAAGTGATTCATGATTTATGTTTCATTCACATTTATTAAAGATTGGTTATGTAAGAATTTACATAGAGAATGTTATGTTATCCACATATGATATATTAATTTTATATTTTATATCCTCTAGTAATTTATATGAAATCACTCTTTTCTTTTTAACTTATAGTGACCATGATACATAAATAATGTTATTAAACAAAACTGACACCATTTTACTATTCAGTTTGGAGAATTTTCTTTCATACCTGTATTTTAAAAAAATCATTTTCAAGAATTATTATATTACCCTTCTATGATTTTTTTAATTTAATTTTATAACCGTTGTACAATCTAAAATATATTTAATAGGGAAAAACTTGTCGTTCCCAGTACGTGGTACGTCATACGTCATAAAAATGTCTGAATAGAATCTTTATTTTAAACACACACTCCCTGAATATAATTCCATACTATCATGAATGCTAAAAAAATTTAAAAAAATTCTATTTGATTCCATGGTTATTTTTAATAAATCATTATTCGATACAACTGTTGATATTCTAAATAAACAATTATAAAATAATAATTAAATTTTCCATTTTCAATATTTTATGGCTTCTTTTAAATGATTCTCCCCTATTTAAACCTTCGTTGATAATGATTATAGATATGTAACCCAATTTTCCCAACCTCAATTTATCTATATATGGATTATGATTAAAATATTGATTCTTTGAGAAAAAAATTATTTTCTATTGGTTATGATATGATGAAAATTTTGAAATATTCATAAAAATTGTTTTTAATGAATGGGTTATGATGTGACGATAATATGAATGTATTATGATTTTTTAGAACATATATGAAGGGTTTCCAATATTTTATGTGTGATCCGAAAATTATAAATTCCACTAATGTTCTGAAAAATTATTTAAAAATCATGAGTTAATTAAAGGAAACAAGTCTATACAATCAATCCACTATGGTAAAACAATTTATGTAATTTATCCAATATGGGAAAAAAGCCTAAGCGCATGATCCACTATTCAAAATTGTTGAGAATTCATGATATATTATAATAAAGGGAGACATGTTTTTATTCGTAATACACTATGATTGGATAGAAGGAGTAGTTAAAATTCAAAAATTAAATGGTTTCTATAATTATTATGATGAAACACTTTTATCACATGAATATGATATAAACTTATGGTTTGATATTGATATAGTATTTTTAATTACTCTCATGATAATTGCAATTTAAAATGGAAGTTTTATATGAAATGAATGATGTTAACTATATTTTAAAGATTGATTATGAACCCTATATGTTATGTTCATGATATCACATGCGTGTTATTTTATTTTATTTATAGGATCGTTGATTAATATTTTAATTATTAACCTTACAGAGAATCTAATCTTACCCTGCATAATTTTTCAATTCCCTATGTTATAAAAAATATTTTCTTGTAGGGAATTTCATGAAGTGTAAAAATCGGGGAGAAAATGATTGTTGTTAATGAAGTACGTACCAAAATAGTTTTTTTATTTAGTATGAAATTAATAGAAACCATTACGGTTTTAGCATAGTTCATAATGTTATGTATTTGATATTACTCTAGATGATGTAATATATATGAATGATATGTAACTCCGAGGGAATTTTTGAATTTTTTTAAATACTAATTTATTTATTTATTGATATTTTTGAATACAATCAACACAAATATTATCTTTAGTTTCACAAAATATTTATTTTATAATCTATTACATTAAAAACTGCCCTTTTTTATATTGTTGAAAACTTGACGTTTAAATGAAATGAGGCGTATTATTTTGGTATAATTATTTAATATGATAATTTTCACCTACCCATTGGAATGGATGTTATAAATATTATAATATAAATTAGGATAATATATTTTACACTAGAATCATTCTGTGACCAGGTAATTAGAAATTAATATAAAATCCCTTTATGAAAACTAAAGAAAATCTATTTCCAAAAAACTATTTTAATACTCACATGTGAATTTTATATAAAAAATTTAAACAAATAAATTGTGGTTAATTATATTAATTAAATTTATATATTATATATTAAACAAAACCATAAAAATTAATCTTGTATTTTTAATGGTTAATAGGTAAGAAAAATATATTTACACTTAAAACATATTTTCCAAAAAATCATACTTCTCTCCATATTATAGAACAAATATTTTAGAACTAATTTTGAATGATTTATATTTTTTATTTCAATAAATAAATGTAATTATTCAATTATAAAAAATAAATTTATCATAGGATTATTTTTTTGGTATTTTATAGAAAATAATTATTTATTATGAACAGTGGAAATGTGTGGATTTTAATTAAAAAATTCATTTCTGATAAAATTATTTAGATAGATAAATTATATTTAAAATAATTTTTAAAGTATAATTAGATAAATTAAAAACATATTAATACAAGTTATTGAATTTTATTCTATTTTATGTTGATATTGTATATACAGAAGTTGTAGACATTTGAACATTTTAACGTTAAAAACATTTTTTCTCACACTTCTAATGGAATAATTTTAAACTAAATTATTATTCTTCTATGAATGAAATTTTCAAAAATGGATTCCATAATTTTTCATCATAATTAATTTTTTGTAATATGTCCAAAATATTTTTTTATGATAATAATTTGTAAAAACTGCTAAATGTAATTAATGTGATTATGTTTAAAAGGGGGGTTTTGCGTATTTATTGTGTTGGTATACAAATATTTTTTTCCTGACAATTAATATTTTTTTCATAAATTAGAAATAATTTTTAGAATATTTTGGTATAAATTATCTAATTTATCCATTATTAATCATAATATTAATGGATAAATAATCTTGGTAAATTAAAAGATAAAAGTTACATGAGAAAAACTATAATGGTAAAATTTTAAAGATATAAAGATTTTGGATTGAATTGATGTCAAATGTATTTATTTTTTGTGGTGGAGGTATTTTCTAAAACATTAATACCTACCTCCCATTATTTTCTCATTATTTATTCACTTGATCTAAGAGAGACCACCCAATACATAATACTTTCATTTATTTACAAGAATTACACTCCCGTTACATTTTAAAAGGAAATTCACTATCCCCACTTCCTTACATCTATCAAACCATTTTGATTTCCCCACACCTGAATGAATCACTTATAAACATACATCACATTATTCTATAATCCTTATTTTTACCATAAATACATTAAAGGAACACCATTGGGGGAATATAGAAAGAGAGACCCCAAGTAAAGGTAATTTTCATCAACAAAAATATTTATTTTCTTTCTTCCTCAAACCCCTTCAATTATTTTTATTTCATTATTACATAATAAAAAATATATCTTAAATATAATTATATTTTTTTAATGTATTTACATAATATCTTACAGAATCCTAAAATTTCACATGAAATCATCATTTATTTGTTCAGTGGACCACAACCCCTGGAACTGATTTAATTTGTTTTTTCATTAAAATATATTAAGGACTATTATAATGATTAAAATTATTTTTATTTATAATTTATATTATATTATTGATTCATTTATGTTTATTTAATTTTTATATAACACATACATTTATGATTTTCATTTTATTTTAATGTGATAATTCCATTCATGTGTACGAAAAACTACTGCCCTTCGAAGCGATGTTATTAATTCTCACATTATATGTAATATGTTAAGGATGTGCTTAATATTTATATATTATATATGTAGAATAAATAATATTATATAATGATATTTTATATATGATATTTCAATAGGTAATATTTATTTCCCTACATGCCTATGAAAAAACATTATTTACAGAAACCCAACTGTACAACTCAATTAATTAAAAGGTAGTCATGTAGAAGATCAAGATTGATCCATAAGGATAAAGAATTTACTTTATTATAATTTAAAAGAATAATATTATGAAATTTTGGAAAAATGTGAGATAATATTAATATTATTAGATTTTAGAAATCAGATGTCGACGAAAAGTGACATTTATTGATTGGTGTTGTGATCATATTTCAATAGTGTGTGAGGTTTTTATAATTTCTTAGTTCATGTGAAATTGGATTTTATAAAATATGATGATTCATGAATGTTTTTTGAGTTGATTTAAGTATGATCCAATGGTCATGGTATCCTCTTCATAATTACACAAAACCTATTTCTGTTGGTTCAGTAATTTTATGTGTTATCAAATCGAGTTTGTATCGATACCATATCTAACCATGATTTCCCCAGATATTGACAATAGTCATATCAATTTTCAGGTTTTTAGTTTTGAAATTTAAATGATACTTTTTAATTATATTATCAATATTTATGATAAAATAAAAATAATTTTATTAGAATATGAATAAAGAAATCACACAAAGAAAACACATGAATAATGGAAAATAAATAAATCCAATGCACCTTATAACTTCAGTTATATCACATTAGAAAATGGCGGGATTAACCCTTCATCCTATAGATTAGAGGTTTAGAGGGAAATAGAAAATAAAATTAAAGGATAATGAAAATAAGGAAAATAAATTAAGGAGTGATACAAATCCTCTTTCTCTATGATTTTTGTCTACAGATCCAATTTTTAATGCCTCGTATCAAGAGCTAACACCTCTATTTATAGGATTTAATTGGGTTCTATCCGACCACATTCATTACGTGTATTTTGATTATAATTAGTCAACTACTGATCTACGTTTTCCTTTGTGATTTTTGAATCTTAGCTTATCTTGTGAAAATATCATCAAATATTTTGACTATTGACTCTTTTCACATCATCTAATCAGGACTCAGGATGTGTAACTATATTTCACAACATGTAATAGCTTCATTACATGAAATTCCATGACTTTGATTCATGATCTATTTCATATTGTGAAATACCCATACACTTCTCATAATGATGATTCATGATGTGTAATTCATTTTTATTCTCTAGGATCTCAATTTTCCATGGTTTATTTAGTTTTTTCTTTATTAGTGCTCCATGATTATCCGTAACAATCAAGTCTCTTTCTGCTTCTCTTCTCCCACAAAACATAGTTCCCTTAATGTCAAATTCCCATCTCATTTAATTTCTTTTATAATAAATAATTATATCACTCCCCAAAAAACAAAACAAGAAAATTTACCACATAATTTAGATGATTATTCATTTAAATGAACAAATTAATTCATAAAAATACCATAAATATGTATGCACGAAATAAAGCTATCAAATTCCACGACACATGAATTCATACTTTCCCTCAACAATGGAATCTCAACATACTAAAATGGGAATTCAGAAAAACTTGATTCAAATTCAATTTCAATAAAACAATTCATCAAATTGAAAGTTAATTTTTCAAGCATCACAAAAGAAAATTATTCAATTCCAGCTTTCGAAATAAATACAAATTAATCCTATATTTTACTTTTCCCATTTTGAAATTCCCAAGCCATTTAATTCATTCATTTCCATTTTTTAATTAACTATTAATATGAATTTCACTTGCAATTTACATCACATAAAGTTTCCTTCTCATCATCAAGGAAAATGTTTAAATAGAATTCCGCACATACCTCAAGAAAATGTAAGCTACCATAATCATTCAATGCATCTAACTCATTGACCATATAAAGATGATATTCATAATTAATCATGAGGGATTCACCGTTTATGATCAATTAAATATGAGGTTTCAGGGTAGGTTTTTAAATAATATAAAATGTAATGCTCAAGAAGGATGTTCAACTATAATGTATCTTTTTTTATAATCAACAATAGATCAATAAAAGATTCATTTTCTTCAATATCATAGAGAAAGCTCATATAAAGTTATAATTCAATAAATGGAACACCCAATTTTTATTAATTTTCTTTCCTTTTTCAAAATATTTTTTAGGGAAAATTCTAAAATACTCTTTCCAAACCCTAATGATCTCCTCAAAACACAATTTTTAATAGTTTTAATATGATATTCATTCATATAAATGCTGATTTTTTAATTTCCATAGAAACCACCCATTTTTCTATTTTTCCACGAGGGTGTGCCACAAAAAAATGAATGTGCCTTCCCAAAATGTCATGAATCATCCCCCATACTAATTCATTACAAAAAGTTTTTCCCTTCCACTAGATGTATCTTCCCCGAAACTTATGTCTAATAATCAGGAAAAATATTTAGTGGATGGTAGGAATAGATATATAGGATTGTAACGTGGATCATTTCCTAAAAAGGTTGTTCATGTAATTTATGGGCATAAAATAGATCAACGCATGGTGGGTCTTAAGATAAGGGATAAAATAAAATAATGGCTCAACCATTTTAATAGTAAACCTATTCATTCATAGATTTTATAAGATGTCAATGAAGTTATATAAGAATTAATGTATGAGTTTCTCAAGGAATATGTTATAGAATAAATGGAAACTGTTGGCTCACTAGATTTCTCTAGAATTAGATGAATTGTTTGGACAATTACTCATTGAAATAAACCCCAATAATTAAATAAATTAATTAAAAAATCCAAATTAAATACATTTCTATGTATTGGAAAACATTTCGTGTATAATGACCAGTATTCTCCCCTAATCACTGTTTTTTCAATCTTAATCAACAAGGCTGTCTCTACTAATTTATTTTATTCCATTTGTCTCATTTAATTTTATTTGAAATGAAATATAAATACATGGCATGGTAATAGACCTTGGAATTTTATGTCTCTAGTATCAGCTTATTATATAATGAATCAAGTGAAATAATGAAATCGGATGTTAATGATCTAATTAAATGTGGTGGATATAGTAGAAGATACCGAATTTAAACTCTTACTCCCCTAACAACTGGTTTTCCAAATTTGGGATGCACTTAGTTTTATTGACAGCTTCCCCCTAGGGCATTAAAGGCCATGAAAATAATAAATAAAAAAGTTAAATCATCCAAAATGTTCAATGAATTTCCAATATATGGAGAGATATAAACATGCCTATAAAAATAAAAAAAATAATGAAAAAAACTAGGGTTGTCTTCTGAATGATATTTTTTAATTTCATTGACTCTACTAAACCTCATGAATCTTCAAATCACATGATATATGATTGGAAATTTGGTACCTCTTCAGGGTTTATGAATTATTTCATTTTTCTTATTTCTACGTAGGTCATCCCTTGTCCTTATTCTCTAAAAAATTGATTTTTCCTGATGGTACCACTCTCTATACCTCAATTGGACCAACCCTACATTTATTACTCAATACTAATGAACTAAATGGATGTTAATGTACCACACATACCTATTATACTTTCTAAAATCTAGAAGAGTCTGTATCTCTTCAAATTTCAGTAAAATTTATCAACAGATTTTATTTCTTCTTCAGTTGAGAATATTCATTTACAATAGTATGTAATTCATGCACCTCTTTAATCTCAGTGAAATCTTCATATTTGGCTATTTATATTTCACTAAAATTATTGTCCCCTTTCACATCATATTTCATTCATTACTCGATGGATGTTAAAACAAACTTGATCAATTTAAACTCTCATAAAGAGATTTCTATTCTGAACATCGATCGGTTCATGACCTGTAGTTAGAAATGGAATTTCCAAAATGAGTGGATTCCTCTCCTCTTAAATATCCTTCTCTATGAAGTCAATGAGAATATAAAACTTATTGAATTTTATCAAGATGTATTTTATGACTCCTGGGGATTTCACAGTGGAAACTACTTATTGAAGAAGTACTCTTATTTGATTCAATACATAAAGTCCCTAACTCATAAATGTCGTGTACGACAAGTTATTGACACTCACACCTAAGTCACACAATGAATTAACATATATGTTATCTATGATAAAGATGTGAATTTAAAATATACATAGATATCTTTTCTTCTTAGGTAGGTTATTTAATAAAACTACCAAACACTTTGGTTTGAGTGGAATTATTCCAGTCTCTTATAAATTACATTTTTTGGTTAACATTTCATTCATGATTTTTTCTTATTTTATTATGTTCTCAAGTGCCTCTATAAAATGTATATTAATATAATTTTTTTTAAAGTGTTACGAAAACATACATCTTTTCATGTTGTTCTTTACTTGAACTATTCTCTCTGGAAAAGGCATCATTGGCTTGTATTGAGGTGGTTCTTCTTATTCATATTTTATCTACTTATTCCTTGATTATTTCAGCATCCTCTGGTCATTCATAATTTGGTTGTTGTCCTAAAAACTTTATGCCTCTTCTTTTGGTAATCCTCCCAATTCTGAGCTCTATATCATTCAAATATTCCAATAGGAATTCATCAAGGAACCCTCGTAGTGTTCCTTTGGTTCTCACACTAATATGATTAGAAATTTCTCCAACATGATGCTCCATATTCATTAATGAGTATTTTTAATGGGATTATTCTTCTTTTATCTATGTTAATGAATTTTTTGAAGTATTCATTAACATTTACATCCTATCATATAAGTAATGGAACTTTCCTTTAAATGAGGGACCATGAGGTGACTTTTTTGGAACCATTTGGGTTTTTTTGACATTTTTACCATTTTTTTCTCTACCCATGAAATTGATTACCCGGAGTATAATTTTCATTTTTAATGAACATACCTTGTGGGTTTTGTTGGTGGCCCATCATGATTTCCATTATCTTGGTTAGTGACTCTAGTTAATCCAACATCTAGTAATTGATCTTTAGTGCCTAAAATCCTTTCAACTAAATACATTATCCTTTTAATTGGAATATATTACCTTTTATATCTCCCAGTAAGTTATATCTCGGTTTATGTGATTTCTTTATTATTGATCCTCCATCTACAAAATCATGGATTGACTTGTTTTCCTATGATAAACCCTTATAGAATGTTTTTATTAGTTGAAATATCTTTATTACATGATGATGAAATTTTATATTCATGTATTTATATGATTCCAATACATAGTACAATAATTCATCCTCAAATTGACAAAAGTTTAGAATATTTACCCATATATCCATTGACATATAAGATGGAAAGAAGAGGGTGAGGAAGTTTGGTACAAGATCATCAAATTTATTGATGGAATAGATAGACACGATTTGAATCCAATCTTGTTCTTGATCCCATAATAAAAATCCTAAAAGGCAGAGTCTTACCATGTTACTTGAGACATTCAAAAATTTGAATGTTTCACATAGCTCAAGAAATCGTCCCAATATTTTTTGGATCTTCATGTGGATGTACGGTGAATCACACACAATTACAAATCATATAAATGATTGATTTAGATGTTTTTTGTTTTATTGGGGGGTCCCATGATTATTGTTTGCAATCCAATATTTGACAGGCACCCATAGGCAGTGAGCATCTACAGACCCAAATCTCATTGAATCACTCAAACATGTTGATTCTACTCCGCATCTACCATGGTTGTAGTGATGTTATACTCTAGTATTAGTTTATAGTGGTTTGTTGAATTGATGGTGGCTTTCCCATTGACCGACTTTTATAGCTATGCATGAATATATTTGAATCTCACAATAGAAAATACCCATCATAAAAAGTAGAATTGAAATAAAGAAATAAAATTAGAAAATTTAAATTCTAAAAATGAGAAACCAACCTTTGCTGGACACAACACCATTTTATATCCCCATAGGGAATAATTAATTCCCTACATATCTATACAAAAAAATTATTTTTATGAACTCATGTAATATACCTAATTAATTAAAATAGAGTCATATAACAGATCAAGATCAATCCACAAGGAATGTGAAATTAGTCTATTGTAATTGGAAACAATTAATTTTTTTAAATTGGGGGAAAATGTGAGACAATATTGATTGGATTGGATTTTAGAAAAAAAAATTCAAAGGCAAAGAATATTGGTTGAATTTTGTTTTGATAAAATTTTGATTGTGTACTATGGTTTTTTAATTTCCTAGTTATGTTGAAATTTTAATTTTATAAAATATGTTCATTCATTATTTTTATTGGAGTCACACAAGGATAGTCCAATGGTCATGGTATCCCCTCTTTAATGTGAAAATTCACAATTTCCCTTGTTTCAATAGTTTAGGGTTCTGTCGAATCATGTTTCTCTTGATACGATATTTATAATCGATTTCACTTAAGGGAAAAAATGGTCATTTCAACTTTAGGGTTATCAGTTTCACAATTTCAATATTAATTTTTATGTATATTATAAATTGTAATGATAAAATAAAAAAAAGGATTTTAATTTTAAGAAAGATATCACGTAAAGAAAACACATGAATAATTGTAATGAAATCAATCCAACACACCTTCCCCCTTTGGTTACATCCCCCTATCACATGATAGGATTACCCCCTCATCCTAGTGATGATAGGTTTAAGGGGGAAAAATAAAAAATAAAGAATAATGAAAATAAGTAAACTAACTGAGAGAGGGTCTCAATGTGTCTTTCCCTAAGATTTTTTCTATAGATCTAAATTAGAATGCCTCATAGATGCATACAATATTTCTATTTATAGACTTGAATTGGGTCCTATCTGACCGCATTCCCGATGTAAAATGTAATTACATGTCATTTAAGCTTTATCCTAGTTTTCTTCCACAATTTTTGAATCTCCGTGTATCCCGCATGAATATCATCCTAGATTTGGACCATTGCCTCCTTTCAAATCATTTAATCTGGACTCACAGTGTGTAACCGTATTTCACATCGTGTAAGAGCTTCATGACTTGAAATTTCATGATGTTTCTTCACGGGCTACGACATGTCATGAAATAACACTAAAAATCATTCAATGAAGGCGCATGATGTTTAATTCATTTTTATTCTCCAGGAAATCATTTTTCCTTGGTTTATTCAATTATTAATTTAGTTTTACTATATGAATATCCTCAATAATCTAGTTTTTTCAGCTTTTTTATACTCATAAAATTAATTATCTCTATGATCAAATTTTCATCTCTTTTCGTTCCTTTTACAAAAACTCAATATATCCTTCAAAAAACACAAAACAATTCAATTCACCCCCAAATTGGAAAAATTATATATTTAAATAAAGAAATTAATACATTATTATATCATAAAATGTATTCATAAATTTACATTATCAATATATCATTATGTTTTTATTACATAAATATGATCATATAATGGAAAATATATTCATGTCTATGTACATCCTATTGTCTTCCTGATAATTGTATTACATTTCCCATTTATATATTTTATAAATTATAATAAATACATATATACGGAATATATATGATAATTATAACATAGAATATATTTTCATATTTATTAAATCCAAATCAAAGTATGTGAACAAGAAATATTAATTCAAAACATATATAAAAACCATAGATGTTATTATAAGAATCATGACATAAAAATGAAATTATTAATAAACGGGAAATAAAATGTCATATGAAAAAAAATATGGTAAGATATATATGATTATTCTTCTATAATATATGTATAATAAAATTATATTTATTATATAGTAGTATTGAACATTTGAGAAGAAATACTATACTTATGGTATGATATTTTTATCTCCCTTTTACTTTCAATGAGAAAAAAGAAATATTGACCACATTTTTACTTAATATGGTTTATAAAATTTCCATGAATTTCTATTATTATTATTATAAATAAAATTATTTTTTATTTACATATACATATGGGGATTTCTATTTCTGGGGGTTTATATTTTAAAATTTACCAAATTGGTAAGTGATTATTGTCTCAATGTTCATACTCTAAGATGAACGTTATGGTATGCATCTATATTGTTAATGATGTATATATAAAGAACCTCAGACATATAATATCATAAATGTTTTCATCCTTGTGATATTTTATGCCTCAATTTATTTTATTCCTTTGTGGATATTATGATTAAATTTTTCCAACATCATAATGATTTTAGATTATGATCACATTATATATCATGATTTATTATGATTAAGTCTTAAGTATTGAAATATATTAATATAACTTTTAACAGTTATCATTAATTATATTCTCTTTTTTTCATGATATATTACTGTAATGGTACCATTTTTGAACTCTTTTTATTTGATGAAAATAAAAACATTATTGTAAAAAAATAAGTTTTATTTCTTTCTGTGGTGGGAAATATGTTTTCTTCCAAGAATATTTTCTCTTGAGAATTTATGATGAATGTTTTTAATGGTATTTAAATATCATTTTCAAGGAAAATTATTTTGAAAATTTAATATTTTTTTTAAAAAAATTATGTTATTTTCAAATATTATTTTATTAGTTTTCAATGTTATGTTCAAAGAATATGTTTTCCAAAATGTTATATTTTTAAAAAATATTTTTTGAAGAGAAACATATTTTTTCCTCATTAAATGTTTTAAAAGATCATTCAAAATTAATTACCAAATAATATAAAATCCATTAAAATTTCATAATATTTTGTAGAGATATGAACTTGGGAAACTATTCATATTTTTTATTTGAAAGGTTTCTATTTAATATGACAAGATTTTCATGAAATTCATTTCTTTTGCATGGTCTATACTACATTAAAATGATTCAAACAAACACTACTTTTGATGGTTAATATTATGGTGTAATCATTATGAAATGTATCTCTTATCCATAGGTTGTGATATTATTAAATTTTTTGATACCCATTTCATTTCATTGGTTATTATATGATGAATGTGTGGGATATTGGGAATAAATATGTATTATTTTATTATGTGAAGGGTGGGACGTGTATATACATCCAGTGAATTAGGTAATGATATATATCCTATGAGTATATTTGTTAAGAAGTAACCATATTACATGTTCATAATATTATTCATGAACATGATTCCATGTCTATAATATTATGTGTGAACCTGATTATGTGTTCACAATGTTATACATGAATATAATTACGTGTTCACAATATTATGATTGAAAAAATTTACATTTTCACAATGTTATATGTGAACGTCATTGCATGTTCTCATTTTTTTCTCATAAACATTAATACATGTTCACTGTTTTATCGATGGACCTATATTTCATGTCAATTATGATATGTACAACCCTAGTAGAAAGTACATATTTTAATGTGAGTTGCCTATTTCAAGTCCATAAACCATGAATGGTATCAAAATATCCCATACATATTTTAACATATCATCATACATTAAATAACCTATGTTAAATGGTATCATAAGACACCAACCTCAATTAAGCATAAAATCCAACAACGTATTTTTACACTGTTAGAAATGGTCAAATAAAATAATTCCACTCTCCGTGAGAGAAATACACATTTCACTTTGAAATCACTATTTAAATTCTATGTAATTATAAATGAAAACAATTTATTTAAAAATAAACTTGTAAAAATTTAGATTATTCTTAAAAAAATTAAGTATTTGTGATAGTATAAAAATATTCTCATACTACCTTTGTTAAAAAAACATTCCTTCAGTTGAAAAGATAAAAAACACCTCAATTAGAAAACATCAAAAGGATTCCATTAAAACTATTTAGTAAAAATTAAAAATGGGAAAAATGAATTTAAACATCCATAAAAGAGTAGTAAAATCTAATTTGAAACCTTTATATTTTAGAAATCATTGATATTAAAGAAACATTTTCCATAAAGGAGACTTAAACCAAAAATATCTTGAATAATAATGAGATTGTGAAATAACTTTTATAACATTATAATTAGTATAATATAATGCCACAAGAATGTAATAAAGATAAATGGATGTATATATATAATAATATTCATTAAAAGACTCATAAAATTCATTCATGTACAATATATACACCACATATAATAAATATGTGGTAAACATGTCTTATATATCACAGAACATAAAAGTGAGATAGAAATACCTTACCTTATAAGTTCAATTAGTTGAATGTTCTTTAAAATACTATATAATGTTTTAATTAATTTTATTAATTTATACCAAAACCAAATCTATATTTATGATATCATATACAATCTTCTAATATTGTCTTGTTCATAAAATTATTTTATTCCCTTTTTATGGGCGTTAACTACTTCTTTCTTTTATACATGTTTTATCATGTAAGTACCATTTCATAAACATAATATATAATTATATATTTCATTTATATAATTATATTTTTTTAATAGATATTATATTTATTCATTATATATATTTTTATAATAATTATTATATAGTCAACTTGGAAAATGTGTGTCATTGCGTCCTAAGGATGGTATGTCGTACGAATGCACGAGAAACAGTATCACTATTTTAATATTAAAAGGGTAAATAATTGGATTGTATTTTAATTATAAAGAATCAATATAATTTCATAAAAAACTATATATATATTTATTATATTCATCATAATTCCTATCTAAGTAAATTGTTGTTGAAAAAAATTACACCACAGTGTGGAGATGGTAGGTCATACGTACACACACAGAGTGATTTCATTTTTCATAGGATGGATAAAAAGAATAATATGGTCATACCATAAACACAATATAATATCATTATATATATTATATATTATTTACTACTTTATTTTGAATCCAGCACATAAATAGGAAGTAGAATAACAAATGAACATGGATGACATAATAAAAACAATTACCTCTTCATTGATTGACTTCCTTTAGATCTCTTATTAAGGGATATAGGGTTGGTATTTTTTTCAATACCATAACCTATAGAATATGGATAAGGATTTTGGGATGACATATGGGTGGTACTTAGTTGATCTACGAAGCTCCAATTTGTGTGAAAATTTTATGGGGGGGGGGGGTTCCTTTTGTAATTGAGGTGAGGGGCACCTTTGGAAACTCACAAAATAATAAATTAATATAAATTAGTTTTCAAATAAATATAACTAAAAATTAATTATTAAGAATATAGGATGATTAGGGGTCAAAATATATTCATCAAATGAAATTTATAAATTTTTTAAAAAAATTAATCCTTATCTTTTTAACCCTTATTTAACCATTTTTAATTTTACCGTGATATTATGTATGTTACACATTAAGGGTTGGTATAGTTACTATATAATGACAAAATAACAATATATGAGTCATTTATTATATATTTAACAGCATACCAATTATTTTAAATAATTTTAGAATAATAAAATATCACATAATAAAATATTTTTTATTTTAAAATATCATCATTGTCAATATTGACACTTTTCATTACATAACATTTAATAAATATCCTACAACATGAAATATTTTAACCCAATATTTTAACACATCACTAAAATAATAAAATATTTTTTATTTTAAAATATCATTAGTGTTCATATCAATACTATTCAATACATAACATTTTATAAATATCATATAACATGAAATATTTTAACCCACTATTTTAACACGTCAAGAAAAAAATTATTGCATCATCATTGTGTCACATTTTAAAGTAATTATATTATATCTAAAAATTATAAATTATTTAAAATTACGTATATTATAATTTTATATTTCGAAAGAGTATTAATAGTCAAACATATCCATTTTATAACACTATATTAAAAATATTTCTCTTATTAAAAACTGAAGTATGTAAAAATTGACTTTCCAAGGAATGTAATATTCATAAGGTAATATTCTCATCTGAATAGACATAAATGGTCACATAAATAATACTTTGATTATTATGTTCCAAAAATACAAATAAAATAATAGTATGACAACTATTGGGGTAATTTTCATAAATTTAAAATATTATTTTTACCCTTAATTACTCTATTTACCCTTTACCATTATTATTAAAATATTACAAAATTTACTATTCATATTCCAAAAATATAAGTACTGACATATTACACAATTTGGACCTATATGTTTCATATATTCAATCCATTTTTAAAAATTATGGATATATAATTTTCAGTATTTACTTCAAATTTAACTCCTTTGATGGAACAAGAAAACCTGCTTTTAAAGTTAAAACATACTAACAATTATAATTGTAACGCTCTGACCCTAGTTACCCAAAGTCGGTGCATTATTACATTACATTGGCATGATCACAAGAAAGATAAAATCTCAAAAGACCGATTGGTTTAGTAGCCTTGGAAACACTAGATATATTCATAAAGTTTTACATTACATCACAAAGTGAAAAACTACAACAACAACATAGTCTCCATATTCCATACTCATATCCCCACATACTATCCCTGAAGGTCATTCATAACTTACTTCTTCACATCCTAGGAAAAATAAAACATAGAAAAGGGGTGATCTCAAATTCCCAGTAAGGATAACAATATAGCGGAAACTTTCAAAAATAAGCATAAACATTTAAGGCAATGTATAACTAAAACAAAAGCCTTTTAAACTTGAACTTCAACATAGTATAGAAAAAGTAAAATGAAATAATGCCATTTCATTATTCACATGGATATTCAACTAATCAAATAATCACATGAAATATCAATAACCACTTTCATAATGATGTAATGCATAATGCCAGACTATCATAACCACATAGCCAAGGCCTCATGCCAAGACTAAAAATAAGATTTTGTCAAGGCCTTGTTCCAAAACATTAGTTTGTCTCATGAGACCTACCGATGCATCGAAGAGATATAGCGGGCTCCACCCGTCACATATTAAGTCCAATGCATTCCCATATGAAAAGGTTTAAACATAAAATAAACATTCGTATTATAACTAGCTTACGAAATTCCAATACTTTCACCATAAACCATGAATGGTATAAAAATAGCACATCCACAATCAAACATATCACAAAACCTTCAATACAATATAGAAGTTTTGTATCATAATAAATCAACTTCAAATAAGCATAAAATCCATCAAAGGATTTTGACATAGATGAAATTGAAACCCTTTTTAGAGAAATATCTCTTTCTATTTTGAAATCATTTAAGAGTCATATATTTATAAAATAAAACAGCTTCTTCGATAATATTCTTATAAGCTTGTAAGGGAAGCTTTGACGAT
The DNA here is from genome assembly GCA_963277665.1 of Viscum album. Lineage (NCBI taxonomy): Eukaryota > Viridiplantae > Streptophyta > Magnoliopsida > Santalales > Viscaceae > Viscum > Viscum album. Next base: position 718,434,783 of record OY728145.1, on the reverse strand, counting down.
TTTATAACGGTGGAAAATAACCGCACCCGCCGTATAAGTTAAAAAAACATTCTTACCTTAATTCTGTCGAAAAGTATAAAAGCACCTTGTTTGGAAAACGACAGAAAGATTCCTTTATAAACCTCTTATAAAAATTCAAACAAGGGTTTAAATGAATTTAACCCATATTATTTTAAATAGTAAAATCTTTTTGAAATACATTTCGAAAAAAACATGGATGTGGATGATAAAGAAATCCCAGTAGATAATTACGTATAAAAAACCTCGGATAATGAAGAGATTGTGAAATAACCCTTACCTTGAAATTTTCCTTTGTTGGGGTAGGTTAACCTCTTGTATAATGGTGAAATAATTGTTATTAAATTATTCAATAATAATATACATTAATATGATATCATATATGATCTTTTAACATTTCTTTGTTAATAATAACTTAGAATTATCGTCGTTTCAGGTGTTTACTTACTCATTTTCTTTATATTTTTTGTTACATAAGCCATGTTTGTAATGGATAGGTTGTATATTATTCATATCCAGAATTATATCAAGTCCATAAACATCATTTGTAAATCATCAAATGATAATTATACTTGAATGGATACGATGGAGAATGAATCTCATCGCGTTCGTGGAGACGGTAATCCGTACGTACGCACGAGCGATAATATCATTCTTTTGATATTAAAATAATATATACTGGATGGTATATCATATATACAGAATCATTAACAAGTTATATTTATTATTTATATGTGTTACACATCATTATTATAACCATCCAAATAATAATATATTGAATAACAATAACACCATGACGTGGAGACGATAAGCCGTACGTAAACACGTATGGTGACAAGTTATTCAAAGGGTGGATTGAATACTGAATATGGTTGTACCATTTTTATAATAACATCACAATATATATATGATACTGGAGTTATTATTTGATAATGGTAACAACAAAGGAAGGAGAAGTGGAAGAAGAATGGAACTTGGAAAAGGGTGGTGAAATCATTACCTCTTCTTCGGGTTCTTCCTTTTGATTTGATCAAAAGGGCTCCTTAGGTTGGCTTTCTGATCAAACTAAGGCCTCTAGGTTGTATTGAGGGAAGTTGGGAGAGTATTTTGACAGAGTTTGGCCAAACCAAAAGGCTTTGAAGGTGTGAAGAAAAGAGAAGGAGGAGTTCCCTTTTATAAGAGGGGTGAGGGGGACCTTTGGAAAAGCTAGAAATATTAGTTGATAATAAAATCATATTCGGTTTCTAATGTTTAAAATGTTGATTATTCAAAGGTTAATGTGGGGATAGGTCGAAAAAAATTCAACCGATAGAATTTTGACAGGTTTGGGTACTTATATTAACCTTATCATTAAGTATTAACTCTGTGTTAATTAGTTTCACTTTTACAATGTCTCTTTGTATTTTTATATTATATGGTTAATAAACTTACCATATACATCCAAGAGACCCCCAAGTGGTCCATTAATGATACACCTATCATGATATAAGTCTCGTGGCCGAACCATATATTTTTAGGAATTTAATACCAATTAATATTATAATATTTGTTTTAAAAACTCTTTTTTGTCAATTTTGACACTATTCAATAGTTGATTTTTGTGAAACTCATAACAGATTGATTACTTAGAACAAAGTCCATTAAAGAAATCCTAATATATCATATTATCCTATAAAATCATAATTCATTAAAATTTTCATATTTTATTTATTTGGGTATTTATAATATCAATTATTTTAATTTTTCACTATTATAGTAATTACTGCATCATCATTGTGTCATAAATAAATTAAATTATTTAATGTCTAAAAATTATAAATAAAATACAATTATGTAGGAAATCGTTTTATATTTCTAATTAATATTTATAATCTAAAATAAAACATATATAACCCTATGTAAAATTTTTTTTTCTAAAAGATATATGCTTGTGTCATTTTTGTATTCATTTTAATTTAATTAAAATAAAGTGTCCCTATCACCTACAAGTGGCTCCATGAGGTCCCAAATTTGACCCAATGATTCCCATGATCGGAACGGTATCCACCAACAAGGTTAGGACACGTTTTAGGGTAATTTAGTATTATTATAATATTATTTGTTTAACCCTTATTTACCGGATTTACCCTTAACCATGGTAAATAAAATATTTACCGCAGTAATTATTTAAAATGTCTAAAAATAAAAGTTACCTATTTACACAATTTGAACATCCTGATTCCAAATATGGAATCCATTTTTCCAAATTCTAAACACATAAGTGGAAAAAATTAATTTAAAATTTATTCCCATTGTTAAAACAAAAAGCGTGTTTTTAAGAGATAATAACTATCAAAAGAAAGACACTTGTTTATGTCCGGTTTAATTGTAAAATTATGTCCAATGACAAACATTGAATTAAATGGTAAAAACATATTCTACATATACTTTAAAACCACTCAAATTCATAATTTATCAATATTAATTATTTTGATTAAAAAAAGTTGTTTTTAATTAAAAATTTAGTAATTTTCACTATTCATCAAAAATATGAAAGTTATCCGAAAAGTACCAAAATTTCACCCTAGGATAATTTCGATATTCCAAATCCAAAAATGAAGTCCATTTTGAGAGATAGAATTTATAATAATTCAAAAAGTAGGTATTACTATTCATAACAGCTAGTTTGATTGGTTATGGTGTGTTAGAACTCGGTGTTGCGTACAACACACGCTATCACATTATTCAAAGAGAAGCGTACCATAGAAGCTTGGGGTGTTACATTCTACCCTACTTCAAATAATTTTGTCCTCGAAATTTCTAGAGTACTTATCACATGAAAAGACTCGGGTGGTTCTTCATCATAAGTTCCTCGGGTTCCCACGTTGCCTCTTCCATCTTATGGTTTCTCCACAAAACTTTTACCACACGCGTCGTCCGGTTTCTCAGCACTTGTTCTCCCATATCAAGAATCTTGACAGGCTCTTCGCAGTAAGACAGATCGGGTTCCAGTTATAACTCCTCATAGGTGAGTACATGTGTTGGGTCAGGCATGTATTTCCTCAACAGAGATACGTCGAACACATCGTGAACTTTGGAGAGAGTTGGAGGCATTGCCAATCGGTAAGCTACAGCCCCAATTCATTCTAGAATTTCAAAAGGTCTGATGCACCTGGGACTCAATTTACCTTTCTTACCAAAATGTATGACTCCCTTCCATGGTGATACCTTCAGGAAAACATGATCACCGACTTGAAATTACAAATCCTTCCTTCAATTATCGGCATGGCTCTTCTGCCTATTTTGAGCTGCTTTGATGTGATTTTGGATTACCCTCACCTTTTCCATCGTCTCCTCCACCAATTATGGACCTATAAGTTTTCTTTCACCAACGTCATCCCAATAGGTTGGTGTGCGACATCTCTTTCCATATAACGCTTCATATGGTGCCATATGAATACTCGAATGGAAGCTATTGTTATTGGAAAATTCTACTAGTGGTAAATATTGATCCCACATACCTTGAAAGTCAAGTGAGAAGGATCTAAACATGTCTTCTAAGGTTTGAATTGTTCATTCTGATTGTCCATCCGTTTGAGGGTGGTAGGCAGTGCTCAAATGAAGTTCAGTATCCAGGGATTGTTGAAGACTCTTCCAGAATCTTGAAGTAAAACGGGGATCATGATCAAAAACAATCGATAGGGGTACTCCATGAAATCTCACAACTTCATTAATACATAGTTTTGCTAGACGTTCCAGTGGTAGATATTCTCTTATAGAAAGAAAATGTGCTGACTTGGTAAGATGATCAACAATAACCCATATTTCATCGTTCCTTCTAGGAGTCTTTGGTATTCCCATGACAAAGTCCATCGTAATATTGTCCCATTTCCACTCGGGTATGGGAAGAGGTTGCATGACACCTCCAGGCTGATGCCTTCCAGCTTTCACTTGTTGACAAACCATACATCTTGACACAAAATCAGAAATCTCCCTCTTCATGTTGTCCCACCGAAAATGTTCCTTCAAAGATCTATACATTTTGGTGCTCCCAGGATGTATAGAGAAATTGGAACTTTGAGCATCATCCAACAATTCCCTTTTTAGATCAGGTATATCGAGAACACAAAGGCTCTTCCCGAATTTCAAAATTCCATCTTCATACACAATGTCTCTCAATCTCCCATCATTCATAGCTTTAATCTTCTTTTGAAATTCTTCATCATCGGTCTGAGAACTCTTAATCCGTTCTAGTAAAGATGGTTTGGAAACCATTTTAAAAAGCATTGATGTTTCACCTTCCCTGGTTATTCCCATGTCCATCTTCACTAGATCCATGAAAATTGGATCCCTTTCAATTCTCATATTGTTCAAAACTCCATGGTCTTTTCTGCTCAAAGCATCTGCCACCCTGTTTTCCTCCCCCGGGTGGTAGTGTATCTTGAAATCATAATCCTTGAGTAATTCAATCCATCTCCTTTGCCTCATGTTGAGTTCTTTTTGTGAGAAAATATACTTCAAACTCTTGTGATCATTATAAATCTCACATTTTTCACCATAGAGGTAGTGCCTCCATATCTTCAAAGTAATGATCACAGCTACTAACTCGAGATCATGAGTAGGATAGTTTTGTTCCTGAATTTTCAACTGACGTGATGCATAGGCAATAACCCTATCATTCTGCATAAGGACACAACCAAGTCCTTTCTTCGATGCATCACTATAAATAACGAACCCATCATTCCCCGATGGTAGAGTCAATATAGGATCATTGACTAATCTTCTCTTCAGTTCTTAGAATCATTATTCACACTCTTTTGTCCAAAAAAATTTAACCCCTTTACGTGTGAGCTTCGTTAGTGGGTTAGCCAATCGGGCAAAATTCTAGACGAAACGTCGATAATAACCTGCTAAACCAATAAAACTACATAACTCATTTATACTCGTAGGTGCTGGCCATTCTTGGATTACCTTGTTCTTAGAAGGATCAACATAGATTCCATATTTAGAGACAATATGGACAAGAAAAGAAATCTCTTGAATCCAGAATTCACACTTGCTAAACTTCCCATATAATTCATGCCTTCTCAGAGTGTTCAAGATAATGCGCAAGTGGTTTTTATGATCTTCATAGCTTTTGGAGTATTCCAAGATATCATCAATAAATACCACCACAAATTCATCGAGATACTACTTGAAAACTCTATTCATCAGATCCATGAATACAGAGGGTGAATTAGTAAATACAAAAGGCATTACAGTAAACTCGTAATGCCCATACATATTTCAAAATGCTGTCTTCGGAATGTCTTCCTTCTTCACACACAACTGATGGTATCCAGATAGAAGGTCAATCTTTGAAAAGTATTGAGCTCCATGCAGTTGGTCAAATAAATCATCAATGCGAGGTAGGGGATACTTGTTCTTTATTGTTATATCATTGATCTCCCTATAGTCGATACATAACCTCATAGATCCGTCTTTCTTTTTGACAAATAGAACAGGGGCTCCCCATGGAGAAACACTAGGGAGAATAAATCCCTTATTACTCAATTCCTCTAGTTGTTTCTTTAGTTCAACTAATTCTACAGTGGCCATTCTATAAGGGGTCTTTGATATAGGCCTTGATCCAAGAATTAAATCAGTGGAAAACTCAAATTCTCGTTCTGGAGGATGTCCAGGTAAATCTTCCGGAAATACATCTACAAATTCTTTCACAACAGGTACATCCTCTATTTGAACATTCCTTTCCTCACCCACAGTAATTTCATTCTCTTCCTCCCCAAAGCCTGAAATATTTTCTCTAGGGAAAATATCCATTGCTCAGCTACTAAGGGATTTGTACTCCCATTGAACATTGGTGGTTGTTGCCTCATGAATCGATCTAACATTGATCCTCGATGTAGCGGATTAGGGTGCTCCATATGGGTAAGGTTATTATTCATAACCTGAGTGAGTTGTCCCAGTATGGTGATTAGCTGATTGGCACCAGTTTCATCACTAGTTCCACTATAATTATCTTTAGCAGGAGGGAAATCCCTACATGGAGTGCGTGCATTGATTCGGTTTCCATTTCTTCCACTAGGTGCCATTTCTAAACAATGGCATAAACTAGATCAGTTTATGAATCAAAATACATAATCCCATACTTATAGAACACTTAACATAAATTGAACTATTTATGGATATAATCCATAATCATAAAAATGTTTTCTTTGAGGAAGTATATACTCATAAACCCTTCATAATGATTTGTTAAGAAAATGAGATTTATCCTAACCATATCCTCCGGGAGGGTCGTAACCAAGAGTGCAGTAAGGCCCATTATCGTGCACCAGTTCCCGTTCGAGTCTAGCTCAAAGCGGTGTTTTTGGGTTTTACCCCTAGGTACATCTGTGCCAGAGCCGCCTCTACCTGCTTGTATCCAGACAGAGATGTATTGATCGGAAAACTCACAAAATCTCTACAATACCAAAATTCTAGGAATTTCTTCTATACTAATCCTCAAAGTCCATCTTAAGTCTATGTGCTCTAATCAGAGTTTATCTAAATCTTGGTTCCATGGTTTGTACAAAACCTCCTCTGATACCAACTGTAACACCCAGAACCTAGTTACCCAGATTTAGTGCATTATTACATTACATTGGCATGATCACAAGAAAGATCAAATATCGAAAGAATTATTGGTTTAGTAGCCTTGGAAACACTAGATATATTCATAATGTTTTACATTACATCACAAAGTGAAAAACTACTACAACAACATAGTCTCCACATTCCACACTCATATCCCCACATACTATCCCTACAGGTCATTCATAACTTATTTCTTCACATCCTGGGAAAAATAAAACATAGAAAACGGGTGAGCTCAAATGCCCAATAAGGATAACAATATAGCGGAAACTTTCAAAAATAAGAATAAACATTTAAGGCAACGTATAACTAAAACAAAAGCCTTTTAAACTTGAACTTCAACATAGTATGGAAAAAGTAAAATGAAATAATTCCATTTACTTATTCACATGGATATTCTACTAATCGAATAATTACATGCAATATCAATAACCACTTTCATAATGATGGAATGCATAATGCCAGACTATCATAACCACATAGCCAAGGCCTCATTCCAAGACTACAAATAAGATTTTGTCAAGGCCTTGTGACAAGACACTAGTTTGTCTCATGAGACTTACCTATGCATCAAGGAGCTATAGCGGGCTCCACCCATCACATATTAAGTCCAATGCATTCCCATAAGAAAAGGTTTAAACATAACCTAAACATTCGTATTATAACTAGCATACGAAATGTCAATACATTCACCATAAACCATGAATGGTATAGAAATAGCACATCCACAGTCAAACATATCACAAATCCTTCAATACAATATAGAAGTTTTGTATCATAATAAATCATTTTCAAATAAGCGTAAAATCCATCAAAGGATTTTGACATAGATGAAATCAAAACTCTTGTTAGAGAAATATATCATTCAATTTTAAAATCATTTAAGAGTCATATATTCATAAAATGAAACATTTTCTTTGATAATATTCTTATAAGCTTGTAAGGGAAGCTTTGACTATTTTATAACGGTGGAAAATAACCGCACCCGCCGTATAAGTTAAAAAAACATTCTTACCTTAATTCTGTCAAAAAGGATAAAAGAACCTTGTTTGGAAAACGATGGAAAGATTCCCATATAAACCTCTTATAAAAAGTCAAACAAGGGTATAAATGACTTTAAACCATATTATTTTAAATAGTAAAATCTTTTTGAAATACATTTCGAAGAAACATGGATGTGGATGATAAAGAAATCCCAGTAGATAATTACGTATAAACAACCTCAAATAATGAAGAGATTGTAAAATAACCCTTACCTTGAACTTTTCCTTGGTTGGGGTATGTTAACCTCCTATATAATGGTGAAATAATTTTTATTAAATTATTCAATAATCATATACATTAATATGATATCATATATGATCTTTTAACATTGCTTTGTTAATAATATCTTACAATTATCGTTGTTTTAGGTGTTTACTTACTCGTTTTCTTTATATAATTTTTACATAAGCCATGTTTTTAATGGATAGGTTGTATATTATTCATATCCAGAATGATACCAAGTCCTTAAACATCATTTTTAAATCATAAAATGATAATTATACTTGAATGGATACGATGGTGAATGAATCTCATCGCGTTCATGGAGACGGTAGTCCGTACGTACGCACGAGCGACAATATCATTATTTTGATTTTAAAATAATATATAATGGATGGTATATCATATATAAAGAATCATTAACATGTTATATTTATTATTTATATGAGTTACACATCATTGTTATACCCATCCAAATAATAATATATTGAATAACAATTACCCCATGAAGTGGAGACGATAAGCCGTACATACGCACGTATGGTGACATGTTATTCAAAGGGTGGATAGAATACTGAATATGGTTGTAACATATTTATAATAACATCACAGTATATATATTATACTAGAGTTATTATTTTATAATGGTAATAACAAAGGAAGAAGAAGTGGAAGAAGAAAGGAACTTGGAAAAGGGTGGTGAAATCATTACCTCTTCTTTGGGTTCTTCCTTTTGATTTGATCAAAAGGGCTCCTTAGGTTGGCTTTATGATCAAACTAAGGCCTCTAGGTTGTATTTAGAGAAGTTGGGAGAGTATTTGGGCAGAGTTTGGCCGAATCAAAAGGCTTTGAAGGTGTGAAGAAAAGAGAAGGAGGAGTTCCCTTTTATAAGAGGGGTGAGGGGCACCTTTGGAAAAGCTAGAAATATTAGTTTATAATAAATTTATATTCGGTTTCTAATGGCTCAAATGTTTATTATTCAAAGTTTAAGCTTGGGATAGGTTAAAAAACATTCAACCAATAGAATTTAGATAGGTTTGGGTACTTATAGTAACCTTATCTTTAAGTATTATCTCTAAGTTAATTAGTTTCACTTTTACAATGTCTCTTTGTATTTTTATATTATATGGTTAATAAACATACCATATACATCCAAGAGACCCCCAAGTGGTCCATTAATGAGAAACCTATCATGATATACGTCTCTTGGAAAATCCTTAGATTTTTATGAATTTAATACCAATTAATAATATAATATTTGTTTTAAAAACTTTTTTATGTCAACTTTGACACTATTCAATAGTTGATTTTTTTGAAACTCATAACAGATTGATTACTTCAAAAAAAGTCAATTAAATGAATCCTAATATATCATATTATCCTATAAAATAAGTTTAATTCATTAAAAGATTCATATTATATTTATTTGGGTATTTATAATATCAATTATTTTAATTTTTCACTATTATAGTAATTACTGCATCATCATTGTGTCATAACTAAATTAAATTATTTAATGTCTAAAAATTATAAATAAAATATAATTATGTTGGAAATATTTTTTTATTTCTAATTAATATTTATAATCTAGTATCCAACATATATAACCCTATGTAAAAATTGTTTTTCTAAAAGATATATGCTTGTCTCATTTTTGTATTCATTTTAACTTAATTAAAATAAAGTGTCCCTATCACCTACAGGTGGCTCCATGAGGTCCCAAAATTGACCCAAAGATACCCATGGTCGGACAGGTATCCACCAATAAGGTTAGGACACGTTTTAGGGTAATTTAGTATTATTATATAATTATTTTTTTAACCCTTATTTACAGGATTTACCCTTAACCATGGTAAATAAAATATTTACCGCAGTAATTATTTAAAATTTCTAAAAATAAAAGTTAACTATTTACACAATTTGAACATCCTGATTCCAAATATTGAATCCATTTTCCCAAATTCAAAACACAGAATTGGCAGAAATTAATTTAAAATTAATTCCCGTTGTTAAAACAAAAAGCGTGTTTTTAAGCGATAATAACTTTCAAAAGAATGACAATTGTTCATGTCCGGTTTAATTGTAAAATTATGTCCAATGAAAAACATTGAATTAAATGGTAAAAATATATTCTAAATATACTTTAAAACCACTCAAATTCATAATTTATCAATATTAATTATTTTGATTAAAAATGTTGTTTTTAATTAAAAACATACTAATTTTCACTATTCATCAAAATATGAAAGTTATCTGAAAAGTACCAAAATTTCACCCTACGATAATTTCGATATTCAAAATCCAAAAAATGAAGTCCATTTTGAGAGATAAAATTTATAAAATTTCAAAAAGTAGGTTTTACTATTCATAACGGCTAGTTTGATAGGTTATGGTGTGTTAGAACTCGATGTTGCGTACAACACACGCTCTCACATTATTCAAAGAGAAGTGTACCGTAGAAGCTTGGGGTGTTACATCCTCACCTCCTTCAAATAATTTCATCCTAGAAATTTATAAAATACTTATCACATGAAAAGACTCGGGTAGTTTTTCATCATAAGTTCCTCGAGTTCCCACGTTGCCTCTTCCATCTTATGGTTTCTCCACAAAACTTTTACCAGACGCGTCATCTGGTTTCTCAGCACTTGTTCTCTCGTATCAAGAATCTTGACAGGCTCTTCGCAATAAGACAAATCGGGTTCCAGTTCCAACTCCTCATAGGTGAGTACATGCGTTGGGTCAGGCATGTATTTCCTCAACAGAGATACGTGGAACACATCGTGAGCTTTGGAGAGAGCTGGCGGCATTGCCAATCGGTAAGCTACAACCCCAATTCGTTCTAGAATTTCGAAAGGTCTGATGTACCTGGGACTCAATTTACCTTTCTTACCAAAACGTATGAATCCCTTCCATAGAGATACCTTCAGGAAAACATGATCACCGACATGAAATTCCAAATCCTTCCTTCGATTATCGGCATAGCTCTTCTGCCTATTTTGAGCTACTTTGATGTGATTTTGGATTACCTTCACCTTTTCCATCGTCTCCTCCACCAATTTTGGACCTAAAGGTTTTCTTTCACCAACGTCATCCCAACAGGTTGGTGTGCGACATCTCTTTCCGTATAACGCTTCATATGGTTCCATCTGAATACTCAAATGGAAGCTATTGTTATAGGAAAATTCTACCAGAGGTAAATATTGATCCCACATACCTTGAAAGTCAAGTGAGCAGGATCTCAACATGTCTTCTATGGTTTGAATAGTTCATTCTGATTGTCCATCCTTTTGAGGGTGGTAGGCAGTGCTCAAATGAAGTTCAGTATCCCGGGATTTCTGAAGACTTTTCCAGAATCTTGAAGTAAAAAGGGGATCATGATCAGAAACAATTGATAGGGGTACTCCATGAAGTCTCACAACTTCATTAATATATAGTTTTTCTAGACGTTCTAGTGGTAGATCTTCTCTTATAGTAAGAAAATGTTCTGACATGGTAAGACGATCAACAATAACCCATATTTCATCATTTCTTCTAGGAGTCCTTGGTAGTACCATGACAGAGTCCATCGTAATATTGTCCCATTTCCACTCTGGTATGGGAAGAGGTTGCATGACTCCTCCATGCTATTAACTTCCAGCTTTCACTTGTTGACAAACCATACATCTTGACAAAAAATCAGCAATATCCCTCTTCATGTTGTCCCATCAATAATGTTCCTTCAAATCTATATACATTTTGGTGCTCCCAGGATGTATAGAGAAATTGGAACTATGAGCATCATCCAACAATTGCCTTTTTAGATCAGGTATATCGGGAACACAAAGTCTCTTCGCGAATTTCAAAATTCCATCTTCATAGACAAAGTCTCTCAATCTCCCATCATTCACAGATTTAATCTTCTTTTGAAATTCTTCATCATCGGTCTGAGAACTCTTAATCCGTTCTATTAAAGATGGTTTGACAACCATTTGAAAAAGAATTGATGTTTCGCCTTCCCTGATAATTCCCATGTCCATCTTCACTAGATCCATGAAAATTAGATCCCTTTTAATTCTAATATTGTTCAAAACTCCATGGTCATTTCTGCTCAAAGCATCTGCCACCCTGTTTGTCTTCCCCGGGTGGTAGTGTATCGTTCAATCATAATCCTTGAGTAATTCAATCCCTCTCCTTTACCTCATGTTGAGTTCTTTTTGTGAGAAAGTATACTTCAAACTCGTGTGATCAGTATAAATCTCACATTTTTCACCATAGAGGTCGTGACTCCATATCTTCATAGCAAAGATCACAGCTTCTAACTCGAGATCATGAGTAGGATAGTTTTGTTCATGAATTTTCAACTGTCGTGATGCATAGGCAACAACCCTATCATTCTGCATAAGGACGCAACCGAGTCCTTTCTTCGATGCATCACTATAAATAACGAACCCATCATTCCCCGATGGTAGAGTCAATATATAAGCATTGACTAATATTCTCTTCAGTTCTTAGAAACATTATTCACACTCTTTTGTCCAAACAAATTTATCCCCTTTACGTGTGAGCTTTGTTAATGGGTTAGCCAATCGGGCAAAATTTTGGACGAAACGTTGATAATATCCTACTAAACCAACAAAACTACGTACCTCAGTTATACATGTAGGTGCTGGCCATTCTTGGATTTCCTTGGTCTTAGATGGATCAACAGAGATTCCATCTTTAGAGACAATATGTCCAAGAAAAGAAATCTCCTGAAGCCAGAATTCACACTTGCTAAACTTCCCATATAATTCATGCCTTCTCAGAGTGTTCAATATAATGCGCAAGTGATTTTTATGATCTTCATAGCTTTTGGAGTATACCATGATATCATCAATAAATACCACCACAAATTCATCGAGATACTCCTTGAAAACTCTATTCTTCAGATCCAAGAATATAGAGGGTGCATTAGTCAATCCAAAAGGCATTATAGTAAACTCGTAATGCCCATACCTGGTTCGAAATGTTGTCTTCGGAATGTCTTCCTTCTTCACACACAACTGATGGTATCCAGATCGAAGGTCAATCTTTGAAAAGTATTAAGCTCCATGGAGTTGGTAAAATAAATCATCAATGCGTGGTAGGGGATACTTTTTATTTATTTTTATAGCATTGATCTCCCTATAGTCGATACATAACCTCATAGATCCGTCTTTCTTTTTAACAAAAAGAACAGGGGCTCCCCATAGAGAAACACTAGGGCGAATAAATCCCTTATTACTCAATTCCTCTAGTTTTTTCTTTAGTTCAACTAATTCTACAGTGTCCATTCTATAAGGGGTCTTTGATATATGCATTGATCAAGGAATTAAATAAATGGAAAACTCAACTTCTCGTTCTAGAGGATGTCCAGGTAAATCTTCCGGAAATACATCTACAAATTCTTTCACAACAGGTACATCCTCTATTTGAACATTCCTTTCCTCACCCACAGTAATTTCATTCTCTTACTCCCCAAAGCCTGAAATATTTTCTTTAGGGAAAATATCCATTGCTCAGCTACTAAGGGATTTGTACTCCCATTGAACGTTGGTGGTTGTTGCCTCATGAATCGATCAAACATTGATCCTCCATGCTGCGGATCAGGGTGCTCTATACGGGTAAGGTTATTATTCATAACCTGAGTGAGTTGTCTGAGTATGGTGATTAGCTGATCGGCACCAGTTGCATCACCAGCTCCACTATAATTATCTTGAGCAGGATGGAAATCCTTGCATGGAGTGTGTGCATTGATTCGGTTTCCATTTCTTCCACTAGGCGGCATTTCTAAACAGTGGCATAAACTAGATCAGTTTATGAATCAAAATACATAATCCCATACTTATAAAACACTTAACATAAATTGAACTATTTATGGATATAATCCATAATCATAAAATTGTTTTCTTTGAGGAAGTATATACTCATAAATCCTTCATAATGATTTGTAATGAAAATGAGATTTATCCTAAGCATATCCCCCAGGAGTGTCGTAACCAAGAGTGCAGCAAGGCCCGTTGTCGTGCACCAGTTCCCGTTCGAGTCTAGCTCAAAGAGATGTTTTTGGTTTTTACCCTTTGGTACATCTATGCCAGAGCCGCATCTACCTGCTCGTATCCAGATAGGGATGTATTGCTCGGAAAACTCACAAAATCTCTACAATACCAAAATTCTAGGAAGTTTTTCTATACTAATCCTCAAATTCCATCTTAAGTCTATGTGCTCTAATCAGAGTTTATCTAAATCTAGGTTCCAAGGTTTTTACTAAACCTCCTCTGATACCAAATGTAATGCCCCGACCCTAGTTACCCAAAGTCGGTGCATTATTACATTACATTGGAATGATCCCAAGAAAGATCAAATCTCGAAAGACCGATTGGTTTAGTACCCTTGGAAACACTAGATATATTCATAAAGATTTACATTACATCAAAAAGTGAAAAACTACTACAGTAACATAGTCTCCATATTCCACACTCATATCCCCACACACTATCTCTGCAGGTCATTCATAACATACTTCTTCACATCCTGGGAAAAATAAAACATAGAAAAGGGGTGAGCTCAAATGCCCAGTAAGGATAACAATATAGCAGAAACTTTCAAAAACAAGCATAAAAATTTAAGGTAATGTATAACCAAAACAAAAGTCTTTTAAACATGAACATCATAATAGTATGGAAAAGGTAAAATGAAATAATTCCATTTACTTATTCACATGGATATTCTACTAATCGAATAATCACATGCAATATCAATAACCACTTTCATAATGATGGAATGCATAATGCCAGACTATCATAACCACATATCCAAGGCCTCGTTCCAAGACTACAAATAAGATTTTGTCAAGGCCTTGTGACAAGACACTAGTTTTTCTCATGAGACCTACCGATGCATCGAGGAGCTATAGCAGGCTCCACCCATCACATATTAAGTCCAATGCATTCCCATATGAAAAGGTTTAAACATAACATAAACATTCGTATTATAACTAGCATAAGAAATGTCAATACTTTCACCATAAACCATGAATGGTATAAAAATAGCACATCCACAGTCAAACATATCACAAAACCTTCAATACAATATAGAAGTTTTGTATCATAATAAATCAACTTCAAATAAGAGTAAAATTCATCGAAAGATTTTGACATAGATGAAATCAAAACTCTTTTTAAAGAAATATCTCTTTCTATTTTGAAATCATTTAAGAGTCATATATTTATAAAATAAAACATTTTCTTTGATAATATTCTTATATTCTTGTAAGGGAAGCTTCGACAGTTTTATAACGGCGGACAATAACCGCACCCACCGTATAAGTTAAGAAAAACATTCTTACCTTAATTCTGTCGAATAGGATAAAAGCACCTTGTTTGGAAAACGACAGAAAGATTAATTTATAAACTTATTATAAAAAGTGAAACAAGGGAATAAATTACTTTAACCCATATTATTTTAGATAGTAAAATCTTTTTGAAATACATTTCAAAGGAACATGGATGTGGATGATAAAGAAATCCCAGTAGATAATTACGTATAAACAACCTCGGATAATGAAGAGATTGTGAAATAACCCTTACCTTGCACTTTTCCTTGGTTGGGGTGGGTTAACCTCCTATATAATGGTGAAATAATTGTTATTAAATTATTCAATAACCATATACATTAATATGATATCATATATGATCTTTTAACATTGCTTTGTTAATAATATCTTACAATTATCGTCGTTTCAGGTGTTTACTTACTCATTTTATTTATATGTTTTGTTACATAAGACATGTTTGTAATGGATAGGTTGTATTTTATTCATATCCAGAATGATATCAAGTCCTTAAACATAATTTTTAAATCATCAAATGATAATTATACTTGAATGGATACGATGGAGAATGAATCTCATCGCGTTCGTGGAGATGGTAGTCAGTACGTACGCACGAGCGACAATATCATTCTTTTGATATTAAAATAATATATAATGAATGGTATATAATATATACAGAATCATTAACATGTTATATTTATTATTTATATGAGTTACACATCATTATTATACCAATCCAAATAATAATATATTGAATAACAATTACACCACGACGTGGAGACGGTAAGCCATACGTACGCACGTATGGTGAAATGTTATTCAAAGGATGGATAGAATACTGAATATGGTTGTACCATATTTATAATAACATCACAGTATATATATGATACAGGATTTATTATTTGAGAATGGTAACAATAAAGGAAGAAGAAGTGGAAGAAGAAATGAACTTGGAAAAGGGTGGTGAAATCATTACCCCTTCTTCGGGTTCTTCCTTTTGATTTGATCAAAAGGTCTCCTTATGTTGGCTTTATGATCAAAATAAAGCCTATAGGTTTTAGAGAGGGAAGTTGGGAGAGTATTGGGGTAGATTTTTGCCGAACCAAAAGGCTTTGAAGGTGTGAAGAAAAGAGAAGGAGGAGTTCCATTTTATAAGAGGGGTGAGGGGCACCTTTGGAAAAGCTAGAAATATTAGATTACAATAAATTCATAATCGGTTTCTAATGGCTGCAATGTTGATTATTCAAAGGTTAAGGTGGGTATAGGTCGAAAAACATTCAACCAATATAATTTAGACATTTTTGGGTACTTATATTAACCTTATCTTTAAGTATTAACTCTAAGTTAATTAGTTTCACTTTTACAATGTCTCTTTGTATTTTTATATTATATTGTTAATAAACATACCATATACATCAAAGAGACCCCCAAGTGGTCCATTAATGATACACCTATCATGATATAAGTCTCTTGGACTAACCTTATATTTTTAGGAATTTAATACCAATTAATAATATAAATTGTTTTTAAAAACTCTCTTATGTCAATTTTGACACTATTCAATAGTTGGTTTTTATGAAACTCATAACAGATTGATTACTTGGAAAAAAGTCAATTAAATCAATCCTAATATATCATATTATCCTAGAAAATAAGTTTAATTCATTAAAAGTTTCATATTATACTTATTTGGGTATTTGTAATATCAATTATTTTAATTTTTCACTATTATAGTAATTACTCCATCATCATTGTGTCATAACTAAATTAAATTATTTAATGTCTACAAATTATAAATAAAATATAACTATGTAGGAAATATTTTTATCTTTCTAATTAATATTTATAATCTAAAATCCAACATATATAACCTTATGTAAATTTTTTTTTTCTAAAAGATATATGCTTGTGTCATTTTTGTATTCATTTTAACTTAATTAAAATAAAGTGTCCCTATCACCTACAAGTGGCTCCATGAGGTCCCAAAATTGACCGAAAGATTCCCATGGTCGGACAGGTATCCACCAATAAGGTTAGGACACGTTTTAGGGTAATTTAGTATTATTATATCATTATTTTTAACCCTTATTTACCGGATTTACCCTTAACCATGGCAAATAAAATATTTACAGCAGTAATTGTTTAAAATGTCTAAAAATAAAAGTTACCTATTTATACAATTTGAACATCCTGATTCCAAATATGGAATCTATTTTTCCAAATTAAAAACACTGAATTGGCAGAAATTAATTTAAAATTAATTCCCGTTGTAAAAACAAAAAGCGTGTTTTTAAGAGATAATAACTACCAAAAGAATGACACGTGTTTCTGTCCGGTTTAATTGTAAAATTATGTCCAATGACAAACATTGAATTAAATGGTCAAAATTTATTCTAAATATACTTTAAAACCAATCAAATTAATAATTTATCAATATTAATTATTTTGATTAAAAAAGTTGTTTTTAATTAAAAACTTAGTAATTTTTACTATTCATCAAAATATGAAAGTTATCCGAAAAGTACCAAAATTTCACCCTAGGATAATTTAGATATTCTGAATCCAAAAATGAAGTCCATTTTGAGAGATATAATTTATAAAATTTCAAAAAGTAGGTATTACTATTCATAACGGCTAGTTTGATTGGTTATGGTGTGTTAGAACTCGGTGTTTCGTACAACACACGTTATCACATTATTCAAAGAGAAGTGTACCGTAGAAGCTTGGGGTGTTACATTCTCCCCTCCTTCAAATAATTTCATCCTCGAAATTTCTAGAATACTTATCACATGAAAAGACTCGGGTGGTTCTTCATCATAAGTTCCTCGGGTTCCCACGTTGCCTCTTCCATCTTATGTTTTCTCCAGAAAACTTTTACCAGAAGCGTCGTCCGGTTTCTCAGCACTTATTCTCTCATATCAAGAATCTTGACAGGATCTTCGCAATAAGACAGATCGGGTTCCAGTTCTAACTCCTCATAGGTGAGTACATGTGTTGGGTCAGACATGTATTTCCTCAACAGAGATACATGGAACACATCGTGAACTTTGGAGAGAGCCGGTGGAATTGCCAATCGGTAAGCTACAGCCCCAATTCGTTCTAGAATTTCGAAAGGTCTGATGTACCTGGGACTCAATTTACCTTTCTTAACAAAACATATAACTCCCTTCCATGGAGATACCTTTAGGAAAACATGATCACCGACTTGAAATTCCAAATCCGTCCTTCGATTATCGGCATAGCTCTTCTGCCTATTTTGAGCTGCTTTGATGTGATTTTGGATTACCTTCACCTTTTCCATCGTCTCCTCCGCCAATTCCGGACCTACAAGTTTTCTTTCACCAACGTCATCCCAACAGGTTGGTGTGCGAAATCTCTTTCCATATAACTCTTCATATGGTGCCATCTGAATACTCGAAAGGAAGCTATTGTTATAGGAAAATTCTACCGGAGGTAAATATTGATCCCACATACCTTGAAAGTCAAGTGAGCAGGATATCAACATGTCTTCTAAGGTTTGAATAGTTCATTCTGATTTTCCATCCGTTTGAGGGTGGTAGGCAGTGCTCAAATAAAGTTCAGTATCCACGGATTTCTGAAGACTCTTCCAAAATCATGAAGTAAAATGGGGATCACGATCAGAAAAAATCGATAGGCGTACTCCATAAAGTCTCACAACTTCATTAATATATAGTTTTTCTAGACGTTCCAGTGGTAGATCTTCTTTTATAGCAAGAAAATGTACTGACTTGGTAAGACGATCAATAATAACCCATATTGCATCGTTCCTTCTAGGAGTCTTTGGTAGTCCCATGACAAAGTCCATCATAATATTTTCCCATTTCCACTCTGGTATGGGAAGAGGTTGCATGACTCCTCCAGGTTGTTTCCTTCCAACTTTCACTTGTTGACAAACCATACATCTTGACAAAAAATTAGCAATCTCCCTCTTCATGTTGTCCCACCAAAAATGTTCCTTCAAATCTCTATAAATTTTGGTGCTCCCAGGATGTATAGATAAATTGGAACTATGAGCATCATCCAACAATTCCCTTTTAAGATCAGGTAGATTGGGAACACAAAGTCTCTTCCCGAATTTCAAAATTCCATCTTCATACACAAAGTCTCTCAATCTCCCATCATTCACAGCTTTAATATTCTTTTGAAATTCTTCATCATCAGTCTGAGAACTCTTAATCCGTTCTAGTAAATATAGTTTGGCAACCATTTGAAAAAGCATTGATGTTTCTCCTTCCCTGGTTATTCCCATGTCCATCTTCACTAGATCCATGAAAATTGGATCCCTTTCAATTCTCATATTGTTCAAAACTCCATGGTCTTTTCTGCTCAAAGCATCTTCCACCCTGTTTGCCTTCCCCAGGTGGTAGTGTATCGATCAATCATAATCCTTGAGTAATTCAATCCATCTCCTTTGCCTCATGTTGAGTTGTTTTTGTGAGAAAATATACTTCAAACTCTTGTGATCAGTATAAATCTCACATTTTTCACCATAGAGGTAGTGCCTCCATATCTTCAAAGCAAATATCACAGCTGCTAACTCGAGATCATGAGTAGGATAGTTTTGTTCATGAATTTTCAACTGCCGTGATGCATAGGAAATAACCCTATCATTCAGCATAAGGACACAACCAAATCCTTTCTTCGATGCATCACTATAAATAACGAACCCATCATTCCCCGATGGTAGATTCAATATAGGAGCATTGACTAATCTTCTCTTCAGTTCTTCGAAACATCATTCACACCCTTTTTTCCAAACAAATTTAACCCCTTTACGTGTGATCTTTGTTAATGGGTTAGCCAATCGGGCAAAATTCTAGACGAAACGTCGATAACAACCTGCTAAACCAATAAAACTACGTACCTCAGTTATACTCTTAGGTGCTGGCCATTCTTGGATTACCTTGGTCTTAGAAGGATCAATAGAGATTCCATCTTTAGAGACAATATGGCCAAAAAAAGAAATCTCCTAAAGACAGAATTCACACTTTCTAAACTTCCCATATAATTCATGCCTTCTCAGAGTGCTCAAGATAATGCGCCAGTGATTTTTATGATCTTCATAGATTTTGGATTATACCAAGATATCATCAATAAATACCACCAAAAATTCATCGAGATACTCCTTGAAAACTCTATTCATAAGATCCATGAATACAGAGGGTGCATTAGTCAATCCAAAAGGCATTATAGTAAACTCATAATGCCCATACCTGGTTCGAAATGCTGTCTTCGGAATGTCTTCCTTCTTCACACACAATTGATGGTATCCAGATCGAAGGTCAATCTTTGAAAAGTATTGATATCCATGCAGTTGGTCAAATAAATCATCAATGCGAGGTAGGGGATACTTGTTCTTTATTGTTATAGCATTGATCTCCCTGTAGTCGATACATAACCTCATAGATCCATCTTTCTTTTTAACAAAAAGAACAGGGGCTCCCCATGGAGAAACACTAGGTCGAATAAATCCCTTATTACTCAATTCCTCTAGTTATTTCTTTTGTTCAACTAATTCTACAGTGGTAATTCTATAAGGGGTCTTTGATATAGGCCTTGATCCAGGAATTAAATAAATGGAAAACTCAAATTCTTGTTCTGGAGTATGTCCAAGTAAATCTTCCAGAAATATATCTACAAATTCTTTCACAACAGGTACATCCTCTATTTGAACATTCCTTTCCTCACCCACAGTAATTTCATTCTCTTCCTCCCCAAAGCCTGAAATATTTTCTCTAGGGAAAATATCCATTGCTCAGCTACTAAGGTATTTGTACTCCCATGGAAAGTTGGTGGTTTTTGCCTCATGAATCGATCTAACATTGATCCTCCATGCTGTGGATTAGGGTGCTCTATACGGGTAAGGTTATTATTTATAACCTGAGTGAGTTTTCCCAGTATGGTGATTAGCTGATCAGCACTAGTTGCATCACCAGCTCCACTATAATTATCTTGAGCAGGAGGGAAATCCCTAAATGGAGTGTGTTCATTGATTCAGTTTCCATTTCTTCCACTAGGCGCCATTTCTAAACAATGTCATAAACTAGATCAGTTTATGAATCAAAAAACATAATCCCATACTTATAAAACACTTAACATAAATTAAACTATTTATGGATATAATCCATAATCATTAAAATGTTTTCTTTGAGGAAGTATATACTCATAAACCCTTCATAATGATTTGTAATGAAATTGAGATTTATCCTAAGCATATCCCCCGGGAGTGTCATAACCAAGAGTGAAGCAAGGCCCGTTGTCGTGCACCAGTTCCCGTTCGAGTCTAGCTCAAAGTGGTGTTTTCGGGTTTTACCCCTAGGTACATCTGTGTCAGAGCCGTCTCTACCTGCTCATATCCAGACAGGGATGTATTTCTCGGAAAACTCCCAAAATCTCTACAATACCAAAATTCTAGGAAGTTATTTAATACTAATCCTCAATGTCCATCTTAAGTCTATGTGCTCTAATCAGAGTTTATCTAAATCTAGGTTCCAAGGTTTGTACTAAACCTCCTCTGATACCAATTGTAACTCCCCGACCCTAGTTACCCAGATTCGGTGCATTATTACATTACATAGGCATGATCACAAGAAAGATCAAATCTCGAAAGACCGATTGGTTTAGTAGCCTTGGAAACACTAGATATATTCATAAAGTTTTACATTACATCACAAAGTGAAAAACTACTACAACACCATAGTCTCCATATTCCACACTCATATCCCCACATACTATCCCTGCAGGTCATTCATAACTTACTTCTTCACATCCTGGGAAAAATAAAACATAGAAAAGGGGTGATCTCAAATGCCCAGTAAGGATAACAATATAGCCGAAACTTTAAAAAATAAGCATAATCATTTAAGGAAATATATAACTAAAAAAAATCCTTTTAAACTTGAACTTAAACATAGTATGGAAAAATTAAAATGAAATAATTCCATTTACTTATTCACATGGATATTCTACTAATCGAATAATCACATGCAATATCAATAACCACATTCATAATGATGGAATGCATAATGCCAGACTATCATAACCACATAGCCAAGGCCTCGTGCCAAGACTACAAATAAGATTTTTCCATGGCCTTGTGACAAGACACTAGCTTGTCTCATGAGACCTACCGATTCATCTAGGAGCTATATCGGGCTCCACCCGTCTCATATTAAGTCCAATGCATTCCCATATGAAAAGGTTCAAACATAACATAATCATTCATATTATAACTAGCATACGAAATGTCAATAATTTCACCATAAACCATGAATGGTGTAAAAATAGAACATCTACAGTAAAACATATCACAAAACCATCAATACAATAAAGAAGTTTTGTATCATAATAAATTAACTTCAAATAAGCGTAAAATCCATCGAAGTATTTTGACATAGATGAAATCAAAACTCTTTTTAGAGAAATTTATCTTTCTATTTTGAAATCATTTAAGAGTCATATATTATTAAAATAAAACATTTTCTTTGATAATATTCTTATAAGCTTATAAGAGAAGCTTCGACGATTTTATAACGGCGGAAAATAACTGCACCCGCCGTATATGTTAAAAAAACATTCTTACCTTAATTCTGTCAAAAAGGATAAAATCACCTTGTTTGGAAAATGACGGAAAGATTACTTTATAAACCTCTTATAAAAAGTCAAAAAAGGGTATAAATGACTTTAAACCATATGATTTTAAATTGTAAATTTTTTTTGAAATACATTTTGAAAAAACATGCATGTGGATGATAAAGAAATCTCAGTAGATAATTACGTATAAACAACCTCGGATAATGAAGAGATTGTGAAATAACCCTTACCATGCACTTTTCCTTGGTTGGGGTAGGTTAACCTCCGGTATAATGGTGAAATAATTGTTATTAAATTATTCAATAATCATATACATTAATATGATATCATATATGATCTTTTAACATTGCTTTGTTAATAATATCTTACAATTATCGTCGTTTCAGGTGTTTACTTACTCGTTTTCTTTATATGTTTTGTTACATAAGACATGTTTGTAATGGATATGTTGTATATTATTCATATCCATAATGATATCAAGTCCTTAAACATCATTTTAAAATCATCAAATGATAATTATACTTGAATGGATACGATGGAGAATAAATCTCATCGCGTTTGTGGAGACAGTAGTCTGTACGTACGCACGAGCGACAATATCATTCTTTTGATATTAAAATAATATATAATGGATGGTATATCATATATACAGAATCATTAACATGTTATATTTATTATTTATATGATTTACACATCATTATTATAACCATCCAAATAATAATATATTGAATAACAATTACACCACGACGTGGAGACGGTAAGCCGTACGTACACACGTATGGTGACATGTTATTCAATGGGTGGAAAGAATACTGAATATGGTTATACCATATTTATAATAACATCACAGTATATATATGATACTGGAGTTATTATTTGAGAATGGTAACAACAAAGGAAGAAGAAGTGGAAGAAGAAAGGAACTTGGAAAAGGGTGGTGAAATCATTACCTCTTCTTCGGGTTCTTCCTTTTGATTTGACCAAAAGGGCTCCTTAGGTTGACTTTCTGATCAAACTAAGGCCTCTAGGTTGTAGTACGAGAAGTTTGGAGAGTATTTTGGAAGAGTTTGGCAGATCCAAAAGGCTTTTAAGGTGTGAAAAAAAGAGAAGGGGGGGTTCTCTTTTATAAGAGGGGTGAGGGGCACCTTTGGAAAAGCTAGAAATATTAGTTTATAATAAATTCATATTCGGTTTATAATGGCTACAATGTTAATTATTAAATGTTTATGGTGGGTATAGGTCTAAAAACATTCATCCAATAGAATTTAGACAGGTTTGGGTACTTATATTAACCTTATCTTTAAGTATTAACTCTAAGTTAATTAGTTTCACTTTTACAATGTCTCTTTGTATTTTTATATTATATGGTTAATAAACTTACCATATACATCCAAGAGACCCCCAAGTGGTCCATTAATGAGACACCTCTCATGATATAAGTCTCTTGGCCGAACCTTATATTTTTTAGAATTTAATACCAATTAATAATATAATATTTGTTTTAAAAACTCTTTTTTGTCAATTTTGACACTATTCAATAGTTGATTTTTGTGAAACTCATAACAGATTGATTACTTCAAAAAAAGTCAATTAAATCAATCCCAATATATCATATTATCCTATAAAATCGTTTTAATTCATTAAAAGTTTCATATTATATTTATTTGGGTATTTATAATATCAATTATTTTTATTTTTCACTATTATAGTAATTACTGCATCATCATTGTGTCATAACTAAATTAAATTATTTAATGTCTAAAAATTATAACTAAAATATAATTATGTAGGAAATCGTTTTATCTTTATAATGAATATTTATAATCTAAAATCCAACATATATAACCCTATGTAAAAAAAATTTTGCTAAAAGATATATGCTTCTGTCATTTTTGTATTCATTTTAACTTAATTAAAATAAATTGTCCCTATCACCTACAAGTGGCTCCATGAGGTCCAAATATTTACCCAAAGATGCCCATGGTCGTAAAGGTATCCACCAATAATTTTAGGACATGTTTTAGGGTAATTTAGTATTATTATATCATTATTTGTTTAACCCTTATTTACCGGATTTACCCTTAACCATGGTAAATAAAATATTTACAGCAA
Organism: Viscum album; assembly: GCA_963277665.1. Taxonomy (NCBI): domain Eukaryota; kingdom Viridiplantae; phylum Streptophyta; class Magnoliopsida; order Santalales; family Viscaceae; genus Viscum; species Viscum album. The sequence continues at coordinate 718,409,831 of OY728145.1, read as the reverse complement.
TAATTATTTAAAATGTCTAAAAATAAAAGTTACCTAGTTACACAATTTGAACATACTGATTCCAAATATGGAATCCATTTTTCCAAATTCAAAACACAGAAGTGGAAGAAATTAATTTAAAATTAATTTCCGTTGTTAAAACAAAAAGCGTGTTTTTAAGAGATAATAACTATCAAAAGAATGACACTTGTTTATGTCCAGTTTAATTGTAAATTTATGTCCAATGGAAAAAATTGAATTAAATGATAAAAATATATTCTAAATATACTTTAAAACCACTCAAATTCATAATATATCAATATTAATTATTTTTATTAAAAAAGTTGTTTTTGATTAAAAATTTAGTAATTTTCACTATTCATCAAAATATGAAAGTTATCCGAAAAGTACCAAAATTTCACCCTAGGCTAATTTCGATATTCTGAATCCAAAAATGAAGTCCATTTTGAGAGATAGAATTTATAAAATTTCAAAAAGTAGGTATTACTATTCATAACGGCTAGTTTGATTGGTTATGGTGTGTTAGAACTCGGTGTTGCGTACAACACACGCTATCACATTATTCAAAGAGAAGCGTACCGTAGAAGCTTGGGGTGTTACATTCTCCCATCCTTCAAATAATTTCGTCCTAGAAATTTCTAGAATACTTATCACATGAAAAGACTTGGGTGGTTCTTCATCATAAGTTCCTCGGGTTCCCACGTTGCCTCTTCCATCTTATGGTTTCTCCACAAAACTTTTACCAGACACGCCGTCCGGTTTCTCAGAACTTGTTCTATCATATCATGAATCTTGACAGGATCTTACCAAAAAGACAGATCGGGTTCCAGTTCTAACTCCTCATAGGTGAGTACATGCGTTGGGTCAGGCATGTATTTCCTTAACAGAGATACGTGGAACACATCGTGAACTTTGGAGAGAGCTGGAGGCATTGCCAATCAGTAAGCTACATCCCCAATTCGTTCTAGAATTTTGAAAGGTCCGATGTACCTGGGACTCAATTTACCTTTCTTACCAAAATGTATGAATCCCTTCCATGGAGATACCTTCAGGAAAACATGATCACTGACTTTAAATTCCAAATCCTTCCTTCGATTATCGGCATAGCTCTTCTACCTATTTTGAGCTGCTTTGATGTGATTTTGGATTACCTTCACCTTTTCCATCGTCTCCTCCACCAATTCTGGAACTACAAGTTTTCTTTCACCAATGTCATCCCAACAGGTTTGTGTGTGACATATCTTTCCGTATAATGCTTCATATGGTGCCACCTGAATACTCGAATGGAAGCTATTTTTATAGGAAAATTCTACCAGAGGTAAATATTGATCCCACATACCTTGAAAGTCAAGTGAGCAAGATATCAACATGTCTTCTAAGGTTTGAATAGTTCGTTCTGATTGTCCATCCGTTTGAGGGTGGTAGGCAGTGCTCAAATGAAGTTCATTATCCAGGTATTTCTGAAGACTCTTCTAGAATCTTGAAGTAAAATGGGGATCACGATCAGAAACAATCGATAGGGGTAATCCATGAAGTCTCACAACTTCATTAATATAGAGTTTTTCTAGAAGTTCTAGTGGTAGATCTTATCTTATAGCAAGAAAATGTGCAGACATGGTAAGATGATCAACAATAACCCATATTTCATCGTTCCTTCTAGGAGTCTTTGGTAGTCCCATGACAAAGTCTTTTGTAATATTGTCCCATTTCCACTCTAGTATGGGAAGAGGTTGCATGACTCTTCCAGGCTATTGCCTTCCAGCTTTCACTTGTTGAAAAACCATACATCTTGACACAAAATCAGCAATCTCCCTCTTCATGTTGTCCCATCAAAAATGTTCCTTCAAATATCTATACATTTTGGTGCTCCCAGGATGTATAGAGAAATTGGAACTATGAGCATCATCCAACAATTCCCTTTTTAGATCAGGTATATCGGGAACACAAAGTCTCTTCCCGAATTTCAAAATTCCATCTTCAAACACAAAGTCTCTCAATCTCCCATCATTCACAGCTTTAATCTTCTTTTTAAATTCATCATCATCGGTCAGAGAACTCTTAATCTATTCTAGTAAATATGGTTTGGCAACCATTTGAAAAAGCATTTATTTTTCGCCTTCCCTAGTTATTCCCATGCCCATCTTCACTAGATCCATGAAAATTGGATCCCTTTAAATTCTCATATTGTTCAAAACTCCATGGTCTTTTCTGCTCAAAGAATTTTCCACCCTGTTTGCCTTCCCCGGGTGGTAGTGTATCGTGCAATCATAATCCTTGAGTAATTCAATCCATCTCATTTTCATCATGTTGAGTTCTTTTTGTGAGAAAATATACTTCAAAATCTTGTGATCAGTATAAATCTCACATTTTTCACCATAGAGGTAGTACCTCCATATCTTCAAAGAAATGATCACAGCTGCTAACTCGAGATCATGAGTAGGATAGTTTTGTTCATGATTTTTCAACTGCCGTGATGCATAGGCAATAACCCTATCATTCTGCATAAGGACACAACCAAGTCCTTTCTTCGATGCATCACTATAATTAACGAACCCATCATTCCCCGATGGTAGAGTCAATATAGGAGCATTGACTAATCTTCTCTTCAGTTTTTCGAAACATTATTCACACTCTTTTGTCCAAACAAATTTAACCCCTATACATGTGATCTTCATTAATGGGTTAGCCAATCGGGAAAAATTCTGGACGAAACGTCGATAATAACCTGCTAAACCAATAAAACTACGTACCTCAGTTATACTCGTAGGTGATGTCCATTCTTGGATTACCTCGGTCTTAGAAGGATCAACATAGATTCCATCTTTAGAGACAATATGGCCAAGAAAAGAAATCTCCTGAAGCTAGAATTCACACTTGCTAAACTTCCCATATAATTCATGCCTTCTCAGAGTGTTCAAGATAATGCGCAAGTGATTTTTATGATCTTCATAGCTTTCGGAGTATACCAAGATATCATCAATAAATACCACCACAAATTCATCGAGATACTCCTTGAAAACTCTTTTAATCAGATCAATGAATACCGAGGGTGAATTAGTCAATCCAAAAGGCATTACAGTAAACTCGTAATTCCCATACCTGGTTCGAAATGCTGTCTTCGGAATGTCTTCCTTCTTCACACACAACTGATGGTATCCAAATCGAAGTTCAATCTTTGAAAAGTATTGAGCTCCATGCAGTTGGTCAAATAAATCATCAATGCGAGATAGGGGATACTTTTTCGTTATTGTTATAGAATTGATCTCCTTGTAGTCGATACATTACCTCATAGATCCATCATTCTTTTTAACAAAAAGAATCACTAGGGAGAATAAATCCCTTATTACTCAATTCCTCTAGTTGTTTCTTTAGTTCAACTAATTCTACAGTGGCCATTCTATAAGGGGTATTTGATATAGGCCTTGATCCAGGAATTAAATCAATGGAAAACTCAACTTCCCATTCTGGAGGATGTCCAGGTAAATATTCCAGAAATACATCTACAAATTCTTTCACAACAGGTACATCCTCTATTTGAACATTCCTTTCCTCACCCACAGTAATTTCAATCTCTTCCTCCCAAAGCCTGAAATATTTTATCTTGGGAAAATATCCATTGCTCAGCTACTAATGGATTTGTACTCCCTTTGAACGTTGGTGGTTGTTGCCTCATGAATCGATCTAACATTGATCCTCCACGCTGCGGATCAGGGTGCTCCATACGGGTAAGGTTATTATTCATAACCTGAGTGAGTTGTCCCGGTATGGTTATTAGCTGAACGGCACCAGTTGCATCACCGGCTCCACTATAATTATCATTAGTAGGAGGGAAATCCATACATGGATTGCATGCATTGATTCGGTTTCCATTTCTTCCACTAGGCACCATTTCTAAAAAATGGCATAAACTAGATCAGTTTATGAATCAAAATACACAATACCATACTTATAAAACACTTAACATAAATTGAACTATTTATGGATATAATCCATAATCATAAAAATGTTTTCTTTGAGGAATTATATACTCAGAAACCCTTCATAATGATTTGTAATGAAAATGATATTTATCCTAAGCATATCCCTCGGGAGTGTCATAACCAAGAGTGCAGCAAGGCCTGTTGTTGTGCACCAGTTCCCGTTCAAGTCTAGCTCAAAGTGGTGTTTTCGGGTTTTACCCCTAGGTACATCTGTGCCAGAGCTGCCTCTATCTGCTCGTATCCAGATAGGGATGTATTGCTCGGAAAACTCACAAAATCTCTACAATACCAAAATTCTAGGAAGTTCTTCTATATTAATCCTCAAAGTCCATCTTAAGTCTATGTGCTCTAATTAGAGTTTATCTAAATCTAGGTTCCATGGTTTGTACTAAACCTCCTCTGATACCAACTGTAATGCCCCAACCCTAGTTACCCAGAATCGGTGAATTATTACATTACATTGGCATGATCACAAGAAAGATCAAATCTCGAAAGACCGATTGGTTTAGTAGCCTTGGAAACACTAGATATATTCATAATGTTTTACATTACATCAAAAAGTGAAAAACTACAACAAAAACATAGTCTCCATATTCCACACTCATATCCCCACATACTATCCCCGCAGGTCATTCTTAAATTACTTCTTCACATCCGGAGAAAAATAAAATATAGAAAACGGATGAGCTCAATTGCCCAGTAAGGATAACAATATAGCGGAAACATTCAAAAATAAGAATAAAAATTTAAGGCAATGTATAACTAAAACAAAAGCCTTTTAAACTTGAACTTCAACATAGTAAGGAAAAAGTAAAATGAAATAATTCTACTTACTTATTCACTTGGATATTCTACTAATAGAATAATCACAGGCAATATCAATAACCACTTTCATAATGATGGAATTCATAATTCCTGACTATCATAACCACATAGCCAAGGCCTCATGCCAAGAATACAAATACGATTTTGTCAAGGCCTTGTTCCAAGACACTAGTTTGTCTCATGAGACCTAACGATGCATCGAGGAGCTATAGCGGGCTCCACCCGTCACATATTAAGTCCAATGAATTCCCATATGAAAATGTTTAAACATAACATAAACATTCGTATTATAACTAGAATACGAAATGTCAATACTTTCACCATAAACCATGAATGGTATAGAAATATCACATCCACAGTCAAACATATCACAAAACCTTCAATACAATATAAAAGTTTTGTATCATAATAAATCAACTTCAAATAAGCGTAAAATCCATCAAAGGATTTTGACATAGATGAAATCAAAACTCTTTTTAGAGAAATATCTCTTTCTATTTTGAAATCATTTAAGAGTCATATATTTATAAAATAAAACATTTTCTTTGATAATATTCTTATAAGATTGTAAGGGAAGCTTCAACGATTTTATAATGGAGGAAAATAACCGCACCCACCGTATAAGTTAAAAAAAACATTCTTACCTTAATTCTGTCAAAAAGGATAAAAGCACCTTGTTTGGAAAACGACGGAAAGATTACTTTATAAACCTCTTATAAAAAGTCAAACAAGGGTATAAATGACTTTAACCCATATTATTTTAAATATTAAAATCTTCTTGAAATACATTTTTAGGAAACATGGATGTTGATGATAAATAAATCCCAGTAGCTAATTACGTATAAACAACCTCGGATAATGAAGAGATTGTGAAATAACCCTTACCTTGCACTTTTCCTTAGTTGGGGTAGGTTAAACTCTTGTATAATGGTGAAATAATTGTTATTAAATTATTCAATAATCATATACATTAATATGATATCATATATGATATTTTAACATTGATTTGTTAATAATATATTACAATTATCGTCGTTTCAGGTGTTTACTTACTCGTTTTCTTTATATGTTTTGTTATGTAAGCCATGTTTGTAATGGATAGTTTGTATATTATTCATATCCAAAATGATATAAAGTCCTTAAAAATAATTTTTAAATCATTAAATGATAATTATACTTGAATGGATACGATGGAGAATGAATCTCATCGCATTCTTCGAGACGGTAGTCCGTACGTACGGACGAGCGACAATATCATTCTTTTGATATTATAATAACATATAATGGATGGTATATCATATATACAGAATCATTAACATGTTATATTTATTATTTATTTGAGTTCCACATCATTATTATACCCATCCAAATAATAATATATTGAATAACAATTACACCATGACGTGGAGACTGTAAGCCGTACGTACGCACGTATGGTGACATGTTATTCAAAGGGTGGATAGAATACTGAATATGGTAGTACCATATTTATAATAACATCAATTTATATATATGATACTGGAGTTATTATTTTAGAATGGTAACAACAAAGGAAGAAGAAGTGGAAGAAGAAAGGAACTTGGAAAAGGGTGGTGAAATCATTACCTCTTCTTCGGGTTCTTCCATTTGATTTGATCTAAAGGGCTCCATAGGATGTCTTTCTGATCAAACTAAGGCCTCTAGGTTGTAGTGAGGGAAGTTAGGAGAGTATTTGGGCAGAGTTTGGCCGAACCAAAAGGCTTTGAAGGTGTGAAGAAAAGAGAAGGAGGAGTTCCCTTTTATAAGAGGGGTGAGGGGCACCTTTGGAAAAGCTAGAAATATTTGTTTATAATAAATTTATATTCGTTTTATAATGGCTCCAATGTTTATTATTCAAAGTTTAAGATGGGTATAGTTCGAAAAAAATTCAACCAATAGAATTTATACAGGTTTGGGTACTTATATTAACCTTATCTTTAAGTATTAACTCTAAGTTAATTAATTTCACTTTTACAATGTCTCTTTGTATTTTTATATTATATGGATAATAAACTTACCATATACATCCCATAGACCCCCAAGTGGTCCATTAATGAGACACCTATAATGATATAAGTCTCTTGGAAAAATATTATATTTTTAGGAATTTAATACCAATTAATAATAAAATATTTGTTTTAAAAACTCTTTTATGTCAATTTTGACACTATTCAAAAGTTGATTTTTATGAAACTCATAACAGATTCATTACTTCGAACAAAGTAAATTAAATCAATCCTAATATATCATATTATCCTATAAAATCAGTTTAATTCATTAAAAGTTTCATATTATATTTATTTGGGTATTTATAATATCAATTATTTTAATTTTTCACTATTATATTAATTATAACATCATCATTGTGTCATAACTAAATTAAATTATTTAATGTCTAAAAATTATAAATAAACTATAATTATGTACAAAATGTTTTTATCTTTATAATGAATATTTATAATCTAAAATCCAGCATATATAACCCTATGTAAAATTTGTTTTTCTAAAAGATATATGGTTGTGTCATTTTTGTATTCATTTTAACTTAATTAAAATAAAGTGTCCCTATCACCTTCATGTGGCTCCATGAGGTCCCAAAATTGACCCAAAGATGCCCATGGTCGGACAGGTATCCACCAATAAGGTTAGGACACGTTTTAGAGTAATTTAGTATTATTATATCATTATTTTTTTAACCCTTATTTACTGGAGTTACCCTTAACCATGGTAAATAAAATATTTACCGCAGTAATTATTTAAAATGTCTAAAAATAAAATTTACATATTTACACAATTTGAACATCCTGATTCCAAATATTGAATCCATTTTTCCAAATTCAAAACACATAAGTGGCAGAAATTAATTTAAAATTAATTCCCGTTGTCAAAACAAAAAGCGTGTTTTTAAGAGATAATGACTATCAAAAGAATGACACTTGTTTATGTTCGGTTTAATTGTAAAATTATGTCCAATGACAAACATTGAATTAAATGGTAAAAATATATTCTAAATATAATTTTAAACCCCTCAAATTAATAATTTATAAATATTAATTATTTTGATTAAAAAAGTTGTTTTTAATTAAAAATGTAGTAATTTACACTATTCATCAAAATATGAAAGTTATCTGAAATGTACCAAAATTTCACCCTAGGCTAATTTTGATATTCTGAATCCAAAAATGAAGTCCATTTTGAGAGATAGAATTTATAAAATTTCAAAAAGTAGGTATTACTATTCATAACTGCTAGTTTGATTGGTTATGGTTTGTTAGAACTCGATGTTGCATACAACACACGCTATCACATTATTCAAAGAGAAGCATACCGTAGAAGCTTGGGGTGTTACCTAATGTTATTATTTTTATATTCAACCAAAAATTGATTCTAATTTCCAAAATTGTGATAAATGATATAAACTTAATCTAATTATTTATCGTATCCAAATAAAAAAATGAGTTAACATAATAAATTTATTAGATGAAAAATATGTTTTTAATAAAAATGCAATATTTTATCTCTATTTTTCAAAAATGTACATTATAATAAAATATCAAACATTCCACCAAAGTATGTTTTGATACTCATATTTCATAGAATAATTTTATTCACAAATATAAAATATACAATTGTGTCCAAATTTTGATTTAAAATTGGTTCTCCATTAAAAGGTGGTGAAAATTAATTTTTCTAAAATATAGGTTTCATTGCCTAGAAATGGGGTTGTTCTTATGTTATACCTAAAAAATATATTGGCTAAATATAAAAATATTTTATTTAATATATTAATATATATTTCATTAATATGATTAATTAGTTGTAAATAATATAATTTAATATGAAACAATTTCCTTGAGAGAATAAAAATATAAAAATATCTTTTATATTCCATTGGATTGAATTTTCATTTCAAATTAATTGGTAACCACTAAATTGATCATTTAAAACTTGTAAAATATATTTTCATAAAAGATTTAATCCTATTCAAAAATTATAACCCCCTCGATAGTGTTATAATAAAAATATTTAATAGTATATCGTGGTTCGTTTAAGCCCGGTGTTACGTGAAATGTAAGATATTGAAGAAATTATATTTATTTAGAAATATAAATATCATAAAATCTTAGGGGGTTATATTCTCCCCAAATTCAATAATTTTAATCTTTACAATTTTAGAATTCTTGATCATTAACTATGATTTGACTTCTCAGAATATTTTTATTAAAATCCCACATTAAAATAATGGTTGATGAAACATCCACTTAAAAATAAATAAATAGAAGTACAGATGTCACTAGAGATAAAACATACTATGGGTTTCTTGTTGGAAAAAATGGACAAGTTAGAGAAATATAATCACCAATTTCTGATTTAGAGTGATAGAGAAAATGTTCAAGATAATTTAATCAATCACAAATCTATAAATCTATGACGACCTAAGGGGACCATTTGATTCATCAGAAATGAATGTACTAGGATAATATTTTTAGTTTCAATATCATTTTCCTTTAGTTGAATAATCCATATACATAATTTTTTAAGAACATAAATATAAATAATTATTTGAAAATTATACTTTCATTATTTAACAAATTTCCACCACAAAATTATCTTCCTCTCTAAAGGATGAGTATTTAAGATGATTGTTTATGAATAATATTGCCAATAAACATTTACATATCAGAATATCCACAGAAGAATAAATATATATTCCTCCTATCATTATACATTAACTAAAAACACAATGTTTTGGATTAGATAAGATAACTACCCAAAAGAAATCTCTAAAATTTAATAGTAACACCCAAATATCAAGATATATCATTCAAAAAATAAAAATCCTTCCTAAAAAATATTATTGGCTATGATTGAAACCCAAAATTCAGAATCATTTGACATTTAGTACTTAATTAGACATAAATCAATAGTAATGTATTTTAATATAAATTTAATTTCATAAATATCATAATCTATAGTTTTTCTAATCATTTAAATAAGTTACAAAAATTAATATAACTCCGCAAAAAAATAATACTTCACTCCAAAATAAATTTAATCAATTGTTAATCAGAATATTTTGTTAATTGTAATCTTATAGTATTCCAAATATAGAGAACAACTTACAAAATAAAATTATTCATTTAATCGCCATTTATTTTTTCAATCTGATGGTTATCTAAATGATAAAACAAATTTCTATAAAAAACATAATCAATTATATATTTTAATTAAAAAAAACTAATTCAACACAGGAAATCATGTAGGTTAGTTATTATCATTGTAACCTTGTTTCCCTTAGGTTGTGAGTTCAACCCATGAGACCTTTCTAGTCATGATGGGTTCTCATTCATCATATAGGATTTTATTTTGTAAAAAAATATAATAACATAACATCCTAAATAAATATTATTGAAATTCATGAAAAAATTTAATTACAAAATATCCTTTTAACTAATGTATTTGATACAGCACAATACATAAATAAATTCTATATTAATTTCAAAATAGTTTCTTCAGCGGTCAAGAGGTTGTCCAGTATAATAGGTAATTTACATGGGTAATTACCAGGATTCCCACATTTAAGGTAGTGAAATAAAAATGGATTTTCAGGACCATTTTATATCATTCCACTATATTGTTCATTTTTTCTAAAAAATATTTTTTTTTGTCTTACTTTCCCACACATAAAGAATTTACCCATTAAGATGAGACACATTCATGGGTGTTTACTTCCACATTTATATCATTATGGACATTAAACCTTATTTTATTCATAGTGTCCACTACTTGGGATCTTTTGAAACATCATCATTTTATTCTTTGGTGAGTTTTGGATTTGTTTAAGGTATAATTTGTCAATCATATTTTGGGAAAAATGGTTAGGAATGGCCATGATATCTTTCACTCCTTTCAACATCCCATTTGGTTGATGATATTCATCACCTTTTAAATAATGTTCATTGTTAATATGGATCTATTAGGTTCCAGAAATTTACAAAAATGAAAAAATAGTGCGAATGATAATAGTTATAGTGATACAAACGTAAAATCATTTATTGGATATCATAAGACCTTATTTTTAATTTAAAACATCATATTTTTAACCTAGATTTCTTATTTTCATCTTACATTTAAATCCTTCATAATTTTATGTAAAAAAAATTTGAATTTTCCTAAACATATCCCTCAATAATACCAAACCAGGTGTGTAGTAAGGCCCATTTTCTTGTTCCAAGATACGTTGAGTTAAGCCTGACAGACCTTGTAAGAGTTGTTACCCCTAGGTACATTTGTTCCAGTAAAACGACCACATGTATTATCTAGATAAGGATTTATTTCTCAAAATACCCACATAATATCATACTTTTAACCATTTTATGGTATTATTTTATAATGATCCATAATATATATCATAGTGTTATTTTACTAATATATTTTTTATACATCTATTTTCCAAGGTCCCTACAAAAATTTCTATGATAACATCTTTAATAACCCCAACCACAATAGCATAGAGTCAATGCCTCACTTTATTACATTATCATAAATAAAAGATTCCAATCCCAGAGTACCAATCATTTTAGTTATTTTGGAAACCATATTACATACATGAAACATATATTACATTTTAAAACAAAATGTACAACATATATAATCATTTGATAACTCATTCATTATCCTAGATTAACCCTTCATATTAGTCATAATAATCATCTTGGGGGCATTTCAAAATTAAATCAAAATAATGGGGTTATCTCAAAAGACTGGTATGGAAATACACAAAATAGAAGCTATCACAAACAAGAATGAAAAATTATGGAAAGTTGATGAACCGATACACATGTCATTTAATCAATAAAAAGAGCATAATATGGACTTAATGTAAGATGATAAATTAATTTCATATAAATAATCAAGTGATAAAAACACATAAACATTAATTTTGTACTATTCAAATAATTATATGGAATATAATTAAATAGTCTCATAAGGGGGTAATGCATAATGTCAAACATCATATACATAACATCACAGATTAAGCCATGAAGAAAAAATTAATGGTATTTACATCAGCCAATACCCAAACGTTTTTTTCTTAGGAGACATAAAAATGAATCGAGGGTATATAGTGGGAGCCACCTGTCACTTTAAAATTCAAATTCATTCCCCATATTAAAATGGTGAATCATAAAAACCAATTTCTTCGAAAAATTGTCATATTAAATTTGAATAATTTGACCATATTCCATGAATGGTATCAAAATTGAAAATAAAAAATATCAATAACCCATCAATAAAATAATATAATTAGTTTCATAAGAGACCAATATTATTTCAGAATAAAATCTTACAAGGGATGTTGACATATATATAAATAGTATAATAATAATTTAAAACTTCTTGAGATAAATACAAATTTATTACATTGAAATAATTTATTCAAAATCTACATAGTTATAAAGAAATAATTTTATTTTAAAAGCACCCATTAAATTTTTAAAGTAAGATTCATTATTTCAAGGATTCATAAGGGAAAAAAACCTCTCAAACAGTATAAGGTAATGAACTAATCCTTTGTCAAAAAATTCCTAAAGAACATCATTTTGAAAACAAAAAATGGATTTATTTCAAACATTTTATAAAATAGTCATAAATGGGTAAAAATGAATTTAATAATCCATTGGATTATGGAATAAAATTTCGAAAACAATTTCATAAAACATGGAAATTGAAGTGTATTGTAATAGAAACTTAATCTTAATTATTATAAAATCATACAAAGATTGTGAAATAATCCTTACCACTATATAATCAGTATAATAGTAAGACCCATAAAAGGAATAAAATTATATGGATATTTAAATACTATAATATTCAGTATATGAGTCATAAGATACATTGAATGGAAGTATATACACCATATATAACAAAATATGTGGTGAACATGGCATGCAACTCAAATGAAATAAAATTGATATTGAAATGACTTTCCTTATACAATCCAAATAATGAATGTGATCTAACCTCATATATAATGGTTTAATTAATGTTATTAATTTTTTTAGATCCATATGCATTTTTATGAAATCATATATAATCTTCTTATACCATGTTGTCAAAATTATTCTACTATATCCCCTGTTTCAAGTGCCAACTGCTTTATTTTCTAATGCATGTTTTTTGACGTAAGTCATTCTTATTAAGAATAAGATATATATATATATATATATATATATTTAATTTTATTAATTTTATTAAGTGAATATATATTATATTTACTCATTATATTAATTTTTATAATCATTCGTAAAATTTTAATGTGGAAAATGAATATAATTGCGTCGTGGGAACGTTAGGTCATACATATGCACGAGAAACACTCTCATTCCCTTAATGATGATAGGTGTAAAAAATATGATGTTATTTCAATTATAAAGAATCAATGTAATTTAATAATTAATATCTATTTTTTATTTACATCTTTGAACCCACCATGTAATTTGGTTATGAAAAATAATTACACTATAACATAGAGATGGTAAACTGTACGTACACATATGTAGTGATTTCATTATTCAAAGGATGTATAAAATGTTAGATATTGCCTTACCATAATGGTAATAACATCTTAGAATATATATTATTTTGGATTTATTAATTTTTAATAGAAACAACACATAATGAGTAAGTATAAGAATAAATGAACATGGATGAGCTAGTAAGAACAATTACTCTTATTCGAGAGACTTCTTTTAGATAATCTATTAAGGGATCTAGGGTTGGGATTTTTAGAATCCCAAAATATCAATGAATATTGATAAGGATATATGTAGGATTAATTAGTAGGAATTATTTGAGATAGATGGATAAATATTTGGTGAAGATGTAAGGGGGTTTGGGAGGCACCTTTTCTAAAATTGAGGTGAGGGGAACCATGACAAAATATAAAAAAATTTAAAGAATATAAATTAATTTTAAAGTATTTCTTTTTTCAAAGAAGACTTATTTATAATATATTATGTTTATGGGTCTAAATACTTTCATCTAATGAGAGTAATGTAGTTTTTATTATTTTAGTAATCCTTATTGTTTGTTTTTAACCCATATTTAACCATTTTAACACTTATCATGATATCTTGAAATTTAAACATTGAGGGTGTATATAATTACTATAAAATTTCAAATAAAACACATATCAGTCATTTAAAAACTATTAATTTCATAAATATATATTTTCCAAATTTTATATTTTAATAAAAATTTTATTATTTATTTAAATATTATTTATTTAAAAATGTCATTAGGGTCAATTTTGACCCTATTCATTACATGAATTTAAAAAAATATAACTTTAACATGGTATTTACAAAAAAATAATATTAATAAATAATATTTTATATTAATATGTAAAATTATGGGATTTCATGAATTAAATCAAATCATATTTAATTTAATATTTTTAATATCATTTACTTGATTCTTATATTAATTAATAAATTATTGTATCACCATTTTTTCACCATTGAAGTTAAATTTCTTTTGACTAAAAATTAAAAGTATTTTACCATGTTTTATATAAACATTTTAAATTTTATAAATACTATATATATACAAATTTATCCATCATATTACCCCATATTAAATATAATTCTCTTTTTGGAAATAAAAGTATGACAGAATTGACTTTTCATTTAATATAATAGTTGTAAGGCTATATTAGCATCCAAAATTCCATAAATTGTCTCCTAAAAAATCTAGAAAAGATTAGGGACCAAAAATAATCATCCAATATTGTTTTGTTAATTGATATGCTAATTTTGTAGTATTTAAAATATTATTTTTTCCATTAATTGGTTGATTTTCCCCTAATTGTGTTAACTAAAATATTAAAAAATTTAATTTTCATATGTAAAAAAAATAAAACAAATCTATTAATTTTTTTTAACACTAATTTAAAATTTGGAGTCCATTATTGGAAATTCAGACCATAGAATTTGTAGTAATCCAATTGAAATTAGTTCTATTGATGGAACGGGAAAAGAAGTTTTTAATGTGAAAATGTACAAAAGATTGTAATGTTTTATAACAATATTAAATGTATCATTGATTCCAATGACTTAAATTGTATTAAATAATTTAAAATTAATTTTATTATTCTTTATAATCAATTAAGAATATAATTTGAAAATAAAAATTATTTAGATGAAAAGTTTTCTTCAATTAAAATACAATATTTTATCACTATTCTTCATAAATGAATCATATTAGTAAAATACCCAAAAATCACAGGATTCTATTTTTATACATATAATTTCCAATAATAATTTTTTTTTCAAATAAAATATATAAAACTTTTAAAAATTGGATTTAAGATAGGTTCTCAATCAAAAGCCAAAAAAACTGGATTTTTGGAAAATAATTATTCTGGAATTAAATTTGGTTTGATAATATGTTATATAAAAAATATATTGGATGAATATAGAATATATTTTTTTGAAGATATAACAAATATATTTATTTATTATAATTTATTTATTATAATTTTATAAATTCATTAATATAAAACAACTTTGGGGGAATTATGGAATCTAGGAAAAAATGTGTCGAAAATGATGAGGTAGAGACCTGAACATCTATCTATACTGAGGTGAATGATATAGTTAATATTATTCATAGTGATAGAAAATATTATTAGTGTGTGGATCTAGAGGATAAAAACAGTCACCCCCATTTTATATGGTGCAGTTACATTCCACTGAGAGTTTCTGGTTCGATAGTACATGACTCAAATCTTGACACTTACACTGATACACATAAAAATAATTTTTTGGTGGAGACTCAATTTTTTTTAAAATTTTCTTATGAAAAATTAAAAAGGTGGGAGAATTTATCTGATGATGAAAAAGAAAATATATTACCCCTCTAATGACTACATGTAGTGGTAAAACTTTATTTCAAAGATATTTTAACACATAGAAAGAAGGAACTCATTAAAAATAATGGTTTTATTTCTCCCCCCTGAAGAGAAGATGGTTGAATGAATACTCAAATAAGAAAATGTATGTGAATACCTAATATTCTTCAAATGTGTCCAAATTATCCAACATTGATATTCTCAAGATCCCCAATCAAGGAAACTCGTTATCTTAATTGGAAACTACTTATGAGTATCATTATGATTATGTCCCTTCATACTATGATATGTAATTTAGTTTTTCCTATATGTGGTAGAAGGATATATTCCTCATCTTATTTCTTGTTGGTCACTTTTTCTTTTTTTGATAAAGGGTTATATACATTCTTGTAATTGTATTATATTTTCGGTTATAAATAATTTGTATCCAATGATTTAATCTTATAAATATTTGTTACATATATTTTCATAATTTATTTAATTCTATAAAAAACAACCAAATTAAAAGGTAGTGTTAAAATAATAATATTTTATAGTTTATTGAGGTTCATTTATGTCATGTGTTTCCTGGATCAAATTCTATCGAAGAAATTACAATTATTTAAAGAAAGACATATCATAAAATATCAGGGTGTTATAATATTCACTCTCAAAAATTATTCACACCTATCAATACATTTTTTTTCATCCAATCCCTACAAAAAAATTACTTCCCTAATTTCATCCCCTAATCCTATAATCCTTAATTTTTTCATTAATCCAAGAAAGGAAGTATTTTTCTATAAACCAAGAAGAGATACCAGATGGAGAGGTAACGTTTATCCACAAATGTTTTTTTTATTTCCTCCTTAAACCCATTGAATTATTTTTAAATCATTATTATATAACAACCAAAGGTCATTTAATATACATATATTTATATGTTTTAATTTCAATATCTATAATCACTCAAATATCAATAAAATAAGTTACCAAATCATCATTTGTGTGTACTATGGACTACTGCCTCACTAACTGATGTTGGGTTGTTTCTATTTCCACCAAATAAGGTTGCGAATAAATAAGGAAATGAAGTTTATATAATATATATATATATGATTTTTTTTATTTTGAAATATTATATTACACATACACTTATGGTATCCATTTTATGGTAATAATATAACTTCGTTCATATATACGGTGGACTACTACCTCACCATGTGATATGATTCATTCATGAATTTCATAGAATGTAATTTTTATGGGTTTAATAGAGATATGTGATATAAATAACATAAATAATATAACAGAATAATAAATATATATATATCAATAATTATTCATTCTTCTAATATGACATAAAAATGGAAACATCGTTCATGTTTACATATAACATAATATCTCCATGAAATGTATATTTAATTTCCGATTTATATAATTTATTATTAAATATTCATAAAAATATAGTAAATATATATGAAATTTATATCTTAGTTTACATATTGGAAATTATTAAATTTTGATCAAAGTAACAGGATGGAAAATAAGAAGTGAGAACAGATATGAAAATAAAAAATATTACTTAAATCATGAAATTAACGTGAAATAGTGAATAAAACTATAATAAAAGTTCGTAATAAAACCACAATGGTATGATATATGTGAATATGTTTTCAATAATATATTTCCCCAAAAAATATAATTCTTATATAGTAATTTTGAATGTGTGTGAAGGGAGTGATGGATTAAGGTGTGTGATTTTTGTCTCACTTTTGTTTTCTATGAGTCAAATCCCATATTCACCACATGTTTTTTTATATGGTGTATATACATACCATGAACATATATTATAACTAGTATACATAAAATTTGTTTTTATTTACATAAAAATATGTATATCTCTCTTTAATGGTGTATAGTGTTCAAAATTTACAGAATTAGAAAGGAATTTCTTTCTTAGTTTTATATTTTTGTGACATAAGTTCTCTTATAATCCAATATTCTTCCACCACATGTATATATAGAAAAATTGAAATTTAATATAGTTATTTTATACATCCATATAATATTTTATTTGTCTTTTTTTTGTTATTCCATCATGGTATTTTTTAATATATTTTACAAAAATCTTAAATATTTAATGTTACAATCTCATCATTTATTAGGATTTATTATGATTAAGACTTCAAGGTTGAATTCCCATCATCAACATCTTATGAATTATCATAAATTTTATTATAATCTATTATTAAATTATATCATCTAGTAATTTAGCATTATTTCACTATTTCATACATAGAATAAAAAAACTGTTTTTTAAAAAATAATTATTTTATTTTTCTTTTTTCTTAGAAATATTTTGTATACCAAAACCATGATTTCTACAAATAATTTAAATTTTTTTAAATGATAATTTCATATAATTTTCAAATAATATAATTTTAAATATAATTTTTGTTTTTTAATGTTCTTAAATAATTTATAAATAATTGTTCTTATGGTTTCATTGTTATTTTCCTATAAAAATGTTTTAAAAAATTTTACATTTGAACAAGAATATTATAAGAAGAATAAATATTCAATAGAAGAAATTTTCTTAAATATATTTAATACTTTTTATTAAAACATGAAATGATTTGATATATTTAGTTCTTCATAGGATATATTATCTATGAATAAAATTTTTATTCTACTTATGAATAGTTTAAGTTTATGATGAAATGTTTCTTATGAAACTTGTTTCTCTTCATGGGAAATAATATGTTAAAATTCATTTGAATCATTCTAATTTTCATAGGTTATGTTATGATTAAATTATCATCAAACAAGTATATTTTCCATATGTTATGATATGATAATAATTGTATGATATCCATTTTATTTCATGGGTAATGATATGTTGAATGTTTTAAATATTGGGGTTAACATGCGTATGGTATAATTATGTGATTGGTGGGACCTATATCTCACTCCAATTAATTGGGTAATGATGGATAAATCAATGGTATATGAATATTCTGTAATCCTAATTACAAGTTAACAATGTTATTCAAGAACATGATTATATTTTCACAATGTTATTCATGAACCTAATTACATGTTAAAAATGGAATCCTTCAACCTAATTACAAGTTTACAATGTTATTATTGAACCTGATTATATGATTAGAATGTTATGCATAAACATTATTAAATTTTCAAAATATTATTCTTGAACTGGATTACATGTTCAACATGTTATACGGGGACCAATCATTCATGTAATGGAACTAGTTTAATTTTTCTAATTTTATGCAAGGGCCTAATTCTCTCTATATAAATTCATGAGTGAACCTATTTATATTCATTCGTGTTCTAATGTTATAATATGATTTTTATGAAACAATAATAAGTATTATTATAATTTTATTCAATATAGATCAGGTTTTTTTATTCTATTATGATTCATGTTGTATGAACTTTAAAATATTTATTTCCTGAATCATTATTGCATTCTTTAATATATAATGTATGGTTTATAAAAGTTATGTTCATGGAATCATGCAATATATTCATGTTATGTTTATGTATCTCATTTATTTAACATTAATGATAATTTTATATCGCACCATTCCCTTTTACCTTTACCTAGGTTATGCAGAATAGATTTTATTAGGAGTACTAAAGGGGAAGATAATTATGTGAGAAATTTATGATCTTTCACCATGTTAGAAAATTATGGATCCAAGATTCAAAAGACAATAAACTATTACATTCCTAGGGATTAATTTGTTTGTGAAATAAATTTTCATCTAAAATGATGTAATATGTATTGATTTTAATCCTGCATCATTATATGATTATTTTGTGTAAAAATAGTTGATATCATATGAGGGTTTATTTGATCAATACAGATTAACTATAGAGAACATTGGTGAATAATATGGGTATAATAATATGTATGAGATAAAAACATAATGTTTTTTTTATGGAAAATAAAATGAGGTCTTCCAAGAAATAAATCTCTAAGTGGATATTAGTATTGGATTTATTTTTGGCATTGATGCATCTAAGGGTAATTACACAGAACCAAGTTATTTCACTCTACCTTTACCATCATTCTAATTCACTATATGTGTTATAT
Organism: Viscum album; assembly: GCA_963277665.1. Lineage (NCBI taxonomy): Eukaryota > Viridiplantae > Streptophyta > Magnoliopsida > Santalales > Viscaceae > Viscum > Viscum album. The sequence goes on along the minus strand of OY728145.1, from coordinate 718,389,988 downwards.
TATTTCACACCATTTTTTACACTCATAAGGGATATTATCATGTTAATTCACTTTTTCATATGAAATATTCTTTGGATTTTAATTGATTAAAACCAATGATATCATATATTGTACTTATTTCATCATATAAATAAAACAAGGTTTCAGGATCTGGAATTCATATTTATCATTTTTCATGATAATATGATTTTTCACTATGATAATTATTACCCACACTAAACCATTATGTTTTAGTCGAAGAATTTAACTAGTATGATTCCTATTAATTTTGACTGTGGTGGGGAATGGAATTACATTCCTGATTAACAAACAAATGAGAGAATATCTATCACTTGAAATCTAATATGAATGCATAATCATATATATTTTTATATGATTATCTATATTATCTTTTTAGTGTTTTTAAAAACAGCCACTCTGAGAGATGAATATTTCAATAAATACTATGATCGAAAATGATTTAGCCTCCTACATGTCTACAATGTTGGAAGAATCACTAATAGGAATGCCACAACGGAAGGGGAATAGTTTTTCTATGTGTAAATAATGGTCAAAGAGGATATAATTGCAATGAATTTACTTTTTTTCCAGGGAGCATTAGAATTATCTAATTAAATAATATAATCCAACGGTTTAATTGTAGGTCATTGAAGGACATATGATATAACAATCATTGATTTTAAGGGAATGAATTTTTATGTATTATGATTTTTGAATTATTTTGTGAGTGGGTTATAATAATTATATTGTTTTTTAGAAATAATGAAGTATCTAAGGATTATTCAACTGAATTATTTTCTTAAATATTTTAATAAGTGTGTTAAATGATAGAGATATCCCTGAAAAATGATTTAGTGGCAATGTTACAATTTTATAGAACACATGATTTAGGGAAATATAACCTTTAATATATTTATAATGATGATTTTATGATATTTTATTTATATAAATAGATTATATAAATTGATATAGTAAATTGGATAGTGTTGGGGTCATTTAAATTGGATAGTTATTTTATCAATAAAGTTATTTAGGTAATCATTTATGAAGTTTATTTATTTTTTTGGTTTATCACATATATTCCAAATAATATCATTATATTTGAGTAATAATTATTGTGTTAATTTTTGAAGCAAATATTTCTTTATTATAGGCTAACTTAAGAGTTGTGTATAAAATTAAGTATTTATAATTTTATGTTTTATTGAATGTATAAAAGAATAAATAACACTCTTTAGGATTTCAGTAATGGGATTATTATTTATATTTGATTTTTTTTTGTGTTTTAGGGAGAATAATATATATATAGGTCTATATAACCCTTTGGTTTATTATATTATATGATGTTAAGGTGATTATGGTCTATTAGATTGTGGTATAATGATAAATTTGATGGTTGAAAATTTAATCATTGATTGGGAAATATTTTTTATGAAACTTACAGTCATGCAATGGATTACCTTTAAGGACAGCATCTAAACATGTTTAATGATAATCTGTTTAGTTTTTCTTCAATAAGGATATATAGTTACATATCATGGTGATTAATCCATTTTTTATAGGAGACTCATTTTCTCATTGTATATGTAACACTTAGTTTTAACTTTTTCTTTAACATCAATGATAATTTTTGACGAATGAAATTTAATTCTTTGGAATGTAAGTTAAAATTCATGAGATCACCTATGGGGGTCAAAACTTAATAAAATGTGAGGTTATTAAGAAAAATTTTTATTCATGGTTATTTATTTTTTGTATGATATAAGTTTAACCATTGGAGTTATTATAGAAATATTAGAATAATATATATTTTTTCTTCATAATATAATGTATACAATTTTGATATTATTCTATCCTATTATGAATATTTTGGATTTTTTTTATTTTTAAACAACATGATGAATATATTTCTATCCTTTTTTTATTATTATTTTACACTTATAGGCATGATAAAAAATCCATCTTTAATGATTGTCATTAGGATAAAAAAAGACATTATAATGGAAATTAATTAAATGATTAAATTATATATATCAAGTATTCATATTTAACTATGTTATTTTTCATGATGGTATAGGAAATCATAAATTGAATAAAATGATAATAAAAAAAAATTATCCAATTAATAAGATTTTTTATTAATTGATGGACTTCTTCACACCCCATGGATCTATGGTTTTGTGGTTGTTATATATATCAGGACTATTCACTTTCTTACAGTCAATATACTCTATCATTTTCCATCGTTATTTAGTAATTTAGTTTTCAACCATTTAAATATAATCTAATTAACTAATTTTATCATATTTTGAAACCTACTTATGTGTTAATCTTTAATAATTTCATATTTCACTTTCAAATCCTTAAATAGAATATGTAATTTCACATTTTTATGATGTTGGTTTTCAACAAAGGAATTATCCAATATAAAAAAATTAATTTTCAAGAACAAAACCAAATTGTGACAAAACATTTCATAATGGTTGGGTAATAATTCAATACCACACAATTTTAAATTAAAATTATGTTTCATCGAATTTAAAAACACATAACACTATGATTAAAGAAGCAATGAAATATTAATATTTAAATATGATCATTAAAATCAGGCCATAGAATTGGATGGTATAAATTGGAATAAAAATAATTATGATATATATATACATATGCCTTAATTAATATTTTTTTTATTCTTAAGAATTATGAATTCAAATTTTAGTAAAATCATATTTCACTTAAAAATTATATTTCCACCAATCATGTTTTTCATTTCTTATAAGAAAATATTATAATTAATTTTTTCAAATTTTTTAAAAAAATATATTTTATGATGTGAAACTATTTAGTGAAATTAACTTGTAAAAATAAACATTATTTTAATTTTTACGATTTTCATGAATAGATATATTTTTTGATGAATATTTTAAAAAGTACGGATGTTTAATGAAAGTCATATTTTAGTTTCAAGATATAATATATTAAAATGTTATTATAATGGATTATAAGTAAAAAATTCATATCCTATATTGTGGATAATCCATTTATATTTATAGTAATCAACATCAATATTTACATTTTTAAAAAATAATTTTATACTTAAAAGGAAATTTTATGAAAAAATTGTTTTTCTTTTAGTTTTTAATTTTCCTCGTAAATTAATTTATTCCAATTGGATAAATTAAATCATGGAAAATGAATTCAAAATATTTTAGCTAAATTTTCAAATTTTTGGAATAGTCCCCTTTTAATATTTTTTTCATTATTAATGGTTTCCTTGGTAGACATTTGACACCTTCATAAGGTTTAAGTGGGTAAAATATATATAACAGTTTGATGAGGCTCTATAATTTTTCTAACTCATTCATTGATACTATTTTATTAGTGTCCTTTTTCCATTTCCCTTCATGCCTTACATATATGACCACTTTGTACAATATTTCTATCATTGTTCCAATTATATTAATTAAAATAATGATTCAAAACAAAATTTCCTTATCTAGAATATAATATTTGTAATATATTATCACAATTTAAATAATAGGCTATGTTTTGATAGATATACCTATTAGAATAATAAATTAATTCTATTTATCAATGGAATTTATTTATTAGTATCTATTGATAGAATAATTATCTTTGCTACTTCCAAAATTTGAAGAAAGTGTTATTAAATTAATAGTAAAATAAAAGAAATGATATACAGAATTATAAAAGTAATAATATTTGTGGGAATAATCATTTTAAAAGTTATTGAAATAATTATTACATATTATATATTTTTAAAGGTTTTAATTATAATTTCCTAACTTTCATTTGAGTTCTATGTCAAATTATATGAATAATGTCAAAATTGTTGTTAATTCTATTTTAAGGAAAATATTATTTTGTTAAATTTTTTGAAATTCATAACTATAATGAAATAGGGAATGGAGGATTATAACAAACTATAATATCATCCCAAATCCACTTATGATTTAATTTTCACAATATATATAAAATTATAAACCTTTGTGTGTGAAAAAGTCATGGCCCCAATTATAAATAAAATTGATTAACTGAGGGGTTATAAAAAAATAATGTTTAAAACACCATATATCATATAAATATTCATGTATTATATTATTTCAACCATTGTATCACTCATAATGTATTTTCTTGATAGGAATCACTATTCAAAATAGTTTCTAATAGATTTTTTTTATGGATCTGGAAACACCCAATGGTTTTGTATAAAAAAATAAATTGCTTTCAAATGAAAATTATTCATTATGTATATTATAAAAAGTATCTTAAAAACATTCATTGGAATAGAGGATTGGAGTATGGTATCATTATATCTTTTGGGATGAATTATTTCCAACTCTGGAACTCTCTTATTGATTTAAGATATATTCGTGAAATCTTTATTAACTTCTAAGCGTGATGTTGGTAATCCCAATACTATAAATAAACTATTATCATGTGTAGAATTCATAATCATCTTTATGTATTTGAATTTCTTCGTCAATGTAGATAACTATGTGTATTATGGGAACTTCAATGATGGTATCCACTTATATACTATAGAGAAATTCATCGGTCATTATCATGATGATGCTGGTTTTTAAGCTAGTCACTTGGGAACTTTGAAGTTTATGGTCATCCAGGTAAACGTATTTCACTCTGTAATTTATTTACATCTAGGGAGATGGATGTTTACTCTAGAGTTTATTGTCATCTAGGTAGATAAAGGTTACTCTCGAGATTATCATATTCCCGGGAGACATAAGTTATTTTGATGTTTGGAACAAACCCATAAATGGGATAACTAAGTATCGTAATGAAAGAAATTACAACCCATGTAGATCAGTACCACTGAATTAGATATATCATACATTTTAATGTCATGTGAAGAGGACCTGGAAATACAGTTTAACATCATGTGGGAAGGATGTCAAGATAAAAGATTGAAATTCAATATTTAGTGTGGTACTAATACCTATGAAGCCCATGGAGTATGGATGGGGTATGAGAATTTACGTTGAATTAGAAACTACTGAGGATATAGAACAAAAAAAGGATTGGTTTATGGAATTCGGTTTGGACCTCTTGGAGACTTCTTACCTATCAAGTTTGGATGGGATTCAAAGCACCAATAGTCAGGTGGTGAGGACCTATAAATATGGAGTCCCTCAAAGGTATGTATTGCATGAGATTAAGTCCCTTTCAAATGATAGGTTGGGGATTACTACTAATAAGGAAATCCTATATTAAGGAACCATGAGGGATGTTTTTACTCATGGTGAATTGGGTTTTTAACTCAAGGAACACTTTTAAAGAAGATTCCTTGACTATGCGAGTTATAATTGGGGCATATTATTACGGAGAATTCCTATTTAGCTCAGGCCCTGAGTGAGATTCCTACATATCCCAATTAGCAAGAATAAATGTTCTAATAGTTCATTCCATTGGGTAGATTATGTTGATGTTTTGATCCATAGAAACCTTTAAACTTGTTTGATTCATGCTTATTTTAAGAAATAAATGGATTTAAAATATTCAACAAATCACACACTTTTCATTTTTCATTAGTGGAATAGGTTGGGGCTTTGACAGATGAGGCCAAGGAAACCATGGAAGATATTCGGTCTATCGAGGAAGAGGTTGTGGCTACACTAATTCCATCTATTCACTTTACATTGAAAAAGAGTCCAATGTATTGAAGGAATGAAGGTGAAGAATTTAGAGAGGAGAAAGATGGAAACCTCCGATAAGAAAGGATATAACTTACACCAGGATGGTTTCCCACTTGATCCATCCTTAGAGATGTGGGAGACCTTTCCTTTATCAATGGACTAGAATGTTTGATCCTTATCCTCCCAACCATGAACCCGAGGTTTTGGATTTTAGAAATGGGAAGGGGTGGATAGAGTCCTATCCATGTAATCCAAGATTCGAAACTCCGAAAAAATTTACACAGTGTAATGTTCCATGTTACAATGGATATATAAATCTATAAACACCCCATGGATCCTAACCCTTGGTTGGACAAGTGTGGTGAACATTTTAAAATATAAATACAAATCCAAAAGGGATACATGATTATATGACTTTATGTAATAGTTTTTCAATATGGATGTCATATTGGAGGTTTCAACATGGTCCCTTTCAGGAATGGGAGCCAGTGAAAGAGATGATATGCTAGGATTAGATCTAAAAGAGGCTTTATGAAAGGCTCATGTAGGCTGAATAGATGAGGTTAAATAAGGGGGACCACACAAGGGTTTTACCACTGAAGGGGTCTCCACGCATGAAGTATTGCTGAATTGGTTACTCCTTAAGAGTCAAAAACCATGGATGACTACACTTGGTTGATGATTTTTTAATCCTTTGAGGGCCTGTATAGGTATTCCCAAAAGTAAGTCATGAATGATCCTGTTTGAGTATGGTAAAGTCACACTAGTATTCTTATGTAAGGGGGTTGGGTGAATTGGCCATGCAAGTGCTGGTTATTTTAACATTGAATAGACTTTAGCCTCACTAGCCCCATCAATTTCATCACTTTAGATGTAATGAATCTACTATTGAGGTTTTGGAGGACTTGAGTTAAGCACTAGGGAGACTATAGCTGCAATCGGCCTTTAAGTAAATTCATTCGTACAAATGAAGACCCAAAGGTTTTATTTATAGGTAAATATTAGAGCCTAGTTGAAGTTGAATGGTTGAACAAGTAGGGTGGTTCAAAAGTACTTGTATACTGATGGTTATTGGGGTTAGCTTAGGTGAACCACTTTGTGACCCTTTGAAAATCTTGACATTATTCATCTATTTTATCCTCCAATTTATAAGGCATTTCCCTTTGTCACATTTTCCTCAATGTGATGAAATAGAGTGTCAAGAAAATCACCCCCACACTTAGTATTGGATCTGAATGAAAAAGTGGGTCTAAATCCCGAGGTAAAAAGTGATGAAAAAGGATGTTGGTTTATGTATGTTTCTGGGTGTTCATAAAATTTCTTGTTGCATAGGTCAAATTTGTCATCATTAAATAGGGCCTTCCCTATACTGAAAAAACTCTAACTGTTCAAAAATTCAATTTTATCTACCCAAATCATCTAAAAGAATTATTTTCTTTTACCCTTCACATAGATATATCATATTTTTGAGTGATTCACTTGCGTGCAGCATGTTTTAGTGACACACTAGCATGAAAATTTTTTAACTTGTTCATATTAATTATTTTACCAAATTTTATTTCTTTTAAAAATTATAACAAAATGAACCTACTTTGAAATTAATATAATATTTATTTGTAGGTAGTAGGTTTCCTAATAAGATCGCAACTACTAATGAATTTTTTTTAAGAAAACTGAGTATATGATGAAGTTCATAGGGCATAATTACTATGATATTTGTGATTCTACCCTTCCTAATATTGTAAAATATCTAAATAAGTATAACTATGATTTTTTGAATGAAATTTATCTTCCAATTTATAAAAATGACCATATGTGGGAGGAACAGTTGAATTTGATATTTTTTCACTGATATAATTTTCCAACCATAGAAAAATCGAAATTAGTACTGTTTTCCATCAATTTGGTATGAGAAACACCAAATATTGTGATGATATAAGATTTGAAAAAGCTTACAATGATCTTATCCCTAACTTCATTGAGAGGTATTTCCTCATCCCATTTGGAGAATAAATCAATAGTAGTAAGGATTTCCTTGAACAAATTAGCTGTATCTATATGATATGGTACTACTACGTCCATTCCCCATATTGAAAATAGCTAGAATCCTTTGGATGTATTTATCAACTTCAGGTTTTGATGGATGAAGTTGGAATGCACCTCACATGGATAACACTTATTAATAAAATCGTTTCAATCCTATGTCATTGAAGTCCACAAGTATCCCTCCCTTTAGATTTGATCATAAATCTTATAAACACACTAGTTGGAACAACCAACTCCTATATTTACATCTTTTATAGCAACCATAGTTTCATCCCCATCAATAAATCTATGGAGAATTTCATCGAATCCTCGTCTATAGATAATCTTCTTATGATTAGGGCCGTCATAAAGAGTCAAATTAACAATTCATCGCCACGTTATCTCTCTTCCATCTCTATTTAGGGAAAGTACTCCATATTAAATATATTCCATGATTGGTATTATCGATCCCACAGTAGGTCCAAATTATTCAAGAATAGAACCAATTTCATGGATTTCCTCTATTATTATTTATTAAAATGTGAATCCACATGATGATGAGAAATAATAAAGATTATTTTTCTCTAGTTTAGATATTCGAGGGTTGTAGCTACATTTTCTCGTGCATCAGTAAGGGAATTTTGTGATTATGGGAAATAGGAAAATGTTGGTATTACAGATTTTTTCACATTGACCCTTGGAAATAATCACATAGGGGAATTATATATACCATTATGAAGGAATAATCCCCATTAATCTATTTTATTACCAACTCTGACTCACCTTTAATGTCTAGGTAGTTCACTGGTACATGAAGGGACAATTCCAAACCTATAATGAGAGCATGATATTATTCCCCATTTTTAGAACCACATTCTGATAATAGGGATTATGGAAAGACAACATTTTTAGAGAGATAACTAAAATTACTAACCCAAAATTTTTGAGCAAAGGGTATTCCACCCTCTTCCCTATTGGAATTATGAAAGCACTAGAAAACTACATTTCCATCATTTGGGGGCTGTCTTGAATATCTAATATTTCATAATTAAGAAGTTCAGTATTAAATGATATTTCTTCTGCATAAGGTTTTTTATAAAGGATTTCTTCCAAGCCTTGTAATTTCAATAAATTTTGAGGAAAAAACTATATATAAAACTACAATAGTATAACTACCTAGTATTATCTAGGATCCATGTGAGCATACGATGATTAAGGATATATTTGAGCAGGTTTTGGTGATAAAAAAAATAAATCTCAGGGTTCTGTAGATAGTGCCTCAACTTATGAACTATGATGATTAATGCTAGACATTACATCTCAATATTTTAATATTTAGTCTCTTCATCAAGCATGGTTTGACTAAGATAGTGATGGTTGTTTACATTCCCAACATCATTCCTTTGTATAAAAAAGTCTCCTAGTGATAACTCAATGGTTGTCACATAAACAATTTGTTGAATCTTGTTATCATGTGTCATTCATACCAGTGGAATAAAGATGTACTTTTTAGGGTATCAAATTGTTAGTGGCAGTCATTAGTCCATTGATATCTGACCCATCATTTTCCTCAATTTGGTGAACAGAAAACTCTTTCTTGGAAGGTTGGATATGATGTGATGGATAAAGGTGAAGTGTCCTTGAATTCCTATAAACTCTTTTAGGTTTCATGGAGGATACATGCCAAGGATAACATTATTATTCATGATATTGAAAATGATGTCATGATAGAATACAAAAGAACCGATATATTTTCCCAAATATACACCAAAAACACATTTCAAGGGGATCATCTTCAGAATATGCTTTCTAATCTTTCTGAATACGGTATCCAGGTCAATCAGGTGATTAGAACATTGACTGAATTTTACCACTATATCATTAACATAGAATTAAAAAAGTACCCTATAAGGATTTGAATTTGTGATTCATTCCACGTTGGTCTATTCCACCAGCATTATACAAGACATAGTGATTTACTGGATATCAAAATACACCTTGATGGGATATGAAGGTTATAGATTCATTACGTTATGGGGACATCAATATTTGTTTATTCCTAGAGTATCCATTCATAAAGTGGAGAGCCCGGTAGCCTAGAGTTGTATCAATAATGTGTTATATTATCAGAACAGGAAAGTAATTTTATTGAAAATACCATTTGTGACCTCTGAAATCAATGAAAACTATGTTTTTTCCACTTTTATTTTTCACTAGGAAAATTTTGGTTAACCTCTTCAGATATTTAAAGTCTCTAATGATGTCTTTTTTTTATAATATTATCAACATCAGCATCAATTTTTGTGTCATGGGTCAGGTGGATTCCTATTTTTTATTTCTTGTATCCCTAATGATATTTTATAAAGCACAAATGATGGATGGATATCTCAGGGGTGTAAGTAATAGAATCTGTGTTTAATTCCAAGAAAATACATCTTGGTGTGGCTTCAAAAAATAAATATATACCACTCTATTCTATATTCTTAACTGCACTAATTAGAGTGGGGTGTGGATATTCTTCTGAATTCATATTTATTTATATGAGTTCATCCATGAATGTGTGGAATCCTTCCTCAAATTGTATAGGGGTTTCCTTGAGGGCCTCCATTTCATCCTCTAATTCATGTGTTGCCTCTTCTGCTCATCATGGATGGTAGGTGATGAAGCCATAATTTAATAGCTAGGAGAGGTGTCGGTATTTTGATACCGTGTAGAGGAGGCAACCATCTCCAGTAAAAATTCTTATGAAGGATTTTTTTCAACATTTTAAGGGAATATTATGGTTTTGGAATTTACATTAATGTCTTTTTCCAGGAGTGTGACAACTTATTCTATCCTAGATGACAAAGTAGACACTTTCTAAAGATCAATGGATGGGATAAAGGTATCTTTTTCTAGGATTACATCACTGTTTCTAAAGCCATTTACTTCTCCTGTTCATTTATGATTAATTGTTGTGAATGACCTTATAAAATCCATTAAATGAGTGCTTGGATTTGGGACTACCCTTTCATCTTCATTAATGGGAATCACTTAATTTATGATGAGATTCTTGAATGGGTTTGTTGGGATCTTTCCTAGATCATTAGGAGGATTTATTCTTACAACATCATTTGATATAGACCTTTTTACCCTATTGTGATAAAACTCTTCATAAATATATTATTATTCAAAAGTTTTTAATTGGTAATTATCACCATTAAATGTCCAAATTTGACCATTAATGAAATATTTGATACATTGGATGTATGATGATGGATTGGACTCATGCTAATGTGTCAAATGTGTTCCCAAAAGATTTTTGAAATCTGTTTCTTTCCGAACTACCATGAACTCTTAATCTGATATGACATCCCCAAATTGATTTTAGATCATAATTTATTTGGGAAGTTCTTAATAATTCATTTTACAACCCTATAACATAGATTTGAAAGGAAAAAAGTGGGAATTAGTGCAGCCTAATCGACAAAGTGTCTGATTGGGAATGAGGTTCACTCTTAAGCCATTACCAATGATGTATCATTGGATGATAGTTAAATTAATATTTCTAAATAGTTATTAGGCCCTGATTTGTCCATGTACAAAAGAATCCTGAGAATAGTCCGTGAAAGATATGATTACATGTCCTCCTACTGGTTTATTCTATATATGGTAAACTTATGTGGTAGCAAAATCATATTCAAAATCATTATGAATTCATAGAGCCTTAATTATTTCTTCTCAGATATCCTTCTATAGACTCTGGGAATCCAGGATTGAAAACTTGACCGGTACTTAGACCAGTTGCTTTAACACATCATACATTTACTCTAAAGTTCTGCATTTTCAAGTATGGAGATTCACATTATCGTGATCCTTGGTAGATGATGTTCCTGATAAGGATGGACACTTTTTTGGGGAAGATGGTGGAATTACGTCTTCTCTTCATTGATAAGTCTTTCTAGGTCGTCCCACTCAACGAGATGGTGGTGTCAATGCCTCAAACCGGTCTTACAAGTTGATCGTGTTTTGGTAGACCCTATCATGTGTGGGGGAGTATCCTTATTCTTATTTATCATACTGGAGGGATCTCCCATGAGTTTCAAATGCATAGATTGTTTGAGAAGAGGTTTGCATGGAGTAGTGTCTTCAAGAATAACCACGCCTTCCACTATATTCTCGACCCTAAATACCTCTTCCTCTACTACACAATCTTTTGTGGGGAATATAGGATAATAATTGGAATCATCATTTTCATAGGGATTTATTAAGTTAATAACTTCAATAGAGATGAATATAAACTCTTCATCTAAATAATATATTTTCTGAAAGTTATAATCTTATTGGTCCATTTGGTGGGGTGGTGCTCGTTCTTTGGAAACGTTTAACATGAAATCCAATAATGTGAAGGAAAAATTATTCATTATCAAATGATCATATTATTCATCTTTCTCATTATTCTTATATCCTTTTCCCTTATTTTTGGATCAACCTTTTGAGGACTAGGCTTTTGATGAAGTCATCTTTGCTTCAACAAAAGTGATATGAGGAATAGTTGGTTGTTTCAACTATATATGTAGAATGGAAAGAGTTTGGTTGATTGTTTTATTAACCCTCCAATAAACAAATTTATACACATTTCTACTTTTTACTTCATGCCACTCTCCTTCCACCTTTGTACTGGTAATTCTGACACTTAAATCCTGGGCTAGTGTATTTTTCATCTTCACATCCCTAGATCCCGCCATCCTTTTTTGAAGGTCCTTAAAAAAATCTGGAATGGGGTGCCCCCAAATTTTATGGTTGGAGAAATAGAATGTGCTGTTATTTTATCTATCATTTTTAGGTTTCTTTGGCCTTGTAAACTAAACAATATTTTTTTATAATGTTTAGATGAAGTAGCCGATGACTTCATCATTTTGAAAAGAATAGACCTTGTTTTTTAAATCCATAAACTATCTCCACCTTTGATCTTTTTTTCCATCCTGAGAAGGTAGTCATTTCTATTGAAGTTTGGGAGATGTATCCCTATGGTATTGGGAGGTATTTGAATTATGAGCTAGTATAGGGGTCTGCTTAAGTGTAACAATATCTTCCTCTATTTTTCCTGCTCTTCTTATCGAAGTTTATGGGATTACTTGGGATTTGTCTTCTATATCTACTATGGAATTCTCCACCTATTGAGAAATCAAGGTCATATCCGAAAACTCTCTTGTATATATCATAGGGATTAGTTGTGTGTGTAAAACATCCAATATATCTTTTAAAAAATGGGAATAAACATTTCTTAATGAGTGTTATATTCAAAGAGTATTTTAAGATTTTATACTAATAAATAAAATATGAAACACTTTCATTATCCCATTACTTGTGGTTTTTGATACTGAAAACTGTTTTATTCTATAGTGTTGAGATGAACTAGAAAAGGAAATTCGGATTGATATAATCCCTTACAGTGATCGATGAAGACATCAAACTTATGTACCATATGAAGGATAGAACTTACAATGATGGTGTGAAGCATCTCAGTTTCAATCAATCATATTTCTTAGGTTCCCCATCATGGGATCACAGCCCGAGACCAAATGTGTCACGTGCTTATCTGGATCTGTTGAGCCATTGAAGACTGCAAATGTTTGATTACCAATGTTTGGTGGGGGAGGAGTCAGTAAACCCAATCAGGGAAGGCCTTCTTTTTAGATAAACCATCATGTTTCTTCCTTTCATAGATTCCAATAGAGTCATTAATGAATCAGTGGTTCTCATAAGCATTTCAGGAATATCTGGATGATCTGGTACATGAACAGGTGTGGCCGCTAGAGATGAAAATTGTTCAATAATAGATATAACCACTGGTGGTGGTGATGATTATATTTTACATAGAAAAACAATTAGTATAGGCCTGTAAGGATGTTCCAGACTTAGATTTAGTAGGACATGAAATGATGGGAATTCATTATCTGCTTAAGTAGTTGCAACAAACCCTCTTTACAGTGGTACTCTAACTAGAAGTGAAAATTGAGGATCTTCTTGTAGAGCATATCTTTTAAGAATAATACCTAGAACTAACTTGGAATTGAATCTTCTCAGCTCCTTCATCTCATACAATTGATGTGAAAATCATTCCTCAAGAGAAATGGATTGATCCTTTCTAAGGGAAAGGTGATACCTGGTCTATCAATTTATATTTTTCTAATTAGGTTCCTTCCAAAGCGGTGGACATTTATTAGTTTAGGGGTACAAAAATTTTGTGTTAGCCTTTGATTTTAGGTATCCAAACCATATTTTATTTTCTTCATTGTGAACCATATTATGAACTAGAACCCCATACATTTAATCCCCTAAATAGGATTCATTTATAGAGGATCTTAAATGATGAAATTTTTGACATTAACCAAAGAATAATGCATTACTGAAATTATTTCGGTATATTTGTGAGATCACCTTCATCTATATCCTCTATAAGACTATGTCCACCTATTTTCTGGTTCCCTAAGAATTGTTTGAAGTAAAATTTCCTAAAGGTAATCATCAGATAATTCATTTGAGAATTCATTTTCCTACTTCTTCCTTAATAGGGGAAAACTAACTTCCCCTAAGTAGGGTATTATGAATGTAAAAAATCTCCCAACCATGTGGGCTAGAGATATTCATGTTCTTCCTTATCAAACCTTCAGGATCTATTTATTTAATCTGAAGGTTAGGCTAAAAATTTATCCAATCCTATAAATGATGTGTATCCTAAACTTATATTGATGGTAAATGCATAGCATATCTTTAGATTTTATGAATTTTAGTCTGAACATTAGTTGGGTACATTATCTAAGACTCGTATAAATCACCTTCTTCGAAAGACCATTGTTATATTTTTGAAATTTTTATATTACAATGGTTGACATCCTCTAAGAGGTAGGCTTTCTTGATGTTCTCATATACTTGACTAAAATGTATCTTAATAGATTTTTCTCTTTAGGCCTGCTTTTGGTGGAATCCGATTGAGGTTTTTTTATGAGAATATCTTAATTCAAGAACTAAATTCAGTTTTTATAGCCAGACTGGGGTAATAACATTATATGAGACCACTTTTGGTGGGACTTGATTCCTTTGGATAAAAGTGAAATGCAATGCTCCATGTGCACAACAACCTCAAATATGGACAATAGGTGAGGTATCTGTGATTAATCACCACAAACACATTATTGCATTGGGTAATGAACATGGAAGGTCTCCCTCCTGCTTCTCAATCTCTAGATTTCGATAATCCAGGAAAGATTCCAAGACAATTTGTCACTACAACCTTTCTATTACCTTATGATGACTTCAATATTTTTCATATGAAAATAATTTTTCTTTTATATTATGAAGACTCATCCATATGTTGAGATAAATATCATGAATACAATATTATACCAACATCACCAGAATTTTGTATTGAGAGGTGACCTAAGGCCAAAACATAACACCTAATTTAACAGTAGCTATTTGGTTTTTGATGTTCAACATATCATCATCAACTTTTTCTATAGGATATTCTACCTGATAATACCAAAGTGGGTGTTTCTATACCATTTCATCAGAATCAGAAATATCAATTGAGATTTAATCAGTTTCATTGAATGATAAATGAACCAAGGGTTATTCAGGGAATGGATGTCTTTTGGGGTTGTCTTCTAGTTGAGAAACAATTTCACCACGTAGGGACAATGCATCAGATATGACTGGACATTTGTTTTCAATTTCCTAAAGATAAGTGGTCTTTCTCATCACAAAATTGTTTGTTGGAGAATTCTCCTGACAATTTAAATAACCACTAGGGGAGAACATTCACGATGAATTCCAACATGGGGACGAACATTATGGTGTATTACAATAGGGTATAGACCCTCTTTCACATTTGTCTTTTGGCCACATAAAGGTTTTTTGTGCCTCTCATCATGTGATAGTCTCTCTATATTTACCAGATGGACATGAAGAAATTTTTCATAAGGAAGCATCTGATAAGTACATTCATAATTATTACTACTACTCCTATAATTTCTTAATGTAATGGTACTATCATTAGGTGCAAAATGTAATTGTTTGAGGTCTTCAATAACTCTATCATTGAGTAGAGCCAGATCAAAAATTGTCTCTTGATTTTCCTACTATGTTCCATAATCCCTTTTCATTTATTCCTTCTTAAAAATAGTTGGATCCCCATGATGGGAAATGTGGTTATCAAGGGAAGGTGTGTTTTCTTTCCATAAAGTTTCCATAATAATAGGCCTATTATTTCCAATTTCATAGGGTGTATTTTCGGAATCCCATTGTTTATATGATATGGGGGAGTGTTCTCTATGAGTATTCTGGACTAGTGAAGAGATATGTATCTACTCCGTGGTGACGTGATGATGAGATAACCCAAGTATGAGGATAATGTTATGTGTTTTTTCTTCAGATACTATTGTTGCTGATGTGATGTTATTATGTCATGTTTCTAGGACAGGGGAAGGAATTTGTTTCTTCCATTTCACCATTTTCAGAATATATTTGGTGGATTCAAATATTGAAATATGAATGTATGCCCATAAAATATATGTAGTAGGTTTATTTTCATACTCTTATCCTCCCTTTCCTCTAAGTGGATACTAACAATACATGTGTGTGGGTATAGAAAGTCGAGTCTACCCTTTTCCTGTTGTTTGGACAATCCAACTGACTTCTCCAAATATTTCCAAAAAAATTGGTTTCCTTTGTGTGTTTTGGAAAATATTTGTGTTTGGCTTTAGGTTTCCACGGTATATGGTTGATGATATTATTTTAATGCATCCAGATCCGTATTCTATAAAGATAGATGGGTGTAGGTAGGGGTATCTTCCTGATTATGGTACTCCATATGATTTGAATGGTGGGGTTGGTTGGGTGCCTCCAAATAAGTCTTATGGCTTACAGAATAAAGGTATATGGGTGTATGTTTCTGCTTGTCGTTTTCCACAAAAATGGGTTGGTGGGAGTCTCCATAGTGGGACAAGTATATCCTTACTTCCTATTCACCAGTTGTTGTCCCTAGTGGTCCCTCTTGAATTCATGGTTCTGAGGGACCTATTCTGAATATCCGAAGTCAAAACCCTTATCATGTTGAGTTTTTACTTCCAAATGACATTTATGGCGGCGATTGTTAGATGGATCTATTGGTAAGTACCCCTGTGTCTTCAGAAAGATCCCACATGTGGCCTCTTATTTGACCTCATTAGAATATGTGATTACCTTGTGATTTTTTTTTCTAGGGATGATCCCCTCAAAATAGTTGAAGACAATGGTTGGAACTTTCTACTTATGGACCACCATTCGACACTAATCAGATGATCAATGGTTATTCTTGACCATGAGGGACTGTCAGAAAGACTCAATGGTCATAATGGTACCATGTTGGTGGTGATCTAAAACTTGTGTGTAAGACACCAAGCATTGAAGATGATTAGTTGGTGATGGTGTCATTCAAGTGGTTGAGAATCCAACCAATGTAGCAGCTAGGGTTTTTAGTGGTGTAAACATGATGGAAGCCATTTGGATTATCTGGAGTTCATGGAATAGTGTTCTGGTATTTCTGAAAAACACAAACACTAAAATTTGACATCTCATTCGAGTGAAAATTTTAATGATTTATTGCCCTATATAGAAAACTTTTATTAACTAATGGGGAACTGACAGAGGGGTAACACTATCATCTTAATGAAGGATTCACCTCGGGTCAACAAATTTTTGTTTCACTCTAAATGTGTGTTCTAATTATTAATCACTATTTCTAAATGGTTCCCAATGGATTTTTTTATGGAACCAGATACACCCAATAGTTTTGTATCAAAATGTGACATAAATTCCATAGGTTTTCCATTATTAAGTACTTGGGCCAAATACTCTTCAGAAAACACACTAGTCGAGATCAAGTGAGGTTGGGCTCATCACATCATTTTTGGATGAATTATTTCGTATTCTCATACTCTACTAAAGATTTTAGATATGTTAATTAATCATTAGTTAACACCCAAACATAATATGGGTTATCGCAATATTTGGAATCAACTATTATAATGTGTGGAATTCAGAATTATCCATAAGTATTCAAGGTTCTTTTTCAATAGAGGCATTTGAGTGTATCTGAAGTTATCCTTTGATTGTATCCTATCATATAATACCTAGGGATTCTTTGGGCATTATCATGTGAGGTTGGTTTTTAATCCACTCAGTGGGGCACTTTGTATTTTATAGTCATATAGGTAGACTAATGTCACTATGGCATTTATCATTATCTAGAGAGAAGAATTATTACTCTAGAGATTATTTCCATCCATGTAGAAAAAATGTTACTCTTTAGTTTATCATCATATTGGGCGAATGAAGTTGGTTTGATGTTGGGATTGAACCCATAGATGGTCTACCTACATATCCTCCTGGAAATAATCTCAACCCATGTAGTTCAGTGTGGTTGAATTGGCACATCATAAATTTTTTGGGTTGTGTGATGAGAACCCAACTTTATAGTTTAACGTCAAGTGGAATGGACGTCTATATAGAAGATTCCTATTATATGTTTTGTGTGGTACATATATGTAATAATACTAGGGTGTAATGAAGGGATATGATCATCCATGTTGAATTAATACCTGTTAGGGATATGGACCAAAAAAATAGGTTTTGTTTAGGGTATTGGATTTTATCTTCTAAGAGGCTTCCTACATGTACCATCTAGGTTGGAATCATAGAACAATAGTTTTTTTTCTGAGGAACTATTCCTATATAGGGCATAAAATGTATATCTTGTAGGGGAGTGTGCACCTTTGAGATGATAGGTTAGGGATTAATCCTGATATGGATATCCACTATAAAAGAACCATAACTTTTTTTACTAATAGTGATTGGGGATTTTAACTGGGGGCCTAATCATAAGGAAGATGCCATGATTAAGGGATTATAATTGGGTATTATTCAAAAGGATGATTACCATTTAGCTAAAGCCCTAATTGGGCTTCCTACGTATCCCAATTATCATGAATTGTAGTTCTCAAAGTTTAGTACATCACGTGGATTGTGGGGATGTTGTTATAATTAAATTCCTATAATCCCATGTGAGTCGTGATCGGTGTGAGAAATTAGAGGATGTTAAATATTCAACAAATCATTAATATTTCCACCTAATTTGGTTTAATATGTTGGGGATATGATGGAAGTGGCTGAGGTAACCTTGGAAGAGGCATGGGCTATATTGGAGGAGGTCTTGTCTACAACACTTCCCTCCCTTCACTTTACATTAGACAAGAGTCCAAGGTAAGGAAGGAATAAAGGTTACAGACGTTTAGAGGAGAAAATTCTCAACCTCCTTCATGAAAGGATATAGTCTTTCTCCAATATATTTTTCCTCTTGATTGGACCTAATAAAGGTGGGATACATTTCCTTTTTCAAATAGAAAATCAAGTGTGATCCTTATCATCTCTACCATGAACCACATGCTCCTCGACTTAGATATGGGAAGGGTAGGACATAGTTTTATCCCTTGAATCCAATACTAGGATCATTTCAACATTATCTCTAGGGTAAAGGTCTATGTGGTTGTACATATAAAAATATATACATGCCCCAAAGATCCTAACCCACTGGTAGGACACTTGTAGGAAACATCTAACCATTGAAATACAATTCCAAATGGGAGATAATTTGAGGTTCCATTCCATATGGTATTGTAAATTATGAGGTTTTGGTGGAGGTTTAAACATGGTACTTTTCAAGAAAGGGATCCACTAAATGGGATAAATTTCCATTAAAAATTTCACAAGTATGTTGGCATTAAATGACTTGCGTGCTGAACGTGAATGGGGTTATCAATGGCGGACAACATTGTGAAGCTTATAAAATATTAACATTATTCATCTATTTTATCCACTTTTTTCTAGGGAATTTTTCTTTGTAACATTTTCATTCATAAGATGAAACGGAGTGTCATCAACCATATCCTTACTTATATGAGTATTTGGATAATTTTAATCATATTTAATGGTAATAACTTCATTAAGTTTTAATTTTTATAAAATTCCATGAGTGAACCTCTCCTCATTTTTAAAAGGGAACCACCCAATTTTCTTCATTACACCAAATTGAGCAATATAGCTCAACCAATCCCAAAAAAACCACTATATAAATTAATATTTATGAAATAGGTTTGATATATTTTTTTAAACAACATTGTAATTGTCCTTAATATGGGATTTAAGGTAGGAATACTGAGGAAGATATAATCATCCAACCCGACATATTTCAATTTTTTTATTTTTATAACACCTATAAATCTATGATATTATAGATAAATTAATGACATAATTATTCCAATTATACAATTGTTTTATTATTATTATTATTATTCCACCATTATTCAATATCTTCTCAATAAAATGGGAATTGAACGTATCACTTTTGAGTGCGTATGGATTACCATTTTTACGTAGGGATACAATACATTTTACATCACCATTTTTCATATAATTTTGGTAACTATAATGGTTTTATTTCTTATATATAAGTTTAATTATATAATGATGTTTGTTTTTTTTAAAAATCAAATCTACCTTATTTCCTTCTAATCTACTAGAAAATGATAATGATGCTCGTGCATATGTGTGGACTACCACATCCATGAATAAATGTGATTAGTTTCTCTTTTCTTATTTACATGGATAGAATTAATGATTTAATTGATGAATATGTAATTTATATATGATATAATAATTATTCTACATTGTTAATTAATATTTATCATTGTTTTATTCTACTCTTTAGAAAATGAAAATAGAATAAACACATATGTAAAACCGACAATCTCCTTAAACGATGTAATTTTTTTTTCTATGTAAAAATTTTAGACTTATTTATAATTATTTATATATAGAATAGTTATTATTATTTGTTAGTATAAAAGTTAAATATGTTAATTTAAAATTATCAATGTTCAGATACTAGAATTACCGAACCTAAATTCTCCTAAAATTGAAACATTTAACACCATAAAATAACGATTTTAATAAGTAATTACTTATAAATTGGTGTAAAAATGTTATAAGTCAGTCATATATGGTATTATAAGTATGTATAATACTATGAAGTAGAGTTATGATTAATTTATATCTATTTTACTAAAGGATAGAGCAGTTTTGATCAAATTCAAACTCAGTAAGGTTTAATATTCTAAAACTGCCTTCTTTGGGGTATATGTTATGTTAAGAACCTATATTACATTATGTGTTTTATATAATTTTTTAAAAACATTTATCAATATTATACTTATGTTCAAGATATTTAATGATTCATTTGATGTTATCCATTCATGGTTATTAGGATAAATAATTTATGAAATCAGTATGACATTTATGTTTTAATAATATTTTATTCACGAAACCTAATATTTAATTTACATGGAAGAAATTATATGATAATGTTATGATAAATAATATTTAATTTTATTCTACTATATTAATATTTTTGGTAATAAATTATTTTGTTTTTTCCTCTCACTAAATAATAAATAGATGAAATGATTGTTTTTATTAAAAACATATTATGTATTAAATTAAGTCTGCAATCATTTCTTTGATGTCCAAGTATTCAAAAAATATTTTAAATATTGTTTGTACTATTATTAAACTATTTTTTATAATAATTTTAACCAATTATAGATTTTTCATAAAAATTATAAAAATTCAATCTTCTTATCATTATTTGAATGACGTACTTTTTTATATTAACCAAAAAAAGTGACCTGAATCTTCATTTTACTAAAAATGAATAAAAAATAACACATAAAAATTTCCACTTGAATCATTTAATCTTCCTCTCCAATATCCTTTCTTTCCATGAAAATGGTACCTGTAATATTTTGAATTTTTTATTTAAAATAATTTACTTCAAAATGAAAAAGGGGGTTTTCCTGAACAAATATTATAGTGATTATTTTAAAGTAATTGTTATATATGATAGAATCCGTTATATTTTAATTAGTGGGAAATGATCTAATTATAAAATTATTATTATTTCTTTCTATGGTTTAATATTTTTATGATGTAATATTTTCAAAACCTATTTAATTTTTATGGTCTATTCTATGATGAAATTATAAAATTCTTATGAAGCTCATTTTCTATTCATGGTTTATTATGTGATGATATGTTGAGTGTTATTTGATCTTTTTGAAATCATATATATGTTTTCAATTAAATAATAGGTTTTAAAATAATTTTATATCACTCTAATTTCATGTGTAATTTCATATATCATAAGAGATACTTGTTGGAATCATGTCGATGATCTTGGTACACTATAGGAAATAATTTGATGTCCTTTATCACTGATTAGAAATAAGTCTATATTCTAATCCACTGTGTTAAATATGTGACAATTCATGATCTGTGTTGATATAGAAACCATATGGTGATGAACGATCCATTATGATTTCATGGCCTTGGTATTTATACATGCATATACTATGTTTTCATTAAATTTGGTGGTTCCACACTATTATCACTTTGATATGATATGGAATTATAGATAATTATTGATTTATTATTATTTTTACACTTTGGAATCATTTATTTATATATGTTAATGATTTATAAAATGACCCATGTTTATGATATTGTATATACTTAGTAAGAGTTTTGTAATTTATTGTCATGATATTATGCCTTTAGTATTTACTTATTATTTTACATGATCATCAATATAAACATACCTTTTTTCCAAAATCATCGGATCTAACCCTTAATATTATTTCCTTAATAAGTTTATGAAAAATAGTTTTATGTAGCACATAATTGGAAGGTGTCTAATTGGGAAGAACATTATCAAATAAATTGAATAATGTGCCTTAATTATATGTTTTTGTATCTAGTCTCAAAAAATATGTCCCTCTATTGTTTTGAAGTTAATCATAACGTTCTATATTGAATATTCATAAAACAATATGTAATATTTCTGAATGAAACTCACATGTTAATATAATCCTTAACTACTATTGAAATGAACTGTTGATTCAAAGATGAAATTGGTAATAGTTTTTAAATATATTTTAATAAAATTGACCTAATAACAATTTCTAATCAAGCCGAAGAGGTCATAAGATCATTTGGGGATTTTTCAAAACCCAAAACTTCGAAATGGGGAAAAAAGATTGGGTTGAATAGTTTCTTTGCAACCATCTGACCCAAGGAAAATGACCATGAAGCCAGTTGAAAACATGGGAAAATATCATTTGTGTGGTTAGTTCTAGGATAGTCCAATTGTGCCCCTATCCATGAGGTGTTCCATTTTCTATATATACATGTTCATGGTTTTCACTCAATTTGACTAATTATGCACCTAAACCTTGTGCTCCATTATTCTTGGTTGAAATTATCATTTCTCCCATCATATATTTTAATAATGTTTTACTCCTTACCTACTCCATCCACCAGAATGACTCCTCTACTCTTCCTCCATGGATATCAAGAACACCCTCACCTTTTCATTGAAGAAACTCTTCCATTTGGAGCCTATTATGTAATCCATCAGAGGTATTGGATCTATCTCAATAAGCACCCCTAGTCTCTCAGCTCGAATACATGATTATCTTGTGATCCACCAAACTATTTAGATGTAGGATCATTCTCCCTATTTATTACGGTGTGGGAAAATTTCTCATATCTCTTGCAACCTACATCAAATATGAGGTCTATATCAAACAAGCTGTCATCAATGGACTTAGGGAAGTTGGTCAAGAAATGTTTCAACTTATTTTTGGTCATTCCATTATTATATTATATTACCATATGTGAACCTCTACTGAGAATCAATAGTATATTGATTTATTCTTTACTATCTTACCATTTCATCTATATTCTTGTTTACTGAATATTTTTAGGTTTTTAGAGCTTGTTAATTCCTTATATTGTCACCAAAGGGGTGTTCTACAAGAATTTTCCATTTTGGCCAATTAGTTCAAAATTCATGAAACTCATTTAATTGTACGAATTAGTTTTTAAATGAAATTTACTTTTTTTATAAGAGTATTACATGTGATCTAAGGCACCTCTTAGTTGTTTTCTCATCTTAGATATGGAATTTCCCAAGTTAGGAATTTACTATGTTTCCCTTAACACATTCTCTTTTCCATTTGATCTATAAAAATGTTGTTTCCATGTTTTATGTGAATTCAATGAGTAAAATGGAGTTGATCAAAATATAATGGATTAAGTATTATATTTTTTCTTATCATTAATGAATCAACTTGGTTTTAAATGGATTGACCCCAAGGGATGTTAATATAATTCCCTTGTGTTATTTTAAAAAAAATATAAGGAATTATAAAGACTTAGTTGGTTTTTTCTAGACTGATGACCTGAATGAGAGGTCATTGCATCTTGTATTGAATTATATATATATGACCATACTTATTAAAATGGTAAATTTTAATTCGTAATAATTATTTTCCATATGTACTGATTCATAAATGGATATTTATCTCTTATATAATAATTGGATATATTAAATAAATTGATTGGAGGTATAACCTATGTCATTTATAATTTTCAATCACCTTTATAGAGGCTGTGAAAAAATAGAAAGGGTTGTTGAGCTAGGAGGGAAAGCACACTCCATTAAATCGGTTTTTGGGAATAGAACCTCACACTAGTGATATAATATGGGCATTATACTTTATACTCCATGTACGATGATTAGCGTGTTTTCATGGAGGCCCACCCACCATCCTAGGTGTTTTAGAATGACTTCTCTCACTATTAATTGGATGTAGTGAATATACCCAATTTCATGATATTTTTATTTCATTAGAATAGATATGGATTCTTGGGGTTGGCCTTGGTCTATTCAATCAATAGTATTCTAGATATATGGCCATTAGGTTTCCGTGCACACATGGTTTATAAGGTTGATGAAGAATAGAACTAAACTACAAATATATTTATAACATATCACTATATATATAGTGACTTGATCAGACATTATTCTGGGTTGTGGGAAGAAACAGGTGTACTTTTAAGTTTCCTTTAGGAACCTATGCTTGTGGTTATTTATTTATTCTAAATTTCATTATATTTCCTCTCATACGTGTAAAATGTTTTTCTACGATCAGTACATTAATGACACATAGACACCATTGGCGGTGGCCTAATAATTTTTTATCTCACCCCCAACTATGGATGACATTAGTACAAGAGAAAAATATTTTTATATAGGTATTTATAAGGGAAAATTCCATACAATTGGTTCTTGACTGTGTACTTAGTTCAATCACATGAGTAGAGAATGTGACTTTGGCTATATATGCTTATTTATCTGTTTTGTCCTTTAATCATTTTGTTAAATTTTATATAATTTTTATATCATATTATTTATCCTTTAAATATCATAATTTGATTCATTGTGTAACAAAAAATTAGTTAGACTCTATTTATTTTATTATTATTTTCAGTTATTTGTTTTATTCTGCTACTTACATATTTAGTTACTCCTTGAAATTCCATAGTTTATTGATTATTTATATGTATATATTATTAATATGTTTATTTTTATAATTTTTATCCACTATTATACTATAACTTGAGGTTATAGTCTCCCCAAAAAAACACATTTACACCCCCAATTCTAGTCTGCAGCCTCTGGCATACATGGAGGTGTGCTGGAGGCCATGTGACTCACCATCTTGGGAAAATGTCCAGTCAATCCCATTTCAAGATGTTACAAAGTTGTATCAAAGGGGTTTCTTTAATGGATTGATATTTGGAGACAATTTAATATATATTGGGGTGGATTATAACATTTCTACAAGCCATTCTTGGGCATTGCAGACCCATGTTCAGGGTAAAGGCCATGTTTCCTAAATTAAAATTATTTTTCTATTTTTCCATATTTCTGTTGATATCATTTCACTACTGGGTGACACACATGTGTTATGATGTTATTGATATTTTTATTTTTGAAATTATTATTTCATTAATTTGTCCCACTAAAATTAGTTATTTTCATTATATTATCCATCATCATAGGAACAACTTGACTAATATGATGTGCATTTTTTCATGCCACGTTTAATTTCAGCGTGAAAATTCCTGATGCACGATTATACTAAAATATACATATATATATGTATATAATTATGATAAAAATTATTTAAGGTATTAGAATACATAATTAATACATAATGTGTTTACATTAACTTAATAGTGATTTATTTAATAGGTTAATGTATGCATAAAACTATTAACGTGGTGCAGTGGGTTAGTCTACAGGGCAGATCATGCGGGTTGCAAATTTTATTGAGCGGTCCAGGATGGTCCAATAATAATGAAAGCTTAAAAAAATGCTCGGCCCTACCATGAGAGACCATTTGACTAACGTTCTAGCCTATGGTCTTAAAAAATAATATATAAAGTATTTTTTTCTTCATCAATCATGATAAAATGGAGTGGAGAAATAGAAATGTTTGAGATTTAGTGAAAATATTTAATTTTTAATTAAAAATATCCATAAAAACAACTACAACAACCATTTAAATATTATATCATTGATGATATATGGGATTAAAATCATCTCTGGTGGGCCATTTAACTTGACCGTCAGAACCAGTTTATGGACAACACTACTATTGCACCTCCCGTTAACACTACAACTCATGTATATAATATTTAGTTCATATACATATAATTGTATCTATTATTTTTTATATATGATTAATTAATAAATATATTATATTTATTATATATACATGTAATATATATTATTTATTATACACATATAGGGAAATTTCTATTGAAAATTCCCATTGAAATGATTTTGTACAAATTTATATTAGAAGTTTCATGTATAAATTTCAAATGAAAATATGAACATAAAATTTTAATTAAAATTATAATGAAAATATTTTAATACATAATAAAAAATTTAAATTCTCACTAAATATATTAATTGAAAATTTTTCACAAAACAAATTTTACTACAAATAGCCACTGAAAAATTAATTTGAATCTCCACTTAAATTTATGGTGTCAAATATAACATGTTTTTTATTATAATCACACAAAATATTTGATTAAACAATTATAAAATAAAAATATTCTGAAATTTTTAGTTGAAATATATTAACACTTAATTCAATAATTTAATTTTACAAAAAAAAATTTAACAACATATTTTCTATGGAAATATTCAGTGCAATATTCTATGGGAAATTTTCAATTTAAATTTTCACAGGAAATTTTCATTTTAATTTTTCACATAAAATTATAATTAAGATATATTAAAACAAAAATAAAGATATTTTCAACAAATTAAAACAAAATAAAAATATATTAATACATATATAAAAATTAAAATTTTCAATGGAAATTTCAAAAAAAAAACCATTTATTAATGATTTTCACTATAAATGTTTAGTTAAAATTTCCACTAAAATTTTTGATACAAATTTCCATTTTATTTTAATTATAATTATAGTGAAAATTTTATTTAAGAAATCTTAAAGAAATTAATGCTCAATTTTTTTATTTAATTTTTTATTATAAACTTCCACAAAAAAATCTCAGGGAAAATATTCACAGGAAATCCATAGTGCAATTTTTCCATTAACATTACAATTTAGAGACAATAAATCATAAATTGAAAATATACAATTTCACTGGAAAATTACATATAAAGTTTTCATTAGAAACATTCTCATTAAACTTTCACTAGAAATTTCCACTTTAATCTACAATAAATAAATAATGATACGTAAATAAAAACAAAAAAATTTACTCATACATTTACATTGAAAATATATTCGGGAAACTATGAATGGAAAATTCTATTATAAAATTAATGTTATAATTTCCATATAAAAGTCTAATTTAAATAATAAAACTATATTTTATATGTATTGAAATTTTACTTTTATGAGTTTTAATCAGTACTTAAAATTTTCACTGAATATTTTCACTGGAAATTTGTACTAGAGACATGATTATAAAAATTTTAAAATAAATACATGTTTAGATTTTCAAATAAAATATATTAATACATAATATTATTATATATAAATACTTAATATTATTATATATTTATTATTATTATTATTTATTTAATAGGTTTTTCTAATTTACTTTTTAAAAATCTTATGCAATATATATATATATATATATATTGTTAAAATGAAATAATTGATGTTAATTTTATTTAATTGTATGACGTTCTCAGAAATAAAAAAATAAAAAAATATATTTAAACATATATTATAATATAAAATAAAATGCGACACATTATTTTATATTTTTAAATGCTATGAAAAATTATATAAATATTAATATATAAAAATTATAATAAATACATACATCAAATTATTTGTAAAGAGTTGTATTAGTAACAAAATGGTAGTCTTGTATATCCATTTTCATAATTAGTTCATCTATTTTTTAATAAATCTATCTTATTAGGCTCTAAATAACCACACACATACCATCTATCGCATGACCAACCTTATCTTCAGGTTAAACATAACATGAGAAAATATTTTCCCTAATTTATGTAGGGTTTTTTTAAACATGAACTATTTTTTTCACATACTCATGTTATTTATTTTATTACATTACAAGTTTTATTTATCTAGAATAATATTTTTTTAATACTACTTATAATTTTGAGTCAAATGGGACTTGTATACACTTAGTGGTCTAGTCCGCACGGGCTGTGGGTTTTGTAAGATGGATCAAATGGGGTCCGAATGTTTGCGAGCCTAAATTTGCCTCACCCAAGGCCCATGTCGTGACTACCCCAAGCCTGCCTTCCATAGTCCAGAGGCTGGCGACTAGAAACGATGGCATTAACCGGCACATGGGAGATATTTTCTGGTGTAGTAGTAATGCACTGATGCACATCCACATCCCACAAACTAGAAGGAAACAAGCTTTCCACTTAAAACAACCACTGATTAAAAGGTACGTGATTTAAGTCAAATGGGGTAGAATACATGATTAGCCACTAAAAGCGGATAATATTCATTGTCATTATCTTAATTATAATGTGTTCCAAAGTCCATAAACATCATTTTTAGTGCATTATAGAAATTGAACTTCATTTCTTATCTTAAATTCAATTCAAGTTTAAAATGATAATTTGGGCCCAATAATTCATCTGCTTGTGGAAAATATTCATTTTTTGAATTTTATATTTTGGGATATGATTTATAACTTTGTTTGGAACATTTTTTCTTTTAGTAATGATCAATTAATCCCAAGAGATGATGGAGATTTTTCAGCATGAATGAAGAAATTTGCTGGACAAAGCAAAATGGGCCTAAGGCCCATCAATCAAATATGGGGCCCACAAAAAAAACTCAATGAAGCTCAAATTTTTACTAAAGAAAGATAAAAATATAGGGATCATTTTACTAAATTGTTTATGGAGCTAGTTCTAATGTTTTTATAATGATAAAGGGATCATAAGTTTACATTTAAATGGGTGGTTTGACCCGAACGCCGATAAAGTTGTTTCATCATTTCGACTATAACATCCAAACGGACGCACCGAATGGCCCGAAATATTTACATCTAATATAGGACAGATGGAAGAGAATATTGTTCTTCTACGACTCATCCGGATTCGAATTTCTTCAATTAAAAATTCACATGTCAAAATAGTCGACGAATCTGGATGAATTTCCTGGTCACCTTCGAAACGTCAAATTCCCTTGACTTTCCCACCCTACTTTTAACTCTCCCAATTAATGGATATATAATTTATTTATGGGGGTGTATCTAAGGCTTGGATTATTACTATATAAGTAGTATTTGGTGAAGGTAATTAAAATCTAATATTTCCCTTTAAATCTATGTTTTTCTTTCATCCATTGTATTTCCTTCAATTGTAATTTCCTGCTTTAGTTTTGTAATTACATCATCAATTTCCCTAATTTAAGTTTTTCATTCATGTAAAATATCTAAATTGAATATTTTCTTCATCTTCAATTTTTATTATCCTTTTCTTCACATATTCATACCATTGAATCAAGGTCTGAATTTATTCACACCAACACATGTGAATTTCTCACACAACGGTGGAGTGTTCATTTTTATTAATGTTTTTCTTCTTCAAAACAACTTATTTAAGTCCAATTCTCAATTCCATTGATAGTATAGAATATATGGAGGGATAAATATCTATGTTTTGCTACAATATAGTTTCATGTGATGGATTGGATGTTATTTCATGTATATTAATTTTAAAATATGTTTGTTATTTTAAGATTTCTATTCGATGAGTTGTGTTATTCTTCTTCCTTTCCAAGTTTAACGAAGACGCATTCCTTATTATAGTATGATTAAATTACTTGGAGTGATAATTAAATTGGTCTTATATGTTCATTGGTGATTATCCTTATAATCGTGTAAGAACAAAATTGGTGAATGAGGTTGTGGAATTATCTCGTTTTGTGGATTCATATTGAATTAGTGATCTCAAACCTTCTAAGAAAAAATGTATTCAATCATCCCCAAGCAACAACCTAGGATCAACCCATATTATTTAACTGTTTTAGATCAAGTAAATTTGTCTTTTTTAATTGTTCTTTAAATTAAATAATTAGTTAACCAATAAATTTAATCCCAAGTTGGCCACTTCACAGCCCATCCTCCAACAAATCATAGTGTCTCAAGGTTACTTCTACGGTCCCTATGGATTTGACCCCTACATTTACTACATAGACCACCTTTACTAGTAAGGTAAATTTTTGCACAACACAATTTTGGAATCATTGCTGGGGATCTATGTTAGTACCTTAGACACTCATCTTCTTTTCTCACCCAAAATTATCTATTCTCACTCTAATTTCTCTTCTCTATTCCCCTTTCTATTTTTGTGTGTCCAATGAATCCCATAATCAATTTTCAATCAACTCAAATGGATTATCTTCCACAATACTCATTGATTGAACAAGGCTATAATCAACTGAAAATCAATATTTTGAATCACCTCACATAAGAAATTTCATCGACCAAACCTTGAATGAATACACTACACCAGATGAGATGTACAATCAATGGGATATTGGTTGTTTAAAAGATCAATTTCCATACCTCTCGAGGATGATTGAAGAGATCAAACGTAATGATGTTCGTGATTTCCAAACATCTAACAATCCTAATTCTGAAAAAACTATTGAACATTTGTGTGAAACAATGGTTAAAATGAATTCAGAAGTTTCATCACTGAGAATAGAAATATAAAGCTTTTAAAATTATAAGTAACCCATTTCTACTCAGGATGTCTATAAGAACCCAGTTTTTGTTGTGATAGACTTTTTAATATTTCTTGATGTTTTTTCAGAGCAGTGCCTTCAGACGGCGTGCGATTCCGAGCCCCAGTGTGGCAGGAATTAAATTTTCTATGCGTTCACACTGAAAACGCCAAATAAATGGGATAAATCCTAAAAGGAGTTCCAGATCTAAAATCTGAGTGTACGAATGGGTCCAGAATAGGGTGTTTACCCTAGGAACGACATAAAACGTTTCAGAGAAGGATGTTTGGAACCCTCGCCCACTTTCGAAACGTTAGACGGATAATTAAATTAATTAACTATTTCGTTTCATGGTTACACTTGAGTATCTCTTAAAAGGTGGCTCAGATTGGGAAAATGAAGGCATTGTTGAGTTTAGAGCATGTCGTTTACCCTTTTAGGGGTGTGCGTTTCGCGGGCATGGGCCATCTGGGAAAAATGGCCCCAGGGGCGTTTTCATAATTTGGTGGCCTCGGGCGCTAAGTTTAATAACTTTTGATCGAGGCATTGGATTAAAATTCCGAGACCGCCGTTGCGCTCAGAGCATGGTTTTTAGCCCATAGGAGCCTTAATCCCGGCCCTGCTGAAATTTCGGGTTCGGGGCTATCGGGCGAGCGTTTAAGTATTTTCTACTTAAACGCATCCTCTCCCCTCTTCTTATTCTTGTTCCTCAACCCCTCCTCTATCCTCCGGCTCCGGAGAAGTACTCCGGAGAGGCACCTCCGGTGAGGTAACTCCGACAAGGCATCGGTACGGTGAATGACTCCCCGTGAAGCTCCGGGCATCGCCAAAGAGGTAGGCGTAATTTTTGTTTCGTTTTATTTCCCGCACTATGTTTGTCCTAATTTTTCCTTTTCTAATTTCTGCCTAATCTTTGATCTAAGCCCATATTTGTGTAGATCCTTTTCTGAGCTTTCTGGAATGCTATTCGGATCGAAGTTTCGACCATCGGATCATTTCCGGTGGTCCTCTGATGTTTTCCGTCCACGAGGATGGATTCCGGCGGTCGGCAAGGGGGGTCCTACAGACGGCAGCCCCATGGAGGACGGCGGTGCCGCAGCAGCTGCGGCTGAAGGTCGGCAGACCATCCGGACGACTGGGAAGCACCTCACTGGTGCGGGGCGGCGCAGGTGGAACGGCCGAGGGCATCGGTCGCGGGTGCCGGCGAGGGGGAGCGCGACCGGGGTCGTGGCTCGCAACCCTGCTGGGCAGACCGAGACCCGCATGACGCGGGTCTCCACGTGGAAGGAGACCGGCCATGTCGGCTGATGGGTGGAGCGACCCGCACGTAGCGCGGGTATCATGGGAGGGCAGGCCGTTGTGCCGTGGCCTGTGGGTCCGGCTGGGTGGGGCCCAGGCTGCTGGGCCATGGTCCCAGCGGGCTGGCCGGAGCAGGCCAGCCCGAGCGGGGCGGACCGACCTGACTGGGCCGGTCCAGCACAAGGGGTTCCCCCCCCCCTCTTTCTTTTTTATATTTTGACGCCCGTATTTTGAGCTACGGGCTTCCGTTTTGAGAATTGTATATGGAATCACAGACCTAACAGTGAGGTGGTATTTTTGAGATGGTCCCGGACAATTATAATTCCTGAGACGGTGGGGGGCTTGGTGGTGCGACACGTATGTCGAGGGGATTGACGTCATCCCGAGGGGTTCTTGTTTCGACAGCGCGAATGTGTCTGACGTCCGTTTTGAGCGTCGTTAGTGGTGTTGGGACCCTGGCGTCGGGGCGAAGCTTTCCAGGGTGGTTTCAGGCCTTGAGGCCGGAGTTGAGGCGCAGGTCCCATGGCCCATCTTTTGAGCTGTACGCAGCATTTCATAACTTTTTCAGCGGGCGTCCGTTCGGGACGTGAAAATAGTCGATTCTGGATTTTTTTTTATGGAATTTCAATGGTGCAATCCTCCTGCTCTAATTCAACACGATGGTGTGGGTCCCGCGAGGGCCATTTGGGCGTCGATGGTGTTTTTCCATCTCTATCACCGGGCGACCGTTTTGGACAATTGAATAGTCCATCTTGTGTTCTTTTTCGATAGGATTGCAATAGTGTGATCTGTTCGTTGTGTTTCGGGACTGAGAAGCGGGTCCCACGTAACACCACTCATGTACGGTGCGCCAAAATGAACCTTTTTCTCCGGATATCCATTGCACTCATGTGAGTAGTTCATTTGACGTGTTTTCCCGAGGGGATCGCAATGGTGCGATGCGCCCGACTATTTTTGGGGCTGAGGCTCGGGATCACGGGACGTCGTTCGTGTGTTAGGCGGTGTTGGAGACCTTTTCGTCGGATATCCATATGAGGGGAGTAAGTAGTCTATCTCGTGTGTTTTTTCATGAGTATTACAATGGTAATATCCTTTTGGTTGTGCGGAGACTCTTTTGTGATCTTATTAAATGTGGAAATATAAAAGGTGCCCCGGTATCGGTTCTTCTACCGTGGTTGTAGCAGACCCATGGCATGTGATCGCGTGCACCCCTAGGAGAGTGATGTTGGTGGTTAAATAGATGTGGTTGGCCATACCTCAGTCGTTGAGTCAGCCAATTGGATATTTTAGGTCACGCCTTCGCGTTGACGTTGGGTGTCGTGTGCCTTTTAGCCTTTGGGGTGAAGACATGGCATACTTTGGGAGCATGCGAGGACGCTGGGAGGTACATATCGATGGTTGTACCCAAGAACATTTGTGCGCTTGGTTGGGGTTGACTTGGGGACACACATTGTGTGGGCCCCAGGTGCGTGATGTTTTCTGCCTTGCGTACTTTGACCACTCATGACATCGAGAGTCCCTCTCTACTTGTTTGTTTGACCAGTAGGGTGGAGTATTCCCCTAGCTCTGTGCTCATTTGTGGACGAGTACGGTTGAGTGATCTCTCCCTGGTTTCATTCTCGATGGATCGGCCGGTAGCGGGGCTAGTGACACTCAGTGATGGAACAGGCACTGAACCTATATTGGGTGAGTTGTTCGAGAGTTGAGTGGTTGTGCGATACCCACTCAGTGTTTGGTTGGCCAGGGTTGTACCATCCAGTAGAGATGGCCAGAGAAGATTCTAGTTTACCCTCCAGTAGAGACTAGTCAGTGGGATTCTCACCCGACACTTCTAGGGATTACCCTCTAGAAGAGACTTGGCAGTGGGTCACCCGACAACTCATTAGATTATACCCTCTATCAGGGCTAGGCATTGGGTCGCTCGTCGTCCTGATTTAGGTCTCCCCTCCAGCAGGGCTGGGCAGTGGGTCGCCTGTCGACTTGTTAGGGTTTACCCTCCAGCGGGGCTGGGCAATGGGTCACCGATCAGCTTATTCTAGGTCTACCATCCAGCAGGGATGGGTAGTGGGTCACCTGTCGACTTGTTAGGGTATACCCTCTAGTGGGGCTGGGCAGTGGGTCACCCGATATCTTATTCCAGGTCTACCCTCCACCAGGGCTGGGCAGTGGGTCACCCGGTATCTTATTATAAATTACCCACCAGCAGGGCTGGGATGTGGGACACCTGTTGGCATTCCAAACTCAGTCCTTTCTACTGGGCTAGTCTGTGGCTTCCCTCCGTGATTTCTGGAGTGAGACCCGTGGTTGTATGGGTCAGTGATGGAATGACCTTGTCTCTGAGGAGACCTATCGACTACGGGGCAGTTACGTGGTGTGGTTTGATGTTCCCCCAGAACTTTCAAGTGCAAGGGGCAATTTCCCCACCGAGATTCATCCTTGAGACGCGACCTAAAACCGTGTGGGTGAGTCAGTGCTACCCAAAGCAGATAGTGTCAATGTGCGGTGATTGGAGCCCCTTGACTTGCAGTTTGGGGAAGATGTGTCGGATGCTGGGCATCGATGGGTTACTTCTGGGACTGTTGGATACTAACTTTCTTGGGCTGAGCTACATGATGGAGATCCCCTTACGGCCTTGTTCGGGATTCTTGATTGAGCATAAGGTTATGTATATACATTTTTTCAGTACCCACTTCTTGGGTATGGTTACTCTCCTTCCTGGAGAGGCAAAGACTTGCGGGGTATGCCATGTGCTTTCCGTGTCTAGCTTCTCATGGTTGGACGAGTCTACTCTCCTGCTATAGGTAGCAAAGACTCAACGGTAAGTTCATCATCTCACCATTTCCAGCTCCCTGTGTCTGGATGAGTCTACCTTCTTTCCTCTTGTTGGGTTGAGCTGGACTCTTTACTGCACTCTCTGTTGTACTCCTTTAATTTTCTTGTTCTCTCTACTTCTCACCCTTCGGTACCTCATTTGTTTCTCCCTCGAGACTTCAGGGTATCCTACTGAGTATATTTATACTCACCCCTGCTTGGTCTTTTCCAGCACTTTGTGTGCCTTTACATTCGACAAAAAGGTTGGTCGTGACTTCAGAGGAGCTTAGGAGTTTGGGAGCCTCGACCGCTTGTGGTGGTCGTAGCCAGGTTCTAGGTGGGAGACCCATCAGCTGCTTCTTTTTGTTTACCTATTGCTGGGTTGTGGCACCTTTTCTGGTTGGGCGTGTGTTTTGTCCCTTTTTCCTATTCAGTACTTTACGTTTTCAATTTAGATATTGATGCACTCTTGTGGTTTATTTATAGCATTTTCCCTTTACTTTTCTTTTTTACTCTGCACTTTTTCATTGAGTGTGATGCATTTGTGTGTGTACAGGTGCTTAAGAAAAGGCCTCCATGAGTTTTTGTGCCTTCGTCACTGGTCTCCAGCCCCTATCCTATGGAGGCGGGCTTGGGGTAGTTGCGACTCGAGCTCAGCTAGGGTCGGGTCGTGACAAACTGGTATCAGAGGTGGTTCTTTCCTTGGGACTTTGTTTGGACGTCCCTAAAAAGGAATTGGTTGGGATTTAGGGAAACAGTGTTAACGTGTCTCGAGAGAGGCTCTCAGGCCAGGGAGTCCAGTGATGGTGCGACGACCGACGTATCAATTCACCAGGGCCCTGATAACTCACTTGTCGACTCAGCATGATGAGACACTTGTTGTAGGGAAAATATGTTTGTGCATCACATAGGATTGAGTCTTTGATTTTCTTTCTTGTGTCAGCTCCCCATCATTGATATTGGTATATATATATATGCTCATCTGATTGCGGCACTCGTTGATAATAATCAAGATGTCTCCGCGAAGAAAGCCATCCAGGATACCAGCTCTGGTTCGTGACGACGACCCTATGAACTATGGGGCCATATTCCAGGACCCGTCAGGCGAGCCCCTTTCTCCGGGTGGGCCTGTAGCAGCATCCCCACCTGTTGAGCAGAAGAAAAATTCAGTAGAGAAGGCTGAGCTTGAGCATAGGTTGAGCACACTCCGTGAGTTCCAATGGCAGAGACCGCTGAGGATCAGTAGTAAGCCAGACCCTCAGGCAGCAGAGGTTTGGCTAGAGGCAGTGGTTCGCCTTTTCAGGCTTGTGAAAACGCCGACAGATCATAGAGTGACTTTAGCAGTCAGGCTTTTTCATTGAACAATATGGCTTTGGTGGAGTCTGGTGACTCAGTTCTTGGACGAGTCGTCGCTTTCATGGGGAGACTTCCAGTTGTTGTTTCATGAGGAGTTTTTCCCTCCTGCTTACGCTCTGTTCGGATTCAGGAGCTCCTGCAGTTTTAGCAGTGAGGGATGATGGTGGTCGGGTACGCGACTAGTTTCGCAGACCGTGCACGCTTTTACCCGGACTTGGTCCATGACGACAACCTCCGAGCATGGACGTTTGAGCAGGGTCTCCGCTGAAAGATTCGTACTGTCATAGTACCCTTGAGCATTTTCACATATTTCAGGGTGCTAGAGCAGGTACTGGTGACAGAGAGCCTCTTATCATGCGCTGGAGTTGGTGGTGGCAGCAAGCACGTTGGAGCCGAGATGTCTACCACAGCTAGCGGGTGTCGGCAAGCAGAACCTCGACGCAGGTGGCTTTCTGACAACCGGGCTCAGGGTCGTGGTCGTACACCACAGTGGCACCAGAGGGCACCAGTGCAGCCCGAAGAGAGTAGGTATTATGCTTGCGATGGGTGAGATCACTTCGCATGAGACTGCCTGACCCGAGTTGTTGAGAGCTTCA
The DNA here is from genome assembly GCA_963277665.1 of Viscum album. Lineage (NCBI taxonomy): Eukaryota > Viridiplantae > Streptophyta > Magnoliopsida > Santalales > Viscaceae > Viscum > Viscum album. The sequence continues at coordinate 718,352,965 of OY728145.1, read as the reverse complement.
GGCAGGCAGCAGGCGCACCACCACAGCAAAGGCAGCGCCGTGATTAGAGTAGCGCCCAGAGAGGTGGTTCTAGCAGAGGAGTGGGAGGAACTGGTAGTGGAGGAAAACCTTACGAGGTCTTCCCATCACCAATAGGCGGTCCACGCAAGGATCCGGGACCTGACAGTTGGGACTGCGGACAGCCTCGAGCTTTGGATGTCTACGATCCTCCAGAACATGAGGTGATAAGAGGTACGCTCTACAGCTCTTCTACGTTTTGCAGTAGAATTGTTAGACTGCCAGTGAAATGCGTTTCTCCCTGTTGCTTTCTTGGGTTGTTACCAGGTTGACGTAGGGCGTCGGGTGTAACCCTCTGTTGGTATATTAGAAGGCGTGTAACCTTCCTCTTTAGTCGATGGTGGTGACTCCTTCTCCTTTCGAGTGTGTAAGAGTTTCTTGTTCGTGGTAGATCGACTGGGAACCTTGCGTGACCAGATACCCTTGGGTGTTTCACCATATGTATGGTCTGAAGGAGGGAATCACCAGGCCTTATTCCAGGTGCGGGCGGTGATTCCAGTTGCGGCGTGCGACGTAAGAGTTCGGTCGGGGAGGTGAGATTCCCTCGAGAGCCTTTGGGCCATGTGAGACCGTGCAAAGGGATTGCGAGGTTCCCTACCGCCTTGCCTTAATTCTAGAGGCTGGTTTGGGTGCATGACGTCTCCCACACGACTCACCCAAGAAGAGGTGTGCATGCTCCTATGCACGACATCAGCGAGGGCAGACCTCACGTGAAAGGATCAATTATTTGGTCTGTGTGTAGTGGCATAGAGCGGTGCAAGAGTTATTCTGGGTACGGGAGAGCCAGGTGTGGGCTTAGTACTCTGAGTTGTTCCCTGGTTTTTCTTTTCGATGATGAAAATATTGAAGGAAGGAATGATGTAAGAACCCATTTTTTGCTGCAAAAGACTTTGGAATATTTCTTGATGTTATTCCAGAGCAGCTCCTTCAGACGGTGTGCAATTCTGAGCCCCGGTGTGGCAGGAATTAAATTTTCAGTGCGTTCACACTGGAGACACAGAATAGATGGGATAACTCATAAAAAAAGTTCCGGATCCGAGATCCGAGTGTATGGATGGGTCTGGAATGGGGTTTTTACCCTAGGAACGACATAAAACTTGTCGGCGTAGGATGATTGGACCCCTCGCCCGCTTACGGAATGTTAGACAGATAATTGAATTAGTTAATTATTTCATTTAATGGTTAAACTCGAGTATCTCTTAAATGGTCGCTCGGATTGGGAAACCAAGGGCACCGTTGAGTTTAGAGCGTGCCTTTTACCCTAGGAGGGGTGTAAATTTCGCTAGCGCGAGCCGTCTGTGAAAAAAGGTCCCAGGGGCGTTTTCGTAATTTGGCGGCCTCAGGCGCTAAGTTTAATAACTTTTTATCGGGGCCTCGGATTAAAATTCCGAGATCTCTGTTGCACTCAAAACATAGTGTTTAGGCTAGAGGAGCCTTAATCCCGACGTTGTCGAAATTTCGGGTTCGGGACTATCGGGCGGGCGTGTAAGTATTTTATACTTAAACGCATCCCTCCCCTCTTCTTCTTCTTCTTCTTCCTCAAAACCTCCCCTCTCCTCCAGCTCCGGAGATGCACTCCGGCGAGGAACCTCCGTTGAGGCAACTCCGGAAGGTAGCAGTGCGGTGGAGGACTCCCTGTGACGCTCCGGGCATCGCCCAAGAGGTTGGAGTCGTTTTTTTTTTCGTTTTATTTCCAGCACCATGTTCGTCCTAATTTTGCTTTGTCGAATTCCTGCCTGATCTTCGATGCATGCCCATTGTTGCGTATATCCTGTTCTGGGCTTTCCGGAATGCTATCTGGATCAAAGTTTCAACCACCGGATCGTTTCCGGTGGTCCTCTGAAGTTTTGCGGCCACGAGGCCGGATTCCAGCGGTCGGCAAGGGGGGTCCAGCAGATGGCGGCCCTATGGCGGACGGCGGCGCGGCAGTAGCTACGGCAGAAGGTCGGCCGGACATCCGGCCGGCTGGGCGGCACCTCGCCGGTGCGTGTCAGCGCAGGTGGACCAGCCGAGGGCGCCGGCCGTGGGCACCGACGAGGGGGAGCGCGACCGGGGTCGCGGCTCGCGACCCCGCTGGGCAGACCGACACCCGCATGGCGCGGGTCTCCGTGTGGAAGCGGACCGACCATGTCGACCGGTCGGTGGAGTGACCCGCAGGCATCACAGGTCTCGCAGGATGGTTGGCCACTGTACGGCGTCCTGCGGGTCCAGCTGGGCCGGGACCAGGCGGCTAGCCCACGGTCCCAGCGGGCCAGCCCGAGCGGGGCGGATCGGGACGGACCGGGCCGGTCCGGCCCAAGTGGTTCCCCCCCCCCCTTTTATTTTTTATATTTTGACGCCCGTATTTCGAGTTACGGGCGTCCGTTTTGAGGGCCATCTGCGGAAGCATGGACTTAACAATGAGGCGGTCCTTTTGAGATTGTCCCGGGCAATTATAATTCCCGAGACGGGGGGCCTCGGTGGCATGACATGTACGTCGACGGGATTGATGTCATCCCGGGGGGGGGGGGGGGGGGTTCTTGTTTGGACGGCGCGGACGCGTCTGACATCCGTTTTGAGCGTCGTTAGCGGCGTTGGGACCCTGACGCCGGGGTGAAACTTTTCAGGGTGGTTTCAGGCATTGAGGCCGAAGTTGAGTAGCGGGCCCCACGACCCGTCTTTTGAGCTATGCGCAGCGTTTCATATCCTTTTCAGCAGGCGTCCGTTAGAGATGTGCGAATAGTCAATTCTGGATGTTTTTCCGAGGGGATTGCAATGGTGCAATCCACCCGCTCTAATTCGGCACGATGGTGAGGGGGCCATGAGGGTCGTTTGGGAGTCGACGGTGTTTTTCCATCTCTATCACCGGGCGACCATTTTGGAAAAGTGAATAGTCCATCTTGTGTGTTTTTTCTATAGGATCGCAATGGTGTGATCCGTTTGTTGTGTTTCGGGACCGGGAAGCAGGTCTCACGTAGCACCGCTCCTGTGCGGTGCGCCAAAATGCACCTTTTTCTCCAGATATCCGTTGCACTCATGTGATTTGTGCTTTTGATGTGTTTTGCCGAGGGGATCGCAATGGTGCGATGCACCCGACTGTTTTCGGGGCTGATGCTTGGGATCACGGGACGTCGTTCGGGCGTGAGGCGGTGTTGGCGACCTTTCCGTAAGATATCAGTATGAGGCGAGTAAGTAGTCTATCTCGCGTGTTTTTTCGCGAGGATTACAATGGTATGATCCGTTTGGTTGTGTGGAGCCTCTTGCGCGATCTTATTAAATGTGGAAATATGAAAGGTTCCCCGGTGGCGGTTCTTCTACCGTGGTTGTAGTGAACCCATGCCATGTGATCACGTGCACTCCTGGGAGAGTAATGTTGGTGGTTAAAGAGATGTGGTTGGCCATACCTCAGTCTTTGAGGTGGAAAGTTAGAGATGTTATGTCACGCCTTCGCGTTGATGTTGGGTGCCATGTGCATGTTAGCCTTTGGGCCGGAGGCGTGGCATACTATGGGAGCATGAGATGACGGTGGGAGGTATGTGAGCATGGTTGTACCCAAGAACGTTTGTGTGCTTGGTTGGGGTTGACTTGGGGCCACATATCGTGTGGGCCCCAGGTGCGTGTCGTGTTCTGCCTTGCGTACTTTGACCTCTCGCGACATTGAGATTCCCTCTGTGCTCGTTTTTTTTGACCAACAGGGTGGAGTTTTCCCCTGGCTCTATGCTCATTTGTGGACCAGTAGGGTTGAGTGATCTCCCCCTGGTTCCGTTCTTGATGGTTCAGCCGGTAGCGGGGATAGTGACACTCAATGATGTAACAGGCGATGAACCTCTATTGGGTGAGTTTTTAAGGAGTTGAGTGGTTGCACGATACCCACTCAGTCCTTGGTTGGCCAGTGTTGTACAATCCAGTAGATATGGCAAGAGCATATCCGGGTTTACCCTCCAGTAGAGACTGGGCAGTGGGTTGCTCACCCGACACTTGTAGGGTTTACCCTCTAGCAGAGACTGGGCACTGGGTCACCCGACGACTCATTAGAGTCTACCCTCAAGTAGGGCTGGGAAGTGGGTCGCTCGTCATCTTGATTTAGGTCTACCCTCTAGCAGGGCTGGGCAGTGGGTCACCTGTCGACTTGTTAGCATTTACCCTCCAGCGGGGCTGGGCAGTGGGTCACCCGTCGGCTTATTCCAGGTCTACCCTCTAGCTAGGCTGGGCAGTGGGTCGCCTGTCAACTTGTTAGGGTTTACCCTCCAGTGGGGCTGGGCAGTGGGTCACCCGATATATTATTCCAGGTCTACCCCCAAGCACGGCTAGGCAGTGGGTCACCTGATGATGTATTATAGTTTACCCTCCAGCAGGGTTGAGCAGTGGGTCACCCGGTATCTTATTATGAATTACCCTCTACCAAGGATGGGCAGTGGGACACCTATTGGCATTCCGGACTCAGTCCTTTCTACTTGGCTAGTCTGTGGCTTTCCTTCATGATTGCTGGAGCGGTACTCTTGGTTGTACGGGTCAGTGATGGAACGACCTTGTCTCTGAAGAGACCTCTCGACTGTGGGGCATTGACGTGGTGTGGTTTTCCATTCCCCCAGATCATTCAAGTACAAGGGGCACTTTCCCCATCAAGACGTGTCCTTGAGATGTGACCTAAAACCTTGTGGTTGAGTCAGTGCTGCCCAAAGCGGATAGTGTCAAGGTGCGGTGATTGGAGCTCCTTGACTTGCGGTTCGGGGAAGATGTGCGGGATGTTGGGCATCGATGGGTTACTTCTGGGACTATTGGCTACTCACTTTCTTGGGCTGAGATATGGGATGGAGATCCCATTAAGAACTTGTTCGAGATTCTTGATTGAGCATAAGGTTATGAATATTCCTTGTTTCAGTACCCACTTATTGGGTTTGGTTACTCTCCTTCTAGGAGAGGTGAAGACGCGCGGGGTATGCCACGTGCTTTCCGTGTCTAGCTTCTCGTGGTTGGACGAATCTACTCTCATGCTATAGGTAGAGAAGACTCGACAGTAAGTTCATCTTCTCACCATTTCCATCTCCTTGTATATGGATGAGTCTACCTTATTTCCACTTGTTGGGTTGAGCTGGACTCTTTACTGCACTCTCTATTGTACTCCTTTACTTTTCCTGTTGGCTCTACTGCTCACCCTTCGGTACATCCTTTGTTGCTCCCTCGAGCCTCTGGGGTATCCTACTGAGTATTTTTATACTCACCCCTACTTGGGCTTTGCCCGCATTAGGTGTGCCTGTTAGGTCCACAAGGATGAATAACCTGAGAGGGGAGGTGAATCAGGGTATGACTAATTTAAAATTAATGCCCATTCTGATCTTGTTTCGCTGTTAAGAAAAACAATCTTCTCTCTCTTTCCTGTTGCACAAAGTAAATATAAAGTAAAGAATTCATAGGACACAACAATTTTACTTGGTTCACCGCAACGGTCTACATCCAAGGAGAATACGCAGACAAGTTGTTGGTCGTACCAAATTCCACTAAACTTCACTAGCTGTGGATTACAAGGATTGAGCTAAATCACTTCTATGCCCAGGCTCACTGCCTTTACAAAGTTTAGGGTTAGGTCACTGCTTTCCCAAGGGTCACTCTCTTTTTCTCTCTCTATGGCTCACTACCAGTGGAGAGGATCACCTTCATTATCTTCCTTTGCTCAATACTCTGGAAAAGATCCACTCACAGTTTATAGACCTGTAGGTCTCTTCACTTTCATGAAATAATTCATCTTCTTCTATATATAGATGCTCTGTTGAAGTACAACTTTCCCCTGTAGATGAATATCTCTTTGCACCAAAGGTATTGGGAAAACATTCAACATCCACGCAGCCCGAAAATCACTGCTGGAAATAAAACTTACTTGGCGCGCAATTCACAACGAGCACGCAAGTCTTCCTCAGACACTTGAGTGACACAAGCTTTTCCAACTTGAAACTTGCGCGACTCACATCATTCCTCACCTAAACCACCTCAGATGCGCAACTCTCACTTGGCGCACAACTTCTCACACGGGCGCGCAACTCCTCACACTGGCGCGCAACTCCACCTGCGCGACCACACACCACTTGCGCGACCACCACACCTGCGTGAAGAGAGCTCTAATTTCACAAAGTGTTGAACTCTGGTGAAGAATGAGGATGGGTGGTCCAGTATTTATAGGAAAATTGACCACCCTGCGCGATGGTGCGCAAGTCAACCCTCAGTGTGCAAGTCTCAGCACGCAGGTCTCTTCCCCTGCAAGTCACTTGCACGACCCACTTCCAAACTTTCACGAACCTCTTTCCTTTTCCATATTTTGATCTTCAGATCTTGGAAAACCATAGGTGTGCATGTTCTCAATCTTCCAAGGCATCGACACGAAAGTATCTTTCACGGCGTGCAAGTCACCTGCGCGACCTCACCAAAACTTGTGCGACCCTTATCCCTTTTCCATATTTTGATGATCTGATCTTGAAAAACACATGGAATGCAAGTTTCCAAGTATTCAAGTACATGGATCACAATTCCCTTTTCCAAAAACCACTTTTCTTCATTTTGTCAATTTTCAGGCCCAAAAATTTGGCAAACACTTGAAAACAGCGCCACCTTGTATCTGTTCTTTTTATGTCGCCTCCAGATCATCCATTCATTTGTCGAAGTTATTGAATCAAAAATTGATAGTTAACCACAACTCTTGAACTCGACAAGCCACCAAGAAATCCCCTTTGTCAAAAAATTTGTATGTCAAGGTTTTCATTGTCAATAATCAAAACAAAGTTGTCCACTTTGCCAACAAACACAATCACCTAAAAAATGCTTCAATGATGACTTGAGGGATTTTTTCCCAAAAATATCCCCCTTTGGGTTTATTGACAACTTTTCCATAAAAATCTACATCGTTAATTCCTTAGCCACCATTCACCTTTTTCAACTGTAATAGCGATCAAGGATTTATTGAACACATACTCTATGCCCACATGAGCAATGCTCAGCATGAGAAACAAGAGTAAATGAATAGTTCATCAATGAATCACTGCATCTCTAACATCCACTGTTGACACCAAACTGATACCAATTTTTACCAAACTGATGCCAATTATTGGAAATCTTCTTACCACATTCCAACATTTCTCTTTTTCATTTATCACGATCCTCAGCTATCGTGATATCTATTATTTGATTGATCACTTCTACCATCGTCAGATTTAATACTCTCCCCCTTTCTCATTTCTCTCCCCCTATCTGGCTGCTCCACCTTTCAGCTTCTCCCTGTATCAACCATCATTTATCAAATTGCCACACTGTCTCCCACTTGAACAATCACTGTTTTCTCCCCCTTTTTCAATGAACCCAAAGGTCACTCCTTTACAGTCTGTAACAGAGTAGAGAACACATATCATCACTTTAGGGAGAACTTATCATACGTCGGGGAGAGGGGGTTTCCGCATCCACGCCATTTCAAGTGATGGGAGTCAACTGAACTCCCAGATCCAGTCGGTGTCTCTCTAAAGCTTCCTTGGGTAAGGAATTTGTCAGAATATCTGCAACCTGTAGCTCTGTAGGCACATACTCGAACTTCACAAGCCCTTGCTCTACCATCTCCTTGATGAAATGATACTTTTTCTCAATGTGATTTGTCCTTGAATGATGGATGTGATTTTTGCTAAGAATTATAACACTTGAGTTGTCATACTAGATTCCGATCAGAGAATTCACTTCAAATCCCATATCATCAAGCTTCTGTTTCATCCATAATAATTGTGTGCATGCTAGAGTGGCCGCAATATATTCAGCTTCTACAGTGATCAATGAAATATAATCCTGCTTCTTACTTAACCATACAATACATAGTCCACCAAGATAGAATGCACCTCCAGATGTTGATTTTCAATCATCCACTGAACCGGCCCAGTCTGCATCAGTATATCCCAATAACTCTGTCTGAGATTTGTCAGTATATGTCAAGACGAAATCCACTGTGCCCTGGATATAAAGAAGTATTTTTTTCACTGCAATCATATGGTTTTCTTTGGGATTACTCTAATATCTCACTACTTGGAATGTGGTGAAAACAATATTAGGACTTGTTGCAGTCAAGTACAACAAACATCCAATAATTTTCCTATATTCTGTGATATTAACTACAGTTCTATATTCATCTTTTGATAATTTCATCCGGGTAGCAACCAGAGTCTTCATCTCCTCAGAATTCTCCATTCCAAACCTTCTCAAAACCTCTTTGGCATATTTGGATTGAGAAATGATAGTTCCATTACTTCATTGTGTCACCTATAAGCTAAGGAAAAATGTTATCTCTCCAATCATTGACATTTCAAACTCATTTTTCATGAATTCGTAAAATTGTCTATACTGGGAATCATTTGATCCGCCAAATATTATGTCATCGACATAAACCAACAACACCGTCCTTTGATTACTTTCATTGCTGAAATAAATATTGTAATCAACTCCCCCACGCTGAAAACCAAGCTTTTTTAAGTACTAATAATGTCTTGAGTACCATGCCCTTGGTTCCGGTTTCAGCACATACAATGCCTTCTTCAGCCTGCAAACTTTGTTCTCATCCTCATTAATGAGAAAAAAATCTGGATTCTCAATATACACCTCCTCTTCTAGAACTCCATTCACGAATTCAGATTTCACATCCATCTGGAACACTTTGAACTTTCTTTGCACTGCTATGGAAAAAAATAATCTGATTGTCTCTAGCCTTGGAACTGGTGAAAATGACTCCTCAACATCTATTCCCTCTATCCAGGAGTATCCCTTGAACACTAGTCGTGCTTTGTTCCGAATCACTGTGCCATATTCATTCATCGTTTTGCGATAGACCCATTTAGTCCCAATGAAATTCTTATCTACTGGCCCCGAAACAATCTCCCATGTCTGGATCTTCTCAATCTGATCAAGCTCTTCATTCATAACCTGAACCCAGTTTTCATCTTCAGCTGCTTAGAAAAAACATTTCGGCTCCACCTAAGACAAAAATGATGTTTGTTGTAACGATTTCATTCCTTGAGTATGAACTGGATCTCTCTGATCACCAATGATATTCTGCCTATCAATTTCAGTTCAACTATTTGTCTTCCTTGCCGACATAGACTTGACACTTTCATGTTCATCATCAGTATCTTCTTATGAGTCAGCCTCTGCCACTTCTACTCCCCCTGTGTTGCTTATATCATCATTACATTCATCCAGGAACTGTTCACTAGATCGTTGAGTATTCTTTTCATTTTCAACTATAGTGAAATCATTGCTCTCAACAATTTTTCCCAGCCTCTTGTTGAAGCATTTATATGCTTTTCTTTTCCCTGAGTAGACAAGGAATATCCCCTCATCTCCTCATGCCTCAAACTTCCTATGATTTTCTTTGTTGAGAATGAAACACTTACTTCCAAATATTCGAAAGTATTTCAACATTGGATTCCTTCCGTACAACAGTTCAAACAAAGTCTTCCCTTGCTTAGGACACAACAGAGACCTATTTGAAACATAAACTGATGTCAAAACTGCTTCCTTCCAAAATTTCTCTGGTAGGTCCTTATCAATAAGCATTGTTCTAGACATGTTGTTGATGATCCGGTTTATCCTTTCAACCACTCCATTCTATTGGAGAGTTCTTACTGATGAAACTTGATGCCTTATCCCATGTTTCTCGAGATAGTTTTCAACTTGAGTGATTGTGAATTCTATATCGTTATCAGTATGGAACTTTTGAATTCTCTGCCCAAGCATCTTTTCTGATTCCCTCCTATACTGCATTATGCAACTGAACACCTCTGTCTTATGGGTAATAACAAATACCCAATCCATTCTACTATAATCATCAATGAAAAGAACATAGTACTTTTTCCCATTTATAGCTCGTGGTGAGATAGGTCCACATACATCAGCATGCACCAATTCATGCAATCTTGTTGATTTATGTTCCTTTGGCATCTATGTCTTTCTGATGATCGTCCCTTATTGGAAAGCATCACACGTATGAGTTCGATCACGTGATAGTTTGGGAAGGTCTCTAGCATCATCACACTTTACCAGATCTTCCATAGATGGTTGGCATAGATGACCAAGTCGCTTATTCCACAACTAGTTTTCTTCCTCTATGGATAAGAGGCGCATATCTTCTTCTCCACATACAAGGTATATATTCCCTTTTTTCCTTTTTCTGTGTAGAACAACTGCCCCATCTTTGCCTGTGACAGTATAGGTCTTCTTGGTAAACCGTATAGAATGTCCAGAGTCACGCAATTGACTGACACTAAGCAAATTATGATTAAGACCTCCTACAACCAAGACATCAACACGTCTGATTTCTTTACCCCCAAACCTAGCCTTTCCTGATCCAATTATCTTCAGGCCTTCATCATTTCCAAACTTGAAAACTCCTTCTTTTTCATATTTTATACCTGTAACCAGATCCTTGTTTCCTGTCATGTGAGATGTACAACCACTATCAAGAATCCACACACCAAAACGATCTGATGCTTTAAGGGAAATTTCAATAACTACTGTCGTCTCTGTTCTCTTCTTCTTGGTCCATATTATTGTCTCCATACTTGGTGTAGATTGAGACTCATGATCATTCTTAGAGTATGACGGACCGGCTTCATCTTACAGAGCTACAAATCGATTCTGAACTTTTAACTCACTTGTCGGTTTATTGATCTACTACTTGCGAACATTTTGATTCTGCTTTGGAACATTTCTCTAAATGGTCGAAGTGAAATACCTAGACATGTGTCCAAATCCTCCGCACCAAAAATAGTTTCCTTCAAAATATGTTCTAGAAAACTGTTCTCTATTTGGATTCCATCTCTTTTCATGTTCCCTTATATATCTCTTGGATATGGAACACACATATTGTGAATGTCCCATTTTCCCATAGCAATAACACCTGATACAGGATGCATTCCTTCATGATACTTTAGAACTAAGATTTTACCTTTGGGATCTCTGAATATTCTGATTCTGTTTTGTGCCCAAATCAACCTTCAATTTCAGGACGGGTGCTTGCTGTCTGACAGCAATTGTCACAAATTATTGTTCCTGATTTATCCCTGAAACGTCCTTAACATCTGTACTCAATTGCTGCTTCTTCCCTGCTGAAATACTAGGCTCCTCTTTCATCTTCTCTATCTTCTGAATGGCCTGATTTTCTGATATCACATTGGGGGTCAAGAGTTTTTCTTGATCCTTACTTTTTTGTCACAGACTGACCACTTCTTCTTTAAGCTATTTGATATGTATGACCTGCTCCTTTCCTGTGTTAGTAAAATAATAAATTTCCATCTTTTGTTCCTCAATTTTAATCTTATACTCAATAATATTTTCTGATCCATATCGTGTTGAGTATTTTAGTCTTTCAATTTCTTCTAACATCTCAGACTTTTCTTCATCCTGTTATTGCATATAGAGTTTGGCATCATGAACCACTTTATAGGATTTCTTCTTTTTGGTTCTCCAAATGTATATCTCCTCAATAGATGCTTCTAATTCATCTTCCATATCAACTCTCCCTTCAATTTCTTTTTCTTCTTCAGCATCAGCTTCTTCCTTTTTCTGAGAACTACTAACAATTGCCACCAAGGCATTTACCCTACGATCTCTGCAATTTTCTATTTCCTCAACCTCTTTATCCTGAGACTCATCTAAACTTTCAAATTCTTGTGAAATAAGATTCTTTTTCTTTACGAAATTTCTCTTGAATTGTTTCTTACCTTTCACAAACACTGAAGTCTTCTTCTTGGGAATTTCAACTTCATCATCATCATTATCGTTATCTTGAAACTTCTTGGGGCATCTTGCCACAAGATGTCCAACCTTTCCACATAAAAAGCATGCTAGTGGAAGATTCCCTTTAAACATTCCTCTTCCTCTTTGTATATTTGAAGAAAGGAATGAAATCACCTCATCTGTCTCTTCTTCCTCATTAGAATCTCCAATGGTGAGCTTTTTCATGGCCTTGAATGGAACCTCTTTAGATTTCCCCTTTTCCACAGTCTCGTTATCATCGTTTCTCATTTCATATGCAACAAGAGTGTTGTGCAGGTTATCCAATGTTAGTTCTTTTGGGTCTTTAACTTCTAAAACAGAGACTTTCGGATTGAACCGAGGTGGAAGTTTTATTAATATGCGCTTCACAATTTTTATATCTTCGATAATTTCTGCAAGACCCCACATGTATTCTACCACATCATTTACCCTGTCAAAGAATGCATCAATAGTCTCATTCGGGTTCATTCTCAGATCTTCATACTTGTTCCACAACACTTGTAGCTTTTCCTCTCTCACCTTTTTATCCCCTTCATATATATTCAAAAGCTTTTCCCACATGGCATGTGACATTTTTCATGAAATCACCTTTATATAGATGGGATTGGAGAGGGCTCCCCCTAAGGCATTGATTTCTTTGGAATCAGTATCCAAATCTCTATGTTCAGCTTCTGATAATGCACTGCTATAAATATCAGATGTGATACCATGCATATATGCTGAAAACACATCCATTCCTAATGATGGTAAATAGTGTTGCATTCGATTCTTCCTTATCTGAAAATTAAATCCATCGAAGATCGGAATCCCTTTATGATTAGTAACCTCCATTGAGAGAAGAACAACTGCCAACCTTTCCCTCTGATACCAATTGTTTGGTTCACAAGGCTGAATACTGTGAGAGGGGGGGGGGTGAATCAGGGTATGACTAATTTAAAATTAACACCCATTCTGATCTTGTTTCGCTGTTAAGAAAAACACTCTTCTCTCTCTTTCCAGTTGCAAAAATTATATAGAAAGTAAATCATTCACATGACACAACAATTTTACTTGGTTCACCACAAAGGGCTACGTCCAAGCAGTATATGGCGACAAGTTGTTGGTCATACCAAATTCCACTAAACATCACTAGCTGTGGATTACAAGGTTTGGGATAAATCACTTCTATGCTCAGGCTCACTGCCTTTACAAGGTTTAGGGTCATATCACTACTTTCCCAAGGGTCACTCTCTATTTTTTCTCTCTCTGGATCACTGCCGGTGGAGAGGATCACATTCTTCCTCTTCCTTTGCTCACTGCTCCAGAAAGGATCCACTCACATTTTATAGACCTGTAGGTCTCTTCACTTTCATGAAATAATGCATCTTCTTTTTTATGTAGATGATCTGTTAAAGTACAACTTTCACCTGTAGATGAATATCTCTTTGCACCGAAGGTATCGGGAAATCTTCCAGCTTCCACGCAGCCCAAAAATCACTGCTGGAAATAAACCTTACTTGGTGCGCAAGTCAATCTCGGCGTGCAAGTAACAACTGGCGTGCAAGTCTTCCTCAGACACTTGCACGACATAAGCTTTTCAAAATCCAAACTTGTGCAACTCACTTCCTTCCTCACCTAAACCACCTCAGACACGCAACTCTCACTTGGCGCATAACTTCTCACAGTGACGCGCAACTCCTCACACTGGTGCGCAACTCCACCTGCGCGACCACACACCACTTGCGTGACCACCACACCTGCTTGACGAGAGCTCTGATTTCCCAAAGTGTTGAACTCCGGTGAAGAATTAGGAGGGGTGGTCTAGTATTTATAGGCAAATTGACCACCCTGAACGACGGCGCGCAAGTAAACCCTCGGCGCGCAAGTATCAGCGTGCTGGTCTCTTCCCCTGCAAGTCACTTGCGCAAACCACTTCCAAACATCCGCGAACCACTTTCTTTTTCCATATTTTTATCTTCAGATCTTGGGAAATCATAGGCGTGCATGTTCTCAAGCTTCCAAGGCATCGACACTCAAGTATCTTTCACGGTGCACAAGTCACCTGCGCGACCTCACCAAAACTTGCGCGACCCTTATCCCTTTTCCATATTTTGACGATCTGATCTTGAAAAACATATGGTGCGCAAGTTTCCAATCCTTAAAGTACATGGCACGCAAGTACCTATGCCAAAAACCACTTTTCTTCATTTTGTCGATTTTCAGTTCCAAAATCTTGGCAAACACTAGAAAATGGCACCACCTTGTATCTGTTCTTTTTATGTCGCCTCCAGATCATCCCTTCATTTATCGAAGTTCTTGAATCAATCATTGATCGTTAACCACAACTCTTGAACTTGAAAAGACACCAAGAAATCCCCTTTTTCAAAAAATTTGAATTTCAAGGTTTTCATTTTCAACAATCACAACAAAGTTGTCCACTTCGTCAACAAACACAATCACCTCAAAAATTCTTCAATGATGCCTTGATGGATTTTTTCCCAACAATGCCCTTGTAGACGACGGACAGGTTGGTCATGCCTTCAAAGGAGATTAGGAGTTCGGGATCTTGGACCATATGCGGTGGTCGTAGCTGGGTTCCAGGTGGGAGACCCGTCAGATGCTTCTTTTTGTTTACCTGTTGCTGGGTTGTGTCACCTTTTCTGGTTGGGAGTGTGTTTTTCCCCTTTTACCTTTTCAGCACTTTACATGTACTGTTTAGAGGTTTATGCACTCTTGTGGTTTATTTATAGCAGTTTCCCTTTACTTTTAATTTTACTCTACACTTTTTCATTGAGTGTGTTGCGTGTGTGTGTGTGTACAGGTTCTTAGGCAAAGGCCTCCCCGAGTTTTTGTGCATTCGGCACTGGTCGCCAGCCCCTAGCCTATGGAGGTGGGCTTGGGGTAGTTGCGGCTCGAGCCCGGGTAGGGTCTGGTCGTGACAATGTCCTTTCCTCATCACCGATAGAAGAATATTTTATCCCAAAAACAACTCATGAATTTAAAAAAGAACTAATATTTGGATATTGTATAATAGAAGAAGATGATCAAGGAAATGTTGAAGGATATTTAAATCAAGAGGAAATTAATTTTTTCCATCCACAAGGGGAAAATTTGCCTTCATGGATTGGGTGTTATAAATATTACTCCACTAATGATTTTTTAGAATCACCTTTCATTGAACCATTAGTAGAGATGAAAAATATTGAGTCTATACCCACTAATGACATTAAAATGGACAATTTTGCTAATGAATCATATTTTCAAAAGGACCCAATTCATTCAAAACGTTTTGTAGAAGAAACAAATTTGGATTAAAACTTCCATTCTTGTTTGGGAAAGTTAAATCAAACTGAACTCAATGTTGTTATCCTTCCTTCCCTAATCAAGAATCCCTCTATTTCTGATAACCAAGACCAATCAATTAAAATCCATTTTCATCAAAAATTTCACAAAGTAGGAATGATCCTTGAAATCTTAGGAAATAATCTAAAGCAATCTCAATCAACCATTATTGAAATTCTTTGGACATTTACAATCATTGTTAAACATGGAATTTCACATGACAAAAATTTTAATAAAATAATTAATCTCAATCTTGTTGAAGTGGAAAAAATGGGGTAATAAAAATGTTGAAAGTTTGAATTGGATAGTTTTGGGCGTTCAAGTCGAGCTAACGACGTTAAAAAAATGCTTCATGGGAGGCAACCCATGATTTTCATGTTTAAAATCATATGTTGTTGAAATGTTATTCTTTTATGAGTAAGTATGGGTATGAAAGTTGCGATCCATATTCATCCGTGTCATGTGGTGTGATCCCTGAGTAATAACTTACCCAGAAATTTAAAAGGAAGACAATGTATCATCAGTGTATTGTATTGTATTTTATTTTTTTAGGTTAAAACAATTGAACATAAAAAAAAGCATACATCGTAGGTCATAGGGAAAAGATTTTCACAACCATCCAAGATGCTGAGACTCAAACCCCATATTAATGGGAGACTCTGGCACACATTTTCATCATCAACCGCCAGGTGAATTCATTCCATGATTATCATTTTTCAATTTCATATTTGAACACCTCTCCCATATCTCTTATAAGTTATCTTCAAACAGTAGGGATAATGTTATTATATTTTGGGGGGAGATGAAATAAAAAAATGATTTTTTTGGGAATAATAACATGCATGGAATTAGAAATTCCATTAACCTAGGACATGAGGACACAAATTTCAAACAATGAAATTGGATATCAAATAATTTTGCATGCCTTGATTCTGATTTTAATGCATGTTTATGTTCATGATCAATGTTTTTGGAAAGTTTGGTTGTCCAATGTGATTTTTCAAATGTTCCATTTTCATTCTCTTAATCAAAAGGCCACAATGCACATCTATTGGATATTGGGTGTAAATTTGAGTTATTTTGTCCCTTTTGTTATAGAATAAGGTTCTGGGGGTCACTTTTAGTTTAATTTGAGTATCAAAAATAAAAACAAGAAAACAAAAAATAATAATGACTACATATAGAAATTTTTTCTCCAAATGTGTGGTGTACCACACTTGGGGGTAGTGACTCCATAGTTGTCTTGCCCAGAGTTAAGCTTTATATCTCCATTGTAGAGCATGGAATTGAAAAAATGTGTGGTGTCCGACACTTGGGAATCGTTACTCCATAATTTTCTTACCCAGAGATAGTCATTTCATATCTATTATGGTTTAAAAAATAAACAAAATAAATCAAATAAAAAAATTTGGATACTCATCTTAAGATATAATGTGGTTCCCACCTAGGGCATCCATTTTTTCCCATTAAACAATAAAATGGGCCCCATGTCTTTTGTGATGCACAACACGTTATCATGATTAATTGAAATTGGATAAAATGTGGAAATGAATTTTAACAAATGAATGGGATTGGGCTTGGGATATGCTTATGAACCTAGATTGTTTTAAATTATTTTGATGGGTTTTATAATTGGTTGGTATGAAATCTTTGTGTGAGTAATGTGTATTAAATTGTTTTCGGAAAAGGGAATTCTTTCATATTTGTAATATATGATTCTCGGGACTAGAAATAATCAAGTTGGGGGGAGTGATTAGCCACTGAAAGAGGCTAATATTAATTGTCCATATCTTAATTATAATGTGTTCTAAAGTCCATAAGTATCATTTTTAGTGCATTATAGAAATTGAACTTCATTTCTCATCTTAAATGCAATTAAAGTTTAAAATAAAAATTTGGGGCCAATAATTCATCTTCATATGGAAAATATTCATTTTTTAAATTTGATATTTTTGGATATTATTGATCACTTTTATTGGAACATTTTTTCTTTTATGAATGATTAATGAATCCCAAGAGATGATGGATATTTTTCAGCATGAATGAAGAAATTTGCTGGACAATGAATAATGGGTCTAAGGCCCATCAAACCAAAGTGGGTCCCACAAACCAAGCCAAATGATGCTAAAACTTTTACTGAAAAAAGATAAAAATATGGGGATCATTTTAGTAAGTTTTGGCCACAGCTAATTTGTATTTTTTTCATGATGATAACGGGATCTAATGTTTACATTTAAATGGTCGGTTCGACCCGAATGCCCATAATGTTGTTCCACCATTTCGACCATAACGTCCAAACGGTTGCACTGAATGGCCTGAAATTTTTACAGATAATAGAGGACAGATGGAAGAGAATATTTCTCTACTACGACCCCTCAATATTCGGCATCCTTCAATTTAAAATTCACACATCAAAACAGTGGATGAAGCTGGATGAATTTCCTGGTCAATATCGAAATGTCAAATTCCCTTGACTTTTTCACCCTACTTTTAACATTCCCAATTAATGGAGATGTAATTTATTTTTGGAGGGTGTATCTAAGGATCTGAATATTACAATATAGGGAGATAGTGGTGCAGGGAATTATCATCTAATATTTCACTTTCAATCCATGTTTCTCTTTCATCAATTGTATTTCCTTCAATTGCAATTTCTTGCTTTCATTTTGTAATCGCATCATCAATTTCCCTAAAGTAAGTTTTTATTTCATGTTAAATATATTAAAAAAAAATTCTTCTTCTTCACTTTTTATTTTCCTTTTCTTCAAACATTTATACCATTTAATCAAGGTGTGAATTTATTCACACCAACTCTTGTGAATTTTTCACACAATTGTGGAGTGTTCATTTTTGTTAATGTTTTTCTTCTTAAATCCCACTTATTTAAGTTGACTTCTCTATTACACTGATAGAATAGCATCGATGGTGGGATAAAAATTTATGGTTTTGTCCTAGAGAGTTGCATGAGATGTATTTTATGTTATTTCATGTAATTTAATTTTTAAATATTCTTGTTATTTTAAGATTTCCATTCGATGAGTTATGTTCTCCTTCATCTTTTCCTAGTTTAACGATGACACATTTGGTGTGCTAGTACGATCCAATTCCTTGGAGTGATCATGAAATTGGTCCTATAAGGGCATTATTGACTAGCTTTATTATTGTGTAAGAACTAAATTGGTGAATGAGGTTGTGGAATTATCTCGTTTTGTGGATTCATATTGAATTTGTGATCGCATACCTTATAAGAAACAAATTCATCCAATACACCCCATGAAACAACCTCGGATCAACCCATATTATTTAATTGTATTATATCAAGTAAATTTTTCTTTTTTAATTGTTCTTTAATTTAAATAATTAGTTTTCCAATCAGTTAAATCCCAAGTTGGCCACTTAACATCCCATCCTCCAACAAATCATACTGTCTCATGGTTACTTCTTCAATCCCTATAGACTCGACCCCTATATGTACTACATCGACCACTTTTACCAGTAGGGTAAATTTGGGCTCAACCAATACAAACCCAAAAAATGAAAAAAATAAAAATAGGAATGTACAAGGAAACTCTGTAATATAATCTGGTAAACCCTCCACCTGATCATAAGGGTAGAGTAGCTACTAGATACTGTAGTAGAACACCCTCCTGTCTTACCTCATTGGTCCCCATCGGGTCCTAGGACACCATGTCCTCTATCATGGCGTTGATTGTCTCAACCTAACACAACATGTATAGGTTAAGCCCCTTCAAAGGTGAATAAAATAATAATTATAAGGGATCTAGAAACATAAAGGAAACACCACTGAGAAATCCACAACAAACCAAGAAGAAAGACCACTCACACCCAGTATTATCTAAATTATTGGAAACTAGACTATCAGTCGTCTCTGAACACCTTGGACTATGGGGGTAGTCATATGTAGTGAGTACAATGGGTCTGTTTGGTCACACGGAGCCACTTCTCACTTAGGTCATCATAATTGTTCCACACAAAGCCACTTTTAGCTGATCCACATAGTGTCTCTTAGAGTGATCCACACTGTGTCACTTGTATCTTATTCACAGAGTGTCGCATTTAGCTAATCCACACAGGGTCTCTTATATCTAATCCACATAGGCTCTATTGGAGCTTCTCCACATAGGGTCACATGGTGATGATCCATACAGGGTCTCTTGGAGTTGATCTACCTTGGATTTCTAGTCTTCTAGGCCTATATGGTCACTTGGGATTGCTCTTTTTTAGTATTTGGGTGTCAGATTTCAGCTTGATTCCCACAAATAGAATGTTTGATTCTAGGATAATCTAGTCCACGGGCCAGTAGTCATATTTCAACTTCCATTAAATCCTTCTTAGATCATTCCAAAAGAGCCTACTCATTGAAAGGGTTCTAACGCCACAAACGTCTCAAAAAATGGACACCCAATTTGAATGATATTTCTATTTTAGTAAACAGGGTTGGTTGTGTCTAGGTCCGATCTGACCTGGTCGGACCGACCTGACCAACCCAGCCCGGGGATCCTGTATGAGCATGGCCAGAGACCCTACTCCTTTTTGTGTTCTTTATGTGTTCTTCATGGATTCTCCTTAGAAATATAGGAAAGGGTTTTTCTAGGTCGTAGTAGGAAAGAATTCACCCCTTGGATTCCATAGGTGTAGACAGTCTGAAGAAAAGACCACTGGATCAGACCTAGTGGTCTGTGGAAAATCATGCCATCGGCGGCCACAAGTTGGTGGCAGCGTGCAACTACGGCTCACCAAGGAGGATCTTGTAGTCAGCTTGGGCTACGGAGGAGCAGTTAGAGTCATCGATGCTAGGACCGGTGGCTGGCAGAGGCAGGACGCAAAAAACCGGTTGCGTTGGTGGGGCGACATGTACCATGTGGTCCATGGCTTCATCCTGGCATGTGGTAATGTGGGGACCGCATGTGGGATTGGATAGGGTGGACATGTTAGCTGGTCTTGGGGAATGTGAACCGGAAACCCTCATGGCGTTCAGGGTGGAGGAGACCGGCCCACAGTGTGGGTCTGGCTGGGGGGTCCGAACCAGGTCGTGGGGTGGCCCAGGATGGAGTAATATAAGCACGATTTTGTGGGTCGGGAAAATAGGATAACATCAGGATGTTAGTTGGACTGGGATAGGAAAGAAACCTAGCTTTCCAGTGCATGCCTTGAAAGATAAATCTGGTTTGCTGGGTGACACAGCGGGTTGGACTGACAGCTGAATCGGGCCAGGTCCAGTATGGCCCAATGGGCTTATCCCAGTATCTAGGCCGAAACAGGCTGACCCAGAACCAACTGGATCTGTATGGGTCATCCAAACTTGGTCAGGTCATGCAGCACCCTCGGGCCGGGTTGGTCGGTTCGGACCAGTCCCTAACACAACCATAACTCGTTTAATAAAATTCCAATATCTTTAAGATCGGGCCTTCAATCAATGAGATGTTGGTGGTGTTGTAACCCTCACAATAAAGAGGTTGTTATTTTCATTATATATGGAGGATTTCTCGGAATTTGAAATATGTCTAATTGATTGAGGAGTGGATTATCCTGGAATCAATCATGATACGTGCAAGAATCATGCAGATAGCAGAGTCCTAAAGACATCTAACGAGTGGGACCAAGTGATATTATATTCCTAGATAACATGTGGCCTTGTATGGATCATCTACAATAGAATATGTGTTGATAAGATCCAAGAGACCATGTGTGGATCACCTCCAAGCAACCTTGTGTGAATCCACTACAAGCGACCCTATTTGGATCATCTCCAAGCAAACCTAGGACGATTAACGACAAATTCCCTATGTGGATCATCCTCAAGTGACCCTGTGTGGATCATAACCAATAGAGCTTGTTTGGATCTACTACAATTGGCCATATTTGGAGTAACTATGATTAACCTTGTGGGAAGTGGCTTCCTGTGACCCAGCAGACCCACGATACGCATCAGGGATGAGTACCTTAGCACTCCAAGGTGTTTAGTGATATGACTGATAGTCTTTCTTCCCACACTTTAGATTATACCTAGTGTGAGCTATTTGGATTTATAGTTGGCATCTGGGACTTTTTCTGGTGTTTAATTAGTGTTTTGGGATCCCTACTCAGTATTTTGTTAGTCACCCCTACAAAGGATTCGCACACATGTGTTTTTTCTTCTGTAGATGATTGAAACCATGATGGGGGACATGGTGGCCTAGGACCCAGTGGTGCCCAGGAAGGTCATGTAGGTGGGAATGCTTCTATGGCCTCTGAAATATACTCTACCCTTTCCATAAGGTTGTTTTATTAGCAGACGGTTTTCTAGAGTTTCCTTGTACTTTCCCATTTTTAGTTTTTCATTTATTGGTTTCTCTTCTGGCCAATTTGACTTATATCTTGAACCATGTTTGTAGTGGTTGTTGTTAGTGGATTTCTTAGTTCCTTATAGTTTTTGTTACTTAGATGTGGGTGTGTATGTTACAGGTACTCAGGAAAATGACTCCCACATGCAGGTTGACACCTTTAGTGCTAGTCATCGTCCCCTAGCCTTTAGGAGGTGGGCTTGGGGGAGTCATGGCACGGGCCTCAAGGGATGGGTCATGAAAATTATATAATTTTGAGATATGAACTATAGGTCACATGAGCTAGAATTTGTTATGGTTTGAGTTAAATGGAAACCATATTTGGTTCATAAGATGTATGGGAGCTTAGTAATTGAAAATCAAAAACCATTTATTTCTACCATATAATGTGATTGAATATGTAAAAATACCTAATTTAATATGAATATGATATTTAAGGAAATATAAGACATATTTTATATATCTTCCATAGATACATAGACCCAAACCTGACCTTAATAGTGGGTTGTGGGTATCTATTATGTTCATGTGGCATGTTCTGGTCTCTTCTCTACCCATTCCTAGAATATTGTTGCAGAAATAGTGGTATAATATGACTATAGGAATGCTTTATTCCTATCATAGTTTTCTATCCCCTGTGGTTATAATGTATTAAATCTCTTCAAATGTGTGTGTTTGGAATTTTAGTTTCATGTATCCATGACATCCGCTGATCGGGTACCCTAAAGATAGTGGAGGTCGTGTACATGATGTAGAGTCCCATGAGCCACCAATGATTCATTCAATAAAGACTCTCATGAACCCTCTTTAATATTCAGATATGGGGACTAACACCTTGTTCTGAAAGGGCTTTCTACATATTAGTTAGACTATTAATGGTGTAGTTGACCTACTTCATTTATAGAAGTGTGGAATTATGAGATTGAGAAGAAGAATCCTCCCCAATATTTGGGGTCTAAAAGGCCTCATATTGCAGATTGGATCGATTCAATCCTTTCTATATTCAAGGATCTCAATACACCTCTAGAGTAAAGGGTCAAGCAAGATACTTACATGCATTGATATTATTCTAAGAGATGGTAGGATCTTATCACCCAACAGATCAACATTGTGGCATGATATAGGATGACAATAGATTCTATTTTATAACTAATTCATTCCCCATACTATTAGAGCTCTCTAATCCATAGAATTCATGCACCTAAAAAAGGTGGTCATGTCGCTTATAGAATACCTTGCTTGTTTCCCTATGCTATAATGGTTTTCTCTTACTCAAGATGATGATGATCTTATGAACACTCAGAATGTTTAGTATGGTCTGGTTTATTCCATTTGTTCATCAGTCAATATGTTTATTTTGACTGACATGATAGAAATTGTCAATTGGCCCGTAATTATAGAGCCTAATTTCGTGGAAGCTGGAGGTGAAATTCCGAGCGGTTCGACCCCTAGGGAATCAAATGAGAATACATCTATAACGAATATGAATTTTTAGTCTAATCATATAGGTTGGATCAGTGAGGATTCTCTTTCTGATAGTTTTCTTATCTACCACAAGTGTGGGAATCCAGAACACATCAAGTCTTAGTGTCCATGGGATCCAATTTGGCAAAAACGTATATGAAGAATGGTCTATATACCATGATTATGTAGGAAATTCACATAATATCCATGTAAGGATGGATATTCATAGACAACTGAGTTAGGAGAGTGTTCCAATTGATCATGATAGGTATGTAGTTCAGACACCACTAGACAATCAATCCAAGCTTGTTGTCGAGGTAGTGGTAGTCAAATTTATGATTATCAGTGACCACTGAGCATACATTCATAGGTAATACTGTAGTAACACATGTTCATTTTACATCCTAGTTACATGTATTCAGGACTATGGTGTAGTATAAGAGTACCAAAACATCTATATTTTGTGGTACTATTCTTATTTCCTCCACTTTAATGTCTGCTTAACTTGACACATGTGCATCTCACACATTTCATTCTAAGACTATAATGGGATGTATGGGACTCATGATTGAGAACTATCCTGGAATATTATGCTAGATACACCATCATAAATCCATTCACTGGGTGTTCTTTATTGTAAGTATCTATCTCTTGATATAGGAAATTAGCTTTACATATGGACTCTTATTGTCGTTGACATGTTGGGTTTTGACCTAATAATTGGGATAGACTAGTTAGTGCCCAATCGAGACCATATTTACTACTATCATCATAGGGTGAAATTTTCATCACTATAGGAAATTAAACATATGCATAAGAGTAAATGGGATGTGCAGGCTTCATAAGTAAGACTCGAGTAGAAGAAAATTGGTAATGTAACTGTGCAGATCACCAGTATTTTCCTAAAGGAACAAGGGTTATAACCCAATATCCTTTCTCATATAGATTAATGTATTTGATATGATATACATAAAAACATATCTACTCTACCTTTAGTGTTATAGGTATATTTTTGTATTGAGGTTGTCCTAGGAGTATCACTAGTGGCAATTCCACCTTATATGGTCGAAACTAAGGAGCTTATGGAGCTCACCACCACCAGTGCCCATTTTTATTGTAATTTAAATTGACAATATTAAAGGATAAGTGTGAACCATAATAACTTGACGCAATACAGACCATTAAAATGAAAGAAAGTGCATATAAAGAGTACAAGAAACGCCCCTCCTAGTGATTACATCATTATGTCAAGCATTCCCCAATGCATGACCACTCTGCTAGTTGTCTCATGCTGGGTTTCATGAGCCTGGTACTGATGAAAAAATCCATACCCTCTCATTCATCTAAATCTGGATGTCCAAGCTCTTGTTAATGATTTATGCTCTTAAACCTCATCTGGAGCAGATCCTTGTATCTTTCCTAGAATCTTTCACATTCCTAAATTAAAAAATCCAAAAAAATCAAAACTTTCTAATGTAAACCATGAATAATAGTTCGTAGAAATGCTAAAAATTCAAACATCAATGTCAAAAGATTTATCATTTTCATCCTCGAATGAAACAACCTCATCAAAGCCTTCAATCCATCAAAGAACATCACTGGTTCCAACACAAATGGAGCCACTATGATGCCAACAGTCACTCACCCTCACATTCCAAAACACTAAGAAGTTCAACACCTGGTTTTGCCCCAGATAGAGGGGTGAAATTATGAAGCAATAGAAAAGGAACATGCTACCAAATACCTCAACAGAGCTCATCTCTATGGCCCCCAAAAAGTTTAAATTTTAAATATAAAATCACATAGAGAGGTCTGCAACATGACATGCCTCTTGGAACACCCTACCGCTCACACAAGAATATCGCAAAACCTATTTGGTAACCATCTCACCCAATCGACCTATAAAGGATAAATGGACCTAAAATCTAGGTAGCATAAGAGTGGACATGGCCTCCACAGTGATCCATGATGAATCCTAAAATCCACCAATGGAATCCCATACCCAGACAGCACTCCAATTGATCATCATCAGACAAATCCACACCAACAATATAATCAACATCACCAATAAATCAACACATTTTCATGCCTATAAATCACCTAAAACATCCACACAAATCAAAGAAGGGGATCTAGTCAAGTAGGTTCAAAGGAAGGCTCCTAAAGGATGAAATTACTAGAATTCCATCAATGAAAGGGGTGAGCCCACTACGAGCCTCACTAGGTCATTTCCTTTCATGAAACATTGTTGTTTCCCAACACCGTTAGCTCTTGCCTCTAAACCCCGATCCCTACCCATTCCTTCACCACCAGATTGGAAAGAACCTTGAACCACAACACCTGGAAGAGCCCCTCTACCACTACTGCTAGATTTGATGCCCTCTCAAAAATCCTCACTGTAGACTGCGATTTCAAGCAGAAGTTGACTGATATCTAAGCTAAACTCCTCTTTACACCACTACTAGATGCTGGTAAGCTCATACCCACCAAAACTCGCACTGCTTCATCACACATGCTGGCCCCCACATCCTTGTCATTGTACTATGGGAGCATCTGGACTTCAGAAAAATGAACCAAAGAGGCCCTGACCCAGAGCTCTTGAGGAAGGAATAACTCATAGTCAATGAAAAAACTGCGAAGGTGAAACCATACCTCTTGATTTATGGAGCTCAAGATTTAGTTATAGGATCTTTAGGATAAAGTCATCATATTCTCCAACACTACTCTTTATGATTCACCAATTATTTTTATGAATGTAGACGATGCCCTTAGTACTTTTGTGGATTAACATTAATTGAACCAACTCACCATAATGAATCAATATCATCTACTGACAACAGATGACCACTTGATCAACTATAAGGAATTATATTGTCTTCAATGATATATTTGAGGTTAGTATATCATCAAGTTTGTTTGAAGACTTAATATATGCCTTTCACAACTTTCATGTGTGAGTATGGTCTCTATGAGTACCTGATTATGACGTTCAGAGATATTAACACATATATTGTTTTCATATATCTTATGAATCGGGTTTCCCACTCATATATGGATTCATTCAAGGTAGTTGTTTTGGAAAATAACATTGGGTATTCATGCTCCATAAAGGATCATTCAACCAATATTGATATCATTCTAAATAAACTGATAGAGAATCATCTCTATGCTATGATCGTTAAATGAAACTTCTATATCGAAAATTTCCACTTGAGGGGTCATATTATCCTGGAGTGAGATGTTTTAGTTGGCCATTAAAAATTTAGAGTTTTAGTTTCTTAAGATAATCCCAAATATGTCTTTGAAATCTATACTTTCTTGGGGAATGATAGATATTATAAATTATTCATCAATGATTTATTACACCTTGTGGTATATAACATGTGATTTATATTGAAGGGTGTGAAATTCATATGGTCATATGATTGTGAAGAATATTTTTAGGAGTTTAATGGATGACTTACTTCATCACCGATAATTATTCTTCCAAATGCATGCAAGAGTTATACAATATACTGTGATTCATCAGGTATCATTCATGGATCTATTTTGATTTTGGACAAGAGATTCATTGTGTTTGTGTCTTCTTTTTTGAGGTGTCATGAGCTGAGTTACCTAATGCATGACATCAATCTCAATACTGTTGTGCATGCCATAATCTAGTGAAGACACTGTCTACATGGAGAGAATTTTGTGGTATTCATAGACCAAAACATCCTCAAGTAAATCATTACCTGATGGGATCTAAATTTCAGTCATCACATGTGGGTTTATTACCAAAAATCATTTGATTTTAATCATACCAACATGCATGGAAAAGGTAATAATGTGGCTAATTATCTGGGTAGGAAGACTGATACACAGGCTGATGAAGAATATATTTGAGAAAGAAAGCTTGTGGACATATTATTAGATATGCACATCGTGGTTTAGAAAGGACACGGTAAAACTATCCTATCAAATTTAGCAGAGACATCTACTATTATGGAAATGTTATAAATGAGGTATTTATCTGATCTTGAAGACCTTCACTGAAGGGAATTCATTTTTGATAATAATACATCTTCATTTTAGACCATGGGTGGGGATGATACCTTATTATTCCATGGGTGTGTATGGGTCCCATTGGATATTATAGTGGAGTTGATGACAGAATGTCACGTGTCAGCATGGTCGGTTAACCCCAGTGTCCCGAAAATTTATCAAGATCTATGACGCTACTGTTGGTGGTGAGGTATGAATTAAGAGATAACTGAATTTATCACTCATTGTTCCTCCATTCAGTATGTGAAGTTGGGGAGTTATCATATAGTAGGGATTCTACCACTATATTTCATTCCCGAGTTTAAATAAGATGATGTTTCAATGGATTCCATTGCTAGTTTACCCAGATCACCTCATTGCAATGGTAAATTTTGGGATTTCATAGACCATCTAGAAAAGGTCATACATACCTTACCTGTACATGATACATTCCCGGTAGATGATCTTGGATGTCTGTGTGTCAAAATGGTTGTATGAATTCATTGAGATTGTAGGGCTATCATTTCTGATAGAGAAGCTTATTTCACATCGTGGTTCTAGAATGGGTTTTAGAAGGCCCTCGGTACAAAGGTGATTATGAGCATGAACTATCCCCAAATGACTGATGGTTAGATGGATAATATTATCCAATTTCAATATGACACGTGCCATGCGTGTTTCCAGGACATTGTGTGTTCCGTGGAGAAATACATTCCCCATTTTGATGTTTTATATAATAACTTCTTTTTAGAAACCATCATGATGGATCCCTATGAATCCTTATATGTTTGGCCTTTCCACTCACTATTGTGTGGGGTAGATGTATGTGAAACAACTTTTCATAGAACATGTATCATTTAGGAGACTACAAATATGGTTCAGTTGATCAGAAATTTAATGTTGATTGCTCTGTCCAAATAGCATACTTATGAAAACAGATGTGGGTGACCTCTTGAGATTGAGGCCAGAGACTGGGTTTTCAAGGGAGTCTCACTATGGTAATGGAATATACATATTTAAAATAACCATGATCTCTCACTAAGGTTCGTTAGACCCATTGAGGTTATGAAGTGGATCAAACTAGTGACTCACTATTTGAAACTTCTTTAGAGATATCGGTCCATCCATGATGTCTATCATGTATCTTATCTTCTTTTACACTATCCAGACATGACTCATGTATTTATCACTGATGATGTAGAATTGGATATTGATGCATCCTTTTAGAAGCATCCCATTCGTATTATGGGATTTTTCATGATGAAACTCCAAGGAATGTTAGTTCCACTTGTATGGGAGTTATGGAAGCATGAACATGTACAGGATGAGACCTGGGAATATAAAGCCAATATACGATCTTAATGGACAAAACACATTGTCGAAGATACCTATTTATCCCAATAATGTCAACTCAAGAATGATTTGCATTAATAAGGAGAGTTTATAACCACCCATCCTTTCAATTAATATAGAGATTGTTAGTTTTTAAATTATCCCATTAAATTAACCTAATAAAAATTTGTAAACATGTCACTGAGGCCGCATGACCATTTGAAGATCGTCTGAATCCCAAATCTCTATAATGGGTAAAACAGACTCGACTAAATGGTTTATCTACAACTATGTAAACCAGAGTGCACTTTCATGAAATGGGTTACAGACATGGTAAGAACCCCATTTTATGGTTTTCTCATGTTAATTCAAAACGTGTTCCCAACAGAGTTGGGTTCCCTTCTCTATAGATACTCATGTGTGGTTTTCACTCGGTTTCACTAGTAGTGTGCCTAAAACCAACTCTCCATATATTGGGTGATATTACCATTTTACCCCACCTATGTTTGAATCCTTCTTCCTCTTCCCCATCTCCCTCCAACAGACCATAAACATTCATCATATTCCATAGAGAACAATAACACAATCACATTGTAATTAATGAAACTCCACTATCTATTTTCCATTATTAGATTCAAGGCATTGGATGAGTCTCAAAAATCTCAAATATAATCTATAATCCTAACAAATATTATCATGAAATCCATTTTAATATTTATGTATAGACTCATTTACCATATTTTTAGGGTATTGGACCATTTCATAGATCTCTTCCAATATACTTTGAATATGATGTTGATATTGATCGAGGAGTCATCTATCACTTTAAGGTGGGGGTTCACATTGTTTTCCCTTTGAGTTTTTTAAATTTCATAATTATACCACCATTTCATATGCCGACCTTTTCCCAGAATATCTATTATGTTGAATCATTAATTTATAATTGGACATTTCACCTAGATAAATGTTTAATTTGTATTTTTAGGTGGGTAGGTTCATTACATACCTTATATGTCAACAATATGGTGTGCCAAAATAAATTCCCATTTTATCCAATTTTTTCAGAATTCATGGAACTCCAGTCACTGCCCGAAATAGTTTTTAAATGAAATATCTATTTTTATATGATCATTACATGTGACATAAGTCACCTATTAGGTCTTTGGCCCTCTTAGAGTTGGAATTTCCCATGTGGGAAAATTCCAGTTTTCCCTAGAGACCTTCCCTTGACATTTGAGCTATAAAAAGAGTTTTCCATGTTTTAAATAAATTGAATGTGAAAATGGAGTTGATCACATTGGTTGTCTTAATTATACTAGGTGGACATACCTTCAATGAATCAACTTGGTTTTAAATGGATTAACCTCCAGGGATGCTAAGACCATGCCTCTTTGTTATTCTTCATTAAATTCTTATTATGAATTACACATCGTTGGTGGGTCTTATTTTGACTAATGATACGAAAGATAGGCATTTTACTCATATATTGATATATATATATATAATCATTATTGTAAAAAATTTAAATTAAAATTAATATGAAATTTTTTCCTTATGTAATCATATATACATGGATACAACTCTCTTATATATATAGGATATATGAAAATAATTGATGGAAGGTTGTTCCCCATTCAAGTTATAATTATAATGTGATTTTATATAGGATGAGATAAGATTATAAGGGTTGCTGAACTAGGAGGAAAATTATACTACCATAGATCAGTTGTTGATCATGCCATCTCTCTCCTATGATATGATATGGGCCTTCTACTTTTTGTGACACTTAACATGATTAGATTATTTCCATAGTGGTCCACACACCATCCAGATTATTGTATCATGACCTCTATCACTCTTCTTGGGATGTAGGGAATGTGCCATATTTCATGAGATGTTATACTCTTTAGATATTTTATGGATGCTTGTGTTATGCCTCAGTCCAATATATCAATACTATTCGATTTATATATCCATTAGGAACTTTAAGACACTTGGATCATAAACATACATGTAATATACAATATAACTATATATATAAAGTATTAATATTCATATATTTAGTGAAATTATTAGACCTTCCTCCCATCAATGGGATTAAGAAGGCAGTCTGGATTAGTTTTCTATAGGATCATGTGTGTGCAGTTATATATTTATTCGTCCTTTCATTACATTCCTACTTATACCATCACACTATTTAGATATGACAACTACTCGTATTACACATAGGCACTATTGGTTATGGGCTATTGTGATTTTTATCTCACACCCAACCCAGGATACCTTTGGTACCTAAGAGCAAAATATTTGATGGGTATTAATAATGGAAAAGACTTTGATATAGTATTACAACATCTTATCTAGTAGGAACATATGATCATAGTATAACGTATATGTTCTATATGCATATGTAGATTTTTTTTCCTTTTTTACATTTTTTATTGATGTATATAGTAATTGTATCTTCCTATTTATTTTTTTATTATCATAATTCCATACATAATGTATCATTATATTCCTTATTGTATCTTAATATTATAATAATATTTTGCTGTCCAATTTATTTTTTCATCATTCTAATTCAATTATCTACTAACACTTCTGAATTTTATTCATTATCTCTATTTCAATAT
Organism: Viscum album; assembly: GCA_963277665.1. NCBI lineage: Eukaryota > Viridiplantae > Streptophyta > Magnoliopsida > Santalales > Viscaceae > Viscum > Viscum album. The sequence continues at coordinate 718,322,019 of OY728145.1, read as the reverse complement.
GATTTTGATGTTGATTTTTATTTATTGAATCCATTGTGCTAATTTTACATGAGATAATTGTATACCAACCATAAAACCTTTACACTCTTACTTCTTGTCAGTAAACTTCGATTAATGAGGAGGAACGCTTGAGTCCATGTGATCAACTTTTTCGAGGCATGAGTTAAGTGGATCACAGGTTAAGACATTACAAAATTGGATATTTGAATTTGGAAATTTAGTGAACAAATTATATAATTATAATATTTTTATTAATAGAAAAATTATATCAATTTATATATTCATTTTGATATATGGAAAATGATAATAGATTTCAGGGGTATGTGTGGACTATCGCCTCTATGGAACAATATTTTTCATTTTTCATCTCCACCAAAAATAGATGATTAAAATAATTGATATTATAAATTAATTTTTTTTATAATTTTGGTCCTAGAGTGTTTATGTTAATATTTAACATCTATTTAATATATATAATTTTATTGATTGTTGATTACTAAAACATGACTCATACAGATTTCCACTATATAAATCTTGAATATAAAACTCAATGAATTATATGAGAGAACTATAAACACTTAAGGATATTTTTAAAAAAATGTTATTGTAATGCATAATATAGTATTGAAAAACGGGATCTTCATGAATTTTTATCATTTTCGTGAAAAAATAAAAATTAATAATGTATCAATATATTGAAGAGCATAATTGACTATTGAAAATACATATTGTATTTGTAATCAATGAATTAATTATAGTTAAATTAAATATATGTTAAAAAATTTGTGATGGAGGAGTATCCCAGTGACTACTAAATATACTACCATTTGTATATATTGGAAAATTAGTTTGGGATGAATCTACATCTATTGGGAGTAAACATATTCTTCTTGGAGTTCATGACTAGATTGGTTTATGTTAGTATCCATGATATATACCTGTTTTTAAGTAGATCTTCAATTAAATGATATGTGTATATGAATTTTTTATAACTATATAAAATATTATATAATGTGGTGAAGTAACTATCTACTGGAAAATATAATGGGATCTTCCCTTAAAGGCATATAATCTGTAATAATTCTAGAGAAATCATCCCTATGATATTTTGATTTTAGACTTCTATATTTGGTGAATATGATCGTTTTTATAATTTTGTGAGTTTATTTGAAGTTTTTTAACATATTTTATAAATCCTAGTTCTCTTTTCAGAATTATTATTCTTTATATGGTTATTTTTATAATTTCATTATTGAATCTGTAAAATGGTAATGTCGTGATATAATAGATACTTATGTTTTAGAGTTTTTCAAGGTTCAAGAAAATACAATAATGTTTCATCATATTGAAAAAATAGAAATTGGATTATTTTTAAGTTATAACTTTCACCATCAATTTTTTCTGAATATTATATGGCTATTTAATTATATCATATTGATGATCATTGAACATTATTATGTTCCCTAAAACATTTTTTGTATTTTTTTCATTATTCATTCCATGATAGATAAAACATAATTTTTTATGTATATTTATCATTGTAAGGATCCTAACAAATTAATAAATTTTCTTTCAAAAAGTTATAAATACCATCAACTCGTTAATGTAATAATTATAAAATGAATACATGAACATATATGATTTTTAAGGGTATCCCACATTGTAAAAAATAATGGAGTGGAAATGAAATTATTCAATAAATGATTTATTATTTCAGGAATTAAATTACACATTAAAAAGCGAATTTTGACTCAATATTTATGATAATGAATAAAAAAATGTTATTGAGACTATGGGTTTTGGGTTTTCAATTTAATATGAATAAGTAGAAAGTCATTTAGGGATCTATATGTTTTAATGAAGAGAAGGAAAAAATTGTAATCATTATATTTTATAAGAAAATAGTGATAATTTAAATATCATGGGATGAACTAAATCCGTAGTTTCTGAGAAGTTATTTATATTAATATATTTGAAAATTAATCCTGAGATTTCAAAGAGGATATGAAGGACATAAAATTGTTCTATATGAATTTAGATGAATGTTTGAGGACATAGTTGACATTATAAAATAACATTATTATTACTTTCCATCTAAAATTTTAGATATTATCACATTATAATTATAGAAATAATATCATCATCCATCCAATATATTTTTTAATTTAGAATCAATCAATTTTTTTCTTCAGTGAAAACATTAAGTACATTTACCAAATAGAGGAAATCATACAATCATTAACCAAAAATAAACAAGAAAAAAATGATAAATCCAAAAAAAAAATTCACACATAAACCATTAAAAAATTAAATTAAAAAAATATACTCAAAACCGCTGCTTGAATTCCCAATTTTAATTGAAATTCAAATAGAAAAAACATAACCCCACCTAAAATAGTGAGGTACCTCATTTTGAACACCTGATCAATAAGACACATTCATAATCATTAATCATGTTGGTGAGACCAACCATCAGAAGCCGAAAAAATCTCTACAAAAAAATCAACACTTTTCTGCCAAAACACAGAACACACTATCTTTAACACCTCTAAGAACCACCAAAATCAGGAAGAACTAGTCTTGAATACCACTATATCATTAAAAATTGAAGATCCTCTAACATGTAATACAAAAAATATCATCTTCATTAACCATATCTTCATCCCCATCACAAAACAAAAACTCGGTAGGCCTTCCCTAAATCAAATGTCTACCAGAAACAAAATTCGGAAAAAAATGGAATATTACATCACCACCATAATCGCAACAGTAATTCTAAATCTTTAATATAAATAAGATCATATGATTTCTATCATTGTAAATAAATAAACAAAAACCAAAATTCTGATTCAATAGAAAAGGAAGAACTGAGACCATCAAAGAGAACATCAGCCTTGAAGATTCCATATGAATTTGAGGAAATACCTCCTAGAGATAGATGAAATAACTAGGACACAGAAGGAACAGCAGTGATGAAAGAATCTAATCCAACGTGAAGTAAACGCATCACTCTGGGAATTAATTCAAGAAGATTAAAGTCCAGAAAGAACATTCATTAGGGGACAACATAAATGAGAAATATACGGAACAATGAGGTCAAGAGGAATAGATGAGAGGAAACCATAGTGGAATAGGATGAAGGGGGAGGAAATATAATAAGTAAATAATGACCATGGGGTCCGAAAAGCACTACCACAACTTAATGAATCCCTATTCACCCTGTGGGAAACTCAGATGGGAGAATATTTCTATGAGAAAATGATGAAATATTGGTTTCAATGACTACTAAAACATTATCAACATGATTTTATTATATTATTATAGATATTATAATAAAGATTAATACCACTATTGATTACTTAATAATGAACCATGTACTATAATCTGTGATAGTATATTTTTTGCATACAGAGATATAATGACACTTATATCAATGGGTGAAAACCAATGCATTAATGAATAATAGATTACGAAGTAGTCCATTGATGGCCTCAGGTTATAAAATTTGACTAATAATTGTTGAAAAAGATATTTTTATTTATGATAAATATGTTAAAATTCTAACATATTGAAGATCCACTATGATTATTGATATAATAATATTGTATTGATGAATAATTATGATTTTCCTAAATTGTTATATATTTATATATCAGTGGTTCATGACCTATTTATCAATAACATTGATCTTGATATCATTTGGGTAATGATATCCAAATTCGAATAAATGTCTTATCTTTAGATTTGATGAACAAACATTAAATAAATATTGTTCAAATATAAACAATAACACTATATAAATTAAGAATTATATAGATGATCAGATGTATTATAATTCTCTCTTCAAGTAAATAATATTGTGTTTATTTGAATTAAGCTAAAAAACTACCCAATAAACATAAACGAAAAATATTCACTTATTAATGTTAATAAAAAATTTATGGTTCTTAAATATGCTGGAACTATATTACATATATTAAAAATTTTTAATAAATGAAATAAAATAGTGTTAAAATATATGCCTTGGGTGTAAGATCCCATGTTTTTCCGTACTACATTTTTTAGAAGAAATTTGAATTTTTTGCTTTCAAATTCTCACGAGGGATAAAATGGTATATCCCATGGAAGAGGCCCTTGGATAATTTTTCTAACTACTCCACTAGTCCGAGAATAGGTTGTTTACCCTAGGGAATGAGTTTCGTAGAAATCTGATCTGTTCAAATTTTTTCAGAATCGATAATAGTTAATATCAATTAAATTAAATATTAATTTATTCATGCTGGTTCGTTCAGAAATAATTTTTGAATTGAGTGTCATATTTATTTTATGAATCCCTGATTTAATCTAAAATATGGATTTTTTGCATAGGAAGGTCATAAAATCGAGTTCTGCGCCAGGGATGGCCAGAGCCCCCTTTTCTTCCCTTTCTTTCTCGTTTTCTTTTCATTCTTTTTCATTATTTTCTCTTCATTCCTCCTCATTCTCCCAAAAACCTCTTATGTATCTCCTCTTAAGCCATTATACTGAGGTAGAAATGGTTAGGGATAAAAATAGGGAGTTGGAAGGTGAGGATTGTACCTCCGTGAAGACATCGATGTGTTGAGTAGGTGTATGGCAATCACAAACCATGGAATTAGGCGAATCATTAACTATTTCCACCTAAAGGTAGTACCATTTAGGTTTTCACCCAAATATAATCTGAATTCATTTTTTCAGTTAATGATAGCCATATTTGGTTTTCTTGTGGCCTCTTGAGTCCTAATCAGTTGTTTCAGGGGAGAAAACATGGTTTTTGGGTGATCTGAGGGATTTCCATTCAAACAAATTAGGCAACATGGCATGAAGTCTAGGGTGACATGCCATTTGTTCAGCCCATTTGGGGAAGATAATGTTTTATGAAGAACACTCCATGTATTGGGAATACATGCCATGTGTTGGTACATGGTTCTGTGGTCAAGTACCCTATCCTGGATACCTGTGTAAGTGTACATGGCTATAAAGAGTACAATTCCAGACCCCATGTGGGTTGCGCACCATGTAAAGCTTCACAGGTTGTCCAGGTGGACAACCAAACCAATTCAGGGACACAGGCATTACCCCATGTTTGGTGCACATAGTGTACCCATTTTACATGTCATGAACATGGGGATTTCACATGCCCAGGTCGGTAGAAGTACATGACCATGTGGAAGCTCGAGGGTACACGTCGTGTAGTCATTTATTAGTACACTTAGAGGGTATTTTCTAATTTCATGAATCAGGTTCATATTTTTACATATGAGTAGTCCATTTTGAGTAGTATTCTGCATAGATCATTATGTTGAAACTTGTGGAGTAGTTCAAGGAATCATGATGGTGTTTTTGGGGATTCTATCTAAATAGATAGGTTCTTCTTCCAGTTATCAAATATAGTTGTCTACTGAATGTGAGACTTTGTGTGAATCATTAGATTGGTGTTCAGACCAACCTAGTTTAGATTTTTATATAAGATGAGTTGTGATTTTATCTCCCATGACCTAGATTTTTTTGTATTTCCCCATAAGAGATGTTCCCTTCTAGATTATGAGATTGTGACACCTATTTCTTCTCATGATCCCCTAAAATATAGCTTTACTTATATGATAATCTAGGGAGTCCCTTGTATGATCATTTACCCATGATCTATTTCAAGGAACCATTATAGAATGCCTTTATTATTATCACTCTAGGATCTAGTGTAGTATTCCCCCCTTTCTTTTATAGTTATGTGTCCTGTGTGGGATCCCTTCATTCATATTTACCTAAAGGATCAAGAGTAGGATTCCTTTTATTATTTGACATGAGGGACCTAGCGAATTCCGGTTGTATGGCCAACCACGAGCTATTACATTGAGTTTTCGGGGTAGATTGTGTTCGGGTGTCACATTGAACTCATGTCAGACTAGTAATCCTGTGGGGATGTGGCTAGAGTGATGGGTTAGGAATTCAGCCACCCTTTCTCATTTGTTTATATTATGACATGGTTATTTCTCATGCAATGATGGTTACTAGAGGTTCTTCCTAGTTGGTGGTTTTTGAGCCTAATGTGAGGTATCTTTCATTATTTTGGGATTCCTAGATGTTCTCTATCGGATCTTTATTTCTTATTTGGATACTCAGACGTTCTTTCTTGGAATCCAAATTCTGAGCCATGTCATTTTTAATATTTTTTTGACACCCAGATGTGTAACCTGGGACTTTGGTGTTGAACCTATATGTGTGTGTATATATATAGTGATATATAATTTGTCCTTATGTGTTTACTTGTATTCCCTGAGTGATAATTTAATTCTCAATGTAGGAATTACTTGGATAGTCTTAGTTGGATATTTATTTAAGTATCCTCAGTGATACTTGGATTCCATTGGTAGTAATGCCTTGGATAGGCTTAGTGGGTTGTTGAATGTAATTAGTCCTTGAGTGAATCATGTATCCAGTTAAAGAATTCCATTGACGGACTCAAAGGATAGATATATTAACTAGAGTGAAACTTGAATCTTGTTGAAAAATTACTTGAACGAGATTAGTGGGTTAGTGTTTCCACCCAGAGTGATACTTGGATCTATTTCACGAATGTCTTAGATAGACTCAGTGCAATTTTAATTAATCCTTTTGTGACTCATGGGTCTTTTTTAGGGATTCCATGATGTACACAATGGATTGATGACTTGTATACATTTAGTGACACCTATATCTAGATGATGGATTCTCGGGATAGACAAAATGGTGGTTTGTGATTAATCATTGAGCGATACATGGATCCAATTGATGGATTCCTTGAATGGTCTCACTATATGATTATAATTACACCTTGACTGATACTTGGATCCAGTCAAGGGATTCCTTGAATAGACCCATTGGATGACATATGATTAGAATGGAGTTACTCTTCTAGATCAGTTACATCACTTGATGGGTAGCATTTTGTCTCCCTAGATGTCTGAATGGTACATCCTTAATTTAATTATAGGATTGACCGTCGATATATGGTATCCTTCCTTACCTGATTGACCATCAGTAAATGGTATCCATTCTAGTGATTAGAGGAAATTATGTGTGAACCTAGGTGTTGGATGAATATCCCCCTATGGTGTGGTAGCTTGCTCAGGGATATAATTTTGGTGTTGGGCGAAGCATGTATAGGTCGATTGGGATCACAGAACCATAGATTGACTTAATGATACATGAATTGAATGGCATGATATCCAAATCAATTACCTTGAATAGGATTTATAGGTGTTCGAGATTATAGAACCGTGAATGTACTTCTGATTAGGTTTCATGTTATTTTATTCACATACCAATGAACATTCATATATATATTTATATATATATATATATATTAATGGTAAAATACATGTTTATTGATATAGTTATAGGCATCCATGGTGGACCGTTACCCGTGTATAGGGATTATTGGACTTGGGTTCCACTGTGGGCTCACGTTTGGTTTTACATAATTTTGGTTGTTTTTTAGCTAGGCTGAGTAAGTTTATTTTACAGACACTTTTAGCAGCAAAGTTACAGGTTTCTTATTGTGGTGGCCTATTGAGATTTTTTCACACCCTGGCACATGAACCTAAATGTACATGTTGACCTTATGTCTTCTTTTCAGGTTGAGAATGAGTTTCATGACAGATATGGCTCGAAACCAGTGCTTCATGATCGAGCAGAGCTATTAAGGTGGTTTCACTGATCGGGCTGGTTAGTTTAGATAGTGTTTGGAGATCGGGTATGTGGGTTGGTTAAGAGTTAGTAGCAGAGTCTTGTAATTTTACATTCAGTTTCCTTTTTACTTAAATATGAATGGTCATCACAGTGGGTGTCTAGTGTTTTATTGTATTGCATATTTGTTCAGGATTTTAATACATTTCATTTATTATTTAATCATGTTCTATTTTAGTTGTTTATTGATTCCTGCTTCTATTTAATTTCAACTATGTATGATACTTATCAATTTTACTATTTTCTCTTACTCTGATATAAGTAAATAGTCTCCTTTCAATCACTTCATAGAACCTCAATGCTAGTTGGAATCATCTGGAATACGAGGTAGTGTTCTTAAGGCCTTGTAACCCACTAGATTAGAGTATCGGTTAGTGGAATCCAGGCCGAGACATTGCATTGGAGACTCTAATTGATCATATAATGGAGCATTTTTTTTATAAAGTAGTAAAACATAGTAATTTTTTTTTGGAACTGATCTTTTTTAACTGTTACCTTTAAAATCATATTAATGTTTGAATGAATATTGATAAATCAAAAAATATTAACCACAATAGAGTTTTGATGATAAATATTTGATAATTATAACTGAATTTAGAACTCAATAAATAATGGGGAACCGTTCCATGCCACCTCTATACACCCTTACAAGATCAATTAGAAAATTAATTATTGACCAATATTTAAAATAGTAAAAAAATTATTCACATTTGTTATTTTTTATTACTTTTTCACCTTGGGGAATTTATACCTTTTGGAAATATCACCTGGGATGAGCCATGTGAAAATTCATATATTTGTTTCTAATTAAAATTTCGATATATATGATACTTGTTTTTCATTAATAACTATTTTTTTAGTTACTTATTACAATGATATAGGTCATATTCTAATGAAAATAATTTAAAATAAACTTATCACTATCCACATATAGTTTTTTAGACACTTATAATTATGAAAAATTATATTTATGTCAGTAGGTTCTTAAATAGTCTATTGATCTTCGGTGTAGTGATGACATTATAAATTTTATCAGTATAAAAGGATTTACAAGTTTCAATCAGATTAAATTTGAAATATTGAAAAACCTAATGTAATAACATATCTAATCTCTTTTCTAATAGTTTTTTTGTTTCACAAATCATGGAATTTTAAAAAAAATCCAATAATGATGTAACCAATAAGATTTTTCATTATGGAGTCATAAATTAATTTATACACAAAGAAATATTTAAATAGTAAAATACTATATAATATATAGGATATTTTTTGTTTTAGTTTCATGGGAATAATAAAAATAATATTTGAATAAAATAAAAATTCTTATAATTCACTAGAATGAATTCTTAATTTATTTATCATAAATTACTTTTACTACATCTCATTTCGTGGGGATGTACAACAAATCAAAGATTTAACATAAATCCCAGTATGGAAATAAAAAAGTAGATATTTAGTATATGAACATTATGAATAATAATAGGGATCTATTATAGTGACCCTATCCTTTGAAAGATGGCATTACATTATTTTAAGCATAATTATACATTAGAATAGAATCCAATGATCATGAATTCTAGTTTCTTTGAAGACCATGTACATAATAAATCATTACAAATACAACATTTTATTTAATCTCCCAAATGAGCTACTATCATCCATTTTTCTTATACATCAACCAAGAATATCTTGGGTATTACATGAATAAAGGTTGTGAAAAAATCCTATTAAGGTAATAAACATAAGAATAGGGCTTTAGAACATGGGTTAAAAGGCATGGAATAATGATATAAAAATATATAGAGAATGGTAAATCATGGAATAAAAAAATATAAACATGGATTCATTATAATGTCGTAGAAATCAAAATCATGAATTTACCATGAGTCTTGGCTCATTGAACATAGAGGATCCGAAGTCAGGGTTAACCACCAAGACCATTTCACATAGTAGCACAAGTCAAGGCTAACCACCAGGACCGTTGCACATAACGTCTCATTAGACTCTACTTCATCCAATGCATTGGAGGGATATCTAGGTGCACCCATATTAACATTTTCAAGATTATTCATTCAAAAAATGTAATCATACATAATAAATCATAAACATAAGTGCACCCATGGAATGAAATTGGTATCATAATCAGGTCATTAAGAATAATGAATGGGTGTATCATAAAAGGTTCCATGAAATAAAGGAAATAGAACATAAACATACATTAATAAAGTAAACTAGGCATATATCATGGTACGTTATGTCACATAGATTCTCCAAAATTTAAAAAGTGTATTTAATAATTTTTAGCATTAAAAATATTTAGTGCAGTTTTAAGAAAAACACAAACTAGCATTTAAAATAGAAAAGCTAATAATCTTTTGGAAAAAATCTGAAGTGATCCAAGAAAGTTTTCATCATAAATAACTAGTTTTATATAAATTTTTTTTCTTAAATCATATGTTTTTGTGCACTTGAAATTGGGTATGAGCTCAAAAAGTTCCCTTAAAACAGATTTTCTTATCAAGAAGTAAGGGGGGGAATCACTTTAAAGAAAGTGTATCCCCAAAATTGAATGGATAATGGATATTGATACATGATTTTGGAAATTTAAAAAAAATTAATATTTACATAAAAATGATATATTATTTCATTTGGTTAAAAAGAGAGTAAGAATAACCTGGAGGAATAATGTGGGTTCTGGTGGAATATCGGCATGGTAATGGGTGTACATTGGTGGGATTACTGGGGGATAAGGGTGTTCATAATCTTTTATAAATCATGAAGTAAGTACTTTGGTGTCTGGGAATCATACCCCATCATTATGAATTAAACATAAATGGTAATAACATAGAGTAGATTCTTGAATAAGTGTGAGAAAGAATGGTGGCCTTACCTTTAGTCTAATGGTGTTCTTTTCTTGATCGTAATATCCTGAATAATCAAATTAGGATCATTAATTAATAATTAAATATCCTATTTGACATTTATATGATATATTATAACCTTATTATATTCCTCCATTTCCTTTTTTGATGAGTTAAGTGGTTCAATTTCATTGTTTTGGAGTGTTTACTTCTTTGGTTTTAATTATTAGTTCACTTATATTCATGTTCAGATACCCATGTATGATGATATTTATTGTCTAGAATTAATGTAATATGATATTAGTGAACAAAAAAAATATTTCATGGTTATAAAATTCATTGTGTTTTTTAGAGTAAAGGTGATTCATCGTATAAAATGCTTGGATTAATTTAGCGATTTAGCTCATAATTAAGTTTTTATGTGTTATTATTTTACATCATGTTAGAAAAAGGATTCCACAACATACATAATATAAAATACATATTTAATAGTTGGTTAAACAATAAATATGTTATCATTAAATGAATTGAATATGTTAATAAAAATTTATAACTCTTCATCCTTGAATGTGATAAATTAACACTTTGCAGATAATGTTTTCATTTATTTTTTATAAAATAAGGGAAAAGGATATATTATAATGAATTATCCCATTAACATAACAAAATTCTAGTAAATTTATGGTATTGGAGATGTTATACCATTTGAATTAGTTGAGGTTGGGAAATAAAATAGAAAAATGGAACATGAAAATAAAATGATTGAAATGAAAATTGGAATTTACCTCTTCATTTAATCTACCTAGAGAGCCTCTTAAAGGGAGAGGATTTGGTTGTTTAAGGAGAAAAAGGGATTCTGGACATGGGGGGTGATATTGGTATAATATTTGGGTAGAATATAAGGAATTCACAAGGCCTGAGAAGAGTTAATGGAAGATTGATGTGTGGGTGGTTATTATAGTGGAGGGGAGGAGGGTTTTCTTAATATTTTAATTATTATTTCAATATTTTTCCATAAGAAAATCTATATTAATTGTTAATGTGACCAAAAACCTTAACATGTGAATTTGAGTTATAACCCAAGGTTCTTACAAAATCTATGACTCAATAAATGGTGTATTTGTCATATAATGTATACATACGATAAATTACCGTATTTTTCTATTAATAAAAAAATTTAAGTATTTTTGAAAATTCCAAAAATTTCAATATAACCATCTATCTACGCGAAGAATCCAAAAATGAACTCCATTTCTCAAAAATAATTTTCAAAACATTATTAATTTAATATTTATTTCAAAATCATAATTTACTTGTAAAATATCGGTTTTAAAACAATAACTGCTTTCATAATGCATTCGTAAATTACATAAGGTCTTTCAAAATTATCATAAAACTATAAGACATAAAATTTTTAATTTATGAATCCTTCGAAGGAAAATAAATTTTCTTTTAAACTAATTAATAAATTTTAATTAATTATTTATGACATATAAAAATAAAAATAATTTTATTGTGGTAATGTTATCACTTATAAGATTCCTAAATTTTATTTATACATTCAAGGGTGAGGTTACTATTCTTTTTGATGATGTACTATTCATAAGAGTCAAACTAATATTCAAAAGGGTAGGTTACTATTAATAAGGGAAGGTTACTATTTACCCACAAATGTTTGTCTTATCGGACTCCAAAGGTCATACTGATTTCAAATGTGTATGTTAGGATTTTAAAAATCAAATTAGGGAAGTGAAAATGTTATATTTAATGGTCACATAGTACTTAGTAGTTTATTGTGTTTTTATTTCATTGGATTATAAAACATATTTATAAGAAATGAATTTCCATCGATAAAACAATGGGTTGTAACATTATTCCACCTTATGAAATTTCATCCTCCAAATTTTGTTTTTCTTTCTAATATATAAACAGGAGTGGGTACTTTTCCTTCACTTATTCCTCCAGTTCCAATGTTGCCTCTTCATATTTATGGTTCCACCATAGTACTTTGACCAGGTGTGTAGTCTTGTTACGTAGAAAATTATCTCTACAATAAGAGATCTTCACTGATTACTCATAAGAAATATCATTCTCCAATAGTACCACCTCTAAAGGTAGTACATGTGAAGGGTCTGGTATGTACTTCTTTATGAGGGATACATGGAAGACATCATGTAGTTTAGGAATTATAGGTGGAAGTGCTAGTCGAAAGGCCAATGCACCAACACGATCAAGAATCCTGAAGGATCCAATGTACCTCGGACATAGATTTCCATTATTCCAAAACCCCATGACCTTATTCCATAAATATTTTCATTGAAATACCATGTATCCAACATTGAACTCAAGGTCTCATCGAAAATTGTCTACATAACTTTTTTTTCAACTTTGGGATTCCTTGATGCGTTGTTGAATTTTTTTCACCATCACCATAATTTCTTCAACCATTTTAGGTCGTATAAGCTTACACTCACAAACTTCATCCCTAAACACCAGTGTTCTGCACCTTTTCCCATAAAGGGATTCATATGGCACCATTCAGATTCTAGAGTGGGAACCATTGTTGTAAAAGAATTCAACCAGTGGAAGATGTTAGTCCCCTTCTCTTTTGAAGTCCATAAAATTTGATCTCAACACATCTTCTAGTTTCTAAGTATTTCACTGATATTGGCCATCAGTTTGAGGATGATAGGCCATTCTGACGTTCATTTTAGTTCTTAGATCTTGATGGAGACTTTTCTAGATCTTTTAATTGAATCTCATATCTCAATTGGATACAAAATATAGAGGTAATACATGAATCCTTACCACATCATTGATATATATTTGTGCTAGTTTATCCAATGATAAGTCATTTTTAATTATGATAAAGTGGGCCACCTTTTAAAGAATATTCCCAATGACCCATATATATGTGTTTCCTCTATATGTCCTTGGATGTCTAGTGAAAAAGATCAGGGTTATACTCTACCACTTCTATGTTGGTATGGGTAGTGGTTGCATCAACCCCTTAGACATTTGTCTTTCATCCTTCATTTTTTTGTCATACATGTAACTTTGATGGGTACTCAGCAATCTTCTTCTTCATATTTTCCCACCAAATGTTATCTTGGAGATCTCGATACATCTTTGTGCTCCATGGGTAAATAGAGATGGTTAAGCTATGTGCATCATTCAAAAGAGCCTTATTTATCTCTAGATTATATGGTACAAATAATCATGTAAAAAATTATATAAATACATCCCCAAACATAATATACTAAGAGTATTTACCATTTTTAATGGATTCCATGATTTTCAAAATTATCCCATCTTTTCTTTGAGAATCATTTATTTTCTCTATGTGGGATAGATGAGAAATAATTGATAAAGTATTGATGATTTTCATAGATTAACTATTCTCATTTCCATCCTCTATAAATCAAATAATATTGGATCCTTTTCAATTCTCATCATCGTTAAAGATGTAGGATCCCTTCCACATAGAGAATCTTCCACTTTATTTGTCTTACCCGGATGGTAGTGGGTTGAGCAGTCATAATCCTTGATGATATCTAATCATCATTTCTGGAGCATATTAATCTGTTGTTGTGTGAATATATATTTTAGACTTGTGTGATCAGTATATATCTCACACGTCTCCCCTAGATATAATGCTGCCATATTTTTAACGCAATGATCATAGCTTCCCACTCCAAATCATGCATTGGATAGTAATGGTCATGGATTTCAATCCACCTAGAGGCGTAAGCTATCAAATTATCATTTTGAATCATCACACAACCTTGTAACACCCCAAGATTCTATGTTACGCTTCTCTTTGAATAATGTGATAGCGTGTGTTGTACGCAACACCGAGTTCTAACACACCATAACCAATCAAACTAGCCGTTATGAATAGTAATACCTACTTTTTGAAAATATATATATTTTATATTTCAAAATGGACTTCATTTTTGGATTCGGAATATCAAATTTAGCCTAAGGTGAAATTTTGGTACTTTTCAGACAACTTTAATATTTTGATGAATAGTGAACACTACTAAATTTTAATTAAAAACAACTTTTTTAATCAAAATAATTAATAGTGATAAATTATGTATTTGAGTGGTTTTAAAGTATATTTAGAATATATTTTCAACATTTAATATAATTTTGGTCATTGGACATAATTTTACAATTAAACCGAACATAAACAAGTGTCAATCTTTTGATAGTTATTATCTCTTAAAAACACGCTTTTTGTTTTGACAGCGGGAATTAATTTTAAATTAATTTCTGCCACTTCTATGTTTTGAATTTAGAAAAATTGATTCCATATTTGAAATCAGAATGTTCAAATTTTGTAAATAGGTAACTTTTATTTTTAGACATTTTGAATAATTACTGCGGTAAATATTTTATTTACCATGGTTAAGGGTAAATCCGGTAAATAAATCTTAACAAATAATATTATAATAATACTAAATTACCCTAAAACGTGTCCTAGGCTTATTGGTCAATACCTGTTCGACCATAGGAATATTTGGGTCGATTTGGGGACCCCATGGTGCCACTTGTAGGTGATAGGGACACTTTATTTTAACTAAGTTAAAATGAATACAAAAATGACACAAGCATGTATCTTTTAGAAAAACAATTTTTACATAGGGTTATATATGTTGGAGTTTAGCTTATAAATATTAATTAGAAAGATAAAAATATTTCCTACAAAATGATATTTTATTTATAATTTTTAGACATTAAATAATTTAATTTATTTATGACACAATGATGATGAAGTAATTACTATAATAGTGAAAAATTAAAATAATTTATATTATAAATACACAAATAAATATAATATGATACTTTTAATGAATTAAACTAATTTTATAGGATAATATGATATAATAGGATTGATTTAATTTACTTTTTTCGAAGTAATAAATCTTTTATGAGTTTCACAAAAATCAACTTTTGAATAGTGTCAAAATTGACAGAAAAGAGTTCTTAAAACAAATATCATATTATTAATTGATATTAAATTACTAAAAATCTAAGGTTCGTCAAAGATACTTATATCATGATAGGTTCATCATTAATGGACCACTTTGGGGTCTCTTGGATGTATATAGTAAGTTTATTTACCATATTATATAAAAATACAAAGAGACATTTTAAAAGTGAAACTAATTAACTTAGAGTTAATACTTAAAGATAAGGTTAATATAAGTACCCAAACCTGTCTGAATTCTATTGGTTGAGTTGTTTTAGACCCATACCCACCTTAAAATTTAAATAATCAACTTTTGAGCCATTAGATATCGAATATGAATTTATTATAAATTAATATTTCTAGCTTTTCCAAAGGTGCCCCTCACCCCTCTTATAAAAGGGAACTCCTCCTTCCCATTTCTTCAAACCTTAAAAGCCTTTTTTTCGGCCAAACTCTACCCGAATACTCTCCCAACTTCCCTCACTACAACCTAGAGGCATTAGTTTGATCATAAAGCCAACTTAAGGTTCCCTTTTGATCAAATAAAAAGGAAGAACCCGAAGAAGAGGTAATCATTTCACCACCCTTTTCCAAGTTCCTTTCTTCTTCCACTTCTTCTTCCTTTGTTGTTACCATTATAAAATAATAACTCCATTATCATATATATACTGTGATGTTATTATAAATATGGTACAACCATATTTAGTATTCTATCCACCCTTTGAATAACATGTCTCCATACGTGCGTACGTACGGCTTACCGTCTCCACGTCGTGGGGTAATTGTTATTCAATATATTATTATTTGGATAGGTATAATAATGATGTGTAACTCATGAAAATAATAAATATAACATGTTAATGATTCTGTATATATGATATACCATCCATTTATATATTATTTTAATATCATAAGAATGATATTTTCGCTCGTGCGTACGTACGGACTACTGTCTCCACAAACGCGATGAGATTCATTCTTCATCGTATCCATTCAAGTATAATTATCATTTTATGATTTAAAAATTATGTTTAAGGACTTGATATCATTCTGGATATGAATAATATACAACCTATCCATTACAAACATGGCTTATGTAACAAAACATATAAAAGAAAATGAGTAAGTTAACACTCGAAACGACGATAATACTAAGATATTATTAACAAATCAATGTTAAAAGATCATATATGATATCATATGAATGTATATGATTCTTGTATAATTTAATAACAATTATTTCACTATGTTACATGAGGCTAACCAACCCCAAAAAAGGAAAAGTACAAGGTAAGGGTTATTTCTCAATCTCTTCATTATCCGAGGTTGTTTATAAGTAATAATCTACTGGGATCTTTTTATCATCCACATCCATGTTTCTTAAAACTGTATTTCAAAACATTTTTACTATTTACAAGAATATGGGTTAAAGTCATTTATACCATTGTTTGAATTTTTATAAGAGGTTTATAAAGGAATCATTCCGTCGTTTTCCAAAAAAGGTGCTTTTTAACCTTTTCGACAAAATTAAGGTAAGAATGTTTTTTTAACTTATACGGTGGGTGAGGCTATTTTCCGCCGTTATAAAATCGTCGAATCTTCCCTTGCAAGATAATAATAATATTTTCAAAGAAAATGTTTTATTTTATATGGCTCTTAAATGATTTCAAAATAAAAAGAGATATTTCTCTAAAAAGAGTTTTGATTTCATCTATGTCAACATCCTTTGTTGGATTTTACGCTTATGTGAAGTTGATTTATTATGATACAAAACTTTTATGTTGTATTGAAGGTTTTGTGATGTGTTTGACTGTGGATTTGCTATTTTTATACCATTCATGGTTTATGGTGAAATTATTGACATTTCGTATGCTATTTGTAATCCGAATGCTTATGTTATGTTTAAAACTTTTCATATGGGAATGCATTGGACTTAATATATGACAGGTGGAGCCCACTATAGCTCCTCGATGCATCGGTAGGTCTCATGAGACAAACTAGTGTCTCGGAACAAGGCCTTGGAAAAATCTTATTTGTAGTATTGGCACGAGGCCTTGGCTATGTGGTTATGATAGTCTAGAATTATTCATTCCATCATTATGAAAGTGGTTATTGATATTGCATGTGATTATTCGATTAGTAGAATATCCATGTGAATAAGTAAATGGCATTATTTTATTTTACTTTTTCCATACAATGTTGAAGTTAATGTTTAAAAGGCTTTTGTTTTAGTTATACATTGCCATAAATGTTTATGCTTATTTTGGAATGTTTCCGCTATATTGTTATCCTTACTGGGCATTTGATATCTCCCCTTTTCTATGTTTTATTTTTCCCAGGATGTGAAGAAGTAAGTTATGAATGACCTGTAGGGATATTATGAGGGGATAATAGTGTGGACTATGGAGACATTATGTTGTTGTAGTAGTTTTTAATTTTATGATGTAATGTAAGACTTATGAATATATCAAGTGTTTCCAAGGCTACTAAACCAATTGGTCTTTCGAGATTTGATCTTTCTTGTTTTCATGCCACTGTTATGTAATAATGCACCGACTCTGGGTAACTAGGGTCAGGGCGTTACAGTTGGTATCAGAGGAATTTTAGTACAAACCTTGGAAGCTAGATTTAGATAAACTCTGATTAGAGCACGTAGACCTAAGATGAACTTTGAGGATTAGTATAGAAGAACTTCCTAGAATTTTGGTATTGTAGAGATTTTGTGAGTTTTCCGAGAAATACATCCCTGTCTGGATACGAGTAGGTAGAGATGGCTCTGGCATAGATGTACCTAGGGGTAAAACCTAAAAACACCGCTTTGAGCTAGACTCGAACGGGAACTGGTGCACGACAACGGGCCTTGCTTCACTCTTGGTTACGACACTCCCGGGGGATATGCTTAGGATAACTCTCATTTTCTTTACAAATCATTATGAAGGGTTTATGAGTATATACTTCCTTAAAGAAAACATTTTTATGATTATGGATTATATCCATAAATTGTTCAATTTTTGTTAAGTGTTTTATAAGTATGGGATTATGTATTTTGATTCATAAACTGATCTAGTTTATGCCATTGTTTAGAAATGGTTCCTAGTGGAAGAAATGGAAACCGAATCAATGCACGCACTCCATGTAGGGATTTCCGTCCTACTCAAGATAATTATAGTGGATCTGGTGATGCAACTGCTGCCGATCAGCTAATCACCATACTGGGACAACTCACTCAGGTTATGAATAATAACCTTACCCGTATAGAGCACCCTGATCCACGACATGGAGGATCAATGTTAGATCGATTCATGAGGCAAAAACCACCAACGTTCAATGGGAGTACAAATCCCTTAGTATCTGAGCAATGGATAAATTCCCTAAAGAAAATATTTCAGGCTTTGGGGAGCAGTGAAAGGGAAAAAGTTATCATGGCAGTTTACCGCCTCACTGGAGATGCTGATCAATGGTGTTCATTGATTCAAAACATGAAGGAATATGATGAAGTATCAAATATGGAATGAAGGGAGTTCAAAGATCTGTTTTTAGAAAAATACTTTCCTCGCGACCATCGAACAGATATGGAAAGGCAATTTCTGAGTCTAATACAGAAGGAGGATGAGAATGTCACAAAGTATGAGGCTAATTTTACAAGGTTATCAAGGTATGATGGAGATTATATACGTAACCCAAGAAGTAAGCTTGATCATTTCTTTGATGGGTTAAAACCATTTCTCTATCGAGAATTAGTCTCACAATACTTTTCATCATACGAAGACATTGTCTCATGTGCTATCAAGACCGAAAAGGAATTATCTAAGTCTTATGACTTTAAATCAAAGAAAGAGAAGAAGAGAACTGCTAATCAATCTGGGAATGTATATAAGGGGAAGAAGGGAAAGGTTGAATATCAATCCAGTGCTAAATGCGGGAAGAAACACCCTGGTACATGCTTGAAGGGAATGGGAGTCTGTTATAAGTGTGGTGAAAAAGGCCACCAAGCTCACGATTTCAAGGGGAAGAAGGAAGCTAACAACGTTTAGTGCTACAATTTTAGGGAGATGGGGCATTATGAAAATGAATGTCCTAAGCGTCAGGAAAACTTACCTCAGAAAATGCCAAGGGATCAAGGCCAAGCTTATGCTATCACTACTGCTAAGGTAGAAGCTCCGAAAGACGTGGTTGCAGGTAATTTAATGGTTTCCTCAAGTTTAGCAGATGCATTATTTGATTCTGGATCATCGCATTGTTTCATATATTCCCAGTTTTCTAAGAAAATTAGATATTTCCAATTTGATTTCACAAGGGAGTTGTCAGTTAAAACTCCTAAGGGAAGTATCATTGCAACAAAGTTTTGTGAATCAGTCCCCATTAGAGCACATAAATGTTCTTTATCTCCTGATCTCATCGTCATACCTATGATTGAGTTTGATATAATCCTCGGTATGGACTGACTTTCGGACTATGATGCGAAGATTTATTGTAAGAAGAAAGAGGTTAAGATTCTTGATGATAATGATAAGGAACACCTTATCTTTAGAGCAGAATCATCACCACCAAATTCTTATTTAGATCCACCCCCAGTAGCTCAACTAAATTCAATTATTGGGGAGGAAGAGAATAAAATAACTGTCGGTGAGGAAAGAAATGTTCAAATAGAGGATGTACCTGTTGTGAAAGAATTTGTAGATGTATTTCTGGAAGATTTACCTGGACATCCTCCAGAATGAGAAGTTGAGTTTTCCATTGATTTAATTCATGGATCAAGGCCTATATCGAAGACCCCTTATAGAATGGCCACTGTAGAGTAAGTCCAACTAAAGAAACAACTAGAGGAATTGAGTAATAAAGGATTTATTCACCCTAGTGTTTCTCCATGGGGAGCCCCAGTTCTTTTTGTTAAAAAGAAATATGGATCTATGAGGTTATGTATCGACTACTGGGTGATCAATTCTATAACGATAAAGAACAAGTATCCCCTACCTCGCATTGATGATTTATTTGACCAACTGCATGGAGCTCAATACTTTTCGAAGATTGACCTTCGATCTGGATACCATCAGTTGTGTGTAAAGAAGGAATACATTCTTAAGACAGCATTTCGAACCAAGTACGGGAATTATGAGTTTACTGTAATGCCTTTTGGATTAACTAATGCACCCTCTGTTTTCATGGATCTGATGAATAGAGTTTTCAAGGAGTATCTCAATGAATTTGTGGTGGTATTTATTGATGATATCTTGGTATACTCCAAAACCTACGAAGATCATGAAAATCACTTGCGCATTATCTTGAAGACTCTGAGGAGGTATGAATTATATGGGAAGTTTAGCAAGTGTGAATTCTGGCTTCAGGAGATTTCTTTTCTTGGCCATATTGTCTCTAAAGATGGAATCTCTGTTGATCCTTCTAAGACCAAGGCAATTTAATAATGGCCAGAACCTATGATTATAAATGAGGTATGTAGTTTTATTGGTTTAGAAGGTTATTATCGACGATTCGTCCAGAATTTTGCCCGATTGGCAAACCCATTAACGAAGATCACACGTAAAGGGGTTAAATTTGTTTGGACAAAAGAGTGTGAAGAATGATTCAAAGAACTGAAGAGAAGATTATTCAATGCTCTTATATTGACTCTACCATCTGGGAATGATGGGTTCGTTATTTATAGTGATGCATCGAAGAAAGGACTTGGTTGTGTCCTTATGTAGAATGATAGGGTTATTGCCTATGCATCACGACAGTTGAAAATTCATGAACAAAACTATCCTACTCATGATATCGAGTTAGCCGTTGTGATCTTTGCTTTGAAGATATGGAGGCACTACCTCTATGGTGAAAAATGTGAGATTTATACTGATCACAAGAGTTTGAAGTATATTTTCTCACAAAAAGAACTCCACATGAGGCAAAGGAGATGGCTTGAATTACTCAAGGATTATGATTTCATGATACACTACCACCCGGGGAAGGCAAACAAGGTGGCAGATGCTTTGAGCAGAAAAGACCGTGGAGTTTTGAACAATATGAGAATTGAAAGGGATCCAATTTTCATGGATCTAGTGAAGATGGACATGGGAATAACAAGGGAAGGCGAAACATCAATTCTTTTTCAAATGGTTGCCAAACCATCTTTACTAGAAAGGATTAAGATTTCTCAAACCGATGATGAAGAATTTAAAAAGAAGATTAAAGCTGTGAATGATGGGGGATTGAGAGACTTTGTGTATGAAGATGGAATTTTGAAATTCAGGAAGAGACTTTGTGTTCCCGATTTACCTGATCTAAAAAGGGAATTGCTGGATGATGCTCATAGTTCCAATTTCTCTATACACCATGGGAGCACCAAAATGTATAGAGATTTGAAGGAACATTTTTGGTGGGACAACATGAAGAGGGAGATTTCTGATTTTGTGTCAAGATGTATGGTTTGTCAACAAGTGAAAGTTGGAAGGCAGCAGCCTGGAGGAGTCATGCAACCTCTTCCCATACCGGAGTGGAAATGAAACAATATTACGATGGACTTTGTCATGGGGAAACCAAAGACTCCTAGAAGGAACGATGCAATATGGGTTATTGTTGATCGTCTTACCAAGTCAACACATTTTCTTTCTATAAGAGAAGATCTACCCCTGGAACATCTCGCATGACTATATATTGATGAAGTTGTGAGACTTCATGGAGTACCCCTATCGATTGTTTCTGATCATGATCCCCGTTTTACATCAAGATTCTAGAAAAGTCTTCAGAAATCCCATGATACTGAACTACATTTGAGCACTGATTACCATCCCCAGGCAGAAGGACAATCAGAACAGACTATTCAAACCTTAGAAGACATGTTGAGATCTTTCTCACTTGACTTTCAGGGTATGTGGAATCAATATTTACCTCTGGTAGAATTTTCCTATAACAATAGCTCCCATTCGAGTATTCAGATGGCACCATATGAAGAGTTATATGGAAAGAGATGTCGTACACCAACCTGTTGGGATGACGTCGGTGAAAGAAAATGTGTAGGTCCAGAACAGGTGGAGGAAACGATGGAAAAGGTGAAGGTAATCCAAAATCACATCAAAGCAGCTCAAATTTGGCAGGAGAGCTATGTCGATAATCGAAGGAAGGATTTGGAATTTCAAGTCGGTGATCAAGTTTTCCTGAAGGTATCTCCATGGAAGGGAGTTATACATTTTGGTAAGAAAGTTAAATTGAGTCCCAGGTACATCGGACCTTTCAAAATTCTAGAATGAATTGGGGTTGTAGCTTACCGATTGGCAATGCCGCCAAGTCTCTCCAAAGTTCACGATGTGTTCCACGTATCTCTGTTGAGGAAATACATGCCTGACCCAACGCATGTACTCACCTATGAAGAATTAGAATTGGAACCCGATCTGTCTTATTGGGAAGATCCCATTAGGATTCTTGATATGAGAGAACAAGTACTGAGAAACCGGACGACGCGTCTGGTAAATGTTTTGTGGAGAAACCATAAGATGGAAGAGGCAATGTGGGAACCCGAGGAACTTATGATGAAGAACCACCCGAGTCTTTTCATGTGATAAGTATTCTAGAAATTTCGATTAGGAAATTATTTGAAGGAGGGGAGAATGTAACACCCCAAGCTTCTACGGTACGCTTCTCTTTGAATAATGTGATAGCGTGTGTTGTACGCAACACCGAGTTCTAACACACCATAACCAATCAAACTAGCAGTTATGAATAGTAATACCTACTTTTTGAAATTATATATTTTTTATATTTCAAAATGGACTTCATTTTTGGATTCATAATATCGAATTTAGCCTAAGGTGAAATTTTGGTACTTTTCGGATAACTTTAAAATTTTGATGAATAGTGAAAATTACTAAATTTTAATTAAAAACAAAATTTTTAATCAAAATAATTAATAGTGATAAATTATGAATTTGAGTGGTTTTAAACTATATATTTAAAATATATTTTTAAAATTTAATATAATTTCGGTCATTGGACATAATTTTACAATTAAACCGAACATAATCAATTGTCAATCTTTTGATTGTTATTATTTCTTAAAACACGCTTTTTGTTTTGACAGCGGGAATTAATTTTAAATTGATTTCATCCACTTATGTGTTTTGAATTTAGAAAATTGGATTCCATATTTGGAATCAGAATGTTCAAATTGTGTAAATAGGTAACTTTTATTTTTAGACATTTTGAATAATTACTGCGGTAAATGTTTTATTTACCATGGTTAAGGGTAAATCCGGTAAATAAGGGTTAAAAAATAATATTATAATAATAATAAATTACCCTAAAAAGTGCCCTAGCCTTATTGGTTTATACATGTTCGACCATATTCATATTTGGGTCGATTTGGGGACCCCATGGTGCCACTTGTAGGTGATAGGGACACTTTATTTTAATTAAGTTTAAATGAATACAAAAATGACACAAGCATATATCTTTTAGAAACACAATTTTTACATAGGGTTATATATGTTGGATTTTAGATTATAAAAATTCATTAGAAATTTAAAAATATTTCCTACATAATGATATTTTATTTATAATTTTTAGAAATTAAATAATTTAAGTTATTTATGAAACAATGATGATGAAGTAATTAATATTATAGTGAAAAATTAAAATAATTGATATTATAAATACCCAAATAAATATAATATGAAACTTTTAATGAATTAAACTAATTTTCTAGGATAATATGGTATATTAGGATTTATTTAATGAACCGTTTTCGAAGTAATCAATTTGTTATGAGTTTCACAGAAATAAACTATTGAATAGTGTCAAAATTGACATAAATGAGTTCTTAAAAAAATAATATATTATTAATTGATATTAAATTCATAAAAATATAAGGTTCGGCCAAGAGACTTATATCATGATAGGTTCATAATTACTGGACCACTTTGGGGTCTCTTGGATGTATATAGTATGTTTATTAACCATATTATATAAAAATACAAAGAGACATTTTAAAAGTGAAACTAATTAACTTAGAGTTAATACTTAAAGATAAGGTTAATATAAGTACCCAAACCTGTCTAAATTATATTTGTTGAGTTTTTTTCGACCCCTACCAACCATAACATTTAAATAATCAGCTTTGGAGCCATTATAAACCGAATATGAATTTATTATAAATTAATATTTCTAGCTTTTCCAAAGGTTCCCCTCACCCCTCTTATAAAAGGGAACTCCTCATTCCCATTTCTTCACACCTTCAAAGCCTTTTTTTCGGCGAAACTCTACCCAAATACTCTCCCAACTTTCCTCACTACAACATAGAGGCCTTAGTTTGATCAGAAAGACAACCTATGGATCCCTTTTGATCAAATAAAAATGAAGAACCTAAAGAAGAGGTAATGATTTCACCACCCTTTTCCAAGTTCATTTCTTCTTCCACTTCTTCTTCCTTTGTTGTTACCATTATAAAATAATAACTCCAGTATCATATATATACTGTGATGTTATTATAAATATGGTACAACCATATTTAGTATTCTATCCACCCTTTGAATAACATGTCACCATACGTGCGTACGTACGGCTTACCGTCTCCACGTCGTGGTGTAATTGTTATTCAATATATTATTATTTGGATAGGTATAATAATGATGTGTAACTCATGTAAATAATAAATATAACATGTTAATGATTCTTTATATATGATATACCATCCATTTATATATTATTTTAATATCAAAAGAATGATATTGTCGCTCGTGCGTACGTACGGACTACCGTCTCCACGAACGCGATGAGATTCATTCTTCATCGTATCCATTCAAGTATAATTATCATTTTATGATTTAAAAATGATGTTTAAGGACTTGATATCATTCTGGATATTAATAATATACAACCTATCCATTATAAACTAGGCTTATGTAACAAAACATATAAAAGAAAATGAGTAAGTTAACACCCGAAACGACGATAATACTAAGATATTATTAACAAATCAATGTTAAAAGATCATATATGATATCATATGAATGTATATGATTCTTGTATAATTTAATAACAATTATATCACTATTATACAGGAGGTTAACCTACCCCAACCAAGGAAAATTACAAGGTAAGGGTTATTTCACAATCTCTTCATTATCCGAGGTTGTTTATACGTAATAATCTTCTGGGATCTCTTTATCATCCACATCCATGTTTATTAAAAATGTATTTCAAAACATTTTTACTATTTACAAGAATATGGGTTAAAGTCATTTATACCCTTGTTTGACTTTTTATAAAATGTTTATAAAGTAATCTTTCCGTCGTTTTCCAAACAAGGTTCTTTTTAACCTTTTCGACAAAATTAAGGTAAGAATGTTTTTTTAACTTATACGGAGGGTGCGGCTATTTTCCGCCGTTATAAAATCGTCGAAGCTTACCTTACAAGCTTATAAGAATATTTTCAAAGAAATTGTTTTATATTATATGGATATTAAATGATTTCAAAATAAAAAGAGATATTTCTCTAAAAAGAGTTTTGATTTCATCTATGTCAACATACTTTGTTGGATTTTACGCTTATGTAAAGTTGATTTATTATGATACAAAACTTCTATGTTGTATTGAAGGTTTTGTGATATGTTTGAATATGGATGTGCTATTTATATACCATTCATGGTTTATGGTGAATGTATTGACATTTCATATGCTATTTTTAATACGAATGTTTATGTTATGTTTAAACCTTTTCATATGGGAATGCATTGGACTAAATATGTGATGGGTGGAGCCCACTATAGCTCCTCGATGCATCGGTAGGTCTCATGAGACAAACTAGTGTCTTGGCACAAGGCCTTGGAAAAGTCTTATTTGTAGTCTTGGAACGAGGCCTTGGCTATGTGGTTATGATAGTCTGGCATTATGCATTCCATCATTATGAAAGTGGTTATTGATATTGCAAGTGATTATTCGATTAGTAGAATATCCATGTGAATAACTAAATGTCATTATTTGATTTTAATTTTTCCATAATATGTTGAAGTTCATGTTTAAAAGGATTTTGTTTTAGTTATTCATTTCCTTAAATGTTTATGCTTATTTTGGAATGTTTCTGCTATATTGTTATCCTTACAGGGCATTTGAGCTCACCACTTTTCTATGTTTTATTTTGCCGAGGATGTGAAGAAATAAGTTATGAATGACGTGCAGGGATATTATGAGGGGATAATAGTGTGTACTATGGAGACATTATGTTGTTGTAGTAGTTTTTCATTTTATGATGTAATGTAAGACTTATGAATATATCTAGTGTTTCCAAGGCTACTAAACCAATCGGCCTTTCAAGATTTGATCTTTCTTGCGATCATGACAATGTTATGTAATAATGCACTGAATCTGGGTAACTAGGGTCTGGGCGTTAGAGCCTAATATCTTCTTTGAAGCATCATAGTACACATTAATGATTTCACTACTTTTTAAGAGTATGAGTATTGGTGTAGTGATAAGACTCTTTCTCAACTCCTTAAATTAGTATTCACATTCTAGAGTCCAAAAAAACATCTTACTCTTCTTCATTATCAAGGTAATTGGGTTTCTAAATCATTATAAGTTCTTAAAAAATCATTGATAATACCCAGCTAGACCAAGGAAGTTACAGATCATCATTATACATGTTGGCATGTGTCACTCTATAGTTACCTTTGTATTGGAAGAGTCTATAGATATCCCTTTTTTGTTGATAACATTACACTTGAATGATACTTCCTCCATCTTGAACTCCTATTTACTCTAATTTTCATACATCTTCTCCATTTTCAATATCCTTAGCATAGTATGAAAATGCCACTAATGCTCCTCCTTTCTCATGGAGTGTATCAGAATATCATCAATAAAGACTACAAAAAAATTATTGAGATAATATCTCAAGACTTCAATACATAAATCCATGAAAATTGCTAGAGAATTCATGATTCATTATGGAATCACAATGAACTCATAGTGTCCATACCTCATTTGAAAGGCAGCCTTTGGAATATCTTCCTTCCTCCCCATTAATTGCAAATATCTCGACCGATGGTCCACCTTAGAGAAATAACAGGTCCCACAAATCTAATCAAACAAATCATCTATCTGAGGAAGGGGATATTTTTCATTATCGTGGTTATATTGTCCTCATAATAATAAAAGAAGAGGTGAATTGTTTCATCCTTCTTATTGACAAATAGGATTGGAACACCCCATTGTGAAGCACTCTGGCTTAAAAAATCCCTTCTCCAAATTCTCATATAACTGATTCTTCAGCTAATCTAGTTCTACTATTGTCATTATATAAGGTTTATTTGATATAGGTAGGGATTGAGGAATATGTTAAATTGAGAACTGAACCTCTCGATTAGGAGTATGTCTAAGAATGTCTTCAAGGAATACATTGGTGTACTCCCTCATGATGGGAATATCTTCATGTGATATTCTATCATGTGTCTTAATCATTTGGGTTAGATATATTTTATCATATGGTAGAAAAATCCACTCATGGGATGATGATTCTAATGGAAATTCATCTTACTCCTCACACTTCTAATTAATTGAAGGTTGACTCTGGATGTGAATAGTGATATTCTTTTCTCAAAAGTTGTTGTTGGATTTTTATGAAGTTATCTAATCCATTCACAAGATAACATCGAACTCAACTAAATGATCTATGACATGATTTTCTACGATGGTTATTTCACAAACAATTATCAGGTAAGAGTTATATACCTTGGACACAAACATTTCTCCATTCATTGTTCTCACGGATAACATATCCTTCAAATAAAGAGGTCGTGTTTGAATAGTTATACTAAACATGAAAGATATGAATGGATGAATAAAACTAGAATAAAAAATTATGTTTTCTATTTATGAATTAATTACTAGAATGTGTGTCCCCACAACATTTTTGGCTCCACCTTAGCTGTATTGATAGCATAATCCATTCCTTGTTTTCTTGGACAATGTTATTGTTTTCCTCTAACAACCCTTGGCCTAGGAAAATTGTTCACATAATGACCATGTTTCTTTCAGTGGAAAATTTTCCCCAAAAGATGATAATTTATCTTATCCTTCATTTTTTTCATCACCATTAGTGGGATTATTCATATCCCATCATTAGATTTTAGCAAGATGTCCCATAATTCCACATTTGATGTAATTCCTGATTCTCGTTAGATAGTTCCCATGATTCTTCTCCCCACAATTTTTACACAAGGGATGATCGAGATTCATTCCATCATGGTATTTATTTTTTGATCCTACCACATTATATTCCATTTTCATTTTATTTTATGGGCCCATGATACCACTAAGAGTCTCTAATATCCATTTCAACCTTAAGGAAAAAATAGACAACATCTTCATAGTTGTTGAAGTATTGAATCACTAATGCTTTTCATAGAATTATATTTAGTTTTCTAAAGAAGTGATCAATCTTGATTTTGGTGTTTATGAAAATGATAGATGTTTACCTTGTAAGACTTGCAAATTTTTCTTCATACACCCCAATTGACTCATCTTCCTTATTCTTGAATCTAAGGAACTCTCTTTCCATTGTGAGATAGAAGGTTCAGGGAAATTATTTGTTGAAAAACATTCTCTTGAATTCCTCCCAATCCTTGGAATCAATTTACTCTTTGGGATTCATATTTTTGATCAGTTTCAACCACTGATCATCTTCAGTATCAAAATGACATACCACTAGAAAAACATTCTCTTCTTATGAGCCCTAGAGGATATAGAATATCTTTTCAATAGAGTTAATCCACTATTCCATGAGGAGGGAATCAGAAGGTCTACTAATCAAGGGAGTCATTTTCAATATAATGGATTCAATGGAAACAATAACCTTCCATAAATTATGAGGTATCTCCACATGATTCATGTTATTATTCATAACTTGAGAGAGGTGAGAAAGTACTATCATGTATTTGTAAAAACCCTTTCCATCATATTTGGCATATCATTAGGGAAATATTCACATTATCAATCACATTGATTATAGTAACTTGTAATTCTATTTCCCTCCATTAACTACGAAAAATAATGTACAATTATAGGTCTTGAATACTAATCCATTGAGTATAATAAAGATACATTGAACATACAAGTATAAAATTTTAAAGGAGAAGTATATTCTTAATTGTTATCACCTAAGGTTTAAATTTAGGTTATCCTTGATCTATTTATTAATATATATTATTATTAGATTCTTTTTGTTAGACCCTTAATAATTGTTTGTACTAAGCCCATGAATTTAATAAATCATATCCCCATGGAGTGTCAAAACAATAGGGTAGAAACCCCTATTGTTGTGCAGTAGTTCCAATCCTAGTCTATCTCATAGAGGTGTTTTCAGGTTTTAACCCAAGATACATATGTTCTAGGTCTATCTTTACAAGTTTTTATCCCTACATGGATGTATTTTCTTGATAAACAACTTGTTCAATAATTACCAAAATATAGGGGTGTTTTTGTATACTGAGTCGCATCACTAAGGTTCTTCCTATAGTGATCTATTCCTAATCTCAAAAAATAACTAGACCATCCTATGATACCAACAATAGGGACCCTATCCTTTTAAACATAACATTACATAATTTAAATCATAATTATACATCATAATACAAGACAAGGATCATGAAGTCTACGGTCATTGAAGACTAGGTACATAATCAAACATTATAAAAAATCTTTTTATTTAGTCTCAATAATGAGATCCTATTTTCCATTATGCTCATACAACTATATAGGATAGCATGGGAGTATCATGAACAAAGGTATGATCTCCCAATAAGGGAATAAACATAAGGATAAGGCTTTAGAACTTTGGTTAGAAGGAATTACAAAACGATATAAATATTCATGGAGCATGTGAAAATCATAACATATAAATATATAAACATAGAGTAATAATAATTTTCTATAAACACCGAGCATGTCTATAGCATAAGTCTAGGCTCGTTGCATATAAAGGAGAACATCTCAAGGTTAACCACCAAGCCTGTTGTACATTGTAGCACACATCAAGGCTAACTGCCAAGACCGTTGTACATAACATCTCATGCGACTAAACATTAACCAATTCATTAGATAACTATTTATGGGAACCAATATTAAATTTTTCATGAATATTATTTCCATATATATAATATTACATAATAAATCATAAACATAAGGGCACCCATTGAAATAAATGGGTATCATAATCATGTCATAAAGAATAATGAAGAGATGTATCATAAAGGTGTCCATGAAAGAAATGAATTAAAACATACTTGGAAATTAAGATGGTAAAACATGAATCTATAATTGTATTTTATGTCAAATATAATTGAAAACTTGTAAAAGTGTATTTAATTATTTTTAGCATTAAAACATTTTAGTGTGGTTTTAAGGAAAAAACTAATAGGTGTTTAAAATAATATAGGGAATAATATTTGGGAAAAACCAGAAGTTATCAAAAAATATTTTAATAATAAAAAAACACATTTTATAAAAACAATGGTTTCATAAAACATATTGTCGAGTGCACTTGAAATTGTGTAGGGATTCGGGAAGTTTCCTTAAAATGGGTTTTCTTATATGGAAGTATTGAGGAGGGAATCACATAAAAAATGTATATCCCCAAAAGATAATGCTTGATAGATATTGATATAAGATTTTATACATATTAATATAAATTAAATTATTTAAAAGGATAGAATATGGGATTTCCTTTGGGTAAAAAGAGAGTATTTATAACCTAAAATAATAGTGTGTGTTTGAGTGGAATATAGACATGGTACCAGGTGTACATAGGAGGGATTAATGAGAGTGAAATGGGTTTATCATATTTTATACATAGTGACTCAAGTATGGGGGAGGTTCAAAATCATACCCCGTCACTATTAATTACACATAAATGGGCATAACATAGAGGATATTATTAAATAAATGTTTCAAAGAGAGGACCCCTAACCTTAAGTTCGTTGATGTTCTTATCTTGATCTTTATGACCTGAATAATAAAATTAGTTTCACGAATTAATAATTATAAAACCTATTTTACATGTCACTAATTTTTTATAGCCTTATTGGGTTCATCCCTTTCACTTTTTGATGAGATAATAGGTTTAATTTCATTGGTTGGGAGCATTTGCTTCCTTAGTTTTAATGATCTGTTCAATTGTATTCATGTTCAGATACATGTGTATGATGAGAGTGGATTTCTATAATTGATGTTATAAGACATTAGTTCAAAACCAGAAGATTTCATGGTTATAAAATTCATTTGGTTATTTTGAGTGAGGGTGAATCTTTATATGAAATGCATGTATTAATTTAGAAATTTCTCTCATAATTAGCATGTTTTGTGTTATTATTTTACGTCATGTGAGAAAAATGATTCAAGGACATCACATAAGATAAAATACATATTTAATAGTGTTTTTCAACCATAAAAATGTTTTCATTACTAGAATTAATGATAGTAATAGAAATTGATAACCCGTAGTCCTTCAATGTGATAAATTAACACATCTCGGACGGTGTTTTCATTTCATTCATATAAAATAATTGGAAAGATAAGATTATGATGAATTATCCCATTAGAATTACAAAAGTCCATTACATGTATGGTATTGGAGTTGTCATACCATTTTTATGAGGATACATTTTCAATGAAAAGATAACAACTGAACATGAATGAAAATGAATGAAAAGAAAAGAGAAATTTTCCTCTTGATTTAATCTTCCTTGACAGCTTCTTAAGGGGAGAAGATATGGTCATTATAAGAGACCAAGGGCTTCTGGACATGTGGGAGGATATTGGGAAGAGGTTTTGGTAGAATTTATGGAATTCACATAGATTTAGTGGAGTGAAGGGAATAGGGAAGTGAGGGTGTTTTTATAGTGGAGGGGAGGAGGGTTTTCTTAATATTTTAATCATTATTTTATTATTATTCCATAATACAAGTAATATTAATGATTATTGTGACCCAAAATAGTACTATGTTCATGTGAGTTAGAACCTAAGGTTCATAAATCATCCATGACTCAATAAATAATGCATTCTACATATAATGTATGTATACGAAAAATTACAGTATTTTACTATTTATCAAAAGACTCGTGTATTTTAGAAAAAATACCAAAAAATAAAACTAACCATTTATTTATGTTTATAATAATAAAAATGAGCTACATTTTAAAAAAATATTTTTATAAATATTATTAATTTAATTTATAATTAAAATCATAATTTACTTGAACAATATGGTTGTTAAAAAATAACTGATTTTAGAATGCTTTCAAAAATTACATAAGGTTTTATAAAATTATCTTAAAAATATAATACATAAAATTGTTAATTTATGATGTCAATTTTTGGAAAATAATTTTTCTTTTAAATTGAATTATTAGATACAATAACATATTTATGTCTTATAAATATACCAATACCTTTAGTATGGTCATATTATCAATTATAAGATGACTAAATTTTATTTATATTGTCAAGGGTGAGGTTCCTATTTTTTTGGATGATGTAATATTCATAAGGGTAATATTAATATTCATAAGGGCAGGTTACTATTCCTAATTGTAGGTTACAATTAACCAAAAAAATTCCTTATTGGATTCTAAACATCTTATTGATCGAAACCGTTTATGTATGATTTTTGAAATTCAAATAACCTAAGAGAAAATATTATGTTTAATGTCCACTGAATAATTAGTAGTTCATTATTTTGTGATTTCATGTGATTATAAGACATAATTATATAAAATTAATTTCTATTGATAAAACATCGGGTTGTTATATTATTCGCTCCTTATTAAATTTCTCCCTCATAATTTCATTTTATATTCTAAGACATAAAAAAGTGGAGTTAATTTTCCTACAATGCTTCCTCTTGTTCCCATGTTTCCTCTTTGTTCTTAAGGTTGTTCCATAGTACATTGACCAGGTGAGTAGTCTTGTTACCAAAAACATTATTTCTGCAATCCAAGATCTTCATTGGATGCTCCTCGTAGGAATGATCATTCTTCATCTATACCACCTCTAAAGAGAGTACATGTGAAGGGTCTGTTATGTACTTCTTTAGGAGGAATCCATGTAAGACATAATATACTTTTGAAATGGTAGGTAGAGGGTCCATTCGATAGGCCACAACCCCAACACAATCAAGAATCTTGAAGGGTCCAATGTACCTAGGACTTAGCCTTCCATTCTTCTCAATCCTCATGACCTTTTTCCATGGGGATATTTTTATAAATACCACATATCTAACATCAAACTCAAGGTCTCTTCAACAATTGTCTACATAACACTTTTATTGACATTGCGATTCCTTGATGTTTTGCAGATTGGTTTTCACCTTCTCCACAATTTCTTCAACTATTTCAGGTCATAGAAGCTTACGCTCACCAACAGCATCCCAACACACATGAGTTTTGAACCTTTTACCATAATGGGATTTGTTTGGTTTCATTCAGATTCTCAAGTGGAAACTATTTTTGTAGGAGAATTAAACTAGTATAATATGGTGGTCACATCCTCATTTGATGTCCATTGAAAATTCTCTCAGCCTATATTCTTGTGCCTAACTAGTTCTCTCAAATTGGCCATCTGTTTAAGGATAATAGGTTGTACTGAAGTTCAGTTCAGTGCTTAGAGCATATTTGAGACTTTTCTAGTAATTCATAGTGAATCTGATATCTCAATCTGATACAATTAATTTTGGTACTCCATGCATCCTTACCACTTATTTAACATATATCTGTGCAATTTGATCTATTGAGAAGTCCTATTAAATTTCGATAATGTGAGATATCTCTATCAGACGACCGACAATGACCCATATATAATTTTTTAATCTTGATGTCCTTGAAAGTTTAGTGACAAAGTCTATGATGATGTTCTCTCAATTTCATGTTGGTATGGGTAGTGGTTTCATCCTCCCCATAGACTTTTATCTTTCATCATGCACTTGTTTTCATACCAGACACATTGATGTATACATAACAATATCATTCTTTATATTGTCCCACCAAATGTTCTCTCAGAGATCTTGATACATCGTTTTTCTCCTTGGGTGAATATAGAATGTTGAGCTATGTGCATCATTAAAAAAATATTTCTTTTTCTCTAGATCATAGGGTACACATAATAGTGACCCGAATAAAAAAAATCCTTCCTCATCAATAATAAGCTCAAGGGATTTACAATTTCAAATGGATTCCCCCCTTTTTTGAATTTGAAAATTTTTTCTTTGAGTATCCTTTATTTTATCCATTTGGTATGGTTGATCAATCATTTGAGAAATGATTAACGATGTTCCTCCCATAATGATTCCCATGTCTATCCTCTTAAAATCAATGAATATTTTGTCCTTTTAAATTATCATCGTTGATAACATTATAGGATCCTCTCGACATAGAGCATCCTAACCTTATTTTCCTTACTAAGATGGTAGTGTATTGAGAATCCATATTCCATGATGAGCTCTATCAATATTATCTATCTCGTATTAAGATCTTTTTGTGTGAATATATATTTTTGACTCTTGTGATCTGTATATAGCTTAATCATCTCCCCATATAGATACTCAACCAAATTTTAACAAAAAGATCATAGCCTCCAACTCTAGATCATGTTTAGGATGGTTTTTCTATTTGATGATATAATTACATCAAATTTATGCTATCAAATTATTATTTTTTATCAGAAAAAATCATAATCCGTTCTTTGATTCATCACTATACAAAACAAAGAGTTCTCTACTAGTTTGGAGTGTGAGTATTGGCATGGTGATAAGCCTCTATTTCAACTCCTTAAAGCATCCTTCACATTCTAATGTCCAGAAAAAATTTACTCCCTTCTGTGTCATCATATTCATTGGGTTTGAAAATCATTTTAATTTCTTTTAAAATCGTTTATAATATTGAAATTAACCAAAGAGGCAATGGATGTCCATTTCTAATATCGTCATGGGCCACTCATTAATTTCCTTTTTCTTGGAAGGGTCTATATATATCCCTTTTTTGGTGACAACATGACCCAATAATGATAATTCCATCATACAAAACTCACATTTATTATTCTTTTCATTCAGATTCTCCATTCGCAATGTCTGTGTTATAGTATTCAAATGATCCTTGTGTTCCTCCTTACTCTTGGAGTATATCATATTATCATCAATAAAGACTACCAAAAATTTGTCAAGATATTCTCTAAATATGCTAATCTATAAATCCATGAAGATTTATAGAACATTATTGAGTCCAAAGGGAATCACTATGAGCACAAAGTCTCTATACCTCATTTGGAAGGTGGTCTTGGGAATATCTTCCTTCCTCACTATTAATTAGTGTTATCCTGACTGAACATCCACCATAGAACAATAAATGGACCACAATGCTGATCGAACAAGTCATCTATCTATGGAAGGGGATACTTGTTATTTATCGTGATTTTATTGATCTCATGATAATCAATGAATAAGCTCGTTGATCCATGCTTCTTCTTAATGTAGAGAACTGGAGCACCCCACAGTTAATCACTAAGTGTTAATAACCCTTCTATAGATTCTCCTATAACTGCTTCTTTAGCAGCCCCATCACCCCCCCCCCCTCTATGGGTATATTAGTGATAGGTTCTTATAGTAACTAGTTGATCCTATATGGTCAAATAACTCATTACAAACTCTTAAATTTATAGTTACCAATATAGGAATATGTTCTGTTGAGAACTCATCTTCTTTATTGGGAAGAAGACTAGGAAACACTTTAGGGAATACATCATTGTAATCTATGATGATGGGAATATCTCTGAATGAGATTCTATCCTTTCCCTCAATAATTCGGGAATCATATTCTTTCTCCTAAGTCATAAATATATACACTTGAGGTGATGATTTTAATTAAGATTCAACTTTCTCCATAAACTTATAAATAATTGGAGTATGCTTCGGGATGTTAAGGGTGATCTCCCTTTCCTGATATTTGATGTATCCTTTGAATGAAGATAGCTAATAAATAAAAAAGATAACATCAAACTCCAGTAAATTAAGTATGACGAGATTTTTTGGGAAGTTCAATCCACAAATATTTACCTGGGAAGAGTTATAAACCTTGGACTCAATAATTCCCACATTCACTGTTCTCACAAATAACATATCCTCTAAATATTGAGGTGGTATTTTAATAGTTCTATCATACATGCATGATATAAAATACTTCGTTGAACCATAATCAAATTCTACATTATCTATTCTGAAATGAATAACTAGTGTACCTGTCACGACATCATTTTCCACCTCCACCTCAACTGTAGTGATAGCATAATCCACTCATTGTTTCCTTTTATGATATTTTTTATATCATCTAAAAATGATTTTCTTGGGTAAATTTTTGCATAATGACCATGTTCCATGCGATTAAAGCACTACACCACTGAATGAGTGTTTATTTTAACATTCATTTCTTCTTCCTCGTTAGCAGGATTCTTCATATCCCATTGGTAATTTTTATCCAGATGTCACATCATTCCAAACTTGAAGAAATTCTTAGTTTCCTTTAGAAAGTTCCCATGATGCTTATTCCCCAAATTTTTACACATGGGATGATCGAAAATCTTCCCATCATGGAATATATTTATTGATCCACCTATATGAGATTCCATTTTCCTCTTTTTTGTGGGGCCCATGATATCACTGAGAGTATTCGATCTTTATTTCATCCTTAAGGTTATAGTGGACAATTTCCTCATAGATGTCAAAGTCCCGAATCACCAATTATTTTTGTGGACTTGACTTTGGTCATCTAATGAAGTGATCCACCGTGTTTTAGGGAAACCGGAAAATCTAGAGGTGTACCTTGAAAGCCTTGTAAAGTTTTCTTCATATAGCCCGATTGTCTTATCTTCCTTTTTCTTGAGTCCATGGAACTCTCTTTCAATCTTGATATAGATGGTTTGAGGAAATTATTAATTCAACAATATTCTCTTGAATTCCTCCCGATATAGTGAATACATTTTCTCCTGGGGCGTTGTATTCTTGATTAGTGTCCACAA
This sequence comes from Viscum album, assembly GCA_963277665.1. Lineage (NCBI taxonomy): Eukaryota > Viridiplantae > Streptophyta > Magnoliopsida > Santalales > Viscaceae > Viscum > Viscum album. Next base: position 718,284,396 of record OY728145.1, on the reverse strand, counting down.
CTGATCATCTACCTTATCAGAACAATAAACTTCCAACACAACTTTATCATTTTTCGATCACTGGAGGATAGATAATATCTTATCAGTGGATTTAATCCATTGTTTCATGGGGAGGGGAGAATAAGTTACACTAAACATGGGAGGCCTTTTCTACAAAAAGAATTCCATGGATACTTTCTCTTTCCATGGAATAGGAGGGCGGTCCACATGATTCAAGTTATTATTCATACGTTGATTTAACTAAGAAAGCACTTTCATGATGTTTTGAGCATTGGTTCTCATCATATTAGGCATGTCATTAGGGAAATATTCACATTCCATATCACATTGATTGTTGGAACATGTTCTTATATTTCCTTCCATTAACTAATAAATGTAAAATACAATTATAGGGCATCAATACATAGCTATTGAGCATAATAAATAAAACCATGAACAAAAAAGGATAAGCATATAATGGTGAAGTATATCCTAAATTGTGATTACACAGACTTAAATCTTGGTTGTCCTTGATCTATTTCTTAAATTATATTATAATGGGATTCTTTTTTTATTCGCTTAATAATGGTTTGTACTAAGATAATGAATTTACAAAATAATATCCCTCGGGGGTGTCATACCAAGAGTGAAACAAGGCTAGTTTTTGGGCACTAGTTCCCATTCATTTTTAGATCGAATTAGTGTTTTTGGGTTTTAACCCTAAATACATCTATAAGAGATCCACCTCTACCTATTAGAATCTAGACAAGGATGTATTTTCTTTATAAACCACTTACTTTATACTAACCAAAATTGTGGGGTGTTCTCTTATACTTAGTCTCATACATAAGGTTATTACTATAATGGTATATTGATAATATCTAAAAATAACTTGAACAACATCTTATGCCAACTATATAAACCCTATAATTTTAAACATAACATTAAATACATTTATGAATTGTTATACATCAGAATACAAGCTAAGGATCGTGAGGTCTAGTGCCACTAAATACTAGGTACATAATCAAACATTATAAAAAATCTTTTTATTTATTCACTCTAGTGAGATCCTATCATTAACTATGCTCATACATCTATATTGGACAACTTGTGGATAACATGAACAAAGGGATGTTCCAAAAGCTATATAAGGGAAAAAATAAGGCTTTAGCACATGGGTTAGAAGGCATGGAATAATGATGTAAAATTTCACAGACAATGTGAAATCATAGCCTATAAACATATAAACATTATTTCATAATAATGTGTAAGAAACATAAAACATGACTTTAGCATGATTCAAGTCTCTTTTCATATAGAGGAGAACAAATCAAGGTTAACCACCATGACTGTTACATATGGAAGATCATGTCAGGGCTAACCGCCAAGACCGTTGCACATTACATCTCATGAGACTCAACTATACCCAATGCATTACAGGACTATTTGGGTTCACCCATATTAACATGTTCATGAATATTATTTCCACATATATAATCATACATAATCCATCATAAACATAAGGGAAACCATGGAACAAAATGGGTGTCACAATCATGTCACAAAGCATAATGAGTGTGTGTACCAAAAAAGTGTCAATGAAGGAAAGTAATTATAAAATAAATGGGGATTCATAAATTAAAATATTCATATATCATGGTAGTTGATTTCATGTAGAAGTGATAACATGTAAAAAAGTATTTATGAATTTTTAGCATTAAAACATTTTAGTGCGGTTTTAATGAAAACACTAACAAGCATTTAAAATAGAAAAGGGAATAATATTTTGGAAAAAAACATAAGTGATCCAAGAATATTTTCATAATAAAAAATGGTTTTATAAAAACAATTGTGTCTTTAAACATATGGTTGAGTTCAAATAAAATTGGGTACGTATTCTAGAAGATCACTGAAAACAGGTTTTCTTATCAGGATGTATTGAGGAGGGAATCAGTTAAAATCATGTATATATCCAAAAAATAATAAATAATGGATCTTGAAATATAATTTTATAAATGTAAATAGTACTTAGAAGATGTAAATAAACAGAATATAGGATTTCATTTGGGTAGAAAGAGAGTAAGAATAACCCAAAGAATATGGGTGTTCATATGGAATATCGGCATGGTACAGGGTGTACATAGGAGTGATTAATGAGATAGAGAGGGGTATATAATATTTTATAGATCAATAGTGAAGTATGGGGGAGGTTAAAAATCATACCTCATCATTAGGAATTACATATAAATAGGTATAACATAGAGAATATTCTTGAGTAAGTGAGAGAAAGAGGGGATCCATTGCATTACGTCTGATGGTGTTCTTCGCTTAATCTAAATGACCGGAATAATCAAATTAGGTTCTTTAATTAATAATTTCAGAACCTATTTTACATTTAAATGATTTATTATAACCTTATTATATTCATCCATGTCCTTTTTTTATGTTTTAAGAGGTTCAATTTTATTGTTTGTGTGCGTTGTTTCCTTGGATTTAATGATCGGTTCACTTATATTCATGGTCCAAAACACATGTATAATGAGAGTGGTCATCAAGAATTTATGTTATACGAAAATTGAGAACAACTATAATATTACATGTTAATAAAATTTATTTGGTTATTTTAACTAAAGGTGAATCATTATATAAGATGCTTGGATTAATTTGGCAATTTTCCCATAATTAAATTGTATCTTATTATTATTTTACCTCATGTGAGAAAAATAATTCCATAAAATCACATAAGATTAAATAAATATTTTGTAGACTTGTTAAACCATAAAAATTACCTCATGACTATAATAGGATATGGTAATAGAAATTGATAACTTTTCGTCCTGGAATGTGATAAATTAACACAACTCGGACGATATATTCAATTCTATCGTATAAATTATTGAGAAAGGAGAGATGTTACTAAATAATTCCATTAGATTTACAACATTACAGTGCATGTTTGGAAGAAGAATTTTTATACCATTTGGGAGTGGAGATGATAGGAAAGAAAAGAGAACAATAGAACATTAAAATAAAACAAAAAAAATGAAAAAAAGTAATTAGTCTTTAAATTTAATATTCATTGAGATCCTCTTAAGGTGAGAGGATTTTGCCTTTTGAAGAGACCAAGGAATATTAGACGTGGGGAAGGATATTGGGAAAGGATTTGGGCTGAATTTAGTGAAGTTACAAAGCTTGATATGACTGAAGGGAAGAGAGAAGTTTGGGTTGTTTTTATAGTGGAGGGTATGAGGGTTTTGTTTAATATTTTAATCATTAGTTTATTATTTTTCAATAAGACAAGAAATACTGATGGTTCTTGTGGAAAAAAATAGTAATATGTGCATTTTATTTCAAACCCAATGTGCTTACACGATCCATGACTCAATAAATGGTGTATTTAACATATAATGTATATATTTGATAAATTTCAGTATTTTACTATTCAACAAAAATTTCTGTATTTTAAAAAAATAAATAAAATTCACTGTAATAATTTATCGATTTTTAGAATCCAAAAATGATAACCTTTTTTAGAAAATAGTTTTTTAAATATGATAACTTTGTTTTTTAAATTAAAATCATAATTTACATGACAAATAAAAAATTTAAAACAATAACTAATTTTATAATGCTTTTAAAAATTACCCAAAGACATATAAAATTTTCATAAAACCAGAAGACGTAAAATTGTTAATTTATGAACACCTTTTATGAAAATACATTTTTTTGAAATTAATTAATAAGTTATAGTATATTATTTATGGCTTTCAAAAATACCAATACTTTAACTAAGGTCAAATTATCACTTATAAGATGCCTAAATTTTATTTATACATTCAAGGATAAGGAAATTATTCTTTTGGATGATTTAAAATTCCTAAATTTCATATTACTATTCATAAGCCAAATTAAAATACTAACTAAAATAATAATAATAAAATTATTAACTGAGAGCGGGCACCGCGCACGGTCTCACGCGCGGGGTGGCGTGCATGGTTGTGTGTCTAAAAAACAACACATTCGATAACAAAAAATCCCTTAACAAAAAATTTGGAACTGTGCAGGGCATGCATACGCTCGCACATTCATATAAAAACGAGATTTTCTTTTAATTTAAAACTAGTTCAAAACACAGTTCAAAAACGAGACCCAAAATAATTAAAATGAAATAAAGCATCAGGTCAGGGTGTGACAATTCTCCGCACCATAAAAACTTTCTACCCCCATAAAGTCACCTAGCCAAACAAGGAATCATACTCTAGTTTGAAATTGGACGAGGCCAACAAAATCACGAACTTAGTATGACTTTTCACTCCATCAGTCACACCCGACCAACTCTGAGGGAAACTAAGAAGAAAAAGACCATCAGGAAAACATGAGGGTTCTCCCCACCACAAGTACCCGACTAGCACAACCGAAACTAAGGATCTTAGCATGAACTAACTCTGGAATTTCTAACTTTATCCATGTGGGAACCACCACACAGACCAAACCTCGAAAAAGACACGACAAGATTCATGTTGTGTCTCCCCACAATTTATGAACCGACTAGCTTAAACCAACCAGTATAGACTGACATGAGAACTTCCAACCCAAACCAGAAACCACTGCGACATGAGAAAACCCACAGAAAACTTCTACCAAAAGACAAACATAACCATGACTCATCATTTCCACAAGAGGGGAGCATCTCCAAAACGACCATGTACTAAAACAAAACGGGTCACACTTGAGGAGGCGAAACTACTTTAATTAAAAAAAGATGACATCACCACGCCTTATTACAACCAAGGTGGGGTGATCAAAGAGCAAAGACTACAACGAGAAAAAAAAAGACTTTTACGCCTCTTACAGCAAAATAGAACCTTCAAAGATGGGAGAGCTACAACAGGGAAATTCCGACAGTCCCCATTTCAGCATTGGAGACAAAAATTAGACCAAGGTGACCCACACCCAACGATTCCTGACTGCGTGAAAAGCTTCACTCTGAGACCTATGGCTGGAGCTCTGATGTCTTGAAGCATCTGTTGCCCTGCAGTCAGGAGCTGACATCCTTCGGTCGAGACTCCAGCTAACGATGCTGCTAGCTAAACCTCTCCAATTGTCCCAAATGGCCATACTAGCGGAAAGCCTTCGGAGGATGATGTAAAGGAGACTTAAAGTACCCAAACCGAGCACAATAGGAGCAAACAAGGGGTGGCCCAACTAATAGAAGATGAAATTGACAAGAAGACTTGTATGATATAGGTTCCTCCGATTCCCTCTCGTCACTAGATGGGGAACCTTCTCGAGCACCGAAAATAAACGGTCCTACAACCATGGACGAAAACCCCACACAAGAGAAACTTTAACTGATTCCACGAATCTACCTCTGGAGAAAATGGAATCAACCCCTTGGCATGTCCCACGTAGGCCTTCACTTCTCATTGGCCTTACTCGACACCCACTAGTTCTGCCACTTTCCTTGCCTTCACATCCTTGGGTATAAACCATCTGACGAGATTAGTATTAAACACCTTCTAAGACATACCATCATGCAACGACGCTGGGATTATTTTCTCCACCAATCCAAAGTTTCACCTTCAAACAAACCCAAACCAACACGGACTCTCATAGTTTTGGGAGTTTCCAATAACCTGGAAACACCAACGATTTCACAAAGCCAGTCCGCTACCTTCGATAGATCACTATCACTACATATACTGAACAACAACCGAAAAGAATTCAATTCCACCACTCTGCTAAGATTCTTGGTAGAACCAACAACTAGAAGAGGCTCCCTAGGAACTTCTGGGAATTTTCTGGGCATCATACTCAAAACAAGAGGCATGATTCCGAATCAAAAGTTATCATAAATCAAAATTCCACACCACAATCACAAACGAAAGCTCAAACTCAAATCACTATTACAACCACAATTCAATATGTCAAACCAAGAAACCGTGAAAAAAGGAATACCCAACACGAAAAGATAACGCTAAACAATTTCTCACCCACTTTTCTAAACATCTGAAAAACCCTTTTTAAAAACCATTTTTTAGCAACCAAAACCACTTAAATATCCACCATTGATATCCCATTAAGTCTCACACATACATATCCCTGTGATAGATCAAGCACCCATCTACTCACATCACCAATTTCCCCACATCCCACATGCGCACCTCAATGTATGTGATCACTCATAGGAATACCAAGGTTCAATTCAAGACACTTCTCAATTCCAAAAAAGACCATTCAGTACAAAGCATAAATTCCCAACCAATTTTGGGAATGTAACTTATCATCAAGGCAATACATTTCCAATTTCCAAAACATTTTCCAATTCACATTCCAAAAAGTGTTAATGATATTACAAAACAACTTCCAAAACACCTCCCATTTTCCCTTTTGAAACCACACATTCGTTAAAAGAAAAAAATTTCCATTTCAAAACCACATTTCCACTCTAACACCACATTACCATTTGAAACCACCTTCACAGAAATCCATTTTCATTTTTGAGATCTACTCACACCATCCAAAACGAAGGTTAAACATAACCCACATTAAAATTTCCGAAAATAAGGGACTAGTGGCTATGCCAACCTGGTGACATGGCTTAGCAGACCATGATCCGAGCAGGCATCCACCACCGGAAGTATCTTGAACCGTGCACTCAGGCTATACATGGGTCGCTACTCCATGCAGGCTCATCACGTAACATCGGATCACTTCCCTTATCATCCCTCATCCACACATACAAATCCAAAGAAGAAAATTCAAATCCCGAACTACCCCTGGCGACTCGAGTCTCGGGACAGGCAAGGGTTCATGAAGTCCTTCCCACACCTACCTCTCGAGTCCCGACACACCTAATCACCAAGCTACTTGACACCCCAAATAACAAGGGCACCTATGATACCATTTTTTCACAAACCAGACCAGATTGTCATCCGACTCGGCACCCGACCCATTCCGCGACATGGCCCGAAGGGCGTTCCCGATCCCCGTGGGATGGCAACTAGTGTCGGGCATCAAAACAAACCAGTTGGGAATGTTTTGGCCCATGAAAAAGATAAATAAACATAAACTGAACAAGCAGATAAATAAAGGAAAGTGAACTGAACAACGTGGCAGCAAAAAAGGAATAAACAAAGAAACGTTACATACCTCAGGTGACCCCGTGGGCCACCATGGTACGACAACCACACTCACTCCCAAAAGTGATCCAAGACTGAAACCTGAAACTGAAAAGTAAAGTATGTGTGAGCATCGAGATGCTAAGTAGGAAAGCCAAAAATAACCACGTCCTATGCCTCCACCTTTATTAAGAAATCCAACTACGCCAGTTTGAAAATATGATATAATAAAATAATTTTTTCCCTTCTTTTCAAATTCAAGTAATGAGTTTGCATTTTCAAATAAATCATTTCACTCTTACTACGTTTTCAAAATAGGTTCCAAGCGTGCATTAACATTTCAAAATGAAAAAAAAACCAGTTTGGAATAATATGTGACTTTTATAAACAAGACATCAGGTATGAAACAACTAAAAAGGAAGTTACATCACAAGAAGCATGTCACAAATGAGAACTATGGGTACTCTCTATAGGTATCTAGAACATGTGGGAACCTAGGGACCTCGTACCTCGGTGAAACGTGGCTTAGAAGACCACAACCCTCAGAAAACGTGGCTTAGAAGGCCACGACCCTCAGAAAACGTGGCTTAGAATACCACGAACCTCAGAAATTCATATGTTTAGTTAGTGTTGTTACGTCAATCCTACTAGACAAACCGGGGCGAACCCATGCTGTGTCATCTATCATACTAGTCCTGGTCACCAACCTAGATACTCGGGTTTCCCATTGTGCTCTATTTCAAGTGATGGTGAGTTTTCCTTTATCATGCAAACATATATGAACATAAAATTTTCTTTATCAAAATCTAATTCAACCTCTCACCATTGTTCATCCTCCTTAAGATCATTCCCCCTCTTTCACATCACACAATGAATAAACTTCAACATTAGGCACATCATAACACTTTCAACATACAAATCATTTTCTAAAACAAAGGGGGTGTGCCTTAAGAGAGGTTTATCTTTTCCATAAAACATTCTTAAGGTTCCAAACATGCTTTATTACATAAAGGGAATACTTTTTACAATTAATAGGCCAAAATACCAAACACCTTTGGAAATACACATTACCAATTCAAAACAACTTTAGGAAATCAATTTTTTTAAGAAAGGTCACTTAAGACAGATATCATTAAAAATGCATTTCAGTTTCCAAAGAAAAGGCATAATCATTTTTAGAAATTGTAACCTGATTTCACAGCATGTGTATATAGCGTAAATGTAAAAAATATTTTTAAAACAAGTAGGCAATTATGAATCTCAAATTAAAGGCATAGGCATAGAGGACCTACCTCATCATGTCACTGCTTGAAGAAGAACATTCAAACTAATCCTTAGCACATACACGCACATGCATTTATACATATATATTTACACCCCTAGGTGCATTGCACATATTCCCTACGCCATGAGCGAATATGCACAATGAGGGAATATCTATATATATGTCTTACCGTATGCATGTACATGCAGCGATCCTCGATACCCGCGACCCAAAATCATCGCAGCGAGGTACAACACACTACACATATAATTTAATGAAATAATTCAAACACATAATCAAAAATTTGACCAATTTATAAAACATTTTAGCATGCTCAAAGTGGTACATTTTCCATCAAAAATTCTTTTCTAGAACCCACGCACCTCAAGTACCCACAAAAACACATTTCTCACTACACAAACAATTAATTGAACACTTACAATGGTTGTCACAACAATATCCACACACATATACCCTTATATGTATGCTCAAACCCACTTTTGAAAACACTCACACCAAAAAAATACAAAAACATGTTTCACACACTTTACAAGATTTTATAAACCACTAAAAAAATTTATAAAACAACTCCAAGTGGTATTACAAGACATTGAACACAAAAGGCTACCCCAAAACCTCCTATAAGGCCAAACACACACCACTCACTTGTCAAAATAGAAAACGCAGCCCATGCAAAACATAATAAACCAACTGCACAATAAAAAACACTTTTAAAACTCAAAAAAACTATTAAGAAAATTTATTAAAAAGTTTCAAAACATTTCGCTTAACTTTGAATATCAAAAGTTCACCCAAAATCACTTTTATGATAAAATTCATATTAACGCCGCATCAAAACACAAACAGCATCCCTTGCACGTCTCAAAAAACTATCCAAACAATTAATTAAACACCAATAAATAGTTCATCATAGGTTTTTCACACATTAACACACTCATATTTCACAAACAAACTACTAACAAAATAAATGCACATCAAAAATAAAATTAAACCAATTTCACCCTTTGCACATTCTAACAAATTAAATACACAATTTATAAAATGCTGATAAACACCTCACCACGGGTTTGCACTGAAATTTGTACACATATTGCATCAACATACTATTGAAAAATTAAAAGTATATCAAATCTCAAAAAGAATCAAACTTGCATCTTGAAAATAAATAAATAAAGAAACTGAATTAATTAAACTCCCAAATTAATGCATCAAATACTGGTTATACGCAGAATTACATAACTAATATGGAGGAATTTTAAATATCAGTGCAAAACTTCAATCGCACGATGTTTCCACCACAAGGAACTCAGAGAAAACCCTAAAATAAAATCGTGAAACTATTTATAATCAAAATAGAAACAAGGAGACACAAAACCCTAACACGAAAAAACCAAACCCTAATGAAAGTTAAAGAAATTTTACACAGAAGAAGAGAATGAGGTAGCGGGACGGCATGCGGGGTCTCGGTCACCGGAGGAGGCCGACGAAGGAAAGGCAGCGGGAGGCCGGGATATAGGGTGGCATGCAATGGGAGACGGAGTCCGGGAGGCTGGGTGGCGCACGGTCACCCGGGAGGAAAGAGGGTAGCAGCGGCGCAGGGGGGGGATGGTCGTCGGTGGTTCGATGTGGCCGGAGCGGGAGGTGGCCTGGGCTCTGGCCGAACGGGAGGAGGAGGGATGCCAGTGGTCTCGTCCAGGTGTGCGGCACGCGGCGGAGCCGGGAGGAAGCGGGTAGGGGCGACGGGTGGTGCGCCGGAGAACCCTCGCCGTTGGGGGGGGGGGGGCGCGAGCGAGAGAGCAAGGTGGGTGGGTGTCGGCCACGTAAGGGGAAGGGGGAGAGAGTGAGTTAGGGTTTTAAAAATAATAATAATAATAATGAAAACAAGTAATAATAATAATAATAATAATAATAATAATAATAATAATAAAAGAAAGAAATGAATAACATATAAAATAATGGGATAAAAGAAGAGTATAAAATAAATGAAATAATAAAATAATAACAAACAATAATGAAAAAAATAAGAATTTTAATAAACTCCAATAATAATAATAACAACAAAAATTTTATAAATATGTCAATAATTTAATATTCTAAGCCTAATTAAAATAATAACTAAAATAATAATAATAAAATTATTAACTGAGAGCGGACACCGCGCATGGTCTCACGCGCGGGGTCGTTCGCATGGTTGCGTGTCTCAAAAACAACACATTCGATAACAAACAATCCCTTAACAAACAATTAGTAACTGTGCAGGTCACGCATACGCTTGCACGTTCGTATAAAAACGAGATTTTCTTTTAATTTAAAACCGGTTCAAAACACAGTTCAAAAAACGAGACCGGAAATAATTAAAATGAAATAAAGCATCGGGTCGGTGTGTGACAATTAATGTATTAATGGACGTTTAGGGTTGATAAATTCTTAAAATCCAATTATATTTTGTATTTTGTTTTTGTTTTTTATGTTTTCCACATTTAAATTTAACCTTAGGCAATATTTTACCCATATCATGTTAAAATTTCTGTTTACCACAGACATGTTTTTATGCATAAAAACTAAAATGACCATTATGACAAATATGGACCTTATTATTATAAATACGGTATCAATATTACCAAATTAAATACAAATAATTGTAATAATTAGATTTAAATTTAATCATGAAGATACAATGAGAAAGCACTTTTTAAAGTGAAAAGGGTTCAAAATTTTGACATGTTTTTATATCCAATTTCAATGTTAAATTTATTTCCAATGAACTAAATTGGTTTTAGTGGTATATCATTGAAAAATATTCACATTAATATATATTTAAAAAATAAATTAATAATATATATTATTTAGATGAAATGATAACCTTCACATAAAATGCATTATTTTCAAAATTAATAAAAAAATGAAACATATCAAAAAAATAAAAATATCAATCTATGTTAATTTTTATGTTATGATTTCCATTATAATATTTATATAACATTAAAATTTCATTTTTTTAATGTGTTATGTAATAACACAGTTCTTATTCTTGAGGTATGAGTTTCCTCTTTTCTCCTTTCCTTAATTGTTTTTGAGAAAATATAAAAAATGGGGAAAAGTACAAAAATTTGGGGACTACACGCCATGTACTTTTACACACGCTGTACTTTTGGCCGTGTGGGATGAGTACATAGGGAATGTAGCCATGTCGACGATGAAAGGTGTAAAAACCGACTACACGCCATGTAGTGGATATTTACACACTGTGTAGTCAGTCGGTAGGAGAATAGTGAGGTGGTGGCAAGCTGGGCAACCATACACGATGTGTAGAGAGGAATACATACCATGTACTCTTGTCGACAGATGAACAGTGCCACGTTGGAGAGAACCTCCAGAGGAACCGTTAAAAAATAGAAAGTAAATGTCGTGTACTTGAGAGTACATGCCACCTATTTTGTTTTTTCACTTAAAATGGGATGTATCCTCCCTTGTTCACAGGAAAGGCTTAGAACACCAGAGGGAAGCTCGAGGAGACTGCCAGAGCTTTGGAGATCCACAGATCGCGAATCGGGAACCCGATTCCGCCTCCATCGATCATGTTGGAACCACGCGGGTAAGAGCTTCCTTCTCCTTGAGTGTTTCATTCCAATTATTCCTCTAATGGAAGTTATTTGAGTTTGAATTAGAATTATTTTACCTCAGATCAACGACATTGTTGAACATTTTAGAAGGTTTCATTTGAGTATATCGATCAAGGTCGATCGAGGTAGGTGGCTTGGTGTTTAATTTCCAACTCGTGTGTTTTTTATACCGTTGAGATATGCACCCATGAATGGGTGTCGTATGGCTGAGGACTTGTTGAATTAAATAACTAGAATTTTATAGGTTATTTAAATGTGATAATAAACTGTTGTTTGGGATCGCTGCTTGGATCCAGGACCATCCTAGGGGTGCGTTCCTCTGTTTAGTCATTTGTCCAGGATACCCGAGGGTATGATTTTATATTAATGATTATAGAATTGCCTTGAGAGGAATTGCACGTGTATTTATTATTGACATGTTGGGTGTGGCCCAGTTACTTTTTAGCCTGAGGGAAGTGTTGTGATTAGCATGTGGGAAATGTACTACTTAGCCTATGGGAAACTTCTTCCGTGCCTATGGGCAGTTGACTCTGTGCCTGTGGGCGACACCTCGTACGCCTGTGGGCAATATTCGATATGCCTGTGGGTAGATTCCTTTGTTTGGATTCTCTTTACCTAAGGGTAAGGGTTTATGCGTATGAGGACACTGGCTGTTTCACATAGAATATTCACTGTGGTGATAACTTAAATTAAATGTTTAAAAGTATAATAAAATGGAAATATAACAGGTAAAGATAGTTACTTTTGACTACTACTTAGCTTATTGCATTTTACTACTCCACACTGTTGTTGCATATTTTCAAACAGTTGGGCACGGGCCTTTGGTGGGTGCCTACTATGATTTATTTATCACACCCTGTTTGGGTCATGTCTTCGGCCGAAACAGATTACATTTCTGTAGGTGTGGATAAGGGAAATGGTCTTTATACAAGTACATGATTGTTGTTGGGAAGTAGGGGGGCATGGGACTACACATGGCTCGCGATGCCACTGGCTGTTCTTTTTTTCTTTTCTGTAATTGTACTTTAGTTGTATTGTATTGCAGTGTAACATGTTTTGGCTATTTTATAGAATAGTGACATGCTTCAAATTTTCATATATACATTACTTCTAGTTTCCTTATTATTATCAGTTACCCATTTCTGTTTCATATATTGTTTACTGATTCAGCTTGATGTATGTTATTTATCTATTCCACTATGCTTCACTTTGACAAATGAGGGCCTAGTTTCCCCACTTTCAGACCTGAGCCCTCACTGCAAGTCGGCAGGCTCTGGCATTTGTGGAAATGCAATTGTGGTCACGTGGAGAACCGGGTTCTGGGAACCCGTTGAGTGGCACCCGGATTCGGGATGTTACAAAGTGGTATCATAGGAGTTCATTTCTTTGACTTACTTTTTGGAGCCTTATTCAGGTATAGGACGAGAATGGTAGTTGGTAATAAGTTGTGCTCGGGCGTAGCTAACCCGTGTATAGGGAAAAGCCAATTTACCTCATTTTTCAAATATTATAATTTTTCAATTTTAAAGTTAAATTGATTTTCACCAAAGGGTGACACAATTTTATTGTGTTGTTTATATTTTATTAATGGGTTCTGTTTATATTCAACCCTATGAGATGAGGGTATTCCATCTCATGCATCATTTAGGCACATGCTAGAAATCACATATCATGCATAGTTTCCATTCCAGGTTGGTGCATTAGATATTGCATGCTGTTGTGATAGATGTTGTGATATTAAAAGCATGTTGTTGTAATAGCTTATTTGATAAATACCTGCTATGTGATAGGGTATTTTTGTGTGAGCCTGTTTATAGAATGGATGCCAAAATTTGGTTTTTGGGGATTATGGGCCCTCATTGACCAAAATTTGGTGGATCATTGACTGTTTATCCAGTTATAACACATATAAGATTCCAAACATGGATTTTCGGGGAGTATGGGACCTCACGGATCTGAATTTGGCACTTAGGTGTTGTTTTTCAGTATTTTCTGGGATCTGGAGAAGTTTCTAAGGCATACTGTCCGGAAACCCGGTATACACGACGTGTAGTACCTTAAACACACCGTGTATGTTCTTCTGTTCATGTAGGAAAGAAATATTTTTGAGTACACACCATGTAGTCTCTTCCCGTGTCATAGACCGTGTGGGCGGGGACACGGGGAAGGGAAATCATTTGGGAGAACACTCTGTGTACCGAAAGTACACGCCGTGTAGTGTTGACCCGGAGTCCGCCCATGTAACTAACAACACGGATGGGGGATGCCTTATTATATACACACCGTGTCCACTATGGAACATGTCGTGTGGTCTGACCTGGGATCTGGCCTTGTAACTAACAACATGAGTCGGTGTAATCCTTTCGAGTACACGCCATGTTTATCTTAAACACTTCGTGTAGTTGGAGCCATGTGTTCTGTCATGTAACTAACAAAACGGGTTGGCGAAACCCGTCCAGTACATGCCATGTACCTGTGGGACATGTCGTGTAGTCTTGACCAGTGACAGACCGTGTGGACCTGACGTGTGGCTGGGAAACGGGGTAGTGTACATGCCTTGTGCGGGTGTAACACACCGTGTAGGATCCAGCCGAGTAGTCGGCTGTGTCATAAACAATACGGGCAGTTGGAAAATTACACCATACATTCCGTGTAGAGTATATACACACCGTGTAGTTTTTTTTAATGAGAGTCGTGTGGCTTGGCTCTGTAGAAGGACCCGGGTAGGGGAAGAGAAGTTAGGTACACACCGTGTTGTCAGTATACATGTCGTGTAGTCTTTTTTTCAAATCTTGAATGCCTTCTTCATCTTGTTCCCCTTTTGGTCCATTCATTTTTAGTATTGATAATTTGGATCTAAGGTGTGCGTTTTACCTTGTGGATTCACACCGCCGAGACGACCATGCTTTTTTTGCCAGGAGAGCGGCAACGAGTATACCCTGGAGATGGGGGGCCATGGTCTACCAGTTGATCCTCCAGCAGAGCCAGATACGGCGCCAACTGTAATACTGGACACAGGCGTGGAGGCGTAGTTCCGTGAAGGCTTTATGTGGTTCATGTATACCTTTCAGAGAGCACCGCCAGCTACCACATTTATGGCCGAGCTGACTCATATCTTCCAACAGCAGCATCCTCCTACGTTTTGAAGGGATGGCATACTACAGGCTGGGGAGTCTTGGCTGGGGTCAATGCAGACAATTTTCGAGCACCTAGAGATGTCTCCAGGGTGGAGGGTCAAGCTCACAACTTATATGCTTTGTGATTCCAGCAAGAGGTGGTGGGATGTTACCACCCAGTCAGAGCATCACAGAGACATGGTGTGGGAAGATTTTTAGGCCACCTTCTATGACTTCTTCTTCCCAATGACGTTGAGGGCAGATCGATCATGAGAGTTTATGAATCTGCAGTACGGTGCAATGTTGGTGATGGATTATTCTTCTCGATTCACTGAGCTTCAGCCTTTTCACCTATTTTGGTGGGAGATGTGACGCTGAGAGCCAGACGCTTTGAGGATGGTATTTGATATGACATCTGAGAACTGGTGATTGTTTTCAGGTTGCCTTTAGTACAATCTATTGTGAACTAGGAACTGATTACAGAGAGGAACCTGTGAGAAGCTAGTGGTGTGCGTCAGGGCAGTTCAACACCAGTTTCTGGTACTATTTCTACTAGTATGAGGAAGAGACATATGAACTTCTCTCAGGGTGGCAGTACCATCTAGAAGAATGTTTCAGGTGTCTAGGTCATGTTCTACTAGTTTGGTAAGGAGGGGAACAAGAGACCATAGTTTCCACATGACACAATGGAATGCCAGGCTTGCGGCAGGATGGATCATCTACAATGCTTTTGCAGGGAGTTTCCACCAGTGGCTAGTGAGAGGGGTTCTGTGCAGAATCTGTGTGCGGGGGCAAGACAAGTAGCTTCTTACCAAACGGGGAATTAGAATACCTCAGGGCATGCTGGTAGGGATGGTGGACGTGGACATGGTATCCAGACAACAGGATCTTAGAGGCAGCAGGGCGGGACAGCTCTGGGTAGCCAGGTTGTGTCGTAGGGTCGCGACACTAGGTAGACATATGTAGTTCAACAGAACCAGCATGAGCAGGATCCCAGACCTTCTAATTTCAGAGGTATTATTCTATTATCTACTGTTTTATCTTCATCACATTTAGATATGGGAGCTACACATTGCTTTATATCTGTACCCGTTGTGGAGAGCCTTGGGCTCGATGTTGCTACTTCCTCTGATGTTATGACGTTAGACACTTCTTTGGGAATTAGATTATCTAGTGTGTGTCAGTGCAAGGAGTGACCGCTTGAGGTTAGTGGGTGTCACTTACATTGGGACCTCTATGTATTAGAGATGAAGAGTTACTATTTCATTCTTGGGATGTACTGGTTGGTTCCTTTTCAATCATTTGTGGATTGCTATCGTCGCAGGGTGAGTTTCACATCACCAGTGGGTGGAGAGTTTCTATACAAGGGCGAGTGGGATGTTCAGGAAATTCAAGCTGGAAAAGAGCATCATGTGTGAGGTGGTATCACAACCCAGATTGCGAGTTTATATTTGGATGACCAGGGTACTTGTCAGAAGGATTTCCCTCCAGTTGTTGATCATTTCATGGATGTCTTCTCGGACAACTTATCTAGTCTTCATCCAGAGTGTGAGGTGGATTTCTCTATTGATCTTATGCCAAGAGCAGCATCGATGTCCATTCCTCTTTATAGGATGGATACACCTGAGTTACAGGAGCTCAAGACACAGTTAGAAGAGTTACGGGCAAAGGGTTTCATCTGACCCAGTACTTCTCCTTGGGGTTCGCCGGTCCTCTTTGTGAAGAAGGCGAACGGTACTCTTAGACTCTGTGTGGATTATCGGAAGTTGAACAAGTTGGCGGTTAAGAACTGATATCCCCTTCTAATGATTGATGATATTTTTTATCAACTTCACGGAGAACGAGTGTTCTCGGAGAGTGACTTGAGATCATGATATCAGCAGATGCGCGTTAGACCATCTAATATACCTCTCACAACTTTCAGGAGTAGGTATGTTCTATATGAGTATATGGTTATGCCGTTTGGACTCACGAATTCACTAGTAGTTTTCAGGGAATTGATGAATCGTGTGTTCCATGCTTATCTGGATTCTTTTACGATAGTATTTATGGACGATATCTTGGTGTACTCTCACACTCAACACGACCATGTCGCACATCTTGAGATCGTATTGAGTAAACTGAGAGAGAATCCGCTATATGCTAAGCTCTCAAATTTCAGCTTTTGGATTGACAATATACACTTCCTGGGTCATATCATTTCAGAGGAAGGAGTTTTAGTAGACCCAGAGAAGGTGAGAGATATAGTTTCCTTGGAGCCGCCTAAGAACGTGTTTGAAATACAGAGTTTCTTGGGGCTGGCTGGTTACTACAGAAGCTTCATACAGGACTTCGTCTGCTTAGCAGCACCGTTGACGGTTTTGACTAAGAAGGGTGTGAAGTATGTTTGGTCAGAAGCTTGTGAGACAGCCTTCTAGGAGCTGAAGGGATGGTTGACATCAGCACCGATCCTGATACTCCCAGAGCAGGGGAAGACCTATACATTTTACTGTGATAAATCAGGTATTGGACTAGAAGTTGTGTTGATGCAGGTCAATCAAGTAGTTGCATACAGGTCTCAGCAGTTAAGTCAACATGAGAGTAATTACCTGAAACATGATCTTGAGTTGGCTAAATTTGTTCATGTGTTATGCTATTGGAGACATTATCTCTTGGGAGAACATTTTGTGGTGTTCACGGACCACAAAAGTCTCAAGTACATTTTACCCAGCATGACTTGAACCTGAGATAGCGGAGGTGGGTTGAATACCTTCAGTCCTTCGATTTTGAGCTTGCCTATACACATGGTAAAGGTAATGCAGTAGCTGATGCACTAAGTAGGAAGACTCTGATACAGGAAGTGCAAGAGTCCAGTAGTGAATGGCATCTTATGGATTTGTTCTCTGAGATGCACTTGGAGGTGCACGACAGTCAGGGGTAGACCTATCTTTCATCTTTAGCAGTGAATTCTATCCGCCTTGATAGAGTGAGGATGAGACAACTATCTGATTCGGAAGGACTAATTATACGGGAGTCGGTGACCAGTGAGGACCCTTCTCTTGGTTGGACAATAGGCAAAGATGAAGTATTGAGTTTCTATGGATGAGTGTGGGTTACAGGGGATATACGTGAGGAGTTGATGCAGGAGATTCCTGCTTCGGTCTGGGCAGTTCATCCCGGAGTTACCAAGATGTACTGTGACTTGAGATGTCAGGACTAGTGGCCAGGTATGAAGAGGGGGATAACTGGTTTTGTTATGAGATGTTCCACCTTTAATCATGTGAAGGCGGAGCATCAGAGACCAGACGGACTGTTATAGTAGTTACCCTATCCAGAGTGGAAATGGGATGATGTCACGATGGAATTTGTGACTGGGTTGTCGAGGTCACCTCAAGGCAATGATGTCGTGTGGGTTGTGTGGATAGACTCACAAAGGTAGCTCACTTTTAGCCGATCATGAAGACCTTCAGAGTAGAAGATCATGGGAAGTTGTATATCCGAGAGGTCATACATCATCATGGGGTCCCATGTTCTATTGTTTCAGTTATGGATGCATGATTTACATCTAATTTATAGTAGTGTTTTCAGAGGGCACTGGGTACACAGGTGATTCTGAGTATAGCTTACCACCCTCATACTGATAGTCAGTCAGAGCGTATGATACAGGTGCATGAGGACATACTGCGTGCATGAATTCTAGACTTTGGGGGCTCTTGGGAGAAGCATATAACCCCAGTCAAGTTTGACTATAATAATAGTTTTCAGGAAGCTATTGAGATGGCACATTAAGAGGCTTTATATGGTAGGCCATGCCAATCACCCTTGTGCTGGTTAGAGGTAGGTGAGGAAGCTTTACTGGGACCATGTATCCTATAGGAGACTTCTGAATACGTCCAGTCTATTCATAAGTGTATGGCTACCACACATTCTCATCAAAAATCTTATGCTAATTGTCGTAGATGACCCTTGGAGTTCATGGTTGGGGATCAGGTTTTCTTGCGTATTTCACCGATGTTGGGACACATGCAGATCAGGAGACATGGTAAACTTTCACCGAGGTATGTGGGGACATTTTAGATTCTGGAGAGAGTCGGTCCAGTTGCCTATCGGTTGTAGTTACCACAGAGGTACCGAACCATGCACGGTGTCTTCCATGTATCTCAATTGCATCGCTATCATTCAGACATGTCTCATGTCTTTCAGCACGAGGAGGTTAAGATTGAAATAGATGCGTCCTTTGAGGAGAATTTGATTCATATCTTTGATAGGAGCATGAATGTTCTCTGAGGCTGGTCAGTTCTTCTCGTATGGGTGCTATGGCAGCATGGCCGAGTGTAGGAAAAAATCTGGGAGTGGGAGACCGACATACATGCTCATTGGCCGTAGTTATTCATGGATAAATCTTCACCACCCTTGGAAGGGAAATTCAGGGATGAATTTTTTTAAGGGGGGAAGTTTTTATGAACCTGGTTCTTATTCTTAAGGTATGGGTTTCTTCTTTTCTCCTTTCGTTAAGTGTTTTTGAGAAAATCAGGAAAATGGGGAAAATCCCAAAATTCTGGGACTACACGCCATGTAATTTTCCACATGCCATGTACTTTTGTCCATGTGGGATGAGTACACATGGCGTGTATCCATGTCGACAATGAAAGGTGTAAAAACCGACTACACACCATGTAGTGGATATTTACACACCGTGTAATTAGTTGGAAGGTGAATAGTAAGGTGGTGGCCAGCTGGGCGACCGTACACACTGTGCAGAGAGGAATACACTCCATGTACTCTTGTCGACAGATGATCAGTGCCACGCTGGCGAGAAGCGGCCCGAGGAACAGTTAAAAAATGGAAAGTACACATCATGTACTTGAGAGTACATGCCGTGTATTTTGGTTTTTCAACTTAAAACAGGTAGTAGCCTCCCCTATTCATAGAGAGGAATAGAACACTTGAGGGAAGCTTGAGGAGATGGCCAGAGATTTGGATATCCTCCAATCGCGAACCGGGAACCCGATTCCGCCTCCGTCAATCTTGCTGGAACCGTGCGGGTAAGAGATTCCTTTTCCTTGAGTGTTTCCTTATAATTATTCCTCTAAGGGATTTTATTTGAGGTTGAACCAGAATTATTTTACCTTATATCTATGACATTCTTGAACGCTTCAGAAGGCGTCATTTGAGTGTATCGATCAAGGCTGATCGAGGTAGGTGGCTTGGTGTTTAATTTCCAACTGATGTGCGTTTTTGTGTGCCGTTGAGATACGTGCCCATGAATGGTGTGTCGTATGGCTGGGGAAAAGTTGAATTAAATACCTAGAATTATATAGGTAATTTATATGTGATAATAACCTGTTGTTTGGGATCGATGCTTTGATCCAGGACCACCCCGGGTGTGCGTTCCTCTGTTTAGCCATTTGGCCAGGATACCTGATGGTATGCCTTTATATTAATGATTATAGAATTTCTTTGAGAGGAATTGCAAGTTTATTGCTTTTTAACATGTTGTTCATGGCCCAGTTACTTGTTAGCCTGAGGGTAGTGTTGTGATTATCTTGTGGGCAATGTACTACTTAGCATGTGGGCAACTTCATTTGTGCTTGTGGGAAGTTGACTCTGTGCTTGTGGGTGAAACCTCGTACTCATATGGGAAACATTTGATATTCCTGTGGGTAGATTCCTGTGTTTGGATTCTCTTTACCTGAGGGTAAGGGTTTACGCGTCTGAGGACACTGGCAGTTTTACTTATAATATTAACTATAGTGATATCTTAAATTGGATGTTTAAAAGAATAATAAAATGGAAATATAACTAGTAAAGTTAGTTACTTTGGAGTACTTCTTAGATTATTTCATTTTACTACTGTACACTGTTGTTTCATATTTTCGCACAGTTGGGCACTGGGCTTTGGTGGGTGCCTACTGGGATTTATTTCTCACACCCTGTTTGGGTCATGTCTTCGACCCAAACATATTACGTTTCTACAGGTGTGGATAAGGGAAATGGTCCCTATATAGGTACTTTATAGTTGCAGGGAAGTAAGGGATCATGGGACCGTTCTTGGCTCATGATGCCGCTGGCTGTTTTGTTTTTCTTTTCTGTACTTGTACTTCAGTTGTATTGTATTGCAGTGTAACATGTTTTGGCTATTTTATATAATAGTGACATGCTACAAATTTTCATATATACATGATCACTGGTTTCCTTGATATTATCAATTACCCATTTCTATTACATATATTTTTTACAGCTTCCGCTTGTTGTATGATATTTATCTATTCCGCTGCGCAACACTTTGACAAATGAGGGCATAGTTTCCCCACTATCAGACTTGGGCCCTCGCTGCTAGTTGGCAGCCTCTGGCATTTGGGGAAATGCGCTTGAGGTCACATGGTGAACTGGGTTCAGGGAACCCATTGAGTGGTACCCGGATTCGGGATGTTGCATGTTACACCATTAAATAGTTGAAATATTTATTTTTTGAATATTATATTTTTTTTTATTAAAATTGGTTTTATTTTTAACTTAACTCAAAAACACAAATAGGATGATATTTAAAGAAAAAATATTTATATATATATAATATGATATAAATTACATTAATATCATTCTAAAATAGTGATTAATATAATTTATAAATATAAAATTTCATTTTGTGGAAAAATAGTTCTTTATAAATACACTTATTTGTAATTAATTTTTTTATATTCATTTCTAACTAATTTTTAACCATTAACCTCATTTTATAATAATTTCGATTTTTTTTCATAATTTAGTTAATCTAATTCTATAAAGTCATTCCAATGAAACGATGAAAATGATTTTAATAAAATAAAAATATTATAGAGTTCATTTTTACTCGATGTTCTAGGAAATGTAGACTATCAAGTTGAATAAATTTAATTAAAAAGTGGAACTGTAAATCCTTGGGGTGTTACATAAATCGTGATACGTTAAAAATTAAATCTAAATTTTTGGGGATCTAATAAATTTTATATAATAAGATAGTAATTTTCCCTCCAAATGACCCTATGTATATTTTATACATATCCAAAGGCTATGGAGACACTTCCCCTTGATTCAGGACTGGTCTGTTAGAGAATCATGGTGAGTTGGGGGCCAAATTCCATGGTCTGTATTTTTTATTTGTTTTTTCCAAGATTTCACCTTGTTCTTTTACAAAGATTAATTGATCTAAACATTTAGGAATTTACCCATGTTTGATTATGTCAATCATAATTATATATTATTGTTCTATGTAATGGTAAAAATATCTATGGCGGGTTTGGGAAAATCTATGCCATTATTGTTAATGAATTTGTGTGAGGAATCATTTTCACCTATGTTTGAAAGTTAGGTGGATTCAACCATCCCTACTACAATTATAACATGATGTCTTGATTTCAAAATTTTCAAATTTGTAGAAACATATTCTGAATTTATTGTGAAAATATTTGACAGAGCCCTCTTTGTTGATGATTTTTAGATTTTTTGAATTTTTTTGTTGTGAAAAGTGAATTATTTCAATATTTTAAAATGATGTTTTAAAGTATTTATTGGATATGTTTCCAAGAAATGGTTTTATAAAAATGTTTTCTATAGAATTTTTTTTACTGAAATGGATTGAAATGATTGGTTTGGTATGGAATTTGTCTAACTAGGTTGGTGTGTATTAATTTCCAATGACATGACAATGTGGAAGGGTCATGTTCCAATGGGGTAATTGGTATTTTTTTTTCGTGTGATGAATTGGAAGATTGATAAGAGTAAACTCATGTTTATGGGACCATCACTTGATTATCCATGTGTGGTTTTGTGGAATTGTGGAATAATGTAATTGGTATACCAATAGATTGAGGAATAGTTTATAGGAGTTGTGAATTCATTGGAAATGATTTTGGATTTGAAACATATTTTGTTTTGAAAAATATTTTTCATATTAATGGTTTTGGTATTAATATAACTATTTTATATTGTTTTATAATAATTATTTTCTATAATTTTGTTGACTTTTTATATCACAGTGGCATGAGTATATATGTCATTTAGTGAAATCTTGCAGAGACTTGTACTCAACCACTTCATGGGAACTTTGGTTCATTTTAATATATTGTATAAAAATATATAGGAAAAGGCATGGCATCTCATTTATTTAGTGGTGGATCAATATACCTTGGGCACATATTGTGCTGTTAGAGAGTGGATCATTTTGGAAGCTATGAAGTTATTTCTTTGTATTCATTTAACTTTGTTGGGAATATCATCCTCTTTATTCTTTGATGTGATTCTTGGTTGTGGTTGATATTATTACCAATTTTCTATTCCATTTAGTTGTATTGAAGTATTCTCAAGCATCATATTGTGGTGGTATGGTTTATATATTTTGGGTTTAGTATTTTCATTTTCATATGGGAAATCATACCAAAATTTTCTATGAATACTTTTCCATTTATTTATAGCCTTTATTTTCATGGGTAAGTTAGCTAAGGCCTACTGATGTCACCACCTATTCCATAACAAATTGGTGAGGGGAGGGATGTTACAAATGTTATTAACTTTTTCGATCATTCAGGATCGATTGTGTTAGTCTAGGATTTGGGAAATCACTCGAGATTAGTCCTTCTGTTTGGATGGTAGCATAGAGTAGGTTCATTGGGATGTGAAATGTAGGGAAAAAGACATAGATAACATATTTATGCTTAACTTAATATTATAGGAGAGTTTGGTTACATGAGTGTATTAAGACACTTATAAGAGTGATGCTTCATTTTCATGGGTTATACAATGAAAATAACATAACATTAATTCATATAAAGGAATGACAACTAGGATAAAATATTTTATTTTAAGTAATGATTAGTGATTTTGTGAAAAGATGATTATCTTTAAAAAACATTGAAAATAATTTAAAATTTGATATTTTGAAAATGGTATTAAAACATTATTTTTAAAATGGAATGATTTTTAAATTAACGGTGAAATTATCAAGAATGATTTTAAAATAGAAAAAAAAGTTTAATTTTGGTAAATCATTGTAGTGATTGTTGTGATGTGGTAAATTTGGTGTTGTTAAGCCTTTAGTTTCAAGATAGTGGGACTTATGACATTTTTTAATATAGTTATGGAATTAATTGGGTGTAGAAGAATCCATCATAAAGGGGACTCTGAAAATGGCTAACCAAATGATCCATATGTGAACCAAAATGTGTTCCATTATATTATCTAGGATTTTCAACACATGTATGGAGGGAACCGAATCGATGAAAAGAGAAAATTTGATCATTCCATTCAATTCCAAAACAATAGTCCACCCTTTATCGGAGGCAATTCATAAACAAAGAAAGACAAGGTGTTGCTAAATATGATGAATCAAATATTAGATTTCCTTGGAACACTCATAGAGATGAAATTCAGGTTATCAACATAAATGATAGTGGATATTTCAACATAGTGGGGTTATTTTTCAATTATCAAACAATTAGAACAATGGATTTTATAAAGGGCTTTTAAAAAAAATTTCAACATATAATTTAATCTTCACAGATTTAGAAGTAATAGAATGATATATTGTTTATGCTTGGAGTAGGATAATATCTCAATAAGAGAGTATGTGCCTAAATTAAGGAATTTAGTTCATTTTTTTCATGAGGATTCTAGTATGGCATCCATGAAGGCATAGATTTTTTAATTTTGTTTGAGGTTGTATATTTTAATGAATATTTCTGTTCTTTTTATAATGTGTTATACAAACATGGATAATAGAGTTATAATGGGAGAGAGAAGCATCATATGAACTATGGTGAGGAAGAAGTATATTGAAACCTATAGGAAATAATAGGAATTTTAATGATTGGAATAAGAATAATAGGGGAACCTATTTCTAAGGTTGATGGATGACTCTGAACTAAATGGATGGATTGGTAAATCTTCCTCCAAAATAAAAGGTAAAACATGGACATTTTTATTATCGATCATTTGATCACAAAAATTGTGATTGAATGGAACCACATATATCCTTCAACAATTGGAATTAGATGTGGAATCTTTAATATTATTATCATAGTACTCCCTGATCAGGAGTTCGAGAAACAAATCATGGTTCATAGATGTTACGTCCTTCGATGAGTCTAGTGAAACAAAAAAAGTCTTGATAGTATAATTGAGATATCAATTGTCATTCTAGGAATATCCAAACTCCTTATCAAGTTAAATATCAATAGAGAAATAATTAAAAAATAAAGTTACTATAAAATTGTATAGATTTGAGCATGCACTCATCTTTGATCAATCTTGACCATCGAGAGTGAGAGGTACTATTCTTTTTAATTCTACCCTTTTACAATGATTTTTTGATATGGGCACATAAAATTGGTTTATTTATTCTCATGCTGTAAATACTCTAGGTTTTCATGTTAAGATTAGGTCTTATATTTTGCATCTTCAAACCCCTATTAGTCAAAGAGAATGTTGAAACATTAAGTGTAATGAATGTTATACAATGATTGATGGTACTGAGTTGATTTGGGATTTCTCTATGCTAGATATGAATGTATAAACAATAATTTATGGTATTGATTGGTTTATAATATTAAAATCATAAATCAAATATTATACCTGAATTTTTAGTTTTACAAATTTGAATGGCATCCAACATATCATTAGAGGATAGAGAAATGTAAAGGAATGTGTAGTAATATTTTTAGATCCATCTATTAAAAAGATCTCATGATAGGTGGAAATCATACCATTGGAATTAGTGGATGAGGTCGATAATTAAATTTTTCATCAATTATTGTTCCATTTCATTATTCTTTTCCTAAATATGTCCTGGTTTTCTAACACATAAGAGAAATGGAGTTAATGGTGAATATCTGAAGGAGAACATTCATATTTTCCATTCCTATTATAAAATAGAACCAATAAAATTAATATAATTAAATTTCCTACTATAAGGGGTTTAATGAAAAGGTTTAAATTTTCATATTACATCTACATAGGTAGGTCTGGTTTTGTTTTTGAATAAGGTGGAAGGAACTCTTCATTTGTGTATGCATTATAATAATATTAACCAAATTATGATAAAAATTATATATCCACTTCCATGCATTGATGATATGTTCAATCAATTTGAGTTGATCCTAGTGGTTCTCTAAAATTTAAATGTGATTATGATATCTCCAATTACATGTTTTGAAGGAGGATATTCAAAATACATCTTTCTAGTTTAGTTGTGAACATTAAAAGTGTATTTTTATGCATTTTCTATTTTAAAAATGAACTATTTATATTTTTGGAATTTATTAATTAATTATTTAAATGTTATATGGAATCTTTTATGGTGGTGTTTTTTGGATGAAATAATGGTGTACACATGGAAAATGGGGGAGTAAGAGAAACACATTGAGATAGTGTTGTGTATTTTCCGGGATCTTCATCTATATGAAAAATTATGAAGATGATATTTTGAGATAAAAATTAATGATTAGTATTTAATATAATCTATTTAAAATGTGTTTCTATAGATCTAAAAAAGATAATCTATGGTATAATGTTTTTGAATAAAAAGCATCTCTTTCGAGATGCCCAATGTCCTAGGATTAACTTGTTATTACCGAGTTTTTATTCATGAGTTTTCATTACTATATTCAACAATAAAATCATTGAAAAGTAAACATATTCCATTCTAATGGAATGAGTTGTGTCATAAGAATTTTAAAGTGCATAAGGTTTTTCATAAATCTTCACTGATCTTAATATTAGCATAATTAGGAGATTGTTATATAGTGTATTGTGATTCTTCGGGATTGGGGTCGGGATGTGTTCTCTAGAATGGATATCAGGTTTTTTCTAATAGAACACGATAGTTATGGTTCCATGAGAATAAAACATCAACACAATATTTTTAGTTAATTTTTGTATATAATTCTTTGAAACCTTTTTTCAAAACCTATTTTATGATAAGTCAACAGTGTTTACGAATCATAAGAGCATGAAATAAACATTCTCATAATTTTATTGGAATCTGAGACAAAGAATATGGATGGAGTATCTTAAAATGTTTGAACAAAATTTGATCTGAAAACTGTGTAAAGGATATTCTATGGATGATGAATTATGTATAAGTCCATATATTCAGTTGGAAAAAGAAGATTTAGATAACTGGCAGTTGATGTCGGTGATAGAGTACATGGAATTGGATTGTGAAGACTGAGGTAATGTTTAATTTTTTTCCAGTTTATTTTGTAATTAATTTGGTATTTATGGTTAAATATGCACAAACATATGATTCTTGAACGTATTTATATGGGGTCAAAACTCAATGACGGGGATACCAATGAATGATGATAGCTCTATGGGGTTTAATATTTTGGTTTTAGAGATTGTATGGTCTTAAAAATGGATTGTTAGGAACAAATTCTTCATTCTTACCAACATTCGATATAGGATATTCATCTTATAATACAGAACATCTATACATAATTTTAATCATAAATTTTGTGGGATAGCATGAAAATAAATGTGGTTGAGTTTTATATGATATATGTAACATTAACATTGTTCAAGGTTGATCATTGATGGAAAATTGGAATGTTGCAGTCTTTACCAATTCCTATATGGAAATGGGAACAGATAACCATATATTTTGTGACAGGTCTCCCACGGGAAATTTGGAAACACAATTCCATATGGGTGATAGTGGATTGACTAACAATGTTGACCTATTTTATTCATATTCATGTATCCCATACGGGGGATGAATTGTCTAAAATTAATATCCAATAAGCAGTAAAGCAGTATGGCGTACCATTTTTTCTAGTATTATACTGATATCTATTGTTTACATCTTTTTTTATGAAATCCTTATAGTAATCCATCGAGATTTTATTGAATATGATTAATATGTAAAATCCTTTGATGGATGGAAAATTTGAGTGGATTAAAAAAATGATGGAAGACAAGATTTAGTCTTTTGTAATTGATTTTTGTGTCTCATGGGAGGATCATATATCATTAGTGGTGTTCACATATAATAATATTTATCAGTCATCAATAAAAATGAATCCATTTAAATCAATGTATTGGAATCCATGTTGTTCAAACATGTTTTGGGTTGAATTATAATAGGTATACCTTGTTGGTAAAATTTCTTTTCAATATACTAAAAAATGATTCAGTTGACCATTAAAATGGTCAGGATGACATAGGGTCATCATAAATCATTTTAATATCATTGTTTATTGTCATTTTCATTCGAGGGAATTGATCATGAGTTCTTGATAATAATTCTAGGTCTTGGGAATCATGATTTTGGAAAGGATGGACAGTTATATCCTAGAAAACAGTAACTTCTGAGATACTCAAATGGGTCGGTGAGGTGGAATATCAGTTGTATTTCCCACCATGATTTATATTTGTGCATAATGTTTTTTATTTTATCACTCGATGAAGTATCCTTCTGATCATAACCATATGATTCGATTGGTTCACATTAACCTAGAGAATGTTTCTTCATGGGATCATGTTCTAGTTCAGATTGTGGATATGAGAGATAATGAATTTTATGGTAAAGCCTCATTTTAGTGAGGGTTCTAAAGAAAATTGGACAGATTTAGGAGGAAACATGGGAACTGAAGTAAAACCACCACCTTTTATAGATATGTCTCATGATTTTTTATATTTACTCTTTTACCTATGATGAGTACTTTTACATTGGGTTTTACATTGGTGTGTGATTGGGTGATAATTTGGTGAAAATTCAACAAAGAGGGTAGTTTACAGTTATGTCACAATTTCCCCTAATAGTACGCTCTGGCCATTCATACCATGCTACCTTGGATAGAGGGATTTTGTACGGCTATTGAAATTTCTGACAAACCATGATCAATAAAAGTAGATACTATAAACCACCTTGTAATAGGGGAATAGTTAAGGAATGTAGTTAGGGGAAACTGTGCGCCTCAGCCCAGAAAATGGTGTGCAGGTTTTAAATTCATGTGAAGTTTTATTTTCAAATTTCTCAAACCCATTTTTTATTTCAAAACAAACCCCAAATCCACCCAAAAGATTAATTCATGATTTTGGATCCCTACAGATATATTCCAATACATTACTACCTCTGTTATATTAATTTGAAGACTATATTGAGGATATGAACCCCTCCTAGCATTAGGATCACCTCATGTGTAGTTTCCCTTCTCTTCCCATTATTTTACCATTTATTTATGGGTTTTATACCCTATTTTTGGTTGTATATAAATCTAGGTATTAGGGATATAGATCTAGAATTATGGTATATTTATTTTTTTTCCAAACTTTTATTTAGGTTTTACATATGTATCATGTACTACATCATTATTCACTTCAAATTTGGGTTTTCTATTAGGTGATCACTCCTCAACGAATTGAGTTAGGTGCCCTATTATTCACAAACCAATGTATTGATTTAAATTTTATGTTTTAATTACATAATTTTGTTTATATGTATATAAAATTAGTTCTTTATTAAATTAATTAAGTTTTTGAATTAATTAATTATGGAGATATGAAATTGGGTATTTTTTCTATTATTGATTTAGATAATCGAATGATGAATCAATTATCATTTATTGAAATTATTGATTTAATATAATTATTTGATGAATTAATTATTAGATATTCATATTGGTTATTTGAAATATTTAGTTGTCAAATATATTTTGATATATTGAGGTTGATGATTTGAAATAATTAATTGTTGAATTAGTTATGAGAGATTGAGATTGTAGATTTGAAAAATTAATTATTGATTTAATTATGGAATGTTATGTTTGTAGACATTGAATAATTAAATTTTGGATTATTTAGTGGGATTAACATGATTAATTAATTTGATAATTAATTAAGTGGATATATGTGATAAAATAATTGTAGACTTAGTAATGAAATTGGTGTGTTTTGTTAATTATTGAAATCACTAATAGGATTGAGGAGATTGGATAATAATTGAATTAATTAATGTATTTGATGTTATTAATTTATTATTGAACTTATTAATGGAATGGTATGAATATGGAGTATTTTAGTTTTATATACTACTTAGTAAATTAATTAATTTGATTTTGGGATACATGTGATTATAACATTTAACGGTAACAAAGTAATTAATTTGTTAAATGAGATACTGAATGGTAATAGTGGAATTAAATAGTTAATTAGAATAATGAGTGGTAAAATGTAATACATGTATTAATTCAGATAATAAATTGTAATAATAGAATTCATGAGTAAATTAGAATAATGAAATAAAAAAATGGAATTCATGTGTAAATTATGAAAATGAATTGTTACAATGTGATGATTGTGATGAATATTAGTAAAATTGGGATTATGATATTTGGTACCCCTAGGGGATCGTTCAAACCTCGACATGAGTTGATGTAGGTAATAGGGTAAAATATTACCATGGGAACATGGGGTCTTATATATATACTATAATTATTTTTTTATAAAACTACATAAACAATTACAAATTGTATATTTTTTTGGACCATATTGGTGGTGGAATACTGAGTTGTACTCACATCCTATTCAATGTGCTCGATCCATACCCGAATAGATTTAATGGTAGCATGATAGGATAAGTGAAAATTCTCTTTGTTAGATGGCCACGTTGGGATGTAGCATGGATAATGGAACCTGATGCGGTTTGGGACCTCCATGTGGATTTTTATGTGTCTTTAATTTTGAGATACATTTTGAAACATTTAATATACATTAGCATGTAATTTATACTATTAATTATGATATTGTATTTCATTTTTTGGTCGTCTTATGAGACTGGTATTTTTCTTGATATTAATATAAGTTATTTTGATTTTGTTTCATAAATTCTAATGGTTTTGTACTCTAATATAAGTGGTTATAGTATCCCCATGAGAGATATTAGACTCTCACTTATAGTTAATAGCCTCTAGATTATGGGGTGGCGTGATTGAGGACATGTGATATACCAGATCCGGAAATCATCCTGTGGAACCCAGTTCAAGACATTACAAAGTGGTGTTGGAGGCCATTTTTATTTTCTATTCTTCTTTATTAGTATTTTGGAAATGTATAATAGATTCTAGGAAGACATTAACTTGGCTAATGTGCTTGTCGATGGGAGTAGGTAACCCATGTATGGTGGAGAACCCTATTACCTAGTGTGTGATTGTTTTTGTTAATATTTTTTCTAAAGTTGATTGTTATTTCATCTTGGATGATGAAATTTATGGTGTGATTTGATTATTGATTCAAATATATTTATAGATTTGAATCATGGATTGGAATGGAATGAGAGTTGAGTTTTCATGAATCAATTTTGGCAGTCAGGATGTGTGTTACATCAATTATTTTAGGCAGGAAAGATAGAATTGGTTATGGGTATGTTTTTGAACATGAACTGATTTTCTATTTGTTGTAAATACAATAGAAAATGGTGCCTCACAAGAAATTGATAAATATTGTAAAACTATTCCAGATGATAATTAATAGTTATATAAATGAGAAATTTTAATAACTAAAATGATTTTAATGTTTGTTTACTATGATTTTTGTGTTGTATTTTTAATTGTAGTGATAGAACCTTGATTTTGACAGTGTGGTGGGGTTTGGGAAAAAACACTTGGTCTACCTTATTGCGTTTTACATAAAAGTATTAACCAATGTTATGTGTCATAAATATTTCATTTTTAATTTCAGATATATGTGTCCAAAATGAAATTTGTAGAGTAGAAAACATGACTATATGACTTGAGATGTTATTCTAGTAATGGAACATGAGACACAAGTAGTGTTGGGTGACGCCATACGGGAACATTTCTGAGAGAACATTATTCCCTTCATTTAGTTTATAGAATGAGACCCATAATATTTTGTTAGAATCATGTCTAACATAACATGTGATCTTGAGTCGTAGAACCTTCTAACTTTTACTATTGAGTGTGGACCTAAGTGAGAAATGTTATGGATTGAGTATATCTAGAATATACCTGGGCATTTAGAGACTCCATCTAAGAGTAGGATCATGTTGTTTGGGTTATTTATGAGGATCAGTGAACTACTAGTACTATATTTAGGATTGAAATGGAATTTATGATGGTATGTTATGGACGAAATTCATTGAGATGTTCTTGGATCATGTCTATAGAGAGATTCTAAGGTAGGAGATATGTACTATGTTAATGAGGTCAACGCATCTGATTATGTCATTGATAGACATTGTTGGATGATTCTCATACATGAAATGATTTTCTTCAGTGTTAACTAGGTTAGGGATATCTATTATAGGGAATTTCTATTATGTAATTAAATGTAACATTATGTCCCAAGTTAGTCAATTGAGGATTAAAAATATTTTTGAGGTTGGTTATTTGGATCATATATTCATGGGGAACCTAATGGTGGATTCTATATTAGGAAATTTAGTTGTTACTGAATGACTGTGAGGTATGTATTCTGAGAGCAGGAAGTATCATTACAAGGGTGTCAGTTAGGGGGATAATAGAAAGTGTGGCTAGAAGGAAGGGTATGTCGCACATTACCTTACTGGGATTCTATGCCACCAATTTGGAAAGAAGGTTGACTACCACAGACACTTTCCCCAAACACCTTTAGATTTTTGATCCAATTAAAAGATGTGAAATTTATATATGTTATTTGTGAAAATGATATAGATATATAGTGATGGAGGATATATACAGAACTATATATTAGGAAAACGATCTTTTACACAATATTAGTCTCACTATTAGAGTTGCACTAGATGAGGAGGTAGAAGAAGAAGACACAACGATTCCAAAAAATAGAACTTTTGTGAGTATAGTGGTGTATCTAAGGGAGTTTAGAAAACATCATATAGAAGAGGGGGAGGGCAGTTTCAATCCATTCATCCTACTCATCTTGATAGTGAGGTTGTATAATCAATAGTGAGGGTTACTATTCTCAAATATTCTATTCTATCTAGTTTCATTATTTGCTATTAGTGCCTCTCATTCATTTTTTTCACAACATGTGAATTCTTAGACCCTAGATGTGAAGTTTTTTAACATGGTGTTGTTGATAGATACATCATTGGGATTATAGTCGAGAGAAATTTTCATGTGTAGGAAGTGTTATCTCAATGTTGGAGAGAGACAATTTCCCGGGTATCTATATGTCCTAAAAATATTAATAACTGACCTAATTTTGGGTATGGACTTGTTAGTAGCATACTGAGCCCACTTAGATTTTTATCAGAGTAGAGTTTCTTTTACATCTCTTAAGGGTGACTACTATATTTATCATGGGGAGTGTGATATCCAGGAATTCCAACAAAGGACAATTACTCAACAACTAGGAGTGAACACAACCTAGGTTGCATGTATGCTAATGGATGATGGAGGTGTAAAGAAGGATTTTTTTCACCTATAGTGGACCAGTTTTTTGGTTGTATCTCCTGAATAATTCTTGTATATTCCTCATGAGAAAGATTTGGAATTCACTATTGTGCTCGTGATGGGGGATGAACCAGTTTATATTTAAACAAACAGTATAGCATCAAAAGAGAATCAAGAGCTCAATACTCAACTGAATTTTTTGTTGTATAAGGGACTAATCCCTCCAAGTATATCTCATTGGGCTTCACTGGTGTTGTTTTCAAAAAATGGGGACTGGAGTTTGTGTTTATGTGTTTATTACCAAAAGTTTAACCAGATGGCAGGGACAAAATGATATCATCTTCCACATATCAATGATCTGTTTGAGAAATTGAGAGGATCATCTGCTTTTATAAGATATAATTGAGATCGGGGTATCCTCAATTCAGTGTTCAGGCCTATTTGAGATAGAGTAATTCTTTCAAAAGAATATATGTCCTTTTTGAGTTCTTTGTTATTTCATTTCAGTTGATGAATAAACCAACAATGTTTACGGCCATAATGAATAGGATCATAAATTAATACTTGGATCAGTTTGAGGATGACATATTGTTGTACCCCATGACACATGTCTATCATTCCCAACAACATGACATAATGTTGAGTAAACTTAGAGAGAATAAAAAATATACTAAACTCTATATTTGTTATTTTTGGATTGATTTGGTATACTTCTTTGATCACATAATCTTAGTGGAAGGGGTGTTAGTAGTCCCAGACAAGGTTTAGGAAGCCATTTCATGGGAGAATTCCATGAACATATTTGATATTTGTACCTTTATGGGTTTGGAAGGATATTATAAATTATTCATCGAGGAATTTCCCCAATTGATAGCACCAACTTCATGCTTTACCAAAAAGGTGATAATTTCTGAATGCTGGAAAGAATGTGGGGATACTTTCTATGAGATAATGATTCATTTGAAAAAGACAACAATTTTAATTCTTCTTGTTCCAGGTGATGATTATATTGTTTTTTGTGATGCATAAGGGATTGGTCTTGGAGCTCTATTGATCCAAGGATATTGAGCTGGGGTGTATTGGTCTCACCATTTTTGGCCACATGAAGGGAAAAATCTTATGCACGATCTCAAGTTAGTAGATGTAGTTTATGGTTTAATGTCTTGGTTTCACTTTATTTTGGGTTATGAGTTTACAATGTATATAGATCAAAAGAGCATAAAATATATGTTTTCATAATGTTATTTTAATCTATGATAGTAGATATGGGTTTAGTGTGTGTAGTAATTTAATTTTTTATAGCATATATACCCAGGGAAGGGAAACATTGTGGTTGACACATTGAGTATGAAAACTCATATTCAGGTTGTTCATGGTTCATGTGCTGAGTGGAAGATGATTTCCAAACCATCTCATATAGAGTGAATCAAAAATTCTCAAAGGGTTGATATGGGAATTGATAAGAAAGATGAATATATAAGGAATGTTAAATCCTCGTAGATCAATTATAATTATTAAGGAGTTGTGATATTTGGGATAGACTATGTTTACCATCAAATAAAGAGTTAAAGAAGGAGAAGTTGGACGATTCCCATGGATTAACCTTATCCATCAACCCATGAATCACTAAAATGTGTCAAGATCTTAGTGAACACTATTGTCTAGACAATATGAAGAAGGATATTATAGAATATACATCAATATTTCTTGTATGTTTGCATGTGAATGATAAAAAGTGAAAATCTAAGGGGATGATGTCACCATTACCTATACCTACATGAAAATTGGAAAACATCACCGTCAGATTTATCATAAATATTCTAAAGAAATCTAGAGGTAATAATAATACATGGGTTGTGGTGGATAATCTTACAATGAATACTCACATGATTTTTATACGAGATAAATTCTAACAGGATCTACATGCACATATATACATTAATGAAATTATCAGGCTTCATGGAGCACCACAATCAATTGTATCTGACAATGATCCAAGATTCACATCTATGTTTTGGAAGAGTCTCGAACAATCTCTGAATACATTGTCAAACATAATCACTGCATATCACCCTCAAACTGATTTCCAATCGGAGTGTACTATCTAGACACCCAAGGGCATATTAAGAGCATGATCAATTGACATAAAAGGAGGATGTGATTGACATATTTGTCTCGTGGAGTTATCTTACAAATACAGTTTCCTCTCAAACATAAAAATGACTAACTAGGATCCCCTTAATAGGAAGACATACAGGACACCTACATGGAGGGATGAAGTTGAGGAACAAAAAAGGATATGTCCTAAAATTGTTGAGGAAACTATGGAAAATGTTAATGACATTAAGTAGCACATCAAGGTAGCTCAGGGTTGGAAAAATAGAAATAATGACAATTGTTGATCATTCTTAGATTTTGATGTTGGATTCATGGTATTCATCCACATGTCTTCATGGAATAAAGTGATAATATTTGAAAATAATGTAATGTTATGTCCATGATACATCCACCCCTTTGAGATATTGACCACATCGGAGAGGTGTCATATCAACTTGCACTCAAACCAAACCACTCTCGAGTTCATGATGTAATATTTGTATCACTCCTGAGAAAGTACATACCATTCCCCAAAAATGTACTCAATCTAGAGGTGGTAATATTGGAGAAAGATATTTCATATGAGGAGTATCCGCTTAAGAGCTTAGATCATAGAGACAATGTTCTATGAAATAAGACAATGCAGGTTGTCAAAGTGCTATGTAGAAACCACATGTTTGATTAAGTGATATGGAAACCATAAAAAGTTATGAGATAGAATTACCCTAATCTATTTTTTGCCAGTGAAATGAAAATTTCAATTGAAAATTTTCTCAAGGGGTGAATATTTTAATGAACTAAACTGTTATAAATGACGAATGCATTTGTGATTTAAATAAAGTTTTTATTATGTAATATGATTATAGAAAATCACTTGCACAACCGTAGTTATATATTTTGATATAAAATATCATTAATATTACTTTTCTAATATAGTTTTTAAAAATTGATCACATTATTCATATAAATATAGGGGTTTAACGAATATAATTGACACATACAAAGAATGTGATGGCCTCATCAAGTATAATTGCACCATATAAAGACCATTTTTCAGAGATTCTGACAGAGATAACTTCGTTGGAAATTTCTCTTTCCCAAGCATCAGCTTAGATCCGACAACATAAGCAGGAAAAAATCATTTATGGTAGAAGTTCAAGCTCTTCAAGATCACAGCCGAAACCATATTTTTCAAACGACCCCATGAAAGTCTCACTGTCACACACCATACTCGTATGGTGTCAACCAATGTAATAAATAGATTTGTATCAATACCATATTAATATGGATATATTTATTGTATATAATAAAGAATTTATTTTCATTTCTATTTTTACTTTTCAAATGATTTTGAGTTTTGATCAAATAAACACAAATAGTATTTTCAGGTAATATGGAAACTCAATTATGGGATTTATTTTGATGAATTAATTTATTTTTGAAATAAAAATAATTTTAATAAAATTTTATTATTAAATAATATTTATTAATTATAAATTTACATATAATTTTTATGAAGTGATATGTGCTTGTTATAAGTTTTCAAAATCAATTATTGTCAAAAATGAACAACATTTTTTATTAATTGTTGAATATTATTTTTAAATTTAAAATGAACATATTTGAAAAATTATTATTATAAAATTAATATAAATTATTAAATTAGAATTTCTTAATTATCCAATGATAATTTTTTAATAATTATTTGAGATAGTAAAATTTAAGGGTGAAAATTAAATTTTGTATAAATATATGGTATGTTTTATGACATCATAATAACCCAAAAATGATGTAATAAATACTATAATTGGTATAAAATTTAAAATAAACGTTTTACCGTAAAAATAAAGTTATTTTATGTTTACATTATTAATTTTTTAGGGAATAATGAATCAACCATAACATATAATATATTTAATGATTTTAAATTCAATTATCTAGATGTGTGACTCAAATCAATAGAAAAAGGGTAATATTATAATAAATTCTTCCCTTTTACAAGTAAAATTATTAAATCCTCTCTACTTGGGAAAAACTAAAGGCCAAAACAATGGGATGGTTTTTGGAATGAAATATTTTATTTTGAAGAGTCCAAAATCTAAATATTAAAGAAATCCTTCCCTTTTCTTATATAAACCCACACAGTATCCCACTTTTGTTCAATAAAAATACTTATAATACTACATTAATAATCCATCATCTCACTATAATTATGACTGTGTTCCCCAACTTCTCAAGAATCCCCATTACTATTTTTTGTGTCGTACTATTAATGTAATGGATCATCTCTTTCTCACTTTTATCCAAGAATATCCTCTATATTATGCCCTATAATTTTTTTACTAATGATGGTTTATGTTTTCAAACCTCCCCCATAATTCCCTTATGATTTAAAAATTATGGTATTCCCCATTATCTATTATTATGCCCACCAAATAACACCCATTACCATGACAAAATTTTATAAGGGTTATTTCCTTTCTCATCTTTTTTCTATGTTCATTTATCTTATTATTCCCTTTCAAATTAAATTTCAATTGATGGGGTATGCTTCCTCAACTCCCAAATACATCCCTTACTATTTATAAATGATGATATATACACTTCTATCTCATTAATGCCTTCTATGTACATCTATTAGCATGTTGAAATTTCATAAGCATCATTTCATTTCTGTTTTTATTCAAGGTTATTTTCAATTAGATTCCTTTTGTAATTCTTTATATATTGAAATTTCATTAAATTCCTATATTACTATAATATTTATGTATAAATTATGATATACCCATTTCTCTCTCATAAACCAATTTTATTAATTTTTGCATGACGCTGTTATGATGCAGACTTTTTACCTCAAATTTCAATGCCAAATAAATTGTGTAGTGAATACTATACCCATTTTCTATCAAGGGTGTTCACTTTAATGCACATATATATTTTTATTTTGGACTTAAATATATTTATTCATCACTCATTGACCATTTAGTGATTTTTTTTGATGAATTAATCCATGTTTTATGATCTATGTTCCACACTTAAGTATGAGATTGGAATGAAAGTGGTGGGTGCACCCTGAATTATATAGCACTCCAATGAATTGGGTAATTTTTAGTATAATGATACATCAAGTAGGGATAGGGGTGTACCTTATTCCTTTATGGAACTATATTAACCTTTAATTCTTGGAAATTTATCTTTGACATTTGATTATAATTCTGTTTTTTATGTTGTCACATTTCCCAGGTTATGATTACCATGCTATATAACACCTTATTATTCATGTTCCATTATTCCTCATTAATATTACTTGTCTAACATATATTATTATCTTAATGTTATTCCATTGTTATTATTTTACAAATATTTATGGCTCTCCCCTTTGTTACATAATTTCCTTAGGTTATCCAATAGTGTATTAAGCTCAAGCAGGTTAAAGATGCTTTCAATAAAGATGTTG
The DNA here is from genome assembly GCA_963277665.1 of Viscum album. NCBI lineage: Eukaryota > Viridiplantae > Streptophyta > Magnoliopsida > Santalales > Viscaceae > Viscum > Viscum album. The sequence goes on along the minus strand of OY728145.1, from coordinate 718,245,350 downwards.
TAATTCATTATTAAAGTTGTATTGAAATTTTTCTAATTCCAAAATACACAATAAATCCTGATATATTGGGTTATATTAAGTATAATATTTTGAAATTAAATTTTTTATTAATTTTTTTAAAAAAATAAGGGTTTTTATAGGCTCATTATTTGATCATAGTTAATAGAACCCATGAAATCCCTCTCAGAAACTGTTCAAGGAAAAATAGTGTTCACTTGGATGCCACACGGTTAGGGAATAGTTTTTAAAAACCATATAGACACACAGGTGAAATAATTTATAGTGGAATAGAGGATCTGATCATTTTTGGCACAATTTTTGTCTAAATGTGTGAGAAAAACATGTGATGGGTGTTTGGAGGTAGTGGTTGGTACAAGGATTTTGAATGATTTTCAAAATTGTGTGCCTAAACTGAGCATCATTAATATATTAGACCAGATTTTGTTGGACTAATCTGATTTACACCCAAAGAAAATACTTTTCCACTAAATTATACAGAAAATAGATTTCATATCCTCTTAAAGGTTGTACATAATCTTCCCCTTTAACTGAGAGTGATCTGTTGGTGATTCTAGATGTGTTTGAGGATGGATTCCATTAAAAGTATTCATTCAGGTTTTTTCTATATATTACTTCCTCTTATCGATGTTTGATTCATTGATATATTTTTTGTGTATATATCTTTGTTGTCTGATTTCAAATGTAATGAAATATGGCTATTTTTTTGTAAAGGTAACAAGATATAAAGTGGGTTTTGAAAAATATAATACAATTTTGTTGAATAATTTATATTTTTTTGTTTTTTCTTCTTTTAATAATATAGGTAGCTTTAGTATTGAATAATTTTTTTATAACATGATCTATTTGATTAATTTTGTTTTAATTTCATTATTTTTTTTCAATCTACTATGCGATTACTTTTATAAACACTCTTTAGTTATTATTTTGAAAATTGATGAAATTAGTTTTTTGTGAAAAGTGATTTTTCATTAATTTAAAATGATGTTTTCAAATTTGGATTGGTTTTGATTCATGGAAATGGTTTTATAGAATTTTTTTCAATAAAAATTTTTTTTATTGAATTTTCATTAAATGAATTGTTTGGAATGACATTAAGCTTTAATGGTTGTCATGTACTCATTTTCATTTATGTGACTATGTGGATGGGGTGTATTCCATGAGGAAATTTTCATATGGTTACCTTGTGACTACTTGGTAGATCATTGAGATATTACTCATGATTATGGAACTATAACCTTGGAATGGATGTCAGGTTGTGTGTAATTGTAGAACCATGTAATGGGTATTACAACAGATTGAGAAATGGTTTGGAGGAATTGCCTGGTTTATTTTCTTAAGAATATGTTTCATTTAGAAAACTAATTTGGTATGAAAATTGATTTTATTATACATAATTTATATTGGATATAAACTATTTTAACTTTTTTAATATATTTTTTTGCATAAATGTTGTAACATGTTCTATCTAAGTGGAGTAAATAGGTAGGTCATGTGGGTAAATCATACTATGTTTTATACTCACCCCATAAATTTTCAACTTAGTTCGTTTATATATATTGTTTATTAAGACATTTGTAAAGGAAATTTATATCATTTATTTAGTGATTCATCATGATTCCCTAAGAATGGATTGTGGAGTTGGACATTGGAGCATGTTGGGATCATTAGAGTTATGTCATTGGAGTCTTTGATATTTGCTGGTTTTTTCTTCCTCTGTACTCTCTGATATATTTCTTGGTTGTGGAAGATATTGTTTTCCATTTTCTATTATATTGAGATTTATTACATTTATCTTGTTCATTATATATTGGTTTTATTTTTTTTAATATTCCATGTTTAGTTTTTTTTCCATGGGAGTATTAAACCCCAATTGTTAATGAATCCATTAGTATTTATTTATAAACTTTGGTGTCTAAGGGATGTCACCTAGGTCTTAGTGATGTTACCAACTCTTCCCAATCCAATGGGTGAGGTTCAGGATGTTACACTATGTGAAATATCAATCATAAAGGGTTGACGAGTAGTACCAAACCATCAACTAATAACCAGAGTAAAAAATTTCCACAACCTAAAGAAACACCATATAATATACATATATATACAGTAGTTTGAAAAATCAAAAGAGAAAATGATATTCCATAAATTATATAAGATAGTGGAAATGATACATATCAAATAAACTCATAATATCACAAAATACGAGACCTACATCAATGGGTGACTAAAATAGAAAATGGATGCTCTATATGATAGTGTGGGAAAACTCCTTCTATCTCACCTCTATATACCTATAAACAATTTACGGAAACCTCATTTCCCCATTTTAGAGTCTTTCCATTTTTTATATCTAATTACATAAGATTTTTCAATGCATACCTGAAGGGGTGCATAGTGTGGAAGATAATAGGATCAGTACGATCCCACCTGGGTGTTCCATAAGAAGTCACTATACAATAATATAAAAAACCCAAACTATTAAAAAAACATTGTATGATAAATTTTAAAATATTATTAACCAAAAATTCATGGAAAACATTAAATTTTACCTTTTTTCACTTTTAAAAATAAATCCATGTAAAATAAATTTAAATCATGTATATATATATATATAATTAGTCATATCAAGTCAAAGTAAATAATGGATCTCATATAATAAATCCTATGATAGTATAAGATACATAATAAGATTCCAAAAGTAAAGGAAACATCATGATAAAAATAAATATATGTCATGCTAGTAGACTAATCATACGCAATCAATGACCGATGTACAATAATTCCTTTAGAACACAGACCTAATGAGAAATGAAACACCTCATGACTTAAGCCCCCAAATATTTCAATATCAATTATATATAACAATGAGCCTAGGGATTATAAGAACACCCCACGAGTGAACCCCCAAATAATACATGGGTGGTGTCCATAAGATACACCATTAATTGATTTACCAATGGATTCACATGTTCCCCATTTTTCAATCCATTTTAACAATACCAGGATTTGAAATCCATTTAAAAATCCATTTCATGTTAATTTTAAACAAATATTTTCATTTACAAAAATGATGGAAAACAATTTGTTTTCTAAATCCTATTTTCCACACATAAAAAATAACAATTCAACCATTTTATTACATTTATACTACAAGTTATGAAAATAATGCAATGTATTTCATCCATCATATGCAACATATGGAACCAAATACCTAAAACTTGTGTCCCACACACCCACAATGATATCTAAGGACCATAAAAAATTCAAAATAAAAAATAGAGGAATAATAATGATTCCATTCATCCCATAATTAGGTAAATAAATAAAAATGGACTAGGTGTGAATAGATAACTACATTTATAAAAAACATTAAATCCACACCATGACTAACACAATGATTATCATAAAGAGTAATATAATGAAACATAACATGAAAGGATCTTGGAGATTATAATTACTGGACAACATATCCAATAATGAAACACATTGGTTCTACTAAAACAACAATAAATTAATAATAAGAAGGCTTATTCACACATAAAAATAAAAAAAATTAAAAAATGATTAATGGGTGAATGAAATTATTCTGAAGGAGGAAAGGTCTCCAAAATTTTCTTGGAGAGATCCTATTCCAAGAGGAAATTAGCTATGTGTGACGTAAATAGAGATCAGCTATGAAACAACTTATGAAATCCAAGTCATTATATTTAGATCAAGTGAAACCCATTTTCTCATCATGTAGTCCAGTAAATCTAAATATATCAAAAAACATGTTTTGTTGGGTTAAAATTCCCAATTTTACCATTATACAAAGTGTAATATATTTTTTACAGTCCATAATCTTCACGCCTTCTACCTATTTCTATAATTTCACCATCAACCCTTAAAAGGTGTGTAAATAGGTTACACTATATATAAACTTAACTTTCCTTGTACTGGTTCATGATATCTTACCAATGACTAATACATGACATCTAACTACTTTACACGATTTTTATTTCTCTTGTAGATAGACAAAATCATAGTTTATTATAGAAAACCCAAACCAACTCTGACATTCTCCAAAGATGAGGAGAACCCATTAAATTCACTAAAACATTTATAAAAATACACTATTTATTCAAACAATCATGTTTCAATGAACATTAGTTTATTTCCCCATAAAATAATCTCAATACTAGAGAGTTCCCAAAAAACACCTAAATAAAGATGGAATGGAAATATAGATGATAAAAACCTAAATGTGGGTAAAATTATGTCACTAATTCCCTATAATAAGACATTCTTTTGTTAAGTATTCATGTTGTATATTGTTATCTCAAAATAGGTGGGGCCACTACTCTCTCCTTAATAGACCACACTCCCATATCTTCTTATAACCATATCCCTTCCTCTATTAGACTTCCAACGGATTGGAAATCCCTTGAAATTCATTACCTTGAACATAAACAATCTCTAATTAAAGCTTTTATAATAGAAAATTCTGACTCCAACTATGTATCTTTGTAACCAAAAATATGAGTGTGTTTGGGATTGTATTTCACGTGATATGACATGTGGAAAACATCCAGAAATACCAATCAAATGATTTGGAAATTCCAACTGAAAAGAATCCCACCCAGGCCTCTCAAGGACCTCAAACATTCCAACAGTTCTCAGAGCAACATTAACCTATTTTCCAAGACGATGGTGACCCCAAAAAATAAGTAAATTTCAAGAAAACACAATCACTTAAAAACCACCAAAGGAAGACATTGAGAATCTAGATAAGATATGTTTAGAATCATATTTAGGTCCATATACTAATTTTTATCAAGAATATTCTATGAAATCACTTGAATGAGACTCGATCCTACCAATGATGTTTTCCCAACCTCTAACCAACAAAGAGGTGATCATCACTCCTTACCAAAAAAATTCTTGAAGCGATCCTTCCTAATTAGTGAATAATAATTTTTTTTATAATGAAACTCAATGTATCCTATATTGGAACCCCAAGATCCTCTAAAATCCAAGAAATTTTCACCCATTATATCCTCAAGGATCCTAATACCATGCTTCATCTGAATTTTTTTAGTGGATGATATGTTTCACTCATCCTATCATAAGTCCCCATCATCTCTAATATTATACTTCAGACCCTCAAAGTTACCCTACATTGCATTTTTGAAACATAAGTTGAAGTAATTCCATGTAACATCACAATATCATACACATACAACCTACCAAGATCTTCAAATTTGGTTATGTTTCTTAATAAAATTAAATGAGCTAACATTGTTAAATAATTAATCATCATTGTGATAACATTTCTCCCATAAGAAGTCCAATGTTATTCAACAAAAATGTCCTAGTACACTAAATCTTATTACCAAATGTTCACTGATAGAGGCTGGAGTAAACTAGATGGTTCCTAATTCTATGAATTTATCTACTGGTTATAATAAGAGTGAGAAACATAATATTCATTAGTACACGTCATACACGTAACAACCCGAGAATTCATGAATAAAATTACCATTATTTTATTTCATGTATTATGGATAAATAAAAAACATGAAAAGTTTTTATTTGGTTGAAAATTAAAGCTATATTTCATTAACATTGATAATATATCCATTGAATAGTGATAACATGACTTGTATAAATTTATGGTTTATAAATAGAATCCTTTAAACATAGAAAAATAAGTGAATATCCTCATCCAGTAGACTCAATATATACAAAGATAAAATTTTGGATCCCAGAAAGGAGGTAGCATCACTGGGCTTCATTCTTGACCAAGCCCAAGTAGAGCTTCTACACGTTAGCTTGAATGGAATCACCTATGTGATAAGTGGATGGTGATAGAGATTACCACCGGAGTGATGTTACTTGAGTCACCCCAAGAGTCTTCACCATCGCACACCTTACTCTTACCTATTATGAATGTGTAATAAGGGATTAGGTAAATATGCATTACTCACATATTGTGTAATCGCTTTTTTTAAATAAAAATCTTATTCCATCAATTATTGTATGAGAATTTCTTTTTGTAAAAATATAATGAATTATATAAATTTATTTTCCAGGTAAAATGGTACATTTTAGAAATATATAAATTATTAAATTAAACTGAGTTTTAATAAACATTTCTATGATAATCATGTTATAATAACACTCGTATTAATTATAAGTGGTGATTATATTCCTTATTAATTTTACTCTATGAATGATTAAGTTTTCAATTTGACAAGATTTATATTTTCGTATAATAAAAATGAAATTCTATTTTTAATTAAATAATTTATTATGATGAATTAATGAATTTAGGAAATAAATAATATTTTAAAAAATATTATTATTATAAATTTTTTAATCATAAGTGGTTATATAGTTTTTATGATGTCAAATTTAATTTTCATTATGGTTTGGAAACTGTTTTTGTCAAAACCCATCAATTTTCAATAAATGATGGTTTTTATTTTAAAGGTAATAAATCAAATATTTTTATAATTATTTAGATAAAATTAATATTATTTTTGGAATGAGGACATCAAAATTATCCAACGGTGTTTTTTCATAATTTTCTGAGACAATTGAATTTTTTGGTAAAAATTAAATGTTGTATAAATATATGATGTGTTTTATGACATCATAATTACCCAATAGTGATGTAATAATATAATATAAAAGGTGTATTTGGAAAATATATGTTTTACATTTAATATAATGTGATTATATATATATATATTTATTAATTTTATATTTCCATTGTGGACCCTTCATGACTTATAAAATAATTTCAAATTTTAAAATGATTTCTTTGAGAGTGTTACTCACCACTACATACGAAAGACAAATATTTTAATTAGTTCGGACATTGGACATATAGAAAAAAATTTACACTAAAAATTGGCTAAAACCATGGGAAAACACGATGGAACCGTTTTTGGTTTTGAATATATAATTATATAGGTTCTAAAACCTTTGTTTGCGAAATATTAATGAATTCCCCTCTCATTTCCTATATAATCCCACCCAAGATCACACTTCTCTTCACTTATAATCCTCTTAGGAAGTCCCTATTCTTTTCTCTTCTCACTATAATCCTCCAATGGCTCCCCAAGCCCCCTATAATCCATTACTCATGTTCATGATGTCACACACTCATGTAAGGGATTTCTTCCTTTCTCATTTTTCTCCATGTTTCATTATGTTAATATACCATTTTATTTTCAATTAAAAAAGGTTGGGTATTATTTCTAACTGTCCCCATACTTATGTATTTATGTTTTACTAATGAGATACTTCTTTATCTCCCATTAATCCCTCTCATGTACACCAGTTACCACACCAATATTTCGTAAGAGTTATTTTATTTCTCCTCTTTCTTCAAGTTTCTTTATTATGTTACACCTTCTATTTCAAAATCCCATGTTTTGGGACATGTATATATATAACCCATTGCTGTCCATTTCATTTAAATATGATGATACACCCCTTTATCTATCATTAATAATTTTTTATTAGTTTTTATGTCATGTTGATATACTGCCGATATTGCACTATGATTTTATAAGCCAAAATCATTGTGTAGTGAATACCATACCCATTTCTCTATCAAAGGTATTCACATTTATGAACATATACGTATTGAATTGTACTTACGTTTATATATTCCAAATTCCTTAATCATGTAATAACTTATTATTTTAAATGATTCCATGTAATATGATCCATGTGTCACACTTATGCCTTAAATGAAATGATTATAAATGGTGCTCCCTGATAGCACTCTGGTGCATTCGGTAATGTTTTATATCATGATACGCCTTGTGAAATGAGGGTTTGGTCATGTAAATTTTAGTGAAATTAGTGTTCTTTCATTATAATTCAAGTGAAATGAGGGTTTAATCATTCTAATCCATGTGCAATGAGCCATGGCACATGCTAATATATGTTTATGTTGTTACTACATTTCCATGTTATGATAAGCATGCTATATCATGCCTTTATGATCAAATATCTCTTATTCTCCATTGATATACCTATTCCCTATAATTTATTGTATTATACAAGTTATAGCTTTTTTACTCCTTTACTGGGCTTTATAGCTTAGCCTTTCCTTATTTATGTCCTCTAGTTATCACTTGCAATGCTTTGTACGAAATAATATTATGGTCATGAAAAAGAAGTTTTCAATAAATATGTTGTATTTTATGTCATAATTTTTCATTAAATGTTCCTAATTTCCCATTACACTAGATCTCTAGGTCCTCCGAGTTTCCTTAATTGCTCGTTTATGTAATAAATCATTTTTATGATTGTAATAAAGAGAAGATTTGTTATAATTGATATAAAAGGATATTTTTGGTTATTTTTTGGATTAGGATTACAAAACCCTAGTTAAGGACATAGATATTAGACTAATTATAATAAATACATTACTAAATTTTTCTGAGTATGGAGTATGTGGTTTGTCCTATATATACATCCATGTATGGATATAAACAAGTATATGTGGCTCTAGAACAGATGTATCTAAGGGTAAAACCCCAAAAAACCCACTTTGAGATAGACTTGTATAGGAACGATGCATGGAAATGGGCCTTGCTACACTCTCGGTTTGACACTCCTATGGGATATGATTTAGTAAATTCATAATCATAGTTTGAACCATTATTAATGGGAATAAAAAATTCCCCTAAGAATATATGTTGGGAAGTAGATCATCGATAACGTTGATTGTAGCCTATAAATTTATAAGTTAAAAAAAATATATGTAATTTATAATATATACATTTATTCCATTGGATTCCCCTTTATGTGTTACCCATAACTTTCCTAATATTCAATCCAATGGTCGGTAATAGGAGGACTCAGGATAATAATCAATGGGAAGATCAATGTGATTATTATTATATTGAGATGCCCAATCTTATGGGAGCAGGAATCACAAACTTTTTTAGGATACTATCTTAGTTACATCATGTTTTAAATATAAACATTAGTCGATAGGAATGCTCAACCCCCCCCCCCCAGAAATAACAATCCGCTATCAAGAGCATCATGAGAAAAAGTCCTCTTCCTTTTAATGGATCTTCCAATCTCTCAATCACTGAAAAATGGATCAACACCATTGAGAAGATCTTCTCCATCCCTCAATTTTCTAAACAATAGAAGGTTATTCTTTCTTCTTATCTTATGGAGGGTGAACTAATCAATGGTGGACATTGGTTAAAAATACGAAGCCTAAGTAAGAGATAAAGTCATTCGAATAGAAGTATTTCTAGAAAATGTCTTTCAATAAATATTTTCCTCGCACCATCCAATTTAAGATAGAAATGCACTTCCTTGTGTACAAGAAAAAAAGATAACGAATCCATTAGAGCATATAAGGAAAACTTCACAAGTTTTTCATGATATGGCCCTATCTTTTTCGTTACCCCAGAATACATGGTTGATCACTTCTTTGGTGGGATAAAACATAACCTACAGAAAGACCTAGTAATCTATGACTTCGATAGCTATGATAAAATTGTAAGTTGTTCCTTCTAAGATGAAATGGGGATCGATGAAACTCAGGGATATAATGGGAATAAAAGTATAAATTGGAATTTAATTCTAGATATTCAATGTATAAATCCCATAGTGATATGAAATTATAGCACCCCACTTACAAATGGTGTGGAAAGAAGAACCCCAAAAATTGCCTAAAGTTGACGAGGAAATGCATTATGTGGGGAAGTGAAGGAAACCTGAACATTAGTTTCCAACAAGAAAAAACAGCTACTACAATAGAGGATATTAATGCCCCATTGGACCCTCAACGCATTGTTCATTGCATCAATTGCAAAGAACAAGGTCACATTGAAAACCAGTACCCTAAGCCAAGGGTTTTCGGTGGAATCCAACAACCTATATAGAAGAAAGGGAGAGAATTTCCATCACTACCACTAAAGAAAATCCCAACAATGAAGTGGTGATAGGTACACTAGTTATTCATTCAATAATATCAAACATTCTTTTTTGATTATGGTTCTATGAATTCATTTATATCTTGTATGTTTAGTAGAAAAATAAAAACACCACAAAAAATCATGGAAGTTGAGATTTTGGTGAGAAAACAAAATGGGACAATTATGAATCCCATGAATGTAACTCCTCCCAAATCACATTTTGTGGATTGAAAATCCCAATGAACCTCATAATACTCCTTATAGTGGAATTTGATGAAAATATTGGCATGTATTGGCTTTAACTATATAGATCAAACATAAATTTCCGTGAGGGGAAAATCACTACCTATGGAGAATCAACCACCGATTCATTACATGTTCATGGGGGAGAATGAATTTTATTTATCATTGTCATCTTAAGAGTGGATATTACTACCCTATGATCCTGTGCATCTTGCTAAGATGGGTGATTCTATGGATGGAACCATCCTTGAAGACATTCCTACTATGGGGGAATTTGTTGATGTGTTTTTAGATGAATTTCCATGTCTTACACCAAGAATACATGTTGAATTATTGATTTTTCTTATACTTGGGATGTTTCCAATAACCACGACTCAAAATATAATGGTTGTTGTGGAGATTGAGGAGCTAAAGAAACAACTACAAGAGAATCTGGATAAAGGGTTTATACACCAAAGTGATTCACCATGGGGTGTTCTAGTTATCAACCTCTAGAATATGGATGGTTCAATACGCCTTCGAATTGATTATTGTGATCTCAAAAAATCACAATACAGAATAAGTATCCTCTACCAAGAATATTTGACTTGTTCAATCAGCTAAGTGGAGAATAATACATATCCAAGGTGGATCCATGGTTGGGATATTACCATGTAAGGGTGAATATGGAGGATATCCCCCAGACATCTTTTTATAAAAGGTACGATAACTATGAATTCATAGTAATGCCTTTTGGACTCACTAATTCTCCAAAAATATTCCTAGACATGAAGAATATAATCTTTATAGACTACTTCAACAAATTTGTGGTAGTCTTTATAAATGATATTCTAATATACTCCAAAACCATGGAGGAGCATTATAAGTAATGAATCACTGTACTAGAGACGTTGAGAAAGGAGAACCACTATGAAAAGTATAAAATGTGTGAGTTTTGGTTGAAGGAACTCTCATTATTGGGTTATATCATCACATGTAATGGGATATCTAGGGATCCCACCAAGACAAATGGAATTTAGTGATGGTCAACACCATCATCGGTGACAGATATCCATAGTTTCCTTTGGTAAGATGGATATTATTTATGATTTGTGAAACATTTCATATGATTGTTAAACCCTCTTAACAAGATAACTCAGAAGGGAGTAAATTTTTTGTGAAGTGATTAATTCAAAGATAGATTCAAGGAGATAAAAATGAAGCTTATCATTGCGCATGTTCTCACACAACCCACAAGTGGAGAACTTTTCATGGTATTCAGTGATTCTTTGATGAAGGTAATGGGTTGTGTGTTGATGAAAAATAAAAAAATTCATTACCTACTCTTCAAGGAAATTGAAATTTATTGAGAAAAAATATCCAACACATGATCTTGAGTTGGCTTCAGTAATCTCTACATTAAAAATTTGATGACATTACCTATTTGGGGAGAAGTTTGAAATATATACGGATCAAAGAATCCTCATGTATATATTCACATAGAAAGATATGAACATGCACCAACAAATATAGTAAGAGATGATCAAAGACTATGACAACTCAATCTATTACCACCTTTTGAAAGAGAACAAGTTGTCTGATGCTCTAAGTAGAAAGGACCTAGTGATTCTATCATTGATGAGAATTTTAAGGGATCCAATCTCCTTATATTTGATGAAGATGGACATAGGAATCATAAAGAAGGGAACATTATAAATCATTTCAAAAATTATTTCTGAACCACCTCTCTTGTAGAGGTTTAAGGATGATGAAAAAGATGATATGGAAATTTAAAAGAAAGTGGAAACTATTTGAAAAAAGGACATTCTCGGAGTTCAATGTTATTGAAGAAGGAATTGTGAAATTTGGGACAAGACTCTGTGTTCCATCCAATTCAGAGTTAAAGAATGAACTTTTTGATGATGCACATAGTTCAAATTTCACCATTCACCCAGAAAATCGAAAGATATATTGATATCTCCGAAATAATTATTAGTGTGATAACCTGAAGAAGAAGATCACTGATTATACATCAAATTGCATGGTATAACAACAAGTGAAGGATGTGAGGTAGAATTATAAGGGGATGATGCATCCATTACCAATACCAACATGGAAATCGGATAACATCACCATTGGACTTTTTCACTGGACTTCTGAAGACATCCAAAGGAAAAAAATCGATTTGGATTATTGTGGATCATCTTAAAAGGACTGCACACATCACTGCAATTTGGGAGGATTTCTCATTGGATCAACAGGAACAGATATACATCAGCGAAGTGATAAGGCTGCATGGACTGCCACAAACGATTGTATATGATCAAGATCCATGACTCATCATTATGTTATATAATATTCTCCAACATGACCTGAATACTGAGATGATATTTTTAACGTCTTATCATCATTAAACAGAGGTAAAATATGATCAGACTGTCCAAACACATGTAGAAATGTTGAGAAAATGCTCAATGGACTTCAAAGGAGGATGGGATTGACATCTTCCTCTAGTTGATTTCTCTTATAATAATAGTTTCCACTCAAGAATCCAAATAACTCTTTATGAATCCCTTTATGGGAAGAGGTTCAGAACATCATAATGTTAAAATAATGCTTGGGAGCAAAGAATCCTAGGTCCATAGATGGTCGAAGAAATGGTAGAGAAGGTTAAGAACATCATAAAACACATTAAAGATGATTATATTCGACAAAAGATATATGGTGACAACTATTGACTAGACCTAGAGTTTGATATTGGAGACATGGTATTCCTCTACATATCACCACAAAAGATAGTTTTGAGATTTTGGAGGGATGGAAAGCTTAGACCAAGGTATGTCATCCCTTTTAAGATCCTTTATCGCATTGAAGCGGTGGCCTATCGACTAGAAATCCCACTAAACCTATCTCAAGAACATTATGTATTCTATGTATCACTCTTGAAGAAGTACATACAAAACCCATCCAATGTACTCAATCCATAGGTGGTACTATTGGAGAATGACCTCTCCTATGAAGTGAAGTCGGTGAAGATCTTATATCATAGGGAAAATGTTCTATGAAATTTGAAAATTTTTCTTGTTAATGTTTTTTGGAGAAAACACATGTTTGAAGATGCAACATGGAAAACATATGAAGCAATGAGGCTGATTTAGCCACATCGTTTTTAGTGTGGAAAATGGAAATTTTTATGGTGACATTTCTAAACAAGGGAAGGTCATAACGAACTGAACATTTATGAATAAAATTCCATTTTATTTAATGTCATATGGATATATAAAATCCATTTAATTTTTTATATTTGGATCTAAATGACCGTTAATTATCATTACCATTGATAATATCACTTTTGAACAGTGATCACATGACTAGTATAATTTATTGATTTTTAAAAGGAATCCTATTAACACGGATAGAGGAGAGGATGACCTCATCTAGTAGACTCAAGCTGTATGAATCTCATTTTTCATAGCTCAGAAAGGATGTAGCGTAACTGGGATTCACTCTTGAAAAATTTCAAGATGAGCATGAAAATGTTAATCTTGAACAAAATCTCCTATGGGAGAAGTGGATGTTTATAGATATTACCTCCCAGGCGATGTTATCTGAGCCACCCCAAGATTTTTCACCATCGAACACCTAACCATTATGTCTTATGGGGTTGTGTTTCATAGTTCCTTGAAATTTGTTTTCTATTTTTAATAATCTTTGTTTCCCGGAGGTTTCCATTGGATTTATTTATGGAACTAGAAACTTCCCATAGTTCTTTATCCAAAGAGGACCTGCTTTCCAAAGGTAGGTATTCATTAATTTTTAAGATTCCAATACTTAAGAATGTGCATTGGTCAAGATTAAGGGAGGTCGGACTCATCAAACCCTTTTGAGGGGAATTATTATCTACTCCATGACTCTCTTTGTAAATTTAAGATATTTTCATAAATAATTATTATTTCACCATGTATATCATATGTATCCCATGGAATTTACTGTCACTTATTGACATTTTTAAAATTTAGAATCATCAATATGCATTCAAGGTTCTTCATTAATGGAAATACCCGAATGTATTTGAGTTTTTCCAACAATGGTATCCTCTAATATACTAATTAGATATTCTTTTAATCATCATTGTGATGATATTTGTTTTTATGCCACTCAATGGGGCACTATAAAATTTATTTTCATCCATGGAGATGAATTTTTATTTTGATCTTGGGATCATGCCTGTAAAATGGGATACCTACGAATCCATGTGAGAGAAATCATAACCCCTGTAGTTTTGTGCATCTTAAAAGGACACATCAATCCTTTTATGGTCATGTGATAAGGACCTCTATGGAAAAGGTTCTTTTTTAAAACATAGTAAGGGATTTATGATTAAGAAGCCCAAGGAACTGGGAAATGATATGAGTTTCTAAGTAATATTAGACCCTATTTGGAATATATCCCAAGGTTAACAGGGTTGACTTGAAGTGTTGGGTTTGAACCACAATGATGCTTCCTACGTATCCCATATGGGTTGGAATCAAAGACAATGTAGTTTTATATGTCTCATAGAAGAGTATGGTCTTTTGAGAGATATGGATTTATGATTACTTCTAGAAAAGTAGTCCTTAATGATGTGGAGGTTAATTTGGGGCTTATTCCTACGGAGGATTCCCAAATTAAGGGAATTTGGGTTGTATTCCTGAAGAGGATATCCAGGGATCTCGAGCCCTGAAAAAGGCTTCCTACGTATCCTGGTCTGAAAAGGAATCCCAGTTCTCATAGTTCATTCATTAATGAAAATATTATGACTGTGAAAAATCTCTATGCCCATGTGAGTCATGCTCGGTGTGAGAATTAAGAGTATTTCAATGATTCCACAAAGAAATTAATGCTTTAAAATGTTTCCTCCACCGCTGGTGGAAGAGGGCGCGTCGACCGTGGAAGAAGTCAAGGTGACGAGCTTCCCCACTATTCTATTTACATTGGATAAGGGTCAAATGTATGGAGGAAGGGATGAAGGTGAGGGGATTATACTAGGATGGCTTCCCTTTAATTGATCGTGGTATGGGACGGAAACTTTTTCTATGCTTGTGTAGAAAATTATATGTGAGATTTACCTTCTCTACTAGAAACCTAAGGTTCTGATTCATAGAGATGGGAAGGGGAGGACAAAACCCAAACCCTTATTATCAATACTATGAACTTCCCATCATTGAATCATTGAGAAAGGTTTATTTGATTGTGGATATACAAATCCAATGATACTCAATGAATCCAAACCCCATTGTGAAACAAATGTAGGAAATATCTAACTGTGGAAATACAAATCCAAATAGAAGACATGATAATGTTTCATTCCCAATGGTTTAACATGTCAGGAAGTTTTGGTGGAGGCTTCAACTTATTCCCTTTCAAATAAGGGAACCGAAAAATGTGATACCCATCCATGAATGGCCTTTAAAATGGGTACTTGAGTTAGTCGCATAGGTCACTCGTGCAGGTATTCCATGTAGGAACCTCGCGTTGATCTACAACATATGCATACCATATAGGTATGGCGCGCTAGTATGCCGCGCAGGTATAAATGATGACTGAAGGTTTTGTTTTACATAGGTGGACCAAATATAGGTATAATTTGTAAACATACTTTTAAAACATTCTTATCCTTTTTAATTATCTCTTGTATCATGGTTTATTGAGCTACCTGAGACAATTTGGGGATCTAGGCGAGAGATCTATGCAATGGGATCTTTAGAGAGTCTTTTCACTTTTTTCAGAAATGAAATGGGGAGCCCAAGGGCTCTATTTATAGGAATAGATAGGGTCTGGTTGAAGAGATGTTGTGCGTGCATGTCCTTCATGCAGCTCAGCTGCACAGGTACTCTGCGTAGGGGAGCAAACAATTTTCTAGTAGAGAGTTATGTCACGTAGGTCAGCCGTTCAGCTCCGCCACGTAGGTCAGTCACATAGCATCGCTGCGTAGGTTTGTGAAGCGACTCTATAGTGAAACTCGTTGGGAGTGTTTTGACATTCCCTTGAATTCTTCAAACCTTGCCTTGGGATTTGAAATATCCAGAGTTCTCTTCATTGTATTTTTGTATTCTTATGCAGTGTCAACAAAATCCCCCACCCCTCAAGATTGGATCAGAATAAGGAAATAGGGTCGAGTCCTGAGGTGAATTTTTAGGGGAAAAGACGATGGATCGATTGGTGAAAAGCACTTGTTTTCCACATAGGCACTCCGCGTAGATATCCCGCACAAATGTTACTCGTAGTCCTGGAACATAGGTCTTCATATGTCTATAAATAGGTCTCCTCTTAAGTGATTTTTTTCACCCATGCTTTTCATAATTTGACGGCTCTCATTGCATAGCTCGTTCGCCCAGCCCTATCAAGATGTCCTCTCGCGTAATTCCCTTTAAATTCCTTGAAGGTAAAATTATTTAAGTGATGGAACTACACTGAAGGATTTCATCAAAGGATTTATTCTAGAATCCTTGTCAAGGGACCTATGCGGAAGACTTCATCGAGGGACCTATGCGATGGATCACATTTATGGTCCTATGCGAATAGTGTCCTTTGCCAAATTTTTTATTTATCTCTTTTAAAATTCAAACATAATAGTAGAAGTTTGGTAATTATTTTTCAGGAAATAATGACTCATTTGATGACCCATATTGAAGAGTCTAAGGCACGTAAAAATGAAATAATGAATATTAGTGCAAGGGGGTTCTAGTACAAGATGGAACAGTCCCTATTAGATTAATCCTTCATCATAGTGGTTCCACTTCTGATATTAAGGATCACATTGTAGATCCAAGACCACATTGTTATGATTCCCCTTTTCAAGATTCTATAACATATCAGTCTAAAAATTGGAAGGAAGACTGGGATCTTTATTCTGGAAGAGGTTTCATGCCCGAATGGATGTGGTCATTCTGGGTACGTCAAACTTGTGAAAGATTCAAGAAAGAGTTATGAGACGTCCATATCAATGATGTTGTATATATGAGGAAAATATATGTTTATAAAATTGATTTTATTCCTGAATTACTGAGCCGATAGAGTCCACAAACGAATTCCTTTCATTTGACGCATGGGGAAGTTTCTATGAGTCTCTCTGATATTTACCAAATAACTGGAATTCCCATTATTGGGGAAATGTATGAGGAAGTAATTCTACCTTCTACAACATGGGTTGATTCTAATAGAACACCACCACTGGCCCGTGAATTATTTAAGATAGAGAACCAATTACCCAAAGGAATGAAAGATATCCATTCTAGAGTGTGGCTGGAAGCCTTTATAGAACAAACAACAGAGAATTGTCCAACATGTGGACGTCCTACTGTTTGTCCTTCTACAGATAATTGGCATAGTTTAGGAACATATTGGCCTATACTAGAAAGATGTGATTATAAACACTGGGTCTATAAGGTAAAAAACTATATAGATTCTGTAACACCCCAAGCTTCCATGATAAATTTCCCTTTGAATAATGCTGAAAATTACTTTTCTTTTAATTATCAAAAGCCGGTTTATGGGAACCGGGGCCCAAAAATACAAACAGAATCTCAAAAAAGGAAAACGCAAACTCTGGCAACCCAGCCAACACAGAACTACATATCATAAAAACCATAGACATCTCTGCATCCCATGATGGATTCATCTTCACCGGTTGCCGTAGCCAATTCCCATTCTAGCAACCACTAATAGCTTGCACTTTGTACCTGACACCTGAGTTGTTCCAGTGATGATTGGTATGGTGATGTCCCCTTGATCATGCTTCCCTTCCTAACTTCCAAGGTCACCTGACTATTCCACATAGAGGCGGACCTAGTCCACATTGACTGTGGGAGACAAGAATAATCTCTCCAGGGTCGTATTCTTGGTGTAGCCAAAACAGGCCCTTCAACTGTATCCAGAGGCTGCTTCCCAACTTGAACAACATTGCCGAAAGAATGACCAATTGGGCCACTCACATTTTCTTTACCTCCACTAGAGATCCCCTTTCCTTTACCGATTTGATCCCCTAAACCCAAGACAGGACTCCCATATTTTTTCTCCCTCTGTTGATCTGGAGTATTAAACTTCATCAAAGGATAGTATTCCCCCTTAGGAAACACATTTTTCACAGCCACCACAGCAGTCTCTTTATCACCACCTCCAACCTGAAGATCCAGACTCCTATCTGTTTCAACCTTATTGGAGCTCCTGAAAACAATGTGGTTGTCTTCCACTATCAAACCAACACTATCAAGCCCCCTGACTCTAGCCGGTGTAACCTCCACTGACTGACTCTCTAGAGCCACCTCACCTACAGTCTCTCTGCATACTTCACCCGGCTGGCTATCTGGAAGTCTCATGTCACCAGCGGGTGCATCTTCCAAGCCTTCAATTGGCTGTCTCACTGGAGCCTCCTCACCATCCAACCTTCCAGTAAGACCAACCTCTTCCAGACCCTTGGCCATCAAAAACATCTGACAAACCTTTAAACCAGTTACTCAAATAAAGAAAAGGTGGAGCCAAAGGGTCCCGTCTTCGAGACTCCTTATCACCAACCAAGCTAACTGCAACTGCAGAAATCAAATTCCCCTCATCATGATCCTTCCATGCACTCTCACTGACCAAAGAGCTAGTGGGAACTCAAGCCTCTTGCCATGACTTGTGAAAACATCCAGCATCCTTCGGGTTATGCCTCTTACCCCCCGATGCTCTAGAATCATGTCTTCTACTCTCAAAGGACACCTTAAAAGACCCAGCTGGCTTACTATTCAATGATGAAATAGACCCACCATCACCCCTTCCTCCGTTAATAGTCCTAATTGATCTCATCTCAGGACCCAAATCTAGGCCTTCCTTCAATCAGGTATCTTCAGCCGCATCCACCAGAATAGATTTCCCTTTACGGTGGTTCTCCCACAACCGTGATGGATGTCCCCTTCGACATACCTCAGATGAATGCCCTTGCCTCTTGCAAGAATCACCAAACTCGATCCCATATTCATAAATAACTCTTTGTCTACAACGATACTCTTTTCCAATCATAATCCAAACAAAGTCTAACGGCGTACGAGACACATCAATTTCAACACACACTTGGGGTTTCACTGGATGGAAAACTGCCTCGGTGTGACTATTAGAGCATAAAAAACGAACTAATGTTTCCCAGTATTTGAATAATCAAAGTGTTTTGAAACAACAAATGAATTTTGGGAAAACATACCCAAACCGCGATAGAAGGTGAGTCACAGTTCATATGACGATCGAATCACCAATGAAGAAGTAGAAATTGAGTACCCTTGAAGTAGTGAGGAGCCCTCATCCACAAATGATTAAGATCTGCCTTTTTCTCAAAATGAATCATAATTTACTTACTGTCAAGTAAGCCAACTATAGTGCATTTCTGGAGATCCCACGAACCGAAAACAAAATGGTCGAAGTCATCCACAAAAGGCCTCTTGTTCTTTAACCAAGCCACAAGAGTGAGATTCAACAAGCTTGAAGATTTCGTGAACTCGAAAGGATAAAGTTGAGGGTTCGTCACCCCGTCGACCAGATCTAGGACCTTAGGGTTTATAGCAGCTTTCGAGAAAGGAGGGAGAAGCTACATATTAGTAAATTCCTAGAAGATCCTTGCTCTCCTATGGGACGGATATTCCCCCTCCCCCACCGATGGGGAAAGGGCCAGTGCAGAGGTCTCCATCGTCACCTACAGAGGAGGGGCATCAAAGTATCGAGAGCGAGGTCTCCGTCCAAACACCCCTTTGAATAATTCAATAGCTTGCATTGTATGCAAATTCGAGATTCTAAATCCCAGTGACCAATCAAACTAGCCATTATGAATAGTAATATAAACTTTTTGAAATTTTATAAATTTTATTTTTCAAAATGGACTTCATTTTGTAATTCATAATATCGATATTATCATAGAGTGAATTTTTGGATTTTTCCTGAAAACATTCAATTTTTGATGAATAGTGAAAAACACTACATTATTGGTAAAAACCAGGTTTTTTAAAAAATAATTATTTATTTTATTTAAATTTATTTTAGGTGAAAATAGATACCTATTTCTTATATAAGTTCAATGTAATTAATTGGATTCCTTTTATAACATGTTTTGATATATAAAAAATTTATTGATCTTTTTACCGTCTTTTACCCACCACCTAGGAGAATTTTCAAATTTGCATAAAACATAATTTTACCACTTCTGTGAGTTGAATTTAAAAAATTCAAGAGACACGTTTGATATCAGTAAGTACAATTTGGTTCAATGAGATGAAAATAATTTTTTCTGAATAGTAAATTTTTACTTCTATTTAACATTGTTCAAAGAAAATAGTGTAATTATAGGTAAATATTATATCATAATTACCGTAACAGATGTCCTAATTCTGTTGAATAATTATAATTCCACCAAAAAACCCTTATGAATAAAATATGATCCCCTTTGGTCCACTTGGATTAGATTAGGACACTTATTATGATTTTATTTAAAGAAGAGTTAAAAGAGATAATTTCAAAGTTTAATAACTAAACCATTTTTATTATAGGGTTATACATAAGATAAATTAAACAAATAATTGTTCATTAGAAATATAAAATTATTTCCTACATAATGGTATTTTAATTATAATTATTATACATTAAATAATTTAATTTATTTATGACACAATGATGATATAGTAATTACCTTATTAATGAAAGATTAAAATAATTGATATTATAAATATAAAAATAAATCTTATTTGAGAAATTTTAGGAATTACACTAATTTTATAGGTTAATATTAAATTTTGGGGTTGATTAAATAATTTGTTTTCTAAGTAATCATGCTGTTATGATTTTCACAAAAACCAAATACTAAATTGTGTCAAAATTGACATAATTGAGTTTTTTAAAACCAATACTATATTATATATTGATATAACATTCCTAAAAATATAAGGTTCAGAAAAAGGACTTATAAAAGGTTATATGTATTAAAAATAAACAACATGGGGTCCTCTTGGTTTGTTATAGTAATTTTATTAACCATATAATATAAAAATGCAAAGAGACATGGTAAATGTCAACCTATTTAACTAAGAGTTAAATCTAAAAGATATGGATAATATGATGACCTAAACCTGTATAAAACATATTGGTTAAGTGGTTTTAGACCCATCACCACCTTATCCTTGAAAAAAATCATTTATGTTCCATTAGAAATAGAAATAATGTTATTATAAAATAATATTTCAAGATTTTATTAAGGTTACCCTCGCCAATCTTATAAAATGGTACTTATGTTTATCTTAATTTTGCACATACAAAGCCATTTGCCTCAGAAAACCCAACCCATATGTCTTCCCAACTTTCCTCCCTTCATCCTAGAGGCCTTCTGTAGGTAAAAAAGAAAACCTATGGATCAATATTGAACAAATCAAAATGAAGAGCCCGAAGAAGAGGTAAATATTTCATCACCTCTTTCAAGTTCTTTTCTTCTTCCACTTCCTATTTATTTATTGTTTCCATTATAAAATAATAAATCCAGTATCTCCTATATAATGTGATGTTATTATAAATATGGTACAACCGTATTCGTTACTCTATATATTCTACAAATGACAAAGTCACTATACGTTAATCTGTACAACTTACCGTCTCCACGTCGTGGTGTAGTTTGTTATTCAAACACATAATTATTTTGGATGGGTATAACAATGAATATAAATTACTTAAATAACAAATATAACATTTAAATTATTCATTATATATAATATACCATCCAATTACATATGATTTCACCATCAATAAAATGATATTTTCACTCGTACGTACGTACGGATTACCGTCTCCATGAACGCGATGAGATTCATTCCCCTTATTAATCATTCAATAATAATTTTTATTTTATGATTAAAAATAATTTTTATGAACAAAATATAATTATTTATATGAATTAAATACATACTATCCATAACAAACATTGCTTACATAACCAACCATACAAAGGAAAACGAATCATTTAACACCTGAAACGTTGTTACTAGAAAAATATTATTAACAATGAAAAATTATATGATCATATATGATATCATGTTTTTGTATATGGTTCTTTTATTGTTTAATGACAAGGTTTTTAAAATTATACAAGATGTTAACATACCATCGACTAATGAAAAATTACAAGATAAGTGTTAATTCTACAATCTCTTTACTTATCCAAGTTTGTTAATATGTAAGTATCTACTAGGACCTCTTTATCATCCACATCCATGTTTTCTTAAAAATGCATTTCAAAAAAAAATTCTATTTTTGAGAAAATGGGTTAAGGTCATTTATTCCCTAATTTGACATTATATGTTTCAAAAGGAATCTTTCCGTCTTTTTTCAAACAAGGTACTATATGGCCATTTCAACAAAATTAAGGTTAGAATGTTTTTTAACTTATACAACAGGTGTAGATATTTTTCACCATTATAACATCGTTGAAGAATACCTTACAATATTATAAAAATATTTTCAAAATAAATGTTTTCTTTTATAATTACGTGACTTCTAAATGATTTCAAAATTGAAAAAGATATTTCTCTCAAAATGTTTTGATTTCATCTATGTCAACATTCTTTGATGGATTGTAAACCTGTTTGACATTGATTTATTTATGATACAAATCTTCCATATTGTATTGATGGTGTAGTGATATATTTTACTTTGGATGGGTTATTTTTATACCATTCATGGTATATGGATAAAGTATTGACATTTGGTATGCTAGTGTTAATATGAATGTTTATGTTATGGTTAAACCTTTTCATATGAGGAATGCATTGGACATAAGAAGTGTTGGTTAGAGCCCTCTATAGCTCTTCGATGCATTGGTATGTCTCTTAAGACAAACTAGTGTATTGGCACAAGGCCTTGACAAAATCCTATTTGTAGTCATTGCATAAGGCCTTGACTATGTGGTTAAAACATCTGACATTATGCATTCCATCATTATGAAAGTTGCTATTGATATTCCATGTGATTATTCAACTAGAATAATATCAATGTGATTAAGTAAATTTCATTATTTTATTTTATCTATGCCATATTATTCTGAAGTTTACATTTAAAAGGATTTTGTTTTAGTCTTATACATTCCCTTAAATGTTTATACTTATTTATGAATGTTTTCGCTATATTGTTATCCTTATTGAGCAACTGAGCTCACCCCTTTCTATGTTTTATTTTTCCCAGGATGTGAAGAAGTAATTTATGGTTATCCTGCATGGATTAGATAAGGATATAAGTTTGTTTAAAAAGGGGGAAAATGTTGTTGATGTTTTTACTTCATGATGTAATGTAAAACTTATGGATTTATCAAGTTCTTCCAAAACTACTAAACAGATAGGTCTTTTGGAATTTTATCCCCTCTGATCATGATAATATTATGTAATGATGCACCGAATTTGAGTAACTAGGGTCATGGAATTACAATTGATATCATTGAATGTTTAGTACAAACCATGGAAGCTAGATTTAGAAAAACTCTGATTAGAGAACATTACCCTAATATAGACTTTGAGGATTAGTACAAGAAAACTTCCTAGAATTTTGGTACTATAGAGAAATTGTGATTTTTCCAATCAGTACATCTCTGTATGGGTATGAGTAGGTAGAGGTAGCTCTAGCACAGTTGTACCTAGGGGTAAAACCCGAAAACACCACTTTGAGCTAGACTCGAATGAGAACTCGTGCATGACAACGGGCCTTGCTGCACTCTTGGTTACGACACTCCCAAAGGATATGCTTAGGATAATTATCATGTTCATTACAAACCAATATGAAGGGTTTAATTGTATATAATTACTCAGAGAAATTTTTTTTACAATTATATAATATATTCATAAACTTTTCAATTTATGTTAAGTGTTTTACATGTTTGGAATTATGTATTGTGATTCATATACTAATCATGTGTATGCCTTTGTTTAGAAATGGAACCTAGTGTAAGGAATGTAAAATTTATCAATGCACGTAATCCAATTAGGGATTTCCCTCCTACTCAAGATAATTATAGAGGAGCTAGTGAAGCAATATGAGCCGATCAGCTTATCACTATACTAGAACAACTCACTCAGGTAATGAATAATAACCTTTCCTGTACAGAGCACCCCGATCCACAACGTGGAGGATCATTGTTGAATAATTCGTGAGGAAACAACCATCAACATTTAGTGAGTGAAAAAATCCATTAGTAGCTTAGCAATGGATAAATTCCTTAGAGAAAATATTTCATGCTTTTGGGAGTAGCGAAAGGGAAAGAGATGTCATGGCAGTTTATCACCTCATGGGAGATGAAGATCAATGGTGGTCATTAATCAAAAATACAAAGGAATACGAAGAAGTATCGAACATGTAATGGAGGTATTTCTAATATATTTATTACAAAAATACGTTCCTCATGGCCATCGAGAAAATATGGAAAGGCAATTTCTATGTCTAAGGAAAAAGTAGGATGAGAATGTCACAAAGTATGAGAATAACATTACAGGTTAGAACGACATGCAACAAATTATATACATAAACCAAAGAGTAATACTGATCGATTCATAGATGGGTTAAGACCATTTCTTTACCAAGAATTAGTCTCACAATACTTCTCATTATATGAATATATTTTCTAACGTGTTATCAAGACTGAAAAAGAATTCTCTAAGTCTTTCGACTTTAAAGAAAATTAAAAGAAAAAGTGATCTATTGAACTCTCTAGAAATGGAAATAAGGGTAAGAAGGGAAATGTTGAATATCCATCCAGTAGTAAATGTGAGAAGAAACACCCTAGTACTTTCCTGAAGGGAATGGGAGTCGGTTACAAGTGTGGTGAAAAATTCCACCATGCTCATTATTGGAAGGGGAAGAAAGAGGCTGTCAATGTTGAATTCTATAATTGTAGAGAAATGGGGAATTATTAAAATGAATTTCCTATACACTAAGGGAACTTTCCTCAAGAAATGCCAGGGGGACAATGCTAAGCATATGTGATCACTACTGCTGAGGATAAAGAACTAAAAGATGTGATGTTAGGTGATTTAATGGTTTCCCCAAGTTTAGCTAGTGCTTTATTTGATTCTATATCATCGTATTTTTTCATATCTTCCCAACTTGCTAAGAAAATTAAATATATTCAATTTGACATAACAAGGGAGATGTCAGTGGAAACACCTAAGGGAATTATCATCGCAACAAAAATTTATGAATTAGTTTCGATTAGGGCATATAAATGTTCTTTATCTACTGATCTCATTGTCATACCCATGAGTGAATTTTATATAATCCTCAGAATTCATTGGATTTTGGAACATGATGTAGAAATTTATTTTAAGGAGAACAAGGATACAATTTTTTTTGATAATAAGTAGTATCTTATCTTTAGAGCAGAAACGTCACCACATAATTCTTATCTAGATCCACCCCAGTAGCTCTACTGAATTTAGCTATTTGGGAGGAAGGGAATTAAATAACTATGGGTGAGGAGAGTAATGTTAGAATAGAAGATATACCAGTTGTGTAAGAATATGTTGACGTGTTTCCAAAGGATTTACCTAGACATCCTCCAGAATGATAAATTGAGTTTTCCATTGATTTAATTACTATTTCAAGGCCCATATCAAATAACCACTATAGAATGGCCACTGTGGAATTAGTGGAACTAAAGAAACAACTAGAGGAATTTAGTAAGAATGGATTTATTCACCATATTGTTTCTCTATGGGTAGCCCCTATCCTTTTGGTTAAGAAGAAAGATGGATCTTTGAGGTTTTGCATTGATTATAGGAAGATCAATGCTATAACAATAAAGAACAAGTATTACCTACCTCGCATTGATGATTTATTCGACCAAATTCATAGAGCTCAATATTTTTCAAATATTGACCTTTGATCTGGATATCATCAGTTGTGTGTAAAGAATGAAGACATTCTAAAAGAAGCATTTTGAACCATGATTGGGCATTATGAGTTTATAGTAATGGTTTTTGGATTGAATAATGCAGCCTCTCTCTTCATGGAGATAATGAAGAGTGTTTTCAAGGAATATCTTTATGACATTGTAGTGGTATATTTTGATGATATCTTGGTATATCCAAAATCTACGAAGATCCTGAAAATCACTATCACATTATTCTAAAGACTCTTAGAAGAAATGAATTATATGGGAAGTTTAGCAAGTGTGAAATGTTTTTCCATGAGATTTGTTTGCTTGGACATATTGTCTCTAATGATATAATCTTTGTTGATATTTTAAAGAACAAGGAAATCCAAGAATGGCCAGCATCGATGAGTATAACTAAGGGACACAATTTTATTGGTTTAGCAGGTTATTATCGACATTTCATCCAGAATTTTTCCCAGTTGGAAAAACCATCAACCAAGATCACACATAAAGGGGTTAAATATGTTTGGAAAAAAGAGTGTGAAGAATATTTTGAAGAACTAAAGAAAAGATTAGTCAATGATCCTTTCTTGACTCTACCATTAGGGAATGATGGGTTTGTTATTTATAGTGATGCTTCAAAGAAAGGACCTGGTTGTGTCCTTATGTAGAATGGTAGAGTTATTGAATATGCAGCACGTTAGCTAAAAATTCTTGAGCAAAACTATCCTACTGAAGATCTTGAGTTAGCAGCTATAATATTTTCCAGAAAAATATGGAGACACTATCTCTGTGGTGAAAAATGTGTTATCTATACTGATCACAATAGTTTGAAGTATATTTTCTCACAAATGAACTTGACATGAGGCAAAGGTGATGGTTTGAGCTTCTGAAGGATTATGATTTCACTATACACTACTACCCAGGGAAGGAAAATATAATGGCAGATTCTTTGAGTAGAAAAGATCATAGAGTTTTGAACAAGATGAGAGTTGAAAGGGATCCTATATTCATGGATCTAGTAAAGATAGATATGAGAATAACCACATAAGTTGAAACATCAATTCTTCTTCAAGTGGATGCCAAATTATCTTTACTATAAAGGATAAAGAGTTCTCTGAATGATGATGAGGAGTTTCAAAAGAATATTAAAGCTGTGAATAACAGGATATTGGGTGACATTATATATGAAGATGTAATTTTGAAATTTGGTAAGAGACATTTTTTCCCGATATAAAATACTTAAAAATGGAATTGTTGGATGATGCTCATAGCTCCAATTTCATTATACATCCTGCGAGCACCAAGATGTATAGAGATATGAATATAATATTCTTTGTGGGACAACATGAAAAGGGAGATTTCTGGTTTTGTGTCAAGATGTATGTTTTGTCAATAAGTGAATTCTAGAAGGAAACAGACCAGAGGAGTCATGCAATATCTTCCCATACTTGAGTAGAAATGGGATAATATTACAATGGACTTTGTCATGGGGCTACAAAATATTCTTATAAGTAATGATGAAATTTGGGTTATTTTTTATCGTCTTACCATGTAAGCACATTTCCTTTCTATAAGAGAAGATTTGACACTATAATGTATGGAAAAAAATTATATTAATGATGTTTTAAGACTTCATGGAGTACCCCTATAGATTGTTTCTAATCATGATCCCGGTTTTACATTAAGAATTTTGAAATGTCTTAAGTATGCCCAAGATACTGAAATTCGTTTGAGCACCGCCTACCACCCTCACATAGATGAATAAATTTAGACCATTCAAACCTTAGAAGACATGATGAGATCTTTCAAACCTGACTTTCAAGGTATGTGGGATCAATATTTACCTCTGGTATAATTGTCTTATAACAACAGCTTCCATTCAAGTATTCACATGGAACCATATTAAGCATTATATGGAAGATAAGTTGCACACCAACTTGTTGGGATGATGTTGCTAAAACAAAATGTGTAGGCCCAAAACATGTTGAGGAAGAAATGGAAAAAGTGATGATTAACCAAACCCACATCAAAGCATCCCAATGTACGAAAAAGATCTATGCCTTTAATCGAAGAAATGATTTGGAATTTCAATTAGGAGACCATGTTTTCATGAAGGTATATCCATGGAATGGTGTTATAAGTTTCAGTACGAAGTGTAAATTGAGTCCCATGTACGTTTATCCTTTCCAAATTCTAGAACGAATTGGGGTTGTATCTTACCATTTGAAAATGCCACCAAGTCTCTCCAAAGTTCACGATGTGTTCCACGTATCACTTTTGAGAAAATATATGCCTGACCTAACTCTTGTACTCAGCTATGAGGAAACTGAACTGGAACCTAATATGTCATATTGTGAATAGCCTATCAAAATTTTTGATACCTGAGAACAAATACTGAGAAACTGAATGACTCGTCTGGTAAATGTTCTATCAAGAAATCATAAGATGGAAGAGGCAACTTGTGAACCCAATAACCTGATGATGAAGAACCACCCAAATATTTTTATGTTGTATTATTCTAGAAATTTTGAGGAAACAGTTATTTTAAGGGGGGAGAATGTAACACCACAATCTTCCACATTACGTTATCCTTTAGATAATACAATAACTTGCATTTTACGCAATTTCGAGATACTAACACACCGCGACCAATCAAACTAGTCGTTATGAATATTAATACACAGTTCTTGAAATTATATAAATTTTATTTTTCAAAATGGACTTCATTTTTGAATTCATAATATTGAAATTAGTTTAGGGTGAATATTTGGTATTTGTCTGAAAACATTCAATTTTTTATGAATAGTGAAAAAATCTTCGTAATTGGTTAAAACAAAAAAAAATAAATAATTATTTATTTTATTTAAATTTATTTTTGGTCAAAATAGAAACATAATACCTATATATGTTCAATGTAATTCTTTTGAGTCATTTTATAAAATGTTTGTATATATATATATATATATAATTTATTGAACTTTTTACCGTCTTTTACGCACCTCTTAGGAGCATTTGATAATTTTCATAAAACATAATATTACCGCTTATGCGAGTTGAATTTCAAAAATCCAAGAGACACTGTTGATATTAGTAATTAAAAT
Source organism: Viscum album (assembly GCA_963277665.1). Classification (NCBI taxonomy): domain Eukaryota; kingdom Viridiplantae; phylum Streptophyta; class Magnoliopsida; order Santalales; family Viscaceae; genus Viscum; species Viscum album. The sequence continues at coordinate 718,216,164 of OY728145.1, read as the reverse complement.
TTGGTTCAATAAGATGAAAATAATTTTTGGTGAATAGTAACTTTTTACTTTTATTTACAACATTTAAAAGTAAATTGGGTAATTAAGGGTACAAATGATATCATAATTACCCTAACACATGTCTTAATTCTATTGGATAAGTATAATTCAACCAAAAACAACCTTGGGAATAAAATATGATCCCATTTGGTCCACTTTGATTAGATCATGACATTTATTATGACTTTATATAAAGAATAGTTAAAAGTGTTAAATTGAAAGGTTAATGACTAAACTATTTTTTATATCGGGTTATACGTAAGATAAATTTGAATGTAAACATTTATTATAAATATTAAAATATTTTTTACATAATTGTATTTTATTTATTGTTTTTAGACATTACATAATTTAATTTATTTATGACACAATGATGATGTAGTAATTACTTTATTAATGAATGATTAAAATAATTGAATTTATAAATATCCAAATAAATGTTATTTGAGACTTTTTATGAATTCCACTAATTTTATAGGTTAATAAGACATGTTATGGTTGATTAAATATATTTTTTCGAAGTAATCATGAAGTTATGATTTTCACAAAAACAAAATTCCAAATAGTGTCAAAATTGACATAATTTAGTTTTAAAAAAAAATACTATATTATTAATTGATATACTATTCCTAAAAATCTATGGTTCGGCCACATGAATTAGATAAGGTTATATATATTAATAATAAACCACATGGGGTCCTCTTGGAATGTTATAGTATGTTTACTAACCATATAATATAAAAATACAAAGAGACATGGTAAATGTAAAACTATTTAACTAGTAGACTCAAGCCGTACGAATCTCATTTTTCATAGCTCGGAAAGGATGTAGCATCACTGGGATTAACTCTTGAAAAATATCAAGATGAGCATGAAAATGTTAATCTTGAACATAATCTCCTATGGGAGAAGTGGATGTTAATAGATATTACCACCCTGGCGATGTAATCTAAGCCACCCCAGGAGTTTCTCACCATCGAACACATAACCCTTATGTCTTATGGGGGTGTGTTTCATATTTCCTTGAAATTTGTTTTCTATTTTTAATAATCTTTGTTTCGAGGAGGTTTCCATTATATTTATTTATGGAACTGGAAACTTCCCAAAGTTATTTATCCAAAGAGGACCTGCTTTCCAAAGGTAGGTATTCGTTAATTTTGAACTTTCCAATACTTAAGAATGTGCATTGGTCGAGAGTAAGGGAGGTCAAACTCATCACACCCTTTTGAGGGGAATTATTATCTACTCCATGTCTCTCTTTGTAAATTTAAGATATTTTCCTAAATAATTATTATATCACCATGTATAGTAGATGTATCCCTTGGAATTTACTGTCACTTATTGACATGTGTAAAATTTAGAATCATCAGTATGCATTAAAGGTTCTTCATTAATGGAAATACAAGAATGTATTTGAGGTTTTACAACAATGGTATCCTCTAATATACTAATTAGATATTCTTTTAATCATCATTGAGATGATATTTGTTTTTATGCCACTCAGTGGGGCACTATAAAATTTATTGTCATCCATGGAGATGAATGTTTATTTTGATCTTGGGATCGTGCCCATAAAATGGGCTACCTACGAATCCATGTGAGAGGAATCATAACCCCCATAGTTTGGTGCATCTTAATAAGACACATCAATCCTTTTATGGTCATGTGATAAGGACCTATATGCAGAAGGTGCTTTGTCGAAAATTAGTGAGGGATTTATGCTTAAGAATCCCAAGGAACTGGGAAATGATATGGGTTTCCAAGTAATATTAGTCCCTATTTGGAATATAGCCCAAGGAGAACAAGGTTGACTTGATGTGTTGGGTTTGAACCTCAAAGAGTCTTCCTACATATCCCATATGGGTTGGAATCAAAGACATTGTAGTTTTATAAGTCTCATAGAAGAGTATGGTATTTTTAGAGAGATGAATTTAGGATTACTTCTAGAAAATTATTCGTTAATGATTTGGAGGTTAATTTGGGGCTTCCTCCTACGGAGGATTCCGAAATTAAGGGAATTTGGGTTGTATTCCTGAAGAAGATATCCAGTGAGCTCGAGCCCTGAAAAAGGCTTCCTACATATCCTAGTCTGAAAAGGAATCCCCGTTCTCGTAGTTCATTCAGTAATGCAAATATTATGACTATGAAAAATCTCTATTCCCATGTGAGTCATGCACGGTGTGAGAATTAATAGGATTTCAATGATTCCACAAATAAATTCATGCTTTAAAATGTTTCCTCCACCGCTGGTGGAAGAGGGTGCGTCGACTGTGGAAGAAGTCAAGGTGATGAGATTCCCCACTATAATATTTTCATTGTATAAGGGTCAAATGTATGGAGGAAGGGATGATGGTGAGGGGATTATACCAGGATGGCTTCCCTTTAATTGATCATAGTATGGGACGGAAACTTTTTCTATGCTTGTGTAGAAAATTATGTGTGAACTGTACCTTCCCTACTAGAAACCTAAGGTTCTGATTCTTAGAGATGAGAAGGGGAGGGCAAAACCCAAACCCTTATTATCAATACTGCGAACTTCCCATCACTGAATCTTTGAGAATGGATTATGTGATTGTGGATATACAAATACAAAGATACTCAATGAATCCAAACCCCATTGTGAAACAAACGTAGGAAGTATCTGACTGTGGAAATAAAAATCCAAATAAGAGACATGATAATGTTTTATTCCCAAAGGTTTAACATGTTAGGAAGTTTTGGTGGAGGCTTCAACTTATTCCCTTTCAGATAAGGGAACCATGGAATGTGATACCCATCCATGAATGGCCTTTAAAATGGGTACTTGAGTTGGTCGCATAGGTCACTCATGCAGGTATTCCATGTAAGAACCTTGTGTTGATATAAAACATAGGTATACCATGTAGGTATGGTGCGAAAGTATGTCGCGCAGGTATAAATGATGATTGATGGTTTTTTACATAGGTGGACCAAATATAGGTATAATTTGTAAAAAGACTTTCAAAACATGTTTATCATGTTTAATTATCTCTTGTCTCATGGTTTATTGAGTTACCAGAGACAATTTGAGGGATCTAGGCGAGAGATCTATGCAATGGGAGCTTTAGAGAGTTTTTCCACTTTTTAAGTCATGTAATGGGGAGCCCAAGGGCTCTATTTATAGGCATAGATAGGGCCTGGTTGAAGCGATGTTGCGTGCGCATGTCCTTCACGCAGCTCAGCTGTGTAGGTACTCCGCATAGGGGAAGAAACAATTTTCTATCAGAGAGCTATGTCACGTAGGTCAGCCGTTCAACTCCGCCACGTAGGTCAGTCATGTAGCATCGCTGCGTAGGCTTGTGGAGCGAGTCTGTAATGAAGCTCGTTGGGAGTGTTTTGACATTCCTTTGAATTATTCAAACCTTTCCTTGGGATTTGAAATATCCAGAGTTCTCTTCATTGTATTTTTGTATTCTAATGTGGTGTCAACAAAAGCCCCCACCCCCTCAGGATTGGATCAGAATAAGGAAATATGGTCGAGTCTTGAGGTGAATTTTTGGGGGAAAAGATGATGGATCGATTGGTGAATAACATAGGTTTTCCACGTAGGCACCCCGCATAGATATCCCGCGCAGATGTTACTCGTAGTCCTGGAACATAGGTATTCATATGTCTATAAATAGTTCTCCTCCTATGTTATTTTCTTCACCCATGCCTTTCATAATTTGACGGCTCTCATTTCATAGCTCATTCGCCCAGCCCTATCAAGCTGTCCTCTCGTGTAATTCCCTTTAAATTTCTTGAAGGTAAAATTATTTATGCGATGGATCTACACTGAAGGATTTCATCGAAGGATTTATGCTTGAATCATTGTCGAGGACCTATGCGGAAGACTTCATCGAAGGACCTATGCAATGAAACACGTTTAAGGTCCTATGCGAATAGTGTCCTTTGCCAAATTTTTTATTTATCTCTTTTAAAATTCGAACATAATAGTAGAAGTTTGGTAATTATTTTTCAGGAAATAATGACTCATTTTATGACCCATATTGAAGAGGCTAAGGCATGTCAAAATGAAATAATGAATATTAGTGCAAGGGGGTTCTAGTACAAGATGAAACGGTCCCCATTAGATTCATCCTTCATCATAGTGGTTGCACTTCTGATATAAAGGATCACATTGTAGAGACAAGACCACATTGTTATGATTCCACGTTTCAGGCTTCTCTAACATATCAGTCTAATAGTTGGAAAGAATACTTGGATCTTCATTCTGGAGGAGGTGTCAAGCCCGAATGGATGTGGTCATTCTGGGTATGTCAAACTTGTGAAAGATTCAAGAAAGAGTTATGAGACGTCCATATCAGTGATGTTGTATAGATGAGGAAAACATATGTTTATAAAAATGATTTTATTCCTAAATAACTGAGCCGATAGAGTCCACAAATGAATTCCTTTCATTTGACACATGGGGAAGTTTCTATGAGTCTCTGGGATATTTACCAAATAGCTGGAATTCCCATTATTGGGGAAATGTATGAGGAAGTAATTATGCCTACTACAACATGGGGTGATGATAATAGAACACCACCACTGGCCCATGAATTATTTAAGATAGCGAAGAAATTACCCAAAGGAATGAAATATATCCATTCTAGAGTGTGGCTGTAAGCCTTTATAGAACAAACAACATAGAATTGTCCAACTTGTGGACGTCCTACTGTTTGTCCTTCTATAGATAACCGGAATAGTTTAGGCACATATTGGCCCATACTAGAAAAAGGTGATTATAAACACTGGGTCTATAAGGAAAAACACGATATAGATTTTGTAACACCCCAAGCTTCCATGATACATTTCCCTTTGAATAATGATGAAAATCACTTTTCTTTTAATTATCAAAATCCGGTTTATGGGAAGTGGGGCCCAAACATACAAACACAATCTCAAAAAAGGAAAACCCAAACTCAGGCAACCCATCCAACACAGAATTACACATCATAAAAACCATAGACATCTCTGCATACCATGTCGGATTCATCTTCACTGGTTGCCGTAGCCGATTCCCATTCTAGCGACCACTAATATCTTCCACTTTGTACCAGACACCTGATTTGTTCCAGTGATGATTGGTCTGGTGATGTCCCCTTGATCATGCTTCCATTCCTAACTTCCAAGGTCACCTGACTATTTCCCATAGAGGTGGACGTAGTCCGCATCGACCGTGGGAGACAAGAATAATATCTCCAGGTTCGTCTTCTTGGTGTAGCCGAAACAGGCCCTTCAACTGTATCTAGAGGCTGCTTCCCAACTTGAACAACATTGCTGAAAGAACGACCAACTGGGCCACTCACATTTTCTTTACCTCCCCTAGATATCCCCTTTACTTTACCTATTTGATCCCCTAAACCCGAGACATGACTCCCAAAATATTTCTCCCTCTGTTGATCTAGAGTATTAAACTCCATCAAAGTAAGGTATTCCCCCTCTAGAAACACATTTTTCACAGCCACTACAGCAGTCTCCTTCTCACCACCTCCAACCTGAAGAGCTGGAATCTTATATGTTTCAACCTTATTGGAGCTCCTGACCACAATGTGGTTGTCTTCCACTGTCAAGACAACACTATCATGCCCCCTGACTCCAGCCGGTGTAACCTCCACTGACTGACTCTCTGGATCCACCTCACCTACAGTCTCTCTGCATACTTCACCCGGATGGCTATCTGGAAGTCCCATGTCACCAGCGGGTGCATCTTCCAAGCCTTCAATTGGAAGTCTCACTGGAGCCTCCTCACCAACCAACCCTCCAGTAAGACCATCCTCTTCCAGACCCTCGGCCATCAAAACATCAGACAAACCTTCAAACATGTTACTCAAATAAAGAAAAGGTGGAGCCAAAGGGTCCCGCCTTCTAGACTCCTTATCACCAACCGAGCTAACTGCAACTGCATAAATCAAATTCCCCTCATCCTGATCCTTCCCTGCACTCTCACTGACCAAAGACCTAGTGGGAACTCAAGCCTCCTGCCATGACTTGTGCAAACTTCCAGCATCCTTCAGGTTATGCCTCTTACCCCCCGAAGCTCTAAGATCATGTCCGCTACTCTCAAAGGACACCTTAAAAGACCCACTTGGCTTACTATTCAAAGCTGAACTAGACCCACCATCACCCCTTCCACTGTCAATAGTCCTAATCGATCTCAGCTCAGGACCCATATCTAGGCCTGCCTCCAATCGGGTATCTACAGCCGCATCCACCAGAACAGATTTCCCTTTACGGTGGTTCTCCCACAACCGTGACGGATGTCCCCTTTGACATACCTCAGATGAATGCCCTAGCCTCCTGCAAGAATCACCAAACTAGATCCAATCTTCATAAATAACTCGTTGTCTACAACGATACTCTTTTCCAATCGTAATCCAAGAAAAGTCTAACGGCATACGAGACGCATCAATTTCAACACACACTTGGGGGTTCACGAGATGGAAAACATCCTCGTTGCGGCTATCAGAGCATAAAAAACGACCTAATGTTTCCCAGTATTCGAATAATCAATGTGTTTTGAAACAACAATGGAATTTTGGGAAAACATACCCAAACCGCGATGGAAGGTGAGTCACAGTTCATATGATGATCGAATGACCAACATAGAAGTAGAAATTGAGTACCTTGTAAGTAGTGAGGAGCCCTCAGCCACACATGAATAAGATCTTCCTCTATCTCAAAATGAATCACAATTTACTTACTGTCATGTAAGCTAACTATAGTTCATTCCTGGAGATCCCACGAACCGAAAAAAAATGGTCGAAGTCATCCACGGAAGGACTCTTGTTCTTTAACCAAGACACAAGAGTGAGATTCAACAAGCTAGAAGATTTTGTGAACTCGAAAGGACAAAGTTGACGGTTCGGCACACCGTCGACCATATCTGGGACCTTAGTGTTTATAGCAGCTTTCGAGAAAGGAGGGAGAAACTACAGATTAGTAAATTCCTGGAAGATCATTTCTCTTCTATGGGATGGATATTCCCCCTCCCCCATCGACGGGGAAAGGGCCAGTGTGGAGGTCGCCATCATTACCTGCAGAGGAGAGGCATCGAAGGATCGAGAGCAAGGTCACCATCCAAACACCCCTTTGAATAATTCAATAGCTTCCATTGTATGCAACTTCGAGATTCTAACTCGCTTTGACCAATCAAACTATCCATTATGAATAGTAATATAAACTTTGTGAAATATTATTAATTTTATTTTTTTAAATAGACTTCATTTTGTAATTCAGAATATCGAAATTATCATAGAGTGAATTTTTGAATTTTTTTCTGAAAACTTTCAATTTTTGATGAATAGTGAAAAACACTGCGTTATTGGTAAAAAACGATTTTTTTTAAATAATTATTTATTTTATTTAAAATAATTTTAGGTGAAAATAGATACATATTTCCTATATAAGTTCAACTTAATTCATTGGAGTCATTTTATAACATGTTTTGATATATAAAAAATTTATTGAACTTTTTACCGTCTTTTACCCACCACCTAAGAGCATTCACAAATTTGCATAAAACATAATTTTACCACTTCTGTGAGATGAATTTAAAAAATTAAAGAGACATTTTTGATATCAGTAAGTAAAATGTGGTTCAATGAGATGAAAATATTTTTTTCTAAATAGTAATTTTTTACTTCTATTTACCATAGTTCAAAGAAAATAGGGTAATTATATATAAATATTATATCATAATTACTGTAACAGATTCCCTAATTCTGTTAAATAATTATAATTCCACCAAAAAAACTTATTAATAAAATATGATCCCCTTTGGTCCACTTGGATTAGATTAGGACACTTATTATGATTTTATTTAAAGAAGAGTTAAAAGACATAATTTCAAAGTTTAATAACTAAACCATTTTTATTATAGGGTTATACAAAAGATAAATTCGACAAATAATTTTACATTAGAAATATAAAATTATTTCCTACATAATTGTATTTTTATTATAATTATTATACATTAAATAATTTAATTTATTTATGACACAATGATGATGTAGTAATTACCTTATTAATGAAATATTAAAATAATTGATATTATAAATATCAAAATAAATATTATTTGAGACTTTTTATGAATTAAACTAATTTTATAGGTTAATATGACATTTTGGGGTTGATTAAATAATTTTTTTTCTAAGTAATAATGCTGTTATGATTTTCACAAAAACCAAATTCTAAATAGTGTCAAAATTGACATAATTGAATTTTTTAAAACCAATACTATATTACATATTGATATAACATTCCTAAAAATATAAGGTTCGGAAAAAGGACTTATATACGGTTATATGTATTAAAAATAAACCACATGGGGTCCTCTTGGTTTGTTATAGTAATTTTATTAACCATATAATATAAAAATTCAAAGAGACATGGTAAATGTCAAACTATTTAACTAAGAGTTAAATCTAAAAAATAAGGATAATATGATGACCTAAACCTGTATAAAACATATTGGTTTACTGGTTTTAGACCCATACCCACCTTAGCCTTGAAAAATTCATTTATGTGCCATTAGAAACAGAAATAATTTTATTATAAAATAATATTTCAAGCTTTTATTAAGGTTACCCTCGCCTATCTTATAAAATAGTACTTATTTTTATCTTAATTTTGCACATACAAAGCCATTTGGATCAGAAAAACCCAACCCATATATCTTCCCAAAATTCCTCCCTTCATCTTAGAGGCCTAATGTTGGTAAAAAAGATAACCTATTGAGCAATTTTGATCAAATCAAAATGAAGAGCCTGAAGAAGAGGTAAATATTTCGTCAACTCTTTCAAGTTCTTTTCTTCTTCCACTTCATATTTCTTTATTGTTTCCATTATAAAATAATAAATCCAGTATCACCTATATAATGTGATGTTATTATTAATATTGTACAACCATATTGGTTATTCTATACATTCTATAAATGACAAAGTCACCATACGTTCATCCGTACAACTTACCGTCTCCACGTCGTGGTGTAGTTTGTTATTCAAACACTTAATTATTATGGATGGGTATAATAATGACTATAACTTATGTAAATAACAAATATAACATTTAAATTATTCGGTATATAAAATATACCATCCAATTACATATGATTTCACCATCAATATAATGATATTTACACTCGTGCGTACGTACGGATTACCGTCTCCACGAACATGATGAGATTCATTCCCCTTATTAATCATTCAATAATATTTTTCATTTTATGATTAAAAATAATGTTTATGAACATAATATCATTCTTTATATGAATCAAATACATACTATCCATAACAAACATTGTTTACGTAACCAACCATACAAAGGAAAACGAATCAGTTAACACCCAAAATATTGATACTACAAAAATATTATTAACAAAGAAATATTAGAGGATCATATATGATATCATGATTTTGTATATGGTTCTTTAATAAAATGTTTTTAAAATTATACAGGAGGTTAACATACCATCGACTAATGAAAAATTACAAGATTAGTGTTAATTCTACAATCTCTTTACTTATCCGATGTTGTTAATATGTAAGTATCTACTAGGACCTCTTTATCATCCACATCCATGTTTTATTAAAAATTAAATTCAAAAAAAATTACTATTTATGAGACAATGGGATAAAGTCATTTATACCCTAATTTGACCTTATATGTTTCAAAAGGAATCTTTCTGTCTTTTTTCAAACAAGGTACTCTATGGGCATTTCGACAAAATTAAGGTAAGAATGTTTTTTAACTTATACAATGGGTGTAGATATTTTCCACAATTATAACATCTTTGAATCATACATTACAATATTATAAAAATATTTTCAAAATAAATGTTTTCTTTTATAATTACGTGACTTCTAAATTATTTCAAAATTGAAAAAGATATTTCGCTCAAAAAGTTTTGATTTCATCTATGTCAACATTATTTGATGGATTGTAAACCTGTTTGACATTGATTTGTTTATGATACAAATATTCCATATTTTATTGATGGTGTAGTGATATATTTGACTTTGGATGGGTTATTTTTATACCATTCATAGTATATGGATAAAGTATTGACATTTTGTATGCTAGTGTTAATATAAATGTTTATGTTATGGTTAAACCTTTTCATATGAGGAATGCATTAGACATAATAAGTGATGGGTGGATCCCTCTATAGCTCCTCGATGGATTGGTATGTATCTTAATACAAACTAGTGTATTGGCACAAGGCCTTGACGAAATCTTATTTGTAGTCTTTGCATAAGGCCTTGACTATGTGGTCATAACGTTTGACATTATACATTCCATCATTATGAAAGTTTCTATTGATATTGAATGAGATTATTCGACTAGAATAATATCAGTGTGATTAAGTAAATTTCATTATTTTATTTTATCTATGCCATATTATTCTGAATTTTACATTTAAAAGGATTTTGTTTTAGTCTTATACATTCCCTTAAATGTTTATGCTTATATATGAATGTTTTCGCTATATGGTTATCCTTATTGACCAATTGAGCTCACCCCTTTCTGTGTTTTATTTTTCCCAAGATGTGAAGAAGTAATTTATGGTAAACCTGCATGGATAGGATAAGGATATAAGTTTGTTTAAAAAGGGGGAAAATATTTTTGATGTTTTTACTTAATGATGTAATGTAAAACTTATGGATTTATCTAGTTCTTCCAAAACTACTAAATAGATAGGTCTATCAGGATCTAATCCCGTGTGATCATGTTAAAGTTATGTAATGATGCACCGAATTTGGGTAACTAGGGTCAAGGCATTATAATTGGTATCAGTGGAAGTTTAGTACAAACCATGGAAGCTAGATTTAGAAAAACTCTGATTAGAGAACATTGCCCTAATATAGACTTTGAGGATTAGTAAAAGAAAACTTCCTAGAATTTTGGTATTATAGAGATTTTGTGAGTTTTTCAATCAGTACATCCCTGTATGGGTATGAGCAGGTAGAGGTAGCTCTAGCATAGTTGAACCTAGGGGTAAAACCCGAAAACACCACTTTGAGCGAGACTCGAATGGGAACTCATGCACGACAATGGGCCTTGCTGCACTCTTGGTTACAACACTCCCAAAGGATATGCTTAGGATAATTCTCATGTTCATTAAAAACCACTATGTAGGGTTTAAGAGTATATAATTCCTCAATGAAATCTTTTTTATGATTATATATTATATTCATAAACTATTCAATTTATGTTAAGTGTTTTACAAGTTTGGAATTATGTATTGTGATTCATAAACTAATCCAGTGTATTCCATGGTTTAGAAAAAGAACCTAGTGGAAGGAATGTAAAATTTATAAATGAATACAATCCAATTAGTGATTTACATCCTACTCAAGATAATTATAGTGGATCTGGTGAAGCAATATGAGCCAATCAGCTTATCACCATACTAGAACAACTCACTCAAGTTATGAATAATAACCATTCCCGTATGCAGAACCCCGATCCCCAATATGGAGGATCAATGTTAGACCAATTCATGAGGCAACAACCGCCAACATTTATTGAGTGGAAAAATCCATTAGCAGCTGAGCAATGGAAAAATTCCTTAGAGAAAATATTTCATGCTTTCGGGAGTAGCGAAAGGGAAAGAGATTTCATGGAAGTTTATCGCCTCATGGGAGATGAAGATCAATGGTGGACATTAATAAAAAATAAAAAGGAATAAAAATATGTATCGAACATTTAAATGATGGATTTGTAATATATTTCTTACAAAAATACATTCCTCATGACCATTGAGTGAATATGGAAAGAACATTTCTATTTCTAAAGAAAAAGGAGGATGAGAATGTCACAAAGTATGAGGATAACATTACAAGGTTAGAAAGGCAGGCAACAAATTATATACATAAACCAAGGAGTAATATTGATCGATTCATAGATGGGTTAATACCATTTCTTTAGCAAGCATTAGTCTCACAATACTTCTCATCGTATGAAGATATTGTCTAATGTGTTATCAAGACTGAAAAAGAATTATCTAAGTCTTATGACTTTAATGAAATGTAATATAAAAAGAGATCTATTGAACACTCTAAAAATGGAAATAAGGGGAAGAAGGGAAAATTTGAATATCAATCTTGCTGTAAATGTGGGAAGAAACACCCCAGTACTTGCTTGAAGGGAATGGGAGTCTGTTACAAGTGTGGTGAAAAAGTCCACCATGCTCATTATTGGAAGGGTAAGAAAGAGGCTGTCAATGTTGAATGCTATAATTGTAGAGAAAAGGGGAATTATGAAAATGAATTTTCTATACACTAAGGGAACATACCATAGAAAAGGCCAGGGGAGAAAGGCTGAGCTTATGTGATCACTACTGATGAGGATAATGATCTAAAAGATGTTATGGTAGGTAATTTAATGGTTTCCCCAAGTTTAGCTAGTGCTTTATTTGATTCTATATCATTGTATTTTTTCATATCTTCCCATCTTGCTAAGAAAATTAGATATATTCAATTTGACTTAACAAGGGAGTTTTCATTGAAAACACCTAATGGAATTATCATCGCAAAAAAAATTTATGAATTAATTCCGATTAGGGCATATAAATATTCTTTATCTATTGATCTCATTGTCATACCCATGAGTGAATTTGATATAATCCTCATAATTGATTGGATTTTGGACCATGATGTAGAAATTTATAGTAAGGAGAAGAAGGATACAATTTTAAATTATAATAAGTAGTATCTTATCTTTAGAGCAGAAACGTCACCACATAATTCTTATCTAGATCAATCCCAGTAGCTCTATTAAATTCAACTATTTGGGAGGAAGGGAATGAAATAACTATGGGTGAGGAGAGGAATGTTCAAAAAGAAGATATACCAATTGTGCAAGAATATGTTGACGTGTTTCCAAAGGATTTACCTATACATCCTCTAGAATGATAAATTGAGTTCTCCATTGATTTAATTAGTAGTTCAAGGCCCATATCAAATACTCCTTATAGAATGGCCACTGTGGAATTAGTGGAACTAAAGAAACAACTAGAGGAATTTAGTAAGAATGGATTTATTCACCATAGTGTTTCTCTATGGGTAGCCCCTATCCTTTTGGTTTTGAAGAAAGATGGATCTATGAGGTTGTGCATTGATTATAGGGAGATTAATGCTATAACAATAAAGAACAAGTATTACTTACCTCGCATTGATGATTTATTTGACCAAATTCATAGAGCTCAATACTTTTCAAATACTAACCTTTGATATGGATCTCATCAGTTTTGTGTGAAGAATGAAGACATTCTAAAAGAAGCATTTTGAACCATGATTGGGCATTATGAGTTTACAGTAATGCTTTTTGGATTGACTAATGCACCATCTCTCTTCATGGAAATAATGAAGAGTGTTTTCAAGGAATATCTTTATGACTTTGTAGTGGTATATTTTGATGATATCTTGGTATATCCAAAATCTATGAAGATCGTGAAAATCACTATCACATTATTCTAAAGACTCTTAGAAGATATGAATTATATGGGAAGTTTTGCAAGTGTGAACTGTTTTTCCATGAGGATTGTTTACTTGGACATATTGTCTCTAATGATAGAATCTTTGTAGATATTTCAAAGAACAAGGAAATCCAAGAATGGACAGCATCGATGAGTATAACTAAGGGACATAATTTTATTGGTTTAGTAGGTTATTATCGACATTTCATCCAGAATTTATCCTAGTTGGAAAAACCATTAACCAAGATCACACATAAAGGGGTTAAATATGTTTGGAAAAAAGAATGTGAAGAATGTTTTGAAGAACTATAGAAAAGATTAGTCAATGATCCTTTATTATCTCTACCATTAGGGAATGATGGGTTTTTTATTTATAGTGATACTTCAAAGAAAGGACATGGTTGTGTCCTTATGTAGAATGGTAGAGTTATTTCATATGCATCACGTTAGCTAAAAATTCTTGAGCAAAACTATCCTACTAAAGATCATGAGTTAGAAACTACAATATTTTCCAGAAAAATATGGAGACACTATCTCTGTGGTGAAAAAATGTGTTATTTATACTGATCACAATAGTTTGAATCATATTTTCTCATAAAAGAACTTGACGTGAGGAAAAGTTGATGGTTTGAACTTATCAAGGATTATGATTGCACTCTACACTACCACCCAGGAAGGAAAATATAGTGGTGTATGCTTTGAGTAGAAAAGATCATAGAGTTTTGACCAAATGAGAGTTGAAAGGTATCCTCTATTCGTGGATCCTGTAAAGTTAGATTTGGGAATAACCATATAAGTTGAAACATCAATTCTTTTTCAAAAGGCTGTCAAATTATCTTTACAGTAAAGGATAAAGAGTTCTCTGACTGTTGATGGGGAGTTTCGAAAGAAGATTAAAGCTGTGAATAACAGGAGATTGGGTGACATTATATATGAAGATGGAATTTTGAAATTTGGTAAGAGACTTTTTTTCCCGATATAAAATACTTAAAAATGGAATTGTTGGATGATTGTCATAGCTCCAATTTCTCTATACACCCTGCGAGCACTAAGATGTATAGAGATTTGAATAGAATATTTTTTGTGGGACAATAAGAAAAGGGAGACTGCTGGTTTTGTGTCAAGATGTATGGTTTTTCAATAAGTGAACGCTAGAAGGAAACAGCCTGGAGGAGTCATGCAATATCTTCCCATACCTGAGTGGAAATGGAATAATATTACAATGGACTTTGTCCTGGGGCTACCAAAGACTCTTAGAAGTAATGATGCAATATGGGTTATTATTGATCTTCTTACCAAGTCAGAACATTTTCTTTCTATAAGAGAAGATTTGACACTATAATATATGGAAAAACTTTAAATTAATGATGTTTTAAGACATCATGGAGTACCCCTATCGATTGTTTCTAATCATGAACCCTGTTTTACATTAAGAATCTGGAAATATCTTAAGTAGGACCTAGATACTGAACATCGTTTGAGCACTACCTACCACCCTCACATAGATGAATAAATTATGACTATTCAAACCTTAGAAGACATGTTGAGATCTTTATAACATGACTTTCAAGGTATGTGGGCTCAATATTTACCTCTGGTATAATTTTATTATAACAACATATTCCATTCAAGTATTCAAATGACACCATATTAAGCATTATATGGAAAGATAAGTTGCACACCAACTTGTTGGAATGATGTTGGTGAATGAAAACATGTAGGCCCAAAACCTGTTGAGGAAGCAATGGAAAAAAGTGATGATGAACCAAACCCACATCAAAGCATCCCAATGTATGAAAAACATCTATGCCTTTAACCGAAGAAAAAATTTGGAATTTCAATTAGGATAACATGTTTTCATGAAGTTATATCGATGGAATGGTGTTATAAGTTTTAGTACGAAGTGTAAATTGAGTCCCATGTACATTTATCCTTTCCAAATTCTAGAACGAATTGGGGTTGTAGCTTACTATTTGAAAATGCCACCAAGTCTCTCCAAAGTTCACGATGTGTTCCACGTATCACTGTAGAGAAAATACATGCCTGACCAAACGCTTGTACTCAGCTATGATGAAACTGAATTGGAACCTAATATGACTTATTGTGAAGAGCCTATCAAAATTTTTGATACCTGAGAACAAGTACTGAGAAATAGAATGAATCGTCTGGTAAAAGTTCTATCGAGAAATCATAAGATGGAAGAGGAAACTTTTGAACCCAATGACCTTATGATGAAGAACCACCCAAATATTTTTAAGCTATATTATTCTAGAAATTTTGAAGAAAAAATTATTTTAATGGGGGATAATGTAACACCACAATCTTCCACAGTACGTTTTCCTTTGAATAATACAATAACTTGCATTGTACGCAATTTCCAGATTCTAACACACCGTGACCAATCAAACTAGTCGTTATGAATACTAATACACAGTTCCTGAAATTTTACAAATTTTAATTTTCAAAATGGACTTCATTTTTTAATTCATAGTATTGAAATTATCTTATGGTGAATATTTGGTATTTTGTTGAAAACTTTCAATTTTTGATAAATAGTGAAAAACTCTTCGTAATTGGTTAAAACAAAAAAAAAATTAAATAATTATTTATTTTATTTAAATTTATTTTAGGTCAAAATAGAAACATAATACCTATATATGTTCAATTTAATTCATTTGAGTCATTTTATAATAAGTTTATATGTATATATATATAATTTATTGAACTTTTTTCCGTCTTTTACCCACCTCTTAGGAGCATTTGATAATTTGCATAAAACATAATTTTAACACTTATGTGCGTTGAATTTCAAAAATCCAATAGACACAGTTTATATTAGTATTTAAAATTTGGTTCAATAAGATGAAAATAATTTTTGGTGAATTGTAACGTTTTTACTTTTATTTACAACGTTTAAAAGTAAATTGGGTAATTAAGGGTAAAAATGATATCATAATTACCCTAACACATGTCTTAATTCTATTGGATAATTATAATTCGACCAAAAACAACCTTGGGAATGAAATATGATCCCCTTTGGTCCACTTTGATTATATCATGACATTTATTATGATTTTATTTAAAGAATAGTTAAAAGTGTTAAATTGAAAGATTGATGACTAAACTATTTTTTATATAGGGTTATACATAAGATAAATTTGAATGTAAATATTTATTATAAATATTAAAATATTCTTTACATAATGGTATTTTATTTATAGTTTTTATACATTAAATAATTTAATTTATTTATGACACAATTATGATGTAGTAATTACTTTATTAATGAATGATTAAAATAATTGAATTTATAAATATCCCAATAAATGTAATTTCAGACTTTTGATGAATTACACTAATTTCATAGGTTAATATGACATGTTTTGGTTGATTAAATATTTTTTTCGAAGTAATCATGATGTTATGATTTTCACAAAAACAAAATACCAAATAGTGTCAAAATTGACATAATTGAGTTTTTAAAATAAAATTCTATATTATTAATTGATATACTATTCTAAAAAATGTATGGTTCAGACATCGGAATTATATAAAGTTATATATATTAATAATAAACCAAATGGGGTCCTCTTGGCATGTTATAGTATGTTTACTAAACATATAATATAAAAATACAAAGAGACATGGTAAATGTAAAACTATTTAACTAAAAGTTAAATCTAAAAGATAATGTTAATATGATAAACTAAAGCTATCTAAAACCTATTAGTTGGGATGATTTCAACCTATCCCCACCTTAGAATTGAAATAATTCAATTTTGATCCATTATAAACCTATAATGATTTTATTATAAAATTATATTTCAAGCATTTCATAAAGTGACCCTCACCTCTCCTATAAATGGGTACTTTCCCTTCTCTTAATTTCACACATAAAAAGCCATTTGTCTTGGCCAAACTCTGCCCAAATATTCTCCAAAAGTTCCTAAATTCATCCAAGAGGACTTAAATTGGTCAGAAATCCAACCTAGGGATCTCTTTTTATCAAATCAATAGAAAGAACGCGAGGAAGAGGAAAATATTTCATCACCTCTTTCAAGTTCTTTTCTTCTCCCACTTCCTATTTCTTTGTTGTTTCCATTTTTAAATAATAACTATATTATCTTCTATATACTTTGATTTTATTATAAATATGGTACAACCATATTCATTATTCTATCCATTTTATAAATGACAAAGTCACCATATGTGTGTACATACGACTTATCATCTCCAGGTCGTGGTGTAGTTTGTTATTCAGACACTTCATTATTTTGGATGGGTATAAAAATGAATATAACTTATTTAAATAATAAATATAACGTGTTAATGATTCATTATATACGACCTGCTATCCAATTACATATGATTTCTCTATCAATATAATGATATTGTCGCTCGTACGTACGTACAGATTACTGTCTCCACGAACGTGATAAGATTCATTCCCCATCATAATAATTCAGGAATAATTTCCATTTTATGATTAAAAATAAAGTTTATAAACATAATATCATTATGTTTTTGAATCAAATACATCCTATCCATAACAAACATGTCTTACGTAACCAACCATACAATGGAAAATGAATTAGTTAACACTGGAAACAATGATACTGCTAAAATGTTATTAACAAAGCAATATTAGCAGATCATATATGATATCATATTTATGTATATGGTTCTGGTATAATTTAATAAAAATGTTTTTACTATTATTTAGGAGGTTAACATACCACCGACTAAGGAAAAGTACAAGGTAAAGGTTAATTCTATAATCTATTTACATATACGAGGTTGTTAATATGTAAGTATCTACTGGGACCTCTTTATCATCCACATCTATGTTTTCCTAAAAATGTAATTCAATTTCTTTTTACTATTTATGAGACAATGGTTTAATGTCATTTATACCATTATTTTACATTATTTGTTTTGAAAGGAATCTATTCTTCATTTTCCAAAGAGGGTAGTTTTTTTCCTTTTTTACAAAATTAAAGTAAGAATTTTTTTAATCTTATACAGTGGGTGTGGCTATTTTCTGCTGTTATAACATCATTGAAGATTAACTTATAAGAATATAAGAATATTTTCCAAATAAATGATTTCTTTTATAATTACATGACTTCTAAATGATTTCAAAATATAAAGAGATATTTCTCTCAAAAAGATTTTATTTCATATATGTCAACATTCTTTGATGGATTTTAAACCTCATATAATATATTGACATTTAGTATGCTAGTTTTAAAACGAATGATTATGTGATGTTTAAACCTTTTCATATGAGGAATGCATTGGACTTATTATGTGGCAGGAGGAGCCCACTATTGCTCCTCGATGTATTTGTAGGTCTCATGAGACAAACTAGTGTCTTGGCATAAGGCCTTGAAAAAATCATAATTGTAGTCTTGGCATAAGGCCTTGACTATGTGGTTATAAAGTCTTGCATTATGCATTCCATTATTATGAAAGTGGATATTTATATTGCATGTGATTATTGAACTAGTATAATATACATGTGATTAAGTAAATGGAATTATTTGATTTTATCTTTTCCATATTATGCTGATGTTTATGTTTAAAGGGATTTTTTAGTCCTATCAATTGCTTTAAATGTTTATGATTATTTAAGTTTCCACTATATTTTTATCCTTTCTGGGAATCTATTCTCACCCCTTTCTATGTTTTATTTTTCCAAGGATGTGAAGAAGTATTTTATGATTGACCTGCAAGGATAGGATGAGGATATAAGTGTGTTTAAAAGGGGGGGGGGAATTTTTGATGTTTTTATTTCAGGATGTAATGTAAAACTTATGAATGTATCTAGTACATCTTAGGCTACTAAACTGATCGGTCTTTCGGAAATTTTTCCCTTGTGATCATGCCAATGTTATGTAATAATTCACCGACTCAGGGTAACTGGGGTCAGAGCATTACAGATACAATGGTATGCTTAGCTTCTTACCTTGCAAGGTGGCTAAGCATTTACTTTTTTTCAGTCCGTGAATCTGGAGGTGGTGTATGATCAACGACTTTTTTCATTGCAATTAAACTAGTATAAGTGAAGTATATTGAATTAGAAACCCCTGTATTTTCATGAATATAATATCTAATACTAAATTTATAAAATTGGAAGAATCTATTTAGAATTTTAGGTCCATTCCATGTGTTGTGGTGTGGGATTGCAGCACATTTTTTTCATACATAGTGTTGAATTAAGTTAGAGTTCCTAATGGTCGATTCACCCAATTTTTACAGAAATTTTATGGTATTTAGCCTCTAAACATGAGACCTGATGTGGTTCTAAAGGAATTTAATGTCTTAGGAGAATTCTATATTTTTCCTTTTGGTAACCGACCAATTGGAAACTTTATTGATGATGGAAAAGAAAATTATTAAGAACTGAGATCTTATATGATCGAATTAATTGATGGTATATTATAAACTGGGATTGATGGTGAAACTATCTGTGAGTATTTTGTCCCCTATAGGTTTTCTTGTCAATTTAGATGTCTTTATTAATCAAACACTTTTCCACCCACGTATGTCAAACAAGAGAAACACCCAATGGTAGTGCGATAATTATGGATTCATATAGCTTTAGAGGTATCCAAACCATTGATTACATTACCTCCATAAGATGAATTGATTGTATTGGAAGCCGGGTAGGCCAACGATTTGGAATCTTCATATCCTCAAGGGGCTTTGATAAAAGTAATATATCGAGTGGAAACTACAATAACTATTTCATGTGGAACTTTAGGTAAGAAGTCCAAGGACAGAGATGATACAATGTTTTAGATGTTTCAAATCCATCAAAAAGTCTTCGCATGAGGTATACTACGAATAATAGGTCTAGAGAAGAAATACCCTCAATTCTAAGATGATCCAGCTTCATCCATCAAATAGAGGTTCCTATTTTATATGTTGAACTTTCTGAAGAATAAAAGTGTCATGAAGAAGATCACCATTCAGAATGCGTTGAATCTCCTCCACAATCAACCATAACAATATTTAATTATGTTATACCATTAACCATTCATCATTGGGAGGGTGTAACTTGTGATATTAGGGATGCATGGGCATTTATCCAACATGGAATTCGAATACCAGATTTAGGTGACATCAATTCACCTTCTTATTTCAATATAGAAAATAATCTTGATGATGTACATAAGTATATTACAGAGCTGGAGGCTTTTATATATGAAACTAAAGAAAAAATCCTAGCCTCTAAATGAGTATCTCATATGATGGACTTAGAAGTACATGAAGGGGTAATTATAGACTTTGAGGAGGAGTGGGATATTTACGTTAATACTGAGAATATATTTTTCTTTTTCTATTGTCTTAACTCTACTTTACCATTTTTCATCATTAACCTTGATGAATATAATTTGTGAAGCCTGAATGTAGGGAAGGAATCTCCAGACCAATTCTAGAATCTCTAATGTATGGTCTTGCAGGATCTCCTATTGATGCAACGAATGATCCTCCTAGGTCACCATAACTTTCCATAGGAGCAAGAATCATGAATGGGGTAATGGAGATGGATAAACCCTCAAACATTACCTAAACTTTCTCTTGTTAAGAGGATTGTTTCCATTTATCCCCATGCTTTTGAACAAAAATACAAGAGATCAATGAGATTGATCTAATGTGTTCTCCAAAATAGTATGTATTTATACTATCTTTAGTGAATATAATTTTTTCAAAACACTTTGGTGATCAAATTTTATCAACTTGCAGGATCTATATATATATCCTCTCTCAAGGGATTTAGAGAAGATTCTTTGAGGCCAGAAAAAACCCCAAGGGGAATCCTAGGTTCATGCTAACGAATCTGCAATTTTAGTAGACAAATCGTCATAAGATTTAGTTTTACCTGCTCTAGGTTGTATTGAGAGAGAGGAAAGCCACAGTAAGATTAAATGCATTCCTTAGTGGATTTTGTCAGAGGATCCTGAAATAATCAATACTGATATTATTATTACTCCAGAAGAAAGGAAGGAGGACCCATGGAAATCTGAGATGAATACTGATGTTTACCCAAACATGAAAAGACCTGATGATACTATACCAATTAAAGATCCAATAAAACAAAATGTCAGTAGAGCCAATTTGGGAATCAACCAACATTTTTTGGATACCTTAAATGGTTAGGATCATATAACATTCCAGGCTGTATACACAAAAATAATGGATACCATTAATCCAAATAGTGATATTCTAGGTTCCATCATGAAGTTTGGGGATTATAATGAAGAATTTCAACGTCTTAAGTCCTTATTCTTTCATTTTCAATACGTAATTATTATTCTTTATTTTATTCTTTACATCAAAATTCATCTTATGAAACTTTATCTGCAAAAAATGTCACAAAGGCTCTTCAGGAACGGGGTATCTAACTTTATCCTTATGTTGGATCTATAGAAATACCTATAGAGGATCCTCCATCAAGAGATGTTCCAGAAACATAAAATGTGATAACTGAGAAAACTCAAAGAAATTCCCCTTCTCAAGAAACATCTACTCAAAATACTAAAGCTGAGAATACAGGGGATGAATCCAATCAAGTTCCTGACATTTTATTGTGTAAATATAATCAGATATCTGAATCATATCTATTTCTTCCATTTGAAACTAACGATGACCTTGATTTTCCATTTATTATTATCAGCAATTAGATTAGAATGTGAAGCTTCTATTTTCCCAAGAGAAGTAGAACAAGGCTTCTCTTTAAGTGACCTGTTTCCAGATTACATTTTACCTCATGGTAGTGACTCAGATTCTGACATAGAGATGCAATATGCCTTTATCATGAAACGTAAGAAGACATGGTGGAATATTTGGGGCATAATTTCTAAGAATCCCTTAGGTAAATTGTTGTTCCATTTTTACAAAATCGCATCATTCTTATATGTATTGGGGTATGGTGGATTTAATTATCAACCATTACATGATGCTATAAAAGAGATCATTCACTAACGGGAGCAGGAGCATAATCTGTGACAAAATTTTGAAGAGGCTAAATGACATTTCAATATTTAGGGCTTTCAAGCTACAGTAGTTGATGAAAAGGAAAGTAAAAAAAATAAATCGTTTGAAATTAACCAATAAATCAAATAAACAAAGATGGAGTTGTTATATCTTCAATAACAACTAGATGGTATTCATAATAAGCTAGAGAAGTTGAATCAAACATTCCTTGAAACCCAATTAGAGGGGATAACTGACATTTCAACTGCTAAGGAAGTACTTCATCTAGCATAGGAGGCTCGATTTTCACAGCTATATCAACTTTAACAAGCAGCTGATATGGCTTATGATGTGGTCCAACAAATGAAAATTCATGTTGAGAGTTTATTCTAAAAAATGATAGAGATGCACTATTTTGCAGAAGGCCCTCTATTTTCATATGAATGAAATAAATTTTTTCTTTAATCACATATGTCTTCATTCATATTTTCCATGATTTAAATATTAAAGGTAAATGATGATAATGGCCCCTTTATGTTATACAATCATTAATATGATAGAAATAATGGAGTGTTCAAAATTTTCTTATTGATATGATGACCCTAATTAGAATTATTTGATAGTTTCTAAGGTTATATAGATATCCCCCCAAATTTCATAGCTTTTGACCCCTTTTTATTTCTCAATATTACTCAAATCATACAAATAATGTATGTTTAATGAGCTGGGACTCGACTTTTGTTTAGAGTTCCCTTCGCAGGTTCTCAATATAATGAGCACTAAGTCTTTTTTTATTACAATTTTATGGTCATTCATGTTTGACTATAAAGGGTTAGTATTTATGGTTCAATATCTTTGACCATAAATTTTGAAATTAGATCCCAAACAAAACTCTGTGGCTAAGAATTGCATTAATATTATTTAAATATTTCCTAATGAATCTTGATCCTTGATTTTTATGGTAATTTTTTTTGGAACTCATCTCAACATAATGGGTATCTTTTGCAAGAACTAAATTACTATTTATTGAAAAACCTGTTATAGGGGTTGTGTTATGTAGGGACCACTGGGGCATATGCTACAAAGAAAAATAGTGGCATTTTTTGTCTAACAGACCGTTTACATAGGAAACTCAAGTAAGGCTTCCAAAGGGAACATGTTTTATAGTAAAGAGAAAGAAATCTGGGAATTTTATCATTTTACTATTGAAAGATATGGGGGAAATAAAATTTGGGTGACCTAAGACCACAATGGGTGGTTTTTCCAAAGAAAGGAATTATAAGAATGAAAAAGGGGTTATTTTAAACTGACATAAGTCATGAATAGGAAAAACATTTCTATACAGATATTGTGTATGAGTAAAGGTTAAAATTTATCAGAAAAGGGAATTTCTAATATCATATTGTTCAGCTTTAAGTCATGCAGTTAGGACATTGCACTTCGTAGTTTTAACTCATGCTGGGAGGACATTATGTAGATTTAATTTAAAGTCTTTCGCTTTGACCAAAGGTACTAAACTCTCCCAATTTATTTTTAATTATTTTGGAAATATACTATCATATTCAGTTGTTGAAGGGACAATTGTAAACTATGATTTGGTAATTTATGGAATCGAGGAATGATATGGAAAAAGGTCCAAAATCATTGGGGAAAGACTTTTCCAAGAACAAAGTTATCATCAATTGACTAACCTATTATGGGGGCTATATTATACAAGGCCAACTAGGGAATATATTTCATAGTCAAATAGAGGAATCATTTGACTGATTGGCCTGTTATATAGGCAACTTATGCAAGGCCCCCTAATGGCACGTGCCACATAGTCAGATAGAAGAGCTCTAAGAATTTCAACATTCTATTGCTAAAAGTCGAAGGAAGTTTATGCAGATTCAGGTTTTCCAAAGCACAAGGTTTGGTTTATGGAGAAAGGTACCTAAATAAGAAAAAGGTATTTCCAATCAATATGTACAATGAATCAAGAATAATAGGACTTTTATGAAGGCATGACCCAAATGTAAGAGGTATAGTGTCTGTAGTTTTAGGTCATAAAACTAGGACCAAAAATAGAAACAATATATAACATGTGGCCATGGGATTTCAAGGTTATTTCATATTTCATTAAACACATTATGATGGAGATGTATAATCCATGGTCTTGAATTCTTTTCAATTATAATAAATATAATTGGACAATTATAGTTGAATGACTGTTTTAAAATACATATTCTTGTATATTGTCATCAATGATTAAAGGGGACAAAGATACTATAACCATAAATGATGTTACCATTATTTGACAAACCTGTTATGGGGGCTATATTATGTAGGGATAATTAGGGAATATACTGTATAGAAAAATAGTGGCATCTTTGGACTAACATGCCAATTATATAGGCAACTTATGCAAGGCCACCTAAGGGCACATGCTGCATAGTCAGGAAAAGTGCTCTTGAATATTAGAAACCCTATTACCAGAAACCATAAAAAAGATTATGATGATCAGAAAATATTAAAGATTAAGATGTTTAATCATGGAAAGGGTAAATTTTTAATGCATATGAGAAATATTTGAACTTGTATTGGCCATGAGTGTGACATCCTTTATAAAGATATGACTCATGTGTAAAATAGAGACTTTCTATGTTTCCTCTGAATTAATATTATGGCGTGTAGTTTACAGTCATGCAACGAGGACATTATACTATGGGGTTTTAGGTCATGTAGTTAATACATTAATAATCCCATAATGAATTGAAACACCTTATGTATATAAATAATCCATTTACCCAATTCTTAATCCCACATGAGCTATGATCAGTGTTGGAAACAAGGAGTAGTAAAGGTTTCTTTTTACTGCGCAAAGGTGACACAATTGAATAATAGGGATGCAATAATTCCATGAAGTTTAATGTCATGCGGTAATGACAAAGATAAACTGATGTGAAAGGAAGAGACATAATGAAACTAGGTTAAGGGATAAAATCCAAGTGTCACTATATGTCTTTGTTGGGGAAAGAATCAAGTCATACATAGTTCTTAAAACATTCTCT
The DNA here is from genome assembly GCA_963277665.1 of Viscum album. Lineage (NCBI taxonomy): Eukaryota > Viridiplantae > Streptophyta > Magnoliopsida > Santalales > Viscaceae > Viscum > Viscum album. The sequence goes on along the minus strand of OY728145.1, from coordinate 718,190,610 downwards.
ATGCAGATCTGATCCTTACATAAGAAATAAAGGGGTTTATTTCATGCGGACGGGCCCAATATTGGAGATCTAGGCATCTCTACGTATCTCATTGAATTATAAGAATCAAACCATATGTAGTTCTTGAAACAATCATTTCTCATGCCAATCATGTTTGACACAAAGAATGGGAATGTTTGACACATTCTGTGAGAATGGGAAATCTTAAGACAAAAAATGGTATAAGGACGAGATCATAGATCATAAGGAAGAACTTTTTTATATTTGATTCATATACAAGAGGATAAAAGAAAATTAGAAGATTTTTTGATTGTGGATGGACCCAAAATTGGAGATTTATGCTTCTCTACGTATCTCATTGAAAGATGAGAATCAAGCCATGAGTAGATCTTGAAATTAGGTCTCTATACATATCTGACTCGGTCATAAAAAAAGAGAGGGAATCATATACTACTAATGGGTAGTGATGAAATCAATTCTGTTTTCTTATGGAAGCATCTAAAGTCAAAATAGAGAAAATTTTAGTTGTACAAATGATATCATGATGTTTAACGTCATGTGACAAGGAAGAAGATGCTACATATTTTAACATCATGCAGCATGGACACTTCAGATTGTTATGCAGTTTAATCTCTTATAACTAGGACATGGGGTCCATGTAGTTTTAAGTCTTGAAGTAGGGACATAGTACTTTGTAGTTTAATGTCTTGTAGTGAGGACAAGTGTGCCCAACTACACAAAGTATTTCTTCAAGAATCTCACATTGGTTGGATTGGTAATAAGCTATCAATCCACTGAGATTAGGGAATAATCTCCATTTTAATAGACTATATGTATGGAATAAGGTCCTTACCACTATATCCCATGTTTTTTTGGTTTATTTCATGGTATAATTGGAGTCCTAAGGACCAATACCAATTCTCCTTGATGATATGAATGGTGGAAAACATTCTTGTTAAAGTTTCACACCATTTTATTCTGATAGACTTAAAAATGATGCAAAGTGTGAAATATTTTCTCCTCTAATCATTATTACCCATTGAACTATTTCTAAGATCTCTCATTTGTAGACAACTGATCAGAGATTTAAACATTGAGTAATGGAAATTGCATTTCAATTGGAAAAACTAATTCAGTTTTAAGGAGTTTCTTGAGTAGCAGTACTGATAGTTATACATTAATCCCATAAAGAATTGAAAGGTTTATCCGGACATGATTTCTTATATTTATCCACCATTTAATAGAGTATATTTGATAAGGTCTTGTTGAAGGCATCTATCTGTCCGTTGGACACCACGCGATAGTGAGATGAATGGTTGGATTTGATATTCCGTTCCTGATATAACTTTTTTACCTCACCAGAACAAAAATTGCTTCCATTGTCCATAAAAATATTATGAGGGACACCAAATATGGTGATGATATTAGTTTTTACAAAACTAACAATTATTTTGATTCTGACTTCCTTGATAGGTATTGCTTCAGCCCATTTAGAGAAGAAGTCATTAGTTAAGATAATATACTTGAACTGCTTAGTCGTGGCTGGAGGATAAGGTCCCACTACATCCATTCTCCATGTTGAAAATGACTAGGAGTATTTATCTATATGTATCAACTATGGGGTTTTATGAATGAAGTTGGAACACACTTGGCAGGGATGACATTTTCTTGTGAAATATATACAATCCTACACCATTGAAGGCCAAAAGTATCCAAGCCTTCTGGTCTAATTAGATAGTCTGTGCCTAGATTGGTGGGCACCACAAACCCCTAAATATAATTCTTTCATGACAACTGTAGTATCTTCTCCATCAATACATCGGAAGAGGATTCCATTAAAGCCTTGACAGTGAGGATCTTTTGTTGTTATAGACTATCATAAAGAGTAAAATTGGACGCTTGTCGGCATATATATTCTTTCTCAGTCATATCTAATGAAAGTACTCAATTTTGAAGATATTCCATGATGGATGATCTCCAACCCATGGTATGACCATATGGGTCAAAAATAGGAAAAATTTAAATAATTTCCTCCATTCTGGTTTCAACAAAAATGGTTACCACACGACAATGAGATATTCTAATGATTGCCTCATCCTGATTGGGATCTTCCAAGGCTGTAGATGAATTTTCCCATGTATCTTCTTTGGAATTTTGTGATTGTGGGACATAATACAATGTTGGATCTGAGTAAAATTCATCCATTAACCCACTGAAGTAATGTCACAAAAGAAATTAATTCATCTTTTCTGATAGAATATTACCCATTAATTTGTTTGAATACCAGTTTTGAATCACCTTTCTACTTTAAATGATCAATTCGCACCTGAAGGGACAATTCCAAACTTGCGATGAGGGATTGATATTCCACCTCATTGTTGGTACCACCTTCGGATAACAAGAAAAAAAAAAGGAAATGCTTCCTTTTCTAGGGAAATAAAGACAATTCATAACCCATCATTGTTGTGTTTATGATTTTCAATTCTTTTCCTGTTAGACTTCTGGAAGAACCATAAAAACATATGTCCCATGTTTGGGAATTATCTTGGATAGAGAACATCTCTTCATCAGGAAGTTCATTATTAAATGATATATCTTTTGAAGATGGATGCTTAGCAATAACGTTAGCTATAACATGGACATTAATTTCTATTTAAGGCACAAATAGATATAAAATTGTTCCAAAATAACTACCCACCATACCCGACACCATGTGAGCATAGGACGACTGAGAATATATTTGTGCGGGATATTAAAAGATACCAATTAGACCTAATGATGTTGTAGGTAGTGCCTCAGTTTCTGAACTATAATGATTAATGCCTAGTGTCACTTTTCAATACTTGAATATTGAGTATCTGCATAAAGCATAGTCCAACTGATAAATTAAAGGCTGTTTTCATTCCCAGCATCATTCTTTTGGGTGAGGAAGGCACCTAGTGATCACTCTAAAGATGTCACATAGAGAATAATTAGACTTCCTTCAATACGTGGAATTAATTATGGTGGACTCAAGAGATATTTCTTGAGGGTATTAAATTATTTTTGGCAGTCCTCATTCCATTGGAAGGTGACTCCCTTCTTCATTAATCTGGTGAAGGGTAAACACTTTCTTGGAAATTGGTGATAAAGTGCTAAATATAGGACAAGTGTCCTCAGAGTCCTCTAAATTCATTCAAATTTTGAGGAGGTGACATACCAAGGATTGATTTTTTTTCTTCGGATCAACTTCGATACAACGACAGTGTACAACAAATCCTGGAAAAATTTCTGAGGTTACCCTGAAAGAACATTTCAAGGGGTTCATCTTCAAACTATGTTGCTAAAATTTATGGAATAAGGTTTCCAAATAAGACACATTATGGGAACGTTGTTTGGATTTTACCACTAAATCATACACAAAACATTCAACAAATTTCCCCTAAGAAGGGTTTGAAGATATGATCCATGGCACGTTGGTATGTTGTGCATGCATTCTTTAAACCAATGGGCATTAACTGATATAAAAACACACCTTTAAGGGATTTGAAGGCTATAGATTCTTTATCCTATGGGGCCATAAAGATTTTATTAAACACAAAGTATCCATCCATGAAGGAAAGAGCCTCATAGCCAGACGTTGCATCAATTAGAAGCTCTGTAATCAGAACGGGAAAATCATCTTTAGTACAATGCCGGTTAAGATCACTGAAATCAATGAAGACACTAATTTTCCAATTTTTATTTTTCACTGGGATAATATTCACCATCCATATGGGATACTGAACTTCCTGGAAAAATTTATCCTTTATAAGTTTATCAACTTAAGCTTCAATTTTAGAGGCATTAGTTCAGTGTGTTCTTCTTGATACTTTCTTGAATCGACGATGTTCTTCTAGAAAACCCAAATGATGGGTGGCTAAAATAGCATTAAGACCTAGAATTTCTGTGTAATTCGAAAACAATATATCTTGATATTGCTTTAGAAATGAATTATAAACCTCTTTCTCTTCAGAGGTCATGGACGCATGAGTTAGAGTAGTGCGTGAGTATTCTTTTGTACCCAGATTTACTTCTCTGAGCTCATCAATAGTGGTAGACACACCTTCCTCAAATGCCGGAGGAGCATCCATGGGATCTCCTCTTCTTCTTCATTACACATTTCCTCTTCTATTTTAATTTTCATAGTAGATGATGAGGAAAAAATACCATAGTATAAGGTGGAATCAGTATTTGAACATCTAAAAGAAGAGGCCATCATATATGACCCTAATAATGATGAAGGGTTTTCCTGTGGTAATAAAGTGGGAGTGATGGATTGAGAATTAACATTTTTGTCTTCCTTTAGTATTTCTAAAATCTCTTCCACTATGTTTGATGAAGTAGATTCTTCTTGTAGTTCAATGGATGATATGAAAACATCTCTATTTATGCTTTCATAATTTCTTGGTGGATCAACAATTTCTTCTATGTTGTCAGGATCAATTGTCGCAATTGACATTATGGAAGTTACTGGTGGTGTTCCTGAATTTGGGTTTACATTTTCAATTTGGTAGATGGGTAACACATAATACATACTCAAATTTATAAATGGATTTGATTGGATCTCTTATATTCCATTTGGAGCGTTAACTCTGGTTATTTCCTTTATCATGGGATTCATTCCTTTTGTGTGAGAATACTCTTCCTCAATGTAAGGAGATTCACATGTTTTGAATGGAGCCTTGTCACCATAAAATATCCTAATTTGACTATTAAAACAGTAACAAAGACATTGGTGGTATGACAAGGGTAAGGCTACATGTTGATGCAACCATGGCCTTCCATGCAGAATATTGAAGGTTTTGTCCGGATGAACAACCACGAAATCTAAATTCGACACAAGGTCTCCCAAATAAGATCTGAGTGTAATCTCACCCAGAGGTTCTTGTTCATTATTATCATAAGCTTGTGGAATTATATTCAAAGGAGATCAGTCAGATTTAGGCAGGCCCAATCGACAAAGTGTATGAAAAATAATGGGGTTAACTCTAGAGCCATTATTAATGATGGATCATAAGATATCTATATCATTGAATTTGAATGAAAAATTCTAGGGTTTGATATTCCCATGAACAACATCATCTTCATCTTAATCTGTAAAATAAATAACTGCATGAAATTCTGCAGAATCATTTTATATACGGAAAACCTCAGCAGCAGAAACTATGGTATCAAACTCTTGAGGACTTGACAAAGCCTCAATGTGTGATTCTCAAAAATCTTTTAACAAATTCAAAGTATCTATAACTAATAACTTGGAACTGAATTGGGCCAATTGTTTTAATACATCATAATTTTGGTCCAAATATCTACAATTCCCAGCATGGAGATGTGGTTTTGCAGGTTCATTGGATGTTTATGCTTCTGATGTATACATATTCTATGTCAGAGCAGAAGCTAGAAATAATCCTGGTTTTGGTACATTAGACTGACTAAGTCTATTTATTTTCTGAGAAGAAGACGGTGTGACTTCTAATCGATCTTCCAAAATACATGTGTCAAAACTGAAGTTATATTTCATGGGAGAGACTTCTGGTTCTTTTTGAACCCACTAAAGGGCTCTTCCAGTAGTTTTTGCCGAATATATGGTTCGAGCAGGGGTAGAGTTAAAATGTTGGTTTCTAGAATTCCCACATCTTCCCCTCTATCCTTGATCTTGGCCTATTTCTCTTGTTCCCCAATTAGGTACAAATAATTTTGGCTCATTGTAATCAGAATCACTATTGGAATAAGGATTCATTAAATGGATAACATCAATAGAACCAAAGATCAATTCTTTATCTGATGAATATTCTTGATGACAGGTTAATTCTGTTTCTGCCGTTTGGTGGGGTGGTGTCCGTGCTTTTGAAACAGATGGCATTAAATCTTCCACGGTCAAGGATAACATTGTCCTTTACATGATCTCATCTTTTTCAGACTACTCTTTTCCTTTATATTCACTGTTCTTCTTTGAGGAACGACCTTTTGATGAAGGTTATTTTTCTATGGAAGGAGTGGCATAAGACACAACCATTTGTTTCAACTATGTTCATAAAATGGAATGAGTCTGGTTTATCATTTTCATGATCATCGGATTATCATATTGTTGCACATATTTACTTTTAACAACTTTTCATTCACCTTCTTCTTATTGATTAGTAGCAGTAACACATGGTACTTGAGCTGATGAACTTTTCAATTTCACTTTTCAAGAATCTACCATCATTTGCAGAAGGTCATTGAAAACAAAACCATCTTGAATGGGGTGTCCCAACATCTGGTGAAAGGGAGAATAATTTGTAAGATCTTAATCCTAGTCTTTATTTGGCTCTTCAGACTTGGAAACTGAACCAAATTGGTTTCTAATGCTGAGAAGTTTTATCCATGACCATGTCCAATCATGAAAGAATAAAATTTGATTCATTAATTCCTCAATATATTTCAACCTTTGATCTATTTGATCATCTTTATGAGGCGGTCTTTACTGCTAATGCTCAGGAAGTGGAGCCCTTCAGTATGATGAAGGTCTTGAAGTAGAAGCATGTACAAGTTCCTTCTTGAGTTTGATTTTAGCAGCGTATGCCATCCCTATCCTCCTCCCTGAAGCTGATGGAATTACATGAGTTTTGGCCTTAGTTTCTATAATATAGTCTTCTATCTGTCGATTTATTGATATAAGGTATCTAAACCTTCCAGTGTATTTCACACGGATCAATGGTGTACGCAATTCATTACGTATATTTGCAACAAAAATTGGCAGAAAATCTTCTTCATGGTGTGCTAGACGTAAGGAATATGTTAATCCATTCCATCATGCAATAAAATCTGAAATTAATTCATTATCCCTTTGTTTACAATTGTTAATATCAAAAACTGTCATCTTTGGTAGAGTTGAGATAAATTGAAGAAATAATTTTTGACAGAGATCTTTCCATCTTGTAATTGATCAAGATTTTAAACTTGTATACCTAAAAAAGATGGTCCTTGTAATGAATTCATAAAACACATAATCTTAACTGCTTCTTATTGTTGAGAATTTACCATCATGGGATCACAATGAGAAACAAAGTGTGTTAATTTTTGTTCTGGATCACCCGAACAATTAATTATTGGGAATGTGGTATTCAAAAGATTTGGTGGGGGAGAAATTGCATCCACCCATTCAGGGTAAGATCTATTTTCCAGTTAAACTGGTGCACATCGTTCTTCCATATATTCCAATATAGTAGTTAAATCCTTAATAGTGTTAATAAGCATTTGGGGAACATCTAGATGAGCTGGAACCTATGCAGGTATAGCAACTGAAGCATGAGCTGGTGCAATGACTGGAAAAACCTCTAATGGTGGTGCTGATATTTTCCTTGGATAACCCACAAGAACAGGCCTATCAAGATGTATATGGTCATGCATTGATTGTGTACCAAGTGGAGGGAATTCATTATCTACACATGTAGTTACTATAAATCCTCTTTGTTGAGGTGATCCTATTGGATTTGCATGTTGAGGACCTTCCTGGGGAGTACGTCTAGCGGAAATGTTGTTTCTATGTAACTCTTTCTTGATTTGTTTCAACTCCTTCGTTTTTGATTCTTAATGTGAAAATATCTCTTAAAGAGAATGATATTGAACTTATTCGGTGGAAAAATGAGATGAAATATGACTTTTTTCCTTTTCCCTTGATAGATTCTTTTTAAAGAGGGGGGAGTTAGTTATTTGAAGGCATAACTAAATTCTGGGTATGATTCTGATTTCAGGTGTGCACAACTTCTACATTAGCCATAGTATTTACCATATTATGGAAAATAACTTCATCTTCAGATTCCCCAGAACTATACATATTTTCTAGAGGATCTTCTGCAATGGTGTTTATGATATTTACCTATGGTTAATGCATTAATGGCAGTCTGTCAGTATTTTTGCTAGATCATCTTCCTTTATTTCTTTCAAGATACTTTGTTCCCCTATATGATGAATTCCCTAGAACTATTTGGTGGATAGTAACCCAAATGAATCTTCGGATTGTTCAGTTTTACTATTTACTTGTAGATTCTTCCCTAATTGCGAGAAAACTGACTTCCCTTGAGGAGTGTATTGTAGATGTGAAAAAGCCCCCAGCCCTGCTGGTGAGGGTTGTTCCTATTCTTCTTCTTCAAACCTTATAATTTTTTTAAATGAATTTGACGGTTTAATTAAATAATCCCCTAGCCTTTCAAGCTATCCTGATTGCTGAACTGTTATGGCTGAAATTTGTGCAACACCTCTTCAGATTTTGTGGATTTTGGTTTTGATAATAGTAGGGTGCATCATCTGACAACCATTTAAATCACCTATCATGGAATATCATTGTGTTATTTCAAATATATGAATTCTCTAACACCTGAAATCCTCTAAGCAGGATTCATATTCAATATTCTCAAATGCCTGATGTAAAAGTAACTCAACAACTTTTTTTCATTGAGCCTGATTCTGATGATAACGCGTTCTGGACTATTCTTGTGCGTACAGTAGATTACATACAAAATCTATTGATTTGGTATGACCATGGTCAATAACATTTCATGACACCACTTTTGGAAGACTTTTCTGATTTTCGAGTGCAGTGAAATGAAATTCTCCATATGCACCCCATCCTCTAACACAAACACTAGATGGGGAATCAAAAATTAACTAGGGTAGTCACTTTAGATCACTGATACATGCATGCTGGAGGGTTCTCAACTATTTTTTAAACCTTGGGATGTTGGGAAAATAAGAGAGAAGCTAAGTCAATTTGGCATTACAACCCTTTTACTACCTTTACATTATTTTGATATTAATCAAACTGTTATACTTTGGTTTTCAATTAACAAATTTTTTTCCATATGTTGAGGGGGATTTCATGATTTCAATCTTCTGTCATCAATTCTGGAATGTTATACTGATAATTTTCCAAAGTCCTGAACATGACTGGTATTTCTCCTTTAGCTAATTGTTTCTTCAGGTTTAACACATCTTCCCCATATTTCACTAGAGGTTTTTCCACTTTTTCTGACTAAAGTGGATGCTCTTTATTAGAAGACAAATGACCCAAGGTAGGTTCGAGGAATTATTGTTCCCGTAAGTTGTATTCTGGATGAGAAAGTGTTTCACCTATAAATGACATGGCATCAGACATGACTGACACTGTGTTTTCAGGTACTTTGAGATAGGAGGGCTTTCACCTTGCTACATTGTTAATTTTGGAATTGTCTTGACAATGAAAAATACTACTACAGAAGGGACTTTAATAGTGAAGGCCATCATGGGGAGTATCACCATGATTGAATATAGCAAGGGATAAATCTTCTTGCTTCTTGGTCTTCTAGACACATGTAGGGTTGTCGGGGCCCTCGTCTAGAGATAGGCACTCTCGATTGACCAAATTTTTATGAAGCAATCCTTCATAATGAAATTTCTGATGATGATATTCAGAATTAAAACTTCCACTGCCATAATTTGGTAATGAGAGGGTAGGATCGTGAGCTGCAAGATATAAATGTATAAGGTCTTTAAGAACTCCAGTATTAAGAGGAGCCAAATTGCATATTGACTCTTTATTTTCCAACCGTTCTTGGTGAGACTTATTTTTTGATGTTCTCTTATACTTAGTTAGGGCCACTTACTGGGAAAAGTTGTTATATTTGGAAATTTTACATGTATTTCCTAGATTAGTTACCAGAATGGACCGATTACCTCTAATTGGAAAGGGTGTATGTTATCGATCATGTTGTCTGTATGGTACAGGGGAGTATGTCCCATGACCTTCCTAGACTGGAACAGAGGTATGCATCTTCTCCAGGATGTCATGACAATGTGTCATCTCATGTGTGGGGGTAGATTTATGTGTATTTTCCCCTAACACTACTGAAGTGGTGGTTAAAATATTCTGGAATGCTTCTAGTATATGGGCACAGATATGTGTCTTCCCTTTCACCATTGATAAGATGTGTTTGGTGACTTCAGCAGCTGGAATGAGAATATACGACCATTTCATATCTATAGTACATGTATTTTCCTTATCCTATCATCCTTTTCCAATAAACAGATATTGATAGTACTCATGCATGGGTGCAGTGAGTTTGGTCTACCCTAAATTTGTCGTCAAAGCACTCCAGCTAACATCTCTGGGTGCTACCAAAAGAGACTGTTCATAGGCTCGATGAACATTGTCAGGTGTATGTGGCTACTAGTTTTTTTTTGTCAAGATTTTTTGATGGACATCCTCCAATACTAGCAGACAAGTTTGCTGATAGAATTGGTGCTTGTAAACCGGTGTATGTTCTGTTTTACCAGTTTCCACCACATTAGATTGGAGTGCTTCATTAAATGCAGTCAGACAAGCATACTAATCGGATAATGACTTATAAGAAGGTGTATGTTCATGTCAATGGTACACCTCTAGATTTATCTGGTGGTATTTGTGGGTTTTTGTCAAATGATTCTGCTGAGTAGCAAAATTAGGATGGATGGTTGTATGTTCCTGACCATTGTTTTCCATCTAGTAAAATTGATAGACTTCTCTGGAGGAGGCAGTGGTGAGAACCTACTCCCTTTTGAATGGATGTTGTCCTTGTAAGTTTTTCTTGCATGCCCGGATCTGAGAGACATGATCCAAATGTCCCGAGGAAACACCCCCATCATGTTGGGGGTACACTACCCCACAATTCTGGCAGTGAGTGCAGATGGGAGTCCTTAGAAAGGGCTCCTACATTATTTAATTGAGGAATTGAGTAACATATTGATCCAGAACCCTGTAGTATGGGAGGGATTCATTGTTTCATTCTGGGGATAAGGACCCAAAACAGTTGGAAATACTAGTTACCACTATTTGTTTCCTGATCATTGGTCATCATTGGCCAGATGATCGAGGATTATTATTGATCTGGAGGGCCTGTTGAGTAGACTCTAAAGTTGGTATTGTACCATTTTGGAAATATTATTTTACCAGCACATTAGAGAGCTAGTTTTGAAGACACTGGGTTAATGATGATTTCCATCCCCTGGATGGAGATCTAGCTTAATCAGTGGTCAGGAAGTTAACAGATGTTTCCTTGGAGAAAGCCAATTTTGGAATGAAGGGAATTCTGAGAAGAAAACTTAAACAACAACGAACTCCATTAAAGAAACATCTTTATAGATGGATACATGCGCGATTTATTCCTTTGTCTATACTTCCATTATCAATTGGTAGGGGCCTAACATGTGGGTAACATTATTAACTTTGTTAAGGATTCACGTCAGGTTCACCATTTTTTTCGCAGTTACTTGAAAAGTTTGTTCTAGTTTTAAGAATCACTATTTCCATGTAGTCTCCATTGGATTTATTTATGGAACTAGAAACATCAAATAGTTCTTTATCTAAAGAGTACCTTCTTTTCAAAGGTTTTCATTCATTACGTTTTAACTTTACAATACATAATAATGTGCATTGGTCAAGAGGATGGGAGGTTAGACTGATCACACCCTTTTGGGGGATAATTATTGTATACTCTAGGACTCTCTTTCTAAATTTAAGATACTTTCATGAATCCTTATTAATTCACCAAGTATATCATAAGTATAAATTGGAATTTACCAACACTTATAGACATGGGTAAAATTTAGAATCATCAGTATGCATTCAAGGTTCTTCATTAATGTAAATTCCTGTTTGTATTCATGGTTTTCCATCAATGGTATACTCTAATATACAGATTAGAGATTCTTTTAATCATTTTTGTGATGAAACTGGTTTTTAATCCACTCAGTGGGGCACTCTATAATTTATTATCATCCAAGGGGACGAAGGTTTATTTTGATCTTTGGATTATGCTGGTGAAATGGGCTATGTATGTATCCTTGGGAAAGGAATATGAACCCTCGTAGTTCGGTGCCACATAATAGGACACATCATACCTTTTAAGGTCATTTGTTAAAGACCTCTATGTGAAAGGTGCTTGGTCTAAACATAGTGAGGGATTTATGCTGAATCAGCCCATGGAACTTGGAAATGATATGGGTTTCCAAGCAAGATCAGACCCTATTAAGAATATGGAACTTGGAGAATTGGGTTTACTTGAAGTGTTGGGTTTGAACCTCATGGAGGATTCCTACGTATCCCATTGGATAGGAATCAAAGCCCACGTAGTTCGATAAGACTCATAAGAGAGTATGGTACATTGAGAGAGATGAGTTTAGGTTTGATTCCTAAAAAGGATGATTGATTGTTTGAAGGTTAATTTGGGGATATTTCCATAGGAGTATGCCCAAATTACAGGAATTAGGGTTGGATTCCTAATGAGGATATCCAAAGATCTTGGGCCCTAAAAACGCTTCCTATATATCCTGGTTTGAATAGGCATCAGAGTTCTCATAGTTCATTCAGTCATGAAAATGTTGTGACCCTGGAAAATCTCTATGCCCACATGAGTCATGCTTGGTTTTAGAAACAAAAGGATGTCATATATTCAACAAAGGAATTCACACTTTAAAATTTTTCCTCCCCAACTCTTGGAAGAGGTCGAATTGACCGTGGAAGAAGGTAAGGCGACGAGCTTTCCATCTATTCTATTTACATTGTATAAGGGTCCAGTGTAAGGAAGAAGGGATGAAGGTGAGGGGCTTATTCAAAGATGAATTCACTTTAATAGATATCGGTAGGGGAGGGAGAATTCTCTTATGCATGAATGGAAAAGTAAGTGTGAAATGTACCTTCTCTACTAGAAACCTGAGGTTCTGAGTCTTAGAGATGAGAAGGGGAGGACAGAACCCAAAACCTTATTCTAAAAACTGGGAACTTCCCATCACTTTTTCTGGGAGAAAGGTCCATGCCCATGTGGATATAAAAATCCACATATACTACATGAATCTTAACCCCATTGTGAATCAAATCTGGTAAACCTATGACTGTGGAAATACAAATCATAATAGGAGACATGTTAATATGCCTTTCTCTAAGGTTTGACATGTTTGGAGGTTTTGGTGGAGGTTTCCACTTAGTCCATTTCAGATAAGGGAAACAGGGAAGGGGATAACCAGCCATGAATGTCCTTTAAAAAAGGGTACATGAGTTGTTCGAGTAGTTCCCTCATGCAGGTATTCCACATATTTACCCCCCATTGATGTACCACGTAGGTATACCACACAGTTATGGCGCATAGGTATGTCGCCCAGGTATGAATTATGACTGAAGGATGTGTTCTATATAGGAGGACCAAACCTATGTAAAATTTTTAAAAATACATTTGAACATGCTAATCCCGTTTAATTATCTCTTCTCTCATGGTTTAAAGAGCTACCTGAGACAATTAGAGGGATCTTGGAAAGAGAGCTATGCAATGGGAGATTCAGAGCGTTTTTCAACTTTTTTCTATCTTGAACTGGGGAGCCCAAGGGCTCTATTTATAGGCATAGATAGGGACTGATTGAAGAGGTGTTGCTCACGCGGGTCCTTCACGTATCTCGTCCATGCATGTACTCCACATAGGGGCATAAAAAATTCTCTGGCGTGGAGCTATGTCATGTAGGTCAGTTGTGTAGCTCTGCCGCTTAGGTTAGTTACGTAGCTTCGCCGTGTTGTCCTGTAAAGTAAGTCTGTCATGAATATCGTTGGGGGTGTTTTGACTTTCCTTTTAATTCTTCTAACCCTGCATTGGGATTTGAAATATCCAGAGTTCTCATCATAGTATTTTTTTTCTTATGTGGTGTCAACAGGGTGTTATAAGGGGTTATGTAATAAGGAATTTGTTACTTATGTTGTAATACATTTTTATAAATAAAACATGTATTCTATCAATTCCTTTATGAAAATAGTTTTTCATAAAAATGTAATGAATCAGATGAATTGACTTTTTTGGTAAAACAGTAAATATTTAAAATTATATAAAATATTATATTAAACTTACATTTTATTAATATTGTAATCAAAATAGTGTTATATGAAAAAACATTTTTATTTTAATTGGTGATTATATTCCTTATTGTTTTTACTCTAAAAAGGATTAAGTATTCTGTCTGAAACGAATTATATTTTCATACGATAAAACTAAAATTTTATTTTTAATAATATCATTTTTTTGATGAATTATTGAGTTTTTGGAAAAAATAATATTTTAATAAACTATTATTATCATATAAGTTTTAAATATAAATGTGTATATAATTTTTATGCAGTCAAATGTAATTTCTATTATGGTTTTGAAACTATTTTTATCAAAAACCATAAATTTTCAATAATTGATGGTTTTTATTTTTAAAGAAAAACTGAAATATTTAGAATTTTTTGTATATAAAATTAATATTATTTTTGGAATCAGTACATCAAATTTATCTAACTGTGAATTTTTCATAACTTTCCGAGATAATAAAATTTTTGGGATAAAATTTTATACCTTATAAATATATATTGTTTTTTATGAAAACATAATGACAAAATAGTCATGTAATAAAATAATATTATAGGTATATTTCATTGATATATTTTCAATCTTAAAAATAATGTGATTTTAGATTTTTTTGATAGATTTCATAATGCCTTAGTGGACCCTCCAAGGCTTATAAAATATTTTAACATTTTAAAATGTTTTACTTGAGCGTTCAACTCACCTCTACAAAAACAAGCAAAAAAATTTAATAATTTTGGCCATTAGCCTTATAATATAATTTTTCCCACTCCACTTTGGAAAAAATATGGTAAAACCCCATCAGATGGTTTTTGGTTTTGAATATTTAATTATATATGTTCTAAAACCTATGTGTTTGAAATATTAAAGAATTACGCACTCATTTCCTATATAAACCTCCACAAGATCCATATTATCTTCACATAAAATTCTTTTATCACATCCCTAATCTTCCCTCATCTCTATATAATCCTCCCAAGGTTACCCAATATCTCAATAATCCCCTCCTCAAGCTCTTGAAGTGACACACTCAAGTAAGGGATTACTTCCTTTCTCATTTTTGTCAAAGTTTCTTTATTTTGATATAGCCATTTATTTTCAATTAAAAATGTTGTATTGTGATTTAGATCCTCCCCTGTAATTACCTCCTTATGTTTTAATTATGAGAGACCTATTTCTATCTCAATAATCCTTCCCTTGTACACCCATTACCTAGCTGAAATTTTGTAAGAGTTATTCCATTATTCCTCTTTCTGCAAGTGTATTTATTATGTTACACCCTCTATTTCCAAATTCCATGTGTTGGGACAGGTATTTATATTCTCCCTTATTGTAAATTTCATGTAAATATGATGAGATACCCCTTTATCTCTCATAAACTATTTTTTAGTAGTTTTTTATGTCACACTGTTATGCAGCTGAAATTGCCCCGCAATTATCTAATTGAAAATCACTATATAGTGAATACCATACCCATTTATATATCAACGGTATTCCCATTTACACACATATACATATTTAATGTTTCTTACATGTATGTCTTACTTGTTCCATAATCTTTAAATAACTAATCATGTTGAATGATTCCATGTTATATGATCCATGTGGCACACATATTAATGAAATTAAATGTTTATGAAGGGTGTTCCCTGATAGTGCTTCAATGCATTTGGTAATGTTTAGTATCAAGATAAATCATGTGAAATGTGGTTTTCATCATTCTAATTCTTATTAAATAAGGGTTTACGTGTGCTAATTCAAGTGCAATGAGGGTTTACTCATGCTAATCCATGTGAAAAGATCCTTGGCTCATGCAAATATCATGTTTCAGGTTGTTGTCACATTTCCATGTTATGATAATCATGGTATATCATGACTTTATGTTGATGTTTCTATTATTCTCCATTGTTATGCCTATTTACTTACATGTATTGTATTCTTCATTTTATGCCATTTTTACTCCATTACTGGGCTATATAGCTAACCCTTTTCTTATGTATGTCCTCAGGATATCATATTCTATGCTATGTACGAAGGAATGTTGTGGTCATGTAAAAGAGTTTTTCAATAAAGATGTTATATTTTTTAGTCATAATTTTTCATTTAATGTTCCTATTTTCCCAAGACATTATACCTCCCAATTATCATCGTTTTCATAAGTGAATGATTATGTAAAAAATCATGTTTATGTGTGTAATAAAGTGTAGGATTGATATAATACCAAACACTAGAATCAATGTGTCACATCATAATACATATTTTTTTCAAAAATAAACAACGAATGATTAATTTTGGTACTTCAAAAAAATATATCTCATCACTAATGATGGAAAATAAATGATCCCCAAAAAATAGTATAGCATCTAAAGAGTGAGACAAACAAGAAATGTGTTTCCCACCTTAAATGGATTTTGAAATTCCTATGAACTCGACATCATATTACTGAATCTTTAGGAAATAATCAAATAGGGATGATGATAAAGGAATTTTGGACAAAACCATACATGAAACATCCTCATGAGCATGTAGATATACCAGATAAAAGCTTCCACTAAGGTTACACACTTACATCTATTCCATAACTACCTATGATGGTACATTCTAATTAATATCATTCACAACCACATTCCCTTTACCTTAAGTATATGTTTTATTGAAGCCAAAAGTGTTAAGGTATTCTAGTCAATACCTAGGTATGAGATTCATGTATTTTTATGAAAATATATAGATCAAACTCTTTTGGTAAAAAAATAATTTGAACCACTCCCCAAGCAGATAGTGACAAAAAATTTTATGTACATAAATAATCGTGATAACCAATATGTCATGAGTGAGATAATTTGTCTCATGGGTTCAAAGTTATATATTGTTGTAGGCCACTACATTGTAATACCACATAGATAAAAAAACAAAAAATGTAAAAAAAACATAAAAAACCACATATCCCTTATCAGGATCAGGTTTGATCAGAATAGGTCTCTATGATAGGATTTATTTCATCACATTTATAATGACCTAATATTTTGTCAATGAAATTTCATGGTTCTTGTAGTAATGTAATAATCGATTACATTTGGAAATAAAATGATTCATCATCCTTAATATAACTACTATGTGACCTATAAACAAATAATTTTCCACTTTTGTGTTTTGAATTTCTAAAATAAGACATATGCGGTTGCAATCAGTATGATTTTTGGTGTCTAATATGATAATATTATTTTTTGGTGAATAGTAACATACCATTATGAATAGTAATATGAATCTTATGAATAATAAATTATCCAGAATAATAGTAACTTCACCCATGAATGTATAAATAAAAGTTAGACATCTTATAAGTGATAATATAATAGTAGTAAAATTATGGGTATTTTTATAAGTTATAAACAATTAAATACATTTGTTTAATAAATTTAAAAGAGAATTTATTTTCCAAATGTTTTTTCATAAATTAACAATTCTATGTCTTTTGGTTTTAATATAATTTTATAAGATCTTATATAATTTATGAAAGCATTATAAAATCTATTTTTTCGAGTAAATTATTATTTTAACTGAAATAAATGAATCATATTTATTAAATTATTTTTTGAAAATGGATTTAGTTTTTGGATTTTATACATCAAAAATGGTTTGGGTGAATTTTTGGTATTTTTTTGAAATACTTAAATTTTTTATGAATAATGAAATAATATAATTTATAAAATAATCTAAATACATTAATTATAGAATAATGGATGATTTTATACTAATATAAGCTCAACTGGTTCGAAATCACATGCATTTATTACTATTCTTGATCATGGAAGAATCATTATTTCTTGTCTTGTGGAGAAATATTAAATTAATGAATATAATACTAGGAAAACCCCTCTCCCCTACACTATAAATACCACCCCTCGAACACTTATTTGTTCACACCTCTCAAGCATCAATACTTGTCCAAGTTCTACCCAATGATCATCCCTAGAACCTCCCATTATCCAGAAGATCTTGGTATCATCAGAAGTCTAACCCTAAGTTCTTTAAGGTGGATCTAAAGAGGATGATTCAAGAGGCAATTCCTCCCTCTCTCTCTTTTCAATTTCATTTCAAATTTCATTTATTTTCATTTATTATCCTCACCATTTCATTTCCTAATCTCATGATAACACTACTATGATTGATAAAATGGGATGATATCATTTTAATGGAAGATTATTCATTATACTCCTCCCTCTCTCTCTTTGTTTATAAAAATGAAATTGTTTCCGATGATGTGTTAATTTATATACATCATGGGAGTGGCACATCAATTTTACTTTAATTAAATCAATTATATCAATGATACTATTAAAAGGGTGAAACCATGTTTTATTATTTATTTTTTAACACCTTTTATGTTTTGGAAAAATGTTTTATTCATAATATTAGTTTATAAAAAAACATGGTTGTTGGGATCCAAAACTGCCCAAATTTACCTAAAATGATAATAATTAAATTTTAACTAATGATTTATCCACATGGTATATAATATAATTAATTATAATATAATTTAAACTCTTTTAATATCATTAATAACATGTAATATCAGTTCTGGATGTTTATCCATTTTCTATAGAAACATTCATTAATTTGTATAAGTGAACAGTACATGAAAACTAAGAAAAAGAACACTCCCAAACTATAGATTTAAACTCTAAAACTCATAAAAAGGCCAATAAAAGAAATTAATGAAACCATAATGAACAATAATCATATATAAATGGTTCTTATATTTCTAATTAATCAATATAATGTGATTATATAGGATGATAAAGTGAAAAGTGTGTAGATACAAGGTAAGGAGAAATTCTTAAACCCAACTTTCCGTCTTCATGTCACCCTCTTTCAATCCATTGTCATTATTTTTACTCCTTAAAAATAATTTTTTCATCATTATCATACCTCTTCTGGGATATACATGTTTTCCACTAGAGTTTATGTAAAACGCAATGTTTTCCAAAAGATCTCTTCTTTCAAAAACATAGCTTTTACTTCTCACTCAAAGTTGATGGTTCTTGTATCAAGTATGTTATTCCCTAATTCTTTTGGGAACTCAATGTTTATGAATTTGTTCTTACTAGATTAAAATCATTCCTTTCCCTAGGATATTTATGTTCATATATATTCTATGTGATATGCCTGATAATGAAAATGATATATTGTGATGGGTGCACCCAGAATTATATATTGAAATATGATTGTTTGAATGTGATGGGCGCGCCCAAAATTAAATAGCGCTCCAATGCATTGGGTAATGTAGTGAATCTCATTAGTTAATGAAAAATTATGTGTGAACATGATGATAGATATTTTCATAACAATGTGTGTTAATTATCCGCTAATACATGATATTTAATTTTATTTTTCATTACAACATTTTAAGCCTTTTATTAATGTGTCCACCCTTGATTATGATCATGTGACTATGTTATGAAGATAATTATTATTCTCACCCCGTGTTACATTGTATCTTGTTATTATCTATCCTATTATTGGTCTATTATCACACCCATTTTTATGTATATCATTAGGTGACTAATTTTATGAAGGGGAAGTCAAGAGCTAATTAGAAGCCAGAGAAGAAGTAATTAAATAAATGTTTATGTTTTATGTCATAAATGTAATGTATGGTCCTAGTTTTCCCACAACATTAAACATTGGTATCTTCGATGTGTAACGTTTTTTTATTTTTTTCACTAAAATTATATAAAATTAATGTAATAAATATAGGGTCCCAATAGTGGGTATCAACAGAAAGGTTTTGTTAATTTGGGAATTAGGATTAGTGAACCCTAGAGACAACCTCTAGTATGAGTCTAAGTAAGAATCATTACTAAACATAGGGATTCCATTATAAGATATGATTTTATTGTAAATTGCACAAATGGATCGGTTATTTACCCATGACTTGTTGACTTATGTTTTTTTCTATTATTTTCTATTTTAGAAAAAGTTGGGAGACAATAGAAACAAATCCAACAACCCATGGGAGGGACATTGCAATAATTTCCCGAAGGACAACCCCAATGATTTGAGTGGTGGATTTCAAAACATCATGGTGATGCTAACCCAATTAACATAGGTTATGAATAATATCATGAATAATGAGGTATGCCCTCCTTCACCAAAGAGGAAGAAATTGGCTATTGAATGTTTTATGCTACAATGACCACCGATGTTTAGTGGATAATCCGATCCAGAAGATATGGAATAGTTGGTCTTCTCCATAGAGAATATAATTTCTATGATTAACTATTCTGATATAGAGAATGTGACAGTAGTCATTTATCATCTATATGGAGGTGTTGATCAATGGTGGGATTTGATTAAGAACACCATGCCAAGCGACAGAACTGAAGTGATGGAATGGGAAGACATTGAGTTCATGTTTCTTAATAAGTATTTACCAAAGACGCTATATACAAATATGGAGAGATAATTCATAGAGCTCAATAAAATTTAAGGATAATCTTTCATGACCCACAAAGAAAATTTCACAAGGCTTTCATGTTACTCTTCGGGTTTTGTTATCAATAATGATAGAAAAATTTATAGATTCATTAGTTTATTGAAACCACACCTTCAAAAGGATCTTGTAATTTGAGACTTTGGGAGTTATAAAGATATATTTTGGTGTTCCCTCATTGTGAAGATATATTTTTGAGAATGGTCCCATAGCTATGGTTATAAGAAACAAAATATGGAGATTCATGATGGAGGATCTAATGATAATAGTTGGTAGAAAACTCAACCACCGACAGGCCAAAAATATAAGAATTCGCATCATGGGAACTACCTCAAAGGGATATGGAAATTCTTCAACTGTGGGAGAGAAGGCCATCATTCACAAGTGTGTAGAAAAGACTTGAAATGAAAAAGAATTTAGTGGATGAAAAGAGTGAAACACCCATGGTCAAATGCTTCAACATTAGGAAGAAATAGAGTTATGCAAACAATGCACCAAAACATGAGTCATTGAGGGTAATCAATGTCAACAGCCACCAGCACCAAAGGAAGAAGAGAAGGTTTATACCTTCACAGCTGTTTATGTGGAGTAAGATAATTATTTCATAAAAGGTAAACTTAATTTTCACTCAAGAATGGAAAAAGTATTATTTAATTCTTCTTCTATGCATTCCCTTATATCTTGTAAGTTCTCTTGAACTATAGAATTTAAGCCTCAAATCCATGAAGTAGAGATATCAATAAAAACACCAAGTGGTGAAATCATTTAAACCCATGTGTTTGACTTTTATTGGGTTGGAATATGTGGGAAGATTCTTCCACAAAATCTTGTAATACTCCCTTGGTGGAATTCGATGCTATAATGTGAATGGATTGGATCACATTATATAGAGAACAAATCAACTATTAGGGAAATTAAATACCTTTTCATATTCTAAACCATCCCATACTCCTCTACAACTACAAGAAAGATTAAGAATATCCTTTGAAAAATCCTTCAACAGTGTGCATGTTGATTTCCTATAAAGAATCATGCCTCACTCAAATGGTTGAGTCAAAGGAAAGTTTCAGCCTAGAAGAAATCCCCATCAAGAGGGAATAAAATGATGTATTTCCTGAAGAGTTACCTAGACTTCCCCCAAATCATGAGGTAGAGTTATCAGTAGAACTCATACCCAGAGCTACTCCTATCTCAAACTATCCTTATAGGATGGTTCCTATCAAACTAGAGGAGTTAAAGAATAATTTGCATTAGAATTTGGAAAATGGGTTATTACGCCCTAGTGCATAACCTTAGGGTGTGCTAGTGATCTTTGGGAAGAAGAATGATGGAAAAATGATGACCTGTATCATATATTGAGAACTCAATGAGATCACTATAAAGAACAAGTATCCTCTACCAAGGATTTATTACTTATTAAATCAGTTAAGAGTATCTCAATACTTCTCAAAGGTGGATCATTTTTATGTATATCATCAGCTAAATGTGAAGAAGGAAGATATTCAAATAACTACCCTCTATAATAGGTATGGGTACTATTATTTCATTGTGATTACCTTTAGACTTTCTAGTGAAACTACAATCTTTATGGATTTTATGATTAATGTCTTTAGACATTAGATCGACCAATATTTGGTAGTGTTTATCAATGATATTCTCATCTAATCTAAGGGAAAAGAGGAACATGAAGAACATCTAAGACTTTTTTGGTGAAATTGAGAAAGGGGAAGTTGTACACCATGTTCATCAAGTGTGACTTTTGGATGAAGAAAGTCATGTTCTTAGGACATGTGATCAAAAGTGAGGGAATTTCTATGCACCCTTAAAAAAAGGAAATTCATGAATGGCCTAGACCCTCTACTATCATATTAATCTATATTTTCAATGGATTAGTTGGGTACTACCGAAGTTTTGTGAGAAATCTATCACTATCTTCAGTCCCACTAACTAAGTTAACAAGGAAAGAGGTAAAGTATGTCTGGATGGAAGAATGTGAGGGAATATTCAATGAGCTAAATAGAAGGCTAATCATTCCACCTATACTCACATTACCGAAATTTGGAGAATGTTTTATGATATTTTGTGATTCTGGAAAGAAAGGAATGGGATGTGTAATAATTAAAAATGATAATGTGATAACCTATTCCTCATAGTAATTGAGGATCCATGAGCAGAAATACATGAAACATGATCTAGATATGGATGTTACAATTTTTTTTTGAAAATATGGCATCACTACCTTTATGGTGAGTAGTGTGACATATACACCAACCACAAGATCCTAACGAATTTATTCACACAAAATAATCTCAAATTTTGTCAAAGGAGATGGTTAGAGATAATTATGGATTATAGTTCCTTTATTCACTATCACCCTAGAAAGGAGAACAATGTAGCTGATACTCTAAGAAGAAAAGAACCTTCTACTCTATCCTTGTTATATATTGATAAAGACCCAATCTTATTGGATATTCAAAGGATGGATTTGGAAATCATATGGTAAAGGGATACATACTACCTTTCCCAAATTATTTTGGAGTCATCAATCCCAGATATAGAGACCCATAAATTTCATATATTGATATTACATCAGAATTGATTTATATTCACTCCAATATATAAATAAAAATGATGGGATCATATAGGTATATTGTCTTTAGAAACTGGGAAACATAAAAAACTGGTTTATAAGACATCTAAATTGTCTCCTATTTATATGTTTATAACTAGAATCCTTTTTGGAATATCATACTTAATAACCTTCTTCATAACTGGGGGAAAATAAACACATGAAAGGGTGATATCAAATTCCCAGTAAGGGTAAACAAAAAAAATATCAATCATATCATTGTAATAAGAACATATCATTTGAAAATATTATCATGAATATAAATGATCACAATATCATGTCATGTGATAAATCATAAAGACCAATGTAAAACAAATAGTCATAACATACGACATGACATTTTATGGTATACAAACATAATCATAGAAAATCATTTCATATTAGTAATTTATTATTTCCAAGACCATCATAGCGGAAAAAGTCCATTACTGAACCGAGTTCACTTCTCATTCCATCCATATATTACTGAACAGAATTTACTTTCCACTTATGTCTATTTCAGGATATATAAATATTTACCCAATTAATTAGAGGGATATATAGGTCTCTCCCATCTCATAATGAAACCATTCTTATGTGTTCAACAAATACATAAAAACATTCTCTATAGCATAACCCATCACAGAAAATGGGTTTATTAAACATATTTTCATCATAAAATAATCCATGAATGGATTTCATATAAATAATTAAATCATTTAAAATATAAAATCAAAAAAATAATAGAGATAAAAACAAAAACAAATGTAATCTTATATAGAAAATAATTTTGATAAAACACATGAGCTTCATTTCTAGGGAATACATCATTTCTTCTTCAAAATCATTTTCCATTCTCAAAATACCACAAAATTTTAAAAGAAATCACTTTATATGAAAATATACTTGTAATATTTTAAGGGATGATTTAATGAAATAAGGCATTATAAAATAATGAAAATTCATTCATGCCATATAAGTTTAAAAATAGTTATTCTCATAATTTTTCCTAAAAAGTCAAGTAGTACCTCGTACCTAAAATGACATAAGATTCCATTAATACAATTTAGTAAAAATTTACCAATTGATAAAATTAAAATTTAACAATTATTGAATGATATAATGAATATTTTGAAATAAATATTTACGAAACATGGATGTGAATGATAAATAACGTCCAGTAAATACATAACGAATAAATAATCTTGTGTAAAACAGATATTTGCAAATTTATCACTTTACTTAGGGCTGATATGCTTTAAATGTATCAGAAACTCTTATATAATGACTTAAATAATGTTACTGATTTATTCTAGAGTCATAATAATATTAATTATATCATTGATGATCATATTTTCATCCATTTGTTAGTAACATTTCATTGTTACATGTTATTCGGCTATTAACTACTTTATGTTCTTATAAATGTTTTGTCGGATAAGTTTTTATTACTATTTTTAGTTTATAGTTAAATAATTTATAGCATGGTATTAGTATAATATATATCATATTTATTCATTAATTGAGTTTATATTATCATTCATTAATGATGATTATTAAGAATGAATTACATCACACCACGGAGATGGTAAGTTGTACGTACGCACGATCAACGATATCATTACCATAATTGAGGAATGGTATTGAATTGGATGGTGTATAATGTATCATAATTAGTATAATGTTATAAAAATAATATATAGTTATTATTTCCACCATTATAACCATCCCAGTAAGGTGGTGGTGAAAAAAAGTTGACACCACAGTGTGGAGACAGTATGTCATACATACATACATACAGTGATTTGGTTTTTATAGGATGAATATAAGGAGATGTAGGGTTGAAGTATAAGAATAAATAATATTTAAAGGATCAGTAGAAGAGATTAACTCTTCCTCAACATGCCTCCATTAATTTTCCTCTTAGGGTACTATAGATGGTCTTTAAAGGAGACAAGAAACTGTAGAATAAAAATAGGTATGTTGATAAGGAAATATGGCTGGGTGTATTCGGGCTTGAAGGAACAAAATTAAGTGAAGAGGTGTTGGTGGAGGTGACCTTTTATAATTGAGGTGAGTGGCACTTTTGAAATCCTCAAAAGAATTAATTTATAAAAAATACAAACATAATTAAAAGCATCAAAAATGTCCAAATTTAGAATCTTATATGAGATATAATTGTAATATCATCAACAAATAAATTTTATACACTTTTTTATGTAAATTTATTCACCATCATTTTTATTAACACTTAGTTATGAAATTTAAATTAAATTGTGGTTATAACAATCTAAATATTTAGTGGTTATAAATATTTACATATATGGTGTCAATTAATGATAAATAGATATTTTATAACATTTTATACCTTATAATTATATCTTTATTATGTTTTGAAAAATATTATTATAATTAATTAATTAAATAAAATGTTAGTTTAACAAAATGTCAATTGTCTCAATTTTGACAATATTAATTTATTTGACGTTAAATAAAATCTAAATAGGATATAAATTCTATGAAAAATATTTAATATACTCATAACATGTCATAGGCACCTAAAAATTCATGGAGCACATTAATTATTTTATATGATATTTATTTTAATATTTCTAAATTCACTTGTTGATATTTATGTTAATAAAATAAATTTTAAATCAATATTGTGTCTTTATTAATAGTAATAATTTAATCTATAAAAATTATAGATAAATTCCTATGATGTATTTAATTATCTTATATTACCATTGAATATATATAGTCGATATTATCTCCTAGTTATCCAAATATTAAAACTAATATACTTATATAAAATGAGATTGTGACATTTTGTCACTTTCAAAAAAATTTATTACATTCTTGTCATATTCATAGGTAATTGGACATAAAGTGATTAAATTTAGATAAATATATGATAAGGGTGAAAATTAGGAATCCAATATGATTTTTACATGTGTTAATATAATTTTATAACATTATTTTTACCCTTAATTAGCTGATTTACCTTCAACCATGGTAATAACAACAATTACCAAAGTTATTATTCATAATGCCCAAAAATAAAAGTACCCTATTAACATAATTTGGAACTACTGATTCCAGATATGAAATATATTTTAAAAAATTCAAAATAGATAATTTTTAGTAATTAATAACAAATTAATCTCGTTGTTGAGAAAACAGATTTCAAGAGTGAAAACATTGGAAAAGATTGATATATGTTTACCTATGAACTCAATATAAAATTATTGATAAATACATAAATTATATTTAATTTAAAAAATATATTCTACTTATACTTTAAAACCATTCAATTTAATAATTTTAACCATATAAATTATCTCGATGAAAATTATTGTTTTTAAGTATAATTTAATGTCATTTTACTATTCATAAAAACGAGAAAGTTATCAAACAAATATAAAGAAAATTTGATTGTAAATTTATATATCCCTCTTCAAAATAGAATGTTTATGTTATCGTATAAAAATTATTTATTTTTCATAATCTTTATTTAAAATGGGTTCCCCATTGAAAGGTAGAATATTAACCTTTAAAAAATATGTTTTTATACATTAAATAGGGTTTTTATTCATACCCAATAACAAAAATATCAATTTGATGACTATCCATAAAAAATTTATGAAGAATTCAAAACATTTATATCTCATTAATTTCATTAATTTAATTACAAAAATTAATTCACACAAAAATAAAAATATCTATTTCCTTTATATATTTTATAAATAATTTATTGAAAATAAATTCCTAATGAATTTTCATAAGTTAGTTATAATTTTTCCCGCTAACCTAACAGAAAGGTTGTGACATAAATTTTAAAATAAGGGCATCTTGCAGTAACTTTAAACTCATAATTTCTTGCAAGGAAAGCATCTGAATAATAAAAATTATTTAAAAAATATTTCATAAAAACATCTAGGTGTTATATTCTACCCCCTTAAACTAAATTTCACCCTCAGAATTTGTCACTTGGAAACAAATAGATGATGATACCTTCTCCTCATCATTTCCTCAAGTTCCCATATAGCTTCTTCAAATTGGTTTTTCCTCTATAAACCATTAACCATGCGAGTGGTATTGTTTCATAGAACATTTTCTCTATAATCAGGAATCGCTATTGGTTGTTCTTTATAAGAAAGATCATGCTTCAATGGTATGACTTGTGATCTTAGTACTTGTAAAGAATTAGGCATATAAATTCTTAGGAGAGATTCAGGGAACATATCCTGGACTTGCGAGAGATTGGGTGGAAGTTCCAATTGGTATGATACCTTTCCAACACAATCCATATTTTCAAAATGACCAATATACATAGGTATTAGCTAGCTGTTCTTTCCAAATCTCCTTACTCTCTTCGAGGGAGATATTCATAAGAACATATGATCACCCAGTTAAACTCTCTCTATTTTCTCCGGTTGTCAGGGAAACATTTTTTCAACTTTGAGATGCTCTTATTTTTTGTTCAATAGATATGACCATTTCTTCCATTTCATATATAATATCATGTCCAAATAGCTTTCTTTCCTCAAATTCATCCCAGTAAGTTGGAGTTCTGCACTTCCTTCTATACTGGGGTTCATAAGGATCAATATAAATACTGGAGTGAAAGCTATTATTGGATGAAAATTCCATTAATGGTAGGTGGTAATACCAAACACGTTTAAAATCCATAAAGAAAGATCTTAACATTTATTCTAGTGTTTGAATTGTCCTCTCAGACAAATCGTCTATCTAAGGAAGATAAGAACTGCTAAAACATAACTCTGTATCCAGATCATTATGAAGTTATCTCTAGAAATTCAAGGTAAACCTCAGATCCTGTTCAGATATAATGTAAATTGGTACTCCAATCAATATTACCACATCCCTTACATATATCATGGGAAGCTAATAAAGAGTGAAATCATATCTAATAGTAATGAAGTTTTCTAACTTCGTTAGGTGATCAACTATAACCGAGATAACATTATTGCCTTTGGATGTTTTTGGAAGTCTGATGACAAAGTATACAGTGATGTTTTCCCATTTTCATTTTGGTATGGTTAATGGTTGTAACATCCCCTTATAATTCTATCTCTCAGCCTTAACTTTCTGAAAAACAAAGCATCGAGATAATTATTTAGTGAAATATCATTTCATTCCATCCCACCAGAAGTATTATTTGAGGTCCCTATACAAATTTATGATTCCAGGGTGAATAGAGAATGAATAAGTATGAGCCTCATCCAATATATACTTCTTTAATTATAGTATGAGATGAATACAATCTTGGTTCCAGAACCTTATTATTTCATCAAAATCAAGGATTAATTGAATAACATTTCTCACCTTTTTTGTAACTCTACATCTTCATTCTATGCCTCTTTAAACTTCACCTATATAGATGGTTGAACAATAATTTAATAAACAGAACACTTCTCCCTTTCTATTAAAATTTCACGATCCATCCTTTACAAATCCATACATATTGGATCAATTTCCATCCTCATCATGGATATGTTATCATGGTCTTTTCAACTCAAAGCATATGCCAACTAGTTAACATTCCTCTGGTAGTAATGTATTGACCAGTTATAGTCTTTAGTCAACTCTAACCACCATCTTTGGCATATATTCATCTCCTTTTGTGTGAAAATATAATTTAATCTTTTATGATGAGTATAAATATTACACCTTTCACCATAATGATAATTCCTCTGTATCATTAATGTAAATATTACTAAACCAAACTCCAAATCATGAGTTGGGAAATATTTTCACATGAATTTTCAACTTCCATGTGGCATAAGTTATCAACATATCATTTTTTATGAGAACACATCACATCCCCTTCTTGGATTCATCACTATAGATCACAAAAAAATCTCCACTACAGGGAAGTGTGACCATAGGTTCACTAGATAACCTTCTTTTTAACTCTTTGAAATTCACTTCGCATTCCGCCTTCTAAAAAAACAAAGCTCCTTTCCAAGTCAACTTGGTGAGTGGATTAGATAATTGGGAAAAATAATTCAAAAAATGAAGATAATATCCATCAAAACCAAGAAAAATTGAAAAATCAGTTACAGTTGTGGGTCTCAACCATCATTCAATAACCACTATTTTTTCTGGATCCACAGATATACCCTCTCTTGAAATTATGTGACCCAAAAATGAATCTTTTTGAAGCCAAAATTCACACTTACTAAATTTTTCATAAATCTTATCATTTCTCAGGGTCTTCAGTAAAATTATCAAGTAATCAACATTTTATTAATTTCTCTTTAAATAGGAAAGAATATCATCTATAAAGACTACCACAAGATAATAAATATAGTCTATAAAGTCTTATTCATTAGATCCATGATGATAGTGGGGGCATTAGAAAGGGAAAATGGAAACACTATAAATTCATAGCTTCCATGACTTTAATGGAATGTCATCTTTAATATATCCTCATTTTTTACCCATAATTGATGATATCATGAATTAAGATCAACCTAAGAAATGTATTGAGCTCTGTACAGTTTGTCAAATAAGTCATCAATGAGAGGAAGAGGATATTTATTCTTGATAGTGATCTGGATATGTCCTTGACAATCAATGCAGAGTCTCATTGATCCATCCTTCTTTTTAACTGATAGAATAGGTGCTCCCCAAGGTTACACAGCAGGGTATATGAATCCCTAATCAAGATTCTATGTACCTCAATTAGGGCCATTCTATAAGGTGTATATGAAATAGGCATAGCACCTAGTATTATTTCTATTGAAAACTCAACTTCACGATTTGGCGAAGGACCTGGAAATTCCTCTAAAAAGATATCATCAAACTCTCGTACAGTGGTTGTATTCTTAATTTATTTTCTCCCCAATCATTTGAGATAAATGACATTAATTTATGGTAATAAAGACCCATAAAATGGAATAAGTTGCTACTAGAAGGTTATATTAATCCCTTCATCGATAGATGATTATAAATTGATCTGGAATAGGAAATAGGACTTATGTTCCATTGAAATTGATATGAGATCCATATATTGAAAGCCAATCCATGTCTAGAATCACATAAAATTCTACTATAGAAAGGATCATATGATTTTGAGTAAGAATGCTCCCACAATAACCAACCAGAGAAGAATTATAAACTTTCGACGAAACATTAGTTCCATTAAGAGTTTCCACAGCTAACTCAATATCTAATGGTTGAGGTAATATGACAATAACCTTAGAAAAGTTGTCATATGTAAAATATTGGGTGGTTCTAATATCAAATAAAACATATTTTACATTAGATTGGATGGTAAGTGTACCTTTCGCCAGATAATTATCGTATTGCACATCACTGATAATAATTGAATGTGACATTCCTTTTCTGTTTTCCTTAAGTGTTTATTGAAATTGATCATAATCAACAACCATTGGATTAGTGAATTGATAGGCATAATTCCCCGTTCCTTTCACATGTAACAATGATGTGTAGGAGGTGTATTTTGTGTACCCTTTTCACTATTTGTATCATTAGACATCTTTTTCCCATCACTTAACCATTCAAATGTCCAATTGCCTTCTTTTCAAAACATAAAACATTTACTCTTCCCTTTAAGGCAATTCTTACCATGTTTCTTTTCACACTTTGAGCATAAAGAGAAACTCATATTATTTTCTGCGTGGTCTTTAGATTTTCCTTTTAATTCAATTTTTCTCTTCTTATCAAGTACATAAGACTAGTGGGTTACTCCAATATCCATCTCAACCTTCAAAGCACATCAAAACATTTACTCATATCTATTGAAGTCCCTTATTTCTAAGGCCCTTTGGGGGCTTGGTTTTAAGAAACTAATGAATTGATCAATCATACTCTTAGGTTGGATAATAATTCCATAAGCATACCTTTCTAGTCTTGTTAAATTTTCTTTATATGTACCAATAGATTCATCATCCTTTTTTATAAGTTAATGTATATCCTTCTCCATCTTTGTTTGAATAATATGAAGGAACTACTTATTAAAAAATATTTTCTTGAACTCATCCCATTAAAGGGACTCAATTTCATCTCTTTGCCTTTTATTCTTGACACGATTCCACCATTGATCACCTTAACCTAAAAATAATAAGAAGATATGATGAATTTATCATGTTCATAACATTGTAGAACTAGAAATATCTTTCCAGTGGTATTGGTACATTCTTTATCCAGTAATAGATCAGAATACCCATAGAATGAAGGTGGACATTGTCTCATGAAGACTCAACAAAATATTGGTCCCACCATTGCTCATTTGGAAGTCCATTATGATTCATATCTTGAATTTTTTTGTGTGATAATGGATACATTATTTTTCATTCCATCTCCCATAATATTTGGTTGCTCTAGGGGATAGTTATTTCATTTCTCATAGCATTCAGCATTACCACAGTTCCTTCGTGTTCTATCCATTAACTAAAAAAAGAATCATAATATGGGAAGCACTAATTATAATTGGAAAACCACATAATCAAGAATATAATTTTAATTTAGGACATATTAGGTTTTATCATAGGTTATTCATGGTTATTTCTAAAACACTAGGATTATATCCTATACCTTGACATATCCATAGGGTTCTTACAAAGTCTTTCTCATCCTAGTTTCCAAAGGATAACTATACCTTTCTTCTCATACCAACTATAGTGATGCATACATTACATACATTGATATTTAATCAGAATTTAAGTATATTCATTACAACATATAACAAAACCATGACATTATCGTATAGGTATAGTGACTTTTGAAACAGGGAAACATAAACAACTAGTTTATAAGACATTTACATTTTCTCTTGTTTATTTCTTAATATCTAGACTCCTTTTTGGAATATCATAATTAATAACCTTCATCATGAATTGGGGAAAAGAAACTTATTAAAGGCTAAGATCAAATTATCTGTAAGGGTAAACAAAGTAAATATCAATCATATCATAATCATAAGAACATGACATTTGAAAATCATATCCTGCATATAGAAGATCAAAATAACATTTCATGGGATTATCAATAAAAGGGAAATGAAAACCCGGTAGTCATAAAACAAGATAGGAATTTTTTTGGAATTCAAAAATAATCATTAAAAAATCATTTCATATTAGTCAAGGATCATTTCCAAGACCATCATAGTGGACAAAGTCCATTACTGAACCATGTTCACTCCACGTTCCAGCCCGGTATTACTGAACTGGATTTACTTGTCATACTAGTTATGTCTATATCATGAGATATAAATCTTTACCCTATTTGTTTGACGTAGATAATGGTCCCACCTATCTCATAACTAAACCATTCTTACATGTATCATAAAAACATAAAATCATTCACTATATCATAACCCATAAAAGAAACTAGGCTTCTCAAACATCATTACATCCTAACTTAATCGATAAATGGATTTATTTAAAATAATTCCATCATTTAAACAAATAAAATAATAATAAAAATTGGTATATGAAAAAAAAACTATGTAATCATAGATGGAAAATAATTTGGACAAAACACTCAAGCTTCACTCTTGTGTAAAATCACATTTTTTCTTCCAAAAACAATTTCTATCTCAAAATACCAAACAATTTTAGAAGAAACAATTTTATGTGAAGATAAAATTTTAATATTTTAGGGGCAGCTTCATAGAAATAAGCCTTTATGAAATCATGAAAATATATTCATTTTGTACAAGTTAAAAAACATTCTTCTTGTACTTTTTCCGAAAAACTCAAAAAACCCACATACCGAAAATGAGAAAAGATTCCATTCGTACCATTTAGTAAAAATTTACCAATGGGTAAAATTGAATCTAAAAAATTATTGAAGGATATATAAAATATTTTGAAATACATATTTAGGATACATGGATGTGGATGATAAATAATTCCTAGTAAGTACTTATGAATAAACGATCTAGGATAAAAATGAGATTTGCAAATTTATCCCTTACCTTAGGTCTCATAGGCTTTATATGTATCAAAACCTTCTTTATAATGATTTAAATAATGTTAATGATTTATTCCATAATCATAATCATTTTTATGATAAAATTTATGATCATAGTTTCATCTGTTTTTTATTAATATTTCATTGTTACTCGTTATTCAGGTATTAATTGCTTTATGTTCTTATGCATGTTTTGTCGAATAAGTTCTCATTAATATTTTTAGGTTATAGTTATATCTGTTAAATAATGTTATTAGTATAATATATATAATATTTATTCATTAAATTCATTTATATAATAATCA
Organism: Viscum album; assembly: GCA_963277665.1. Lineage (NCBI taxonomy): Eukaryota > Viridiplantae > Streptophyta > Magnoliopsida > Santalales > Viscaceae > Viscum > Viscum album. The sequence continues at coordinate 718,157,337 of OY728145.1, read as the reverse complement.
TTTAATTAATATTATATATAACGAATCACATCGCACCATGGAGATAGTAAGTCATACGTACACATGAGTGACGATATCATTCCCATAACTGTTGAATGGTATTAAATTTGATGGTTTCAAATATCTTGGAATTGGTATCATATTATAAAAAACATATAAAGTGATTATTTTCACCATTATTCCAATCCAATTAAGGTGGCGGTGAAAATCCGTTTACACCATAGAGTGGAGATGGTATGTCGTATGTATGCACACGCGATGATTTTGTTTTTTATAGGACATATAGAAGGTGAAATAGGGTAGTTTCGTATTTATAATAAAATATCAATATATGATTTATACGTATGATAGTAATTTATGATGAATTAACTAATGAAGAGGAATTATAATAAGATATATACATGAAAGGATTGGTAGAAGAGATTACCTCTTCATCAACCTAACTCCATTAAATTTCCTCTTTGTGTAGTAGATTTGGTCTTCGAAGGAGACAAGAACCTCTAGAATGAAAATACGGAAGTTGATAAGGAATAATGGTATGGGATGTCTGAGCATTAAGGGTCAAAATTAAGTGAATATGTGAATGAGGAGGCGCCCTTTTATAATTGAGGTGTGGGGCTCTTTTGGAAGCCTGAAAAATATTAAATTATAATAAAATAAACGTGTACTTAAGAACCTAAAAAATGTCTTAATTTATATAATGAGATGATATAAGTTTTTAATATAAAAACCCAATAAATTTTAGATAAGGTTTTATATCAATTTAAGCATTATTATTATAATTAACATTTAGTAATTCTATTTAATTTTATTTGTGGTCATAAAATTCTAAAAATTTAATGGTTATAAATATTTATTTATATTATTTTAGTTGAATATAAATGTATATTTTATGAAATTTTAGACCATATAAATCTTCATTTGTAATTTTTAAATATATTATGATTTTTAAATAATTTAATAAAATATTATTTTAACAAAATGTAAATAGTGTTAATTTTGACACAATTCACTTACTTGACTTTAAATAAAATCCACATAGGAGATCAATTCAAAAATGAATAATAAATACACTCATACCATGTCATAGTCACCTATAAAATTCATTTATCACATTAATTAGTTCATATGTTATTTATTTTAATATTTTAAATCCATTTATTTTATATTTGTATTAATAAAATAAAATTTACAACAATATTTTTTCATTGTTAATAGTAATTTTTTAATCTTTAAAAACTACAAATAAATTTCTATGATTAATTTAATAATATTATATTTCAATAGACTATCTAGAGTAAATATTATCTCCTTTTTATCCATGTACTAAATTTAATATACTTATATAAAATTAGATTGTGAAATTTCACCACATTCATTAGTTTTTATTATATTCATCTCATATTCATAGGTAAGTAGCAATAAAGTGATTCCATTTTGAAAAATTGATGATATGGGTCTATTCATCCAATTGAATTTTTATAGGTGTTAAGGTAATTTTGTAATATTATTTTAACCCTTAATTACCCGATTTACCTTTAACAATGGAAATAAAAATAATTACTAATGTTACTATTCATTTATTCTGAAAATAAAAGTCGCCTATTAACATAATATGTACCTATTGATTCCAAATATAGAATCCATTTTTTAAAATTCAAGACCCTAAATTTTTATTAATTAATTAAAAAAATATTTTTTTGAGAAAATAGGTTTTAAAAGTTAAACCATTGGAAAAGTTTAAAATGTTTTTACCTATGAATTAAACATAAAAGTAATGATAACAATGTACATTATTTTAATGATAAAAATATATTATATTTATAATTTAAAACCATTAAATATTATAAATTAACCATATAAATTATATTGATGAAAAAGGTTTTTTTAATTAAAATTTGCATATTTCTACTATTCATCAAAATATGAAAGTTATCAGAAAAATATCAAAAAATTATCTAAAGTATTTTTTTATATACTGATTCAAGATAACATGATAATTTTGTCATATAAAAATTATTATTGTGTCAAAATAATAATTTAAAACGGGTTATCTATTCAAATATGTAACATTAACCTTTAAAACATATGTTTTTATACATGAAATTCGGTTTTATTCATACCCTATGACTAAAATATCTCTGGGATGAATATAGAAATATTTTAGTAAGTATATAACACACATATATATATATCATTAATTTCATTACCAAAAGTAATACACTTCAAAACCCAAAGATATAATTGATTTATATTTTTTATAAATAATTGATAGGAAATAAATTCATATTGCATTTTCATATGTTAGTTATAATTATTTATGCTAACCTAAGGACTAGGATATAATTATACTTTTAAAATAAGGGAAACTCATGGTTCCATTAAAATCATTATTTCATGCAAATAAATATATTGAAGAATAAAAAATATTTAAAGAAAATATTTCATAAAAACATTCAAGTGTTACACAAGAGATGATTAAAGAGGCACAAAGGGATGACCTAGAGTTACAAAAGAAGGAGAATGTAGTAAACAAAGGAAAGTTGCAAGAGTTACATATCGATGATGATGATGTCATTGGGTTTGGAATGTGGCTTTATGTGCCTTCATCACCCAGGATAAAGAAGGATCTATTGGACAATGCATATAACAAGACATTCTCAGTCCATCCTGGTATCACAAAGATGTAATGAGATCTCCGAAAACACTTCTGGTGGGATAACATAAAAAAAGAGATTGCATAATATATCTCAATGAAATTTTTATGTCATAACATTAATGAAGTGAAAAAAATTATAAAGGGATGATGCAACCATTTCCTATACCGATGTGGAAATGGGAGAATGTCACGATGGACATTGTCATGGGTCTCTTGAAGACATAGAACTGGAATAATGTGATATGGTTTGTGGTTGACCGACTCAGCAAGACTACCCATTTTGTCGCTATTTAGGAAGATCAATCACTTGAACAACATGAAAATATATATGTGAAGGATGTGGTGAGACTACATGGTGTTCCACTCTCGATTGCCTCTGGTCATGATCCACGGTTCCCATCAAAATTCTAGAGGAGTCGTCAACATGTGTTGAGTACTGAATTAAAGTTCAGCATGACTTATCACACCCAAACTAATGGACAATATGAAAATACTATTCAGACTCATTAATATATGATAAGATCAACTTCTTTAGAATTAAATGGTGGGTGGGATCAGCATCTCCCATTTATTGAGTTCTCATATAACAATATCTTCCACTCTAGTTTTCTGATGGCTCCATATGAAGATCTGTATGGAAAGCAATGTAGAACTCCAATTAGTTCAGATGAAGATGGAGGAAAGAATCTACTAAGACCGGATCTTGTGATAGAGATGAAAAGGATGGTCCAATTCATCCAGATACATTCAAATCTCTTAAGAGTCAGCAAAAGAGCTTTGTTGGAAACTATCAATGGGACATGGAGTTCGACATTGGAGATAAATTTTTCCTTCTAATATCACCATAGAAGTGATTCATGCAGTTCAGAAATAGTGTTAAGGTAAGCCCAAGGTACATCATCCCCCTTTAGATCCTTGTCTTAATATAATCTGTGGCCTATCGGCTTGCACTTCCACCAAATATGGCTCCAGTAAATGATGTTATTCATATATCACTCCTGAGGAAGTACATACCAGATCCCTCACATGTACTGAACATAGAGTTAGTACAGTTAGAATATGATCTCTCTTATGAGGATTAACCAGTAATGATTCTAGGCTGAATAGATAAGTTTCTACTCTAGAATACAACCAACATTGTCAATGTGTTTTAGTGGAACTATAATAATGAATAATTAACTTAGGAACCATAGTATGTTAAGGATAAGTACCCCAACCTCTCTATGTAAAATGAAATTTCGAGTGAGAAATTTCAAAAGGGGGGAAAATGTAACGTCCCAATAATTTATCAATACAATATCTCCTTTCTGGTTGTAATTTCTTAATCAATCACACTAGGAAACACAATGTCACATAATTCATAAGTTAACTAACATGTGACTTTTAAACAAAAATTTCCCACTTTTGTGTTTTGAATTTCGAAAATCTGACATACACGGTTGCAATCAGTAAGATGTTTGGGGTCTAATAGGATAGAAATAATTTTTACTGAATAGTATCATACCCTTAAGAATAGTGACCTACACTTATGAAATGTTATATGAACCTTATAAATAGTAAATCTTCCAAAATTATAGTATTCTCACACATGAATGTATAAATAGAATTTAGACATCAAATACATGAAAATATGACAATACAAAAAGTGTTGGTTTTTTTATAAATTATAATTAATTAATTATAATTAATTAAATAATTTAAAATAAATCTTATTTTCCCTAAAATGTGTTAATAAAATTACAATTATATGTCTTTAGGTTTTATGATAATTTTATAGGACCTTATGTAATTTTTGAAAGTAGTATAAAATTAGTTTTCACTTTAAAAGATGAAATTTTCAAGAAGATTTTGATTTTATTTAAAAATAAAATAATTATATTAAGAGAATTTGTTCGAAAAAATGGAGTTCATTTTAGGATTCTACACATTAAAAATATTTACGGTGAATTTTTCGCATTTTTCTAAAACACATGTATTTTTTATGAATAATGAAATACTATAATTTATAAAATATGCTAAATAAAATAATTATAGAGTTATGGATGATGTTCAATTTATGTAACCCTGATTACGTAGAAATAACATACACTTATAACTATTTTTGGTCCACTAATCAACACTATTTATTTTCTTGCAGAGAAATAATAAATTAATGAATATAACATTGAGAAAACCCCTCTCCCCTCCAATATATATACCACCCCTCACATCCTCATTTCCTCACATCTCTCAAGATTCAAGACCTTTCCAAATTATCTCCAAATATATTCCCTAGACCGTCGCCCACTTCCAAATGATCTTGGTCTCACAAAAATACCCAACTTATGTACCATAAGGAGGATCACACGAGCAGGATTCAAGAGGTAATTCCTCCCTCTTTTTTTCAATTTCCTTTGAAATTTCATTTCATTTCTTCTATTATCCACAACTTCTCTTATAAAAATGTCATTATAACAACAATATAATTTATATACAGGTATTATAGAATGATAATGGAATATTATTCACTATAAACCTCCCTCTCTCTCTGTGTTCATAAAAATGAAATTGTTGCCTGTGATGTGTTAATTTACCTACATCATCGGATATGCACTTCCATTTTCTTATAATTCCTTCAATACAATCATTGAAAACCTTAAATGGTTGAAAATATATTTTATAATTTATTTTCTAACACCTTTTATGTTCATGAAACAACTTTTATTTATAATAATAATTTATAAAACTAAACATGTTTGTTGTGATCTAGAAACTGCCCAAATTAACCTAAAACGAACATCATTAAATTTTATCTAAGGATTCACCCACTTGGTATATAAAATAATTCATTATTAGATCATTTAAACTTATGGAATTCCATTAATAGTTATTAATATCAGTTTTTTATGTTTATCCATGTTCTACACGAACTTCCATTCATGTGTACATGTGAACCATACATCAAAACTAAGAAAAAGAAGACTACTAAACAATGGAATTAAACATTATAACTCATCCAAAGGCCCATAAAAGAACTTATTGAAACCATAATGAACCATAATTATGTAAAAACTGTTATGTAATTTCTAATAACATAATATAATGTCCTTATATTTGTCAAAAAAGTAATGAAAGAATTCAGACACAAGGCAACGGTAAATTCTCTAACCCAACTTTCTTTCTTCGAGTTCACCCTCTTTCCCTCCATTTTTGGTATGGCTACTCCTTAAAAAAACATTTTTTCATAGTTATCTTACATTTTTTGGGATATAAATGTTTTTCACTAGAGTTTATGTGAAACTCAATGTTTTCCAAAAGTACTCTTCTTTCAAAAACACACCTTTCACTTCACACTCAAGGTTGATGGTTCTTCTATCTAGTATGATATTCCCTCTTCCTTTGGGAACACAATGTTTATGAATGATATGGAAAACATTCCTTTCCATGGGTGTAACACCCCGAGATTTTATGAAAAATATTATTTTAATTAATGTCTTGTCTTTTATTCTACACCAAGATTACCTTGCGCTATACGCAACACCGTATTAGCTTGCAGTATACGCAACACTATTCTTGGACCGTGTTACACACAATTTTGATAATAGTTATTCTATGAAACATTGAGTATATATATATATATATTAAATGTATAAATGAAATATGGTTGGATTCTGTTATACGAAACAACGAAGGATTCTTTCACAACACGCAACCCTGACTTGGCTTGCATTATACGCAATCGCGACCTTCCTCGATAGCATGTGTTGTACGTAATACCGGGTTTTAATAAACAATGATATCTTTTTATAATATTGTCATGAACTAGCTGTTATGAATAGTATTAACTAAATTTTGAATTTTATAACATTATTATTCATCTTACACATTTTCTAGAACATGGTATAAGAACAAAATAAATTTTTCGAGTAAAATAAGTATTTTTCAAAAAATGCAGTTTTGCCGCCTTTTGATGGAACACCCACTTTAAATCTATTTTTTGACATGTTTATATGTTAAATTTGACAAAATAAAATTCTTCTTTTGAATCAAGATATAAAAATTTACATTAGATAATGTTTTGATATTTTTCCGATAACTTTCATATTTTAATGAATAATAAAAATCCGCTATATTTTAATTATAAACAACTTTTTTCATCGTAATATCTTATGTAGTTAAATTATAATATTTAATGGTTTTAAAGTATAAATATAATATATTTTTACCATTTAATATGATATATGTCATTATCATTGATTTTACCTTGAATTCGTAGGTTAAATCAATTCAATCTTTTGCAATGTTTTAACGAAAAACCTGTTTTCTTTCGACAACGGGATTAATTTTAATTTAATTTCTGCATCTTTTGTGTATTGAATTTGTAAAAATGGATTCCATATTTGGAATCAGTGGGTCCAAATTATGTTAATAAGATACTTTTTATTTTTGGGAATTATGAATAGTAACTACGGTAAATTTTATTTACCATAGTTAAAGGTAAATCGGGTAATTAAGGGTAAATATAATATTTTAAAATTACCCTAACAAATGTCAAAATCCTATTGGATGACTAAAAGTCGACCCATATCACCTATGGGTTGGATTAGATTCATTTAATTAAATTTTTTCAATGAAAATAATTTAATTATTATTAAAACCAAAGAATGTGACAACATGTCACTTTCTTAAATTATATAAGTATAATAATTTTAGCATAGTGATAAACATAATAAAACTTTAAACATGAATATTATACAGAAATATAACAAAATTATCTACATCGTGAGAATTTATTTATAATTTTTTGGGATTAAATAAATATCATTAATTGTGGCACAATAGTGATGCAGAAATTATTTATCTGGTGAAAAATCAAGAATATAGTTTTTATTAAACTAATAGTGACATTAAAAGTCACAAAAATCTGACCAAAACTTATTGGTCATGTAAATGTAAACTATAATCATCCAATGGCCTAATATTTGACCATTTGGAGTCTTGTACAATCAATTATGACACTTATATTATTTTATTTTAAATGATGCCAAAGTTGTCACCTTTATAATTTAATAAATATAACAATTTAAATATTGTGATTTTAAGATGATAAATTCGAGTAAAAGTATTATTGTGAAATTTAATATATTTATCTTCATCATATAATTTTAATTTAAATTTTTATGCAACAAATAAGTATATTAAATAATTATACAAAAATGATGTAGTAATTATTTTATTAAGAGATAAACCAAATAAATGGTTTTAAAAATAATAAAATAAATATTATATGAACTATTTAATGTGATCCACTAATTTTATAGATACATATGACGTTTTATTAATATATTAAAGCTTTTAGTTTGAACATATCATTTGTATATATTTTATTTAAATTCAAATAAATGAATAGTGTCAAAATTGACACTATTGTTATTTCATAAAAATAACATATTATAAAATAGTTTAAAAATCACAAAAATATTTAAAAATTATAAATTTAAATTTATATCTTCTATAATGTTATAAATTAAACAAATAAGAAAAATTCACAACAAATAAGTAATTATTTGTTATAATCTAAAATTTAGAATTTTATTACCACAAATAAACTTAAATAGATTAAATAAGGATAAATAAAAATGATAAGGTTTAAAATAAGATCCAAACATGTCTAAATTTTATTGGTTGATGGGATTACAACCCTATATCATCTAATATTCTAATATGAGTCATTTTTGGAGGTTTTTAAGTGGGGTTAGATTTATTATAAATTATTATTTTTAAGAATTCCAATGGTGCCCCTCTCCTCCCTTATAAAAGAGCACCTCCTCCCTCTCCTCCTCACACAACTTTGAGACTTAAATCTCGTCCAAACCCTACCAAAATCTCTTCTCCACTTCCCTAGTATCATCCTAGAGGTCCTGGTCTTCTTCATAGACCATCCTTAGTTCTTTAAGTGGAGGTTAAGAAAACGCGCGTCAAAAAGAGGTAATATCCATTACCGATCTTTTTCAATTTCTTTCTTCTTCAACTTATTCTTCTTTATATGTTTCATGATAAAGTAATAACATAATTATTTCTTATATACTGATATGTTATTATAAATATGAAACAACTCTAATTAACCTTCTATCCATCCTACAGAAAAAGGAAATCACAGCGCGTGCGTACGTACGGAATACCGTCTCCACGCCGTGGTGTAATCTATTTTCCACCACCACATTAATTGTATGGGTATAATGGTTTAATGAGTAACTATATATGATTATTATAAAGTGATATTGATACTGAAATAGTATACATACACTTAAACACAATTCCATGACCATGGGAATGATATCATCGCTCGTGCGTACATACGGACTACCGTCTCCACGACGCGATGAGATTCATTCTCAATGATTAACCATTCATGAATGATTATAAAGTATATATAATAAGTACTCATGAAATATATGACATAATAATTATACTGTAATTATTTATATTCATACGTATGTCATCTACTTAATTCCATTCAATTCAATAAGGAAACGAAAATAGCGTTCATGCGTACGTACGGACTACCGTCTCCATGAACGGTGTATTTCTTTCTATTTACTGATTTATTATATATGTATATTCTGAATATATATATATAAATCATGTTTTATATTCTTGAATTAAGTAATCATGATCTAAGTAATCATATGAATAATTACAAGTTAAAAACACGAACGACAAATGAGACGATTTTACCCAAAACGCTACTTTAACATGAATTTACAAAAGAACGGGTAATATAAAGTCATATGTGGACCATATATGATATAATAACAATGAATATAATTCTGGAATAAGTCAATAACATTATTTAAATCATTATACAGGAGGTTGGGACACTTACAAAGCAAGTCAGACCTAAGGTAAGGGGAAATATCACAATCTCATTTTTATCCAAGATTGTTTATACTTTGGCATTTACTGGGGTGTATTTTATCATCCACATCCATGTTTCCTCAATATGTAATATTTATATCCTTATACAATAGTTTATAATGAATTTTACCCTTAGGTGAATATTTAGTAAAGGATATGAAATGAATCTTTTGTCATTTTTCGTACGAGGTACTTTTTTGACTTTTCCGACAAAAGTACGAGAAGAATGTTTTTTTTAACTTATAAGACATGAATGGATTTTTAAAACATTATTTCCAAGAAGCTTCCTTTACAAGTTTTAAATTTTATTTTTAATCAACTTCTTTTATTTTAAAGTCGTATGACATGTTATGAAAGGAAAACTGTTTTTTGAAGAAGAAAGGATATTTTCCTCAAGAATTGAGTTCAAGTGTTTTATAAAAATTATTTTCCATCTAAGATAATAAAGGTTTATGTTTTTATCCCTATTATTACATTGATTTTATCATGTTGTGATTGAATTATTTTTATTAATTCCTTTATCTTGTATGAATTGTTTTATAATGTCATGATGTTTAAGATTCCCATTTGTATTACATGGGTTATGCAATGATGTATGATTTATGATTTTGTGGCACACATAAGAATGGTATCATTATGAGATTGGTGGGACCTATATCTCCCTCCAATTCATTGGGTAATGATTTAATATCTCATGAGATAGACATGGCTGGAATGGTAGGTTATACCGGTTCAGTGAAACAGGACTGAAACGAGGGTGACTCGGTTCAGAAAGGGACTTTGTCCACTAAGATAGTCTTGGAAATGAGTCTTGACTAACAAGAAATGATTCTCTATGATTATGTGTGTATTCCACAAAGTTTCATGTTTTATGTTATGGTTATTGGGATTTCATTTCACTACTATGATTTATCCCATGTTATGAAATTATGCTCTCTTTTGCAGGTTATGATTTCCAAAAGTTATGTTCTTATGAATATGATGTGATTGATTTTTTCTTTTGTTTACCCTTACTGAGCATTTGAGCTCACCCTTTTATGTTTTCTTTTCCCCAGGATATAAATATAGGTTTTAGGTAGAAAAAGGGGAAGATCTTTATGGGAGATATTGAAGATCTTTCACCACGATTAGAAGATTAAGTTCTGAGTTTCCAAAGACACTAAACTATTACGATCCTTGTGTGTGTGTTTTTTTTGTTATGTACTAAGTATTCCGCAAAAGTAATGTAATGTCCATATAAGTCAAGCTTCGGGTCTCTATAGTTGGTATCAGAGGAAAGGTTTAGTCAACCTATGGAAACTAGGATGCGAAAGCGTTAGTGAGATCCCTAGAGATATTTCAAAGTAATGTCTAGGGATGTCCCTAAGGATAAGTATACGTATAGGATATAGTCCTAGAACTATGGTAACGATCTTAGAATTTAACCTAAGATGTTAGATATTGAAGTTACTCTCCCTTTATTATGATTTTTGCCTCTAACACTATTCTTTTTGGGTTTTAGAAAATGGCTGGAAACAAGATGATTCACGATAATGGTGGATATTATGGACAATGGAATGATATTCTTCATGAGCAACCAAATGAAATGGGATTTGGAAGTCCAAACATAATTATTATGCCAAATCAGAAATCTCATAATATGATCAATAAAGTAAAATTTGGTAAGTTTCCTGACTCGGATAATAGGAGAAAGATGGAGTTTCATGATGATCATAGAGGAAAGAAAGTTCAATTTCCCCTATGTAAATAATGTGGGAAGAGGCATCATGGAGAATTTTTCAAAGGAACTGGAAGATGCTTTGGGTGTGGAAAAGAAGGACACAAAGCCAGTAAGTGCAAAGGAAAAGGTTCAGTTAACACCAGGGATGAGGATAATGTTATTTCTACGACATCAATAGTGGTAAAATGTTTTAAATGTGGAATGTACGGGCATTATGAAAACCAATTCCCTAAGGGAAAGTCTCATGAAGAGAATCAGTATGGTCGTATGGGTAGTATTTATGTGGATGATGATGAAGAGACTACAAATGATATGTGAGATGAAAGAATTGTTGAAGCTCGGTCAATGGTTTAAGAATGTAGTGGAATGATTACATGTTTATCATGAGTAATGTTGTATAAGTAATCTCATGGTACTATAGAATAAAGAGACATCTAAGGATTGTTACATTGTTGTCTTTCATTGAGTTTTGAAAGTGTATGATTAATTTTACCAGTATCCATGAAAGGTTATTCAGATATTTTTGGAATGTAGATGATATTCGCATAATGAAGGGATAAGGAGAAAATTAAATGTTTGATAGTATTCATGAGCTCATGACGGATATAATGGGAAGGTTATATCATGGTTTGAGTATATAGAATTTTTGGATTTTGGTATGTGGAAAGAGTAAACTTTTGACTACATTCATGTTTTCACTAAGGTTCAATGGGTATTCATTCTTCAAGAGAATACATGATTATGGTATTCACATGTTTGTAATTTGACCAACAAGATATATCTTATGATATATGGGGGATAAATGATGGAATTCACATGATCATTTTCCTTATACTATCAGCTTGGGCCAAAGTATTTTAGATAAGCCTAAAGATTTGAATGGATTATGTTGGACATAAGTTAGGATAAAACGTTTTTTTTCGATATAATTTATGGGTTGTTATAGTAATATAGCTTTAGAAAAATGACAACCTGTAGGATAGGCAACAGCCCATCGCATCGGACAAGGCTGTGGGAATCGAACACACAACCGAAGTGCGACTGGCCTTTATCGCCTACCACTGGTCTACAGGAAGTCCCTGTTTAGTAGAAACTAGTTTTATTTTATTAAGCGGTATGATATATGAAGTATAAGTTCATTTTTGGAACCATATACGATTAACCATAGGATGGACTTATAACTTTTGCTAACTTTCTGTTTGAAAGAGATGGAATGACCCATCATTCTATCACATGATCTGCTAACACATCCCGAATGACAAATTCAACTTCATGTCCATAAGAGATGAAGTGGAAATTGTCCAAAGAACGTCAAACGGTGAGACTATACCAAAATCAAGAAAGTATTTCTTCTAATTCCAATTTCATCAACTTTAGGGAAATGATCTTGAAAACCAAAAATGTTGTCTTAGTGCTCTTATATCTGATGAATCAGATGGTACCTTAGATCATCACAAATTTATGGCTTTATGATTGCTAGCTTTTCCATAGCCATGTTCTCTACCACTCTTCATCAGAACATGATGGTTAGATTTCTCTTCCATATCCATATTTTCACCTGTGTGGATACCCAGTGATTAGTTAACTTGGGTAACCATTACGTTTTATACTTTAGTTTTTAAATATAAGTTTTGGTATTCCTTTTTACGATGTGGGTTTCTATCAAAGAAACTTTCAAATAGTAAACCATTTATAACCCCGACGAATTTCGAGGGCGAAATTCATTTTAACGGGGGTAGAATGTAACACCCCGAGATTTTATGAAAAATATTATTTTAATTAATGTCTTGTGTTGTATTCTACACCAAGATTACCTTGCGCTATATGCAACACCGTATTAGCTTGCAGTATACGCAACACTATTCTTGGACCGTGTAACACACAATTTTGATAGTAGTTATTCTATGAAACATTGAGTATATATATATATATATTAAAAGTATAAATGAAATATGGTTGGATTCTGTTATACGAAACAACGAAGGATTCTTTCACAACACGCAACCCTGACTTGGCTTGCATTACACGCAATCGTGACCTTCCTCGATAGCGTGTGTTGTACGTAATACTGGGTTTTAATAAACAATGATATCTTATTATAATATTGTCATGAACTAGCTTTTATGAATATTATTAACTAAATTTTGAATTTTATAACATTATTATTCATCTTACACATTTTCTAGAACATGGTATAAGAACAAAATAAATTTTTCGGGTAAAATAAGTATTTTTCAAAAAATGCACTTTTGCGGCCTTTTGATGGCGCACCCACTTTAAATCTAGTTTTTGACATGTTTATATGTTCAATTTGACAAAATAAATTTCTTCTTTTGAATCAAGATATAAAAATTTACATTAGATAAAGTTTTGATATTTTTCCGATAACTTTCATATTTTAATGAATAATAAAAACCGCTATATTTTAATTAAAAACAAATTTTTTCATCGTAATATCTTATGTAGTTAAATTATAATATTGAATGGTTTTAAAGTATAAATAGAATATATTTTTACCATTTAATATGATGTATGTCATTAGCATTGATTTTACCTTGAATTCGTAGGTTAAATCAATTCAATCTTTTGCAATGTTTTAAAGAAAAACATGTTTTCTTTCAACAACGGGATTAATTTTAATTTAATTTATGCATCTTTTGTGTATTGAATTTGGAAAAATTGATTCCATATTTGGAATCAGTGGGTCTAAATTATGTTAATAAGCTAGTTTTTATTTTTGGGAATTATGAATAGTAACTACGGTAAATTTTATTTTCCATAGTTAAAGGTAAATTGAGTAATTAAGGGTAAATATAATATTTTAAAATTACCCTAAAAAATTTTGAAATCCTATTGGATGACTAAAAGTTGACCCATATCACCTAAGTGTCGGATTAGATTCATTTAATTAAATTTTTTCAATGAAAATAATTTAATTATTATTAAAACCAAAGAATGTGACAACATGTCACTTTCTTAAATTATATAAGTATAATAATTTTAACTTAGTGATAAACATAATAAAACTTAGAACATGAATAGAATACAGAAATATAACAGAATTATCTACATCATGAGAATTTATTTAGAATTTTTTGGGATTAAATAATTATCATTAATTGTGACATCAATAGTGATGCAGAAATTATTTATCTAGTGAAAAATCAAGAATATAGTTTTTATTAAAATAATAGTGACATTAAAAGGCACAAAACCCTGACAAAAACTTATTGGTAATGTAAAGTTAAATTATAATCATCCAATGGTCGAATATTTGACCATTTGGTGTCTTATACAATCAATTATGATACTTATATTATTTTATTTTAAATGATGCCAAAGTTGTCACCTTCATAATTTAATAAATATAAAAATTTAAATATTGTGATTTTAAGATGATAAATTAGAGTAAAAGTATTATTGTGAAAGTTAATATATTTATCTTCATCATAAAATTTTATTTTCTATTTTTATGCAACAAATAAGTATATGAAATAATTATACAAAAATGATGTAGTAATTATTTTATTAAGAGATAAATCAAATAAATGGTTTTACAAATAATAAAATAAATATTATATGAACTATTTAATGTGATCCACTAATTTTATAGATACATATGACTTTTTATTAACATATTAAAGATTTTATTTCGAACATATCTTCTGTATAAATTTTTTTAAATTCAAATAAATGAATAGTGTCAAAATTGACACTATTGTTATTTCATAAAAATAACATATTATAAAATAGTTTAAAAATCATAAATATATTTAAAAATTATAAATTTAAATTTATATGGTCTATAATTTTATAAAGTAAACAATTATGGAAAATTCACAACAAATAAGTAATTATTTGTTCTAATTTAAACTTTAGAATTTTATTACCACAAATAAACTTATATAGATTAAATAAGGATAAATAAAAATGATAAGGTTTAAAATAATTTCCAAACATGTCTAAATTTGATTGGTTGATGAGATTACAACCCTATCGCATCTAATATTCTAATATGAGTCATTTTTGGAGGTTTTTAAGTGGGGTTAGATTTATTATAAATTAATATTTTTAAGAATTCCAATGGTGCCCCTCTCCTCCCTTATAAAAGGGCACCTCCTCCCTCTCCTCCTCACAGAACTTTGAGCCATCAATCTTGGCCAAACCCTACCAAAATCTCTTCTCCACTTCCCTAGTATCATCCTAGAGGTCCCGGTATTCTTCATAGACCATCCTTAGTTCTTTAAGTGGAGGTTAAGAAAAGGCGCGTCAAAAAGAGGTAATATCCATTGCCGATCTTTTTCAATTTCTTTCTTCTTCAACTTCTTCTTCTTTAGTTGTTTCATGATAAAGTAATAACATAAGTATTTCTTATATACTTATATGTTATTATAAATATTAAAAAACTCTAATTAACCTTCTATCCATCCTACGGAAAAAGGAAATCATAGCGCGTGTGTATGTACCGAATACCGTCTCCACGCCGTGGTGTAATCTACTTTCCGCCACCACCTTAATTGGATGGGTATAATGGTTTAATGAGTAACTATATATGATTATTATAAAGTGATATTGATACTGAAATAGTATACATACACTTCAACACAATTCCATGACCATGGGAACGATATCATCGCTCGTGCGTACGTACGGACTACCGTCTCCACGACGCGATGAGATTCATTATCAATGATTAACCATTCATGAATGATTATAAAGTATATATAATAAGTACAAATGAAATATATGACATAATAATTATACTGGAATTATTTATATTTATATGTATGTCATCTACTTAATTCCATTCAATTCAATAAGGAAACGAAAACATCGTTCATGCGTACGTACGGACTACCGTCTCCATGAACGGTGTATTTCTTTCCATTTACTGATTTATTATATATGTATATTCTGAATATATATATATATATCATGTTTTATATTCTGGAATTAATTAATCATGATCTAAGTAATCATATGAATAATTACAAGTTAAAAACACGAACGACAAATGAGACGATTTTAACCAAAATGCTACTTTAAAATGAATTTACAAAAGAACGGGTAATATAAAGTCATAAGTGGACCATATATGATATAATAACAATGAATATGATTCTTGAATAAGTCAATAACATGATTTAAATCATTATACAGGAGGTTGGGACACTTACAAAGCAAGTCAGACCTAAGGTAAGGGGAAATATCACAATCTCATTTTTATCCGAGATTGTTTATACTTTGGCATTTACTGGGGTGTATTTTATCATCCACATACATGTTTCCTCAATATGTAATATTTATATCCTTATACAATAGTTTATAATCAATTTTACCCTTAGTGAATATTTATTAAAGGATATGAAAGGAATCTTTTTCCATTTTTCGTACGAGGTACTTTTTTGACTTTTCCGACAAAAGTACGAGAAGAATGTTTTTTTTAACTTATACGACATGAATGGATTTTTAAAACATTATTTCCAAGAATCTTCCTTTACAGGTTTTCAAGTTTATTTTTAATCAACTTCTTTTATTTTAAAGTCGTATGACATGTTATGAAAGGAAAAATGTTTTTTGAAGAAGAAAAGATATTTTCCTCAAGAATGGAGTTCAAGTGATTTATCAAAATTATTTTCCATCTAAGATAATAAAGGGTTCTGTTTTTATCCCTATTATTACATTGATTTGATCATGTTGTGATTGAATTATTTTTATGAATTCCTTTATCTTGTATGAATTTTTTTATGATGTCATGATGTTTAAGATTTCCATTTGTATTACATGGGTTATGCAATGATGTATGATTTATGATTTTGTGGCACACATAAGAATGGTATCATTATGAGATGGGTGGGACCTATATCTCCCTCCAATGCATTGGGTAAAGATTTTATATCTCATGAGATAGACATGGCTGGAACGGTAGCTTATACCGGTTCAGTGAAACAGGACTGAAACGAGGGTGACTTGGTTCAGAAAGGGACTTTGCCCACTAAGATAGTCTTGGCAATGAGCCTTGACTAACAAGAAATGATTCTCTATGATTATGTGTGTATGCCACAAAGTTTCATTTTTATGTTATGATTATTGGGATTTCATTTCACTACTATGATTTATCCCATGTTATGAAATTATGCTCTCTTTTGCAGGTTATGATTTACAAAAGTTATGTTCTTATGAATATGATGTGATTGATTTTTTCTTTTGTTTACCCTTAATGAGCATTTGAGCTCACCCTTTTATGTTTTCTTTTCCCCAGGATATAAAGAAATTTTTTAGGTAAAAAAAGGGGAAGATCATTATGGGAGATATTGAAGATCTTTCACCACGATTAGAAGATTACGTTCCGAGTTTCCAAAGACACTAAACTATTACGATCCTTGTGTGTGTGTTTTTTTGTTATGTACTAAGTATTCCTCAAAAGTAATGTAATGTCCATGTAAGTCAAGCTTCGGGTCTCTATAATGGGTTATTTATTTTCATATATATTCTATCTGGAAGTTATGATAATGAAAATGTCATGATGTGACAGGTACACCCAATATTATAAAGCATAATATGAATGTTTGAATGTGAAGGGTGCACCAGAAATTATAAAGCGCTCCAATGAATTAGGTAAAGTGATGAATTTCATGAGGTAATGTGAAATTATGTCTGAAAATGACGCATGTGGTTTTTACAACTATTTGGGGTAGTTAACCACTAACACTTGATGTTTCATTTTTTTATACATTTCCACATTCCCAGTGTTTTCTTTATGTTTCCTCTCATGTTAATGATCATGATTTTATGTTATGATGGTAATGATTTTTCTCACCCAATGCTACATTTTTTTAGTTTCATATATATCCTATTATTGTGATTTTATCTCACCCCATTTTGAGGAATATCCATAGGTGACTATGTGTACTAAGGGGAAGTCAAGAGCTAATAAGAAGCCAGAGAGGAAGGAATTAAACAAATGTTCATGTTTTATGTTGTAAAAGTTATGTATAGTCCATGTTTTCCCAAGACACTAAACCTTTTGATCCTCAATGTGTAATTTTTTTATGATCAATATCAATAAAATGATGTAAAATAATGTAATAAATGTAGGGTCAATATATAATAAAAAAACTATCTTTTTGAATCCCATGGGAATTTCACATCATTCATAGTGTAATCACTCAATGGTGACACCATCTTTGGAAAAATATTGAAAAATTATTGATAGTATCCATAAGGACCAAAAAATATCTGAATCTCAAATATTTTATATGGATCTTCCCAAGATAGAATATCCTTCTCATTCTTAGGATTATCAAATCATCCATTATTCGAAATCATGTGCCCAAAAAACATCACTTCATGCGTCTAAAAACTATATTTTTAATTATTTACCAAAAACCAGTAACTCTTAAAGACATTCAAAAACAAACCCCAATGGAACTCATAATCATATTTTGATCTCTATAAATAAAATATTTCATCCACAAACACCACCAAAAAATCATAGATACAGTTATGGAATATCTGGTTAATCAAATACATAAATATTTCAGGAGTGTTGGTTAAAAAATAGAATCCCATGATATTTATAATGGACATACCTATTTATAAAAACAATATTTGGTATATCATACTTCCAAAATATATGCTAACTATAACCCAAATGAATATCAATCCTTGAAAACTGATTCTCCCCATTTAAAAGAACATAAAATAACCCACATGAGGAAAATGATACTTGTTCTTAACCATTATCTAGATCAATTTATGGTAGACTATAAACAGTCAGATTCAACCATTATATTTCATAGAAAAGAGCACATGGGCTTCCCAAGGTGAAACACAAGGGAAAAAAATACGTTCACCATCAGGTCATCCAATTAAATCGTGATTTCATTCATCTCAAATAGTTCTATAAGATAAGAATTTATCACAATAGTATGTGTTCGTAACAGTAGGTCAATTATAATATCTACCTCACTCTATAGAGGGAGACCAGAGAAATCATCATAAAATATTTCAATAATATCATGAACAATATCTAAAAGGTCCACAATAGATGATACATTAGCATGATCAACTGCTAAAATAGATAAAAATCTCATGAGATCTAGATAGGAGGGTCCTACATCTCTAGAACATTAATCACACTTTCTATAAAACACCAAAGATCTCCCATCAGTAATAGGAAATGAGACATATATATGATAACAATGAACCACTGCATGATGGGAGACAAGACAATCCATCAAAATTAGGACATCAATTGGATCTACATTGATAGAGAGAATATCACATAATAACCCTTCATCATCTATCGACAGTGAACACGAAGGACATCAAAACCCTAGAACGTTCATATTCTCAAAAAGTGTCTCTAATTCCATGAAAAAGGACATTAGATCCATTTTAGTTTTATAAAATTAAAATATTCAGGATATAATTTAGTGTTAAGCACCAATAAAAAATAAATATATTTCTACTGAAGATGAAATAAATATGGTATATGGCACTATCAATTGATTTGGGACTCCCTCTACGAAAAACTCATCTATGGTGTGAATGTGCTTCTCTCTTGAGCAATGTGTCTATATCCTTAGAGAATTTCATAAATCTAAAATAACCAATATAACCTTTAGATCAGATGATCCCAGACCATATCCAAGTATATAAATATCAGGAAATAGATTCTTTATATGACCATAATATCCAAAACAATACCAAATCTTCATAGGTGAAACAAAATAACACCAGTTCTATAAACTTTTTACACACTAATACAAATTTAGAGGGAAAATGTTAGCTACAACTAAGGATGATGAGGATCCTTACCGCTAATAACCATCTCCATCACTAATATTATGATCCTGTAACTTCTTTTACTTCCCCTAAAACACACTAATTCAATAATTGGGTTGAATTAAAGTGTTATAAAAACAAATGGATTTAATATTTATCTTTTCCATCATATCTCTATTTCTCAACTCCAAATAGGTTGACATAATCACCAAAAATACTTCCAATTTAATATCCAATTGAAAAAATTATAGGTACATATGTGCTTTAGCGGGTCATTATTTAATAACTCTTGAGAAAAAAGAACCAACTCATCAACCCAATTGGTGTGCGCTGAAACTAAATTTTTTCCCTTCTATAAAAAGAGGAACTCAATAGGCATCACCGTCATTAGAGACACTGTATAAAATTACTGGAAGTATGGATTCTTGAAATCCATCCATTCAAATACCGCATTATAATCCACTTGTACAATAAAATATCACTAATCTTTTCTAGGAACCTAAAGTCAAAATTCCACACACTTCACCTTGATACAGTCAGGTGTATCTCAAAATTTTTATATCTGATTTACAATTTCTAGCTAACCCCCATCCTCTTAAGGTTCATTTATACAAAAAAATGATATTTCATTCTCATGAAATAGTTACAATGATCGCTGAATGCCTCCCCCATCTAATCGTTGTACCTCATCTACTATATATAGTAATTGTGGTATGTTTTGGTAAACAACATGAACTTACTCCATGAAAAACATGAAATGATTATGATCTATAGGAGGGCTCTCTTGAGGAGAATCTATTTCACCCTCTTTGGGAAAACATAGAACATATCTAGAGGGAATCCAAATACACACAAAAATGTATTAAATTATTATAAAAAAATCATAGTTTAATAGAGAAAATTATAATAATCAATTACTATTAATAAAAATAAATCTAATCATGTGACACACATCCAAATATCCCATGGAAACATGAGTCTCATCAATGAATGTGTTGGATAGCCACTACCAAAACCTGAATCTCATGTTCCAAAAATCAAATCACCTGTTCAAAAACTATCCCCAGAAAAGGAATCATAAGGAAAAAACACCTTATAATACCAATCTATGAAAAACCGTACCCAAATGTAATCTCATATTATTACCTCACTTGAGTGGTCACATGCATTCATGAAGCTCTACATCCCCACAGGATGGTTTGGAGCACTTGGGAATCATCCAAAACACTGATGGCATGTTTCTCCCAACCTAATGTAATAAAATCACACACACATATATACAGATAAAAATAGAATAGATAAAGATATTTGAGAGCTAAATAAAGGCTTTAAGAAAATATACAACTAAAAAATATTCAGAACAACCCAAGGTATAAGGACAACATCAAATGAAATCTGAAATGGAAACTGACTACACAATTTGATATCATTGGGATGCTCCACCATCTCAACACAATATAACTATAAACAACTTACATAAACCTCACTTCCTAAATATAGATCCTTGGAATTTTATATATTGAATGACATAACAAAGTCTACACATCCCTAAAGGGTTTCAGGGTGTGAGATAATAGGCTCAGTGTTATCCATTCAAGTTGTTCCCAAAATGTTATTATATAATTATTGGAACACAACCCTATCTGAAAAAAACAAGGCATGATAAATAGTTGTACAATTTTAATATAAAACACATGAAAAAATTATTCAATGTTAAATTTTTCAACATTTTAAAATAAATATATTTAAAAAAGATTCATAGGAATATATATATATATATGTATATATATATATATATTAATAATTTCATATAAAATCAAAGAAAATCATGAAACACATATAATTAAAAACATGTAAGTACAATATAAAATAATAAAACCCAAAATAACATGAATCATTAGGACAAGGATTAATATTGGTCAGGGTAGCAGACTAATCATACAACAATCGATGACTGGTTTACAATCATGACCATAGAACCTAGACCTAAGGAGCCAGGAAGCATCCCTTGAGTGAAACAAAAAAACTGTGAATGCCAATTTCTCTACAACAATGGCCATAATTAATAGAGGAAAAACCCATGAGAATACCCCTAATAATACATTGATGTTAGACCTAAGATACATATTCTACCTAATTACCCAAGGATTTCTATGTGCACTATTTTTCAAACCATTTAAATAAAATTAATATTTGAAAAAAAATTCTGGAATCCAATACATTTTTCTTTAAAATTTACATTTTGTTTTTTAAAAAAGTGAAAACCCATATTTTTTCAACAACCCATTTTCCTCACACAAAAATAAACAAATCCATCCGGGAATTTAAATTATAATAAAATTATACAAGTATATAAATGTATTTTGTCAAGAATAGTCTAAAGATGAAACCACCCACATCAAACTTAGGTCGTACATGCCCACAACAGGATGTTCCAACCATAATGAAAAAAAATAAACAATGGAGGCCCTATAATCAATCCAAACATTTCAAAATCAATTCAAAAAATAAAAATAATCTTCCAAAATAACAAAATATCAACACACCTCAATGAAAATAACATGCCACACCATAGTCAATATATGGTTTAGCCTATCGAGGAAGATCATACACAAGATATAGAAAAAATAATGATATTATCATCACAAACCATAGAAACCAATAACATGACACAATGGTTCTATAATATCCAATGATTATTAAAGAGTAAAATTATTTCTCTTCTAAAGAAAGGTATTACAACCAAAAAAATGATCAATCACTGAATAAGATGATTTGAAGGATCAGAGAACTTTGAAATCGCCAGGGAGAGATGATGTGTTGAGAGGGAAGATGCTTTGGATGAGTAAGAGAGAAATAATCCTTGAAATATTATAAAAACCCATTGTCACACAATTTAAGTTATTAAAATTACCTTTCACTATTTTGTAATCAATGAAATCCAGGAATAATGAAAACTATGTCTCCTTGTTTAAAAATATAAATATTACCATTACATGATGTGTAGTATATTTTTCATGGGGTTCAATCATCACAAATTTAATGGTTCAATGAATATTTATAGAAGCTATTATATGATGTGTAAATATGTTACACCATGTGTAAACTTCTCAACCCATATTCTGGTTAAATTCATCTTCCCAATGATCAGTACACGACATGTAAACAATTCCTACAGTCTATATTTATCATCTAGATAAAGTAAGGAACAATTTATCTAGAGAAATCCATTTGAACATTGGAATTTTCCAAACTCAGGAAAAACCATGAACATTCTTTAACACATTTATACCCACAATCCATTAATTCAAAAAACAATGACCAAAAATTACTTCATCTTATCTAGAAAATTATATCCATCCTCAGATGTCTCGACATACAATAAAATAAATAGGGAAATGAAATGTGTGATGTGAAATAAATGAATGTGTTTAATAGGATATTACATAGTTCATAATACACAATGATGGAAGTGAAACATGCAGACATATTAGATAAATGTAAAAAGTTTCATAAGAATCTAAAATTATGAGGTATTCATAGTAGGCTAGCTTATAGTAGGATCATCTCCCAGAAAATCCACCACTTGGTACCACTGGGCTCGACCCAAAAATTATCCCACAATAATCTCCCATGGGCATTAGCTCTAAAAAATAAACACTTTATTATGAACACCAATACCATCTTCAACTTATGCCCCAACATTATAAACATAAATCATTTGGCCACATATAATGTTTTGGGGTGTGTATAATCATTATTTATGGAATTCCCAAAAAACAATAAGGGAAATAAGGACTGAAATGTTGGTTCAACAACATATACAATGTTCTTTTGGGCATATAGAAAGTATATGGGCGAGAATAGCCATCCCTAGTAGGATATCTTAAAAATCATAAAGGAATCATGTTGTAACAGGATAGGTCAAGATCCTAAAATGAGAAATTACATAGAAAAAGGAAATGGGAAAATCAAGAAATATCAATACCTCATGATGTTCCCTATACTATAGAGAAACATAATGTAATTCAAGGAACATATAACTTAAAATCCCATTGATAAAATCTATAAAAACAATTCATTTAAAATTAGTAAATTCTCTAAAATTCCATGTTCAAATGAATTATAGGATATCTAGTCCTCGCTATTGAAATTCGTAAAGGTCTATATATAACATATCATCAACAACAAGTTGTTTTTTCAATCGCATGAGTAATTAAGGGGTTACCTAGAGTACTAAAATAATCATTTAATGTATGATGTCTGTATCAAACCATACATCTCATTTTAATTGAGTATAAGGAGTTATTGAGGTATATAATATCTTAATGATTTCCAATATACTATTCCATTTTCATCATCAATATTTGTACCAGAAGCCACAAATGGTTTTTTAAGAAGAAGAACTATTATGAGAAGATTTTATAACACATTCTCTGAATCATAAATTCTTTACTAACAATAAGAAATGCTTTTCGAATAACATACTAAAAATAAATTTTGGATGGATAAAAACAAACCCATCATATTATCTCAATGTAATATATGATTAAAACTCACAATACCACAAATAGATTAATAGTGGGTGACATTCACATTATTGAGGAACGTGTATCTTCTAATATAGAAATAAATAAAATTGAGGAAAATTCATAACCATGTATGATAGGTCAAATGGGGAAGAGATTAGAATCCATCGATTGTAAATTTTCATCCCATGTATCAAAGAATAAGAAGATAATAGATAGAGGAGGAACACAGGTAGAGTAAGATTGAGAGTTTACTTAGTCTCAATTGTTGGAACCATATAACTATTTTCTTGGAAACATCTGAAAAATGAGAATCACATTACATGATAGAGAGGAACTGATCCACTAAATTATATAGTCATTATTGTATAAACTCAACATGTTTCCCATGGTGCATAATTTATAATAAGAATATATTTCTTATTAAATATCCTAGAATGTCCCATCAAATCAACACATTACAGTATATATAAAAAATCACCCATGATAGGATATTATATTAATAAAAAAATCATCACATGGATAGACAAAAAATAACATATTACTAATGAGACCACAAGGAGAATTAAATATAATATATAAATTTTAAATGAAATTTCATAATGTTAAGGATGTAACGATATAGATATATTGTCCATTCAATATCCTGGAATAAATTTAGACTATAAATAGTACTATAAATATTTAATATAAAATTTTAGATAATAAAAATATATTCATTATTAATTAAAATTATTTATTTTAAAATATATTCCATATGATCATTCTATTCGAACCCCATTCCTCCATTGCATGAGCAAGGGGGTCGATATACACCCCATCTACTATTCCATCCATCCTTTATGGTAATCCTTATTTAATTATTATTAATATTTTTATTGTATTTCATATTTATCTATTTAAATCCAAATTTTTATTAAATTTAATATAATGAATCAATCATCTACTAAATATCCAAACCCTGTAAAACCTGAATTTATTTTTGGTATTTATAAAAATATAACTCATCCTTAATTATAAATGGAACCTCTAAACTCAACTCTTTAAAGAACTTCATTGATTTTTCCTGACCCACCCAAAAACATATCATCCCAATATCTGTATCAAAATTATAGAGCTACCTATTTTCCCAAAATACCTTCCATATGTTCCTCAAATGGAGTTCCAAACAATTTTGTTCGAAGAGAAAGTAATTTTCATTACTAATCGCTTTCTATTTTACTTTTTCAAAAACCAAAATAATTAAAATATTTTTTATTATAATATTATGACACAAGTATGTAAAATATAATATTATATTTTTATGTTATTGGATTAAAAAATTTACATATCATGTTCTATAAAATTGAAAATAAACATGTCAACTGTGGGTACATAGGACTATCACCTCATGAGCTGATTTAATTAATTTCCCATTATTTCTTCTCAACTTTGAGGGATAATAGTGGGTTTAATGTTCATGTATTATTTTTATGAAATATTTTAACTCCAATAATTACAATACAGAATCTACCTTTTAACCTTCATATTCCTTAAAAACAATATCATTTCTCTAGTGTTTGTGTGGACTACTACCTCTATATAATTATGTGACTCATTTTTTGTTTTATTTATACATGAATGTTAATAAGAGATGATTTTGTTAATATATATGATATATGTGTCCTAAAATTAAACATATAAAGGAAATATTTTTATTTTACATTCATTGTTTCCATTATTCAAGAAAATGGAAGCCACATTTATGCATATGTATGATCTATTTTCTTCAATAATTGTTTAATTCAACTTATATATATAACATTTGTGCAAACTATAATTATTTTTAAAATAAATTCATAAGATATTTATATCTTGGTTAACATGTTATATATTTTTAAACATAGATCAATGTAAAAAGAATAAGAATACTAATAAAAATAATTCATATATATTTATTAGATACATTTTATTAAAATATATTCATGTTTTATTTGATAATTAATAGCATTTTTTCTAGTTTTTAAAGGATATAGAAATGTAATTATCAAAATTGGGGGTGCTATAATTTTAGAAATTTAGGAATTTAAACATCATGAATCTTTTTCAAGACATGAATTCTTTGAGCATAAGATAGCAGGAGCCCGGAGGTCATCCTATGTAACCAATACATGTCTTGAATCACATAAGACAAAGAAATACATGACATGAATATATTACATTATGTGAACATTTTGAAATATGAGCCTAAAAATATTCTTAACATAAAATCTATGAGATTCATGATTTCCAAACATATTAAGGGTTCTAATTATATGAAATTAATTTACCTTACAAGTTAAGAAATTGTTTAGACAAAATTCACTTAAAGAAATATTATGACATGAAATATTTACGAATCATGAGATTCTTGATCTTTTTTATATCTAATTATTAGTGATATAAACCAGAGATGGTCATAATTTCTTCTCCTTCTACTAATTAATCCTTCCACTAATACAATAATCCTTTTCTCTACTTATTTCTTCATTTACACAACACTATTTCTTCTGAACATCATTCTAATACATGTGGTAATCTTTCTTGTCTTACAACTGATGATCAATTTGAACTACTATTTCAACCAAATTTTTTATGTTCCCTTTGTATTTATTTCACTAATTTAAGTTTTTTATTGGTTATTAGTTTTTTTAATCATGGATTAATTTAGTCTTAATTGATTAATAAAAATATTAAGAATAATATCAATTTTTATTTCTCCTAATAATATTTTCTTCAAGAAAATATAATCATTAGGATTACTAGACAAGTGTATGGGTGATTTAAACCTTATAAATCTTTATACGAAAACTTGGGTATCTCTTTGGATTTTAATTAGATTAAGAAAATTTTCTTATCAATTTCTCTGATGAAACTCTAATTTGAGGAATTGAAATAAAAAAAATTAGGTTTCGGGTATAGTGGAAGCATTCGATGGGTGTTGCCAAGCTTTTTTCCCATGATCAATTATCAATATGAAATTTTAAAAAAGATAAACATCATGATATATATAATTGAATTAATTAATATAGAAAAATTATAGAACAGCTGAACCAAGAGATATGATCATTGCATATTCGTTATAAATAATTTAATTATATAAGAATTAACATGATGGAATTCATTATTCATTGATTGATATGGTAATAGATATGAGATTCATCATCGTTTCATTGTAGGAATTATGTACTGATTACATCTAGCTATGATCCACACATGTTCCTAGAATTTCTAGGCATTAGAAAAACAATCTTATGGAGTTATCACAAAAAATATTTTTGCTTGTGTCATCTGCCTTTGATAGAAATGATAATTTCTTCAAAATCACTTTCATTGATTTGGTGGTGGAATATTACCCTCTCTTCTTAGGAGTAATCTTTTAGGATATATATCTCATGGTATTGTAAGAATTATCCAATTCCACTATTCAAAACCATTGAAAAATGACTTGTGCTCTAGAGAAAATAACATAACGTGGTTTATATATATAGGGTTAAAATAAAATAATTTCATAATTACCCATAATTTTTTATTCAATACCAGAAAAAACAATATGAAAAATATTAAGAGTAATATAATTATTATTTCTCGACAAGTTTTTTAATTTTGAATAAAAATTTAATGTTATTTAAAAAATAATATTCAATATTTATTATTTTCTCACTGTACAATTAATCCCGGTTCTTCATTCATATATAATGTTTATCAGAACCTGAAAGATGTCTATTTTTATTAAATAAATATCATTTGATATTTATCCAATGAAAAAAAAATATTAATTTCAATAAAAATAAAATAAATATTTATTAAGTGTTCAACTCAGGCTATATTTTATCGAATAATAGGTGTTAGAATAAATGTAATCAATAAAAAATGAAAAATTATTAAACAAATTATGGGAATAATATTTATTCATCTTGTTAAATAATAAATAATAATATAATATTTAATTGAGATTCTAGATATAGTTTGTGTGTGACCCTCTATGCCACTTTTTTTACTGGCATTAGGTGAAGAAACCTAATGTCCAATGTTAACATCTAGAAACATGCTAAAGAATCTATAGACAAAGAAGTAAATTAGTCAATGAAATAATACCGCATATGGAATCTTACTATGTAATGTAATTCCATTACCACAATATATCAAATTAAATAGGTTTCTTACTTGTTCCATCAACCTATGTATTTTATGTATCATTATGGGACTTTCTAGAAATAGAACGTTATTTTATAAAACCATGTCCAATGATTTTTTTTATTCTATATCATTTCCATCAAATGGAATAAGATATTAACTTTCATTAAAGAACTAAAGGGATAAATCCATTCTCTCATTATTCATTAATGCAATATTACTCATGATGCACCAAACATATCCTACATCATCATGACAATCTTTCATCATGGGTTTCGTCAAAACATTAATGTATGAGACTCATAATACTCATAAATAACAATCATAAAGTCTAAGGACTAATATATTTGTCCACCGATAGGAACATCTAATGACACAAATAAGTGAGGATTTCCTACTTATTGGTCCCATTCTAATAATATAATACGGGATACTTCATAGGTATTACACCATAATAAGGTTCCTCAAAGTCTTATGAGTATCCACCCATGATAGGCTATATCATTTTTGGCCCACAAATGATATAACTCTAATAGATAACATATATTTTATAATAGTCTCATATCACTTCGGGGTTTTAATCATAGCAGGGAACTCCTATGACACTTTAGTGAGACATCAACTCTATAGACATTATCATATACTATGTTATGGACATGAAAATCCATTATATGAATATAACATTATTAATGTTAAAAATTACCAATTTACGTTATTATAGAGTACACATATGTTTCTTATAGGGAGCCCACTCCAACCGACACCTAGTTTAACTAGAGCTAGTTACTAAAAACCTTTAGTCTTATAGCTCTCACATGATACTCATGATTCTATTGATATAGGAATTTAGTAAAGGTGTCCTCCATATTCTCTTCCATGCGTACTCTTCTCACTAAAACATCACCCCTTTGATAAAATCCCCTCAAGAGGTGATATTTCTAGAGTATGTTTAGTGTTTAGGGGTGTAATCATGGATATTTGTAAAGATCCACCATGGTAGTTTTAACATAATACAATGTGATAGGATATTTATTTCTCGGAACCAAATCAATTTTCAGGACAAATTCGGATCCATTTGGATATTTTTCCTACATCGTAAGACTCTATAAACTCAGACTCTACTATAGAATCTATGAAAATGGCTACTTTGAACACTTCCATCTCAAAGATCCCCCATTAAGACAAAAAAGATATCATGAATATAACTTCAGATCACTATGATTTGTCTGAAAACTGGCAACCGTATAACCCCTGATGACCAATTTCTTCTATCCTCCATACCCCAAGAATATGTCCTTAGTTATACTAAGATACATAAGGACAACCTTAACAATAGTCTAATGTTGTTATCCTAGATATTTTTAATTTCTTACTACCATGTTCAATGTATATGAAACATTAAGTTTAGTATATAACATGAATTACACGATTGATCATAGCGCTGAAGAATATGGGATCTTAATAATTCTCTCATTCTCATGTTGTTTCTATGCACAATATTTCTTAGAAAGATGAAAAATATTTGATACTAGAACCAGTACCCTATTGTATTGTTCCTTAATAAATCTATATAATATTTGTTTAACATATATACTTTGAATTAGTACAATATGTCTCTTGGATCTACCATGAATGAGCTGGATCCCAAGAATACAGGATTTATCACATAACTCGTTCTTCTAGAAACACTTTTTTAACTAGTCCTTAGTATACTGTAATAATGGTATATCATTTTCAATATGTAATATGTAATCAACATATACTAGTAGGATAATGACTTCCTTCCTACTAATAATCTTTTATACACAAAAATAAAACTCATTTTTAATGAAAATATAATCTTTTATGAATTCATTGAATCAAATGTTCCATGACATAGATGCTTTCTTCAATACAGAAGTGGATATTTGCAACTTGAAAATTATGTTAGCATAACATGGAGTACTAAAACCTTTTAGTTATTCTATATATATATCATCATAAAGTATCTGATTAAGGAATGTATTTTCAATATTCATATGCCAAATATAATTGTTATGGTATGCTTATCTGTCAATTATAATTCTGATTGAATTAAACATGGAAAATGGGTAAAAGGTTTCATTATAGTCAATTCCATGACACTTTTTAAACCCTTTATCCACTAGACCTTAATTATAATTAGTTTAATGACCTTCCATGCCCATTTTCATCTTGAAATACTATTTTTATGTAATAAGACTTACATTAACCAACATAATGACCAGAATAACAACATGGTTATGATACATGGAATACATTTTAAAATTCATTGATTCCTTCTATACTGCTGCTTCTGAACTATCTATTTCATCCTTGTTGGATAGAGGTTCATCATTTTCAAACAATAATGAGTCTTCATATTCAGTGACTATAAAATAATATCCCTCTTTTTCTCTTACCTATCTTATTCTCATACATAGTACTTTTGATTTAGGAACTACTTATTTCATGGTGACCTATATAATTTATTACTTCTCCAAATCATGTGTATCTTTAGTATCAACTTTATAAAATTAAATCTTTCTTCCACTATCCTTTTTGAAAATTTTCCCCCTCTCAATAATATTGACTTGTACGGAAACTAAACATTTTCTGTTTGTGAGGTTTCATAGGTAGTATCCCTTTGTTTCCATGGGATAACCTCTAAAGATACACTTTGTTCCCAAGGGTTCTTATTCTTTTCTAGATAAGGAATAAAAAATTTCATCGCAACCACATACACATGTATGTGAAAAAATGGGTTTCTTTAAAATCCACAACTCGAAAGAAATTTTATTTTACACTTTAGTTGGAACATGGTTTATTCTGTATTCCACTGGTTGTAATATATATCCTTAAAAGGATAATATAATATTTATATTAATTTTCATTGACCGTAATATGTATACCATGGTACAGTTCCACCTTTCACTTATACCATTCTATTATGGTGTATAAGGATGATTAAGTTCATATGAAATCACAAACTCTTGGGTAAAGATGTTAAATTCATGGTGAAGATATTCACCACATCAATCCGATTGAATATTATTCATCTTATTACTATGAAGATTTCATACATTATCCTTGAATTTATTGAATTTTTCAATGGACTCGGACTTATACCACATCAAATAGACGTAGTCCCATCTAATCAAATCATTAGTACAAGTTATGAAGTAAAAGTTTCCACTTATCTGATCTTTTAAAAATGGACCACACACATCAATGTGTTCCAATACTAGAATCTCTATATCCCTTTCACCCTATCCACTAATTAGTAGTTTCATTATTTTAATTGTAAACAAGAATGAATTATTTGAAATGTTTTATCTCAGAATAGTCTAAATATCCATCTTGATAGAGATTTTCCAAATGCATCTCATTTATAAGACCAAAATGGTGATTCCATAGTAGGGTGTTTTCTGCATTGTGTGAACATGATTCATTTTCAATTTCCAATACATGGTTTTCATAATTTAACACATAAATACCATTTTAAAATGTTACATAACATAAAATATGTTTTCCTTATAAAAGAAACAACTACTATTTATAAATTTTATAATAAACTCATATGTTTATAAGCGTGATAAATAAATTATAATCTTGTTCAAACTAGGTACCTAATAATAGTCTTTTAAAACTAAAATTATTCATATTAGAAAAGATAGGTTGTAGTCTAAAATGGATCGGGAAATGGGACTTCCTCTATTGGGAGCTCTCTAATCCACCACTCCTCTAGATATCATTTTAAATATACTTGGTTCATACATTTTGATATAGATGTGAGAACCATAAGCTCTATATAATAACCAGATGTAGATATTGAGAGATTACACTCAATAATCAATTTTACTTTAGATACCCTTTATTTTTGGAATAATTTATCTTCCAGTGTTCTGACATGGAACATGAAAAACATATTTCTTCCTCTTTTTTTACCCACTTGTGGATCATCCTTTGTTTAGAAGGATGGTGAACAGGGGCTTTAGACTATTTATAGTTTATGGAAGCATTTTTCTTTTTCTACCTTTTCCTTTCCACTATAATGAATGATGGTTTATGACACCCCATATTCTTATACACATGGAGAATAAATGTTATATGTTCTGAAATACTTTTCCCTTGTTGAGTATATTGTGATTTAAAATAAAATTCGAGAAGGTATTGGGATGTAATGAATGTATGAGATCAGTATGCAACTTATCTAATAATTTAATCACTAAGATGTATAATTGTTCAGTGTAGCCAATGAGATTTACTAAATGAGGACCATGTGTTTCACACACTCCAAGATTATTTGTAAAAAATAATTTTAGATCTCATACCTCTCTTTTATTTCCTACTTTGGATAGATGTCCAAAAGGATTTACATAATGATATATGAATCCATAGCCTCATGTTGCATCAAAACATCATTGTATATGAATGATATCATGAATCACTAAAAATCTGTAGCAACAATTAGATGTTTTTAATAGAGAGATATTGTTCATCATATTCCCCATTTCCAGGAATAACTAGAAAGGTTTATTCCAACACAAAAGATTTCCTTTAACTGTGATGCATAACAACTAAGAACCTTTTCCGCTCTTGCAAATTTTTGCTAGTGAGAAGGTTATATTTCATAACTATGGATACCAATTACATGTTTCAAGTCTTTTTTATGCTATTTATAAAAATAAAATAATCAAATTTTAGTATCTTATCAAATAAAATAATGACAAAGAGATAAATATTAAATTTATTCATCTACCAATACATTATTGAAATCCAATATCCCCCAGATTTGGTTTCTAAATATTCTATTTTTTACACATCCTAGTGGAAAAGATCCATATCAACATTCTTATTACATAAATATTGGTCGATAACGTTACATGAATTGTTTTAGGTAGGCATTTTAAATGCTAGGTGCATTTACTCATAGTTCCTTAATCAATTGAGTGGACCCCCTATCATGAAATCCTATAAATTTTATTTACATAACCTTTTCATCTTAGTTACACCAAGTATTTATTTTTTAGTCAATCCATAATTTTATATAATTTATGTCAAAGAAAAATATCACGTTATAATTCCCCAATAATTGAAATCACCCCAATGTTGGTTGATCAATCACTTCAAACTATGGTTTGATTTTAACTAAAGTATTGGAATGTTATACCAAAATAATATATATAATTAAAATATTTTTCCTTTTATTCATAAATTTACAATTATAATCTCTATTACATGTTTTTTAATATTAAGAGGATTTACATAAGTGATTAACCATGGATTGGATAATACATACATAAAATCCAATTTATTTTAGATTTTTCTTGCATTCTCATTAATTTATTTTATTTTTCTGATGTGACAAAACAACCATAATGAAGTAACCATGAAAAATATTGAAATAAAATAATAATGCAGTCTGATCATGATATTTATCAAGGGGTTAGTTTTTCTGATGTATGATAAACATACCATTGACCTACGGTAAAAAAATCATTAACTATGTATGGTCCATGTTATAACATTCCACCTGTCTATCAATGTATCTCTCCTAGATTGGTTTCTCCTAGGCTTTAAATAGAAACCCCCTCTACTATCATGGGATCTACCTCTATTACATATCTTTTTACTCAAACGTAGGTGATAGAAAAAGGGTTTACATAAAATAAACCATAGGTATGCAGACATTTCATAATAAAGGGAGTCAAGTAACATAGGACAAGTTTTTAATTTAATAATAAATTAAACAAATCCAATCAGAATACAATGGTCTGTTCTTTGCTCATGATCATCCACAATCATTAATGTATTTATGAAATTAATAAAACTAGCATTAAATTCATAATAGTTATTAATTAATTTAATTAATTCCCAAATTAATTATTTACTATATTTATCTAATAAGATCTTTTATCTTAATTATTAACCAAATATCTTTTATATTATCATCCATTGTATTTTTAATAAAATAAAAAAAAATCATTTAAAATTAGATTCATACATAAATGTAACGTGGATGAATCTTGTTGAATACCCCTCTGAATACACCCAACATGTGTTATAATATAATATAGTTTTACCTTTTATTTCATATAACATACAATACTAATCACAAACTTTCATTACGTGTATTATCAACTTAATGATTACAATAATTACATTATTTTTTGATTACTTGTTATGCTTTATTTTTTATTGGGTGAAAAATGTAATAAGTCTCATATATGATATCCAAATCTGAACATTACACATATATTAATTAATCATTTATATGTATATATATATATTAAAAAGCTGTCATATCCATGTCCTACAATCTTAATGAGAAAACACAAACACGTGCCAATAAGGTTTACATTGAACAATAATTAAATTTAAAATCTATGTAATTTTTAGAAGTACATAGTATGTAAGGTGCCTCAGAAAATATTAGTATACGGTGTGCATCATGGAATTCATGTCCTGTAAATATTGACTTACATGGTCACTAATCATGTAGTCTGTGTATGGAATACAAGGCTCTTCTGTGACTCAAAATTTTTACACATCATGTACATGGGCTACATGGTATGTAATCTGGTTGACCGTGAGATAGACCGGCCCTGTCAACTCGTGGTGTAATAATTAACTACAGTACCTATCATCAACATACATAGATTGTGAAATTTTGGAATGAAATCCAACTAAATTAAACACAAGTACATTGAGTGTAATAATAGTTACATAGATTGTACACCTATGTTGTCCAGTGAGAATCAATGGGAATTCCGAATGAAAAAATAAATTTTAATTTAATCATAAAATCAATCATTTTGATTAGATCTATATGAAATGAATTAGAAATAAATGGATATCATGATCTGTATTAAAATAATGATTAAAATGAAATTGAAAAATTAAATTAAAATGTGTAAATCACTTATGATCATTAAATAAAAATAAATATTTATGTGAATGATCTGATACCACATGTAGGTTTTGGGCATAGTAGAAGTATTCAATGGATGTTACCAAATATTTCTTTTATTTCAATATTCGATAAACAATTCAATATTTACATAGAAATAAACATTTTGATAAAATAAATTTAATCAAAAAAATATATTCAGGGGATAAAATTATGGAACCAATTGTGCGGATCATAATATATTATTTATAATTATTTTAATTAAATAATAATAAACTTGATGGAATAATTTTATCATTGATGGAACAGTAATAGATATGTGATCCACCATCATGGAATTATAAGAATCATGATAATATTACCTCTAGCTATGATTAAAAAATGTTCCATGAATCTCCATACACTATTGAATGAATATCAAGGTTATATCATGGTAGATCCTTATTCGTATGTCATCGAGGTAGCACTCAACTATTTTATTGAACATTTTTTCTTCATGAATAAATTAAATTTTAATTGATGCCTTGTATTGTTCTACGTAAAAAATTATATTCATATGAAACTATCTTGGCATATGTTACATGAAACACCAAATTGGCATATTTTATACAGAATAATTACTTGGCTTACAATACAGACAACACAAAATTTTTGTACATTAAATTATACAATGAGTTTCTATGAACATAATTTTATTTTTATAATTATTTAAACAATATCATTATGATCTAGTGATTAAAATGAGTGATATTAATAGTAATAACTAATATTAATTTTTTTTATAATTATTTTATATAAAATGCATACTAAGAACAAAATATATAATTTTTTTTAATGTCCTTATATTTTTAAAAATACTATTTTTTCAAATGAACTGCTTTTAATGTCCTTCTATGAAAATAATAAATATTAATTTAGACACATTTATAAATTTTACTTGATAAAATAAATTTCAATTTTTAATTTTTAATATATAAATTAGCTAATTTAGAATTTATGTGATATTTTTTAGAAACATCATTATTGGATAAATTTTTAAAAATACTACATTATAAGTCAAAACTACATTTTAAAATGAATTATTTATTATTTATATTTAAAATTTTAATTATATAATATTTTTATTAATCGACCCAATTTGGGATAGTAGAATCATTTTCACTTTTAAATTGAATATGAAATAATAGTAAACATTTGATCATTTTTAATTTAAAACCCCGAATTGTCGACCCAAATGTGGGATTAAATTTAAAGTAATCTCATCCACGTATGTGTTTGGAATTTGGAAAAACAGATTCAATTTTTGGAATCATCATAATTTTTAATTTCTAATAAGGTAAAAATGTTTTTTAATAAAAATGATTAGTTAAAGTAATTACAATTAATTTCAACGATTAATGTAAAATTTTTATTAATAATGGACTAAACATTAATCTTATAGTCCCAAATGACCTAGAAACTATTGAATGATCCATTGTATGGAAGCATTTCTACCCTATCCCCCCATGGATCTAATTTGGTCCATTATTGGATCCATTTTAAATTTGAAAAACTTGAGTGGAATTCATTTTCCAAAAATTTACATGTGTCACTCCTCCTCCACTATAAAAATTTATCCTATCCAACAAATTCCTAACTATTATCTAGCCATATTGGCTTGACCATGATCATTATAAATATATCCTCAAAATTCCTCTATTAATCCTTGAAGCCTCCCTTGGGGCATAAATCCTTCCATGGAATCTCTTCAGTGCAACTGAAAGGAGTTACCCAATTAAGTGGTAACAACCTCCCTCAAACTCTATTTGTTTTAATGTATTTCACCACTCCCTCAAATCATCATATTCCATGACTGTATGATATAAACTTTATCTTAAATGTACTATGATTTTTATGATATTTTTTTTATCTTCACATACACACACATGAATCTAATGGGTAACCAAAAAATTGATTAGGTGTTTGATGAACCACCACCTCACTATGCCAGGATTGATTATTTTTCAATTACCATCTCTCATGGTGTATGTTAGGATAGAAAATATATTTATACGTGTTATGAATTATTTTTATTATTTATTTAATAATATTTAATTGTTTTACATTGATATATTTATACTTTCAATTTGGTGTAAATATGATAATTTCGTCTGAGAAAGAGAGGACTACCACCCCCTCAAAGAGATGTGATTCGTTGACACGCTACATAGAATATATTAAGGATGAATTTAGTGAAAGAATATGATATATATAAAATAATAATTAAACTTTAATTATAATATATGTATTTTGTATTTTCATTCATTTTTTCATTACGAAAACAAAAAAATAATGTTCAGGCGTACATAGGTCTTTCCATACCCATGAATGATGTATTCCATTTCCTACTTATATGTTGTATTGATTTTTATAATAAAAATATACTGAATATAAGTTATATTTATATCAAGGTTTAAATTTTTTAAATCGTGATACAAGTATAAGAATCAATGACATGACTAATTTAGATACATACGATGAACAAATAGAATATTACACGATGTGAAACCTTTACCTAGGATTGTTAACAAGCGGGTAATATAAGGTCATAATCCAAAAATATATTTTATTATAAAAAAATATTATATAAAATAGTTCTTATAAACATAAATGTATTATATGGTAATCTTGTTTGAGTGCGAAGATATTCAAGAGACAAGTTTAGTGGATTTCTTCTCACATTCTATTTTCTATGAGATACATCGTTTATGAAAAACACATTCTTTTTATCTGGTGTGTATAATTCCCATGTATTTATTAAATAATTCTTATATGTTAATTGAAGGGTATTTATATATCCATTTTATGATCTTTCTTTCATGGTGTTTATGTTTCAAAAGATTCCATATATGTAAAATAGTTTGGTCTGAATTTCTTTTCTCTGAGACTCGTGTTTTTATTAATGTAAATTCTTTTAAGGATGTATATACTTCTTTTTTACATGTTATTTCATGAGCCTACATATTTTCCGGATATGTAAGTATTCATATAATTTCATTTTCTTACATGTAAAGTATGATCCCATGTAAACTAGTGGTAAGAGTTTATTGAAACAGTCTAATCACCCTTCAAGATTGTCAATAATTATGTTTCTTTGATGAAATCATGTGACTCATATCTCAAGAACACTCATGAGTTTCATTATACTACATTTATTTAAGATATATCCATGTATTATTACAATTATCCCACTCTTTGGTACATTTGATAATTAATATTATGATATTATGAAAATATTTATCTATTTATCATTTTTTAGGAATATGTTTTCTTTGAAAAGTCATGTTTTCAAAAAACAAATCAAAAATGATTTCAAATGGTCCTTAAAGTAAATTTTAAATGAAAATTTACTTGAAATTGTTTTTATTGTTTTTAAAGATTCATTTATATTTTTCAGATCTATTTTCAAGGAATTTTTTTCAGAAGTTCTTTTTGTTTTATAAAGCATTTGTCGATGAAGAAATAACTTTTTTCCAAATAATTTGTTTTAAAAAATGTTTCATAATTATTTACCATCTAAGATAACATACGTTGGTGTTACACATTCAATTATCTAAAAATTATTCAACATTTCCATTCATATTATTTCTCTAAATTGATTATGTTTTCATTTCAAGGTATTTATGAAACATGTTTCTCTTTCAAATGTTATATGATTTTGAAACCCACTTCTTTTAAAAGGTTATCTTTTGGATGAAATTATTATAAAACCTATATTTTTCCATGGGTTTCAAAAATTTTACATGTTTACAATACCCATTTCATTTCATGAGTTATTATATGATTATTTATGATATTGTGACACATGTATGTATGATTTCATTATGGGTTGGGTGGGACCTATATCTCCCTTCAATGCATTAGGTAAATATTAATATCTTATAAGATATACATGACTATAACAAGAAGTGATAATGGATCATTATTATAGGGAATGAATGAGGATTGAACTCTGTTAAATAATTGAGGAATGGAATGTGGTGCAAACCCAGTTTAATGAAGGTATTTTTCCACAAATATGTCCTTGGAAGTGATATATTTACTACTATGAAAATCATTATGTAAGATTATTTGTCTGCTGTAATTCTATGTTTTATTTAGATGTTATGTATCCATGTCTTATGTTCTTTATTTCATTACAATTTATGTCTTATGAGTCATTAATCTTTATTCCATGATTCAAATATATTATCCTTGATATGCATAGTATGATCTTATAGTTTCATTATCATGTTCTCATACCCCTATGTATATGTTTATTCTTATATGTCTCCCTAATTTACCCTTACTAAGAATTTTAGATAACCCTTTTTAATTTTCCATCCCCTGTTTATGAAGATATGTATTATGTTTGATGTTTCTAAGAAGGGTTCCAGTCATGAAGAACATTGTAGGAGATAATCTGGCTCAATTATGTACTAGTGTTTAGGTTTCCAAGTTTCCAAAGGCACTAGACTAATACGATCTTTATGAATGTGTTTTTATAATGTTTTTAGTATTATGAAAAGGTTATCTATTGTTAATTTATGAAAGAAAAGGATATATTTATTTGAAATCATTGTAAATTTATAGTTATCATTTGGAATATAGGATGTGAAACCTTTATTTTGAGTCATAAGGACATATCATAAGATAAGTCTATGAATAAAGAAAAGTATAGTAAAATGTCACTGAATTTTGTTAAAGTAAATAGTGAGTTTTCCCAAGAACTAAATCCCTATATTAATACTAAAATTGGATGTAGCACTAACATCGATGTAACTATGGGTAACAACACTGAAAATATGTTCCAGGCCAGAATCGGGGTAATCTGGTAGAAAAAATTGGCCTTGTTGCATACCCAGTTTGACACTCTCCGGCTATATGCTTTGGTAATTGAAAAAATATTCATGAACCATACTGAAGTATTTAAATATTATTTCTATATTAATAACCATTTATAATCTTAACATCCCATATATTATGAAAGGAATCTTAATTTAGAGAACACATAAGTCAACTTTCATGATTATGTGGTTCCTCTTTTTGATAACTATTTCTTACTCTATGACTTGGGTTTTAGTAAATGGTTGGAACCCAAAGGAACCATATTAACGGTAATTGTGATGGACAATGCAAAACATTTCATCCCGAGAAACCAAATTTTTTGGGAGGAGGAGTTGAAAAAAATGTCGCTATGATCACATAGATTTATCAAGCTATGAATCGTGGTGAAAATACAAATGACTAATGGATAGAAAAACATTTTGTTAAGTCCATAATGGAACAAAATAATAATTCTTTAATAGGGTATTCTGATAAACTTGTTTATAAAAAATGGATCAGCACTACTGAAAATATATTCTACATTCTCTTGTGTTTAGAGAAGGAGAAAGTTATTCTAGATGTTGATTAGCTAGAAGTGGTTGTAGACCAGTGGTGAAATCTAATCAAGAATATGATTAAACAATATGATATTGAATCCATAGATTGGGAAGAATTCAAGAACATAATTTTCAATAATATCATCCCTCAAATTCATCTTATTGATATTGAGAAAGAGTTCCTTGAGTTAAGGAAAAGAGATGATGAATTTATTAGTACGAACAAAGATAATTTCCTGATACATTCATGGTACTCTTTAGAAATAATCATTAATCCTAAATGTAAAGGGGATAAGTTATTCAGTGGCTTAAATCCAAGTCTCATAAAAGAGATGGCCATATGATAATATAATATCTATGAAGAGATTGTGTGTTTTAAAATCAAGGTTGAAATGGATGTTAGATTCATGTATCAACCTCAAGATTTTGAAAAGAAAAGGAAGTTTGATTTCAAAAGAAAATCTATAAAAAATGGAGAAAATAAAATGATTTTTTCTTTATGCTCTAAATATTGGATTATTCATGGAGGAATATTTCTTAACGAGTCTTTTATAAGTTTTATGTGTTGAAATTAAGGTCATTGGGAAATTTTTTGGAGAAATAATTGTAATAAGGTAACTTAAAATTCCAATAAAGAGAAAGCTTTGGGGACTTCACCTCCCCCACATCAATACAATAAGTATAAATGGTATAGGAATTATCCAAAATAATGCAAAAACCTAAGGGTTGGTGATGATGATTGATGTAAAAGACCTCTTAGTCCAAAGGACAATGGGAAATATCCTGCAATCACTATTTATAATGAGGTGTGCGATAATGTCATGATGAAAGGTAAACTAATCATAAACTCTAGAACTAAAAGTGTAATATTTTATTTTGGATCTACCCCCTCATTCATATCTAAAGAATTTTACTAGGTTATAAATATTCTACAGTCCAAATAATATGTGGAATTAGAAGTGAAAACCCTAATGATATGTTTATTGTATCCCAAGTTTATGATTCTTCTCGAGTTGTCTTTTGGGGAAATGTGCTTCTGGAAAATATTTTGTATTCTTACATTATTTGAATTTGATGTCATCTTAGTCATGTATTGGATTTATATTCATAAATCGCACATCAATTATCCAGTAAAAACATTACTTTTGGTATTTCAAACCCTCCTATAATCATCAATCCATGTGATGATATATATAAATTTTTTTTAGATATTACATCCAGTGTATGGGTCTTAATTCCATATAAGAATGGTCTTTTATCTCAAATGGTTGGGGGGTAAATCAACACTTATGATATGTTTGTTTTTGAGGGGTTTTTAGTCCTTCAAGTTGAATTGACTAGTATTCCACCAAAAAGTGAACTTGAGTTCTCTATAGTAATCATACTTAGTTATACCCCAGTTTTATAGACTCCATATAGATTTTCCTGAATTTAGTTTTCAAAATTGAAGAAATAACTACACGGAAAAGCTGATAAAGGATTATTTTGCCACTTTTATCACCTTGGGGTGCAACATTTCTTTTTTTTTTTGAATAAAATTCTGGATGATTATGACTATGTATTAATTATTTGGAGTTTAACAAGATCATAATCAACAAAAGTATTATATGACCTGTATCGATAACTTTTCTAATCAACTACATGGAGGTCAATACATTTTCAAGATTGAACTTTATTCTAGATATCATCAATTCAGGGTTGTGAAATGAGGATATACTTAAGACAACATTCTATATATGGTATGGAAACTATGAATATATTTTGATGCATTCTGTTCTAACTAATTCCCCTATTATCCTCATAGATTTTATGAATAGAGTCTTTGTAGATTACCTTGATCAGTTTGTGGTCGTCTTTGTTGATGGAATTATTATATATTCAATGATAAATGAAGAGCATGAAAATAACATCATAATTGTACTAATTTCCTTAAAGAAATTTCAACTATAAGAAATGTTTAAAAAGATTGATGTTTGGATTCAAATGGATTCGTTTTTTTATCATAGAATCTCCAGATATAATATAGAAACAGATCCATCAATGAAGGAGGATATTGACTACTGGACTAGGCCAACAATGATGGTTGAAATCCATAGATTTCTTGGTATAGTTGAATATTTCAAAAGAA
Organism: Viscum album; assembly: GCA_963277665.1. NCBI lineage: Eukaryota > Viridiplantae > Streptophyta > Magnoliopsida > Santalales > Viscaceae > Viscum > Viscum album. The sequence continues at coordinate 718,114,147 of OY728145.1, read as the reverse complement.
AATTGGAGAATTTCTCCTGAAAATCTAATCCTATGATTAGGTTAACATTGAAGGTTATTAATTATCACTATATATATGAATTTGAGGAAAATATCATGGATCTAAAGAAAATTGTAGTCAGTTCCCCCATGATTACATTAAACTGTAGTTGAGAAGGGTTTTAATCATTATTGAAGTATCCAAAAAGGGATTGGTATTTTTTCTTATTAAAAATAACTTCGTTACCACTTATGTCGGATGACAATTAAATATTCATGAGAAAATTTACCCAAAACATGATTTGGAGCTAGAAGTAGTAATTTTTTAGTAAAGATATGGATGCATTATCATTATTGGAAAAAATTTTATATATATACTGATCATAAAATTATGAAATATATATTCACATAGAAGGATTTGATCATGTTCTAGAGAAGATAATTTGATTTGGTAAAGGATTATTAAGGATTAATATATTATAACCTCAAAAAAGTGAACATGGTGGATGATTATTTTAGTCAAAGGGATCATACTCTCTTATCCATGATGAGGAGGATAAATGATCCTATATTTGTGGATTTTAAAAGGATGTATATAAAGATCCTAAAACATAGGGAATATATTATCTTTCCCAAATAAATGTTAAACCCTCTATACAGGTGAAAATAATGAAGGTTTAGAAGGAAGATATAGATATGTAAAATAATATTAGAAATTTTCCAGAGTTTAACCTTATTTATGATGGATTGATAAGGTTGAAGAACCATGTATGGGTTCATTCCATACCAGCTTCATAGAAGGATATTTTAGAGGGATATCATCATTTTTTATTCTATTTTAATACACGAAATTCAAATATTTTTAGGAACATGAATGAATACTTTTAATGGGATGGATGGGAGAGAGATATCAGAATGTTCATATCTTGGTGCTCGGTATTCCAATAAGTTAAGAAATAAGGCAAAAATTAAGAGGGGTTGTTGCATTAATTACCCATATCTGAATGGAAATGGTAGAATATAACATTTTATTTTATGATTAGACTACCCAAACACTATAAAGGGTTTAATAATATATGGTTGTTAGTTGATCTAATTATTAATTCAGAACACTTCATCGCTATTAGAGAGGAATTCTCCTTATCTCAACTTTTTAGAATATACATAAAGGAAGTGGTAAGGTTATATAGAGTACCAAATTGTCTTGTATCATATTGGTAATCAAGGTTTACCTCAATATTCTGTTAAAGTATTTTTACAATCCCCTGATATAGAACTGAGTTTCATCACTACTTATCATCCTCATAAATATTGTATATCTGAAAGAACAATTCCATCCCTAGAGGATATGTTTATATATTTTTCTCTATATCGCAAAGGTGGATGGGATCAACACCTTCTTTTACAAGGGTTTTCGTACAAATATATTTCACTCAAGCATTCAGGTGTAACCTTATGATGCCACTTATGGGATGAACTATAGATCTCCAATGTTTTGGGAAGACGTTAGGTAATGAAATCTATTGGGACATCAGATCGCTCATGAAATGGCATATATAGTTAGAGTCATTAAACAATATATCAAGGCAGCTCAAAGTCAATAGAAATTTTATGTTGATAAATGATGGTGTGATCTATAAATTGAGTTTTTGAAATAGTGTTTCTATGAATATCACCCTAAAATAAATTTATGATATTCAGGAAGAAATGGAAATTAATCCCTAGGTGTATTGGTCAATTTAAAATTCTTTATCGTATCGGAAAAGTAGCCTATCTCTAGAAGCTTTCTCCAATTGCCTCTCAATGCCATGATGTGTTCCATGTGTCTCTCATGATGAATTATAATATTGGACATTTACGAGTATTAAACGTGGATTTTATAGAAATGGATTAGGTTCTTTCTTATGATGAATATCCAATTGAAATTTGGGATCATATATAGAATATTCTATGAAATAAGACCACTATCCTGGTCAATGTTTTATTGAGAAAAACCACTTAGAATAAGCTATGTGGAATATTCATTATATTATGAATTAAAAATATTTTCATTTTTTATCCAATTGAATAATTTCGAGGGGTAAATAAATTTTAAAGGGGATATATTGTAACACCCTCAATTTTTATACACATTTTTTTCCATCTTAGGTAAATAAAATTTTCATTGATGCATTTAATTTCTCTATGTGAAAAATAATTTCACGAGAAATTTTTGTAGAGTATTCTATATAAAAAACTAACACATAATATGTTACACACATGATCTAACTGGTGTACATTACACACAACACCTATTTAGCATATGTTCCATGAAACAATGAGTTTCTATGGGAAATAATTTTATTATTATTGTTATTTAATTGAAATAATTATAAAATAATCGTCAAAATTAGTAATATAAATAGTAATTAATAATTGTAAAATATTTATTATAATGGTTTTATATAAATAAAAAATATTTATAATAAAAGATATAATTTTCGGTAAATTTCTTATATATTAATAGTATTATTTTTTCAAATGAGCTACTTCTAATGTCCTTCTATGAAAAATAATAAAATTAATTATGGAAACATTTTAAAATTTAATTTTATAAAATTTAATTTTTTTAATTTTTAATGTTGAAATTATCTTAGGGTGACTTTATGTGATTTTTATGAGAAACGTCATTTTTGATGAATAGTGAAAAATACTTGATTTTAATTCAAAACAGTTTTTTCATTTAAATTATTTATATGGTAAAATTATATTAAAACATTGTTTAAAATTTTAATTAGACCATAAATTTATCATTAAACCCAATTTTGGTCATTTTAATCAATTTCACAATTGAAATTGAAGATAAAAAGATAGAATACTTTTGATCATTTTTACATTAAAACCCTGCATCATCGACCCAATTGTGGAATTATATTTAAATTAATTTCTTCCAATTAGGTGATTATAATTTTTAAGAATGGGTTTAATATTTGAAATCATCATAATTTATAATTTATAATAAGGTTCACTTAGTTTTTTGAACATAAATATTAGTGAAAGTAATTAAAATTAATTACAACGACTAAGGAAAAATGAAGCTTCATATGTGACTAAACATTAATCATATGTGACCAAAGGACCTATAAATATGTCCAATAGCCACTTTATGTACATTGTTCTACAAATATTCTATATTTGATCGAAATGGGTCCATTAATGGATTAACTTGACAAGAGAAAAACATTATTGTAAATCCTTTTCCCAAAAATTACAAGAGTGCCCCTCATCCTCTACTATAAAAAGTCATTATCGCCTACAACTTACTATCATATCTCATGCCAAATTGGCATAAAAATATCTTCCCAAATAGATCCTAAAAGTTCCTCTAATAATAATTTATTCCTCCATTTGGGAATAATCCCCCTAATGAATCCCTTATGTCCAATCAAAAAATAGTAACCCAATTATGAGGTAACAGCCTCACTAAAACTCCTTTACATTAATATTGTTATCCACTAAATTCTATATTATTATACCATAATTTAATAATAATAAAATTTTCAACAATATTCTAGGATGAAATAATTATTTATCATTACCTATACATACACACACTTCTATCTAACAGTTAACGAACATGCTGTTTATGTCTATGGTGATCTACTGCCTCACTAAATATTAAATGTTTACCTTTCCTTTAGCACAAATCACGGGGAATGATATGGTAGAAACTATATTTATATAACTTTTTCATAATATTTATTATATATTTAAGCTTATGTAATTATTTTACATCACAAATCATTATATTTTTCATTTAGTGTAAATATTCCAATTTTATTCAAGGACATGTGGACTACTGCCCCTACGAAGTGATGTGATTCATTCACACACTACATAGAATTTATTAAGGATGTTTTTAGTGAAATTATATTAGATATATAAAATAATAATTCTATTTTATTAATATATATATATATATATATATATATAAACATGTGACATTTTCTTTCTTTCTTTCAATACGACTATAAAAACGGAAACAACATTCATGTGTACGTACGACTTACCATATCCACAAATGGTGTATTTCAATTCATATATCTATATTATGTAGAATATTATAATAAAATTATATTTAATATAATTAATATTTATATCATGGTTCACATTCTGGAAGTCAATATATATTTATAGGGACCAAATATAATACAAATTTAGACACACGCGATGAATAAAGAAAATATTTCCCGAAGTGAAACTTTAATATAAAATGTTTAACAAGAGGGTAATATAACATCATAATAAAACCATATTTGATATTAGATATAATAACAATATTTTTTTAAATATGTATAATAAAGTTTCATTAATTATATAATAAGCTTGTATGAGTAGGAAGAGAGTCAATACACATGGTAAGGGGATTTCATCTCACTTTTTATTTCCGTGAGATACTTGAATTATTCATCTCCCATTACTTTTCTATGGTGATTGTATTTCCCATGGATGTATTCAATTATTCATATAATAAAATTTATAGAAATTTAAATATCCATTTTTATGTCTTTATTTTATGGGGTTTATGTTTCAAAAGTTAATGAAGTGGTAAAACAGTTTTGTCTGAATTTTCCTTTTTTGAGACTCATATTTTATTATACAGCTGTATTATTTTTTGAGGAGTATATAATTCCATTATATATATTATATCATGAAAATACTAAATTTATTTATATTTTATCATTTATTAAATTTCATTTTCTTACATGTATAGTATGATCCTAAGTAACCAAGTGGTAAGTGTTTAATGAAACAATCTCATTGCTTTTAAGGATTTTTAATGATTATGTTTTTTTGATCAAATAGTATTACCATCCAAAAAAGAACACTCGTGAGTTTACTTATCATTTTTTTAATAATTATTTATCAATGTATTATTATCATTTTCCACTTTTTTGTAGTTAATAAAATTAATAAAATATTTTTAAAAAAATATCACAGTCTTTCACTCTTTGGTTGGGATCTATTTTATTTCAAAAACCATGTTTCCAAAAAAATCAATTTTACTAAATGATCCTAGAACATGATTTTCATTGAAAAAGGATTTTTAAAACATTTATCACTTTCAAAGCTCCCATTATATATATTTGAGGATGTTTTAAAATATAATTATTTCCAAATGTTTCTGTTTTAAAAGGAATTTTGCAATGAAGAAAAGTTATTTTCTTTAAGAAATTTTTTAAAAGACCATTCAAAGTTATTTCACATATATGATAACATTTGTTTGTGTAAATAATTTATTTATGGGGAAATTATTCAATGTTTCTATTCATATTATTTTTCTAAATGTATTATTTTGTTATTGAATGATGTTTATGAAACCCATTTCTCATTCATATGTTATATTTTTTTAAAACCCTCTAATTTTCACAAGTAATGTTTATGATAAAATGATAATGAAAACTATTTTTTTTCAATGTCTTATGATATGATTACATGTTTATAATACCCATTTAATTTATAGGTATATACTATGATTATTTATAATTCTATATAATATGTATGTATGATTTGATAATGAGATGAGTGGGACTTATATCTCCCTCTAATGAATTGGGTAAATATTTATATCACATGAGATATACATGGATATAATGGGTAGTGAAATCAATTTAGTATTATATATATGTAATAAAGAGTGAAAATGGTTCACTAATACAGGGATAAAATTGGGTGTGGACCTAGTTCATTAAATGACATTGTCTACTAAGATTACATTGGCAGTGATGCCTTCACTTCTATATAAATCATTATTTAAGTTTATGTGTCTGGAAAAATTCCATTCTTTATTCTGATGTTATGCTTTCATGGATTATGTATAGTGACCCCCACTTTTTATACATTAAGATTACGTTAAATTTTAATAATACTTAAAACATAATACAAATAAATTCACCAAAACCATATTAGTGTCTTTCCTATGGAAATATAGAACCTTAAGAAATGGTATTTAAATGTGTTACATTTTCTCCCACAAGGTTCTTCTTGACTAGTTACTTTATTAGAAACTTTAAATATAATCCATATATTCATAAATTAGGGAAGTAAGCATAATATGGGTTGAGCTAACATGTTCATTTAGGGTAATAAAGGGAGATATGTAAGCATAATCATGTATATAAGGTCATGGGAACAAGATCATGATTATAGAATATCATACAATGAAAATCAAAGTTCATCTACATGAATCATGGAATAAATATTTGAAGTTCATAAGACATGAATGATAAGTAAGTAAAGAATATAATTCATAAAATCATGACATAGGAATAAATCATGGAATTGTGTTGAAAACTTAAGAAAATATAAATATTTACAATGTAGTCAAGGAATATTTGTAAAGTCTATCTTTGTGAATAATGTCCTATAGTGAATTGAGGTAACACCTTGTTCTCATCTGGTATTACTAAATTGAGTTCACTCTTAATTATTTCAATGTATTATTGACCCAATTTCACTAATAATTCCATCCATTTATTACTGAACTGAGATCACTCATCGTTCATCCCTGTATTATCAAACTGAGTTCATTTCTTGTTCCAACCTAGTAGTACTGAACTGATTTCATTTATCTTTCCAACCGTTTCTATCTCATTAAATATAAATCATTACCCAAGGCATTAGAGGCAGATATAGGTCCCACCAATCTCATAATTAAATAATACATACATGTTCCACAAAATAAAAAAATCTTATCAAAACTCCTGAAATGAAATGGGTATCATAAACATATAAACATATAATATCATGTGGAAAAATATTTTGGTTTCATAGTCATTTAATAAAAATTATAACCGATAAAATAGAAATGTATTTCATAAATATGTAACTCATGATAATGAAATGGGTTTTATAAAGATCATGACATTAAGCCTAAACCATTCATTAAAATAGTATGAATTTAACAATTAGATCATTTTCTAGAAGAGAATGATTAACATCAATAGATGTTATCTTAGATGGAAAATAATTTTGAAATAACATTCAAAAAAATTTCTTGGGTAAAATATCATTTCTTTTTAAAAAAATATATTTTTAATACATAAAACATTTTGAAAATATTTTTTTTTATAAAATACCTTCAAAAAATATAATAAAGGCTTGAAATTGTTTTGAAAACAATTTTACATAAAAATTTATAAAATAATATTTCTAATATTTTAATTAAAATTTTCATTGAAAATAATTTGAAAACATATAATTGAATATTGAAAATGTTTTGAAAACCAGATCTTTAAAAATACATTGAAATCATATAAAAATTCTTCAAAACATTTTAAAAACAATTATCCTTAAAAGCATATAAATGGATATTGAAAAAAAATCAAAATAGTTTTCTTATATAATTACTTTTCTAAACATTTTATAAAACATTAACCTTTTAAAAGTAAAAGTGGGGGTTCAATTAAATAATGATGGTTAAATCCATACATGTTGTATGAGATAAAAAGAATATTTATTTTGCATGATAAATAGGTTAGAAAAATGAATTGTTTATAAATTTATAAGAAGATTCATTTTAAAAAAATGTTTTTAAAATATAAAAAGGGTAAAAAATTATTTTAAATTTTAGAGGAAAATGGTACATTATTCTTTTAACCTTTTTTAGAAAACACATATTCCTGAACAAATAGATGGTAGAATCATGATTTCTTAAAACAAATTAATTAATCTATTTACAAAAAAGTATGAAGATTCTACCAATACATTAATGTATCATGATTAACTATAGGTGATTAAAATTCATGTATTTTCTTGATATATGGGTTATAATATTTCATCAAAGTAGGAATAAAAATAAACAATCTTGAAAACCGATTATATTGTTTCAATAAACTCTTATCATTTGGTAATAGGGTATCATACTCTCTATGTAGGAAAATGAAATTACATAAAAATCACAATATCATTAAAAGATTTATATTCATGATATATCATATAAAATTTAAATATATACAACTCAAAACAAATTCTGGCGCAAAACAAAACATGAGTATAAAATATGGAAAATTGAGGAAAAACAATTTGACAAGTTTCATATCATTTGATACATAAAATTCAGGAAATAAATTTAATAGAATAGATATGTAAATACCCATAAATTTAAATATAACAATAATTAATTAATTTATGGTTATTATAGACACTGCACAAAATCATAGGGCAATGAATAATGCGTGTATCACAATGAAATAAAAAATGAGATGAAATCCTTTTACCTTGTGTCTAGAGACTCTCTTCGTACTTGTACAAACCACCTATATAATAAATATAAATCTTTTCTAAATATTTTACAAAATCATATTAATTTATCAAATACCACATATTTTTTTATTTTTACCTTATATTACCATATTTTTAACAATCATATTTTAAGGTTTCACTTCGGGTAATATTCTTTTCATTCTTTGCATGTATCTTAATTTGTTATATCTTTGGCCCTTTTACTAATTTCATGATTTCCATAATTTATACCTATATATAAATATAATTTATATAAATTATAACTATTTTATAAAAATATATATAATATATATGTTATAAATTTAATACACCTTCATGGAGACTGTAAGATGTACGTATGGAAGAATGTAGTTTTTTTTAATATCGTAGTGAATAAAATAATTAAAATGACATATAAGTATCTATATTTTTATATATACAATTATTATAATACAATTAATATATCATATATATCATAAAATTTCACTAAACCATATCTTTAATACATTCAATGTAGTGTGTAAACGAATCACAGTGTTTTTAGGGGGTGGTAGTCCACATTGCCTCCGACTAAAGTATTATACATACACTAAATGAAAAGTAAAAAATTTATATGTTTTTAATGGAATATAAAAGAAATAAATAAAAAATAAAAATAATATATGACATATATGAACAAAGTTTCCATCATAATTTCCTCCATGAGTGGTTGTTAAATAAAAATTAACAATCATTACTTAGTGAGGCGGTAGTTCTCCGTACACATAAATAGTACGTACCTTATCAATTGGTGTATATGTGTGTAAGTGTACTTATAAAACATAGCATAAAAACACCATAATAAATTTAATATACTATTTTATTATTTAAGACTATAATAAATAGAGTGGATTGTTTGGGGAAAGAAAATAAATGAATGGAGCCTGGGAGAAGATGTTGCCTCTTAATTGGTAACTCCTTTTGGTTTGTGAAAACAAGATTCCATAGACATCATTATACCAAAGGTAAATATACTATGGGGATGTGATTGATGTTTATAAGTGTACTAGAAAGATCATTTTTTAACCAAAGTGGTTTTAGAGGTGTGACGAGGTAGGATAGATGGTGAAATTTTATAGATAATGAAAGGGGCACAATTTCCATATTTTTAAACAAGTAAGGTGTACCCAAATTTAACTATAAAAAAAGTCAAAAAAACAAAAAAAACTTAATACTTTATGGTTCATTACTGAATAATATATAGAAAATGGGTTTGGGATAATTTTATGTGTTGTTTTGGGTCTAACACTTAAGGTTTAGTAATTTATTAACCTACTTATTCTCTTAACTGTTGTAATTAATTTTAATCGCATTATTTAATAACTTTTGTTAAAATAATAGTTGAAATTATTTTAAATTATAATTTTTTATGATTCCAAATATGGAATCCATTATTTCAAATTATAATCCCACAAGTGGCTTAAAATAATTTAAAACTAATCCCATGGATGGGATGACATTTGAGGTTTGTAATGTAAAAACAACCAATCATTTTCTAGGTTTTTATAACCATTTTTAAGGTGAAATTGATTCTGACATCCAAAAATGGATTAATTGATTAAAATATTATACTATTAAAATATTAATAAACTTTAATGTATAATTTTAACATAAAAATAAATTATATGAAAAAATAGTTTTGAATTAAGATCTTGTATTTTCCATAATCCAAAAATGATGTTTCTGAGAAATATCCACAAAATTCACTCTATGATACTTTAGACATTAAAAAATAAAAAATGAATTTTATTTTATCAAATAAAATTTATAAATTTGTCTAATTGTTTTTATAGAAATAAATTTAATCTAGTTTATTTGAGAAAATAATATTTCCAAACATATAAAAACTTTACCCAAAATTATATCTTTCATCGTCAATATGTTCAATATACATAAAAATATTTTAAAAAATATTTGAAAAGTATTTATCAATATTTATATTATTCTCATTAATTTATAGATTATAATTATGTCATTTAAATAATTATAAAAATATAATATGTTTCCTAGACACTGAGTGTTGTTTGTAACATATGACTAGTCAGTGTTGTGTGTTGTGTATGCCATGTCACTATTGTATGTAAGGATCGCCATGTCACAAGCTAACCACAGTGTTTCATGAAATCTATAATTTATTTTTTTAGTGTAAGATTAACTTGGTGTTGTGTATAATTCAATCCAATAATAGTTCATTAATATAAGATAAACTATTTTCAGTGTTACCCAAATTGTAAAATATTGCAAAGGTTAAATAAATTGAATAAAATAAATCTCAAGATCTTAGGGTGTTAAATTAAAATCCCCTTAAAATAGATTTCTCCATGAAAATATTTCGAGGTAATAAATCTTTAAATATTTTATTACTTCATTCAAATAAACACATGTCAAAAAAATTGATACTGAAACATCCCATAAAATTAGAATTATTTAACCATAACATTTACCAAAGGTAATTTACAACTAGGATTCCACATCGAAGAACATAGTTTGGTATTAAAGATTGGATATGGAGGAATAGTGTATATTTTTATAGGGAGTGATTGAGGTTATCGATCACAAACAAGTGGACGATCAAAGAAAATATGAGGGCCTCAAATTTATAAATCTGTAATGATTTAAGGGGACATTAGTTCAATGAAAATTAATTTACTAGGGAAACATTTTTTTCATCATCATCCTATCATTAAGTAATTATTTTATTGACCAAGAATAGAAGTAATTGTACTTACTAGATATATTTCTATAAAAAAATTTATTCTTTGGTTGAGCATTTTACTATTTCTAATTCATCCATTACATCATGAAATGGATGTCCATAAAATAACTATGATGCCTGAAGTAGTAAAATACAATTTTTGAGTATATTAAAGACCATAATAAGAATTAAATGTATAAATATTTATACATAAATATTCTAAAAAATTAATATGGCTAATACATTCCTCTCTAAAAATAAAATTTAATACTACTATTACATTATAAATAATTATTCCTAAAAAATAAATATACTTTAACAAGGACTTCGCATTGGTTCATGGTAGGCCTGTAAACCTTATCATAATTTGGTCAAGGGTTTAAGAACCATGTAAATTTCAGATGATATTGGATCTTAACTAGAATACATGATCTCTCTTTCTAAAATAATACCGATATAATTATAAGAAAATTATGGAAATCCTTGAAATAAGGTTATTCCTTAAATATCCTTATAACTAATGTTTTCAATATTATCTCAATACCTAAATACTTAATCTAAATTTTAACAAATAATTTTCATGAATGGTTTATCTTATAACCCCTCAAAAAGATGAATGTCCAAAATAAATGAAATAATGTCACAAAATCATCTTAACCTTGATCCCCCATATATCACGATGCAGATCATGGTTGCCACATACCAAAAATGAGAATACCCACATCATATATTTTCATGAAACATGGTAATAAAATGAATTAAATTAAATAATTATTGAAAAAATTCATGATTCCTTATTCAAAGTGTATTGTATTTCTACTATAAATCCAAAATTTTAATAAAATTTTCCAATGATATAATAAACCACATGTCAACAAGTTCTTAATTATATCCAAGGTATTGAGTACCTTCCGATTTACTTATTCATATCCAACATATCATTGTCCAAAAATAATTATCAAAAAATAAGAAACATATTAAGGGTAATATTTCACATACTCATGTTTTTTTCTATAGAAATAACATTTCTATTAAATCACTTTTTTATTCCATCAAATCAATTAAATGTATTCTTGTAAATCGTTATCAAAAAAACAAAAACTAGTAAATCATGTTTTACTTGACCATTCATTTAACATAATTCCTTAATCCCAAATTCCTAAAAAATCCAATTAGTTAATCTTAAGGACATTAATAAGGCTACCTCATCATATTATATAATAATTCTTTCCTTTAATATTTCTTCTTTAGTCTTTTCATCTACCAAAATATAACCATTAATCACACCACCATGTTGATTCTCTTTATGAGATTTCTTCTTAGGACATTGAGTTGAAAAATGACAATTTATTCCACAGTTAAAGAATGTAACCTTCGATGGTGCCTTAGGGAGGCCAATAATCTCATCCAATCCATTTAATAAACTATTCATTTTTTCCTTGCAGTCTCATTCTTTGTTAAATTCATTTCCATAGTCAAAATATATTCATGTTCCACTAATACATTCACTTAGGCTACTCTTCCCACATTATTAAAATAATGGAAACGAAATATTCATTCCCATATAGTCCCTATTACCTAAAATCATAGAAACTCCATCATTATCTTCCTTAGTTAGTTAGAGAGTTGTTCTAGGTACTAATTGTTATTCATTTTTTGAGAAACCTAATTAGGCATGATCACAACATCATTCACCCCAGTTATAATCCTACATAAAATCTCATTGTCAAATCATCCATCATATTTAACCTTAATCTATTTCCTTTCATTCCCCACCATTAACTAAACCTATAAGAATAGTGTGAGAATCACTTATCATAATAGAAAACCACATATTCCTGAAAGGAATTAGTTATAGGATATCTAAATCATGAAACCTTATTTAATCTATGAATCCCTAGGTTCATCTATGTTTATTAATATACAATATATATTAAAATCTTATGTGATGGTTTATGAAGATGTTGGGAAATTCGAAAGAATATCCCCCACGAGTTTCAAACCATTTGTTTAGTAAGGCTCATTTTCTTGTGCTAGATTACATTGAATCTATCCTGAAACATATTTTCGGAGTTCTTCACCATAGGTACATCTATTCCAGATCCTCATCCACTTATAGTATCTAGATAAGGATGTCTTTATATGAAACCACACATTGTAACTTTATCAAAATTCAAGGCCATTTTCCTATACATTTCATTATCTTTATAGTTATCCCCAGACATGTCCAAAGGTTTATCACTATTGTTTTCTCATCTAATAATCCAATTGATAACTAAAACATTAATATACTACAAACTATCTCAACCCTATCTTCTTATACATTCACATTACATCAAATTTTCGGAATACCGAAAACATGATACAAAAAAAGCCTAACTATTGTACCAGTATAATGCCTTTTGAAACATGGCAACTTAAACACTTGTACTTACCATCATGTCCAGCCAGAAGCTATGTTTCTGACTATTTATTAAAATAAAATAAAACACACACAAGATACGGGTGGGGTCAAAACAAAGGGATTTTCTACCCCATCCATCAAAAAAGATAAAGATCATAATAAGACATGGCATTCCCATAATCTGATTCACGAGTAGTTTCCCATTCAGATTGGGACATACCCTAATTTGAGATCTTAAGAACCTCAGTATTGAACTTTCCAGCTAACATAGAAGATAGGGTAGACAGAGTGAGAGGTGTGTTAGAATAATACTTCATTGGCCTTCTCTTTGAGGGATTAGGATTGATGTACGTACAATCATTTTGATTCCCTTTTCTTGATAAGAGAGCATCTTTGAATAAGATAATATCATTGCCACATGTTTTCATCCCTTCCACCTCTGAGATGTCACCCCACTCTCTAGATATCTTAGAGGTATTCAAAATATTCTGGATATCCTTATGACAATAAACATGTTCAAGAGTCTTATTGTGATTTAACCCATTATTCAACTCAACAGTTCGAACACAGATCAATCTCGCACCATGACTAACATTCTTGTTTGGAGATGGAGGGTCATAATGATCAGGAGACCCATTAGTAGAGAGGCTAGAAGCATTTCCAGGCAGAACCAATTTAGCGGGCTCAAAAGACGTAATCTCCTTAGAAAAATTAACCTAAGAAGAAGAGGGTCCACTATTAGTTCACATCAGAGACATATCCACCGTGATAACTTTGACTTTCAAACAAGACACCTGAGGGATAGACTTGTTCAACATATCAGCCTTATTGGAAACTGGATTTTTGAGAACATCATCATTAGGATCAAGAGACTTTGACAAAGCCACACTCTTTCTCTCTGGATTCATTCTACAGAGATTAGTTGGATGACCCTTCATTCCACATCTCCCACATGAGATCTTTTTCCGACATAACTCCAATGAATGTCCAATGGATATACATTCAGTATAGAATAGAGGATTTCATTAATTTCAACGTCAATATGAATATTATTAATGGGAGTAGAGAGTGTAACCTAATCAGTAAAGGTGAAGATCAGATCAATATCTACTAGCATTCTGGAAAAATTTCCAAATCGAACCCCTTTAGTATACTTGTCGAGAAAAAAAGGAGTCATAATAGCCAAGCCAATGTCATACTAAATTTTTGGATGCCAAATGGCCCAATTGAGTCCTTTAAAATAAACCCAAACTTGAGAAAATGCATTTCTTGCACATGAGGCATTGAGGTCTAGTGACCATTATGACGGTGAATCCATTCAGGCTTTAGATTTAGAGAAACGATTCTCCCCACATGTATTTTTGAAGTATTCGAAAGAAAATTACAGTGAATGAATCCACGGCCAAGTGAAACACATCGCCAATTAAAGGAGCCCCATAAAAACGAGATTCTCTTGATGAGATCATCAATACTCTAAGTCTTTTCACCCTTTGGAAGAATAGGATGTGAAATTAGTGAATTATGTTCAACTGCAATCCCCTCAGCAAACACATCAAGATTAACATAAACATGAGAAACACACACATTTGGAAGGATCCTACTAGGGGATTCAATTAGAGAAGCCAACGGTGGTGTCAATGGAGGACTTTACATTTCAACTCATCCATTCAGATCCTTTACAGAACCACTGCAATTCAGGACCTTCAAGACATCATGTGATGTCTTCAACTGTGAACCAGAAATCATAGCAGGAGAACATGAATCATTCAGCGACACCCTCTTCGGCACAGATTGCCCCTACACCTCTTCATTCACGTGATGAGAACCATTAGCCTGATCATCTGTCTTGGATCTGGATTCATGAAATTATGGTAGACACATATGTATATATAATGATTTTTAGATTAGTAAAGGAATCACTTACAAGGTCATATTAATGAACAAATTCTATTACTAAATATGGATCTCACCTCATTCCGGCCTTGTATTACTGTACCTAGTTTACTCCTTGTTCCATCCCTATATTACTAAATTAATTTCACTCCTCATTCCATCCATGAATTACTGAACTGACTTCACTCCTTATTGTAGACTTGTATTAGTGAATCGAGTTCATCTCTCATTCTAGTCTTCTAATACAAAATTGAATTCATTTCCCATCCAATATATGTCTATCTCATAAGATATAATTATATATCCAATGCATTAAAGGGTGATATAGGCCTTTCCCACCTCTTAATGAAATCATATATAAAGGTTCCAGAAATCATAAAAACTAATATCATGAACTATAAAATTAAATTGGTATAAAAAACATATAAATATTTCATACCTTATGGAATATATATATGTTTCATAATCATTTCATCAAAATCATAACCTGTGAAAGAGAAACAGATTTCATAAACATATAACCTGTAAAATAGATATAGAAATATGTTTCCTAGTTACCATGACATTATGAATAACTCATTCATAAGAAAACATGAATTTAACCATTATATCATTTCCTAGAATGGAAATTTCAACCCCAACAGATTTCATCTTGGGTAGAAAATATTTTTGAAATATATTTCCAAAAAAATTCTTTATGAAAATATCCTTTCTTATTTTAAAAATAATTTTTAATACATTAAACCATTTATAATCCCTTTTCATATAAAATACCTTGAGATATTTTAAAGAAGACATGAAATAATTTTGAAATATCTTTCCATAAAAATATCATAAAATAAGAAAAAAAATATTTTATAAAACTCTGTCCTTGAAAATACATTGAAACCATACAGTGAATGCTTCAAAACCTATTTGAAAATTTTATTTGAAAATATATTTAAAAAATATAAGTCTATGTTGATAATATTTTTAAAACAATTTTCCTTGAATATTAATTTTTAAAACATTATATTAAAAACCATCCTTTTAAAAATTTAATTGAAACATAAATTAAATGACGATAGGTAAATCTGTATAGGTCGTACGAGGTGAAAATAACATTTCTTTTTCATAATAAAATGGTTATAAAAATAGCTTGTTTGGAAAGATATAAGAAAATTAATTTTAACATATTGTTAAAATACAAAATGTAAAAAACTTCATGTAAATATTAAAGGATAATTGTACAATATTAATGGAATCATTTTTAGAAAACATAGATTTCTGATCGTAGAGAGGGTAATGTCAGTCTTTCTTAAAATATTTTCATAACAATATTCTATACCAAAGAGTATAAATAAGTTAAAAATACATAAATATATCATAAGTAACACTAGTATAATAAACTTAATCAATTTTCATGGGATATGGGTTATAATATTTCATCAAAGGATTCATAATCCTAAACTATATTAAAATCTCATGAGATTGTTTCAATAAACTCTTATCACATGGTAACATGGGATTATAATCTAAATGTAAGAAAAGAAAATTAAAATAATCTAATAATATCATTAAAATATGTAGATTCTTGATATATCATATAAAATGGAAATATATACACCAAAAAACAAATTAAGGTGCATAGAAAAACATGATCATAAAAGAAAGAAAAATTTAGACTATACAATTTTACCGATTTGGGAACTTTTGAAATATAAACCCCTTGAAATAAATGTAATAAAATGGATTTATAATTACTAATAAATTTTATTTTATGAATCATTAATTAATTCCTTGGGTAGTATACACACCACAAAAAAGTAATGGTTGATGAATAAAGCATATATCTCATGGAAATAAAAATTGAGATGAAATCCCCTTGACTTGTGGCTTGATGCTCTTCGTACTTGTACAAAACACCTATATAATAATTATAAATTTATAATATAACTTTCACATAAGCATATTACTATATATAATGCCACATAGTTTTTTATTATGAACTTATAATACAATATTGTTCACAATCCCATGTTAATGTTTTACATCGAGTAATATTTGCTTTATTCTTTACATGTGTCTTAATTTTTCATATATTTGAACCTTGTACTTATATAATCATTTGTATAATTTAATAAATTATATAAATATCATTTATATAAATTATATGTGTATTAAAATAATCTATAGAATATATAAGTATGAAATTGAGTAAACTGTTTATGGAGAGGGTAGACCGTATGTACCCATGAACACAGTTTCTATTTTTATTGTCATACTCAAAGAAATAAATAAAATTACACATAGGTATCTATATATTTACATATAGAATTATTCTATTATCTTTATTATATTATATATATCATATATGATATTTATGTGTATATATAACATTATTCTAGTAGCATGATTATATCATATATGTATACATATGTCATAAATGTATATAACATTATTCCAGTAATATTATTCCAGTACAATGATTATATCATATATGTATATATAACAATATTCCAGTAGCATGATTATATCATATATATAATTATTCCAGTTGCATGATTATGCATCTATGGATTTGACCCAAAATTATATATTTTAGCATCAATATGTTATATATATATAAAAATTATAAAAATATATTTGAAAAGTATTTATCAATATTTATATTACTAAGTTTAATAGATAGATTATGAATATACCATTTAAATAATATTATTAATAATAAAATATAATACATAGAAACTTAATGTTTCATGTAACATATTCCAAGTCAATGGTTTGTGTTGCATATGCCAAGTCGGTGTTTCGTGTAACATCTATCAAGTCTCAAGATAACCATGGTGTTTCATGTAAGGTAAAATTTATGTTGTGTGTATTAAAATATTAACTTAGTGTTTCATATAATTTAAACCAAACATAGTTCATTAATATAAAATAAAATATTTTTAGTTTGATAAGAAATAAAATTTATCACAACGTTTAATTTAATTGAAAAAAAATCACAAAATCTCATGGTGTTACATTATGATCATTATTTCATTATGATTATTTTCTTATTAACTTCCAATAATTATTAGATGATTCATGTTTATGATCATTGATATGAATTATATGATCGTTTATTTTCATGATCACTTTCACATACCCCTATTCTCATGTTTTTGCTTACATGTCTCCCTAGTTTACCCTTACTGAGCATTTGTTCTCTCTCTTTTTATGTTTTCATCCCATGGTTATGAATATATTTATAATATTGGATGTTTATAATATGGGTTCTCGTAAATTTGGTCCTTTATGGAGAAAATGTAACTCATTTTGGTGCCAATATTTGTGTTTTCATGTTTCCTTAGCCACTATACTAATATGGTATTTGGGAGTCTATTTGTATAATGTTTTAAGTATTCCCCAAAAATTATCTAATGTTAATGTATGAAAATTAATGGTTACTAAATTCCACCATTGAACACTATGATGATTTTTTACAAAACGTTCTCTTGGATCTGGTGTAGGAAAAATGATCTCGGTTCTTTGGAGCGATCTTGGAGAAGAGATATCTATTCTTTTGAGAGAAATTTCCAAAACCATTGTTCACAACCCAAAAAAAATGAATTTTACTCTTGATAAAATAAAATAACCTTGTTTATATATCGATAATGTTAAAATAAAATAACCTCAAAAGTGACCCTAATGATTTATTTAATCCTATAAAAAATCCCATTTCAAATAATAATAACATTATTATTATTTTTCAACATTCTATTAATATGCGAATGAAAATTAAAAATTATTTAGTAATTTAATATTTATTATTTTTCCCCAAACCTAAAATATTGTTTCTTCATTGCTCCATAATATTTATCATTCTTTGAATAGTTTCTATTTATTTATTAAATAAATATCACCACATTATTTTTTAATAAATAAATATATATTATATTCACTAAATCGAAAAAAAATATTTATTAAATATTCATCTCACATTGTATTATCTTAAAGAACTAGGTAAATAATAAAATCGATCAAGAAAAAATGAATAAATATTAAACTACATGTCGGAATAATATATATCCCATATGTTTAAAAATTAATAATAATATATTATTATTTAATAGATATTTTGGAAACACATAGTGTGTGACCCTATATGCCTCTTTTTCAGTGGCATTCAGAGAAGTATCCTAAAGTACTATGTTATCATTTAGAAACATGATGAGGAACCCATAGATAAAGAAGGTAATTTTAAAATGATATCATACCTCATACAAATTCTCATCGTGTAATGTAATCTCGTTAGCACAATATCTCAAATCAAGCATGTTGCGTGCTGGTTCCAAGAACTAATGTGATCGATCTCTCTTTCATTCCATTTTATGAAATAGAAAATTTCTATAGAATACCATGGACATTTATTTATTTATTCTATACCATTTCCATCAAAGGGCTTGAGATATTAACATACATTAAAGAATAAAAGGGGTAAATCCATTGTTGGACTATTCATTAATGCAATATTACTCATGAGTCACCCAATGTATTGTACCTCACCATGAATATATGTCATCACTAATTTTATAATACATAAAAGTACGCGACTCATAATACTCATTAATAATAATCATAAATTATAAGGACCAATACACACATCCACATATATTAACATCCAATGACATATCTTAATGTGGATTTGTTACTGGTAGGTCTCGTTCTCATAATATTCTACTGCATATAACTAAGGGGGTACACTCTGAGAAGGTTCCTCAAAGACCTATGAGTCTCCAACACTGATATTTTCTATCATTTTTGTCCATAAAATGTTATCATCTGTCTACAGAACTTATATTTAAGAATAATGTCAATGCACTTTCAGTGTCTCATCATAGTGGGAAACTGCAATAACATTTTAGTGAGACAATTACTCTTGGAACATTATTATATACTATGTTACATAGAATAAAATTAATGATATGATAATAAGTTTATTAATATTCAAAACTATGAATACAATTTTTCCTAATATACACAAAATTTGGTTCTTTGGAACCAACTCCAATAGAAACAAAACCTTGTTGGAGTTTTGAAGGTTATGACCAACAGTCATTGATTCTTTTTACCCTTGAAGATAAGAGTATTGAATCTTGGATTTTTACTACCTCTATACAACAATGATGTTTTTATCATTGTTAGGTCAAATTAGTTTTAATAAATCCAATTTTTTACTTCCACAATTCTTTATAGCCAATTCCATAGGACAGTCTCAAGATGATTTTGGAATAACTTTTTCATAATTGAATGAATATTTATATTTCCATTCAATTGAAATAGTTATTATATTTTTTAAATATTGTTTTTTATTTATAAATGATTAAGTAATAATTTTATAAAAATTATATGTTGATATGATTAAACACAAATTGTATTTTTAAAAAATAAAAAATTTTAATTATGACATTCCTGTTGATGAATTAATGGTTATTTTAATAAAATACTATTATTAAATTATGATTATTAAATTTAAAATAATATATAATTTTATGATGTTAAATATAATTTCTATAATGGTTTGAAAACTGTTATTGTAAAAAAACATCATTTCTCAATAAATCTCAATTTTATTTTAAAAATGAAAACTCGTATATTTAGAAAATTATTTCAATAAAATAAATATTATTTTTTGAATTAGAAAATAAAAAATAGCTAATAGTTAATTGTTATTAATTATCTGAGATCATTAAATTTTTGAGTAAAAATGAAATAAATTATAAATTTACGGTTTATGTTAGAAAAACACAATGAGCGAAATGTGAGGTAATAAAAGATATAAAGGTTTTAAATGAAAAAATATATGTCTAACCTTTAAAATATTATTTGTCGATATTTTTTGACCAATTATGGAAATCATTTTTTAATCCTAAAAAAATAGTATATTTTATGGTTTTAAAATTTTTTATTTATAAACAAGATTCAATTTAACATTAGAAGAGTTGTTATTTTAATATGCTTTTTCATATTCTTTGTAAAATAATAAAATCCAGCACTATTTTATAGAAATTAAGATTTCCCAGCCAGTATATAAGTTTCACTGAGGGGGTCAGGGGTGAATAAGTTATATCATTTTCTTTTAGGTTCTCTTACTTTTGAAACATACTTCCCATCCAGTTATATATTTATGACTTTATACGTAACAAAAAAATCACACAAGAATTTACAAGGTTAACTACTAAATAAGAGTAGATATTTCCTTTTTAAGGTCTTTAAATAGTTCAATACCACAATAACCACTATAAAATAATTCTTTTCAACATATTCAACAAGTGGGATATTCCATTATAGTTAGGTTTCACTATGATCAATAAAACAATCATTATGTTATAAGTAGCACGAAATTATGTAACACATATTATTTATTCCTTGTTAACATTCACAAATGTGGACATAAAAAATATTTTTCCTACCCAATAGAAGGTATGAAAAATTTGGACATCATTATGATACTCAGTCTGATTTCCCAATATTATTCTCCATTCCAATGGTTCAGTTCGGAAATATGAATCCACCAGAATATCACCAAAAAACTTTTAAAGTTATTATGCCTTAGTTTGTAAATATAAGTCATTTTACTCCATCAGATATAATACCACTAAGTATGATATTCTTTCTTTTTATTCTTCTTCTAATGTCTAGTAAGCTTCCTCATAAATTCTCAAACCAGAAACTCTTTCTATCTATGGAATTTCAGTTCTCCACATTATCTCTTCACCCATGAGTAGTGTAAGTATCATAAAGTACAATGTACTCTCCTCCTTTTATAAGTTCATCAAAAGTGATTTAAGAGGGATTATGAAAAGATATACCAATTAAGAACGTTTTTATATTCATAAAATTATACTTAAAGTTCATCTTCATCATTTACATCTTCAGTGCCTCTCCACACATCTCATTTCTTATTGAACCATCTCTAATATTGTCACACCATCACCTTTCTCCAATAATTCTAATAATTATACATTATTATTCCTATTTTAATTCTTATTTATTCATTAAAATGATGAAATATGTTCCATAGTGGATTATTCATTAAGTTTCTCCACATCAATTGAATGATATTATAAGAAATTTCCATCTCATTACTATTCTCATAACCAAATGAAATATAACTTATCATTATAATGTTCCATAACAATTATAAGATATATCACACAGAAAATATTCTTCCCCAAACATATTACCAACTTATATAAATTCCAAATATTCTCACTAACAATTTAGTATCAACTTCAAAATACTTTCAAAAACATTTTGTATAAACTATTATACATTCAAATATCAATTTACAAAAAACAATTACCTCATTTAAAATAGTTCTACTTTTACTATTTTTTATTGACCAATGATTTTGCATCTAATTAAACCATTAGTGTCATATTGCATCTAATAATTTGGTCTCTGTGTCACTCTTGTAAATACTTATAGTCTAATGACTCTTGCCCCAAGTGATAAAAACATGTCAGAATTATTATTATTATTTTCAAAAAAATTACAATATATGATATTTAATATTATAATCGTGTCCAATATGATGCAAACAATTTAACCAAATGAAAATGGTTGACAATATTGTTGATTTATCTAGAATCCCATTTGGAATCAGTCCTAGAAACTATAATTATTTTTTTCATCATTGGTCCAAAAAAACTCACAAAAAATGATTCTACCTATGATTTATTTGTGGGATACAACATTTGTGGAAACAGTATCAATAGATTTAGAATTTTCCACTTCTTTACATCTCAGATTACGGTACACGCTAACTTTTTTATTAGAATATATATATATTTTGTCTTATTAGTCTAACTGAAAAGTAAAATATTCATATTCTCATGCTTCATAGAAAACATAATATACTTAAAAAATATGGTTCTAATAATCTCACACTAATAAATTTACACTAGAATTTTTTTTCTTCAACAACTTCCTCAATCCACAAACTTCGTATTGTATAATAAATTCCTTGTAACTGTGAGAACATTATGATACTATTCAAATCATATAACTATCATTAGAACGTTTTGTAACTTCCAATATTTAAATTATGTATTTATTTCTTACAAACCCTCAATAATATTTGAAACACTCATTCTCTCACTTTCATTCATAGGGATTTTATCAAAATATTTTTATAACGCCCCAATAATTAAAATATTATATGTTTAGAATAAATATCAAATTTTCTAATATTTCATTATAAAAAACACCAATTTAATATTATTATATAATAGTAATAAATATTATCTTTATATTCATAGAGAAATGAGGTTTTCTTGTGTTACATGAATGACTAACATTCCTCGATGGCCTGCATAAACCATAAGATCGAGATTTATAGAACAATAATAAATTAATAAAATTTTTATTATTTAATATAATAAGATACATCCTAGTGATTAAATTAGATGTTTTGAATATTATTATGTATAATATGAAAATATATTGTTTACTTTATTGGAAAAAAGATAATTATAAACGAATATAAAAACCAAGTGTATATAATAGAAACCTTTTTATAAAACAAATTATATGCTCAAAAAGTTATATTATCCTAATAATACAATTATTGGAATTTGTGAGTTATATTAATTTAATAAATATATTATATATTCCATGAAATATTTTTTATACTCATCCAATATATTTTATAATTATAAGATATGAAAAAATCAAGTATTGTGCTTAAAAACCTATATTTTTGTAATGGAAGTTTTTCTACCTTTTAATGGAGCCCAGAATGTAAATATGAATTTTGAAACATTTATAAATTTAATATGAAAAAATAAACTTATTTTTTTTATGTGAATAATTAAAACTTGGTTTGGGATATTTCTTAGTATTTTTCTATGATGTTTCATTTTTATTGAATACTGAAAAAATATAGCATTTTAATACAAAACTGTTTTCATCTAATTTACATATAAGGTTAATTTTTTCACTATTTTTAAATTTATAATATATAAATTATAAATTAATTAAAAAACATATATTTATATTAATTAATTTCACTTTGAAATCTGTTATAATAACATTTCAAACATTTGTACTTTTTTACATTAAAGCTCGCATTATTGTCATATCTACATGATTATATTTGAATTGATTTATGCCACCTATATATTGAGAATTTAAAAAAATTGATATCATATTTGGTATTAAAACAATTTATAATTTATAATAAGTACAAATGGGTTTTTTGTTGAAAAATATTAGTGAACTTCATT
Source organism: Viscum album (assembly GCA_963277665.1). Taxonomy (NCBI): domain Eukaryota; kingdom Viridiplantae; phylum Streptophyta; class Magnoliopsida; order Santalales; family Viscaceae; genus Viscum; species Viscum album. Next base: position 718,089,622 of record OY728145.1, on the reverse strand, counting down.
AAAGGTGATTAATGAGATTAAGAGAAATAATAGATTAACAAAGGACTAAACCATAAATATTAGGCACAAAATGACCTAAAAAAATTAGAACGTACATTGTATATCTATATTTAAACCATATACTTCCTTTTATATAATTTTTTATATTATTGGATCCCATTTTCGAAGGAACAACCTTGGTGGAATTCTGTTTTTGAAAATTTACAAGAATGTCACTCCTCCCCCAATATAAAAAGGAACTCATCCACCCCCCATATTCACATCTCTCAGAAACGTTGTCTTACCAAAAAAAATCTCATATAATATTTAAAAATCCTTCCCCTCATTTGATAGTCCTCCTTTTTTGTTTAAACCTATCCAAGGAATCCCTTCGGTGCAATCCAAAAGGAGTTACCCAAAGAAGATGTAACATCTTTCCTCAATCCCTTTTGATTTTTTTAGATTCCCCATCACATCCCATCAATTTATTTTAAAATTATATAAATACATCAAAATTATTAATATACTAAGATGTTTTTATTATAATGGTTCATCCTGAACTAACAAACATCTTCATCTAATTTGTGACGATCCTACCATTTTTGTGTGTCGCGATCTACCACCTCTTGAAATGACGACTTTTCATTTTTTTCCTTAACTAAATATCATAGTGGGAGTGAAGATTAGAACACAATTTATATATTATATATATGTTATTTATAATGTATTTATTCTCCTATATGTTTTAAATTACATGTAACCTTATTCTCTCCTTTTTTGTAAATACGATCACATCTTGTGTGGATGTGTGGATGATAGCCTCCTCAATGAGATCTGGTTCATTCACACTATAAATTGAACGTAAAATTGGATGGTTTTAATTAACCATATTTACCATAAAATAAAAAAATATTACTTTATGGACATAATTATATTTTTGGAAACATGAAATATCATTTTCATTATTATGCTTTTTGGACACTAAAATGTGATAATGTTGGTAGTGGGTATGTGGACTACGACCCCTCGACACGATGTGATTACATTTACATCCCAAGAATTAAATATAAAATTATATATTATTAAATAAAATGGTATTTATGATATAATTATCATTATGGTGAGATATAGTGTAACCTTCTTTCCATTGAGATCACTAATAAATGGGAATATAACTCATACCTACGTATGGCCAACAGTCTCCATTATTGTAAATTTGGTTAAGTATTCATAACCATATTTCCAGATTATATTTAATATTATAAATTATTTATAAATATAATAATTATATCATTATTATTGTTATATATATGTTTACATAATGACCTATTTGACCATAGTGGACCTACCAAAGTTATTTTTGACGCACAAATTGAATTTTTTCAAAACACCTGACGTAATATTTATTGTTTATGTAGTTGTATACAACATTGTAACATGTGAATTAAAATTAATAATATAAATTAAAACAGTTCTGAAAAAATTATATAATTAATATATGTCTATAATTATGGATGATAAATACACATGTGACATTTTAGAACCAAAGTGTGGCATTTCATCACAATTTACATTCTATTGAGACTTATTTGTTGTTATGAACCCATTAGTTATTATATAGTGTATATAATACTTGTTAAAATATTATATAATTAATCTTTATATTCTCATGATATTATAAATTTAATTATAAATTATTAGTTCATGAGTATTATTGTACAAATGTTTCAATGTTGTATCAGACACATTGAAGTCTTTACATATTATTTTCTTTTTGAAAGTTGTAATGATCTATTAATGATATTTTCATTCATCAATTTCGAAAATCCTTGTTGGTACTTTTCATCCACTAAGAAAATATTGATAAATAAATATTCATTATTCAATCTAGATATTTGATAAGGTACATTTATAATGAACTAAATCGATCACTCGATATATGAGGAATGCTTTGGACATGTACGACACATGTGGGGCCTGATTATATATAGCCCATCGATGCATCAGTAGTCTCATGTGATGAATCTATTGGCCAAATTAGATTGGATTTAAATTGATATGATAAACTGTCTTGTTAATGGTATTAGTGGTAAAGGTACCATGTTCATAGGAAACATGGCCTCCAAAAATTAATAATTTTACTCATTTTGACTCAATTGTATTTTATACATGTGATTTTTTATTTCATATATTTCTGGATACATTATATTCTTAGTTTATTGATTAAATGGAATATTTTACAGTTTATTATGATACCCTATTGATTATTACTTATATATTTATTTAAATTGCATGTGTTATCATTTATTTAACTTTCTATGTTGATTATTCTCATAAATTTATTATTTCCTCCACTTTAAATACCGTTGTTGGGAATTTTACCTCACCCTTATTATGTTTCTACTCAACATGTTATAAAGAAGAAATATTTGAATATTATTTCAAGGGTGAATTTTATTTCATTATTAAATTTTTCATGTTTCATTTTATTTTAGCCAGTATAATATTGGATTTTTGTATGTTATTTATTTCCCTAAAAAGGATAAATTGTTCAATCGCTTGTGATTTAAAGATTTTATCAATGCCCTTGAAATAATATAAAACAACGGCTTTGGGATTCTCGTATAGGGGAATTATATTTTGTTTCAAAAGAATTTTATCATCAACCTTGGTAACTATATGTTGAGAACTTATTTTATAAAACCTAACCCTAATATGTAATTTTGGTATATTTATAGAAGAAGATACTAGATTTTTGGTAAGATAGATATTATGTGGGTCTACCTAGAAATACATCTTTTTCTAGATGCTAAAACTGGATTTGGTTCTGGTACAGATCTACTTGGGGGGTATGAACTCTGAAAATGTGTGTCAGGCATGACTTAGTGTAACATGTTACGCAAAAATGAAGCTTATTGTACACCTTGTTTCATAATCCCTAGGGATAAAAAAAAGATAATTTAAATTTTCATTACAAAACATTATGAAGGGTTTGAATGTAATGATATCCCTAAATAAATCATGTTTATTACCATAAGATTATTTATTGAAAAAAATCAATTTATGATTGGTTTTTCACTAGTTTAGTGATTATAAATTATTTTACATAATGTTATGATCTAATATATTATATTAAATTGTTTTGAAATAGAACTTGGAGGGAATAATGGAATTAGTACCCAAGGACAATATAGAGATTTACCTACTAAGGAATCTTATATAGCTATTATTGTAAGTGATAATGTTACAAAAATATTAGAATAACTTAATCAGGTTATAGAAAATAATATTTCTCAATTGGGGAATCCTTTTCCTCAATGACATTCTAAAATGTTGGATTGATTTATTGGAAAGAATCCCCCTTTATTTAGGGGGACTAGTAACCCAATTGAAGATGAGTTATGGATTAACTCATTGGAAGAGATATTCATGGATTTAGTATGTATTTATATGAAAAGGATACACTTTCAATATATTATATTATTGGTAATTCCCATCATTAGTATCTATTAATCTAGAATACTAAGGAGGAAAAGGAAAAAGAAATCTGGGAATGCATAACTTTTAAGGAAATATTCTTCAATTATTACTTCCCCCATGATTAATAAATTGTGAAGAATAGAATTTAACTTATATAAATTAAAATAAAAGAAAACTGTGGTGGATTATGAAGAAACATTAACAAGGATATCCAAGTTCGTTATGGATTATATATGCCACATGGAGTGAATATAGATCATTTCATTGAATTACATAAGACTTGTCTCTAAAGGGCATTGGTGTCTCGAAATGTTTCTCCATATATTGAGATAGGTTTATGTGTTATCATGAAAGAGAAAAAACTGTCCATGTATTATGGATACAAATGAAAGAAATAGAATAAAATGGAAAAAGGGAAATAATGGATAAAGTTATGATGGGAATGACAGAATTTACCAAATGTGATAACAATGGAATGTGATAACATGGAAAATGAATGAACGATTTCATAGTTTATTATATGTGCATATAAAAGGCTTCCTATAAAAATGAATGAAAATGATAGAATAAAAATTATACTATTCATTGTTATAATTATAAGGATATAGGGCACTATTCCAATGAATTCTCTATGATTAAGGGGAATCTGCTAATGAATAGAGAATGAGGAGATGGAGAGGATTATTTTATTCATATAGATGAAGTGTAATGGTTAATTTTATCCTGTCTTTGGATCCCTGAACAATGTTGTAAAGCTTTTTTATCGATCATGTTCTGGTTATAAGTATTATATAATTTATAATAATTGTATGGGAATACTATTTCATTAAGGATTTGAGATCACATCTTGAATAGTAATATTAAAGGTGAATTAGTATAAGGTAATACTTTTTGGAAAATACATTGTTTATGGAATGATAATCCTTAATATGCTCCTGATGATAATAAAAATGATTATTTTTTTACAATGTATATAAAATAAGTGTTGACTTACTTGGAACTAATTAATGATTAATTGAAAAAGTGTTTTCTGCTATAATTGATTGAGTTTACATCATTTTTTGATATATTGAATATATAAAATAATCAATGTTCTATTTATGGAATATAAAGCATAAATTTTCAAAATACGTTTATATGGTAATTAATGATGTTACAATATTCACATGTGTGTCTTATGATGGTTAAAGGCCCCTTAAAATTATTTGGTATGTTTATTTTTTAAATTTTTTAAACATTCTTCATAATTGTTGGGTCATAATCTTTTCAAAAGTTTTCCACTTATAAAATGATTTATATTGGTCATTGGATGAGAATTTAGTGTTTGGTGTATTACATCACCATATCATGAAATGTTTTCTAATAAATGAGGTATTAATAGTTCAAGGAACAACCAAATTATATGTTGTTTTGTGAAATAGAAGTGTATATTTTCTTATATTCGTTTAGAGTGAAATAATTCTGGAAGAATAGGAAAATAGCCATGAAACAAAAATGTTGTTCTATTTCATCATTTTTTGTGATATCAATGGCCTTTTTGTACTATTTGTTTAAGGATTTTTGTTTATTATATTTTAGAAGAACATGATCTCTAGAACTCTTCATAAGAATTTTATTGTTATATTTTTCTTCGGTATCCATGTCTCCATTTCTCACCCATGTTTTCCTACTAGGGAGGGTAGTTACATGATCATTATACATTAATTTATCTATTATTAATAATTTTTTTATTAACCATATTTACTATATTGGGTTTTCCATAGTATTTTATAACAAAATATTAATCCCTTTAATACTGAGATCAATTTTTAATTTTGAGGATGTAATTTATTTATGGATGGGATAATGTAATACCCCCACACCATAAAATATATTTTTTAGAATAAATTTAATTTTTGTTCCTTTATTACATTATATGAAACACCATGTTAATATTATGTTATAATCATCATAATTTTTTGTTTTATACACATGGAACACAAAAGTTAACTTGTGTTACAGGCAAGCTAGACTTCCCACAATGGTCTTGCATAACACCCAATATTGGGTTTTACAAAAAAAATATATATTACTAAATATATTATTATTTAATATTATAAAATACCACCTGGGAATAATGTTTATGGTTCTGAATTTTATTAGATAAAGTATAAACATATTTTTTTGAATTTATAGGTTACTAATTAACAATAAATGAATATAATTACAAATTTAATATAATGTGATTTTATTTATCTAAAAATCTATATTTATGCTCACAAAGACATTTTATCTTAATTAGTTAAATTAATAACTATCATTTAGTGATTTAGATTTAATATATATTATATATTCCATATAATATTGTTTAGATCCATCCAATAATTTTTTTTAACATAATATATGAACAAATCCAATATGACACATAAAAAGATATATATTTATAAGGACAATTTATATACCATTTAATGGAGAACATACATTAAATATTAATTTTAATAAAATTATGTAGTTAATAATAAAAAATAAAATACATTTTTTAATATTAAATGCCAAAAATTATTTTTCATTTAATTATTGTTACTTTTATGTACAGTTTCATTTTTTTTTTGAATAGAGAAAAAATACTGAATTTTAATTCAAAACATATTTTTTACTAATTTATTTTTCATGTAAATTAGGTTTTTATATTTATTTAGAAATTAAATTAGATAAATTATTCACCAGTTAATCTATTTTAGTTCATTTTAATCAATTTTTCTTTGAGATTGGATTTAATAACATAGAAAACGTCTAAATGTTTTTACATTAAAACCCACATTATCATCCAATCTGTGGGATTATATTTAAATTCATTTTAAATATAATATTATTGCAAATTAAAAAATTAGATACAATATTTGGAATTAGATTAATTTATAATTTATAATAAGGTGAAAATATTTTTTACAAAAAATATCTGTGAAATTGATAAATATTAATTATAGTGATTAAGAGAAAAAATTAACTTCACAGAGCACTAAACCATAAACAAAATTCGCTAAATGAAATATATATATTTCCAAAATCCATTAGATGACATTATTTCAATCCTATCCCTATGTGGGTGATATTGTTTACATTATAAGAGCCACATTTTTTTAAAAATTGTTTTTTGGAATTCCATTTTCAAAAAATTTCAACAATGTCACTCCTCCTTCACTATAAAAAGACACTCAAACATCCCCATTACTCACTCCTCTTAGTCCATTTATGTAATGGTTCGGACCACCCCAGTCTATTACTTTGTTAAAGTCTTGGGTTTGAGGTCTTCTTGGAGGTCAACATGATTTATTTCGACACTTTGAAAAATTTCCAGTTTTTTAGGTTCTCCAGTGGTAGGTCACTAATGGTAGGTCGCAATTGTGAGTCAAAATGGTGAGTTGAAATAGTGAGACACTATTTTGATTCAAATTAGTATCTTGTAAAGGTGAGTTGTAGTGGTGGTTCGAACTAGTGAGTCACACCAGTGAGCCACAACGGTGATACGCACTGGTAGGTTGCGACAGTGAGTCGGAATGGTGAGTCCATACAAGTATCTCACTGATTGTTATGTCACATCTCTATGTTATAACAATTTCTTTTATTGGTGAGTTTCACTGGTAGATTACACTAGTGACTCACACTAGTAACTCTCATCTTTGACTCACCTAATGGTGAGAAATTTCCAATAGTTTTCCATTTTTTCAATTTTCCCAATTTTTTATAGTTTCTCCCCTTTAACATCTTCATTGATGTAAAATGAGATTAATATGATATTTAATAGTTTTTGGAGATTTTTTTAATCAAATATATCTTCTAATTTCCTAAACATTCCTTTGACTTCTATACCGTGTGTTCTTGGTCAATATCCTCCGTTAATGGCTTTTAAAAACTACTTCTCCTGTTGATTTTTCTAAAGAACAGATCTTATATTTTTTGTGTGCTCCCATTTATCTTGGTTCTAGACCCCCCTAACATTTATTCTACTAGGAATAATGCATTTCTATTCTAGATTTTATATTTTTTTCCCTATAGGCTTTTCCCTACTACATGTGCACACCTTCATTATGGAAATAATGAAGTGTTAATCGTTTATTCTTATAAGTAGAGATCCATTCATCTCTATTTTATTTTTCTGTCATATTGGGTGGGAGTATAAATGCCTCCATTGTTGGGATAATATAATTACAAATAAAAAATGATAATTGAATCGTCTTAAGATCAATATGAAGGGATAGAGAAAAGTGATGTATGATCTACTTGTTATTTATTTTGAATTATATGGGCTAAATGCCCTGCTAAAAATTTTGGTCATTTGTGGTCCATCGTTGGGCACAATATAGTTATGGAATGTATATTTTTTCTTTCCAAGAACATATTTCTATAAGAAAAATTGTTAATGAGATATATCCAGATAATAATTATATACCCAAGTTTCAAAGCATCATTGATAACATCATAATTGACAATCAGAATTAAATATATAATGCCTTATTAAATAAGTAAATATTTTCTTGTGTGGTTTTTGTTTTCCTTTAGTTGGGGGCATGACTATGTATGGGTGGTTTGGAAGTTCTTTTGGAATCACAGGTTAACAAATTGACTAATTGTGGAATGGATGAGCAGTATTATGTGGCAAGGCTATTGAAAATGGTTTTAATAAGATGTTTTTCTTAGTGGAGTTGTTATTTAGGTTTTTTCTCTATTTAGAGGATGGATTTGGTGTAATTACTTTGATGAATGATAATGGAAGTGATTAGTATGTGTAAATCATCTAGAGTTTCTCTGTGAATATCATAAATAATTCTTCACCGTGTGTCTCGTGATCAATGTATGGTATTTTATGAATGGGTGTTAAATAAAGAGTAATGTTAAGTGGGTTAATTTACCATGTTTCTCCTTTATTTGTGTGACTTTAATTGGGATTCTTTTTTATGGTCTTTCTGAATTTGTTTCCCATGTAGTGATGGATTAAATAAACACATAAGAATATTTATATGGCAAAATGAATGAGTTTTCAATGAAATGTTAAATAATGGGATGCATGGTTAACTATAGTTAATGGTAAATAATGAAATGAATGGGTATTGAGCGAATGAAAATTGTGGAGACACATTAATTTATCAACTTTTGAAGAGACCATTTCTAATAGCAATCAAGGTTGAAATTTTTGTAAATCCCATAGGATGGGATTGAGTGCCTAATAATATAAATATATATATATATATGCACTATATGTTCTTTGTATTTATATAAACACTCATCCCTAGTTGATCACCACGTGATGAAAAATTTCATTGTAACATGGGAGGGTGTGTTTCTTAAACATCATGGTGGGAGGATGGATTGATGGACACCTTCTCTTCCATGATCCATCTTGCAGTGGGTGATGGGACAAGATTCTTTGATTAGATTGTGGTTTGTAGTCCTAGGTTCATGTGGGTAGGATGTGTTTTTTTTTTGGATTCTTTTGGATAATATATTTTCTACTTTCCCTGGTGTCTTCATGATGAGGGTGGTTTGTGGCATTGGTGACTGTGGGTGAGATGTGATGTGGTTATCTGGACCAGGTGTGTTTGGGAAGAATGTGATGATCTTTATTTTCATAGGTTATGTGGCTAGATGTGCAGCCTTGGTGTGTGTGGGTGGGCTGTGGTGTGGTTTTTTCTGAAGAGTTTAGAGCACGTGGACATTTTCTATTAGCGTGTGAGTGATTCTTATCAGTGGTAAATTAGTGTAGGTTACCCTATCATTAATGTTCTTACAATATTACTTTACATGCATTTCATTATTTAGTGAGAATTTCTAGGTGAGGCAGGGATGTTTAGTATTCCTTTTTAGGTTTAATTGGTTCTATTGTTTTCTCATTGGGGCATTATTATGCTTCTCTCAATCGTGCATGAGATACTTTGGTTTTCCTAATGAGTATACATGTATGCTCACCATCCATATATAAACAATATTGGTTTGTGGGAGGATTTCATGAACTGTGATGGGAGATACTATCTAGAATGTTGGTTCTTTTGATGGGTCACTACTTAGCTTTACATTTGGTACTTACTTTGGAGTTTTATTGAATTTTTATCAGTTTTATTTTAAACATTAATGTGAGATGGTTTGGAATTTATTTTGTATATTGTTGGTCAGAGTGGAAACTCAATAGGGTGTGAATTGAGTTCCAATTATAATTTCTAATTTAAAACATTATATAAAAATCCCTTAAATTAAATACAAATCTAATCTTTAGTGAATTTGTAAGACAATAAATGTTCTGTTAGGTTCTCTAGATATTGATTAGTTCTCAGTTAATTTAATCAGAAAATTAAATTATCTTTTGAAGCTAACTTACTGATTTTCAATAGATACAAAGACTTTCTAGTTTAAATATCAGATAATCTTTAAAACAGATTTATTTTTAATGTACTTTGCAGTGGAATATTTAAAATAGTTTTGCCAAAGGAAAAATGCAGAGCAATTTTAAAAAAAAGAGGTTCAATCTCAAGATGTGAATTAGTCCTCTCTAGCAGTTTATATAAACTATGATCCACACCCTAGATCAAGGTTTTACAATATTACTCAGATGGTTCAGGTCCTCAAACCTCTACCAGAATTCTACATGGGTAAACATTTGGAGTGAGGATTTAGTATCCTCCAGTTCATCCCAGGAGTCAGTGTGTGTCTAAATAGACAGATGTACACACACTGCTCCAAAATTTAAACAAAGGTATACTACAGAGGATATAAATGTATAATTACTTTTCAAGGTTCTGAGTGATTGCAGATGAGCTCTGGACTCATTTGGATGTTGTAAATGATATTTGAGTCCTTTCTAGTGAAGATGACACAAAACAGAGTGTTGTTATTCCCAACTATAGTTATTCAGCCTTGTGTATATGATGTTTAGTAAGGCAGAAGAAATCATCTTCAGTGTTTGTTCCAGGAGAATTATCTTCTTGAATATCTCTTGTTTTCACAGGTGTTCTTCAAGTTCTTCTTTTGTTTCGTGGACCTTCACACACACGTACGCTTTGCTTCCTTTTTTTGTGTCTCTGCATGGGTGTATTTTTTGTGTCTTTCAAAACAGATAGATCATCCTTTTTATTCCTTGAGATCCAGAAAAGGGAATGATTAATTTTTGATAGGTACAAGGTATAGTTCCCTAACACCCAACAACCAACATTAATTAATAGAAGGTGAATTAAATTAAGAAAATATGATTGTTTTCATTAAATAAGAGATAATAAAAATTCTAATAGTTTTTATGAGAATCGGTGAGTAATTATATTAGTAGGTTATTTCAATTTTCACAAGTATAGTAGGTCATTTGATCATCATCGGCTTCTGTATGTCATTTGATCAGCATCGACTTTGGTAGGTCATTTGATCAGCATCGGCTTAGGTAGGTCATTTGATCAATATCGGCTTCGGTAGGTCATTTGATCGGAATCTGCTTCATTAGGTCATTTCATTAGCATCACCTTCAGTAGGTCATCTGATCAGCATCATCTTCAGTAGGTCATTTGATAAGCATCAGCTTCGGTAGGTCATTTGATCAGCATCAGTGAGATAGTTGTATCATTGGTGTGACCATTGTCATTTGTGTGACCATTGTCATTTGTGTGACCATTGTCATCAGTGTGACCGTTTTCATCAGTGCGACTATTGTCATCGATGTGACCATTGTCACATCGGTGACTCGCACATCAGTTTGTCACATCAGTGTCTCATTCCTTTAACTATCGGTTACTCAAGAATATAACTCATGGTGATTCAAAAACATAAAATTCTCACAAAGTGTCTATTTAATCCAGAATACTTCCAGGTCAATAGTAAACCATAAATAATCCTAGATATATATATGTATACATGATTAAAAATATATAAACACATTTAGAATAGATTTAATAATTGACTAAATTTACTTATATATATACAAAAAAACAAGGATTTGTGATTACTAAAATAACTATCGCACAGAGGGTTCAACAATCTCCCCCTTTTTGATAATCACAAATCTATGGTATAAATGAGGACGGAAGACGATATAACACCCAGTATGCTCCCCCTATGTAAAAAATAATATATGTTTAACGGTAAACATTTCATAATAGCATGGAATCAGATCATAAACAATGTTAGAGTATATCAACATAGCATCAGATCTAGAAAACATGACAACAGAGCTAAGAATAAGTCAAAGATATATGCCTATTGGAGCTTATATAATCTATATCGTGACATTAAAGCTTAATGCTTATTTAGATATTATATATTGTTCTCCCCTTTCTTATACTTATATATATTGTTCTCCCCCTTAGATATATATTTATTATATTATCCCCCTTTGGGATTATCAAAAAGAAAATGAGAAAGTAGGGAGATAAAAAGAAGAAAGTTTCATTGAAATAACATCAATATAAGATATAAGGAAAACAAAACCTATCAAAAATGACAGGAACAACTATTTCTAGGGGTGTATAGGTTTTTTCCCTTTAGAATAGGGAGGAATGGATGGGCCATAAGGTGGTTTGGTGGAAGATTGATCTGGACAGATGGAGAACAGAGGTAAGACAACTCTGGATGGAAGCAGACTGGGTTCCAAGGTTACTTGTTGGTGAATAGAGGAAGCTCATGGAGGTGACTACTGAATGACTGGCCTAATATTGGATAAAACATGAGAAACTGATATCTGACCAGGAGCAACACTGGATGGAATGAGAGGTTTAGCAGTAGGAATAACAATTTCCTTTGCTTGCACAAGAAGATATGGTTTGAGCAAATTGATAAAATCCTGAATTACTTCACCACTATATTTCACAGACTTCTCAAAATCATCCTTGTTCTACATGAAAGTCTCTAGAGTGGGAGTAAAGTCATTCAACTATTGGACCTGATCCTTAAAGGCTTGAGTGACAGGAGGTAGCCTCAAATTCTCATCCATGAATTTAAATTGATGGTTCAACTCATTCATGGTATAAATTTTAGAAGAATAGTGATCCACATTCTCTTTGATCTCTTTCTGAGCTTTAGTAGAATCAGCCAAATACAGCTCCACCATCTTGTGAATATGATCTCTATTTTCATTCATCTTTTTCAAAGAATCCAAGTCCAAAATCTTTCCAATGGACACTAACTTCTATTTTATAACATCTTTTAAGACATTAATCTCATGTATGATGATATTGGTTACTTTGGAGGTGTTATCCTGAACAAAAATCTGATTTATCTCAGCCTTAAATCTTCTCAAATGAGATTTCTCTAGATGTTCTATCATGTTTCACAAAACATCCATCATACTAGTAATGGTTGATCTGAATTCTCCTGAAAGAGATACTAATTCACAACTCAAATCCTTGAGCACATGATTCAGAGAGGAAATGTGCCTACCAATTATCTCCCCAGTATTTCACAGGTCTAGCTTAATAAAATTTACCACACATTGAGTTATAGCATCCATAGCAGCCTCAGATAGATTTACATGAGCATGAACAAGAGCATTAGAAAATTCCTCTTTCATTGTTTCTCTGACAGCGTGGAGAAAATCATCTTTAAACATGGAAAAATCAGATTGAGGACCATAAGAAATAGGTCTCTCTACAGTCACTTGCACTTCTTCATCAACTGGTCTATCCTCAACTAGATGGCTTACTCTTTCGATATTTACATATTCTTCTTATTCTTCTGAATAATCCAAACCTGGAACCGAAAAACCTGGGTGTTCTTCCCATTAAGTTGTACAAGAGTTATACCTATGATTTACATAATCAACTTTATCGGAATTTGCAAGAGTGTATTCCCCATCTATATCAATCACAGTCTGCACTATCCTTTGATATTTAGGAACAGTTTCTTCTTCAACTGATTGTGGTTGTGGATCATCTTTAATCATATCGTGACCATCCACTGGTCGAGTACTTGATTCACCATCATCATCACCATTATTATTTCTATTATTGTTTATCGAAGTCTCATTGGTACTGTCTTTGTTACTAGATTCATACGGGTTAGAATTTGATAATTCAGTGTCAACTTCTTCTTCATTACCTAGAAGGGGTTTTGACTCAGGTAATTTAATGGGTGGACTTGATGGTCCAAATTTCATTCTTTTCATAGGACTTACTGTATTAGGGTCACTCGTGTCATCAGGAGGTGACTGAGGTTCCTTTTCATTATTGACATCATCATCAGCTTCAGCTTCCCCTATTTCCTTCCTACTGGACTCTCTAGTGTCCACAGGAACTTCTGTATCTTCTTCCTCGTTAGAATAAAAAATATCATAATTAGGTTTTAAATCGGGATCCATCAACACCTTTTCTATTTAAGATTGGTCAGAAGGATTATAGGATTCATATAATCTATCTTCATCAGCAACCCATGTCTTCTTCCATGGATTCCAGTTAATTTTCATTTTGTGCAGATATCATTGCTATTACAAAAACCACTACTAGATGAGATACACTCATCTCCATCTTCAACATACCCCAAAAACATTATCATGGAAGAGAAATTCATAGAATAGAATAAGGTTGTATCCTTCATGGATGGATTTTCTGTCTCATCAATATGAATAGAAAATTATTTGCACAACTTGATCTTCTCATCTTTTAGCAATAAAAAAACAAGAAAACATCTTAATACATCACAGAAGAAAAATCACTTTTTCTAGGACAGATTTGGTAATGAATGAACATAAACAAGATTCTACATTCTTTATCTAACTCATCAGCAGTTATTCTTTTGGATTCAGATTTTCCAGTCAACATCTCCAGAGAATACTCATAGAAAAATATCCAGTGGTAGGAGGAATATTACCAGTGTAATCCTCATATGTACCTTTATGTGGTACCCCCAAACACTCATCCCATTGCTTCGATGAAAAAGTTATCATTTTTCATTTGATCATTGAAGATAATATTGAATCTTCTGATCCATCCAATTCAATGCTCAAGTTAAAAAAACTCATGCACTAGATTTGGGTAGTAGACTTGGTTATTATTACAGAACCAGTCTTTCTATCCTTTCTTCCCCAACACTTTTAAAAGCACAGACTTACTGGATAACACCCATTTAGATGTTACATCCTTTTCTGCAGTGACCACTCGAGTTTCCAATTTTGGGTTCATAGACTTTTGAGTCTTGATGCTCGATTATCCTCTTGCGCATTTCAATAGGAGCTCTCAAATTTCTTTCCTTGCCTCTTTTTCTTTGCCATTTGGAGGTTCAAGAAGTTCGAGAGGTTCAAAATTTTGGGATTCAAAAAATATGGAGTTCAGTGGGTGAAGGAAGGTCAACAGTTATTAGGAATAGAAATAGTCACGGGTCTTTATTTTATCATTTAGGGTAAAAATATTAAATATAATATAGATTAAGTAAAACAACGTCTTTTTGATAAACACTTACAGTTTCATATAAATGGTATAACATTATCAGTAGCATAGATCGGTCTCATTGATCAGTTTCACTGGTCGGTTTCACTGATTGGTTTCACTGATCAGTTTCACTGATAGGTTTCACCGATCGGGTTCACTGATCGGTTTCACTAATCGATTTCACTGATCGGTTTCATTAATTGGTTTCATTGATCTGTTTCACTGATCGGTTTCACTGATCGGTTTCACTGATCGGTTTCCATGATCGGTTTCACTGATTATTTTCACTGGTCGGTTTCACAGATCTTTCATACCTACCTCTTGTTTAATAAAATATAAACATTCAAAGCTTAAAGGCTTGATGAAAATATCATCCAATTGGTGTTCAGAGTCAATAAATTCTAGAGAAATACTACCTTTTTAATAATGATCTCTCAAAAAGTGATGTATGACATCAATCTTCTTAGTCCTATAGTGAGACACAAGATTCTTAGATATTTTAATTGCACTAGTGTTATCACAATTTATAGAAACATGTCTAAATTGATATCCATAGTCCATAAAGTGTGTTTCATCCATAGAATCTATGTATAACAACTAACAGCAGCAATGTATTCTGCTTCAACAGAAGACAATGCAACAGAGTTCTGTTTCTTACTACAACAATATACCAGGGACTTTCCCAATAGATGACATGTTCCAGATGTGCTCTTCCTATCTAACTTTCAACCCGCAATGTCAGCATCTAAATAACTTATTAAGTCAAAATTTTGTCCTTTTGGATAAAAAAATCCGAAATTGGTAGTATGTTTAAGATATTTGAAAATCCTTTTAACAGCAAGAAAATGTTATTCATTAGGATTAGCTTGAAATCATTCACACATACATACAGTAAACCTGATATCTGGTCTAGTAGTAGTAAGGTAAAGTGAGCTTCCAATCATACCTCGATAATTGGTTTGATCAACTGGTTTCCCAATTTCATCATCATCCAACTTACAGGTGGTACGCATAGGTGTATCAATTATCTTATTACTATCCAAACCAAAACGTTTTAAAAGATCTTTTGTATATTTACTTTATTTTAAAATAATACCATATTTATTTTGAAAATTTTTAAATCCATAAAAATACTTGAGTTCTCCCATTAAACTCATTTCAAATTCATTTTGCATAATCTTTTAAAAATTAGTACATAATTAATTTTTAGAAGATCCAAAGATAATATCACCGACATTGATTTTTACAATCAAAATATCTTTAATAATTCTTTTAATTAAAGGAATGGGATCTGGAATTCGTTTAGTAAATCCTTTAGAAATAATAAAATTTATAAGACTATCATACCAAGCTCTTGGAGCCTCTTTTAAACCATATAAATCTTCGAAAAGATTAAAAACAAGACTTTGAAAATATGAATCTGTAAATCCATGTGGTTGTTCAACAAAAACATCTTTAATTATAAAACCATTTAGAAATGCACTTTTGACATCCATTTGAAATAACTTTAAATTCAGATGAGATCAATAAGTAAGTAAGATGTTAATGGCTTCTAATCTAGATACAGGAGCAATGGTTTTATCATAGTCTATTCCTTTTTATTGATTGTAACCTTGTGCAAATAATCTAGATTTTTTCTAATGATGTTTCCAGATTCATCGATTTTATTCCTGAACACCCATTTAGTGGATATGGTCAAGGTTCCCTTAGGTCATTCTACTATTTCCTAGACTTTTTTTCGTTCAAATTTATTTAACTCTTCTTGCATATCCATTACCCAAAATTCATCATTGATTGTATCATTGATATTTTTAGGTTCTAACTGTGAACAAAAGGCTTGATGTTCAACCTGATTTATTAGAGAAGATCTAGTTTTTGTTACTCTATCATGGATAACTACAACAATATCTAAAGGATGGTTCTTTAGAATCCTAGTTGATCTAGTAAAGTTAGGACTAGAAATTCCAAGTTCTTCTCTAGGTTAGGGTTCAACAGATGTAGGTTCTGATGTATTTCTAGATCTGGATGTCTTTAAAAAAGGTCCTCTATCTTTATCATTAATATATAGAATATACAAGTCTTATTTAGGATTTTCAACAGTAGGTTTTGGTTCATGTAGCTCAGTTTCATCAAATTTGATGTGAACATATTCTTCCACACATTAGCTTCTCTTATTAAATACTCTATAGGCTTTTATAATAATTTAATATCCTAAAAATATTCCTTCTTCACTCTTGGATGAAAACATTCCTAGATTATCTTTAGTATTAAGATCAAATACTTTTCAACCAAAAACATTAAAGTAACTAAGATTATGTTTCCTATTATTCCAAAGCTCATAAGGGGATTTATTAATAACATGTTTAATCAAGACTCTATTAATAATATAACAGGATGTATCAACAACTTCATCTCAAAAATAACTAGGTAAATCAAATTCATTTATCAAATTTCTTGAAATTTCTTGGAGGGTTCTATTCCTTCTTTCCAATACACCATTCTGTTGAGGTATCCTAGGGACAAAAAAGTTGTGTTTATAGCTATTATGTGAGAAGTAAGATTCAGACTCATGATTTTCAAACTCACAACCATGATCAATTATCAATTTTTTAATCTTATGTCCACTAAGTTTTTCTACAGATTTGGAGTCTTTAATAAAGTAAAAGAAATCTTCACTTTTGTGAGCTAAAAAGTTTACCCATTTATATCTATAAAAGTCATTTACTAGAACATAAACATATTGTTTCCCATTTAAACATGAAACTCTAGAAGGTCCAAACATGTCCATGTGAACCAACTTGAGAGGTTGATAAATTGAAACTTATTTATTTTATTTAAAAGAAACATTATGTTGCATTCCCTTTTGATAGGGATTACAGACTTTATCAGCTGGGAATTTAGATTTAGATAGGTCTCTAACTAAGTTCTTCCTAGTTAGTCTTGTAAGTGAATTTTTATTGTGGTGTCCTAATCTTATGTTCCAATTCCATGATTCTTTATAAAAATATTTTAAACAGGTAATATTTTGCTACGCTAGAGAATTCAAATCTACAGCATATACATTTTCATTTATTAAGGTGGATAATACCAAAAAAAATTAGAATTAAAAACATTACAATAATAATTTTAAAATCTAACATTAAAACCATCATTATATAACTGAGAAATACTTAACAAGTTATATTTTTAACCATCTACAAATAAAACATTAGAAATCAAAATTGAATCAGTGTTACCAATTTGGCCTAGGTCGATGATTTTCCTTTTAGAGTTATTACCAAAGGTGAAATATCCTCCATCAACCTTAATTAATATTTTGATCATGAAAAGTCTCATGTCATGTGTCTTGAATATCCACTATCAAAATACCATGTCTTCCTATGCGACCTTTTCAAGCATGCTTCCTACAAAACAATTTTACATAGAAAATTATTTTGGTACCCATATATTCTTGGGTCTAGGAAAGTTAGCAAGAAAAACATTAAGTACCCATATTTGCCTAATGGGTCTCATATACTTAAAAAATCAAGATATTTTGATAGATAATAATTGTTTGATCCATAACTATGTGAATAGATAGTTGAGATATAGGAATTTTCAGAACTAGCAGTATACTGTCCAGATTTAAGAATAAATTTATTCTTTGTAATCTGTCTTTGTCCAGGCTGATAACCTAAACCAGTAGTGTACATTGGTTCCACTTGTTTTCCTAGAATTTGTGTAAGTGTTTCCTTTCCATTAGTAAATTTTTCCAAATATTTCCTAACTTTCTCATTAGAAAACATTAGTTCAGTATTTTCATTGAGCAGTTGAGAATTATGTTCCTTTTATACTTTAAGTGAAGATTTAATAATGCTAGATAATGCATGCTGCTTCGTTAAGGTTTTATACTTG
This sequence comes from Viscum album, assembly GCA_963277665.1. Classification (NCBI taxonomy): domain Eukaryota; kingdom Viridiplantae; phylum Streptophyta; class Magnoliopsida; order Santalales; family Viscaceae; genus Viscum; species Viscum album. Next base: position 718,070,900 of record OY728145.1, on the reverse strand, counting down.
TCCTTCGGTTCATTGCATGTATCTTCTAACATGTTAAATTATTAAAATAATTCTTCATTGGAATTGTTTTCAGAATCAAAATCATCTCCAGAGTAATAATAATTTAATGCATGAGTATTTGATATTACCTCAGAAGTGGTTGTCATGTAACACATATTACCTTTTTTAGATTGTTCATCCTAATTGGAATCAGAATCACTTGACCTGTCTTCTGAAGAACTCCAGTTTGATTTCATAGCTTTCTTGTATTTCATGTCCTTATAGTCATATTTCTTCTTGAACGTTAATTTTGGATAGTCATCTTTGACATGACCTTTCCTTTTCCATTCGTAACAGACTATTTCATCACTCTTATAAGTCCTTTTATAATATTTATTCCAATGACCTTTGTTGTAATACATTCCCTTGTAATTATATTTTCTGGAAAACCTTTTTCTTATAAAACTTCTTAAATCATCTGGCTATCTGAGCCATTTCATCATCACTATCAGATGCACTCTCTTCACTACTTGAACTGTCACTTCCAGCTTGAATTTTCTCTTTGTCCTTGACTTTTCAAGGAAAGGTCATGAAGGCTACTGATTTCTTTAATGGTTCATCGTATTTTTCGTTTCTTACTTTCAGCTCTTCTTCATACATCATCAGTCTACTAATCTAATCTTTGATAGGCATCTTACCAATGTCACATGATTATTGTATAGAGACATAGGTTCATCTCCATCTTTCAGGTATGCATCTTAGTATCCTCATGATTTTCTCCTTTTTTGGAATAGCTTTTCCAAGTGATCTTATTGTATTAACTATCTCATTAAACCTGAGATACATATTAGAAATAGATTCATCAATTATCATTTTAAATTATCATACATAATAGTGTATGTGTTTAGTCTCATTTCTTTAACATTGGTTGTTCCCTCATGGTAAACAGCCAGAGTGTCCCATATTTCATAAGCAGTCTTATAAGAAGATATCTGATTAAATTATCCATCTCCAAAAGCACAATACAGAGCATTCATTTCATTATAGTTATTATATAAAGTATCTTTAGTAGGTTTATCCCAATTAGTTCTAACAATTTCTAGAATCTTATACTGAGTCTCTATGGCTGTCCAAATTTCAAATCCCATACTTTTTAGATGAATTTTCATTTTCATTTTCCATTGTGCATAATTAACACCATTAATGAATGGTGGGTTGTTGGTAGATACACCTTCTAATATGTTATCCATAATAACTGAGTTATATATAGATATAAAAATTTATAATTAAAAGAAATTTTTAGATCATTAAGATACAACTAAAATCACAGTTGAAAACATTTTACAAACAGAGTGTTTTGAAAACCTTTTATCAACTACCTCTGATACCAAATGTTGGTAAGAGTGGATACATTAGAGGGGGTGAATTGAGTTCCAATTAAAATTTATGATTTAAAACTTTATATAAAAATCCCCCAAATTAAATAAAAATATAAACTATAGTGAATTTGAAATACAATAATGGTTTAGTTAGGTTCTCAAGAGATTGATTAGTTCTCTGTTAATTTAATTAGAAGATTAAATTAGCTTTTGAAACTATCTTACTGATTTACAATAGTTACAAACACTTTCTAGTTTCACTATTAGGGAAACATTAAAATAGATTTATATTTAAAGTACTTAGCATTGGAATATTCAAAATAGTTTTGACAAAGGAAAAATGCAAAAATGTTTTAAAACAATAGGTTCAGTCTCAAGAATATAATTTTTCCTCTCAAACAGTTTATATAAACTATGATTCACACCCTAGATCGAGGATTTACAATAGTACTCAGACTGTTTAGGTCCTTAGACCTCTACTACAATTCTACGTGGGTAAACAACAACAACAGCACTCAGGCTGTCCAGGCCACACTTGACCTCTTCCACAATTCACTGTGGGATATAATAAGGTGTAAAAAGTTTGGTGTGAGGATTTAGTATCCTGCAATTCAGTCCAAGATGTAGTCTGTGTCTAAATAGAGATATGCACACACACTACTCAAAAAGTTCAACAAAGGTATACTATAGAGGAAATAAATGGAAAATGAGTTTAGAAATCTATGAGTGATTGCAGATGAGCTATGGACTCATTTGGATGTTTCAGATGATATTCGAGTAATTTCTGGTGAAGATGACACAAAACAGAGTGTCGTTGTTCTTCCCAGCTACAATTATTCAACCATGTGCATATGATGTTTAGTAAGGCACAACAACTCGGCTTCATTGTTTTTTCCAGGTTAATGATCTTCTTGAACCTTTCTGGTTTTCACAGGTGTTCTTCAATTGCTTCTTTTTTTTCATGGACCTTCACACACATGTACACTCTGCTTCCTTTTGGTGTGTCTCTGCCTGTGTATATTGTTTTTGTCTTTCACTGCATATAGATCTTCCTTTTTATTCCTTGAGATCTGGGATAGGGAATTATTACTTTTTGACTGGTACAAATTATGGTTCCCTGATATCCACAACCAACATTAATTAATAGCAGGTGCATTAAATTAAGAAAATATGACTGTTGGAATGAAATAAGAGTTAATAAAAATTCAAACAGTTTTCATTACTATCAGTGAGTCATGAGATCGGTAGGTCATTTGAATTTTCATCGATATCGGTAGGTCATTTTATCATTATCATCTTTAGTAGGTCATTTGATCAGCATCAACTTCGGTAGGTCATTTGATTAGCATCGGCTTCGGTAGGCAATTTTATCAGCATCGGCTTCAGTAGGTCTTTTGATCAACATCAGCATCAGTAGGTCATTTGATTAGCATCGGCATCGGTTGGTCATTTGATCAGCATCGGAATCAGTAGGTCATTTGATCAGCATCAGCTTCAGTAGGTCATTTGATCAGCATCAACTTCTCTAGGTCATTTGATCAGCATCATCTTCGGTAGGTCATTTGATCAACATCGGCTTTGATAGGTCATTTGATCAGCATTGGTGTGATAGTTGTATTATTGGTGTGAACATTGTATTTTGTGCGGCCATTGTCATCGGTACGATGGTTGTCATCGGTGTGACCGGTGTCAACGGTGAGACCATTGTCAAATTAGTTACTCGTCCATCAGTTTTTCACATTAGTGTCCTATTCCTTTAACTATCGGGGACTCTAGAATATAATTAACGGTGAGTCAAAATCATAAAATTCACACAAAGTGTCTGTTCAATACAGAATACTTCCGAGTCAATAGTAAACCCTAAATAATCATATATAAACATATGTAGACATGAATAAACATATATAAACACATTTAGAAAAGATTGAATAATTGACTAAATTGACTTATATATATACAAAAAACCAAGGATTTGTGATTATTAAAATAACTATCGCACATAGGGTTCAACATAAATATATATAATAGAGTCATTTTGGATAAAACATATTATCTATCTATCTTATTTACTATATAAAGGGTTATTCATCCCATTTTTTGAGATTTTTATACCCTTGGTGTTGGTTACCTCCTTGGGGCCTATGAGAGGCAGGACTCCGGGGTTATTATCTCTCTTCCTTTGTTTCCATCTTAGGAGGGGAATCATTGTAGGGAAGGGGTCATGGAAAAATGGTATTAGAGGTAATGGTTGAGAGATTTGGGAATATTTGGAGTTACCCACGGTGAGTATTTCATGGTTTGGTTGGGAAATAGTGTACGGTGACCTCAGTGTGTGACATAGGAAAGGGTGTACTGCCTAGGACATAGGATTTTAGGCCCCCCATGATCTAATGTGAGGACTATGGGTCAATAGAATGGAAAATTTAGGCTACACCATTTGTAGGATAGATACCCTAGGAAGGGTACATGCCTCATTGTGACGTATGTTTTTGTTTGATTTGTTTTTTTGGGGAATTTTAAATAGATAATAAAATGAGTTAATTGAATTTAAATAACTCTTAAATAAAATTATGTACTACTAAGACATAATAATTACTTGTTTACCATTACAGTTATGGATCTTGATCATCGTCCGTATGTGGATTGTGTAGTTGTGGATTAGCAGGCTGATCCAGTTGATTACTGGGGGGATGATCCAGTGGAGGAGGACGGCTAGGGGCATACAATGTTATGTGCTTTCTAGTGGAAAACCTTAGTATTATATGAGGGAAGTGATTCCTATTAAGTGATGCAAAGCTAGATCTAGGATACTAATATAAAATATAGTCTGATATGGGATCTGAATAATTATTGGGTCCCCTTGGAATTGAGCTAGATGCGGGGAGCTACGTGTTAGTGGTGTACATTGTACTTGGGGAGAGGAAGGAGGATGATGTTATGTAGGCCAATTTTGAGAAGGAGTTCTGGGAAAAATTCCTTTCATCAACCATGAATACTGAGAAGTGGTAGAAGTTACTCCCCCTCTATTAGGGGAGTATATCGGTATGAGAGATGGGGATTTCGTTTAAGGATCTCCTTCATTTTATATAGATCTCTTTTCAGTTGAGGAGTGTCATGTGAGACTCTTAGATGAGTCACTTCATGCTTCTATCCAATGCGTGGTTACTCTCTTTACATTTCCAACAAAAGTGGAGGTCCTGAATAATGTAGAATTAATTATTGGATCCACTTTTGAAGATTTCTACCTTAACAGGGGATTCAAAAGGGTTATTTGAGAGTTAGGGTTTCCAGCATCTGGTATGTGGTGATAGGTCCTTCAATTTTTTGACCAGCGGGGTGTCAACCTCTGTAGTTCTGGTTTCATCCTTATGGTTCACATTACTTTTCCATGGGATTGGGGATGATTTTTTTCATTATTGGAGTTCACATCCATCTTTATAACTAGTTTCCAATAGTCATTCAAGATCAGTGTGGTCGAGGTAGACATGTTTTGCGCCAACCTCAGCCACAATTTCAATCAATGAAATTTTAGTTGCAAGGAGACTAGGCTTGTGATCCACCAATGGTAAATTGAGAAAGTAGAGGTTGGACTTAGGGTTTTCCTCAAGGACCTCGAATCGGGCATGGTCATGGAGATTGTTTTTAGTAGAGGTGTGAAGGAAATTGGCATGGTCAGCATCTTGTATCCGATGAATAAGTTTTGGTAGGGCCAGATATCATTAGAGGTATGATCAACTGGTTTAGTTCCATTTTGTTTCTTTACCCAGGAGATGTGAAATCCATTTTTTTCATTAATTATAGCCCATTCCCTTGGACTTGAAATAGAGAGTCTTCTTTTTCCCCTAGTGTTGAGTTAGTCCTTCGGAGGTCATAACAGCTTGTTTGATGTGTGTTGTGGATGTAGACTAATTATTGGACCATATTAGTCCCATGGGGACCTATTATTACTACAGATTCAACCATAAAATTTCATTCTTGGCATTGACTAGTTTAATTTTATATGCACTGTTATTGAATTTTTTCTAAGAGAATTCTTGTTTTCAAATTTGGATGGCTAGCATGTGGCATTCATTGGTGACTGGAGTTGTCAAGTTGGTCGTCAGCATATGGAGACTCTTCTTTCATTAATTAATGATACATTTATGGAATCGGTAGATGTTGGGAAGTTTTAGGTTCTAGGATTCATTGGGGAGTTCCTTGATTTTTTCCCCGAGGAGGTTGGGATGCTACCCCCTTGACATGATGTTATGTTTGGGATAGACCTACAGCCTTGTGCCTCTTTGATTATAATGGACCCTAATTGTTTGGATCTTTTTATGATATATAATTTGAGGATCCATATAGGTGAACTTATGAATAAGGGTTTTATCAGACCCAGTGTGTCACCATGGGGTAGCCCAGTGTTGTTCACAAAGAAGGTGGACAATGGTTTGAGGTTGTTCATAGACTATAAGAGGCTGAATTAGGTGATTGTAAAGAACCATTACCCTCTCCCAATGATATAATATCATTTCAACAAGTTGAGATGGGTGAGTTGGCATTCTAAGATCAATTTGTGGTCCGGATGTCACTAGTTGAGGGTAAAGGGGGGAGATATTCCAAAGACTACATTCAGATGTTGGTATGGGAACATTGACCTCATAATCATTCTATTCGGAGCTATTAATGCACAATCCCTATTCATGGGGATTATGAAATTCTTCTTCAATGAGTTATTATTCTTATTCATTGTCGTGTTAATTAATGAAATCTTCATCTACTCAATGTTAGAGGAGTTTCATGCCGAGAAACATATGAACATCTTGCAGGATCTTTGATGCCACTAGCTCTATGGAAATATTTCCATGTTTAATTACTATACATGATAGGTACATTTCCATGGGAATGTGGTGTCTCATTAGGGTATATATGTGGACCTGTTGAATGTCGAAGCAGTTTTTTCATAGGTCATACCCAAGAATCCTATAGTGGTTTCCAATTTTATATGTATTTCAAAATATTACCAGATTTTTGTACCCAGTTATTCTTGATTTTTATCTCTGTAGATAGATCTAGATAGAAAGAAGAAATATTTTGTGTAAATAATTTAGTTCTAGGTAGAGTTCATCTATCTAAAGGTGAGGTTGGTCAGTGATATGGTGCTTCAGTTTCCATAGGATGGGGTAAAGATCAATGTGTTTTGTGATGCTTCTCTTATAGGATTGGGATGCGTCCTAATACAGCAACGATCAGTGATCTCATTTCAGTTTAGGTAGTTTTGTCCCCATGAACATAACCATTCCACCCATGACCAATAGATAGAATAGGTCGTTTTTGCACTGAATTTGTGGTGGCATTACCACATTTGGGAGTTCTTTATAGTCTTTATAGATCACAAGAGGTGAGGGATAATTTTTCCAAGTTAGATATGAACATGATAAAACATAGGTGGATGGAGTTTCTTTAGGAATATGATTGTGATATCACTTACACATCATGAATGGGGAATTTCATGGTTTATTACTCAAGCACGGAGTCATATAAGGAAGTAGTTTTGGAATCTAAAAACGCATGGAAGGTGATGGAGGAGTGAGAAACCTTTCACATGGATGTAAGGGTGGAATGTGGTTGAGTCTATTTGTTTCAGATAACTGTGTATTCATATCTGATGTAGTAGGTGTAGGAATCTTAGTGGGAAGACTCCCAAGAAGACATGTTGCATGATCATGTTATCCATCGTTATGCTCCGAAAGGATGGTCAGAGGATGGTAATAATCAAATATTATTCAATGGAAGGATATCTGTTGTAGTGGAGATGCCTGATGAAGTCGCCCATGAGTTTAATTACTCACTTTTAGCAGTACACCTAAGTATTTCTTAGATGTATTGTGTCTTGATGATGTAGTTTTCCTGGCCCAGGATAAAGTGGGAAGTGGCAGAGTTTGGGGCGAGGTGCTTACTATTCCGAAAGGTGAAGGTTGAGAACCATGTTCCTGTTAGTTTTTTGTAACCCTTGGATTTACCCAAGTGGATATGGGATGAAATATCATTGGGATTCGTCACAGGGTTACCCAAGGTTTAGGGAGACTATGATTCTATCTGGGTAGTAGTGGATCACTTAACAAAAGCGGCTCACTTATTAGTGATCAAGGAGTAAAGCATAGTGTATTCCTTATCCAAGTGGTAGACAGATGAAGTGGTGTAGTTGAGCGTAGTTATAAGGTGATTTTTCTATGACCAGGAAATTTGGTCTACCTAACATGTCTGTAGGGAATTTTAACATTCCGTTCTAAACCTATTTACTCCTCATCACTACTTTCCACCCAAAAAATATGGGAAGATAGAATAAACTATCTATATATAACAGGATATTTTGGGAGAATGCATCTTGGACTTTAGCATATCATGGGTATGACAACTCCTATTGTTAGAGTTTTCTTCTAATATTAGCAATCACTCTTCCATTAGTGTGGTTCCATTTGATTCCTTATTTGGAAGACCTTATCGGTCACCTATGTGCGGGATATTGATTGGGGAGATAAATTTTCTTCGGAAAAAAGTGGTACAAATCATGACCAAGATAGTACATCTTGTTTTTGAGAGGATGAAATCAGCACATGACTCATGGAAATCATATGCTAATAATAGGGGGAGGCCCTTAGAGTTCAATTTTTTCGGACTAAATATTATTGAAAGTTTCCCATCGATGAGGGCAGTATAGGTTTGGAATAGGTAGAAATATTTCTCTCGATTTTTTGGATGCTTCGAGGTGTTGGGGTGAGTTGGAAAGGTGGCGTACAAATTGGTAGTTCCAAAAAAGGTGGAGAGGATCCAAAATGTAATCCACATATCCCAACATTGTACGTATCTTCAACATGACTCCCATGTCCTTGACTGGGGAGAGTTTGATATCAAAGACAAAACGATGTACATGCAGTGGCTAGTAAAGATACTAGATCTCAAGGATAATGTGTTGCATGGAAGGACTATTCCTTTAGCTCTTGCTATCTGTAACCACAGTGGCTAGGATGAGAGTACTTTAGAGCAAGAATCACATAAGTCTTCCAAATACCCAGGGCAGTTCTGAGATTTTTCATCTTCTATTTTTCCTTTTGATGTAATATTAGAACCTAGTTTTTTATGAGATGAGTAATTTTCTAGATCTATAATGTGTGATAAAATCCTGAAATGTAAATATGGGAGGACCTAATTCCCAATCAATATGTATTTATTGAAATGTGATTAAACCCATTATGGCGAGTATGTGCCACTCAGAGTGGATAATGTCATGACATGGAGGATGTAATTACCTTGATTTCATGTTTGGATAGTGTGGTTATGGAGCTTGTGTGGTGTTTCTAGAGGTTTTGGGTTAGTAAAGGTTAGAGGGGGTTTTCTTGGATTTTGAGGCTTTAGTCCAGATTTCGAAAAACATAGTGTGGTTATCATTGAACATTAATGTTGGTATTGTGGTTTCAAGCATAGCAAGATCCTTGAGAGGTATATCACGGGTGGTTTTTCAGACCTTTCATTTTCTTCTTGGTTTGGTTTTGTATTATTGTGTATTAGAAAAGTTTTATTGGTATCTTATTTAATGTCTCAAGCCTCCATGGTACATTAATTTGTGAATATCATGTGTTTGAGGTGTTCTGGGAGGTCCTGGTTACTTATTTATACACATTTAAAAATATACATTATTTCGGGTTCTTGAATGGTAGGTCATAATAGTGAGTCCCGATAGTGATTCACAATGGCTAGCCATGACTGTGATTCAAAGTGGTAGTTTTTAATGTTGAGTCCAAGAAGTGAGTTCCACATGTGAGTCACATTAGAGTGTTGTAATGATGAGTTGCACCGATAGGTCACAACGGTGAGTTAGAACGGTGAGTCAACACAGCTAGCTCGCCAAAAGGTGTGTCCCAATTGTGGGTCATGATAGTATCTCATACCAGTTACTCACATAGGAAGCTCATACCAGTGAATCACATTATTAACTCACACCAGCGACTCACCTATTTTTCATTCTATTCTAACAATTTTCAGTCTTTCTAGTTTTCCCATTTTACAACAGTTTCCCCCATTTATCATTTTCTTTGACATAAAATTAAATTAATACCATATTTAATGGTCTTGGGATCTATTTTAAATCTTATTGATCTTTTAAAATCTTGATGCTTCATTTGACATCCAATCCGCATGGTATTGGTAACGGTCCACCTTTAATGGATTATAAAAATTGTTTATCCCCTTGATTGAGGATCCAGCATTTCTAAAGCCGAGATCTTATATTCATTGTGTGCTTCCCTTTACATTGGTGTAAGATTCCATGAACTATTCTACCTTGAGTAATCATACATTTTTTATAGTTTTGGATCACATTTTCCATAGAGGCTATTTCTTACTACATGAATTCCCCCTTCTTTGGAGTAATATTGAATCTCTTAACATTTCTTCTTCCAAATAGGGATCCCTTTATCCCTATTTTATTTTTTATCATATGTGGTGGGTGTACAAATTTCTCCCTTGTGAGTATATAAGAATACAAAATAAATAAAGTTAACTGAATCAGCTTGAGATCAATATATGGGGTCAAGGAAAAGTGATGTATGATATGATTGTTATTTTTTAAAATTTTGATTGTGAATTATATGCACTAAATAACCCCAATGAAAATCATGGATGTTGGTGGTCTTTGGTTACACATAGGATAGTAATGGAATTTTTTTTGGTGTTTTTCTTGAACACTATTTTATATGAAATTTTCTAATGATGTATACTCATCTAATAATTGGATTCCCAAAGATCAAAAACTCTATGATAACCCCTGAATTAAAAATAGTAATTAAATAAGGGATACATTATTGAGTTTTGATATTTTTTCTTAAGTGGTTTTCGTGGTGATATGTTTTTGAGAACGACTATATACAAGTGGTTTGGAAGGTTTATTTGTATATTAGGTTTACATATTGATTTATTATGGAATGGATGTGTAGTTTTATATATTAGATCTATAAAAATGGTTGTGATGAAATTTTTTGGGTTACGATCATGATTTTGGGGTTTTCTCTATTGAGTGGATGGATTGGGTATAATGAAATTGAGGAATGACAGTGGAAGTGGTTAGTATAGGTAATTCATTTAGAGTTTCTCCATGAAATGCATAATAAAATCTCCACCCTATGTCTTGGGATCGATGTATGTTATGTTTTGAATGGGTGTTAAATGGATAGGAATATGAAGGAGCTTAATTTACCACGGTTATCATTCCTTTGTGTAACTTTCATTGTGCTTCTTGTTGTGGTATGTGTTACATTGTTTCCCGAGTACTGAGGCACAAATAAATACTTAATAGTGTTGATATGGAATGAGTTGGTATTGTAAATTGGTCATATTTTTTCAATGAAAAGTTTAAATAATTGGTTTCATGGTTATCTATGGTAAAATATAAATAATTAGATGAATTGTTGTTCAGTGAAAGATCTTTGTAAAGACTCTTTAATTTATCAACTTCTAAAGTGACTTCTGCTAATACTATTTAAGGTAGAAGTTATTGTAAATCCCATAGGTTGTGATTCAGTGATTCATACATTACATATACATACATTGTATGTTCTTTTCATTTCTATATTCACCACACCCAAGTTTTGAGCCATGTTCCAAACACCCCCATTGTCACGTGGGAGCATGTCTTTCCCTAACATCTTAGTGGGATTATGGATGGCTGGTCACTCACACTTCTTCACTCCCTCTTCATGGTTGTGATAGCCAAAGAATCTTTGTGAAGGTTGTGGTTTGTGGGGACCATGTGTGTGTGGGAAAGTTGTGTTTTTTCGAGGTGTCTTTAGGATGATAATTTTTTTTATTTCCAATGTGTATTTGGGATAAGGTGTGGTTAATGGACCAGTTGTCTATGGGAATGATGTGATGTGGCTGTGATACCCATGGGTGTATGGGTGAGATGTGATGATATTCGTTTTCCCATGTGATGGGACTAGCTGTGAGGCCTAGTTGTGTGTGGTAATGTTGTGGTGTGGTGTGTTTGGAAGTGGTGGGAGCACCAGGACATTTTCATATAGGGTGTAAGAGTGATGAATCAGTGATAAATTTATGTGAGTTACCCTATCATTGATTTTATTAAAATATTAAATTACTTGACTTGAGATATTTGGTGAGAATGCCTTGGGGTGTTGGGGATGGTTAGTATTCCTTGTTAAGTGGTATTGGTTCTGTTGTCTTCTCATGGGAGAATTAATATTCTTCTCTCACTTATTCATGAGGGCCTTTAGTATTCCTAATGAGTATACTTATATGCTCACCCTACATATATAAAATTTTTAACAGGTTTCGAGGATGATTTTGTGGACTATAAAGGAAAAAACTATCTCATACATTGGGAATGTTTTTTTGTCGCTTATTATCATTATATTGATAATTACCTTTGAGTTTTATTTCATTTGTATCAATTTAATTTTAAACATGAATGTTAGATGGTTTTGGATTTATTTTATATATATATATATATCCTATAGATGGTTTGAGTTAGAAAACATAGCATCAAATATTTATTACTATAATAGGATAATGTATCACATTTTGTGATACTTTTATACCCTTGGTGCTAGTAACGACCCCTGGGCCTACAAGTGGAGGTACTTAGGGGTCATTATCTCTCTTCCCTTTTTACCAGCTTAATAGGGGAATCATTTGAGGGAGGGGGTTATGTAAAATTGGATCACCTATAAAATTCTCAAATATTCTCCCCAAATCCCTACCTAGACTCAAGGATACACCATTTTGGAATAAATCTATCCAAAGATGCCCTTTGGTGCAAACCAAAAGATGTTACCCAAATAAGAGGTAACATCCTCCCTCAAGCTCTTTATTTTATTTAAATTTTCTATACAATAAAATATTAAAATTTTAATATTATATAATAAAATTAATATCCAAAATATACATATATTTTGTTATGTTAAGGTTTTGACATTCAGTTACACACACCTCCATATAATTGGAAGAAAACCTACCATTTATCTTGATGATGATCTACCACCTCTTAAAAGGATGATTGTACATTATTACTTTAATGCCTCTAATGGTTGAAATTATTTTGAAATAACTATTTATTTATGATGTATAATGTATCAATAATGTATTTATTATTCTATAAATTTTATATAACAATTACCATTATGAATTCCATTCTATGTGAATATGATAATATCATTTGTGGATGTGTGGAGTACCATCTCCCCATAGCGATGTGATTCATTCACACAATACATAGAACATATAAGGGATGTTTGTAATTAAACATATGTGAAATAAATGAAATATTTATGATATTCATGACAAAATTAATTTTATTCAAACATAATTGTTCATTTTCATTCCTATCTATTTCACACACTAAAAATTGATAACATCGGTCATTGATGTGTTGACAAATGCCTCCCCAAAATGATGTGATTCTTTTTACATCATAAGAATTATATAAATTATTTTTTATGATTAAATAAAATTTTATTTATGATAGAATTATAATTATTTAAATATATATTGTTACTTACATTCGTTCTATATTGGTCACTGAAAAAGGGAATATTACACATGCGTACATATGTCCTACCAACTCAATGATTGTAACATTGGTACATTTTTAATAACCATAATTCATGAATGTAATTAAAAGTATAATTGATATATATTTATTATATTTATTTCATTATTATTATGATTTATATGTTTATATAATTATCTTTTTAGCCATTGTTTATCAACCAAATTCATTTTTATCACATAATGCAAATTTGGACAAAACACGCGATGAAAAAATAATTATTAATGTAGTTTAACAATACATAGTAATTAGTAAAGTATAATTAGTAATAAAATTGTAAATGTTTCTAATTCAAGTAAATAATTATTATAAGTTTATTATTTATAAATATAAAGACATGCGTGACAAGTCAGACCCAAGGTAAGGGATTTGGCCTACGATTATACCCCACTGAGACCTGTCTATTATTTTGCATCAATTAACTATTATATGGTGAATATATACCTCTTTGATATGTTATATCATTAATATCATTATTTTCATTAAACTCTATGTTTTATTTAATGTTATTACTTCATATGGATTATGATTAAATTTTTTAATGTGGTATGAGACACTTTGGAGTATTTAAGGATTATTTTCATCAAGAATGTTTTAAGGATCCATAAATGGTATTTTGAATCATCAATGTTAACAATATTTATTTTTACGTATCCCCACAGATGATATATTGTTAAATCTATATTCTTTATTCAATATGGATATTTTATAAGGCATAGTGTTCATAAACTAAATCTATTACTTTTTATATGTGGAATGATTTGGAAAAGTATAACATAGGCGGGGAATAGTTATAGAGACCCCATCGATGCATTGGTAGACTTGTGATGTGAATAAATTATCAAAATTAGATGGGGTTTTACCTGATATTTTAAACCATCTTATAAAAGGTCATTTTGATTTAACATGTACCTGGGAAACATTGAATCCAATAATTAAACTTCTTCCACATTTATAATCAGTTTTTATTAATCCATGAAATTTTTTATTTGACATATCTACGGATAAATTCTATTCATATTTTATAAATAAAATGACATGTATTTTAGTTTCTTACCATTCTATTTTGATTATGAATTATATTATTATTTGAATGGAATGTGATATAAGTTATTTACATTTACATTAGAATAACCCTCATCAATTCATCATTGCAACTTCTTTACATTCCCTTACTTATAATTTGACCTCACCCTTATTATGTTTTCTTTACCCATGTTATAAAGATGAAATATTTGAATAAGCTTTCTAGGATTAAATTTATTTCATTTTATTATGTATCATTTTTTATTTTTTATTTTCCAATGTAATATGAGTATCATGTATACAACATGGTTTTCAAAAAAAATATAAACTATTCAGTACCTTAAGATTTGAATTATGTATCTACACAAATCTAACAAAATAATGCATTATGTTTTGGTATATATGGTTAGGGAATTACCTTTGGACAACATATGATTTGTGTGAACCATGATACGCAAAAAGCATCATCATATGTTCATTGGAGTCATGAAAAATCAAATAGAGCTTCTCAATTTCATTGAACCTTTCATTCTAGGCCCAAGGTGAGTCCTATTAAACATTTATCCTAGAAAAAATTCATCTCAATAAAGTATAATTTTATAAGAATATTTCATTTTATATTGAGGTTATGATTTTGAGCCTGATCAAATTCATTTACAATGTGATGTGACTTCTTTTTCCATGAACAAAAATTACAGCACTTTCAGAAAATAATTAGTTCATATCCTAAAAATTTTTATCCAGCTTTGTCACAATAATCTCTCCCTTTTAATTTGTATTTCAACCATGTTTCATAAATCAATGAACATTGTAACCTCAATCAGTAAAATTCTTAAGAAAAATCTATTTCTACATAAGCTAACTCATTGTAGGTAATAATAATTATTGAAATAAAAACAATGATGTCCAAAAGTATTAAATTATGAATAATCTTCATATTTTCATCAGATATATTATTCAAAAATTTCTTAATTTCTTCCACTTTTATTTATGAAAATTTGTCCTAAAACCACTCCAAAAACTATTAGAATAGCTCACAAATCTATATTCTTTCTTGCCAACATATCCGGAACTACCCCTACATAAAATATTCCATAAAAGTTTTATCACATATCAATGGATCGATTTTGGAAACAATTCCCCCAATGATAAATCTATTTGAAGACATGATTATAGAATTGAAAAACACATACCTTAACCAAGATTAGAAATATGTTATACATCGATATTCAACATTTGTTTATAAAAATCATCATTCGGTAATGGTTTTGTGAAAATGTGTAATACATGTTCTAATACAGGAATTTTTATACATTCAATACATTATTCTCCACAGTATCTCTGACGATGAAAGGATATTTGATATCAACTCATTTTAGACAAGAATTATATAACAAATTTCTTATATGATTGATTTATCTTTCATTATAACAACCCAATAACAAGTGTAACTTCACTTCAATAGGTAGGTATTCTAACAGAGTCTTCATCCATATAAGTTGGGTAGTGGCTTTATTGGTAGAAACACACTCATATTCATATATTATAAGAGTTACAAAATTTTGTTTCGTTGTATTCAAATTAACTATAAATTTAATCTAATTAAAACTCCACTAGATGTAGATCTTCTATAATCAACATTTTCTTCCCAATTAGCATCTGAATACCTATACAAGTCAATCCTTTATGAGCTATCATACTTGGGTACCAAATATTGTTTTCCTTTGATATATCTGATAATTCATTTTCTATCCAATTGATGATGTTTTTTTAGCACTCTAAAATATTTCACATAAGGTAACAACATATAAAATTTCAGGTATTGAGGAAATAAAGTACTAAAAAAATTAAATAATCTTCTAAAAATATTTGGATTTAACATTCATACAATATACATCATTAGAAAATATGGTTACCACTAACATTGATGTGGAAATAGGTTTGGAATTTCTAATTCTGTACTTCTTAAGAATTTATTCAGTATAATTTTCTTGGTGAATATAATTTTTTTTACTTTTTTATATTTTTATCCCAAAACATTATTTCATTTCACCTATCATAGAAATAAAAAATAGATTTTTAACTTCTTCATAAAATAATTCTCATGTTTTTTCATAATTATAATAAATGATTATCTTATCACGATAAATAATTTAGATGATGTAAAATTCAAAAAATTCTTTTATGTAAAGATTCTTATTGATTTTCCCTTTATTAAAACTCATCTTACTCATGAAGGTATATAATTTTGAATCAAATTCCCTCTGATTTTATTTGATCCAATAAAAGGGTTTATTTAGGTAGAATAAAAAACCTCATCTTTCCCAATAACAAGGAAATATGTATTTTCAATATAAACTTATTCATCATTATTTACTTTCAAAAATTCGGACTTCATATCCACCTAAATGTTTTTTATATTTTTTGAAATTTAATAACAAGAATGATTATAATTTTTTCTAACCTTTCCATTGAAGAAATGTTTTCATCAAAATCCATTCCTTAAATAGTTATTGATCACTAATCTTCCTTTGTTTCTTATAAATTAACCATCTTTATTCAGTTTGTTTTGTAAAACCCACAATGTACCTATAACATTTGTATCATTTAGTTTAGGTATGAGTTCACATGTGTCATTAGTTTCTATCTATTTGAGCTCTTTATTCAAAGCACGAACCCATTAAATTTTATCAAAATAATTATTCACAATTTTTATTTCAACTTTTTTAAATATGTAATCATGTGTAATAAGTTTTTATCTTATTCTTTCTTAAACATTTTCATGTTGATCACTTATTATATTTTGAACTTTCACATGCTTCCTCAGCCTAGGATAAGTCTTTTGAGATTCTTCCTCATCACTAGAAATATGTGAGTATGATTCTTCTTCCTGAGTGGGATTGTAATTTCTTGTATCCTTATCAAAAAATAAAATTATAATTCATTAGTACTTTTTTTCTTCCTTATTAGTAAATGTTTTCTTATCATCATCCTTAGTATTTTCAATTAATTTCACATCTATACAGACAAATAATATTCATATCTCATTGTTGAAACATTTATATCCTCTCCATATTGATGTATATCAATGAAAAATTCAATCTTTACATATATAATCGAATATTCTATTGTTTTCACCTTTCTTTTTTATGAAACTTAGACTCCCAAAAACAATAATATATTCCAAACTAAACATTTATTTCATAAGAAATATTCACGGGGATTTATATTAAGACATGGAATATAGAAACATTTGTTCAAAATAAAAAAAGTGGTGCACATGGATTTCATCCAAAACTAATGAAATAGACCATGTTTATTTAATATAGTTCCCCACATTTCTACCAAATGTTTATTTTTCTTATCAACAACACTTTTCTGTTGAGGTTTTTATAGTTTAATAAACCCAGGAATAATTCCATGCATCTTATTATAACATTCAATAGATTGTTTTTGGTTATTCCACAAAATTTTCTTCTCTAGACTAATGTGATAAATACTCACAGTCCATCATAGATTTCATCAGGAATTTAATAGTTATTTGTTTAGAATACGAATAAAATTTCATAAAAATAACACATGTAATGGGAGTAAAGTAATCAATGAAATTCATGAAGTAATTATCTATTTAAGCTTATTTTTTTCTCATTTTACACAAATATGAGAATGAATAAGTTCATATGGTCATTTAGATCAAATTTACACTTTCTTTTGTAAAATGTATTTTGTCATTCCTTTTTGAAAAACTGTGCAACACCAATCTCATCTTCTAAAAATATCAGGAATACCACAAACATTGTCCCAATTTGATAACATTATATTGTTTCTCTATCAGTTATTCCCTAGTAATTTATTTCATAACTTATTATTTTCCACAATGCCTATGCAACAAGAGTTTTGAACCACTATATACTGGAACAATTTTCCTTTTTTACATTGGCCACTTGTAACTATTTTTTCATCGTCCACTATTTAAAAAAACCCATCTTTTCTGAAAATAAAATTTTTCTCCTTTGATAAAAAGTTAGTAAACATTTAAAATTTGGTTCTTAATCCGATTAAGAAATTCATTCTTCATCTTTAAATTTTATTCCCCAATAATATTAGATAAAAAAAATTTAATTATGGGAGATTTGACTTTACCAAATTTCACTATTCCTTCATTAAAGACTTTCACATTATTTATATTATTTTACTCTGACTTAATATGATAATAACACCCATTATCCACGTCCCAAGGTTGTTATCATTTTATATCATTGAGAGTATTTTCAAAAATAAGAGTATTTTATTTCCCTTTATCTTTCATCATAATAAGCTTTTGAAAATTGTTTAGAATATGTTTTGATCCAATAACAAATAAATAATACCTTTTAAAATATGTCCAAGATGTTCGCGTATTTTAAAAATATTTTTCAAATAATTAAAAATATTTTCAACTATCACACCATTCTTATTAGGTTTAATCATAACATCCTTTATATAATTTTACCTCTAACAGTATTTTAAGCCCCTAAAGAATTTTCATTATATAATTCTTGGAATATTAGTAATGTTGTTGATTAAAAAAACACATATTTTTCATATTCCAAAATCCACCACAATACCAGGTGCTTCCATAGAATTAATATTTTCTTCTGTAACCTCCATATTATTTTATGTTGGGATAATTCTTCTTAGAAACCTTCTTCTCTTTCTTATCAGTTCACTGTTGACCCCTAACCACTATGCTTTCAACCAAATTCATCTCTTTCAGCTTAGTTTTCTTTTCAGACTTTTTATAACCAAGAGTAATATAATACTTTTTATATATATTTGTTAGAAACATATGACGTCTCAATGTTGTTAGTTTTACCATATACATAACATTCCCACCTTACTTCTTTTAAGAAACTACTTCAACTATCCTCTCATTCATTGAAGATAACTTTATATCCCTCTCAGTTTTACCCATTCTATATATTTCAGTAGCATTAGAGATGGAATTATTGAAACTTTTAACCCTCTTTTCATCTTTAATTTCTTTTGATGGATTGGTTCCAACTCTTATTTTTTCATCAATCATAATTCAATATGTTCATTCCAATTCTTTTGATTCTCAACAAATTTATTCAAATAATCAATCTCTTCTAAAAAAATTAATTTAAAATATATTCTTGGATTTATTTACGAGTTTTCATCTTTAACTTTCATTATTTCTTTCTTAAGTCTAGAAATATTTCTCAGAAACTATATCAATTATTATTTTTGATAAAATTTAATTGAAATTATTCTATTTCTGAACTACTAAATCTTATTTCTTCATTATTAACTATGGAAATAAAATTATTATCTCCAACCTTCTCTGTAGAATTTTTGTATTTTTCCTCACTCTCTTATTCTTCATAATATATTGATATGAATCTTATCATATTAGATCTGGAGAACTTTTATCCTTCCATTTTTTGTATGATTTATCCTTATCACCATAATACATTCATAGTCTCCTCTACCAACTATCATCTTCATCACTATCTTATTCATTCATTCTTTAAGGAAAATTATCTGTTATGTTCCCAATGACTCCCCATTCAAAAAATAATAATTTATTTTTATATTTATACAATCATGTACCAATTTTCACATTTTTAGAAAAAAAGGATACATATTCATTAGGATATTTGCATACCTAATTTTTAGAATAACATTCAACATATTAATCTCATTCAATAAAATTCTTAGTCTTTAATTATTGGAAATCTTGAAAGACATTTAACTATAAAATTTTCTTTTTTCATTTCATACTTTTATCCTTTCTCATTTCATAAGTAGTGAGAGAACTATGAAAATATGCCATAGATGGTTTTTTTGGATCTATATCTTCTAATGAGTAATATTTGGAATCAAACATGTCTAGAATAATTATCAGAATAATTTTAACAATAGTATAATATTCTATATTTTCACCACGACATCTAATTTTGATAAAAATGTCATTCTCCTCTGTAAATAAGTCACCAAAATATTCATACATATCCATATTTATATCTTTGCAATTCAGTCTCCATATTTTTATATTTTACTTATTCAACATTTTATTTCCTTCATAAAAATTATAAAATATATCCCATATACCATTAGTAGTAGAAATAACCTTTACTCACAAAAACCCAGTTTATGAAAGTAATGCTAGTAATGAAATCTTATCTCATTAAACATTCTTAAGATTCATTTTTTCAATACATGTATGGGGATCCGTTTCATGAACAGGAGGAAAACCATCTTTTGTAGCTTCAAGAACATCATATCCAAGACACTTAAGGTATGTAGAATTATATTCTTCTATATTTTATTATTCCTACTAAAAAAATATTGGAATCCCCTTAAATTTTATAGTGTTTGTGTTATCTATCAAAACTTATCTTCAAAAAAATCATAAAAAATAAATGAAGGGATCCTTCCCTATATTACCAAATAATATTTCACAGATATAATCATAGTATCATTGAGAGGGGGGTGAATAAGTGATATATTATTCTTTTAAGACTCATTTATTTTAAAACAACCAATACCTCTTATTAAAAATTTATGACTTTCTTAAAAAGAAAATAACACATCCAAAGGAACACAACAATTTACATCCATCACTACTCAATAAGATTAGCTATATTCATGGAATTCTTTCAAAACAATCAAATACGACATAATCCATTAGAAGAAAATCCTTTTGTTTGGATACAAAATTTAGGATATATCATTATTGTAACACCCTAATATTTCATATTACATTATCATATTAAAGTAATTCAATATAATTCCATACACGTAATATTGAGTTCGAGCACACCACAACTTGACAAACTAGCCATTCCAAAAACGATTATGAATCTTATTAACTAGATTTTGAATATTATAAACTCTATATAATTTTTACACCCATATTATATTTTTCTTAGACATGATATGAGAACAAATTCATTTTTTTCATATAGAAGAATTATTTTTCAAAAAATGAAATTTTACATCCTTTTAATGGTGAACCTATTTTAAAACCAATATATGATACTTTTATATATTCAATTTAATGAAATTAAATTTTTATTTAGAATCAGTACATAAAAATTTAGTTTTGATAAATTAATGTTATTTTTCTGATAACATTCATATTTTGATGAATAGTGAAAAATACTAAATTTTAATTGAAAACAACCTTTTCAATCAAAATAATTTATAGTGATAAATTATTAATTTGAATGTTTTTGAAGTATAATAAGATTATATTTTTATCATTTAATACAATTTGGGTCATTATAACTAATTTCACATTTAACTTTGACATAAACACATGTCAATCTTTTGATAGTTTTTTCTTTTAAAAAACCTACTTTTTAGGTTTTGACAATGGGAATTAATTTTAAATTAATTAATGAAAATTCTATGTTTTGAATTTGGAAAAATGTAATTCATTTTTGAATTCTGAATATCAAAATTTTCTTATGGTGAATTTTTTATATTTTTATGAAAACATCCAATTTTTGATGAATTGTGAAAAACAATCCATTATTGTTTAAAACCAACTTTTTATTTAAATAATTATTTATTTTATTTAAATTTATTTTATGTCAAAATAGATATATAGTACCTATATAAGTTCAAGGTAATTCATAAGATTCATTTTATAGTATAATTAAATGTATAAAGTTTTATTGAACTTTTTACCGTCTTTTACCAACCTTCATGGAGCATTTTCAATTTTTCATAAAACGTAATTTTATCAGTTCTGTGAGTTTAATTTCAAATATCCTAGAGACATGGTTGATATTAGTAAGTCAAATATGGTACAATAAAATGAAAATAATTTTTGGCGAATAGTAACTTTTGTCTATTATTTACCACTATTAAAACATGTCCTAATTATACTAGATAAGTGAAATTCAAACAAAAAAACCTTAGGCAAAAAATATGATCCTCTATGGTCCACTTGGATTATATTAGGAAATTTCTTATTATATTATTTAAAGAATAGGTAAATGTTTTAAATTCAAAGTTTAAAAACTAATCCATTTTTAATATAGGGTTATACATAAGATAAATTCAACTATAAATATTCATTAGAAAAGTAAAATTATTTCCTACATAAAGGTATTTTATTTATAATTTTCAGATATTTAATAATTAAATTTATTTATGACAAAATGATGATGCAATGATTACCATATTAATGAAAGAATCAAATAAATTATATTATAAATATTAAAATAAATATAATTTCAACGTTTCTATGACATCGACAAATGTTATAGGTGAATATGAAATGTTAGTAATGATTCAATGTATCTTGTTTTAATTAAGTTAGTTGTGATGACTTTCATGAAAACCAAATACCAAATAGTGTCAAAATTGACATAAATGAGTTTTTAAAACAAATATTATATTATTAAATTATATAATATTTCTAAAAATATAAGTTTCATCCATTGGGATTAAATAATATTATATATTTCATTAATGAAGTACTTGAGGCTCTCTTGGAAGTTTTTTTATGTTTATAAACCAAATAGTGTAAGAATACAAGAAGACAGAGTAAAAGTTAAAAAATTTAACTAAGAGTAAAATCTAAAATATATGGTTAATATGGTGACCTAAACCTATAAAAAACCTATTGGTTGAGTGGTTTTTGAACCACCCCCATAATATCC
The DNA here is from genome assembly GCA_963277665.1 of Viscum album. Classification (NCBI taxonomy): domain Eukaryota; kingdom Viridiplantae; phylum Streptophyta; class Magnoliopsida; order Santalales; family Viscaceae; genus Viscum; species Viscum album. Next base: position 718,048,239 of record OY728145.1, on the reverse strand, counting down.
AAGAAATAAATTATTTTGGATCCGTTAGAAATAGAAAATTATTTTATTTCAAAATAATATTTCATGCTTTTCCTAGAGTGACCCTCACCTCTATTATAAAGGGTACTTCCCCTTCTCTCAAAATCACACCTCCTAAACCATTTGGCTTGGACAACCCATACCCAAATATCCTCCCTACTTCCCTCACATCAACCTAGAGTCCTTATTTTGATCATAAATCCCTCCTAAGGAGCCCTTTTGATCAACTCCAAAAGAAACACCCGAAGAAGATATAAAAATTTCACCGCCCTCTTTCATGTTTTTTCTTCTTCCACTTAATCTTTCTTTGTTTTTTCCATACCAAAATAATAACCCCAGTACCTTATACATATTGTTATGCTATTATAAATATGTTAAAATCATATTAATTATTTCATCCATCCTATAAATGACATAGTCACCATACGTGTGTACGTACGGCTTACCGTCTCCACGTCATGGTGTAGTTTGTTATTCAAACACTTCATTATTTGGATGGGTATAATAATGAGAATAATTGATGTAAATAATAAATATAACATGTTAATGATTATTTATATATTATATTCCATCCAATTACAAATGATTTCACCATCAATATAATGATATTGTCGCTCGTGCGTACGTATGGATTATCGTCTCCACGACACGATGAGATTAATTTCTACATTCACCATTAAACGATGATTATATAAATATATAATATTAATAAGTATGTAATATATGAAATAATAATGCTACTTAATATATATATATATATATGTGTGTGTGTGTGTGTCTATACTTACTTATATCTTATTTACTTACTTCCATTCAATATGATATAAAAACGAAAACAACATTTCTGCGTACGTACGACCTACCGTCTCCATGAATGGTGTTTCCATTTTATATATCTATCTATTTTAAATATTTAAATTCTAAATATATATAATATATAAATAATTTATTATATTCTGGATATATATAAATCAAGATCTAAATGATACAATCAAGAATAACAAGTTAAAACAATTATGATAAAGAAGGTGATTATTTCCTGAAATGTTATTTTAACATTGAAATCATTACTAAATGGGTATTATAAAGTCATAAATGACTCATTTATGATATAATAAATATGAATACGGTTCTGGTAAAATTTAATAACATATTATGTTCATTATACAGAAGGTTAAATATACCCTCGACCAAAGGAAAGTGCAAGATAAGGGTTAATTTCACAATCTCATTATTATCCGATGTTGTTTTTACGTAAGTATCTAATGGGACATATTTATTATCCATGTCCATGTTTTATAAAATAGTTCTCAAAGGTATTATTTTTAAGGTACATTTTTTACTAAAACATCATTTTAAATGTTTTATATATTTATTCTTTTGACCCTTTCTCATTAATATCCATGTTTTCAAAATGGTTTTAAGGATTTATTTACATTGACATGAATGGTTTAAAATGTTAATTACATTCAATAGTATCAAATTGGAATGATAAAATTTTATTAAAAAATATCTTTTAAATGAATTCCTTTATAAATTATGTGAATTTTAAATTATTTCATGAAAAAAGGATTTTTTTCTCAAAGCTTTTTTCTTAACATTTTCAACTATGTCAACATCTTTTACGGGATATTATTCTTGATCGAGGTTGATTTATTATCATACATATATTCTATATTGTATTTATGTTTTTGAGATATGTTAGACTGTGGGTGTGTTTTCTTATACAATTCATGGTTTATGGATAAATTTTTGACATTTTGTATGCTAGTTTTAATACGAATGTTTATGTTATTTTTAAGCCTTTTCATATGATGAATGCGTTGGACTTAATAAGTGATAGGTTTAGTCTGCTATAGGTCCTTGATGAATCAGTAGGTCCCATGAGACAAACTAGTGTATTTTCACAAGGCCTTGAAAAAATATTATCTTTAGTCTTAACACAAGGCATTGACTATGTGGTTATGAAGCCTTGCATTATGCATTCCATCATTATGAAATTTTCTATGGATATAGCATGTGATTATTCAACTATTAGAATAATCATGTGAATATGTAATTGGAATTATTTGATTTATATTTTCCATATTATGTTGATTTTTATGTTTAAAAGTATTTTGGTTTAGTTTTATACATTGGCTTAAATGTTTATGATTATTTATGAAAGTTTCTGCTATATTGTTATCTTTACTGAGCATCTGAGCTCACCCATTTCTTATGTTTTATTTTCCCAGGATTCCAAAAAGTGTATTATGATTGATAAGTAGGGTTAATATATGGGATTAGTGGAATTATCATGTGATCATTTATGTTGTGTTTTATTTTCTAATGTGTATTGTAACGTTCATTTATGTAATCTATTTTCCAATACTGTTAATGTTATCAGTATTTTGGGACATGATTCATTGTAACCATGACAATGTTATGTAATAATGCACTGACTCTAGGTAACTGAGGTTGGGGCATTACACTTGGTATTAGAGGAATTTTAACAACAAACATAGAAATAGATTTAGATGAAATCTAATTGGAGAACATTTACCAATGATAGACTTTGAGGATTAGTATAAAAGAACTTACAAGAATTTTGGTAATGTATAGATTTTGTCTATTTTCTAGGCAATACATCCATGTTTGGATACAAACAGCTAGAGGTGGATTTGACATAGATGTACCTAGGAGTGAAAACTCCGAAAAGGAGTTTTGGACATGACCCAGGGTATCCTAGTATATGACAATGAGACTTTCATCCCTCTTGGTTACGACACTCTCGGGTGATATGCTTAGGATAATAAAAAAATTTTTACAAGCCATTATGAATGATCTAGGGGTAAATAATTTCTCAAATAAAATTTATTATGATTATAGATTATATGAATAATATTTTTATTTTACTTTAGGTATTTTGAAAGTTTGGAATTATGCATTGCGATTCATAAACTATACTGGTGTATTCCATTGATTATAAATGGCGCCTAGTAGAAGGAATGAGAATTCCAGTAGTACAAATGATAGAATGATTAAGAAGTATCATATCATTCTTGGTATTAAGACAAAATTTAAATGGGAAATAGTCTCCCATGTATTCTCATCTTATGAAGAAATAATATCATGTGTTAGTCAGATAATTAAGTAATTTTCTGTGTCCTATGGCATTGAAGGGGAGAAAGATAAGAAAAGGATGGTAGAGAGAAAGATGAATAACGGGAAGATGGGAAAGAATGATTTTCCCATATGTGATAACTGTAGGAGGAATCACATTGGTAAATGCCTAAATAGAATGGGATTTTGATATAATTGTATAGAAAAATGAAACCAAGTACGTGATAGAAAGGGTAAGAAAAAGGTTTCAAATGTACAATGCTCCATCTGTAAGGAGTTGGGACACTTCGCGATTCAATATCCAAATCATCAGAGTATACCCCAAAAGATGTTACTAGATAATAATCAAGTTATGATACTACTGAAGATGAAGAAGAATGATTAGATTTCATGTGTTTTTATTACATTATTGTGTCATTTGAGTATTTTATTAATGATTTAAATGTTATAAGAATTATAGAGTATATAAGGATTGTACTGTAGTACTATTTCACTAAGGACTTCAGATTGTGTGGAACCAAGAAAAGTGACTCAATAGAAAGGTATTTTTTATGGAAAATATCTGGTTGAGAGAAATATATACCATAATATGGTTCAGATACTGAGGTAGAGATTTTGTAATAATATATGATTGATTTGGATAAATTATATCAGATATTATTGACTACCTTGAAACAGATTAATGATTTGTATATTCCATAAATGTTGTAGTTCACAGCATTTTTGCATAGAATGAGTATATCTAGTATTATATAAGGAATAAAGGATCATGAATGTAATCAATAAGTTTTTATGGTAATTCAGGGTGTTATACTGTTTTAAAAGAATACATGATTAAGGTTTTCACATGTTATTACATGGCAAAAAGGATCTTCATTGTGTTTACATTCCTTATAAATTTTGGACTGTGAGTTTGGAAAAAAGTATTTTGGATAATTCTAAAGTTTGGAATTGATTATTTTTTACAATGGATAATATTGTTAAGGATAAATTATTTCTTGAGATTATTTTTGGATTGTCATAAAAAGGACAATCTGGAGGTCGGGAGACAACCGGTCGCGTCTGACATGGCCGCGAGACTTGAACCTGAAACCAATGGGTGACAAAGTTACATCTCATACCACTAGCCTACGTGATGTCATGGTTTGTAGAATGTAGTTTTTTAATGGCCTGAAAAATTAATTATAAATTAATTATTTTTAGAACCTTATATGATTAGGATAAAGAGAATATTTTTTAATTATATAATCTTTTGGAGTGAATGATGAGTTTGTGGTAGGAATTAGTTGAAGGATGAAATTATACAAGTCATGTATATTTCTTTATCTTATTATATGAATATATTATTTCATAAACATTATGAAGGGATCATAAAACCCAAAATTTTATCTTAATACCATATGTTTTATTGAATCAATGATATTTTACATCATCATAGATTGATGGCATTGAGGCCCTCAATTTTACACTTGTTTATGATTGATGAAATCAATCAATCCCTATAAATATTTACATTTTCCTCCAATTACGTGTCTCTACTTTCCACCAATGATCTCTAAATTGAGAACATAATTTGGTGGTGACTTTTATATTTCCCTTTCACCCTTATTAAGACTAAATTTTATTAACCCAATTTCATTTTTGGGTTTTCCCCAAAAGAATTTTTCTTTTTTTAACATTTTTTTTCGAAGAACAATTTGAAATTGTGAGGAAACAATTTATTGATGGAGGGGAGAATTTAACACCCCTAATATTTCACAGTACATTATCTCATTATAGTAATTCAATAGCTTGCGCTACACACGACTCTGAGTTCGAGCGCACCACAACATAACAAACTAGTCGTTAAAAATGAAATTATGAATTGTATTTACTGAATTTTGAATATTATATACACTATATAATTTTTATACCCATATTATGTTTTTTAGACATTATATGAGAACAAATTCATTTTTTCAGATAAGGGAAGTATTTTTCAAAAAAATCAATTTTACCACCTTTTAATAGAGAACCCTTTTAAAAGTCAATATTTGAAACTTTTATATATTTAATTTAATGAAATTAAATTATTATTTTCAATCAAGACATAAAAAATTTTTTTGGATAAAATTTTGTAACTTTTCTGATAACTTTCATATTTTGATGAATAATGAAAAAAAACTAAATTTTAATTGAAAACAACTTTTTTAATCAAAATAATTTAGAGTGAAAAATTATGCATTTGAATGTTAGTATAATTAAATTATATTTTTATCATTTAATACAATTTAGGTCATTATAAGAAATTTCACATTTAAATTTGACATAAACACATGTCAATTTTTTGATAGTTTTTACTTTTAAAAAATCTTCTTTTTTGGTTTTAACAGCAGGAATTAATTTTAAATTAATTAATGAAACTTTTATGTTTTGAATTTGGTAAAATATAATTCATTTCTGAATTTGGAGTATCAAAATTAGCTTAGGGTGAAATTTTGGTATTTTTCTAAAAACATCCAATTTTGGATGAATAGTGAAAAAAACTCCGTTATTGTTTAAAACCAACTTTTTATTTATATAATTATTTATTTTATATAAATTTATTTTAAATAAAAATAGATATATAGTAAAAATATATTTTCAAGGGAATTAATATGAGTTATTTTTTAATATAATTAAATGTATAAATATTTATTGAACTCTTTACCGTCTTTTACCCACCTTCTAGGAGAATTAGCAATTTTTCAGAAAACATAATTTTACCACTTATGTGAGTAGAATTTCAAAAATTTGAGAGACATGGTGGACATCAGTAAGTAAAATGCGGTTCAATATGATTAATTGTTTTTTGGGGAATAGAAATTCATGACTTTTATTTACCACGGTTATAAGAAAATATGGTATTTAAGGGTAAAAATAATATTATAATTACCCTAACACAAGTCTTAATTCTATTGATAAGTAAAATTATACCAAAAACAATCTTAGGAAAAAAATTATGATCTTCTTTGGTCCACTTGGATTAGATTAGGACATTTATTTTTATTTTATTTAAAGAATAGATAAAGTTTTCAATTCAATGTCTAATAACTAACCCATTTTTAATATAGGGTTATACATAAAATAAACTATACTATAAATATTAATTAGAAAGATTAAAATATTTAATACATCATGATATTTTATTTATAATTTTTACATGTTAAATAATTAAATTTTTTTATGACACAACAATGATGTAGTAATTACCTTATTAATGAAAGAATCAAATAAATGGTATTATAAAAATTAAAATAAATATAATTTAAATGTTTTTATGACATACATGAATTTTCAAGGTGAATAAGATATGTTAGTATTGAATCAATGTATCTTGTTTGAAGTAATCATGTTTTAATGACTTTGACAAAAACCAAATACCAAATAGTGTCAAAATAGACATAAATACATTTTATATTTTTAAATTATATAATATTCTTAAAAAGATAAGGTTCATCCAAAGAGATTAAAAAATATTATATATGTCATTAATTAACCACTTGTGGTTCTATTTCACAGTTAGATTATGTTTATTAACCATATACTATAAGAATACAAGAAGACACGGCAAAAGATAAACTATTTAACTAGGAGTTAAATCTAAAAGATAAGGTCAATATGGTGACCTAAACCTGATCAAACATATTGGTTGAGTGGTTTTTGACCCATAACCATCATATCATATAAATAAAATATTTTTGTTCCATTAGAAATCGAAAATGATTTTATTATAAAAAATATTTCAAGCATTTCCTAAAGTAACACCCACCTCTCCTATAAAAGTGTACTTCCCCTTCTCTCAAAACCACACCTCCAAATCCATTTATCTTGGAAAACCCCTACACGAATATACTCCCAACTTTCCTCACATTAGTATAGTGTTATTAATTTGATTAGAAAACTAATCTAAGGATCCCTTTTGATCAACTCCAAAGGAAACAGATGAAGGCGAGGTAATAATTTCACCACCCTCTTTTAAGTTATTTTCTTCATTCTCTTCAACTTTCTTTTTTATTTTCATACCAAAATAATAACCCCAAAACATTCTACATATTTTTATTTTATTATAAATAAGTTACAATAATTTTTGTTATTCTATTCATCCTATAAATGAAAAAGTCATCATATGTGTGTATGTACGGCTTACCGTCTCCACGTCGTGGTGTAGTTTGTTATTCAAACACTTCATTATTTTGATGGGTATAATAATGAGTATAACTAATGCAAATAATAAATAAAACATGTTAGTTGTTCTGTATATATGATATATCATCCAATTACATAAGACTTCACCATCAATATAATGATATTGTTGCTCGTGCGTACGTACAGATTACAGTCTTCACGACACGAGGAGATTCATTTTCACATTCACCATTCAACGATGATTATAAAAATATATAGTATTAATAAGTATGTAATAAAATACATAATAATGAAACTGAATAGATATATATATATGTATGTATGTATGTATTTACTTACTTATATCTTATTCACTTACTTCCATTCAATACGATATGAAAACGAAAACAATGTTTATGCGTACGTACGACCTACCATCTCCATAAATGGTGTTTTCCATTTCATATATCTATCTACTATATATATTTATATTCTAAATATATATGATATATAAATAATTTGTTATATTTTGGATGTATGTAAATCATGATCTAAATTATACGATCAAGAATAAAAAGTTAAAACACATCTGATAAAGAACACGATTATTACCCGAAATGTTAATTTAACATGGAAATTATTATTAAATGGGTAGTATAAAGTCATAAATGAGTCATGTATGATATAATAAAAATAAATATGGTCCTCTTATAAATTAATAACATACTATAGTAATTATACAAGAGGTTAAACATGCCCTCAACCGAAGGAATGTGCAAGCTAAGGGTTAATTTCACAATCTCTTATTATCCAAGGTTGTTTTTACATAAGTGTCTACTAGGACATATTTATTATCCATGTCCATGTTCCATAAAATAGTTTTCAAAGGGGTTATTTTTAGGGGACTTTTCTTACTAAAACATCATTTTAAATTTTTTAAAAATTTACTCTTTTAAACCTTTCTCATTAATGTCAATGTTTTCAAAATGGGTTTATGGATTTATTTATATGGACATGAATGTTTTAAAATATTAATTCTATTCAAAAGGTTCAAAGTGGTATGGGACACTTTGATTCAAAAAAATCTTTTAAATGACTTCCTTTAAAAATTATTTGGCTTTTAAATTATTTCATTAAAAATGGATATTTCCCTCAATGATTTTTACTGATCATTTTCATCTTTGTCAAAATCCTTTGTGGGATATTATTCTTGATCGAGGTTGATTTATTATGATAAAAATCATCCATATTGTATTTATGGTTTTTTGATATGATTTATTGTGGATGTGTTATTTTTATACCATTAATGGTTTATGGATAAAGTATTCACATTTAGTATGAATGTTTTAATATTAATGTTTATGTTATGTTTAAACCTTTTCATATGAGGAATGAATTTGACTTAGTAAGTGACGGGTGGATCCCGCTATAGTTCCTCGATGCATCAGTAGGTCTCATGAGACAAACTAGTGTCTTGGAACAAGTCCTTGACAGAATCCTATTTATAGTCTTGGAACAAGACATTGACTATGTGGTTACTAAGTCTGGAATTATGAATTTCATCATTATGAAATTGGGTATGGATATTGCATGTGATTATTCGACTAGTAGATTATCCATGTGAGTAATTAAATGTGTAGTACCCTCAGTATGATGTATGTGGACTTTATTAATTCATTTTTATGTGTTTAAAGTGAATGGGATGAGTTGGGAAGAGGTTGGGAGATTTTGGAATGGTTTTGTATGAGTTTGGAGGCTTTTCTATGGGTGAACGGTTTGAGCACAGTTAGTGGAAATTGTGCAGATTCTCCCAGAAACCGTGCTGGGGGAGATAGTAGGATTCGCACGGCCTATGCATGGTTTTCCAAACCATGCAAGTAAATCGTGCTGACCCTTGATCTCGAGGAATTAGCATGTGCACGGTTAGTGCACGGTTGGCCAAACTGTGCCGGCTAACCATACGGACACGTAAAAATAGTGTTATAAGTTTTGGGATCCCTCAGTCTTAACCTATTTCTCCCCAAACTTCCTCCCACTCGTGACTCACTCAGTTTCATCAGTTCTAAGGGGGTGGAGGAGATTTCCCACTCATTTTGGAAGCATTTTGAAGAGGGTTAATTGTGTATTGAAGGGGGTTTTTCCCGGGTAAGTCTCTATTCTTGGTTTCTTTGTGTATTTCTCTAGATCTGCTCTTCCCACTTTCCTGGTTTTCTAGATCTACACTTTTTGTGTGTAGATATAGGGATGGGGTTGCCTTGGAAGATGTTTTTAAGGCTCGTGAATGCTAGGTAAAGGGATCTAGAGAGGTTTCGGTGGTGCATTCATCGGATTTTAGGCGCAGTTGTTCGTGGGTCGATTTCTTATGAACCCTAATGGTAGGTGGCTTATCTCTTGACTCCACTTGGTTAGAGCTAGTGGTTCTTTGTTTACAATTAATTTTTTATGCTAAAATATTAATTTTTATTTTTTGTGTGAAATTGGTTGAAAATCCCTTGGGTGATGTTTTGGGGATATTTAGTAAAAATGGGGTTTATGCTGAAATGATTTTGTTATGGATTTTAAAATGGTTGATTTGTGAAAATGGTTGATGGAAATGGTATTCAATAAATAGGTTTTTGTATTGAAATGTGTTTTGTCATGGAAACTTATTTTTAATAAATGGGTGATTTATTGAAGTGGATTGTTATGCAATGGAATTTGGTTGATTGCATGATGTTGTGACCTTGATGGGTTATATACTTGGTTGTGATTGATTGGAATTTTGGGTGGAAGTGGAAAGAAGTATCACTATAAAAAGGGGATGGATATTGGATGGAAGGACCACTATTAAAGGATAAGTAGATGTGATGATCCAGTAGGTGTGCATGGATGAACGGGTTGGACAGAAGCTCCACTGTTTTCTTGTTTTTGTGGTTTATTGTGCATTTCTTGCAAGATGGAAATGTTTGTTATAGTGTGTGAATGATGGAATGTCTTGGGGCATGTTTGTTTGGAATTCCCTTGATTTCTTGGTTTGGGTTTGATGTATTGGTAAACACATGGTTGGCCTATAGAAAATTATTTTACTTGTAATTATTTTATATAAATAGTTCTATATAAATGTGCAAACGGTTTTATCCTAGTGGCATGTGTAGGGAAGTAATTTTTTGGAAAACTTTCTGATTTTAGTACTCACCCCCTTATTTATCACATTGGTGTCTTTGCAGATGTTGTGTATCGTGACGTTGGCATGGGTAAGGCATCTCCCTCCTTTAGTGGTGCATTGTGATGTCTCGGTGGAGTTTGGAGCTTGGAGTTTGGTGTGGAGTTGTGGTGGTGTCATGGCTCATAGTGTTTGTTCTTTAGGTTCCGCATGTACTCTGATATGGTTGGTTGTATTGGTTTTGGGTTGTATTGTGAAACAACTTGGTTGTCATTTGGGAATACATGTTTGAATTTTAAAGTGCATGCATCTTTAGTTGTTGGTTGGGTTGGTTTTGTATTAAGGGAAAATCATTCCCTAACTTGATCTTGAAGCCCTTGGCATTTATTTCCTGTCTTTGGCATCATGGGAACATCGCTTACGGCCCAGTATCCCTCACTTCCTACTGAAGCCAATGGGGTAGGGGCAGGGTGTTACAAGGGGTATCAGTTTGTTCGGTCCTTTGGTGTTGATTGTCGAATTTGGTGTTAACATTTTTTGTGGTGCATTCCTTGAGTCAGGATGATAGCAAGGCATGGGAATGCTGGAACATGGAATGTATATCATAAAAGTACATAGCTAACACTTTTATGTAGAAATTCATGTTTCCAGGTAGTTGGGTACATAAGTGTTTTGAAGACACTTATAGGCATTGGATATCTCATTATGATGGGTGTAGCCAATGAGATAAGCATGACATGCATGGTAGAAATGAATTCCAGCTAGGATGCATATTTCATTGAGGTATAATGATTTATGATGTGATATGACTGTGTGAAATTGTAATGTGTATAAATTGGTATTTTGAAAATGGTTTGGTTTTCAAAATGGTGAAACATGGCACATATGGAAAAGGTGGAAAGCCTTGTTGTGATAGTGTTGTGTAATGTGATTTGAAATGGGATTACATGATGTCTACGGATGTGAGACTCATGGTTTTTTTTTATAGAAATGGCACCGGTTAGGCGTCGTAGAGACCAACCAGAGGAGGCTGCTAAGAATGAGGTAGCACCAAAGCCTCAGGTGAACCTGTAGCTAGTGAAAAGCATAGTGAAAGCCTCCCAAGCTGTGGAAAGTGGAAATAAAATGGATGAACCAAGGCATGTGGATCATACAGTTCAGTTTCAAAATAATAATCCACATATATTCATGGGTGATTCAGAGCCATAGAGGGCAGAGACATGGTTGAATAGAATTAAAAAGACCTTCTAGTTCTTGGGAATGCCGATAGAGTTAAAAGTGAATTTGGCCACGTATATGTTGGAAGATCTTGCCCCTCAGTTGTGGGAGTTGGTAGTCCAAGCTGGGACTGACCAGGGTATGCTATGGGAATGCATTGAGGAATTTTTTAATTAATAATTCTACCCACATACGTTCATAATTCAGCGTACGACTGATTTCTTCAGTTTGAAGCAAGAGCTTATGTTTGGGAAAGAGTATTCAGCTAAGTTTATGAACATAGTGAGGTTTGTACCCGAGGTCGCGGGTAGCATGTCATTGAAGGCAAAGGTATTTGAAGCAGGGTTAAGGCATGAAATCAGTTCAAATATATAGGTGATGTATATAAAAGATTACATAGAGATGGTTAATAGAGACTCGGTGGCTAAGTAGGATTTGTTGGGCATTCTGGGTGGAGGAAGGATGGTGGTACCCATAGGGAATAGTGGGAACTCTAATGTTGGGTTCAAGAGAATGAGGGAAACTTATTCTTAGGGCAGGAATATGTCATATAATCCGATAGCAGGATCGGTAAATCTTCCTCCAAAGCCCTAGGGAATGACAAGATGTTTTCAGTGTGGTTCGACTAGCCACATCAAGCAAGATTGTACGACACAACCTGAAGCATGTCATATTTGTAAACAGATGGGGCATATGTAGCATTATTGTCAGAATTCTCCAAGTTCCGGTGCACGTGACACTCTTTAGGGATCGCAGACATCGTATACTTTGACGGGACATGGACAGCAACATACCCCTCATCAGCAGAGTAAAGTGTATCATAGTGATTCTTGGAATACCACGCCGTCTCAACAAAGCAATAAAGATCAGAGTGTGGCAACCCAGGATTTTTTCGGAGCTGAGTAGGTTATGGTGGATGATCATTTGGGACCATCCATGGTGCGAGGTATGCTTATTTTAAATTATACCTTGATGCAAGTGATGTTTGATACTAGTGATTCACACTCCTTTATTGTTGCACGTGTGGTTGATTTTCTCGGTTTAAAGGTAGAAATGATGCCCTCAGTTTTGAAACTTCAAATTCCTCTAGGTCGAAGAGAGTGTTGATCCTTCTTGTGTAGAGCATTTTGTATCATTATGGGCGAGGTTGAGCTAATGTGGAATTTCTCAATGCTTTAGATGGATGGGTATGATGTAATCCTTAGAATGGATTGGATGGTGGAATTTCAGGACAACATTAATTATGATGCATGAACAGTGGATTTTACGACACATGATGGTGTTAGACATCTCTTTAGAGGAGGGAGGCATGAAAGGCAGGGTGCAACAGGTTTGTTGGCCCCAGTAGTGGGTATATTATAGTATCAGTTGGTGGTGTTGTCATAGTAATCAGTAGAGGATTTTGAGTATAGTGTTCTTTAGGTAGTGGTGGATCAGTTCTTGGATGTTTTTCCTGAATAATTCTCTAGGTTACCTCTCGTAAGAGAAGTGGAGTTTACGATTGATCTCCTTCTGGGAACCAGTCCTATCTCACTTCCATCTTATCGGATGGCACAAGCTGAATTTCAAGAATTGAATGTCTAGTTGGAAGAGCTGGAAAACAAAAGTTTTATCCGGCATAAAACATCTATGTGGGCAGCATCAGTGTTGGTTGTAAAAAAGGCAGATGGATCTTTGAGGCTATGTGTTGATTATTTTAGACTTAACCATGTTACGATAAATAATAGATATCCACTTCCATGAATTGATGATTTGTTTGACCATTTGAGGGGAGCCCAGTGGTTCTCTAAGATCGACCTGAGGTCGGGATATCATTAATTGCGGGTGAGGAAGGAGGATATTTTTAAATAGCTTTCAGAAGTCGATATGGCCATTATGAATTTGTGGTTATTCCCTTTGGTCTAACGAATGAGCCAGAGGTGTTCATGAAATTGATGAATCAGATATTTCATAGATATCTGGATTCATTTGTGGTGCTGTTTGTAGATGATATTCTGTTGTATTCAAAGACAAGGGTGGAGCATGAGAAGCACTTGGAAATAGTTCTGGGGATCTTGAGGGATCATCGGTTGTATGCCAAATTGTCAAAGTGTGACTTTTGAATACAAGGAGTTCTTTTTTTTGGCCATGTGATTTCTGAAAGGGATGTTTCAGTGGATCCAGAAAAGATAGAGGTTATTATCTTGTGTAAATCTCCAAAGAATGTGTTTGAGATATGGAGTTTCCTTGGTCTAGCTGGGTGTTATCGGTGTTTCATTCATGATTTTTCATGTTTGGCTTCGCTGATGACAGATTTTACAAGAAAGAATGTTCCATTCTAGTGGAATGAACAGTTTTAGTAGTGTTTTAAAGAGCCAAAGGGTCTCCTTACATCGACACCAATCATGGTTTTCCTAGAACCAGGAAAAGGGTTGGTGGTGTATTGTGTTGAATCGGGATTAGTGTTGGGGTGCGTTCTCATGCAAGGGAATCTTGTGGTTGTGTATGGGTCATGTCAGTTTAGAGCTCATGAGAAGAACTACCCAACTCATGATTTGGAGTTGGTAGTAGTGGTATATTCTTTGAAAGTTTCGTGTCATTATCTCTTCAGTGAGAAATTCACGATATATACATATTATAAGAGCTCAAAACACATTTTCTAAAAAAGGGATTTGAACTTGAGGAAAAGGAGATGAATGGAATATCTCTAGATTTTTGATTTTGACTTAATGTACACACCGAGTAAGGGGAATTAGGTGGAGGTTGAATTAAGTAGAATATCATATGCTCAGGTGGTAAAACAGGTATTAGACCAGTGGTAGTTGATGTCAGTTATAGATGACATGCAGTTGGAATATGAAGACCAGGGTGATACAGTGGCCTTCTTTCTAATTTTCTTCATTCCTGACTTGGTTGTCCTAGTTAAAGAGGCATAGATATCTGAATCTGAATGTGTGACCATGGGGCCAGACTCTATGGTGGGGAGACCATTGAGGGTTAGAAACTGAATGGATATTTAGTTTTGTGTTTTCTGAATTGGATGGTTTTACCAGTTTCTTGTCCGGAGGATCTTGTCAGGGCGTATCATCATTCCAGGTTGGTTGTTCATCCTAGAATTCAGAAAATGTATAAATCATTGAAAGCACAGTACGGGTGGGCTGGTATGAAATGAAAAGTGGATGAGTTTGTTACGAGATGCCTGACTTTTGATCAGATCAAGGCAGAGCATCAGAGGCCAGTGGAAATTTTGTAGTCTTTACTAATCCCTATTTGGATGTGGGAGCAAATAGCGATGGATTTTGTCATAGGTCTCCCAAGAACGGTCATAAGGCACGATGCCATTTGGGTGATAGTGAGTCGGCTAATGAAGTCGACCCATTTCATTCCAATTCATGAATCTCATACGGTGGAGGATCTATCCAAAATCTATAGCTGAGAGGTGGTAAAGAGGCATGGTGTTCCAGTTTCGATCGTATATGATAGAGATCTGAGGCTTACATATCGTTTCTAGAAATCCTTTCAGGAATCCCTTGGAACTAAGTTTACTATGAGCATGGCGTATCACCCTCAGATGGATGGTAAATCTGAGAAGATGATACATACATTGGAGGATATGTTTCGGTCCTGTGTCAGGGATTTTGGTGTCTCGTGGGAGGAGCACTTGTCGTTGGTTGAGTTCTTGTACAAAAACAGTTATCAAGCATCCATACATATGGCTCCATTTGAAGTGTTGTATGGGCATCCATGTCGTTCTCCACTTTGTTGGGTGGAAACGGGTGAGTCCTCAATGGTTGGACCAAGCCTTGTCCAGGAGACAACGGAAAAGATCAAGCTGATCATAATGATAATGGAGATGGATCAGAGTTGTCAGAAATCTTATGCGGATGATTGCCTATGGTCGTTGTCGTTCAAGGTGAGTGATGATATTTTCTTGAGAATCTCTCCTAGGTTGGGAAATCATTGGTTTGGGAAGCAGGGAAAGTTATCTTTGAGGTATATTGGGCCTTTTGATATTATTGAGTGGGTTGGTGAGGTGTCTTATCATTTTTCTTTTCCACCTAGGTTCAGTGCGGTGCACAATGAGTTTTCTATGTTGTAGTTGAAAATGTATCAGCCGGATCATGACCATGTGATTCTATGGAATCATATTGAGCTAGAACCGGATTCTTTGTTGGTGCATGTTACAGTGAGGGTTGTGGATAGGAAAGAGATAGTCTTACATGGTAAAAGCATTGGTTTAGTTCGTGTTTTTTGGGAACATGGTCAGATTCAAGAGGAGACTTGGGAGCGGGAGAAAGAAATGGTCAAGTAGTGGCCCAAGCTCTTTCAGCAAAGGGAGGGTTCACTACTTTCCGAGGACGGATAGTCCAATGGTGGGGAGAATGTAGCACCCTAGGTTTGAGGTGTATGGAATTGTTTATGCATGTTTATGTGTTTAAGGTGTGTGGTATGAGTTGGGAAGAGGTTGGGAGAGTTTGGAATGGTTTTGGATGAGTTTGGGGGCATTTCTATGGGTGCACGGTTTGATCACGGTAAGTGGATACCGTACAAATTCTCCAGGAAACCGTGCAGGGGGAGACAGTAGGCCTCACACGGCCTATGCACAGTTTTCCAAACTATGCAAGGAAACCATGAGGACCCTTTCTTTCAAGGTATTAGTGTGCGCACGGTTAGCACAGTTTTCCAAACTGTGCAGGCTAACCATGCAGCCACTTAAAAATAGGGTTATAAGTTCTGGGATCCCTAGCGCTTAACCTAGTTTACCCCAAACTTCCTCCAACTCATGACTCACTCAGGTTATTTGGTTATCAGGTGGTGTAGGTGCTTTCCCACTCATTTTGGAAGAATTTTGAAGACAGTTCTTGGTGTATTGAAGGTGGTTTCTCCTAGGTAAGTCTCTCCTCTTGGTTTCTTTGTGTTTTCCTCTAGATATGCTCTTCCCTATTTCTTGGTCTTCTATATGTACACTTTTTGTGGGTAGATATAGGTTTTTGGATTCCTTTTATGATGTTTTTAAGGCTCTTGAATTCTAGTGAAAGGGATATAGAGAAGTTTTGGTGGTGCTTTCGCCGGATTTGAGGCACGGTTGATTGTGGGTCAATTTCTCAGGAACCCTAAAGGTAGGTGTATTCTCTCTCGAGTCCACTTGGTTAGAACTAGTGGTTTTTTGTTTATAATTAATTTTTTGTGCTGAAAATTTAATTGTGATATTTTGTGAGAAATTGGTTGAAAATACCTTGGGTGATGTTTTGGGGATTTTTGGGGAAAAGGGGGTTTTATAGTAAAATGATTTTTTGTGGATTTTGAAATTGTTTATTTGTGAAAATGATTGATAGAAATGGTTTTAAATAAAGAGGTTGTTTTATTGCAATGGGGTTTGGCCTAGAAAATAATTTTCAATAAATGGGTGATTTATTGAAGTGGATTGTTATGCAATGGAATTTGGTTGATTGCATGATCTTGTGACCTTGATGGGTTATATTCTTGGTTGTGATTGATTGGAATGTTGTGTGGAAGTGGAAAGAAGTCACACTATAAAAAGGGGGTGGATAGTGGATGGAAGGGACACCATCAAAGGATAAGTGGACAGGAAGAGCCACTAGGTGTGAATGGATGAACAGGTTGGATGTAATCTCCACCGTTTGGTTTCTTTGGTTGTTTGTTATGCATTTCTTTCAAGTTTGAAATTGTTGTGTTAGTGTGTGAATAATGAAATTTCTTGTGGCATGTTTGGTTGGCATTCCCTTGGTTGCTTGGTTTGGGTGTGATGGCTTGGTAAGGGCATGGTTGGCCAATGGAAAATGGTTTTACTTTTAATTATTTTATATAATTTGTTCTATATAAATGTGAAAACATTTTTATCATAGTGGCGTGTGTAGGGAAGTCATTTGGGGAAAATCTACTGAGTTTTAGTACTCACCCCCTGCTTTGTCACGTTGGTGTCTTTGAAGATTTTTTATATCGTGACGTGGGAAAGCGTAAGGAATATCCCTCCTTTAGTGGTTCATTGTGATGTCTCGGTGGATATTGGAGCTTGGAGCTTGGTGTGGAGCTGTGGTGGTTTCATGGCTCGTAGTGTTTATTGTTTAGTTTCCACTTTTACTCTGATATGGTTGGTTGTATTGGATTTGGGTTTTATTTTAGAATAACTTGGTTGTCTTTTGGGAATACATGTTTGGGTTTGAAAGTGAATTAATCTTTAGTTGTTGGTTTGGTTGGTTTTTTCTTAAGGGAAAATCATTCCCCAACTTGATCTCGAAGCCCTCGGCATTTATTTCCAGCCTTTGGCATCTTGGGAATGTCTCTTAAGGCCATGTAGCCCTCACCGCCTCCTCTAGCCAATGGGGTAGGGTCGGAGCATTACAAAATAACATTATTTGATTAAACATTGACATATTAGGATGAATTTTATGTTGAAAAGGATTTTTCTTTAGTTTCATACATTTCCTTAAATGTTTATGCTTATTTATGAATGTTTTTTCAATATTGTTATCCTTACTGAGTATCTGAGATCACCCCTTTCATATGTTTTATTTTCCAAGGATTCCAAGAAGTGTATTATGATTGATAAGAAGGTTTAAGATAGGGGATTAATGGATTTTTTAAATGATCATTTATGTTGGGTTTTATTTTCTAATGTGTAATGTAAGATTGATGTATGTAATCTATTTTACAAGACTACTAAATTGATCGGTCTTTTAGGAAATGATTTCTTATAACCATGTCAATGTTATTTAATAAACCACCAACTCTAGGTAGATGGGGTTTGGGAATTACAGTTACACATGTGTACAAATATGATCAATACAGTATTTTTTGTTCCTTTGGTACCACGAAATGATATAATAAAAGTTTTCTACTTCCTTTTAAACTATCGCAAATATGAACATTAAAAAATGATCTCTTTCTTTCCTAGTACCAGGAAAGAACATATATGAAATTTATAATGATACACAACCAGATTTCCTAGTCTAATTCTCATATTTTATTGCTTTGTAAAGAAATATAACTCCACCAGAATACTGAAAAACAATTCCAAACAACTTATACCTCAATCTGTAAATCCCAGTCCGATTTTTTGGTTTGATCCTATAACAACTATTTATGATCTCCCTTTTCTTCTATTGGGTAAACTTAATTAATAATTCTCAATCCAAAAATAACTTCCCTCTACAAATGTTCATCAATCCAACATTTATCATCACTCATGTAATGTAAAAGTGTTAGAATTTAAAATGTACACTCCTCATTTTGTATGTGGACCAAAATTGGTTTACGTCATATTCTAATAATATATCCCAATTAACCAAATTCATGGAATCCATTAATTCCCATTAAAATAATGATTCATCTTTGACATCATCAATGATTCTCTATTATTCAAATTTCTTCTTGAAACTTATTCAATATTATCATAATGTTAGTTTTCTTCAAACATTGTAATCATTCTTCAGTATAATATTGATTACTACTATGATTTTGTTATTACAATGAAGAGATATGTTCAGTATAAAATTCTTCATTATGATTATCTATAAAAAATTAAAGATAGGAAAAGTAATTTTTCTCTCATTATAATTATTGGAACCAACTAATAACATATTTCTCATTCTAATTCTCCACACCAACTATTATATTGAACACATTGAAACTATTGTACCACAAACATAGGTGTAATTTATGTAGATTCCAAATCATCTATGTAGCGCTTCACCATATGCTTCAAACATTGTTGATTTTTTTGTCTATAATATCCAAACATATAGATCCCCTTGAAAAAACGTTTGTATCTTATTTGAAGATGTTATAATTTTCATATTTTCTATACACCAGTGATTCTGTATCCGATGAACTAATCTTTTCCATCTTGTGTCAGATAAATTGGTCTCAAATTTACATTGATAAATAGTGTTAGTGCCTGATGAGTATTGACCCAAGTGATAGAAATAAAATATGATTCTTCTCTAAAACATTACCAAATTGAAAAAAAATATAATTCTTATTCCTTTCATAACACACTTGAATAAAAAAAATCAACCTAATGTAAAAAAGTTTACTACATTGTTGATAGATCTCTAATCCCATTTTTCATCGCTCCCAATAACTCCATTTATCTTATTCATTATTTATCTAAAATACTCCCAAAAAATGATTCTTCCATTGATTGATCAGTAAAATACCACATCCAATGAGCCAATATAAACTTCTTTGGATTCAAAAAAACGTTTTGTTTTTCTAATTATGGTACACAACAACTTATTTCTCTGAAGATCTATATCTTATGGATTATTAGTATGAAAAAATCCGTAATTTTCTTCTTCTCACATTTCAAACAAAAAATATAATATTTCATACAATTATGAGTCCAGTGATCTCACGCTAATGATCTAAGACAAGAAATATTGGACTTCAACATCTATGTATTTCCACAAACTTCTGGATGTATCATGTCTTCCTCGTGACATTGAGAACATTAGGATCACCATATCATCATCTAGAAACCATTTTAATGTACTGTAACCTCCCATACATGCATCACTTATTTCATTCCTTCTGACCCTCAATATTATTAGAAATAATTTTTCTCCACCATTTTTTGTTAGTCTTGTACCAAAATATTTTCAGATAATATAGGATTTATAAGAACTCCAAGATTATAAAATAATCATCATATTTTCATTAAATCCGTGAAAAATTTAACCCAGCTTCAAAAAAAGATCAAACCATTATTTCTAAACCAGGGTGGGTTATATAAACATGGTATCCCAGAAAACGTCTTCTCGGTCTAATGGACTTGCTTAAGAATTTTCATATGATCATTAGATTACGATAGTGAGTCTTGTCCCCATCTTTTACAATGTGAGGTGATATATTTTTTATTGACAGGGAACAAAAATACCATATGCACATAATTCATTATGTTTACAAAAAGGAAATTCAAGTCATCTTGTTCCCAAAAAAATCATTATAAAAAAACATGAAATGGTTATTTTGTTTGGTTAGATTATTATTTAGAGTCCAAAACCTTTTTTTGGGGGATAATAATGAAATCCATAATTCTAACCTAGATAAACCCAACCTATCCCCCATTTATCTTCAATAAAAAACCATATATCACGTCCATAATCTACCTTCCACTCTCTAGTGTCCTCCCAATGTTCCATATTCCTCTCAAGAAGCTCCTCCCATGATATGGGAGTCACCCTCTCAATGTAAGGGAATTGGAACTCTTCCTTTTATTCATGTACCTATTTTAGGTTATTACTATTAATTTTCATTTTTTTCATGTTTTAGTATATTTTTTTCATCCGTTCTATTTCCACTATGATGTCCACGTGATGAGGGACCCCATTTACTATCATATATCCCTCCCATGAACATTTATGTACATCCATTACAATTCTTAAATTTCATAGAGGACCCCTCCCTCTTCTTATCAATTCAAGAAATATCATTGTAATTATAATTTCAAATATAAATGGGTTATGTTTTAATGACCTTATAAGTGTCAGTATATTGTCTAATTGACTTCCTAAAAATTATATGTCCTTTAACCCCTGTCATTATATCCTTATCCAAAGTTGTTACCTTGTTAAAATTTAGTAAGTGATCTTTCTCTATTCTTTTCAATTTAATCTCCTTCTTTGTGACTAGCCATTTAAATCTTAATTTTTTATTTTTTAATAACATTATAATGATACTTATTATTTATATTTTATTTATAAATAATGATATATCATTTACCCACTCTAATTATATCATTTACCTAAGTCATTAATATGCCAAAATTTTGTAAGGGATACTCCGCTTCTCATATTTATTAAATCATTTTAATTATATTATTTATATTATATCCTATTAATTATTTCAGGATATGTTCTTTCATATATCCCTTAAATCCCTTATTATGTTTTAATGATTAGATACAACTTCCACTCTCATTACACCCTCCTATGAAAATTGTTTTTCCCCCATTATGATGTCGAATTTTCACTGCAATATTTTGTGTGAAATTTTTTTTTATTGTATACCCATACCAATTTGATATCATGGGTGTTCGAAATTTTAAACATATAATTATATAATTGGGGACATACATGTATTTAATCTACATTTCTTGATTTTTGAATAAAATATTTTTGTAAATGATTCCATGTTGTATGATCTAGGTGGCACACTTATACATGTGAATGAAATGAATGTAATGGGTGTGCTAGATATTATATAACACTAAAATGAATTGGGTAATTTTTATTCTAATGAGATTTCATTTAAGATATTATGGAGTTAACCTAATCAATTAGATGTACTTTTTTATTATGACTTCATAGCAGTTATCCTAGTAATATTTTAATGATTCCAGGTTTAGTGCTTTCACTACATTTAAATATTTCCTTTATATTATCATGATTTTTCATATCACATTGTTCATTTTCATTTTTCTCACCCATTTTATGTTCCATTGAAATTAATAATCTCTAAAAGGTAAAATTTTCGTTGTTTTATGAAATGTTTTTTTACCTTTATGGTCTTTATAGATCACCATTTTCTTATGTTTTTCCCAGGTTACCCTATGATGTTTTAAGAATGATGTAATATTATGAGCATGTTAAATAATTTTTCACTAATGGTGATGCAATTTGTTAGGTAATATACCTAATTATTATATAAAAATATCCTCCCAATCTTATAGGTTGTATTATGTTTACTATTATATAATAATTCATGAAATAATGTGTAATAAGGATCAGGGTTTTCACAATCGGTATTAAAATAAGGTTTAGTTATTTTTGGGGTTATGATAAAAAACTCAAGGGAGAGAGTTAGGGAAAAATCTAAACATAACAAGACATCCATGAAAAATTTAAATTATAGATTCAGTGTTTTATATTAAAATAAATTCATTTCAGGATACGACTAGTATATGTTGGTATAGTAGTGATGTACATAGGGGTAAAACTCAAAGAAACTACATTGTTCTATGCTCGATCAGGAACTGGTTCACGAAAAAAGGCATTTCTACACACCTGGATTGACACTCATGAGGGATATTCTTTAGTAAATTCACATCTTCACTATGAAAATTTATTAATGGAAAAAAAATTAATATAAGATTATATGATAGGAAATAGATCATGGATAAAATAGATTAAAGAATTCAAATTCCTATGTTAAGGAATAAATATCATTTATTTGTTATAATTTTAATGTCATTTTCTTACCAGTTAAGTGTTTACTATTTTAAAATTAAGCATACATATTTCACTAGTTTTCTAATAAAGTGATTTTAATAAGAATAAATAATTCACCAGCGGATGTGATGTGTAATGTGATGGCATCCCAAATAGAATTTTTAATAATACGAGACATCATGTAAGATAAATGGGGATTATTCCAAAATAGCTATCATAAATTAAAATTAATAATTACCACAATGTTTATAGTCAAAATAAATCAAAAAATGTAGAATACGTATTAATGAAGTTTATTTTATAAGGGTGATAAACGAAAGGAGATCCAATTTCATGTTTATCAAAAAAGCTGAATGCAACACATATTGATATTCCAATGAATAACTTGAAAAGGTTTTAATTATGTAAAAATAGGTAATAATGTATCTAGTTTCCACAAAAAATTAATATTATTGATGGAAGGGAATAAATTAAATCTTATATAATCCTTTTTGTTAAATTTATTATGTTTGGTGAATATGGGTTTCATCTGAGTATATTCACTAATCTAAGGGTTAAATTCAAGACCAAATATATATTGTATATGAATTATTAAAGTGTAAGGAATGTGGTTTTTTTGTATTAGTATTTGATAGTTATGTAAAATTATTAGTATAATAAGGATATTTTATATATAATAATCCTAAACCACTTAGGTATTAATCAATAGTAGTTTATCTTTATGGACATGAAATATAAGTTGAATGGACTCGATAACCTAAAAAAGTGATTTATTGATAAAGTGATATTTTGTAGAATTGATGATTTGGGGATTGGAGACACTTAATAGGTGTTTGATGTTTGGATATACTTATGGTGTTGGGAGATTCTATTTCTAAGTATAATCTCATGTTTTAAATAATTTATCCAACTTTTGAAGATTTATGTGTTGGAAGTTTAGTATGTTATTTTTGGAAACATATTATAGGATCAAGTATTTTGTATTTTGAGGTGATTAATGATATATTAGGAGTTCTTTTTTAGTTAAGGAATAAATATCTATTAGGATTATTTAAGAAAAATGTTGATATGTTTTGGTAATTGTAAGATGAAGGTTATGAGACAACCTTTGAGGTTAAATCATTCATTAATTATTAGGTTATTAGTTTTATATATTTGTATTTATTTAAGGAATGATTTATGTTAAACATTTGGGAGTATTTGAGGAATTCCTGAGATTAATGTATTATGGTTTAATTGTTTTTAGTATTATCAAAATTTATGGTAACCATTTTTTATTTATTAAATATTTGAGGAATAGCTTGTTATTATTTAGTGGATTATGTTATCCGTTAGAATCATTTACTAGTTCATTATGTATAATAAATCATCATGAATACTCATTGTTAAGATAAAATATGAGATTATAGTGGAAATTGATTATAGGTGAATATTATTCTTATAAAAAAGAATATATATTTATATCCCCAGTAAAGATGGAAAATTAATTCCCTAACTCTAAAAAAAGTCTATTAAGTCAAAAATGTTGTCATATTACAATAATTTCAGATGAATTGATTGTCTTTTTAATCTTCGCTGATTTTTGGTTTTACTGTCATTGAATTTCTCTTAATAAAGACCACTATTACACTCTATTATTACTAAGGTTTTAGTCTTCTCTTACATGTATATGTTTCCACTTCCCATTGATCTTCTCCTACTTAAAAATCTAGATATGTTATGACCTTCATACTTTCCTTTTCTCACTTTTCATGTAGATGTTTTTTAAACCTTTTAATGATGTGGGTATTTAATAAATATATCTTCAAGGGTGAAAATATTTCCTACCATGTTCATGTTTAAATAATCAGGATGAAATTTATTTAATGGGGATGAATTTTACACCCTATGTTTCTAAAAATGAAAATTCTATTTGATAGCGTATGAGATACGCAACACCAAAACCAGAAAAATTATAATTTAAATTTAAATGTTCTACCTTTTCTGCTAAATTATAGGATATGAGTGGTATTGAATTTATTATGAAATATGTATTTTACTAATATATATTTATAAATTCTTTCTAAATAATCTATAAAATTTTGGTAATGTACTTTTATTTCTTGAAAATATGAATTAAAAAAAATATTATTTCATTTTAGGGAAATATATTATAATTCTTTTATAGAACATTTAGAACATTTATTTGATACAAATTAATCTATTTTCCATATAGATATACAAAATTAGTATAGGGTAACAATTTTGGATTTATCAGAAAATATATATTTTCAGTGAATACTGAAAAATACCATTTTATGTAAAATTTAATTTTCTTTTGATAAATATTTTATTAAAAATTAGATTATTAATTTAATCTAATTTTATGGTAATATAAATATTCATAAGTTATATTTACTTATATTAATTAAATTTAAGTCATTATATACCATATTTTAGTAAATGTTTATTTTCAGTCTTTAAAATGTAGTTTTCTAAAAAAATTAAAATTCATAATATTTTCCCAGTATAATAAATTCAAATAATACCTACTGAGAAATAATAGAGGTCAAATGATTATATTATATGTCTATATTTTTTAATTCATGTTTATATAATAAATATTATGTTAGTTATTGGGTTAATGTGGAATCATGTATTCCTTGAAAAAATTCATTTTTCAGAAAACCACTTTCCATCATTCTTATAAGATTTATTTTAAATTAAATTATTCCATATTTTTGAATTGGTTGTGATAAAATTATAACGACCCATAGATTACATACTTTGTTATTACTTAAAAATTTAATCAAACTTTTTACAACATATACCAAAACCATGAAATGCCCGTATAGGTATAGTGTCTTTAGAAACTGGAAAACATAAACAAACGGTTCATAAATCATCCACATTGTCTCCATTTAATTTTATCATATATAGAGTCCATTTTGGTATATCTTACTTAATACCCTTATTCCTGACATGGGGAAAAGAAAACATAAAAAATGGTGAGCTCAAATGCTCAGTATGGGTAAACAAAGGAAATATCAATCATATCATATTCATAAGAACATAACATTTTGAAAATCTTAACCAGCAAAAGAGATCATAATATCATAACATAGGATAAATCATAGTAGTGAAATGTAATCCCAATAATCATAACATAAAACACGAAACTTTGTGGCATACACACATAATCATAGAAAATCATTTCATATTAATCAAGCCTCATTGCCAAATCCATCATAGCTGACAAAGTCTATTACTAAACTTAGTTCACTCCTCATTCCAGTCCTGTATCACTGAACCGAATTAACATTCCATTCCAGCCATGTCTATCTCATGACATATAAATATTTTCCCAATTCATTGGAGGGAGATATAGGTCCCACCAATTTCATAATGAAACAATTCTTATGTGTGCCACAAAATCATAAATCATATCATAACCCATGTAAAAAATCTAATTCTTAAACATCATGCCATCAAAACATAATCCATATAAGATAAAAGGATATCATAAAATTAATTCCATAAAAACATAATCAAATAAATGTAAAACAATATGGATAGAAACAGAACCCTATATTATCTTAGAGGGAAAATAATTTTGATAAAACACTTGAACTCCATTCTTGAGAAAAATATCCTTTCTACTTCAAAAACATTTTTTTCCTTTCTTGACATGTCATACAATTTTACACTAAATAAATTTGATTACAAATAAACTTGAAAACATGTAAAGTAATCTTCATAGAAATAATGTTCTATGAAATCATAAAAATCCATTCATGTCGTATAAGTTAAAAACACATTCTCCTCGTACTTTTGCAGGAAAAGTCAAAAAGCACCACATATGGTAAACAAAGGAAAGATTCCTTCCATAACACAAAGAAAATGTAAAAGTGGGGTAACCATGACTTTAAAAATACATGGAATAATATTAAAAACTTTATGAAAATTTTTTTTTATGGAAATGGATGAACAATATAACCCCAGTAAATACTTACGAATAAGCAATCTCGGATAAAAATGAGATTGAAAAATTATCCCTTACCTTAGGTCTGATTTGATTTGTACATATCTGATCCTCCTGTATAATGATTTAAATAATGTCATTGACTTATTAAATAATCATATTCATTGTTATGCTATCATATATGGTCATATTCTTATCTTCTTATTAGTAATATTTCATTGCTACTTGTTATTCGAGTGTTCATTGCTTTATGTTCTTATGCATGTTTTGTGGAATAAATTCATATTATTCTTTTTAGGTTATATATACCTCATTTCCAGAATGTTATTAGCGTAATATATATCATATATATTCAATAAATTCAGTTATATAATCATTATTCAATGAAGATCATGTAAAACGAGTCGCATCACATCGTGAAGATGGTAGGCCGTACATACGCACGAGCGATGATATCATTCCCATGATCGTGGATTTGTATTTAAGTGTATGGATACTACTTTATAATCAATATCACTTTACAATGATCATATATAGTTATTATTTACACCAATATACCCATCCAATTAAGGTGGTGGTTGAAAACATATTACACCACGGCGTGGAGACGGTATTCCGTACGTACGCACGCGCGATGATTTCTTTTTCCGTAGGATGGATAGAATGTGAAATAGGGTTTTTTAAAATATATAATAACATTTCAGTATATCAGTGATACTTATGTTATTACTTCATAATTAAACAACTAATGAAGAGGAAGTATAATAAGAATTAAATTTGAAAGAATCGGTAACGGATATTACCTCTTCTTCAACACGCCTCTTTGAATCCTCCTTTTAGGGCACTAAAATTGGTCTTTTAAGAAGACCAGGTCCTATAGTGTGTTCCTAGGGAATATGAGAAGGTAAATATTCAGGGTTTGGATGAGATTTAAGGCTCAAAATTGTGTGAGGAAGATAGGAAGGAGGTGCCCTTTTATAAGGGAGGAGAGGGGCACCATAGGAAAAACATGAAATATTATCTTATAATAAAGTCATATTCATTTTATAATAGCTCCAAATTGATTTTTTTTCTAAGATATGGTGGGGAAGGTTCGAAATACTCTCAACCAATATGTTTTAGACAAGTTCAGGTTACAATTTTGACCTTATCATTTAGATTTTACTCTAAGTTAAATATTTTAACTTTTACCGCGTCTTCTTGTTTTCTTAAACTATATGGTTAATAAACATACAATAACAAGCCAAAAGAACCCGAAATGGTTAATTATTAATATATATAACCTTATCTAAGTAATTCGTACGAACTTTAGATTTTGAGGAATATAATAACAATTAATAATATAATATTTGTTTTAAAAACTATTTTATGTCAATTTTTACACTATTTGGTAATTGATTTTAGTGAAAATCATAAAAGCATGATTAGTTCTAAATAAGTTTATTAAATAAATACTAACATGTCATATTATCCTATAAAATAATTTTAATTCATATAAAGTCTCAAATTACATTTATCTGGGTATTTATAACATCAATTATGTTAATATTTCATTAATAAGGTAATTATTACATCATCATTGTGCCATAATAAAATTAAATTATTTAACTTCTAAAAATTATAAATAAAACACCATTATATAGGAAATATTTTTATGTTTCTAATGAATATTTATAGTCTAATTTATCTTATGTATAACCTTATATTAAAAATGTTTTATTTATTAAACTTTGATTTTAACTCTTTTAACTCTTCTTTAAATAAAATAATAATAAGTGTCCTAATCTAATCTAAGTGGACCTAAATGGTAAAATTTTATTCCTAAGGTCTTTTTTGGTCGAATTACACTTATCCAATAGAATTAGAAAATGTGTTAGGGTAATAATAATATCATTTTTTACCCTTAATTACCCTATTTACTTTTAATCGTGGTAAATAAAAGTAAAAAGTTACTATTCACCAAAAAAATATTTTTATCTTATTGAACCACATTTTTTCCTTGATATTAACCATGTCTCTTAGATTTTAGAAATTCAACTCACAGAAATGGTAAAAGTATGTTTTATGCACAATTACAAATGCTCCTAGGAGGTGGGTAAAAGACGGTCAAAACGTTCAATAAAATTTTTATATATCTATGTTATTATAAAATGACTCCAATGAATTACATTGAACATATATATGTATTATGTATATATTTTGACATAATATAAATTAAAATAAAATACATAAATATTAAAATAAAAAGTCGGTTTTTAAATAGTAACCTAGTGTTTTCACTATTCATCAAAATTGAATGTTTTCAGAAAAATACCAAAAATTCACCCTAGGATAATTTCGATATTCCGAATCCAAAAATGAAGTCCATTTTAAAAGATAAAATTTTTAAAATTTCAAAAATTGGGTATTACTATTCATAACTGCTAGTTTATATAATATTTTAATAGCATTTCATTGTTTAGTGAAACTCGGTATTGCGTACAACACACGCTATCGTGGAAGGTCAAGATTGCATGTAAATCAAGCCAAGCTAGTGTTATGTGTAGTGAAGGATTTATTTGATATTGAGTATAATATAAAAAATATATAATTCTCATAAAATATCACGGTGTTACAAAAATTGATTCCATATTTAGTATAATCATGATTAATATTCTGTAATTTGGATATCTAATTTTTTTGACAATATGAATAGTAGTTTTAGTAAATATTTACTACGATAGTAAAAGCATGATAGGTTAATTGAGGGTAAAAAATGGTAATAGTAACTTAATAAGTACAAAATGGTAACTATAACATTATGAATGTATATATTTATTTTTATTTTAAATAATTATTATACTTATTTATTATCATTTTTTTCATTATAAATGATTAACTAATTAGTTGGATGAAAAAAATGATAAGATAAAACACAAATTGTATTTTTGATTATTCTAAGATTTCAATTAAGAAATTCCTTTTGATAAAAGTATATATTCATGAATGAAATTATATTTTAATAAAACTTTATTAGAAAATTATTATTATCAAATTTAACCGATAATATATTTTTATATCGTCAAATATAATTTCTATAGTGTATTGAAAATAGTTATTGTGAAAAAACACATAAATTCTCAATAAATTCTCATTCTGTTTTAAAAGTAAAAATTAAAATATTCAAAAAAATTGTTTATAGAAAATTAAAAATATATGTTTAATGAAAACATTGATATTATCTAATGCTGATTTTTTTATAATTTTTTGAGTAAGTTAATTATTGGTTAAAAATTAAATATATTATAAATATATGGAGTATCTTAAGAAATCATAATGAACCAAACGTGATTTAATTAATGATAAAAATTGTATCCAGTACTAAATATATATTTACCATTTATAATAATGTTATTTGGAGATTATTTTATAAATTCAATAAAGCCTTTATAAATCCTCCAATACCAATATTATATTTTATGGTTTTAAAATCATATCTTTATATACATGACTCACTTCCAAATATGCATGGTTATTTCTAAAAACATTTCATCCCATGGCCTTATAAAATAATTATATACACACCCATATTGAATAAACCATGGTGAAAACTATGGTAATGTTTTTTGTTTAAATTATATTATTATATAGAGTCCAAAACCTATATTTAGGAAATAATGAAGTATTGCAATATCTTTTCCTATATAAACCCAACCAATATCCCATTAATCCTAAATATAAAAACATTTATAATGTAATTAATCATCCCTCCCCCGCTATATTCTCCCCAATTTTCACCTAGGATCTTAATAAAATCTTCGAATGCTTTTAGAATCACCCTCTAAAGGTAAGGGTTATCCAATTATTTTTTTCAAGAACCTCTTTTATAAATACCTATTAATTTCACTTAGTTATTATTTGGGTATGGTTTTCTACTTATATATTACATTCCTTTTCTGGTATATGTTTTTACAGAAACCTTCCCCTTTTATTAATCCCTCCCATGAACCTTTATGTACACATGTTAAGATGTAAAAAATTTTGTAAAGGATATATCCCTCTTCATTTAAATTCAAGAAACATATTTGAAATTATCCATTTAAATCTATAATGGGTTATGATTTCATTTCTTATAAGTATCCTTATACTGTACAAATTATTTCCTAACAATTAGAAATCATTAATCCCCCCATTATAGTGTTTAACATAGCACTTAAAATGCTAAAATTTAGTAAGATATTTATGGATCTTCTTTTCCATTCAAGCTCATTCTTTGTAATAAGATTTTGGAATCTCAATTTGTTATGTTTTATCGACTTTATAAATATCCCTCTACTATATGATTTATTTTATAGTAATGTGATACAATTTATTCCCTCTCATTATTTAATTTACCAATGCCATTGCTATGCTGAAATGTAATAAGGGATCCTCTCATTATCCTCTTTATTTAATCTTATTCATTATCTTATATATATTATCTCCAATTTATAATGTTGTCGTATGTTATTATATATCCCCCTAACTAAATTTATAATCATTAAATGATTAGATACCCCTTTCATTATCATTAAGACCTCCAATGGAGATTTATGTTCCCCCATAATGCTACCAAAATTTCACCGCAAATTTCCATTCTATACAAAGGTCTAGCGAATACCCATAGCCATTTCCTATCACCAATGTGCACCTTAGTTAAATTATAATTATTTTATTGTTTACATACATGTACGAACTCGAAACTCCTTTATCATATAAAAAATTTTGACAGAAAATGATTTCACGTCATATGGTCTGTGTGGAACACTTTTGCAGGTAAATGAAATGAATGTTACGAGCACTCCATGAATTATATGTAACAGCAAAAAATATGTAATTTTTTAGCCTCTAAAGACATCATTCATTGTATTAAAGAGTGAACCTAATCCATCACAGCACTTTCTCCATTATGATATATTGGTTTTTATCCTACTTAAATTAATGATTACATGTTTAATGTTGTTATCACATTTTCAAATAGCCTTTCTGTTATCATTATTTGTATTGCCTCAATTTTCATGTTCATGTTTCTCAATCATTTTATTTTCAATTAAAATTCTTAATCTGTAACATGTAATACCTTTCTCTTCATACCACATTTTTATTCTCTTATTAGTCTTTATATATTACCACATTCATATATTTGTCCACAAGTTACCCCATGATGTTTTATACATGATGTAATATAATTAGAATCTAAAAGATTTTTTTATAATGGAGATATACACATTATTTTATGTGGTTATGTAATGGAACTAATTACTAAATATAGTAGACTTATGAAAATTCAAGGTTGTATTATGTGTACTACTATGTAATAAATCACGAATTAGTGTGTATTAAAGAGTAGGGTGGTCATAGAATGCCACAACCTTAAAATTTATAACCCCTAAAATCTTTCAAATTAAATACATAAACATCAGGGAGAGCGACTTGTCCTAAAAGACCACACCATTATGAACTATATATTTCCATCAATTAGTGTTTCTTTTCTCAGTATTGTTTGATATCTTGTCTAGGCCCAATTATTTTAATTTTAAACCTATAATTATTCATGTTCTAAAACCAAAGATAATTCAATGAAATTTAGAGTAATTATCTATATAATCATATTTTATGTTTCCTGAATGTGTGTGACACCATTTGAAACCACGATGTGATGTCTTATTTGATCATATTAATATTTTACCTTTTCCATTTTATGATATTTCCTAGTATTTTCTCAAAATTGAATCTCCAAGTATATTACGATTTGGAATTATATATACAAACTGTTTTTATAAAAATATTTCACAGAAATATGAATTTAGAATCTCATAAATGAGATCCATAAGATTTCCTAAGAAGATGGAGAATCAGCCTGGGATGCCTGGGATTGGTTTAATGAACTGACCCAAAATTTCCCAAATCATAGAATTGATTTGTGGATATTGATTAAAACATTGTACCAAAGAATTAAATTGGATTCATGTACTATAGTGGAGGCCACCTTGGATGGTGGACTCATGATTAAAACATAGAATTTGCAAGAGAACATTTAGATGAAATCTACCACAATCTCAGTATGTGGAAGAGAATCTAAATACATACATGATCCAAAATATCATAGGAAGAATATAATACCTTTATAGTATCCCATGTTCAATCCCCAACAAGTAATCTTGAGACATTTCATTTACCTTCTCCAAAATTTCCACCACCTACCACATTTATCGGAATATGGGATTGTGAATCCTACATTGGCCCACAACTAAAATAGGACTACATAAAATAAATGTAAGATCCCTAAAATAAGATCGTAATTATATACATGGTATTAAAAAATCCAATAATATAAACAAAAATAGAAATACCATAATCCATATTATAAAAAAAATATCATCTCAACAACAAACATAAATCCAATCATTGTTACTAAAAACAAAGGAGGGGTTAATCACTTCAAACAAATAATGTACCACCTTGGTAGCCACTCCAAAATCCATCTACTCAACCCAAATATAAATTTCCAATAATATAACTCCCCTCTAGAGTGTACAAAATTACAACCTAACAATAGTTACATGAATCTCCTCCATGGTATTCACAACAATACCCTCCATAGAATTGAAATCCTAAAAACCTACTCACTATATTTTCTAAAAAGATTAATTATAGTATGAACACTCAAAAAAATGAGATTCATAATAGGTGGTATTCCTTTCTTAATCATGATTACCACGTTCCAAGATCATCAAAGACGTTATCATACATATTGTCGGTTATTTTTCCCTATCGTATAGAGACACATCAAATATAGGTGGCTAAATTGGAATTCCATAGGATTTGAAAAATAATGAATTTATAGAACCCATACATAGATGAGTAAAATAATTAGGAATAACCATAAATACATTCAAAAATTATAAACAAAGAAGGTGATGATATCATTCATAGAACTGGTAAATAATGAAACCTAGAATCATATCAATTGAAAAATATCATAGATAAGATCATCGTGAAAAGGATGATGTTTATGTGGAACAACCACCAAAAAAACATCATTTTATTTTTCAAGAGATAATTATTCAAGGAGAGATATAGGGTGAAAAAAATATGTTTAGATATGTTTATATAGTTACACATTAATATTCACTTTGAAGCGAACACCACACATATGTGTTCTTATGGATAAAATCATGAAGGATATTCTCTCGAATAAAATAAAAATTCAAGACCAATGTGAAATATCATTGAATTAAGAATGATCTATAGTTAATTAGTGAAATATATAACTAATTATTTGATACCCTAGATGATTGAAGATTCAATACACTATCATTATATGAAAATTCAGAAAAACATTATGCCACCTTACCAAAAGTATCAATATATTAAGTATGAGTGTATTTCAACATTTTGGGATCAATGATTTTAACTAGAAAAACATTTCACATAAACTTGTTGAAAGATATGTAATATACCCTTGTGTACTTCTTTTAGTCATTGTAGTTAATTTTGGTAAATTATTTTTTCCTAAATATTTCATTATATTGGATACATAGGAATACAAAGATGTCCCCATCATTATAGGAAGACCATTTATTCCACTGAAAGGGGGTTGATTAACTTGAATTAGGAAAGGATGAAATTGGAAGTTGATAAGACGAATGTAGTATTAAATTTAGTGAAAACCACCAGAAATTATGGAGATTCATATGATTTTCAATTCATTTTTTGTTGGATATTGATGATGTTGATTTAATGACCATTGAGGATGATCGGGAGACCATATCTCCTAATGAAGATTGGTGCATTGGTTATTCGGATTTAAATTACAATGAACCAATGATGATGGATAGTATTCCATAATTCATAACCTTATTCATTAATGCATTGATACTAGAATTTAATATTTTTCCAGATATGTTAATGTACTCATTATTAGAAAATAAATCTGCACTATTGGTTAACATCAGTTTATATCAAAATCAAGTGAAAAATTATAATCTTTTTTAATTCATGAAAAGGATTAAAATATAATTTTCATGGGGTTTAGGTAACATAAAGGTAATAAATACAATGTTTTAGAGTAACAAAATTTTGTTAGAGTAGGCTCTATAAAAAACATCAACCTTATATGTGACTCACTCTATTGATGAAGTAGTATTGAAGAATGAGGTACTGAATATTCTCTATATTGGTATAATAATTTCTATCTCTAATAGTGATTTAGGGAGTCTTCTGCAAGTATTCCTGATGAAAGGTAAAATGATTATTATTAAAAATAATAAAGACCTTCTAATCACAACTATAATAATTACTCTACGATGAGTATGTGTGGACTAACGAAATATCATAATCACGCCATAATATATTTTCCAATCTCATTAATTTTTTAAATTGTTGAGAGAGAATTTGGGAAGGAACTACACAATTTTCTGGATAATATTCTTGACATAATAAAATTGAATTTGACCAATAGATTCCTCAAAAACAATATTAATATTGCATTATAGAAAAAATTACAATCAAATTTTTTCATTTGAATTGTGAAACACACTCACGATATTTCAATAGTTCTTGAAACATTTTCCACTATATAGAGGATTAGTTTATTGATATTTTAATAGATGATTTATCTTTATATGAATGATATTTTATATTGTTATGAGGAAATCTGGAGAAAGTTTTATAGTTCTCTGAATAGAATTTTGTAGTTCAAAATTGGGAAAATATTAATTTTATTATCTAATGGGGAAAATTCATTATACATTAAATATGAAATAATCACATGGAATTCATTCCTAGAAAAATAAATGGGAAAAAAATATATACCTAAACCTATGATAGTGAAGGGTATACGGGGTTTTTAGGGACACCTGGGTTCATATCACCACTTTATCTAATACATCTAAAGAATATAAATCCCACTGACACTACTATTGTTGAAGGAAACAACATTTGATTTCACTAAAGAGGGTTAGTGAGAATTTAACCCATTGAAAATTCCCAGGGTGGATTCTCCTTCCATAGTTTCACTAGACTAGAATAGGTAATTTGAATTGGTTATTGGTGCCAATTATTTCCTTACGGGTGATTTTTTAGGAGATTATGTTGGAAATATCATTTGTATGATATATTATACCTTCCATACCTTAAATGAAACTCGTGTAAATTATGAGGCAATAGAGAAGGAGTTGATGATAGTGGAATTTTCATTTGATAAATTCTAATCAGTCCACATACATTCTAATGTTGTGGAGTACACAAATCATGAAACACATAAATATATATTGTTAAAAATGGATATCAAACTAGTATAATATGGTGGATCCCACTTTTTTAGAATTTTACCTAGTCATAAAATACATGAAGGGGACAAAATATTTCACCACTAACTGTTTATATATATACTTACACTACAAATTATTGAGGATAAAAAAATACAAGTATTGAGGATTACTCCCCTAATGAGAAACCTTTAAATATATATAGTCAAGAACAAATATGCTTTTATATTATTATTATCTCTCTTTCTATTGTATCTCTTTGCCCAAAATTTTTATATCAACTATGGATGGAAATTTGAGTCAATTTTTAATGGTGTTAATGGGAAGATCCACTATTACTTACGCACTATGCTAATGACTTGATGTTTCATTGCATCTAAGAGGAATGAATTCAACGTATTCTCTAAATGAGTCACAGGTAGCCAATTGTAGGACATCATTTTCTCAAACACACCATTTCTATGATCTTAATAGATGAACTATTCTTTACCAAACTCCATAAAGATGATAAGAGCTTGTTATAATTTTTTTGATCAATGCTAGGGGACAAAACCATTGGAAAATGTAATGAAATTATCCAAAAACCTATCATTTGAGTAAAAATCCTTGGTATATCTAGGTTTGATTTCATGACACCATTCACAAATTCTTATGGAATGTATTACATCATGGTTATCAAGAAATAAATTCTAAAGTGGTTAGAAGCGGATGCTACTACCCGAGACAAAAAAAATGTGGTCCTTGTTTTTAAAAACAATCACCAAATTGGGGAGTATCAATTTACCCATTAGTGGGTAGGAAATTCACATTAAATATAATTAAATTATACAACTTGAAAAATATGGAATTTAATACAACACTATAACTTCATAACACCCTCTAACTAGAGGGAATGTTGAATTGTCAAATATAGAGATCAACAATTTTATAGAACAAAAATTATGTACAAATAGGCAATATTGGATTTTAAATTAGATGACACAATTTTAGAATATTCTATAGATTGTAAAAACCAAATTGACGCTAAATTTTTACAACATGTTTACAATAATCCTGCTAAGGTATCATTCGAATTAGAACATTTCCATTATTAGGATATCCAAAAAATAACTTCGATAATCAAAAAGATGATAAAAAATTATTAATCAAAGTGGATTATATTGAATTGATTTGTAGGGAAACTCATGAAAATTAATGATTTTATAAATAAAAGCTTTTAAATTCCATGACAAACTCATTTCACAATGGGTCTTCACACCATGGGATAATGTTCACTCTTTATTTACAATCTGATGTTATTCCCAATAAATCTAAAATCAAAATTATCAGGTCCTGTTTATGTTTCAAAATGTTTCCCATATGAGATGATTGACATATAAAGAGGTGAATAACTAGCCATTAAGATAAATCATATATTATTAAGAATTTTTAAACAATTATTTCTAGTGGATTTTGATGGTTCATTAAAATTCATTTTAATGAAATATATTGTACCTATCGAAGATTAAAAAATATATGATTATGAGGAAACCTCATATAGGTTCTTTAGGGTATAGAATGTTTTTTTCGTTTATTAAATCCCAAGGATACTCTGGGCCAAAAGTTGTGAAAATGGACTAATTCACGCTGTGTAAATTTTACACAACCTAAATCTATATGGCTGAGAAGAAAAAAAATTCCAACATTTTCATGTCTTAAATATTTTACATGATCTAAAAAAATTATCTATTTTCATAAACCGTGAGTTTAGGTAAAATTATATCCCAAACAACATCCCCCCTCCCAAAATAAACATCTCCACACTTACCCATAAGAACCATGAACTCCCTTTCCCTTCCTTCCCCTTCATCCCCTCCAAGTTCAATATCCAATCCAATCTCCTCCCTTCCATGTTCATTGATCCATTAAAAAATGAACAACATGAAAACCATCAACACATCATCCTCCATGAATGAAACTTAGTAAAATTATCCTTCTACACCCAAGCATCCAGTTCATTCTCTTCCACCACCACCCACATATCCTTCCCCCATTGTTATATGCATCCAGTTCTACCACTCCTAAAGACACCATCCATTACCAATAATCTACCATCCTGTTATGGTGAACAACACAACAATCACACTATCACCCCTACCAACATATTTCATATAATTAACATCATGATATATTGGTCTATCTTTAGAGAAATCACATGAGTAATGACAGGACCCTCAATTTAAAACTTGGGATAATGGTCTCATTATGAGGAATTCATGGAGATAATTAGATGGATACAACATTATGGAATCATATAGGTATGTGAGTAGATGTACCAAGAACTATTCATAGATATTTTATCAATTTTTGTATCGTTTAATTATGGACATCTAATTTTTTTTAGTATAGATCATTCAGAGCTCACATAGAGAGTATTTAATTTCTAACATGGTTTTTATTCCAAAAATGTCACGGGTTATCTAACTTAATATACATATCATATTGGTCCAAACAAGAAATAAAATACCACATAACTGGGATTTGATATACTATTACCCCAGTAGATTTCATTATCTACATAATGAAAAGAGTGCCCAACTTTGGGGTATCAAGTTATGGATAGTGCATCAGGCTCTCATATATTCTTGGTGGTCTAAAAGACATGCTTGTGGGACAATTAGCCAAATTGAGTTGATCATTTTATCCTTTAAAAGTGGTGTCCCAAATATCAATATGTACCATAATTGTTCACTCCATTATGATAAATAGGAACCAAGGACTCTTTGTATGTTGATGGGTTCAAGTTATATTACACATATTTCATGTCATCTAGGTGTCTTCAAAACAAATCATCCCCTTTCATCTCTAGAGAGTATAGAGCTAATAAAACTCAAACTTATCTGAAATATTGGGATTATATATAATATTACAGGGAACTTCTCTTGGGAACCCATGTATGTCACATAATTTGATGTAGAGACAACTCCTCATGATTCAAATCCTTATACAACTGATATAGATTCAATACATGTAATGACTTATACATATTTTAATTCCACTCCATTGTCATCCACCACTTCACCTCTCCATTCCCATTCTTCACCTACACCACCAATACCATCAAACATCTACAATATTATCTTATTTATTGAAGATAAAAATATGTGGAATTATCTTCATTTCTATATCCCCCTAACTAAGACCCCCATGTTTACCAAAACTACCTAGCCACAGACCCCTGAATCTTACCACCAACCACCTATTACAGCAGACCCTGCATTATCATACCTTCACACCCATCATCCACCCTTGTAAACCATACTCTAAATATTATATATCCTACTAACCATCATGAGTTTTTGATAGATCATGATTGAAAGGGAAACAAAATCTTACTCTATTCTACATTTCATGTTCCTCTCATATATCCCATTTCCAAATATTGACCCCCAAAATAGATATTCACCTCCCCTAAAATTATTATGAACAATCCCTTTACCAGCAACATGATATATTTTATGGAGGTAAATTCACCCACCTCCACCTCCATCGATGACATAGAAATGATAGAGAAGATTTAAACACCCATTATTTGGTAGGGGACATTTTATACTGATGTAGTGTGTGTGCCCACACTATTTTTTCATTTTCATATATATCTATCTCCCATTGTACTATGTTTTGGGTAAAAAATACCCCCTTTATTCCCTATTACAGGTTGAATAATTTATTTTTTCTAATAGATGTGATATGATGTTTTCCTATATAGATTTATTTAATTCTCACTCTTATGTATGCATTCATTTACCTATGGCTCGATCATATGTATATTCCATGGTTCTCAATGAGTTTTTAGAAAAAATTATGTCCCCATTCATGAGTAATTTCCTTTAGTAGATGACCTAAAAGTTTACATCAATGAGATCCATCCCAATATAGTAAAGGAGTCCCCACTATGGCATGGACACTTGTTCTATATACCATACTATATCATAGTTCGATCCATTTTTGATTTGGTATACCCCACCATTTTCCCCTATAATCAAGAGGATAAAAATACTAGTTATTACAAGTGACATTGGATATCTAATCTTATAGAACCTTCAACATGATATATTTACATCCATCTGGATGAGAGTGATTTATTACCACTTTATGGGAAGAAAAAAATATTTGTATTTTAGTTCATTCGTTTAGATTTTTCATTTATTTTTCTATATTCATTGGTCATTTATTTAACCATTATAATTCTTCACTCACAATGATATGAATTGCTCTACATTTCTAATTAATGTGTACACTTTCTTCCTTATTTCCATCATTTTGTTCATATCCATTGTGTTGATTTATATATGGTGTAGGTATTTTTCTTTATAAAAATATTTTTAGTATGACATGTATAACTTAAATACCCATAATCCACCCCACTGAATGACCTACATTACATGGAGATCATGATTACCAATATTATGTTCTTCATTCCCATTATCAACCTTTTTGTGCTATCATTTATTTCTCTACCACATATCTTTTCACAAAAATGTGGAAACATTTTAATTTTAATTTTTGGGAGACATTAATATGTTTTATTATGTTTTACCAAGATTATTTCTTATATTAATTACTCTAGAATTCATTTTTCAATGAAATACTTATTTACATTTGAATCTAATTACACCCATTTAAAAAATAAAATGTTTATTTAGAAAATGATGATATATTTTTCTATTACTACATATAATATTAGTGTGATTTATGAGCTGAGTAATTTATTCCTGATTAATGATTCATGATGTTTATTTTAATTGATATATTAATAAGTTTCAGTCCCTATGTGATTTCCCTAGTTTTTATTTATATTCCATATATTATTGAGACATAAAATATAATATTCTTTTCTAATAATATTTTAGATAGATACATGGGTCATGTGAACCAACATAAACTTTTATTTGGAATCTTACCAAGTATATGAATGAATTAATATACATTTAAAATGATTAAGGAAATATTTTTTGAGCTATTTTCCCTGAAACATTAGAATACATGTATCCTTGGAATGCCTCTACATGCCATGAATGAACTTGATAGGGATGAGTTGTATTAAAAGAAAAATTTATCCCTTAATTACCTACAATTGATATAATGAATTATTTTCACCTGAATAAACATGGGGTGGATGTTCATTACTAATGCAATTAGGATGATTACTACCGAGGAAAAGATTAGTGACTTTTTATGGGATTGTTTGGATGTTGTCCATATTTCTTCTGATATATCAATAGAAATTATCTTGTATAAAAAATAAAAATTTATTAATATGGGTGGTGTATTAGAAAGGTAAAAACCCACCATTAATATTCGCATGAATCTTATAATGGATTATATGTGTTTATGTTATGGATGTGAGAGCTATATAGTATAATACTTTTGAAAAAATGATAAAAAAGGAAATATGATAAATTAATTTCAATTTATTGAAACATCAATAAATATTCCCTAAGGTTCTTTCAAGTATATAGATTCTTCATTATATAGAAGATTTTTTAATATATTATTATTGATGGTCATGTATTATAATTGAGTGTTTACCATCCATTTTTTGATTTATATTTGTTGTCTTTTCACCAACCCTCACCCATGGAGTCATTTGAACCATTTTGTTGAAGCCCTAGTGATTAATTGTGTTTTTATCATTATATAGTGATGATTTTAGAACAAATTCAAGATTATGGTTAGGAATAATTATTGAGCATGTTAATAACTTATGTTACATTTAATCTTCAATGATGATAAAAATTGATATTGAGGTGTATTAAAATGTGTTTATTGATTCTAATGAAATGTTGAGAAACTGAAAATTAATGTTATAATGGATCTGAATAATGAAAAAAACCAAATAATATGAAGTAATTTATCTAAATGACTGATTCTGGAGGACGTTCTGTTTCTTTCTAACACATAGTTTTATTTTGTGGTTGTAATTGTTATTTCTCATTTAAAAATTACTTTATATAGAATTCTTAATGAGATGCATTCTAGATGAGACCCATAGTTTGGTCAAATGTGTGGTAATATGATAAAATTAGTTCATATATATTCATTGGATATATTTCTTTAAGATCTACTCATGATTTACTTGATAATGCATTTGGTTTTTCCTGGGGTTTTAAGAATATATGAACTCAATCATAAAAATATTAGTTCTATAATTTTTTCAATTTTAGATTTAATGTATCATTAAACATGTTCACTAAATAAATTAATAATGAAAGAGACACAAAAATATCATATGAAAACTTATAGAAAAAGTATAATACATGAATCCAATAAGAAAATTAAACTCAAGATATGAAGAAATTACATGATGTCAATGTTTTAAATACTAAACTCACAAAATATTCCATACATAAAATATGTTAGATAAAATATTTCAGATGTTATTTATGGATATGAGTACACAATGTGAATTTTATAAAAAATTCCTAATGGGTTCGAAGTATAATTCATTTATTAAAATCTTATGACATGAAACCATAACTTGTAGTGAGATGCATAGGATTGTTTATATCTAAAACTCAGTGAGAGTAACCAGATATAACTAAAAATTGTAATTCTTCTATGATTTCATTTATACAACTCTTTAGGACAACATTTATTATATTTTGTCTTGAATATTTCTATATTATATCAATTTTACATCATTCAATGAATTTTTTATTTCATATTTATGTTCCCACATTCATTAAATTCCAACTTCTTTTTCAACCATAGTTTCTATGTTACAATTATTTTTGATTCATTGATTTAGGTGTTTAATTGATTTTTATTTTTTAAAATCATGTTTTTCTTAAATATTAATTTTGTAATTACATGTCATGTATGATGTTGATCTTTTTTTCCCTAATGCTGGTGTCATCATGCAGGCATAATCTTCTAAGTTTAGGGTTTAATTATAGGGGTATTTTAAACCTATCAAATCCCTGAATGAAAACTAGGATTAAAATATACCTAGTAATTAGTTTAATATTTATTTTTAATCACATATTGTGTCACAACCTTGATAAATGAAATTTAAATAGAAATACCCTAATCTAGTTTGATTTTCAAAGGCTTGGACCAATAGCATGTGAATATTTATACTTCAATAGGTAATATCATTTCACAAATTTTTTTCATTGATAATATACCACAAAGTTGTTTCTAACTGAGGTATATCCAGTTGGTTTTACCAAATCAAAATTTTCA
Organism: Viscum album; assembly: GCA_963277665.1. Lineage (NCBI taxonomy): Eukaryota > Viridiplantae > Streptophyta > Magnoliopsida > Santalales > Viscaceae > Viscum > Viscum album. Next base: position 718,004,964 of record OY728145.1, on the reverse strand, counting down.
AGTATGTACTTCTTCGCAGCCAAATAAATAGGACATTACCAACATAAAAATGGCCATACATTTTTCATAATTACTAAAATTAACCACGATACCACTATTCATCCTTAAATAAAACCAAAATAAGAGTGACATAGAAAACCAAACATATAGGAGTCATGTGAGTAATACATTTTTCAATATATAATCACTAGGTCACAATCATTTCCATCATATCCATATGATTTTTGACCCATGATTCCAAAATTCAACACCCTTATATCTAGTGTACTTTGTGAATTTAAAAATTTATAATATTATCAACACCCATGTGGTCCCAAAAACACCATGTAGGCCTATCTGATCCCAAACCAAAAAATAAACCAAAAAAGAGTCATTTATTATTAGAAATGTGATTTTAACAAATCTTTTTTCCCAAATGGTTAATAATAGGACATAAGTAAGTCATATAGGGTCTCATATATTTGATTATTGTTCTATAATAGTCATATAATAAACCTATATTCATTATTCATGTTTTTTAAAATTGTATTAATAGTCTCATGACTTGTGGTAAGGTATTTCTATCTCACTTTCATATATAGGACAATTGTTTCATATTCATCACTCAATTATTTTGTGTGGTGTATATACTAACATTTTTGACATTTCATATCATGAATATAATAATTTTAATCAAATTTATGGTCTCTATTTATATTATTCTTTCATTGGTCTAGTTACTCAAAAAATACCTATGAGTACATGTATTATTTTACAACTTATTTTTTTATTATGGTTTTTTATAGTTGAATTATGATGATGAGATCTTATTATATATATTAAAACAAATCATGAATTATCAATTCCTATATTTATTTGATGAAGATAAATTATTCTGAATATTTACCCCTCTTAATGTTTTTTAGGGTCCAAAAGAATGTTTTTAAGAAAAAAAGATTTTTTATGCTCTTCGATCTGAATCATTATCAATCAACGTCTATGTCCTCAAAAAATGTTTTTAAGGGTTTATCTCAAGAATGGGTTTTAATTTAAAATTTAATCACTATTTAATTTTTACAAAATGGTATAAAAATGAATATTCTTTTAATTTTAATAAAGGATGTTTTATATTTTAAAATTAGTACAATGAAATATTTATTTTAACTTCTAATATATGAATAATATTTCATTCCATCATGACCAATCAATGAAATAAATATTTATATAGATTTTTCCTTTTTTGTTAAAATGAAATTTATTTTAGTAATATTAAAATATTTTAAAATTTTTATTGATGTTATTTAGTATGGAAATGATATTTTCCTCAATTAATATTCCATGTAATATTTCTAATTCAATTTTTGCCTTAAATTAATTCATTTGATGATACTTAACCATTTCTCATTATATAATCCAATGATACCATTGATAATCATTTTTTAGAGACGGTTTATATTTATAATGAAAAGATGATTTGGATTATGCTATAATTAAATGATGATAAGTATGTTTAACCTGTTTCATTTCTAAAATTTATGTTATGATTAAATATTCTGGGACCCCATTTCATTTCATGGGTTTTTAATTGATGAATGTTTTAGATCTTGTGTCACATAGATGTGTGGATATTTATATTAGTGGGACCTATATCTCCCACCAATTAATTGGGTAAATATAAATGATTCATGAGTTTATTTGGGTATGTGTGAACCAGATTTCATGTTCACAATGTTAATTTTGGTCATGTGATCATGTCCAAAAATGTTATGTGTGAACCTAATTTTTGTTGTCTATTTTATGACAGGACATACTTTCAATACCATAATTTTATGCATGTATCTTCTTTAATGTACCTAATATTATATGTAGACATGGTTTCATATCTATAATGTTATTTGAGGATATGGTTTCATGTCTATAAGGCTGTTTTTGGACCTATTTTCATGTTCATAAGATTATGAATGGACTTGGTTGCATGTACATATATTTATGGGAGGATCTGATTTTAGGTATATAACTCAATGAGTTAACATGTTTTTATTTATTCATTTTCAAAATGTTATAATATTATTTTTTTTCCCACATTAATATTTATATGTTATGCCCTTATATATTATGGTAATTGATTTACATTATAATTCCTATATTATAAACATTAATGATTTATTCCATGTTTTATGTTTATGATATATTTTATGTAGGTTATGGTTTTAAAATGGTATTATCATCTTCTCATTCCCTTATAATCATGTTATGTTTTTGGGATTTTTGATATCTCCCTTTTATATTCTTAATGATCATATTTCCTCACCCATTCTTATGTTTCCTTACCCCATGTACTAAAGAAAGGATTTTAGTAGGTTATGGATATGAAGAGTAATAAATATGGATGTCTTCTTGGGAGATTTTTAAGATCATTAATGAAATAATATGATTGTGTGTATATTCTCCATAGATTCTAAAAAATTATGGTCTTTAGGTTTTTATTTATGAATTTTGTTGAATATTTATATAAATGGTTGTAAAATTTATTTATGGAAATCCTAATTCATAATAGTAGCTATCAAAGGAATGATTTAGTAAATTTTAGGTCATTAGGCTTAGATATAATTTATAAAAAACCATAAGGATATTTCTAAGTGTAGGGTTACATTATAATGTTTTGGTTCAGAATATATTATGTGATTTTCATAAAAAATTCATCATTTCTTAGATACTACATGTAGATGTGGATCTTGTAAAAATGTACCTAGGGGTAATAATATTAAATAGGGTGTATTTTAATTGAATTGATAGTCCCATGGTATGTGATAATGGGCCATTATTCTAACTTGGTTCTAAACTCATAGAGGATATGATTAGGTTAATTCACATTTCCATTATGAAACATTAAAATGGATTTAAATAGATGATGAAAATAATTACCCTAGTTAAATCATGAGGTTTCATAGATTTATAATCTGTTTTCCTTATTGAGAAATCCTATTAATGATGGTTTCCTCACCTAAAATATTCATAATGGTCATGCATTCCATTTTGGTTTTACTAAGGTATTGAAGATTGAAAAATGAAGTTAAGGTGGTGAAAAGTATGCTCAAATATTTATATATCATATTTTAGTTTAATCATATAAATTTAATTATATAAGGATATGTATATAATAATTATAACTCTTATCACAAAAACATTAGATGTTAAATTATCAATGAAAACCCTTATAATAAAAATGATCAAATCTTGAGTATATAATCCTTCTCTAGTTGAGGTTGCTGGGAATGTAATTTTTGAAAAGGTTGTTATTATCCTACAGGATTAATTTGATGTTATTATAGGCATGAGTTTTATTCCTATTCATAAATCCCATATTATTTTTCATGGTAAGGAACTAAACTTTTATATTCCAATCCAACCTATGAAAATATATGATGTTGATGATTGATAAGAACATCCATCATAGATTACACTCATTTTTTGGGTCTTGATAACCATTAAAAAGTGGAATTCAACTAAAATGTTAGGGGGGATCTCAACATTTATTACATGCCTATTGTGTCAGACTACATAATACCTTTCTATAAGTGATTCATAGTCTTCTACTAATCCATGAATTTTATATCTCAAAATAATTCATACCAAATCCCACACCTATTTCAAAGACACCTAATAGAATAACCCTGATTGAGTTGTATAAATTTAACATGTAACTCATAGAGAATATTAATAGGGGACTTATTTATCCATGTTTATAAAATTTGGGTCCACCAACTCCTTTTTCAGTATAAAGATGGATCCTTGAGACTCTACATCGATTACCAAGAGATAAACTAGATCACAATCTATAACATATATCATCTACCATGTATTGATGAAATGTTTGATAAAATGTGTTGATATTAATAAATTTTTATGATTGACCATCATTATGGGTATCATAAATTGAGGATTAAGAAGGAATATGTACCCAAGACATAATTCCACACAATATTTGGACACTGTGAATATATATTTATCCTGTTTGATCAAACCAATTCCACCGCTATATTAATTAATTTAATGTATATATTCCTTAGAGATTACCATCATCATATATGGAAGTATTTATATAAAGTATTAATCTAAATCCAAATAAAAAACTTTCATGGTAAAAATTTATTTATTATACCAGATACAATGAAGATGTATAATTTGTATGAAAAATTTATCAAGTGTGATTTTTTGCTACAAAATGTATAATTTTTGGGTTATATATTCTAAAGGGGAGGTATAATTATGGATCCATTAATGACTAAACATATTTAACAATGGATAAAACTAAATACTATAACTATGATCTATTATTTTATTGGCCAAGAAGGATATTATAAATAGTTAGTGGATAATTTATCATGACAATCATGGATACTGGGAATGTTCATAATGATGGGTGCCATATTATTTATGGAAGGATTAATATGAGGAATATTTCAGGGAACTAAAGAAATGATTAGTCAATAGACCTATGATTACACTAGCTTGTAGTGTAGGTGTATTGTAATCTAAAATGATGCAATGAATAAGTAATTTGGATGTGACCGCATGAAAAATGATATGGTGATAGATTTTACCATATGAAAATTGATTGTTAAAGATAAAAATTTCCCCACACATAATTTACAGTCAGGTAGTCTAAATTTTTCAATTAAGATTTGGATTTATTATATTTATATAGAAATGTATTATATATGTACCCATCATAATACATTAATATATATATTCATATATAATGAGATGAACATTCACTAAATAATATAGTTGGAGGATTTTAATGATTATGATTGATTAATATATTACATTGCTGGAAAAGAATATATGGCGGATAATTATTTGAGTAAAATGGATCATAATGGCTTATATATGACGAGGAAAAAAAAGAATCCAATAATTATAGAATTTTAAAATATGGATATGGAAATCATGAATGAATACTGGGGGGACATATATTTCCCAATTGACTATTTAACCATATATACAAGTGAATATTAAAGAAGAATATAAGGAGGATGTAGGGTTATAGTAGGAGGTGTGAAATGATCTAGTGATTAAACCTGATTATGATGGAATGATAACATTCAAGTACTATATATGGTCACTATACATACTATATTTAAAAAAAGTAGTTTTAGAGGAATCAGATAGCTTTTAATTCACAATTCATTCTAGATGTAAAAATTTATATAAAAATTTGACTGATTTTTTTTGTGGGACATTATGAATAGAGATATTGTAGTGTTTCTATATTTGTTCATGGTATTTATTAAATTTTTTATCAGAGAAAAAATTATAAGGGGGTGTTATAGCCATCTCCCATATTAATATTTAAAGTTAAAAAATCACTACAAGGACTTATTGTCAGACTCCCAAAATCACTTAAAGGTAAAAATATAATACGGGTTATTTTTATCACTTTATGCTGTCAGTGAAATTTTTTAATTAGAGAATATTTTTCTATTAACTAATTTACTCAATTATACATTAAAAAAGGGGTAAGATATCATCATTTTCAAATCTCAATCATATCAAATCCGGATTCCATGATTACCTTAATGTTTTAGGGAAATACTTCAGTACGATCTAGATATAGAGTTGAATATCAGTATTATTTCTAATCATTTTATAGATTTCCAGTTTGGAAGTACCATTAAAACACTATAATATATGTTGAGATATTTCTCTATAGATTTAAAAGTTTTATGGGATTAACACCTTCCTATGGTGGAATTTTATTATATTTATATCTTTCACTTGAGCATTAAAATGGCTCTTTATAAAGGACTATATGGAAATAAGTATAGAACTCCAATGTGATGCAATGAAGTTATAGAATAAAACAATATAAGACCTAATATCACTGATAAAATGGGATATAATGCTAAATCCATTTAAAATCACCTTAAAGAATATAATAGTAGATGTGAAAATTTATACATAGAATCATAAATGATAAATTAATTTTGATGTTCAAGAAATAGTATTCCATAAACAATATCCATTGAATAATAAAATTTTGTTTACATGGAATGGGAAGATGATACCCAGATAAGTTATCCTTTTTTAGATTCATGATCATATATATACGGTATCTTATCACTTTGTGCTTCAACTGAACCCTTCAAAAGTTGATCAAGTGTTCTCTTTATATATACAGAGGATATAAAAACCTTTCCATTAACATTTACTAAACTTAGTGTTCATACAAATATATAATGATCATTATTATGAGAATAAAATGATGGAGATTTTAGATCGTGGAGAGAATGTGATACAAAATGTAAGATCCCATATCTTATTTTCTATTATGGGTCCTTCTTTCGAATTGTTTTTAGGAAAAATTAAGAAAGGGTAAAAGAATTCTAAGTACGCGTTGTGTACTCTTGAGTACAAACTGTATACCTTTTTTCCAAATGTAACTGTGTACTAGTCATGTAACGGATGATTACATGTCCATGTAGGTGACTTGGAAGACTGCCAAAAGCAAGAGATAATTGATTCTAGTACACATCGTGTTCATTAAATGTACATGTTCTGTAATTTTCTTTTTAATTGATTAATTATATTAGGGTTTTGTATCATCTCTATAACAGACTTCTTCTTCACGTGTTTCGTATAGGAGAGAATAGTATGGCCGGAGATCATCAATCTCCTGCCATTACTCTATCTGAGCTCCGATTGAGATGCCTCTGAGTGCATTGGATTCCCAATAGTGAGTTCTCTATTCCCCGATATCCTCCCTTACTGATTTCTCCTCTCTCTTTAGTTATATATGGATTAACAATTTTAACCATTTTTTAGATCTACATCGGTCTAGGCTGATTCAAGGGAATATGTTCTAGAGGTTTCATCATACAACATCATGGTAGGTGGATTGTGCATTTATTTTATTTTCTTTTGAATATATATGCTTAATGAGCCAAATATCAATGTTTGGGTTAGTGTGTATTTTTGATTTTTCCTCCGTTTAATACTTTCAATTATTTGGTTGTTGATTAATGGTTTTTTCCTATGCATAATATTGTATAGACTTGTTATGGAACACCCTATGGGTGTATTCCCCTTTTTGTTACTGTTTTGGTCCCTTTAGACTAGGTTATCTATTATGCATACCTTGTTTTACATGCATTGAGTTATTTAAAATGGGGTTGATTTGTTATATGTGATGCCTATTTTTATTCTTTAATCAAGGTTGAGCGATTTTATATTTTAAATTTCATATAGATCCTTCAATGAATGTTGAATGTGCACTGATCTTTTTAGGACCGTGAGATCCCTGGTCCAGGAAAATTGTGGGGGTTTCCATTTTTATTGATACAGGACTGTGAGAGCCTTGGTGTAGATTTTTGACCAAGGGGTATTGACTGTGGGAACTATCCAGAGGCCTTTTATGATTATTTATACTATAATTACCCAGAGGATATTGACTGTGAGAGATCATCAGAGGTCGTGTATAAATTATGATGTTATGTAGTCCCAAAGGTATTGACCATGAGAGTTATCATGGTGGTCCTTTTTATTTGTTTAGTACTATGTTTAAACCAAATCGGTTATACTATGAGACATTTCCCATTGGGTTTTTATGAATGGTTAATTGATAATTATTATGTGTTTTCTATGCCAAAGAACAAGCATCGACGTAGTATTACATGATTGTTTAGATGGCCTTCTAGGATGTCCCTTGTTACTTTTATACAGGCGGATATAGAGCATAGACTAGATCCTGAGATTAAATTATTCAATGGTTTGAATAATTTATAAATTAAAATGAATGTCATTGAAAACTGTAGGATTCTTTACATTGAGTCCTTCCTAGTTTATTTCTTCATTTATGCATATTTCTTACTATATACATTCCATAACTATTAGGCACAGATCTTTTGGTGGTTGTCTACTAGGATTCCTCTAACACACTCTTTGGATCACGGTTTTGGGCCCAAATAGATTATATAGTTGCAAGAATAGCTAAGGGAAATGGACCTTCTTCATCATGAACAAGATTACTGTTGGATCTGGAGAGCATGAGACCATATGAGGCTTGTGATGATGTTATAATTTATTTTTTTCTATAATTTTGTTTCAGTATTGTATTTCCAGTATTATGACTTGTTTGGATGTGTTCCTAGATACAATTCGCATAAAATATTTGTTTATATATGTTGTAGTTGTTTATACTGTCAGTCTTCTGCTATTTACTTTTGTTGTACAGTATTACTGCTTCTGCTAATATTTATTATTTGTTATTCTGTTGTTCAAACTTTTCAAATTAGGGAATAGTTTCCCCATTATTTGACTTTGGCCCTTTCTTCTAGTCAGCGGCCTCTGGAATTTGGGGAAATGCTCATGAGGTCTTGGGACCAACAAGTTTAAGGGCACCATTTGGAGGAACCTGGAAGAGGGACTTTACAAAGTTGTATCAAAGGGAGGTTTTGATCCTCCAAACTATGTGGAAATTGGGCCCCACTTACAGCACATACAACCCTCTTAAACCTATCCATTGGGTCTTGGATGGCCAGGTACCACCAGTTTCTCTCACAGACATGTGGTCCCCACCCTTGGTCCCACCCACATTCCAGAAAAAGTCTTATAACTTATGAAAGTATCCATAGACCAAAACATGTACTTTTTAGTGTTTCTTATACTCAATCACACACACCCTAAGAAACTTCCCATATGGTCACCCATCCATACCAATATTCTAGGCCAAGTATTCTTAACTGTAAACTTTTAATCAGGTAGGCTCCCAAAAATAAAGGTGCACGTTATTGACATGAGTCATTTCATTTTTTTATTTAACCCTTAATCATTTTGGGGTGTTACATTCACCGCCCCCCCTAGAGAAAAATTTCCTCATTGTGTTCCCTACATCCAAAACCATGTATTTCACCGCACTTAAGGTTGGGTTCCTCCTCTAATACCAAATAAGACAATTGGGCCCTACCGAAAGCACATACAACCCACCGTAACATGGTTGTTGGGTCCTATCCTTCCAGGTACCACTAGTTGCCTCAAAGACACGTGGTCCCCACCATGGGTCCCACCCCCAAGCTCAAATGGGTCTTTTAACTGATGATAGTATCCATAGTCCAACACATGTCATTTTTATTGTGCTATGTCTTCACTCTCACACACACTGAATATCATTCCATATGGTCACCCATCCTGACCTCTATTCTAGCCTAAAAATTCTTATCTATAGAGTTTTAATCAAGTAGGATCCCAAAAAAAGGCTCACCTTGTTGAAAAGAGTCATGTCATATAGTTATTTAACCCTTAATCATTCTGGGGTGTGACATTTGTTTATAAGATGTGGTTATTTTCTGCTTTGTCTTAATGTTTAGAGCCTATAGTCATGGATATGAAGGAATAAGTAATTGGTAATAAGATGTGTCTGGGAGTAGCTTACCCATGTATGGTGAAAATCCATGTTACCTCGATTATTCCAATTTTTCCATTTTTACAGTTTTTATAGTTGATTTGATTTCACCATTGGTTTATTCACTTGTTTTGTGCTATTATCATTGATATTATTGTTTTTCTATTTCTGTTACAACCCAATGAGATGATGGTGTTCCATCTCATTCATCATATAGGCACTTGATAGAGATCACATGTCAAGAATTTTTTCATGCCATTTAGGTTGCATTAATGATTTCATGTAATTTTGATAGATGTTGTGCTATATATGCATGTTGCTGTGATATATGCCTTTATATAATACCTGCTATTGTGATAGGGTATTAGAAATTGTAAAGTATCATTTATATGGATGCCAAATGTTAGTCTGTGAGGTGTTATGGGACCTCTTAGATTGGAATTTCATGAATCATGTTTGAACTTTAATTGTATTTTGTCATTTTATGATAAGAATATGGATTCCAAACATTGATTCGTGTGAGAATGGGAACTCACGGATTGGAATTTCTCATTTCTTGAAAAAAAATTGTTTTTAACGGTTCTAGAAAAGTTTTATATTCTTACTACCTAGAAACCCAGACAACACGTCATGTGGTGTTATGAACACACACAATGTATTCTTCTATTCTGGAAGAAACAATTTTTCTTAAGGACATTCTGTGTAGTCTTTAACCATGTGACTGAATGTGTGAGCAGAGACATGGGGATGAGAACCCTTGGGTATAACACATCATGTCAAGATTGTACATGTCGTGTGGTAGGGAACCGTGTATATGACTATGTGACCAATGACACGGGTGGATGAAACCTAGCGTGTACACACTGTGTCCCTTTCTTACATTCCATGTAGAGTTGTACATGTCTCCAACCATGGGACTAATGACACTGGTTGTTAGAACATTAGTGGTACACACCATGTATAGGTTGAACACTCCACGTAGTGTTACCCAAGAGAGAACCATGTAGTTCGAGCTTTGTAGATGTACCTGGGAAAGAGGGAACATTGAAGTACATGATGTGTCTCAGTATGAACATGTTGTGTGTATGGGTGTCACACGACCAGGTTTGGCAGAGGTACACACCTAGTTAAAATCTTAAGGGAACACACCATGTAGGGGTTATACACCCCGTGTAACCCTATTTTTTACAACATGAATGTTTATTCTCTAGTTCCATTCTTACACTTCAATGTTGTTATCCTTGATAATCTTGAATTGATGTGTACACTTGACCTTGAGGAGTCATGCTGCTAAGGCATCCTTCGATTGTATGCTAGATACGGGGAAATGATCAAACACCAGAAATGGTTGATCATGGACTACTAGCAGATCCTCCCATTATTCCAGTATTGGCACCAGCTGTTATACTTGATGTAGGTGCTAATGCATAGTTCTGCGAAGGATTTTTGAGGATACTATAGAGCTTTCATGGAGAGCCACATCCTACCCCAACTATGGAAGAGTTAACGAGGGTGTTCTTGTAGAATCATCCTCCCACATTTTCTAGGGATGGAGGACTACAAGATGAATATTTCTCATTGGAGGCCATTCTTTCTATATTAGAGAATATAGAGACACCTATAGAGAAGAGGTTAACTCTCCCTATTGTACATGCTACGTGATTCATCCAAGAGATAGTGATATATTTTCTCATATGTGGGAAATCATTGTGATATGATTGGGGAAGTGTTTCAAAGGATCTTTTATAACTACTTCTACCCTGATACATTGAGGGCCAATCGAGCATGAGATTTCATGGATTATGAGATGGTTTCTCTTTTAGTGATGGATTACAGATCTCGTTTCCCTAAGATTCATCTTTTTTCACCTGATCTAGGAGGTGAAGATTTATCTTTGGCTGGGCAATTTGAGGATGGTCTCGGGTATGACATTTGATCCCATGTGAATGTATTCAGGCTGACTTTGGTGACTGCTATAGTGATTCAAGCACTGATTACTGAGCGTAGTCAGACATAGTTAGGAGCCACGAGCCTGGGCAATTTAGCTTCCAGGATTGGTACTCCTTCGCTTGATAGTAGGAAACATCATAGGGAGGCTTCACATGGTGATTCTAGTAGAAGGGATGCATATACAGGTATCCAGTTGAGGTGCTTCCAGTGCAGAAAGACTATGCACATGAGACCTGGGTTCCTGAGAGACCCATTTGAGTCCTGATCTTGCAGAAAGAGGGGTCATCTTCTCTTTTTGTCCAGTTTTTATTACCATTTTCTAGTGAAAGGGGATTAGTTCTGACTTTACATTTCGGAGTAGGACCACCAGTTTCCCCTCAGTTAGGAAATTGGAGTTCTTTAGGTCGTTCAGGATGAGGAGGTGGTCACAGCCATGGTAGTCTGGCAACAAGTTTTCAGCAACCGTAGGGTGGATCAGCTTAGGGTAGTCAGACAGGATCATAGGGCCATGGTATAGGTCATATTTTTGGAGTGAAACATGCCCAATAGGTGTAGGATCTCGGAACCTCTACAGTTAGAGGTACGATTCTAGTGGCCTCAGTTTTAGCTTATTCTCTTTTTGATATAGGGGCTTCCCATAGCTTCATATTTGTTGTTATTGTGGATATACTTAGTCTTTGTATCTTTACTTATGAATATTTTATGATACTAGAAACTTTTTTATGGATTAGGATGGATAGTATACTTCATTGAAAGGAGTTACCTCTTGGGTTTGGCGGGTGTCACTTCTTATGGGACCTCTATGCCTTAGAGATGAAATGATTTGATTCCATTCTTATAATGGACTGTTTAGTCTCCTTTCAGGCCTTTATTGAACTCTATCAACACATGGTGAGTTTCAAGTCACCAGAGGGAGGGTATTTTCTACATAAGGGAGAATGGGATGTCCATGTGAGCAGAGATTCACATGAGCATCATGGGTTGGGAGGTGTAAGAGCCCGTATTTCTAGTTTATATCTAGATGACCAAGGGATTTCCCAAATGGACTTTACTCCATTAGTGTATAATTTCGGAGATGTCTTTCAAGATGACTTTTCAAGTTTACCTCTAAAGTGATAGGTATATTTCTCTATTGAGATAGTTCTAGGAGTGGAACGGGTGTTCATTCTTCCTTATAGGATGGCTACACCAGAGTTACAGGAGCTCAAGAAGTAGTTAGAGGAGTTGTAGGCAAAGGGTTTCATCTGACCGAGTAGTTCTCATTAGGGTTTGCCTATCCTTTTTGACAATAAGGAGGGTGGTACCCTAAGAATTTTTTGGATTATCAGAAGCTGAACCAGATGATAGTTAAGAACTGATATCCCTTCCCGATGATTTATGATCTCTTTTATCATCTTCAAGGAGCCTAAGTGTTCTCAAAGATTTACTTGAGATCTGTTTATCATCAATTGCACGATATACAATATGATATACCTATTATAGTCATTCTGTGTAGGTATAGTCTATATGATTATGTGGTTATGTTGTTTGGTCTTAGGAATGTGCTTGTAGTTTTCATGGAACTGATGGACCGAGTGTTCCATTCTTGGATTATTTTTTTGGAGTCTTCGTGGATGATATCTTGGTGTACTCTCACGCTCGACACAACCATGCCATATATCTTGAGATAATTTGAGTACACTAAGATAACATCAATTATAATTTAAAATCATGAAATGATAGTTTTGGATGTACAATGTTCAATTCTTGGGTTAGGTTATCTCAGAGATAGTAATATCAATAGACCCAGAGAAACGTAGAGCAGTAGTTTCCTAGGAGTAGACGAAGACCGTTTTTTAGGTATGAAGTTCTCTGGGGAGGGATGGTTACTAAAAGAACTTTATACAAGACTTTTCACACCTAGTAGTACCACTAAAGGGCCTGCCTAAGATGGTTTAAAATTACTTATAGACAAATTCCTATGATTCAGCCTTTCAGGAGCTAAAAGGGATATTGACTTCATCTTCGATACTGATTTTTCCAGAGCTGGGAAAGAGATACACTATTTACTATGATGAGTCAGGGATCAGGCTGGGAGAATTTCTTATGAAGGGGGCATGATTCTTTGAATATGAGTCTCATTAGTTGGGGGAACATGAGAGGAATTACCTGAAGCCTGATCTTGAGTTAGCTATAGTTGTCAAAGCTTTATGATGTTGGAAACATTTTATTTTGGGATATCATTTTGTGGAGTACACTTTCCAAAAAATGTTTCAAGTATATCTTTATTTAGCGTGATCTAAATTTTAGATAATGAAGGTGGGTTGATTACCTTCAGTCTTTTGAAATTGATCTTGCCTACATTCCTTGTAAAGTCAACACAGTGGCAGATGCGTTGAGCAGGAGGATTCAGATAGAAGCAGTTCCAGATTCCAACATTGAGTGGAATCTTATGGAACTATTCTCTAAGATGCATTTGGTGGTGGACGAAAAATAGGGGAATACCTTTAGTTCATCTATATTTTTTACCTATACTCTACCATATCGAATGTGGATGAGGCAGCTATCAGATTCTCAAGGCCTATTCCTATGGGAGAGTGTTTCAATAGAGTACCCAACTATTGGGTGCACTGTAGGCGATGATGAGATCTTATGTTTTCATCGACACGTGTGGGTGTCATCATACATACATGAGGAGTTTATGTGATACTTTCATTCCTCAATTTGGGAAGTTTATCCTGGGGTCACCAATATGTATCGAGATCTACACTGTCTGTATTGGTGGCCAGGTATGAAGAGGGATGTTGCTAGTTTTGGTTCTGAGATGTTCCACCTATCACCAAGTGAATGTGGAGAAACAGGAACCAGAATGTCTTCTATAGCAGTTACTCATTCTTGAGTGGAAGTGGAATGATGTTGCGATAGATTTCATGATTGTTTTACCATGGTCACTAGGAGGAAATTATATTGTATGGGTTATTGTTGACAGACTCACAAAGGATTCACACTTTTTACTGAACAAGGAAAACTTCAGTGTTGATGAGGTAGGAGGGTTATACATATGAGATATTGTACATTTTCATGGGGTTCTGCACTCTATTATTTCAGTCAGGGATGCATGTTTTACTTCTCGTGTTTAGAAGGGACTACAAAGGGATTTGGGTATATAATTACTTCTGAGTATATCTTAACATCCCCAAATAGATGGCCAGTCTGAGTGCACAATACAACTATTGTAGTGCATGCTTTCATCATGCGTCCTTTATATCATGTGTTATTGGGAGATACGTATACCCCTAGTTTATTTTTCCTACAATATTAGTTTCTAGGCGATTATACAGATGACACCTTATGAGGCATTAAACGGTAGGCCATGAGGATCACCCATATATTGGTTGGAGGCAGTATATGTAGCTATGTTGGGACCTCATATTATCTAGAATAACACTGAGTATGTAGGGATGACTCGGAAAATAATGGCTACTACATAGTATCTCCATAAATCTTATGTTGATTGATGGAGATGACCTCTAGATTTCGAGGACGAAGATCAGATTTTATTACGTGTCACACCGTGGATGGGACATGGGAGGATTATGAGATTAGGGAATCTTTCACTGAGATATGTTGGGTTATTTGAGGTTTTAGAGAGAGTTCGTCTGGTTTCCTATCAGTTATAGTTACCTCAAAGGTAACAGGCTATGCACAACATATTTCATGTTTGTCTGCTATGACGTTATTTTCATACTTGTCTAATGTTTTTTCAACCTGAGGAGGTTGAGTTGGATGTGGATGAATCCTTTGAGGATCACCCCATATGGATTGTGAATCACACTAATGGAGGTTCTTCATGGAGGGTCTATTCTTATGGTATGTATGTTACGATAGCATGGGTGAGTACAGGATGAGACTTGGGAGAGGGTGGCAGACGTACGATCATAGTGGCCAAAGTTGTTTGAAGTTTCTTATTTTTCACCCTTGTAAGGGAAATTTGGGGATGGATTACTTTAAGGGGGAATGTTTTTAAGAACCTGAATCTTCTTTTCAGGTATGTATCTTTATTTTGGGTTGTTTATTAGGAAAAGGAAGGGAGCGGAATTTTATTTCAAAGTACACATCGTGTACTCTTGTGTACAGGCCGTGTACCTAGTTATCGTGGGTAGCTATGTACTGACCCTTTAATGGATGAGTACATGGGCATGTAGGTGACCTAGAAGACTGCCTAAATCAGGAGATGGTTGAGGATAGTACATGGCATGTACATTAAATTAACATTCCATATAAATTTCTTTTTAATTGATTAATTGGACTGCGGTCGTGTTTCATCTCCAGAAAAGACTTCTTATTCTTTTTTTTCATAAATTATCGTGACATATGGTCCAATATCTCATATCTCCTCACGTTCCTGCATCATATCTATGATTGGGACGATGTCGTGGGAATTGGATTCCCGCCGATGAGTTCTCTCTTCCCCTAGAGCATCTCTTCTTGATTTCTCCTCTCTCTTGAGTTATCCAAGGTTGAATGATTTTCATCCTTTTGTAAATCTATGTCATTCTAGGCCAATTCAAGGTCTGAAATTATAGAGTTCTCATCGTAAAACATCAAGGTGGGTGGTTTCTTCCTTTCATTTCTTTTATTTGAATTATATATTCTTAAAGTGACGAATACCCATGTTTGGAGTATCGTGTATTTTTTATTATTCCCTATTTAATACATTCAATAATTTTGTTGTTGATTAAGGATTTTTTCCTATGAAAAATATTGTATACCCTTGTTATGGGACATCCCATGGGTTTGTTTCTCTAGTTTTACTGTTTAGGGCCATTTGGAATAGGTTTACTATGAGGCATACCTTGTTTTCCACGCCTTGTTTTGTTTATGATAGATGTTATTGGTTTTGGGTGATGAATGTTTTTATTCTTTGTTCAATGTTGAGCCATGTAATAGTATGAATTACATGTAGAGCCTTTAAAAATTATTGTATACACACTGATCTTCCTTGGACTGTGATATCCTTAGACCAGGTAAACTGTGGGGTTTCCCTGTTTATTTATATAGGACAATGAGATCCTTTGTGTAGATTTTTGACTTCAGGGGTATTGACCATAAGAGCTACCGAGAGGTCATATATTATTATTTATATGACATTGACCCAAGGGGTATTGATCTTGAGCGCTACCCTGAGGTTGTGTATAAATTTTGATGTAATGTGGACCTAGGGGTATTGACAGTGAGAACTGCCTAGGTGTTCATTTCTATTTGATTAGTACTATGTTTAAACCAAAGGGGTTAGACTATGAGAGGATTAAAACAGGGTTTTTATGAATGTTTGATTATTAATTATGATGAGTCTTCCAATCCAATACACAATCTTGGACTTAGTCATACTTGATGGTTTAGATGGTCTTCTAGGATGTTTATTTTTACATTTACTCATGTGGATATAGAGCATAGCCTGATGTTACATTACTCAACAGTTTGATTAATTTATAAAGGAAAATAAATGTAATTGAAAAACTATAAGATTTTTTACTTTGAGTATTTTCTAGTTTATTTCTTTATTTCTCCATATTTCTTACTATATACATTCACTAACTGTTAGGAAACTTTCTTTTGGTGGTTTCCTACTAATATTCATCTTTCATTTTTTTGGGTCATGCTTTTGGTCCCAAACAAATTATATGGTTATAGTCATAATAAAGGAATTCACCCTTCCTCATCAGGTACTTGATTACTCTTGGTGCTGGAGAGCATGAGATCAATTTGAGGCTTGCGATACTATTGGAGTTTACTGTTTTATATACATTGGTTTCATTATTGTATTTCTAGAATTGTGATTGGTTTTTATGCTTTCCTAAGATACACATGACATGAATCATTCTGTTATATTTGGTGGTGTTTTTAATACTATCAGTCTTTAATTGTTTAATTCTGTTATATGGTATTACTACTACTACTACTATTTATTATTTTTATTCTATTTTCCATACACTACAAATAATTTTATATTTTTTCCACGATCAAACATTGTCCCTCACTTCTAGTCATCATCCTCTGGCATTTGGGGAAATGTTCTTGACGCCATCTGAACAACTGGGTTCGGGGTACCTTTGGGTGGAAGCAGGAATTGGGACGTTACACAAAATAACATCACTCACCTTATCAATGTTTTATTTAAAAATATCCAATTTGATGAACCTACATGGGAACCTAAGGATGCGATGTGGCATAATTATCCTCAATTAATTATATATGAGTGATGTGATTTAAATGATAAATTACATTTTAATGGGATATAATTTTACATCCATATATTTTCTGAAATATATTTTATAAATAAATTTATTTTAATTAATAGCTTGTATTACATGACACATCAAGTTTTAATGAATTTTAATATACTATTAATATTACTGTTCAAAAAAGAAAATTATAACCTAGACCTTAGACATTGTGGTATCTATATGAATGAAATCATTTTTAAAATGGTGTTGAATGGTATTCTATAAATAAACTATTTGAAAACATACTACTTATTTTTTTTTTGGAAAAACTTATATATGTTGAAAGTGTATTTATTTGAAAATGTTAGCTTCATTTTTATTAGTGAAAAATTAATAAATTTTTTTCACTAATAGAAAATTTAATTAAAAAATGAAGTTCATTTTTTGAATCAAATTTTTAAAATTATTTTTTGTTAAATTTTTTAGGATTTTTTGATCATATAAATTTTTTAATTACCATGGAAATATACAATTTTTAATTAAAAAACATCCTCTTCATTTAAATTATATAAAATATAAAATATATTTGATTTTTTTATATTAATTTTTTCAATAATAATATTATAAGTCAAATCCAGGTAATTTGAATCATTTTAATGTTTCACTTTAGTATTATTAATATTTATACATTGGATAACATTCTATTTAGAAACCCACTTTTCCATCATGTTTGTGAGATTATTTAAAATTAACTTATTCCACTTATATAAATATATATTTTTTTAAATGAATTGAATATTTTGAATCATCATAATTATTATTATTTAATATGATCATCAAAAATTATTTTCATAATAAATATTAATGATAGTAAGAAGTTAGTTACTGTAGTTATGTTTGAAATAAGTTTTATTTGTATTTCATGAGAATGTGTTAAAATAGTCATCCACACACATATGATTTTTATTTATCATAATGGATTTAATATTTCTTAATTTTGTGTATAACATAACTAATAATTCTTATTTTATTATTATTATTAAAGTATAAATTACCATGTTAAATAAAAAACTAGTTTTCATGGTAAAAATTCAAATGATAAAAGTGAATAAAAATTGATTCTAAAGAAATAATGTTAAAAAAACATGTGTTTAATAGTTTTAAAGGTTTATATTGACCACAATTTCTCTCTAATCAAATTTATATCAATCCTAGTAAGATATTGATTTTTTTGCTCTCTAGTATTGAATATATTTAGGTATTTACTTAAATGTATCTCTCCCACAATTATAATAGATAACCTCCTCCCCTTGTATCTTCACACAACATAATCTTTTTGGATCAACTAAACCCAAAAAATAATCTATCCATAATTCATAGAAAATATTATATATTATTGTATTTACAAAATTTTGACCCTATGGTCTATTATAAGAGTTCTAAAGGAGGTTGTAATATGTAAATATAATTGTATTTACTGTAATAATTCTTTTTTACATTTTCACTTTACACCTTCATACATCTCTTAATAATTAAAAATATAATAGAAAAACTATATATAATATCATTATATTTTATTACATTAATGGAATTACCTATATCCATCTTCTATCTACACATATGGGAAACAAAACTTTTGATGGTGTATACTGTGAAATAGAGCCTCACGTATCGATGTAAGTCATTTTCCATCACCAAATCGCGTTATAAAATATAATTAAGTACTTAATGTTTATATAATAAATTTATGAAATATATAAACTATTGTAATTTTTTTATGACATATACCTTCTAACTATCCAATCCATTGAAAAATGATATCGTCACTAATGTGTATTTATGGACTACAGCCTCCACAAAACAATATGATTTGTTTTTATTATAATTTTAAAATTAATTTTAATAAAAATAAATTTTCTGAATATAAATTATCTCTATGAGAAAAAAAATATTCATTAAACATGATATATTATATTCGTTTATTTTATTCAATCCATCATGAAAATGGAATCAATGTTCATTTGTACGTATAGTCTACAATCTCCACGAATAGTGTAATTCATTTTCTATATCTACTATTTATATATGACTCGAAATATGTATATAATAAATATTTAATATATTTATGTCATTGATATAAATATTGGGACGATCAAACCATGATTAAACTAAAAATGAATAAAACAGCAAACAAAGAATAAATTAAATTTGATGTAGTTATTACCGAATATGTGATTTTAACAAGGGGTTTTTTTGAAAAAGATAATATAATGTCATAAAAAATTATATTTGGTATGATATATATTATTATAGTTATTTAATATATTATTAGTAAACCTATATTTATTATATATCTATTTGTAATGAGTATGATGAAATTTGATATATGAGGTAATGATTGTTTAGTCCCAATTATATTTCTTTGAGACTTATGGAAAACATACCAATCATTTTTCCTTTGTGGTATATATACATTTCCTATTGACATTTTATATCCCAAATATAATTATTTTAATGATCTTTAATTTCTCAATATATGTTATTACTTTATTGGGATTATGATTCAAATGTAACCAATGTGGTAAGGTTATTATGTTACAATCTCATTTTTTATCGAGGTTATTTATAATTAATTATAGATGATGAAATGTTGTGACATATCTATCAATAAGAATATGAAATTTATTATCCTCTAGATATGTAGTTCTAATAATTGATTCCATTTATTTCTCCTCTTTTTGTGCTCAGTGTTCCAAAAAAAAGTTTTTTCTATAAAACCTATATTATATATATCTTAGATTAAAAATATTTTCAATATCTATCCATGTTTTATAAATATTATTTAAATAATGTTTTATAATATTATAATATTATTTTTAAAATTCATTTTTACCCATGATTAAACGAACAATTTTTTTTAAAAAAGGATCTACTTATTATTTCTAAATTAGACTATCTTGGATTTTCCTAAAAATGTAAATTAAATATTCATTTTAATGTGGAATACATGACAATTATTTCCCACCTTCATGAATGATCAATTATTTATCACTACTTTTTGAGGATTCTACAATTTTTTTCAAATAAATAGTTTTTTTTTATATTTATTTTTTAAAATAACTATAATGATGTTATTTCATAATTGAACAAAAAATTTCCACAAGAAATATTCCTTGTGATCATTAAAAATCATTTAATATCTACACTGAAATCATTATATATTTATTAGGATTTAATTGCGATATAATTCCTTCAAACCACCATTATTTATTCTATATATGGTATATGTTTATCATGATAAGATGTTTCAAGTTATGTTATGATTTAAGGATGAAGTATTTATTGAAACCATTTCTTTTTCATGATTCATTCCATGACGTAATAATTATAAAAACCACATATTTTCTTGGGTTATTATATATATAATTTTAAAATATATGATGCAAAAAAATTATGGATGAAGTAATAGATGGAAATAAATCTCTATATAATTCTTTAGGAAAATATGGATGACTCATTAGTCAATTATGTTAGGAATGAACATAATTTCAAGTCAAACTTTTATTTCTGGATAGGGTTTCATGTCAATAATGTTATGCGAAATCCAGGTATCATGTTCAAAATATTGTATAAATACCTTCTTCTGAGATCATATGTTAATGAAAGCGCCATATTTCATGTATATGATGTTATGTTGGGACTCAAATTCATGTCTATACAGTTATTTATGGACCTATTCTCTTTTCCATAAAGTGGTGTGTTATCCTTCATTCAAGTTCATAAATTTATGCATCGAACTATTTGCATGGAAATTTTCTTTTATGAGGAACACATGACATTTCCTAAACAAAATGACTGAATTTATTTATATTTAAAAAATTTAACAATGTTATATAATTATGTTATATCCACATTCATATGTCTATATTATTATCTTATTTCTTAGGCTCATTGATTTCTAATATGATTTGTATCGTAAGAACAACCAAGCATTATACTGTTTATTAGGATAATAATCAATATTATTCAGGGTTTGGTTTTCAAATCTTATATTGATGTTCTCATAACCTAATGATCATTTTATTTTTAAGGGATTATTTATATTTTTTCTCAACCTTACAAATCATTTGATCTCACCATTTTTTAGTTTTCCATTTTCCATTTCATGGCGAAAGGTTTTATGTTCCTTATTTCTATAAAAGGTACTAATTGGGTTGATATTTTTGAAAGATATTGAATATATTTCATAAAATAAGATTATTGTGTATCTTATTTCCAATGATACCAAAACATTAATATCTTTGGTTGAGTATTTTTTACATATACTTAATATTTATATGAAGATATGTAATTTTTAATTATGGAAATTATGTGTCATTATAATATCACATTCCCCACATACCTCACATTTTTTCCATGATAGGCTACTCCAACCATAGTTATATCCTCACATACATCATGTAACCCCCTCACAAAATAAACTATTAACCAATTCACCCCACGTCATCAAGGTTACATCAGAGTATCCTTTTTAATAATACTCTTATTTAATGAAACAATTTATAAATAACATAAAATATGACTTCATTTCACATTTGGTTTGAACAACACTAAAATGATCATCACTGTTATTAGCCTACGAATATGAGTAATGATGAATAAAATTAATTAAGGGTTGATGTAGAATTATATTTTGATTTGATAGATAATTTTGATACAACTCTATCATTCACTGTATTAATAACTATGTTATGGTTTATACGAAAAAATGATAATAATGTAAAGGGTGATTCACCAATAACTACTGGTGAGTTCATATTCAAATCACAGAATCAATAAAGAATTATATCATAATTAAGAAATGAATTTATCAAAAAATAGAATCATTAATAATTAATATTCATGAAGTGTAAAATAAAATTCATTAAAAATGTATATCATTATGATTTTGATAAATTTGGGATAATAAAATTCGCATAGCCCAAATTCAAGATGGGATCAATTATCATTGAAAAATTAAACCACATCAATGTATTTTTAGTATTCATATAATCTATATTCAATCCCTATAATTCAATTTGATCATTCCATATTTGTTATCCAATATTTTCTAACAATTATTTCTCAAGGTTGTGTGACTATATCTATAGATTCTTTTATTTAGGGTTCAATAATAGGTTTTATAGTTAAAATGTTAATCAAAAGAAAAATTAATTCTATACATAATATTACTATGGATCCATCCATGAAGGAGAACAATCATGGAACATTATGTGGAAAAAATATACATCATGGAAATGGTGACACACCCATTTTAAAGATAGCCACAATGTTACTTTTCTAATTTAATGTATTAATCAAGAAAGATGTACATTTCATCATTTATACACACATGAGGGATGGAAATTATATTTTGATAATTAATATATTTTTATGAATCTCTACCCTAATTATAATCAAATAATTACTTATATTTTTATTAAAAAATTGGAATCATACAGAACAAAACCATAAAAAAAAATTTTTAGTTCGACCACTTGGGTAATTTTACTACATTACCCTTATTATTATGCAAGACAAAAAAAATAAAAAATGATTTAGAATATTTTGAAAACCCCCTAATCTATTACTTCCTCCCAACCATAAATCTATTTAATCCACCAAATATAATATAGAATAAGATATAACAAAGAAACCTCAACAAAACATCATGTGGGAAAAGATACCCTTTCATGATTCCTTCTCAATCAGGTCCCAGACCATAAGTCAGTTTGGTACCCCCACTATCTAAGAAGGCAACATACTTCTCAATCACCAATATCAATAGATCTGGATCAACTCAATAAAATACATAATGTAATAACACGAATATTTTTTAATGAATTATTGTGTATCAATACTCTTAATGAAATTCTCATTCAGTGACCATCCCACACCATTGATTAAATTAAACCAAGAAACATTGACACCCATATTTAAAATGTATGTCATTAGGATAATCACTTTTTCATCACATACTAACATAGAATATTATTCATAATGAATATAAAATGATAATAACCCATCCATTAAATATAAAACATTGGGAACATAAAAAAGGTTCACACTAAAAACATATGGGTTTCTAATTCATAGTGTAATTAGACTCATACATTAACATCCTAAAAATCTACTACTATCAGGAAAAATGAACCAATTCCAATAGCTCGTGAAAATAACATTCGAATATTAATATTATATAATAGAAAAAAATTAAACAACCATATACCATATCTTGATACTTTTCAGGTTTTTCAATATCCATTGATGATTTCATGGTTGTGTTATCGTCACTATTTTGAAAAAGATACCATCATATACCATAAGAACCACACCTATTTTTCACAACTATTAAACATCACACCGATTCATTTTGGGTGTCCAATATAAAATAAATGTAATATTATGGACATGAAGATTCCGATTGATTGTCACTTTTAGCTCCAGAATCCAAGATAACACCATCATGAGAAACCAAAATACACAATCTCCCTATAAACCCACATCCTCCACCACATATTAAGAGGTTCCATGTAATGGGATATCTGAAAAGGATTAACAGTAATAACCTCATTTATGGTATAATTTATATTTTTTAATCCCCATTTTGGACAAATATATATATATATATACAACATGGATACCATGATAAGAACACTATCTACATAAGAAATTGGATGAAGAACTCTTTACTATCGGGAAAATTCTACCTAGTCACCAATAGATAACACCTAGTCAGACATGGTAAATAATATAAGAAGCATAATTGTGGATATATGTTATAGGTAAAATGTTTTGGGACACAAATAATTAATATATAATGGTAAAAATCACCTTTTCAATGATAAAATAAATAACCATGAAACCAGGTTATCAAGTGTATCCTTTAAGATCCCGATAGTGAGTCCTTAAAAAAATTCAAACACCTTTCCATTAATGAAAAACTATAATCTCTACAGCCACCATAGATGAATAATCATTAATAATATCATTAACCCACTAATTAAAATTTAATCATATGAATTATTAGTTCAAATATAGAAAATATTTTACTGAAAGGAGAAATTCCCACAAAACACCTATAGGTTTTTTCCTGAAACATTATAAATAATTTTCTAGTCTACATGAAAATAAATTATATGAGGGTGGTTGAAATTATTCTATGAATATTTTAGAAATAAACCATATAAAGAAATATTATTCATGACTAGGTCACTCAATAAAATGAATCATTATACCACTGGGTGAAACAATATTATAATCCATAGAAACCTTATAATGTAAATTTCTCTTCTAAAAACATAGTATATAAATACCATGACAACCATCTGATGGGATACAGAGGATAATGTTTTTAGGTATTATTTTTTTCAACACACTAAAGGGAAGCTCACCTAATATTGGATTTGAACCTATTTTTAGGACTTAACTACACATTACTGAAAAGTACTAGCACTAGTACCAAATTTTTACTAAGATGAGAACCAACAAATCTCATCTTAGCCAATGATGTCTTGGGAGATATATACATACGAATTATTGGTATTATAAAACTATATAATCTCAAAAATTATATACATTGTGAGTCTATAAAAACTAGGAATCTTGCATAATCCATCACGAATCATGTCTAGTGAACACATTACAAAGTTTATAGACTAAATTTGTACATTGATATGGTCATATTAATTTATAGGGGTATACACATCCTATGATAAAATTTATCATTAAAAGTTTATCAATCTCTATACATTTAATAATAATCATTTCATGATTTGAATAATAACATATTTCTCTATGATCTACTATTAAATATGTAAATATCCATAAAAGAGTTAACATTTGGTGGGATAAATCTTAAACTAGATGGTACCATGATACATTTTATTTATATAAAATATACATAACCAATGTTTAAGATCAAATAATAATTCCATGAGTTCTATACCATCATAACACATAGAATATACCCAATCTATAAGTTTTTAATTAAAATATAGTGTTGAAAACTAACTACTCTATGAGAACTGAATCAAGTATATAAATGATGGAAACTCTATCAAATAAAAGGGTAGAGATATCATTAAATTTTTCCCCATAAAAAATTTTCATAACCCCAACTGAATCATAATGCGATATCTAAATCTCATATAATTATATAAAAAAATTTGTTGACCAAATAAAAAAAGAAGACATTATAATGGGTGATTTTTCAAACTAGGTCTTATTCCTCACATTCATGATGAACCAAAAAACAACTAATATGAGTTATTACTCAATATATTTTCATGATTATTGGTTCCCAATCCATTGAACCGGAACTGTAGGATGTCTTTTTATAAAATATATTATTTTAAAAATAATTTAACTCATTATAGGAGATTAAAATTGAATATGGCCACTCACTTTCATGTAATAAGTTTAGAGACCATTCCTCATTAGGGTTCCAATAACAAAGACAGATAGAGGAATGTAGATCCACTAATTCATTATATCATCATATATGGATATTTCATGGTTCTATCCATGTGAAATAAATATGTTTTAATTCAATTTTATGTCCAAAATAATTATAGAACAATGTTATTCATCTAGTTCATCGTTCATTTGGAGCACATGGTGATATTCCATAGACAAAAAGATCCATAATGAGGAGATCATGAAGAATCATTTATCTTGCTCATCTATACTACTTATAGATTTTTATATGTCATGTTGTTTCATTTTAAAAATCAAAACGATGAATGTATGATAAATGATCACTTACTCGATCATGATATCTAGAGTCGGGAACCCTAGGATGCAGACCAGTTCCCTCATACAATAAAAATTCTAGAAATCTATATATCCTCATCCAATAATCCAACATAAGTAAATTTTGAGGAGTGAGATGTGTTCCTGGTTTGAATGAAAAAAGATAAACCCTCCATTTCTAGTACATCAATTTTCTCTCATAAATATTCAATTGTAAAATACTTTTTAGGATATTCCTCGACACTATAAAAAGATGTAGCAACTACATCTGGGTTGAGGTGGGAACACTGTTATCACGTTTGATTCTACCACCAAAAGAAAAAAAATGATTTTTAATTTTTTATATGGGTTTAGATTTTGTAAAACATCCCAGAGTAGTGATGTCTGTGTAATATACCCAAGGTTATTAGAGGTCTCGGGTTGTCTATGGGAAATCCCCTTGGGTGAACTCCAAATATAGCCTTGATCTTCTTTGTCTGTATCTCTTCACATAATTTAGAAATATATGTTTACTATCTACATAACTATTTATATTATTATTCCATTTTCAATATTCCCCCAAAAAACCTATTAAAGATGCATATGGACTATTAATTGAAATTTATAAAAAATATTATATCATCTATAAAAAGGATTAGGGAGACTATTATTATCTGATGTTGGCATGTGGACCTGAACATAAAATTGGGTTTCTAGATAAAAATTCACTTATTGTGCATTCTAGATAATTTATGGTTCTGCTGCTCATTATTTTGGATTATTATTTATATAATCTAGTCTTTACTATATATATAATTTAATATTTAGTATATAATCGAATATTTACTATGATATTTATTATATATAATTCTTATCTGATATTTATTAATAATATAATATATTTATTAAAAGTATAATATATATTTTAAATTTTTTTATAAGGAAATTAATATTTATTGTTAATTATTCACATAAAATTGTTATATAAATGTATGTATAATTTTTATTATAAATAAATATATATAATATTTATTATGATATTTATTATATATAATATTTATTATATATGTTTTTAATATTTAACTTTTAAATTATACTTTTAATTCTAATAAGAAATCTTCTAGTGGAAATATTTACTGGAAATTTCCAGTGAAAATTTCAAGATTAAATTTTTAAAGAAAAATTCTATTGTAAATTTCCATAGAGAATTTTCACTAAATTTTTATGATGAAAATTTCAAAATAAAATTAACAATTCAAATATTAACTTAAAATTTGGAAGAAAATCATATTATTAAATAAATAATAAATTAATTTTTCTACTAGATATTTTCATTGAAAACTTTTAGTAAATAATTATAGTGTTTATTATAGGGATACATATGGGTATAAACACATTATAAATAATTTTTAAGTTAAATAATTTTTTCCCAAGATACTCGTGTATGCACTATGAAAGTAAATAGTATTAAAAAACATGTGTACCTATCACCCTAAAAGTATTTAGTGAAATTTTCCACATGAAAATTTTGGTGTAAATTTCCATTCAAGTTTATAGAAAAAAATTCAATGTAAATATTTCACAAGATATTTCAATTTAAAATTCATTGTACAAGTTTTCAATGATAATTACAAATAAATTTTTTATGTGTAAAGGAAATTTTTTATGGAAAACCATCTAATACAAATAGAAATAAAAATAGGAATGGTAATATTAAATTAAAAATATCTAGTGAAAAGTTACAGTAAAAATTTATTTTATGAATATAAAAATATCTTTTCTTATTTTCATTGGAATTTTTTGTTTTACATTTACAATATAAATTTAGACAAAAGGGTTACTTTTGTGTGAAAATTTCAACCAAAATTGTATTATATTTAAACTAAATATTTTAATATAAAAATTCAAAAAAAAATTGAAAATTTAATTTTTTAGTTCAAATATATTGAAACATAAATTTTTTTTAAATTAACATATAAAATTTGAATTGGCAATTTCGTATAGAAATTTCAGTTGAAGATATTCCTTAAAAATTTACAATGCTAACTATCACAAAAAATAAATTTCAATCATCAACTATGAGTTCAAATTTATATATTAAATTACAATAAATATGTATTGATATATAAATGAGAAACATAAATTTTCACTCAAAATATTCATTAGACAATTACACGGAAAACCTTTCATGTAGTTTTCCTTTGAAAACGATTAGTGAGAATATCAAGTTTAATCTTTTATTTCAAATTTTTGTTCAAATTTAAATTATAAAATTTTAATATATATTTTACACTATACATTTTAATATAAAATTCATTGTTTAATTTTTCACTTAAAATTACCAATAATGATTTAGTGTATGATGGAAATTTTTAATGAAAGCTAAATATTCACAAAGAAAAACATTCAAATACCAATAAAAATGGAAATATTAGATTATGAACATCAAATGAAAATTTAATGTTTAAATTTTTAATATGTATAGATAAACATGAATTTTCATTTTCGTTTTCATTTTCATTTTTTCTTTTATAATCATATGGTAAATCCCCACATATATAAATCTATACCAAAACAATTTACCACAAATTTATAATAAAAAATTTGAATTCATTAATATATATAAAGATATATATATAATATATAAATATAAACATACAAAAATATTTTATGTGAATATTTACATTAGAAAGTCTCACGATCCAATTAATAATTTCAAATTAAATATCATAGTAAAAATTTATAACTATTAGTGGAATTGACGTTTGTTGTTGAAAATATATTCTTAGTTTTATCTATTTTATATGTATATTTTCATTTCATATTGAATCTATCAATGATATATTTGACATGTATTAATGTTTTATCTCACTACCTAGGATAATTAGATGCAAATTTGCATGAAAACAATTAAATTAGAATTTCCTATTAAATTAGATGTGAAAATAGATTAATACATAATCAAACAATTCAAATTGTAATTAGAAACTTATAGGGTAAATTTGAAAAGAAAATTTTCATAATAAATATTTAGTTTTAATTTCCACTTAAATTATAATTTAGTGTATATAAATACATGAATACACAATGAAAAATTACAGTGTAAATTTCCACTATTTATTTCCCCTAGAAATTTTATTTGGAAACATTTATTGTGAATTTTCAAAGTTTATTTCCAATAAATAATAAAATTACTATTACAAATATAAAACATATTTTTTAGTGGGAATCTATAATAAAAATTATTGGGTTATGCATACATAATATATTAATATATAAAAAATAATGTAAAATTTCAACGTAAATTTCCACAAATAAATTTAGGGAAAATAAATATAAAAAATAGATATCTTTAAAAAATTATTATTAGTTGTTATATATTTATAAACATATAAATATATATTAATTATCTTATAATTTTAGTTATATTTACTATTATTATATATTTATTGTTGTTTTATATTTTCACAAATATTAAATATTAAATATTTTTTATATTTTTTTGATTTAAGGTTTCTTGGTTTTAGTTTTTTTATTCTTTTATTCCATTAGGATTAAGGGTTATTTATTTCTAACACATTCAAATAAATCAATTTTTTTAAAAACCAATCTAATTTAAAATTGAGAACTTCTGCCACATTAAATTTTTAACACTCATAAGACAAACCCATAGTGGACATGCCACTTAGTATGATGTAAATCATCCATTAAAATATGTCCTAAAAATAAAGGTTAGGATTCCCAAAATATGTATAAATATACTAATTTTCATAAAGACATATTCTTGAAAAATATAAAAAAAACATTGGGTGATAATGGGTCTTTATAAAACCACCCAAAATATATATTAAAGAAACCATAATTAATTCCAATAATTGAAATAGTGATCTATATCAATTAGTAACATCTGATGAACTAATCAACCATCTAGGTTGAGAAACCCAAACACGTCATCAACATGAGAATAAAATCCACACCAGAATGACATATTCTATGTCCGTGTCAACCTGGACCACATATATTAAGATATGTGTTTGTACATTGATGTCACTAAACATTACATGATCTATGTATATATCACACTTTTTGGGTTTTCTATTTTTGAGAATGTATTCTGGGATGGAGTCCCATATTTTTATATTCATGGATAACCTTATTTTAATGATATCATCAAGGAATTGATGTGGGATGTTTCAAATCTAGATGGGTCTGTATTGCTTCACTAGAGAGGGGTTCACCACATTCAGAATAAAGATAACAGTTTTATAAAATTCCAATCATCTAATACAAAATGATCAAATTTATTCTACTATAACCTCTAGGTGTTCATACCTCACAAGATCCTGGGAGGCCACATCGAAGGTTCTTGGAATGATGTTTGTGCTAGTAGAGATTTTGAGATTGAGAGAGAGGATGAATTCTTATATTTCTTATTCCTATAGAATAAAAAAAATGTTTGATGTGATTTTACAAAACATAAGAAATATAATCCAAGAGGTGTGAATGGACCCTCAGGTATCTCTCCTATATTTAAGGGTTACAAGGAATAAGAAAAATGTTAAATGATATTCAACCACCCCACCCACCACCTAAAGTTTGATTTTAAATGATCCTTTTTCAATGTGAATGTTATCAATATAGTTCTTTTTTACTCTCCTTAATTATAGATTCAAAATATTTCATATTCCTATATCATTATCTGATATATTTATCTCGTGAAAAATAACATTAAATTTAATCATTTTCTTAGAGAATAATCAAAAGATGGTTTTTTAGAGAAGAATAGTGAAGATAATATTGTCCCACCTTTCAGATAGTATCATATAACCATGATCGTTCCCATATTTAATGGAGTATATCTCATGAAAAAAAAGAGACTAGTTATGGTTTCAATAATGAATATCAACCTTCAAATATAATAGTTTTTTGTTCAATTCCACCAATAGTGTTTCTTACATAGGATTGTGATCATACAATCACACCACCTTTTGTTAGTTGGGAGAATAAGTTCATTGATTAAAAAATAATAATTAGTCCATAATGTCTTATCTTTGTGATAGGTTGATTATTATTGTTGATTTTTTTGAGATACAAAAAATAAGGTGAAAGAACATTTTATTTGGATAGACGGTTATGTCATGAAGGTTGGCAATGCAACGGTCCAAATTACACCCTGTGATTTTACTACATTAATGGTTTTTTCACTTGGTTAATTTTTCATTTTTAAATCCCATTTCTAGTAGCCCATTATGGGAAGAAATGGAGGTAACATCTTGTCTGTACATCATGGGGAAAACTGTTATGCCACTATTCTTTGATATGTCTAAGGTATGTTTAATGTTTCCTCTAAAAATCCATATGTATTTTATTATATTAAAAAATCCATGGTTAAAAAATGATAATATATACACTATGTAATAATTTTCATAATTGATGGAGTTGAACCAACAAAGTTCTCTAGAACTAGACTTTGAGGTAATTTGTTGTATAGAAACCTCATGATTTTCCACTATAATGTAATTTTTTATAGAAAATCCAAATGTGTTTATCAGAGATATTTCAATGAATTCATTCTTGTAGACTGATTTAGTAAGAATATTATATGATTCTGTAATAGTTATGATTTGTTTCCAAAATCCCCATGAGGGATGATTTATTAGTGATATATTTAGTAGAGAGGAAATGAGTCTTCAGCCAGGCTCATGATTAGCAGAAAAAATCAATAATGAGTTACTTTTTAAGGAATAGGATATATAGTCTTCTCTCATTGAACAATATTCAGTACGAAAATTAATTTGGAAGTAAGTTGGATCACTAATTTCATTAACTGAAGAGGCATGGTATAACTACTCCGATATTGGGTTTAATAACACATTAAAACAATTTTATAGGGGGGTTAGGGATTAGAAAAAAGGGCATAGGTGTGAGGCCATGGGGTTGAAATAGGGGACTAAATGGAGAGTTATAGTCTATCCATGGTGGGAGGTAATTCCATGATATGTTGGGGGAGAGTATTACTAGACAGAAAAGAACTACATATTATACATGTCCTATAAAACCACATTTCATTACATGGTCCCTCTTTGGAAAAGCAGGGTGACTATGGAAGTTCCACCACCTCAGGAGGGGGGAAGCCATTAGGTGAGGTGAATGTGTGGATCATCCATCCTAAGATAAAGGGACATCCAAATTAGCTATTTAAAATTGAGTAAAAACCACTGGAATTAGGTGACACAATCCATGATTTGAATTATGGGTATTGTTCAATATGAATTGATTCATCAAATATTCTAGTGAAAATTAGACTTAGAGAATACAAGACAAATAGTATAGAGATAAAGAATTGTAATAGAGGGTATTCCATTTAGAGATGGTCTTGTTAATTCAATGAAGGATTATAATTGGAAGCGGTTTGGATATATATAATCAAAACAACATTTATCCACAAAGGTTACTTGTAAATTGAATGAGTGGTAATCCATATAAAGTAATAAAAAATCACATATTCAATGATTAAATGGAACATAATATTGTGGAATGGGAAAGTGATCCATGATATTTTTATCAACACCACCACTATGGGAGTGTCACATACCCATAGGTCCTCTATTTTCCATCTAAACGTTTGTGGGCGTCAATTTCATAGTGATTTGGAGATTTGATACTAAGCCTTTATTAATTGATCATGGTAGGAGAGAACAACATATAAGGCCTACAAATTGTTTAAAAAAACACTAACTGGGGTGATGATACTAGGATCATATAATAATTTGGAATAAGTGGTGTGGGGGTTTTAAAAGCGGCATTTAGCCACCATGATCAATCTGTGGAAGTTTAAATAGCCTAAAAGGCCCCTTTGTTAAAAATGAGCAATGAGGATCCCTCCAACGATGTTAATTTAAAGGAATCCAATTGGAATTTAGGAATCTAAGGGTGTACTAATGACTGGTTGGTGTTGTATTTGTGTATCCCAATACCATTTGGTGGATGGGGATTACTCTTTGGGGATAGAATTATTATTGATCTGTGGACTTCTAGTTGTTGGCCACTATGGCACATCAGAAATTGGTTACCATAAAAATTTAGCGATATAGACTTCTATCCACCTTTTACTGTAGGAGAATAGAATTTCTATTTGGTTCATAGAATAGTAACTCATCTTATTTATTATCCCATTTCAGGATATGGTTTCTTGAGTGTTAGAAACTCAAAGAGAAATCCTTGTAATTATGTTCCATAAAATAGTGAATTTTACACCTATTGGTGGATATAAGTATCATTTCAAAAATCTTTTAAATCTATGTGTCCCAAGATCTTCTATTTATTCTTATGTTTTTTTCTTTTACTCTTATGTGAATCTTTTATCACTTAATTTATCTAATAGTCTTTTTCAGCCGTTAGATGATTCATGATGATGTACATCCTTGAGAGACGGGATATCTAGAACCACTATGGAATATATATATATATGTGTGTGTGTGTGTGTGTGTGTGGAAGTACTGTTTAGGAGGGTCAAAACACCTTCTGATGGATAATGAAAAGGAAGATGGATAAGATAAGTAGTTTTCATAAAGGAAGATATTGAAACATAGAGGTTAGAAAAAAAATGTAATTATCCAAAATGATTGGATGTTGGGTGGAAATAGAATTTTGAACTTTGGATCTATGATTGGAAGTATTTTTTCTAGAGATATATTGTTAATATTAGTAATATATTAAGACAAATTTTATTAGTATTTCATTAGAAATAAAAGTAATAAGTGTAGTTATTTTTAAAACGCTATTTCCTTACATAATGTTTTTTATTATATATTAATTATTTAATTAGAATTTTAAATTGATAAAATTTAATTAATTTTTTTATTTAGAAATGGAATAATATGTTAGGATTAATATTTGTTATTTTTCTAAGATAGTTGATTTTATTTAAAGAGTGAAGAAATAGTTGTGTATAAAACTTTAACCTTATAATCAGATAATAAAGGCCTAAAATAGTATAATAATTTTTAATTTTTCATAGACTTTTTTGAGATGTAAAATGGACATTTTAAATACAGTATTTTGAATTTATAAAACTCATTATTGATATTATTTAGACTTAAGTAGTATTTTCATTTCAATTTTTAATTTCTCCGTAAAATATAATTTTGAATAGATTTTAAAGCCAATTATATTATATATTTTTAATAATCCTATTTATATAATTAAATTCAATATCTTGGATAATGTTACGTGACAAATATATTCAAATTCTATAAAAAAATTGTTTCTAAAAAGAAGGTTTTACACCTTCCTTGTTCTAATGTGAAAATTCATTTTTCTTAAAAATAATTTTTTTAAGATAAATTAGTTTTTTAGTTTGGAATTAGTATGTAAAAAATATAAAATTATAAAAACATTATTTTTTTATAAAAAATGATTAACTTTGGAATAAAACATGTTTCAATTGTATAAAATAAAATGGGTGTAAATTCTATAAATATATGGATTTCAAATATTCTTTAAACATTTGTGAAATTATATTTATGATGTATTAAAGAACATGTCCCATTCACCATATCCATAATTGTTCTTTTTTTTTATTTTTAAGTCACATGAATCATGTTATCTATTTAGGTTAAGATTAAATATTATAAAAATAGCATTCTCACTAATTAAAAATGGTCCACCTAACACCACTTCCAGGCCTATATAATAATTAGGATTATTTTGATACATTTCACCAATTCCATACCATTTAATCCATTTAAATTTAACTATATTTGGGTCGAACAATTACCTTAAGCCATCTAATTCTAAGGATTTATTCTAAGGAAACCTTTAATCTTTAACATGAGTTCTAAAATTTACATGAATATTTTTATTTATAATAACATTCCCATATATAGTTTTCTAATTATAATATATATATATAAATATTGTATATAAAATTAATATTATTATATAAAATAGATAAAAGTTTACCACTTTTCCCACTTTTATTACATAAATGTAATTGTCCTTCATGCATTATGTAGACTATCAACACCATTAAATAATGAATTATAATTTTCACCATCATATTTATTAAATAAAATAATGGTTAAATTGAATAATAGTTTTTACATATGTAATATAATTATTATTCTTAATAGTTAATAATAACCAAAATAAATTCACTCCTATTCACTGAGAAATTAAAATGTTTACCTCACATTGTAGAAACTACCACTAACTCCAAAAAGTAACATATATCATTATTCATCCTGTTTACTTCTTATAATTTATAACTTATAAAAATATTTTTAAATGTAGAAAATATATGTAGATAATATCATTATTCTTCTATAATTATGATATTATTCTGAAAATAACACTCTTTAATATTCTTAATTATCTATTAATTATGGTATGCTCATGTTTAAGTTAGTCTAATCCCATACTTGAACAATGATATAAAATTATGTCATCGATGAAAATGGGAGAATAATTACTGATCATTTATTATACAAATAAAAAATAACTATTTTTTGGCATTTTAAAAAAATATACTCACTAATAACAATACAAATGTTTGTTTGTAAAAAATCATCAAAATATGAACATCGTTGATTTTATATTTATGTATCATAAAAAACTCTAATTGAGTTATATTATAACATTATAAATAATTAAAATAAATAAATTTATTATCATGTATTATTTTGGAATAACAAATATTAAGGGAACAATAATGAACAAAACTACACTTTTGAAAGTAGTTTAATATGATCAAGATTACTGACACCATATATTGAAAATATAAAATAACTAACTAATATAAAAGTAGTGATTAATTATAATGTAAATTTTTATATCTTTATATATAGTAATAATGTTTTTATGTAAGTGATTAATATGTTTTTTTAATATGGGGGATAATGTGTTTTAGTGGAATTCCAAAATTAATGTACGGGATTGCTCTAACTCCATTATCTTCCAATGAATTGTAAACATTATTACTTGACTATATTATTCAAACTATAATATATTCAAACTATTGGATAAATTATATTCTATTTTTTACTTATTTTCTAGGGTTATACAATTCTTCCATATAACCCCATTTTTAAATTATTCATACCTCAAATATTATATTATTGTAATGGTTTTCCTAATCTAAATTATAATTCATTGAGACCTGTTTTATATCATAGAATATGATTCCATTGTATAGTGTTATATTTATTTACTATCCATTTTCTATAATATGTTTTATTTACTTGTAATTAATGGGATATAGTGAGAAAATTATTATCCTTTTTCAGAGGTAATTCACTTAGATGTTATCACAGCAATAAGAGTTTTTGGTTACTAAATTTTTATTCATTGAGTTATGATCATTAATTTAAACATATTTCACATAAGTTGCTTAAAATGTTTTAATTTATTATAGTGTGGGGTATTGTCTTGATGATAAAATGTTTACTGTATAATCCCTTTTTAAAATATTTCTTTCTTTATGGATAATGTTTCTTGTTTGATATATTGATAACTCAAATAAAATTTAATTGGGTAAAAATGTATCATATTGAACATTTATTTTCCACTCCTTAGATATAAAAAATATGGTTTTTTTATTTAAATATTCCTTCATCTCGAGGAAATGATGTTTTAATAAAAAGTAATTTTTTTACGGAAATTTAAAAAAGATGGATTTAAAAATTGTACATTAATGAAAAATAAAATGTTTTTTCATTCATGGTCAAAAGTTTTATATTACTAACCACATTTCATTGGATAAAATTATTTATTTTCCAAATATTTATTACTAGATATTCATTCAAAATGTCACTATTTTCAATATTTTCACATCAAATTTTATAAAATGACATTTGAATGTTCTGAAAAGAAATTATTATGATAATGATATAAATTATTTTCTAAAATATTTAATATATTTTCACATCATTTTCATGTTCATTTTCAAACGTATTTACCCATATAAGGCATATGATTGATTGCGTGCCCTATATTTTATATTATTATTCTTATATATTTTGGTGATTTATGTCATTGTATTAAAGAATACAATTATTAATCGCTTAAATTGTTGTACTATTTGACTAATTTTTCATTCAATTGTGTTATAAATATATGTAAATGACTTTATAAGTTTATTCTATTATAAATTAGATGTTTCATTTTGTAACCACCTAAATTCTCCCTCTAAATAGATTATGATCATCTAATTTCGTTTTATAAAATGGTAATGTTTTTATAATTTTTTTATTTTTTCTCCAAAAGGATGTTTAATGTATACGATGGCTAGTGTATTATGTATTTACATACCATATATCTTTTTTTATAATATATATTAATAATGGCATGGTGGATTTCATAAGTATCGTTCATTTTATTGTATTATTATTGAATTAGACATGATGAAGTGGTAATAGTGGATTAGTATTACGTAGTCCCTTATTTTATGAGTTGGAATCGTGGGATAAAATGTCTTGGAATTCAGGGTATTCTTATACACTTCATGAATGATGTCTTTATAGTGACACTGTATTTTGAAATGTTGTCTTAGTTATGGATTTGATGGATCGAATAATGGCTTGCATATGACCTGATTGGTCAAGGCTATCTTCATGTATACATTCAATCAACATGAATTTTATTGTTATAATCCATGTGATTATTATATTTTTATTTCATTCTTGTATTTTTTTTCAATTAATATTTTCAGTTATATAGATTTATTTGACACTACTTTATTATTGTCGTTTTATTCATGCCATTATTGTTTCTGATATACATTTTCTCTTAGAAAGTGTTTGATATCACCCATATTATGTTCCCATTCTATAGGATATTATGACAAGTATTACACGTTATATGATGAGAATAGTATCACATTTGGAGAATTCTTTGGATGATGTTGAAGACTTAGTATATATAGTATAGTTTCATACATAATAGAAAATATGTCCATCTTATGAGAATGAGATGGGATATTTTAGTTTTTTTACATGTTATTAATATATGAAAATATGTGCATTCAATGTGTGTGACTCAATATATTTTGGTGATATCTTAATTATTGATCATTAAAATTGGGTCATGTTGTTTCATTTTGAATCCTATATAACACCCAAACTAGAATCACTAGGATCAGGATATTGTTCCACATGACATCATTCATGGATCCTTGCATAAAGTATGATCCTCACTTCTAATGAAGATATATGAGGAATTTTTAGGAGACTATTACCTTAGAAATAGACAACCATTAAACATAATTATTGAATCACCAAAAATAAGAAAAATAATAATCCATCGGATAATGGTAATAATAATAATAATATCAAAATATACTATAATAATGTGGAATTTCCATTATATATTCCAATGAATTTATATAATATATCCCCATATTTCGTGGATTAATATACTAAATCATAGAAAATATTTAATTAACAAGTTTTGAAACATCTATGATCCAAAGTCTTCCCTGACATTTCCTCACGCTCTCTTGCTAATCCTACTCAAATTTACACCGAAGGGCCCTTTTCCTTTAATAGACCCTAAATCATAACATCTTCATTACTATTGATATTCTAATATTGGTTTTGATTATAAATATTAATATCACATCATATAAATGTATTCAACATAAGTGAACAACATACACATATGTATACCATGAAAATAATCAATGCATGGGTAGGAAATAATAAATCACACATGTTCACACATATTATTGGTCATTGAAGATTGAATATAACTTAATAAACTAAATGATAGGGATATGGTCGTATTGTTTCCCAACTAACTCAATTAAAGAATCACTTATCCACACCCCCTGTCAATTGATAGTCAGACCCACTATTATTGAAAATACTCATGTCAACCCAATTCCTAGCTCTGGTTCATTCCTCGCAATCATTATCAAAACAATATTAATACTCTTGGTAAATCCAATATAGGACTTGTTTACCCTATATAATTACTCCCCTTAAATCCATTCCACTATATGGAGACTATGAATCATGTCTTTGTGGAAATCCATCACATCATCCATGCTCCCCCTCAAAAGGGAGTGATTTTCTCGAATAACACAACCTAGTCACTCAATTTCAGATATTTATAAAACTAAACTTGTAAAAAACAATATGAAAGTACATATAAATTTATGTGAAATATTAACCTCATAAACAACAAAAAACAATATCAAAATAAAATCACGAATATGAATCTAGGGAATGCAGACACACAAAAACCAAATGTGAATAATATAATTCATAGGTCATATGTGGATAAACACACGCAACACATGTGAATAAAATCAATCATGGGTTTTATGGGACTACTTATACAAACAAATAAATCAACAAAAAATATTCACATATTCCCTTTATGGAAATGAATCCTTATATTAATCACAATTACATTTCAATGTCCATCATCACTTTCCAATCCATGTTTTAATCTAATGATCTCTAGATCAACCACCATTACATAAAATGTGAAATCTATGATCATAATATAATAGGGAAAACTACCAAAGGAATGAATAGATTTAAAATATCCATGAAGATCAATTCTCATTAATTATTTTGTTCTAAAGATGTATTATAATCCAATTTTTAAGACCCAATGATTCATGATTTCCCAATATGATATCCAGAGAGAATTGGAACATCAAGTCATCTAGGGAAGGTCAAGGCATCATGAATAAAGTAAGATGGAAACATAGAACATACAACCAATTAAATATATTTTATATTATGTAAAATTCACTATTGAGGAATTTAATTTGGGATTCTCTTCCAGAAATATATATATATCTGATATGTTGAAAATAAAATCACATCAACACGAAATCATAAAATTATTATTCACATTGACAATAATATTTGACATACTAAATTTCCACATAATAGACCCCAATTAATCCTTATTGAAATCCTTAAAACACTTAATGACATTCATGGATTCTTATCATGAATCATTAATGTCATGAATGTCTATTAATTTCATGAACCATATCTGACATCTTATTTTCACCTTTTGATTCACTACCTTCTCCAAAAAAAATATAGCAAGAATTAACTCATTTTGTTACCATTTAAAATATATACCAATTCATTAAACACGGTGTAAATTGAATTTTATGTTGTTTTAAATATCCCCAATTAAAAAAATACTCTTTCTAAAGAAAATTTTATAGAGGTCTAATCGAATAAATTGATCCATTTTTCTAAAATATCTAATTCCCAATCCCAATACTCATATTCTATAAGAAATGATTCAATTATACCTAAAGAATTTGATCCTTTTTCCCCAATATGACCTTATAATTTTTTTAAAAACATACATGGTCATTCTACATATAATACATTTGGTTCTAAGTTGATATTCATATATTCATCACAATAATATGATCTGCATCTTATATCTGATAATGAGATATATATAACACATTATGAATTCCATGACATCATGATGATAGATCTAACTAATAGGATACCATCCCATTGTGTTCCACTTCCTAAAATTATCCATCAAACCATAGTTCCAATTTTAAATTTCAATTTAATTTTCAATGTCTAATCCAAGTATATAACTGAAAGAATAATCAATCACCCCAAAACAACCCAAAATGTTTTTCCTATAGTGAACATATGATTACTATATACTATGAGTAGTAATTAGATTCTTCTAAAATAATCACCCGCATTCTCAATTATCTTACACCTTACATGGCCTAACAACTAAATACTCATCCAAATCATTCCAATATAGTAGTGAAAGATACAATCAACTATAGAGATTAAAAAATAGATCCAAAATAATCAAAGACAAAAAGCTATTATTGCATGATAATATTGTTAAGAATAAATGATCATACCCCACTCCACCAAAATATACAACTCAAGAACATATCATATTACATATAGAGTTACATTCATTTTTGACTACCCACTATTCTATGAAATATAGTTCACACTTACCTTCAAATAATTCCTCATATCTTTCTCCAAGAAATTCTAAAACAAAAATTTTAATCATGCATCCATATCCGATAAAATTTTATAAGGTAATCCATGAACAATTTCAATCTCCTGGAAAAAATATTTATTATTCAACTACAAAATTAATATCCAAAATTTTCATTAAATGAATCACATTGGCCATTTTATCAAATATATACCATACAATATCTCATATTCTTTCTATCCTACAGGAACCCATAATGAAATCTCTTTTCATATCGTCTGACATCTATATAGTAACTAGGAGTGTATAATGATTTGATCCATGTCTCTAAGTATCAACATTAATCCTCTAACATGTCAAAAAATGAAATACAAAACCAATAATTTCTTCCACCATGTTGGGCCACCAAAAACATCATCTAATATTAGGAATTATCTTGGTTGACCCCTATTGCAATGCCCAATATAAGTCATGAATTTTTGTTATCATTTTAAAATAATATAACAAGTAACCATAACTATTACATGAATTTGAAAGAACATCAGAGCCTGATAGGGAAAATCCATGAGTATATTCTTCTCCTTCCAACCATTCATATATCACAATACAATCAAGATCACACACTTGATTAACCTATTCGTTTTCTACAAATAAATATGTGATAAATAATGAAGTATAATGAACTACTTCTAGATACTTAGTTATTCCATGATATGAGTCTAATAGTAATTATATTAACATACACTATACTTTTGACTTTCATTATCGAGGTTCATATATCTTCTTTCTTAGAGGATCTATGACAACATTACCTTTTTGAAGAACATACTAAATCATCATGTTTATTGTCCAGAATGTTTTACCCAATGCATCATATGAAGATTCCATTCCCTCAAGGGGAAGATATAATATCAATGAATTTGATACATTCATATGAAAAATATCTCACCAATTTTGTAATTTCACAAGAATATCAATAAATGAACCATGGTAGTGAGTTATCTACAATGACTAAGGTAGTTGTGCTCATTGGGTCACAGCTTGTGAGACTTATAAGAAACTACCCGATCATTCAATATTAATACATACCCTAATCATTCCAAAAAAAGCTTTATAATACACTTTATTCCCATATTATGTTTTTTGATATGTATGAATCAAACTGATTACAGTTATATCATCAGTTCCTGAAAGGATTGATGAATCTGGTTGATCTATTAAATATTAACCCCTTTATATTAAGAATGGTAATTGAAACTTCCCACTAGAATAAGTCTTAAATTATCCATCTATAGTGTTCATAAAAACAATTAAACATATAATCTCAAACATGTTCATATCCAACATCAATGAAATAATATATTAACCTTATCCATGTCAATAGAAATTACCATCTTAGAAATGGAATTCCTGAGGAAAAAACCCCCTATAAAGAAATACTTTATTTGTATGATCATGTTCTCATACTCTTCTACTCATGTTATTCTTATATATATCCAATTTTTACCCTTATTGATAATTTTATCTCACCCATTTCTTATGTTTCCTTTCCCAAGTTAATGAATAATTTTTTTAAGTATGTGTACTAAAAATGGAAGATCATTAAGGGTGATATTGAAGACAATTCACCAAGTTTGAAAATTATGTTTCCAAGATTCTAAAGACACTAAACTGTTGTGGTCCTCAGGGATGAATTTTTGTTATGTGTTGTGTATTTATTTAAAATGAGTTAATATCCATTTATTTTAATGATGGGTCTCTATAGTTGGTATTAAAGAAAAGTTTTAGTCAAACATTAGTGAGACACATAAGGATATTTATAAGGATATTATTAGAAATTTTATATGTATAAGACTATGGTTTAAAATATTTAAATGATGGAATAATAATTTTGAAATCCAATATGTGTCTTTTTAGAATTAAGTGTTTTTCTAATATTATAACTTCCTCTTAACTAGAAGATATTGTGTTAATGTTGAATGTGATAAAAATATTACTGATGAGTTTTCAAATGGTATGATCACTGGAGTGATGGATATTGTTATACTACATAATCCGTTTTCATGGAGCATGATTAACAATGTGTACATTAACCAACTCTAGAATTCACTAAATATTTGATATAAAGATTTTGCTAAGAGTTTAGGTTATAATGATCATGAAGAAAAGAAGATTAATTTTCATTTGTGTTGATAATATGGAAAGAAGCACCAAAATTAATGTCTTAGAGGAACGAGAAGAGGATTTATCTTTGGGAAAGAAGGAAATAAAGAATGTAACTATATAAGAAAAAATGATGATTTAGGTTAATGAAATTGATGGGAATATTAGACTCTATAAGAAATTATGGATGATTAAATTCTTTAAGTGTGTAATTAATGGTAATTATTTAAATATAATTCCAAAGTAGAATTCTACTAAAGAGAATCAGGAGGGTGGAATTACAAATAATAATATTTCTAATGATGATGAGACTCAATATGAAATTTGAATGGAAACATGTATTATGTAATAGGATTTGGAATCCTTTTATAGATTAAGGATGAAGTAGAATAATGAAATTATTAATGTATTTGAATTCCATAATTATAAATGGTGAATTATGCATGGATTTTTTAGTTTATGTTTTCGCTAAGGATTGACAAGAATATGTTGAAAGGTGATGATGGACTACAAAAAATGGTATAATGGCATGGTGATATACATGGAAAACACATGATTAATGGAAATATAAACCATATAATGTTAATAAGGATAATATAATGATATTTTTAATATATATATATTAGATATAGATAAGGAAATTGGATCATACTGATTTCCTTGTAACTAATTATGTTTTAATTTAAATGTGTTTTATGCAATCAAGGATTAAGTCTACAAGATTTTTGGATTTAAGGAATATATTAAACAAACATTTGAATAAGGAAACGTGCATGTTTTCAATAAATATTTTTTGTAATTCTAGTTATTACCATGTTAAAAGAGAATACATGATGAAGGTATTCACATATTTGGTTTGTAGAAACCGAGACCTACATTATGATGTACGATCGATCAAGGATAATATTTTTTGGGGGAATATAGTGACAGTATTTATCATGTTTTGAACCATAATCATTAGAAGGTTTTATAAGGTTAAACAATTTCTGAATGGTTTATTTTATTCTTAATATTTGGTTTTATAGATTCAAGTATTATCTCACTATATGATGATTTATTCATATTTGATACCTTTTTCTAACCTTTGTTTTATTTTGCATACTAAAGATATATGGAGTGACTTATCATTCTTCCTCATGATCTATTTGTACTCCAGGAATGAAAAAAATCAACTTTATTTCCGGGATTAATAGATGATGTAAAAATATTTATCAATTCACAAAAAAGGGTGAGGTAGTCCTGATGTCATGTTAGTATATATTTCATTGAAAATTTGTTAACATTAGGAAAAATTGTCTTCAAATAAAATATTTTCTTGTTATCAGCAGTTTTGTTGATATCAATGATCTTTTAAAATGCTGTTTGGTTTATATATTTTTTATCATTAACATTATTTTAACCATGTTCTCCATCTCTCTTCATCATAACTTGAATGTTATATTTCACTTGCACATCCATGTTTTCACTTTTCACATATGTTCTCTAATGTATATATCTTGTTC
The DNA here is from genome assembly GCA_963277665.1 of Viscum album. Taxonomy (NCBI): domain Eukaryota; kingdom Viridiplantae; phylum Streptophyta; class Magnoliopsida; order Santalales; family Viscaceae; genus Viscum; species Viscum album. The sequence continues at coordinate 717,960,025 of OY728145.1, read as the reverse complement.
TGAGTTACTTTGGGTAACCATTATGGTTCCAAATTTATGTTTTTAAAGAAATATTTAGTATTTATTTTTTTGTTGTGGGGTATTATAAAAGTATCATTCATGTATTAATCATTTGATACCCAAATTAATTTTTAGGGTGAAATACATTTAAAGGGGGTGGGGGTTGAATGTTACACCTCAAGATTTTTGTGAAATATTTTTTTTCTGAATTAATTAAAATAGTTGAAAATTTTAATTTCATAAAACACTGAATATAATTTTTTTTATATGAATGAGCTATGTTGACTTTCACTATATGGAACACAGAGTTAAAATTTCTATACAAACAAGGCTGAGTTTTACAGAATTACTATAAAATATTAATATTGTTATTAAAATATTATTATATTTACCACCAAGACATTGAAATGTATGTTATGAATATATTAACAATAGTTTGAAAATATTATTTAAAAATATATATATAATGAGCTATTTTATTATAAATTAGTTATAAATTAATGTAAGAACAATTTAAAAATAATGAAGTTCCTTTTTTAAGAAATCTATTTCTATATGTACAAAAACCATATAATTTAAATAAAATAATGAACTACTTTTTATGAATGTTTTAAATAAAATTTTTATATTACATATTCAATAAAAATTTCCTTAAACTAATCCAATAAATTTTATTATCATAAGATAAGAATAAATCTAATTTTATGAATAAAAAGATGTATATTTCAATAAAAAGTTATAGATGTTGTATTCTGGAACCACATTAAATATAATTTTGGAAAATATTATAATTTATATTTTGTAAAATATTCAATTTTACTGTGTTACATAAAAATTTACTTTTGATGAATTTTTTGTAATTTTATAAGAATATTCATTTTTTGATGAACTGAGAAAACACTGAATTTTTATAAGAAATAGAATTTTTATCCAATTTATTTATATATTTTTTTTATTTTTTTATTAAAAGATTAATTTTATAAATATTACATATATTTCCATCAGAACTAATTTTACATTCATATTGGACAAAAATCAATTTCTATCTTTTAAACATTTCTCTATAAAAATCAACGTTGGCGAAAAATATGTGTCTTTAATATTAAATTAATTTCTACCAATGTTTTTTTTATAATTGGGAAAAATTTATACAATATTTGTAATAATGATAATTTATAATATATAATAATGTCAAATTATTATTTTTTAAACATTAGTGATGTTAATTAAAATGTTTTACAGTTATTAAGGTAAAAACAAGATTACATAGTAGTTAAACATAAATATAAGAGACCCAATAATGTAGAAATATTTAAAAAATACATTGTATTTAAATATTTAAACCAATTACACTATTTAATCTAAAATGTAAAATTATTTTAGGAATATGTTGTAAGATGTGGCTATCAATAATGTTTATCTAGTTATATTTATAACATTTCCACTCCACCACTACAAAAGTGAACTCACCCCCTCATTTATTCACACCTCTCAATATCTTTGTATTATAATAAAAATTACAAAATATACTCCCAACTACCATCCTATAATCATAGAATAATTACAATGGACATGAGGACAACCAACAAATCCCTTATGTGGAAACAAATTAGAGTCAATCAAAGAATTGGTAACATCATTCCACAAGCTATTTGGTATTATTTTCATTCATCAAACCCTTATTTATTATTATTACATGGTTATATAATATCTTAAGTATACTAAATGTAAATATATGATGTTATTATAATGTTTATATGTACACCTACACACAATTATATCAAATGGGTAATGGATTTTCAATTCGTGTATACGGTTGACTACAACCTCACAAAACAATGTCATTCATTTTTCCTTAACCACCTCTTATAGTTTAGAATTATGAATTAAGTAAAATTATTATATGATATATATTATAACTATTTTTTTACTTCCATTTTAATTATTATATAAAACATACCTTCATTATTTCCATTTTTTGTAAATTTCTAAATTCGTTTGAGGACATGTGGACTAATGCCTCCTCAAAGCGATTTGATTCATTAATATTTTGCAAGGAATATATTAATAATAAAATTGATAAATTTTTTATGATATATATTAAATAATAATTCAACAATAATATATATATATATATATATATCATTTACTTTCATTTTTTCAATACCATAAGAAAGCAGAGACAAAATTCATGTGTATGTATGCGAAACCGCCTCCATTAACAATATATGTCATTAAATATTTATATCTTTAATAGATTAAAATAAATATTTATATACTGAATATATTTATTATATTTATATATTTATTAAAATATTTAAATAATTGAATCATTATTAATTTAAGAGTATCAATAATTACATGTCAAAACATATACGAAAAACAAAGTGAATGTTACCCAAAACGTAACATTGACAAGGAATGATTAATAAATGGGTAATATAAAGTGATAATAAAATAATATATTTTATTATATATAAGAATATTTTTATTTGGTAGATGTATAATAAGCTTAAAGTTATTAAACTGAAGGTTTTAACAAGTATTAAAAACATCAATAATTGAGGTAAGGGTATTCTCTGCTCGCATTTCTTTCTGTGAGAATTATGAATTATTCACCACTCATTTATTTTGTGTGGTGTATATAATGTCCATGAATTTATTTTATGATTATTATATTTAAATTTATCGTTATTCTCATATCCATTTTTTATATTTCTTTCAAGGGATTTAGGGATAAAAAATGTACCAAATCTGTAAGGTAATTTTTGTCTCAATTTTCCTTCATTGAGATACATGCCTTGTCATACACCTATATTTTTTATATGGGATGTATATAATACCATTTGACATGTTATAAAAATAATGTAATTATTTTTAGTATATTTTATGAATCATTTAGTGTTATTATTTTATGGGTATTATGATTCAAGGTTACCAAAGTGGTAATAGTTTATTGTTACAATGTCACTATTTATTAAGATTATTTATTATTATTCTACCATTTATGTAATATTATGATCCATATATTAATAATTACTTTTAAATTTATACTCTTATGGTTATTAATGATATCTTAATGTAAGGTTACATTATTTCACTTATTTTTACATAATATAATTAAGAAAACATATTTCAGAAAATCCTGCATTATTTTTAATTTCAGTCGGAAATGTGTCTATTTATAAAACAATGTTTTCTAGAACAATTTTAAAAATTTTAATACTATTATAAAATGTTCTTAAAAAGAAATTTTTACCCATGTTTTTCCATTTCAATATAATGGTTTTAAAAATTATTCTTCTTTTCATTTTCAGATCAAGGAACTTTTCTAAACGTTTTAGGGTAGAAAATAAAGGATAAACATTTACAAATTTATCAACCATTATGATCATCCTTAATTTGAGGTTTTTGAATAATGTTTACATGATTTATTTATTAGAAAAATTACTTTACTAATTTTATGATAATTAATACTTTTTAATGTGTTTTTAATGAAAAATTCTTCCAAAATATAATTTTTATTCTGGAATCATTGTAAATAGTTTTCAATGATTACATTATATGTTTTCAAATATACATTCCATGAAATGTTTTTCAAAAAGTTATCAATGTAACTTTATAGTTTAAAAAATTAATTTTTAATGAAATGTTTTTGAAAAAGTTTTCAATCTTAAATTTTATTTTTTCATTGTAATATTCAAATATAATGGATTTAAGAAGGATTTATGATATTAAATGAATTTTTAAAAGAAGAGATTTTATTTTCCTCAAGATAATTTTTAGAGGTTTTCAAAAGATTCCATTATATGTTTTTTAGTGTGATCTTCAAATAAAATGATTTTTTAAATGTTTCATGAATTAAATAATGATTCTCAGTGAAATATTATTTTTCTTCAGAAATATTGAAAGTGATCATTCAAAATTACTCTTTATCTAATATAACATCCTTTAATATAGAATAAACTTCACTAGAAATATGATCAATGAAAACCTTTCTGACACATTAGTTTAATGGTTAATATATAAATGAAATGTTTTTCCTTAAACCTATATATCTTCCATAGGTTATACCATAATAAAAAAATTATGAACCTTGCTTCCTTTTGTGGGTAATTATATAATAAATTTATTATTAAACCAAATATTTTTCACAATTTATGATATGATGAAATTTTTATAATTTACATTTTATTTCATGGGTTATGATATGTTTTTTTATGAATCCAATCTCTTTTTATCATACATTATATGATGAATGTTATTTTATCTTATGGAACACGCATGTTTGATTTAATTATGGGACATGTGGAACCTATATATCCCTCCAATAAATTGGGTAATGATAAATGTTTTATGATCTAAAAGGGTATATAGTTGGTAATCCTATGACTGAAAGAAATAGTATAGGGAATTCCATCTGATTCATGAAACAATTGGGTACATGTGAGGGAATTCCACCACTAAAAAAATGTATGTAGGAGGGAATCTAAAGACTGAAAGATAATGGTACATGGGAGGTCTTCCAAATCACTAAAAAAATTGTGTACATGGAAGGGAGTCACAATCCCAAAAAATTAGAGTACATATAAGGGAATACAAATCCTAAAAAAAGAGGGTACAAGAGAGTGCATTCAAAACCTGAAGCAACTACATAGATTATTAGCCCAAGCCTAACATTTTATGAATGTATTGGTAGATATAATTGAAATAATATTTTCTAAGATTATGTTTATTCCACAAGTCCATGTCATATTCCTCTATTATTCTCTCATGGATTATGCTCTTGATTACCCTATGATTCATGTCTTATAAACTTCAAATAATTTTTCCATGAATCTTGGTTATGATCTTTGATATGTAGAATATGATTTTATAATGTTATGATTGTGTTCTAATACCCATATATTCATGTTATTATTATATATCTCCTTCTATTACCCTTATTATGCGTAGGATCTTACCCATTTTTTATACTTCATTTCATTATGTTATAAATAATGGTTTTTACTAGGATTATTTGAAGATGAAGATCATTATGGGAGATGTTGAAGAAAATTCACCAATTAAGAATATTACGCCTCCATTTTCCCAAATAGAGTAACCTATTAGGGTCATCTACTATGTATTTTTGTAAAATTAAGTGTCAAAATCTTAAATGATGTTATTTACATGTATGTTATTCTTGCACTATAATAATTGTGAATCCCATTAACCAATCATACCAGAAATTGATTCCTATTTTTAAGGAATAAAGAATATTAATAAGGCCTTAAATATATGAGGATGATGGTAATTTATACCCTTGTGATCTCATTACCTACATATGGGGAATGATTTCTGATATAATATAATGCATTGTAAATGGTCTTAGGTGGTTTAAACATGCACGATAAAATATTCATTTCCTTTTTTTCCACTAATTAATAATCCTTGGGTAGATACCCAATGCATGATATATAATTGGTAGTAGTGACCTTCAAATTAATGATTTTTTGACATTATATATATGGATAAGATTATGACATACATAAAGATCATAAATTATTCACGTATATAATCAAAAAAAATTAATATGAACCAATGAACAAGGTTATAGATGATCAGGAATTATGATTTTTCAGTACAAAACCATTTAGGGATGGCACACAATGTGATAGATTCTCTAAGGTTAAAGGATCTTAGAACCCTATCCATGATGAGGATTCTAATCTTATTGGACATTTAAATAATTTTTATGTGAATAATAAAATTATCTCCATCATAAATTATCAAATAAATTATGAACCATAGATTCATTATAGGATCATGAGGTCCTAGATAAATAATGAGTTTCTATATAAGAATGTAGAAAATATTCTAGAGCTAAACATTTATTGAAGATTGAGTTATATTTTTTGACCATCAATGTGTTTCTAATAAAAAATAATGGTGATGATGTAACTTATAGATTATGTGTATAGTTTATCATTTTTTATTAATACAGAAATTAGTAATATGTATTGAAATTTGTAGAAAAACGTCTAGTGATGTAACATAAAGATGGATATTATAGAGTTTGTATCTATATTCTTGGTATAAAAACAAGTTTAAGTGGAATGATATAATCCTAAGTGTATGATACATCCATTTACCATGCTAGTATAGAAATTGGAAAACATAACCATGTATTTAAATATAGGAAAACCTTGGACACATAAACATGATAACACCATATAAGTGGTAGTTAAACATTTTACCGAGTCATCTCATTTCATTGAAATAAAGTAATAATTCTATGTTGAATAAATCTCAAAGATATATATAAGTGAATTTTTAAGAAATCATGGAGTTAATGTGTATATTATTTCTTATCAATATGTATGGTTTCCATGAGCTTTTTTAAAATCCTCTGGAATATGATAGATAAATAACTAAACATGAGCATGTCATATCACCATAATAATGGTAGTTTTTCTGAAAGGACAATTCAAAATTTATATAATATTACGAGATCATGTTAAATGGATTTTCAAGAGTATTGGGAATAACACATTATCCTGGAGTAATTATTCTATAACAATAGTTGATAATATATCATTCAAATGGAACATTATAAGGATTTGTATGGGAATATGTGTCAGAATCTAACATGATTGGATGATGTTGGAGAGTGGAAGTTGATGGGACATGATCGTATCAAATATATGACGAAGAAGGCTTAGACCATTTATTATCATGTGAAATCCACAAAAATATGGTAGAAAAGATATGTAAACAATTATATATGGAACTCGGAGATTATGGTTGGAGATAATGTGTTCCATTTTATATCACAATGGATGAAAGTAATGAGGTTTGGGTATAAGGGGAAGCATAGTCCTTGATATATCAGCCATTTCTTGATCCTCAATTTCATATGAGTGGAGGCCGATCAACTATCACTCCCACAAAACCTATTTAAATTATATGATGTGTTCTATATATCCATATTTTGAATATTCAAACATGACACCTCACATATACTAAATACAAAGGTGGTACATTTAGAGAGTGATATTTCATAAGTGGAGAATCTAATAATGATCTTAGATAGTATATGAAAAAACAACTCAACTAGTCGATGACTGATGGAAGAAGAACATATTTGAAGAAGATACATTGGAACTAGAAGAAGTCTTGTAAAAAAAGTAAAATTATCTATTTTACTATATGGGGTGATAACCTCTAGTGTGAAATTCCTAAAACAGTGAGGAATGTAATGACCAGGAATGTTATAATTTAGATTCTTCTTTTAATGGATATATTATTTATCAGGAAATGTATTTATCAAAAACCAAATCACTTCATTAGATATTTTGGATAGTTACATGTTATATGTAATCTATTTTAAAAGAATTTTAATTTCTATTAGCACTGATATTATATCTATATTACATTGGAAATTATGATTATTATATTAAGGTTTATGGAAATATTGAATAGACATATTAAAAAATGTGATGGCCTCATCCAGTAGGATCATACCTTATGAAACAATTTATTGAAACATTCATGGGAGAATGAATCATTAGGAATTTCCCTTGACCAACCCCAAGATGATATTCCACAAATAAAACAAGAATGGAGTAGTTTATCTTAAAACATAAAGCTTGTCATGGACCTGGACCAAACCACGTTTGCTAAAACACCCCATAAAAATCTCACAATAACTCACCTTACATATAAGTAATTCACTAATGTAATACTTTTATATGTATTTAGACAACAAAAATAATTTTTTAAATAATTTTTTTAATAAAAAATTTATATTTACCTTTTAAAATTAATTAATAATGATGAAATAATAAGCTTGATAAAAAATATATTTTTTTGTGATGAAACTGAAATTTTATTTTTTTAGAGATACATAGTTTCAATAGTGGAAAGAAATTATTATTTCAAGTATTTTTTAAATAATGGATGTTTCAATAAAAATTTAACATAATATAATATATATTAAATATAAATGATAAAAAAATATGAATTCAAATGAAAATTTTTTAAGGGTTAGAAAACTATTATTGTCAACAAAGACATTATTTCTAAATAAATTTGGATTTTTTAAAAGTGTAAATTATTATATTTATAGGATTATTGGAATAAAATAAGTATTATTTTTAAAATCATAACATTGAAATTTTACAATGGTTATTTTTTAATTATATTTAGGTGTCTAATTTGTAGGTAAAAATTTAAAAATATATAAATATATATTGGGTAATATGTCATCATAAAATCCCTATATTTATTTAATAAATAGTATATAGATATTAAATAACAAAATATATGTTTCCCCTTTATTTCTTTTGAGGTAATTTGATAAATTTTAAAAATACATAATTATTCTTCCACAATGAATATTATATACACATGTTTAAAAATAAATTCTTTATAAAAATGGACCAATTTTAAATAAATAATTGAATTATAATAATGATTCTGGGTAATAGCCTTATAAAATAATGAAAAAAAATACCTTTTTAATGAAATAAGGAATATAACATGGGAATTTTTTTAATTTTGATTAAATTATCATACCTAGTTTAAGACATAATTTGGGAACTTAATATTGATTTATCTTGTCTTTCTCTATATAATCCCACCCAACCTTCCGTTAATATTCACTCAAAAACCATTTAGTAAGATGTTACTCTACCCTTACATCTCTATATCCCTCACAACGATCCCCCTGATCATTATAATATATTCTCATGATTTATGATGTTCCATCTATAGGTAAGTGTTTCCCTTTATATACTCAATATTCATGTTCACTCATTATGTAATAACTTCTATTCAATTTTTAATTTTGGGACATGTTTTTAAACATACCTATTAAATTTTTTATTATTACTGTGTAATGGGAGATCCCTTTCTCTCCCATTCACCAGTTCAATAAACATTTATGTATGCCCATTTCACTACTAAAAATTCTTATTATTTTCTATGTAAAACATATACATACTATATACCCATTTCTAATTTTGTAAAATGGTATTTTCATAGATTTACATGTCCCTAATTGATTTGGTATTTACATTTATATAACCCAAAATTCTTATTATTTTGGTTAAAATTTGTTATATACATCTTTATGTTGTTTGATCTATGTGGCACACCTTTTAATGTATTTTATATGAATGTGATTGTTGGGATCATAATTATATAGACATAGAAAACATTTAAAAAATTTATCTATTGTAAGGACATTTATGGTGTATTAATGGTTATCCTATAGACATTATGATATGTTTTCCTAGTGGTTAGCATTGAATTATGTCTATAATTTCATGTTTTATGTTTATTCCACATTCTAATGATTCCTTTATGCTATCATGTTTTATCTTGAATCATTAGTCAAGATTATTATTGTCACCCCTAATATGTTACCTTGATATTTTTCTTAGAATAAATGTATTGGCTTAACTTTTTCTATTCTTTTATTATTCCTATACTAGGATTTATAGAATTTTTTGTTCTTATATACATTTCTAGTTTATCCTGTGTATTTTTAGAAGATACATTGAATATAAGTACAAGTTAAGGATTTTTAAATAATTTTGTTGTATTTATTTTGAATATTTTTGTAATATATACCTAACTACCCAAATACACAATGGCTCATGATTTACGAGGTTGTATTAAGTTTATATTTCTATAATAAGTCATTAATTAAATATTATAAAAGATAAAGGTTGTCATATTCCTAGTATGATCAATAACATTCATTAGTGGGATTAACCACTCAATAAAAAGGGGTTGGATAAATTTTAAAACCACTAAAGAATTTTTATTTTTTAAAATTATTTATCTCAAAATTATATCATCAACTTCTCTATACAAGCATGATTTTGAACTGGAAAATCTATTTTCATTCCTTTGGTTGTAGAGTAATCCTTGTTAAAAACATTTTCTCTTTCATGCCAATGAAAATTATTTCCTCCAAAATGGTTACTCAACCTATTATAGATCATTTGGAGAAAAATAATGTATACATTTGTGGGATGAAATGTCTCAGACCACTGGACAAGGAGGAATTGGGTTCTGAAAGATCAACAAAGTTATGCATGGCATGCATGGAATGATTTCCTGGGATATTATTTAAGCCCAATCATTATGGGGGAGTTTTAATATAGATAAATACAAATATATTCCATAGTCTCTATGGGGAATATCATCCTAAATCTATAAATTAATTCATCCAATGATCATAGTGCTAGATAATTTCACTCGATTGGATATGGGGCCTAACTCGACATGCTACTCTAGAGCCCTTGGATTATCTCTAAAGGTTTCATGTAACCCCCCAACCCTAGTTACCCAGAGTTGGTGCATTATTACATAACATTGGCATGATACAAAGAATCATTTCTCGAAAGACTGATCAGTTCATTAGCCTTGTAAGTACTAGATACATTCATAAGTTTTACATTACATCATGAAATAAAAACATCAACAACATTACCCCCCCCCCTCCCCCTTTAACACACTTATATCCTTATACTATCACTATAGGTCAACCATAAAATACTTTTTCACATCCTGGGAAAAATAAAACATAGAAAGGGGTGAGATCAGATGCTCAAAATGGATAACAATATATTAGAAACTTTTATAAATAAGAATAAATATTTAAGGAAATGTATAAGACTAAGACAAAAGCCTTTTAAACATAAACATCAGAATAATATGGAAAAGATAAAATCAAATAATTCCATTTATATATTCACATGTATATTCTACATGTCGAATAATCACATGTAGTATCAATAGTCACTTTCAGAATGATGGAATGCATAATTCCATACTTCATAACCACATAGTCAAGTCCTTGTGCCAAGACTACAAATAAGATTTTTCCAGGGCCTTGTTCCAAGACACTAGTTTGTCTCATGAGACCTAATGATGCATTGAGGAGCTATATCAGGCTCCACTCGTCACTTACTAAGTCCAATACATTCCTCATATGAAAAGGTTTAAACATAACATAAACATTCATATTAAAACTAGCATACGAAATGTCAAAACATTATCCATAAACCATGAATGGTGTAAAAATAACCCATCCACATTCAAATATATCACAATAACTTCAATACAATATGTAAGTTTTGTATCATAATAAATCAACTTCAAATAATCCTAAATTCCATTAATGGAAGTTGACATAGATCAAATCAAAAAAAATTGATAAATATCTATTTCTATTTTGAAATCATTTAAAATACATTTAATTATAAAAGAAAATCATTATTTTGAAAATATTCTTATAAGCTTGTATGGGAATATTTGATGATTTTATAATGACAAAAAATAGTTTCACCCTCTGTATAAGTTTAAAAAAACATTCTTACCATAATTTTGTCAAAAAGGTCATAAAGTACCTTTTTTGGAAAATGATGGAAAGATTCCTTTCAAACCATTTTATAAAAATTCAAACAAGGGTATAAATGAATTTAACTCATAGTATAGTAAATATTAAAAATGTTTTGGAATACATTTTTAAAAAACATGGATGTGGACGATAAAGAGGTCCTCGTAGATACTAACGTAAAAACAACCTCGGTTAATAAAATGATTGTGAAATTAACCCTTACCTTGTACTTTTCCTTGGTTGATGGTAGGTTAACCTCTTTTATAATGGTTAAATAACTGTTATTAAATTATATAATAACCATATACAATAATATGATATCATATATGATCTTCTAATATTACATTGTTAATGATATTTTAGTAATATCATCGTTTCGGGTGATAACTGATTCGTTTTCCATTATATGCTTTGTTATGTAAGTAATTCTTGTTATGTATAAGATGTATATAATTCATATTAATAATGATATTATGTCTTTAAAAGTTATTTTTTTAATCATCAAATGAAAATTAATCTTGAATGGATATGATGGGGAATAAATCTCTTTGCGTTCATTGAGACGGTAATATATACGTACGCTCGAGCGACAATATCATTCTTTTGATATAAAAATTGTATATAATTGGATGTTATATCATTTATAAAGAATCATTATCATGTTATATTTATTATTTACATCAGTTATACTCATTATTATACCCATCCAAATGATGAAGTGTTTGAATAACAAACTACACCACGACGTGGAGGCGCTAATATATACGTACACACGTATGGTGACTTTGTCATATATAGGATGGATAGAATAATGAATATAGTTGTACAATTATTATAATAGCATCCCCATATATATAATATACTAGAGTTATTATTTTATAATGGAAACAACAAAGAAAGGGGAATTGGAAGAATAAAATAACTTGAAAGAGGTGATGAAATATTTACCTATTCTTCAGGTTCTTCCTTTTGATTTGATCAAAAGGGCTCGATAGGTTGGCTTTATGACTAATGGAAGGACTCCAAGATGAAGGGAGGAAAATTGAGAGGATAGTTGGGCAGTGGTTGGCCTAGCCAAATGGAATTGAAGGTGTGAATTTGAGAGAAGTGGATGTTCCCTTTTATAAGAGATGTGAGGGTCACTTTAGGAAAATATTGAAATATTATTTTATAATAAAATCATTATCAGTTTCTAATGGATCCAAAATGAATTTATTTAAAGTAAAATGTAGGGATGGGTTGAAAACCTCTCAACCAATAGGTTTTAGATAGTTTTAGGTCATCATATTAACCTTATCTTTTAGATTTAACTCTTAGTTAAATAGTATGACATTTACCATGTATCTTTATATTTTTATATTATACGGTTAATATAATTACTATAAACTTTCAAGAGAACCACAAGTGGTTTAGTAATGACATATATAATATTTTTAATTCCTTTGGCCGAACTGTAGATTTTTAGGAATATAATATCAATTAGTAATATAATATTTGTTTTAAAAACTCTTTTATGTTAATTTTTTCACTATTTGGTATTTTGTATTTGTTAAATTCATAACAGAATTATTTCTTCAAAAAAATTATTTAATCAACCATAACATGTCATATTAACCTATAAAATTAGTTAAATTTATTAAAAGTATCAAATTAGATTTATTTGGATATTTATAATATCAATTATTTTAATCTTTCTTTAATAATGTAATTACTGCATCATCACTGTGTCATAAATTAATTCAATTATTTAAAGTTTAAAAATTATAAATAAAATAACACTATGTATAAAAAATTTTATATTTCTAATGAATATTTATAGTCAAATTGTTATTATGTATAATTATATATTAAAATAGTTTAGTTATTAAACGTGGAATTTAAATCTTTTAACTCATATTTAAATAAAATAATAATAAATGTCCTAATCACATCCATGTGGATATAAAGGATCATATTTTATTCCTAAGGTTGTTTTTGTTTTAATTAAAATTATACAATATAATTAGAACAAGTGTTAGGGTAATAATACTATCATTAATACCTTTAATTACACTATTTACTTTTAATCGTGGTAAATAAAACTAAAAACTTTCTATTCGCCAAAAAATTATTTCCATATTACTGAACCACATTTTACATACTTATATCAACTAATTCTTTGTTATATTTGAAATTCAACTCACAAAAGCTGTAAAACTATGTTTTATTCAAATTTTCAAATGCTCCTTGGAGGTTGGTAAATGATTGTAAAAAGTTCGATAAAATTTTATATAGCTAATATTATTAATAAATGACTCCAATGAATTACATTGAACATATATAGGTATTATGTATCTATTTTTATATAAAATAAATTGAAATAAAAAAATAATTATTTGGTTAAAATTTTGTTTTTAAACAATAACCCAGTGTTTTTTACTATTCATCAAAAATTGAAAGTTTTCATAAAAATACCAAAAATTCTCCCTAAGATAATTTCGATATTCCAAATCCAAAAATTAATTCCATTTTTAAATAAAAAATTTATAAAATTTCAACGAGTTTCTATTACTATTCATAACAGCTAGTTTGATTGGTTGTGCTGTGTTTGAACTCGAAGTTGCGTACAACACAAGATGTTTTATTATTCAAAGGGAAATGTGTCGTGGAAGCTTGGGGTGTCACATTATCCCCTCCTTATAATATTTTCATCCTTAAAATTTCTATAATATTACTGCATAAAAATATTTGGGTGGTTTTTCATCAAAAGTTCCTCAGGTTCCCGCATTCCCTCTTCCATCTTATGGTTTCTTCATAGAAATTTTACCAGATGAGTCGTTTGGTTTCTCATCACTTGTTCTCCGGTGTCATAAATTCTCATAGGATCTTCACAATAAGAAAGTTCGGGTTCCAGTTCTATTTCTTCTTATGTGAGTACATGTGTTGGGTCTTGCATGTATTTTCTCAACAGTGATACATATAACACATCATGAACTTTAGAGTGACTTGGTGGAATTTCCAAACGATAAGCTACAACTCCAATTCGTTCTATAATCTCAAAAGTTTTGAAGTACCTGGGACACAATTTACCCTTCATAATGAAATGTATAACACCCTTCCATGGAGATAACTTCAAGAAAAAATGTTCTCCTACTTGAATTTCCAAATCCTCCCTTCGGTTATCGACATATCTCTTTTTCCTACTTTCGGATGCTTTGATGTGGGTTTGGATAAACTTCACCTTTTTCATTGTTTCCTCAATAAATTCTGGTCCTACGAGTTTTCTTTCACCAACATCATCCTAATAAGTTTGTGTGAGCCATATCTTTCCATAAAACGCTTCATATAGTTCCATATGAATACTTGAATAGAAGCTATTATTATATAAAAATTTCACTGGAGGTAAATATTGATCCCATGTACCTTGAAAGTTAAGTGAGAAAGATATCAACCTGTCTTATAAGGTTTGAATAGTTTGTTCTGATTGCCCATCACTTTGATGGTGTTAGGCAGTGCTCAAATAAAGTTTAGTATCCAAGGCCTTCTGAAGAGTTTTCCAAAATCTTGATGTAAAATGGGGATCACTATCAGAAACAATCGATAGGGGTACTCCATGAATTCTTAAAACTTCATTAATATATAGTCTTTCAATACGTTCAAGTGGTAAATCTTTTCTTATAGAAAGAAAATTTTCTAACATGGTAAGACGATCAATAGTGACCCATATTGAATCATTCCTTCAAGGAGTCTTTTGTAACCCCATGACAAAGTCCATCATAATATTATCTCATTTCCACTCTGGTATGGGAAGAGGTTCCATGACTCCTCCAGGCTATTTCTTTCCAGATTTCACTTGTTGAAAAACAATACATCTTGACACAAAATCTGCAATCTCCTTCTTCATGTAATCCCACCAATAATATTCCTTCAAATCTCTATACATCATAGTGCTACCATGGTGTATAGATAAATTGGAGCTATGAGCATCATCTAACAATTCCCTTTTCATATTTGGTATTTCGAGAACACAAAGTCTCTTCCCAAATTTCAAATTATCGTCTTCATATATGAATTCGATCAATCTCTGATCGTTCACTTCATTAATTTTCTTTTGAAACTCCTCGTCATCAGCCTAAGAACTTTTATCCTTTCTAGTAAAGATTTTTTTCTAATCATTTGAAAAAGTATTGATGTTTAAACATCTATGATTATTCCCATATCCATTTTCACTAGATCCATGAAGATAGAGGGTGAATTAGTCAGTCCAAAAGGCATTACTGTAAACTCATAATGCTCGTAGTCGGTTCAAAATGTTGATTTCAAAATGCCTTCCTTCTCCACACACAATTGATGATATTCAGATCGAATTTCAATCATTAAAAAATATTGATCTCTATGAATTTGGTCGAATAAATCATTAATATGAGGTAAAGAATACTTTTTCTTTAGTGTTAAGCATTGATCTCCCTGTAGTCAATGCAAAACCTCATAGATATGCCGTTATTCTTAACAAAAAGGATAGGTGTTTCCCATGGAGAAACACTAGGGAGATTAAATCTATTATTACTAAATTCATCTAGTGGTATATTTAGTTCCACTAAATCCACAGTGTCCATTCTATAAGGGGTCTTCGATATGGTTTTTGAACCATGAATTAAACCAATGGAAAACACAATTTCTCATTCTGGAGGATGTCCAGGTAAATCTTTTGGAAACACATCAACATATTCTTTCACAATAGGTACATCCTCTATTTGAACATTCCTTTCCTCGCCTACAGTATTTTCATTCTCTTCCTCTCGAATAATTGAATTTAGTTGAGCTAATGGGGGTGGATCTAGATAAGAATCAGATGGTGACATTTCTACTCTAAAGATAAGGTACTCATTATCAACATCGAAAATTTTAACCTCCATCTTCTTAAAATAAAATATTGAATCATGGTCTGAAATCCAATCCATATCAAGGATTATACAAAATTAAATCATGGTTATGATAATGAGATCAGTAGATAAATTACATTTATTTTCCTTAATGGGAACTGATTCACAGAACATTTTTGCAATGATAATTCCATTATGAGTTACGAATAACAACTCCCTTGTTAAAAAAAATTGGAAATGTCTAATTTTCATATAAAACTAGGAAGATATTAAAACAACATGATGATACAGAATAAAATAAATCATTTACTAAACTTGAGGAAACTATTAAATTACCTTCCACCATGTCTTCTAGAGCTTCAACCTCAGTAGTAGTGATAGCAAAAGCTTGGCCTTGATCCCTTGGGGTTTTCTAAGGAAAGTTTATATGGAACTTAGGACATTCATTTTCATAATTCCCCCTTTCTAAACAATTTTAGCATTAAACATTGACATCCTCTTTCTTTCACTTCCAATCACGAGCTTGGGGGCCTTTTTCACTACTCTTGTAATAGACTCCCATTCCCTTTAGGAATTTACTGGGGTGTTTCTTCCCACATTTATTGTAGGATGGGTATTAAACTTTTCCCTTCATCCCTTTATTTCCATTTCCAGAGTGTTCAATAGATCTCTTCTTCTCTTTCTTTGAATTAAAGTCGTAAGACTTAGAGAATTCCTTTTTAATCGTGATGGCACATGAGACAGAAACTTTGTATGACGATAAGGATTGTGAGACTAATGGTCAGTGAATAAATGGTTTTAACCCATCAAATAAAGGAACAATTTTACTTCATGGGTTGTGTATAAAATCTGTAGCATTCCTTGCTAACACTGTAATGTTAGACTCATACTTTGTGTCATTATTATCCTCTTTTTTCCTCAGAATCAAAAATAATCCTTCCATATCCACTCGATGGTCACAAAGAAATTATTTTTTCTAAGAAAATCTCTATAAAATTCCTCCATTCAATATTTTATACTTCATGATCTCCGTTTGGGTTTTGAATCAATGACCACCATTGATCTAAATCTCTTATGAGGTGATAATCTGCCATGACAACTTTTTCCCTTTCGTTAATCCCCAAAGCGTGAAATATTTTCTCTAAGTAATTTATCAATTTCTCAACTACTAATGGATTTTTACAACCATTGACTGTTGGTGGTTGTTTCCTCGTGAAGTGGTTTAACATTGATCCTCTATGTTGTGGATCAGGTCGCTCTATATAAGTAAGATTATTATTCATAACCTAACTGAGTTGTCTCGGTATGGTGATAAGCTAATTAGCACCAACTACTTCACCAGATCCACTATAATTATCTTGATTTGGAAGAAAATCCCTAAATGGATTACATGCATTGATACAGTTTCTATTCCTTTCACTAGGTTCCATTTCTAAAAAAATTCATACACTATATTAGTTTATGAATCACAATAAATAATTCCAAACATGAAAAATGTTTAACATAAATTGAAAAGTTTATGGATATAATCCATAATCATAAAAAAATTCCTTTGAGGAAGTATATACTCATAAACCCTTCATAATTGTTTGTAAAGAAAATGAGAATTATCCTAAGAATATCCCCCGGGAGAGTCATAACCATGAGTGTAGCAAGGCCCATTGTCGTGCACCAGTTCCCGTTCGAGTCTTGATCAAGGTGGTATTTTCAAGTTTTACCAATAGGTACATTTGTGCCATAGCCTCATCTACCTTATTATATCCATATAGGGATATATTTCTTGGAAAACTCATAAAATCCCTACTATACCAAAATTCTAGGAAGTTCTTCAATACCAATCCTCAAAGTTTATCTTAGGGTAATGTACTCTAATCAGAGTTTTTCTAAATCTAGTTTCCAAGGTTAGAACTAAACATCCTCTGATACCAACTATAATACCCCAACCCAAGTTACCCATAGTCGGTGCATGATTAAATAACATTAGCATGATACAAATAATCATGTCTCGAAAGACAGATCAGTTTAGTATCCTTAAAGTAATAGATACATTCATACATTACATCATGAAATAAAAACACCAACAACAATTTTTCCCATTTTTAACAAACTTATATCCTCATCCTATCCCTATAGGTCAACCATAAAATACTTCTTCACATCCTAGGAAAAATAAAACATAGAAATGGGTAATCTCATATGGTCAGTAAGGATAACAATATAACGGAAACTTTCAAAATTAAGCATAAACATTTAAGGAAACGTAAAGGACAGAAACAAAAGCCTTCTAAACTTAAAATTCAGCATAATATTGAAAAGATAAAATGAAATAATTAAATTTAAGTATTCACATAGATATTTTACTAGTTGGATAATCACATGCAATGTCAATAGCCACTTTTTTAATAATGGAATGCATAATTACAGACTTCATAACCACATAGTCATGGCCTTGTGCGAAGACTTCAAGTAAAATTTTCTCAAGTCCTTGTGGCAAGATAGTAGTTCGCCTCATGAGACATATTGATGCATTGAAGAGCTATAGAAGGCTCCAACCATCACTTACTGAGTCCAATGCATTCCTCATATGAAAAGTTTTAAACATAACATAAACATTCATATTAATACTAGCATACAAAATGTAAATACTTAATCCATAAACCATGAATGGTGTAAAAATAACACATCCACGGTAAAACATATCACAATACCTTCAATACAATATGTAATTTTTGTATCATAATAATTCAACTTCAAATAAGCTTATAATCTATCAAAGTATGTTGACATAGATGAAATCAAAACCTTTTTTAGAGAAATATATATTTCTATATTAAAATCATTTAAAATTTGTATAAATATAAAATAATGAATTTATTTTTAAAATATTATTATAAAATATTAAGATAATCTATGATGATGTTATAACGGCGGAAAATATTCACACCCACTATATATGTTAAAAAAAACATTCTTACCTTAATTTTGTCAAAAAGGTCAAAAAGTACCTTGTTTGGAAAATGATGGAAAGATTCCTTTCAAACCATTTTATAAAAAGTCAATAAATGGTATAAATGACATTAACCCATAGTCAATTAAACATTAAAAATGTTTTGGAATACATTTTAAGAATCTTATATGAGGATGATAAAGAGGTCCAAGTAGATACTTTTGTAAAAACAACCTCGAATAATAAAGAGATTGTGAAATTAACCCTTACCTTGTACTATTACATGGTCGAGGGTAGGTTAACCTCCTGTATGATGGTGAAATAATTTTTATTAAATTATACAATAACCATACATATTAATATGATATCATATATGATCTTATAATATTTATTTGTTAAATACATTTCAGTAATATCGTCGGTTCGGGTGGTAACTGATTCGTTTTCCTTTATATGCTTCATTACATAAGTAATGTTTGTTATGGTTAGGATGTATCTTATTTATATTCATAATTATATTATGTCTTTAAATATTATTTTTTTTAACCATCAAATGAAAATTATTCTTGAATTGATACGATGGGGAATGAATCTCATCGTGTTCGTGGAGACGGTAATCCATACGTACGCACGAGCGACAATATCATTTTTTTTATATTAAAATCGTATATAATTGGATGGTATATAATATATAAAGAATATTTATCATGTTATATTTATTATTTACATCATTTATACTCATTATTATACCCATCAAAATGATGAAGTGTTTGAATAACAAACTACACCATGGCGTGGATACGGTAATCCGTACGTACGCACGTATGGTGACTTTGTCATTTATAGGATGGATAGAATAATGAATATGGTTATACCATTTTTATAATAACATCATAGTATATATAAGATACTAGATTTGTTATTTTATAATGGAAACAACAATGAAAGAGGAATTGGAAGATGAAAAGAACTTGAAATCGGTGATGAAATATTTACCTCTACTTCAGGGTCTTACTTTGGATTTGATCAAAAGGGCTCCTTAGGTTGGATTTCATAAAAAAGGAAGCCTCTAGGATGATGGGAGGAAAGTTGAGAGGATATTTGGGTAGGGTTTGTCCAAGCCAAATGTCTTTAAAGGTGTGAATTTGTGAGAAGGGGAAGTGCCCTTTTATAAGAGAGGTGAGGGTCACATTAGGAAAAAGCTTGAAATATTATTTTATAATAAAATCATATTCAGTTTCTAATGGATCAAAAATGAATTATTTAAATTATAAGGTGGGTATGAATATAAAACCTCTCGACCAATTGGTTTTAGATAGGTTTAGGTCATCATATTAACCTTATCATTTTTATTTAACTCTTAGATAAATAGTTTGACCATTACCATGTCTCTTTGTATTTTTATATTTTATGGTTAATAAACTTACTATAAAAATCCAAGCGATCCTGAATTGGTTCCTAAATGAAATATATAAAATTATTTAATCCCTTTGACCTTAGATTTTTAGGAATTGAATATCAATTTATAATATAATATTTGTTTTAAAACTCTTTTATGTCAATTTTAGCACTATTTGGTATTTTGTTTTTGTAAAATTCATAATAGCATTATTACATAGAAAAAAAATTCATTTAATCAACCATAACAGGTAATATTGACCTATAAAAGTATTTTAATTCATTAAAGGTCTCAAATTAGATTTATTTAGATATTTATAATATCAATTATTTTAATCTTTTATTAATAAGGTAATTACTACATCATCATTGTGCCATAAATAAATTTAATTATTTAAAGTCTAAAAGTTATAAATAAAATACCATTATATAGTAAATATTTTTATATTTATAATGAATATTTATAGTACAATTTATATTATGTATTACCCTATATTAAAATGGATTAGTTATTAAACATTGAATTTAAATCGTTTAACTCTTCTTTAAATAAAATATTAATAAATGTCCTAATCTAATCCACGTGAACCTAAAGAATCATATTTTATTCCTAAGGTTGTTTTTGGTCGAATTACACATATCTAATAGAATTAGAACATGTGTTAGGGTAATAATAATATCATTTTTACCCTTAATTACCCTATTTACTTTTAACCATGGGAAATAAAAGTAAAAAGACACTATTCACTAAAAAAGAATCATCTTATTGAACCACATGTTACTTACTAATACCATTTGTGTCTCTCATATTTTTGAAATTCAACTCAAAGAATTGGCAAAATTAAGTTTTATACAAATTTGCAAATGCTCCTAGGAGGTGGGTGAAAGATGGTAAAAAGTTCAATAATATTTTATATATCAAATATTATTAAAACATGACTCCAATAAATTACATTGAACATATATTTGTATTATTTATCTATTTTTACCTAAATTAAATTTAAATAAAAAAATTATTTATTTATTTTAAAACTCAGTTTTAAACAATAACGCAATGTTTTTCACTATTCATCAAGAATTTAATGTTTTCAGAAAAATAAAAACAAATTCACCCTAAGCTAATTTAGATATTCTGAATCCAAAAATGAAGTCCATTTTGAAATATAAAATATAAGAAATTTCAAAAAGTGTGTATTATTATTCATAATGGCCATTCTGATTGGTCGTGGTGCGTTTGAACTCGAAGTTGCGAACAACACAAGATATTTTATTATTCAAAGGGAAACGTACCGAGGAAGCTTGGGTGTTACATTTAAACTTTCCCCGGTAGGGATTGTTCTACTATGCCTCTCCTCTCGAGCTATTCTTCTCTCTTTCTCAAATTGGGCTATACTCTCTCTCGGATTTTCTTTCTCTACACGTTGACTCTCCCTCTTTGTGATGGTTCTCTGTTTTTCTCCACATCTGTCTCTTTGTCCTCGATTATTGTAGTCCTTAGCTCTTCTCCGAGTATGATTTGTATCATGGGATACACTGGGGATTTGGGAAATATATTTGGAAGATGACATATTTTCAAGCATTACAAGAGTTGGTTCTTCTTTATAGGGTTTCAATCCCATGCTCCACTTCAGATTTTTTCCCACATTCATTTTTTCTTGTTTAGCTTGTTTACTTGATACGGATATCGCTCTATGATCACGCTATTGTTTAAATCTCATCTTCTTCATTATTATTCCATGGTGTCTATGGGTTTCTATTCTGTTTCTATTGAGTGGATGGTGATGTCGGTATATTCGGTGTTTTTTATGGTATTGTGTTTCGGTGGTTTTTAGTGGCGTGGACGATGCTAAATTTTTTTGGATTGTTTTGCATTTGTTATGGTATTGTGCTTGTTCATGGTGAAGGGATTGACTCTATTTGGGTGCTTAAGATGCCCAAATTCATCCCATCCTCATGTCTCATTTCTCTTTCCCCAGTCCTCTAGGTGTGATGGTTCATCAAGGCTTTGGGAAGAGATGTTCGGGTAGCCAAAAACTTTCAATGAGATTAGTTATTCACTTGGAAGTCTTATATTATAGAGGATGGTGGTTCTGATGATGTCTTATAGGTTTTAGTTTCTACTGGTTGGTGATGGTGTGTTCATTGAATGATGATTTTTACGGACATGAGTTTGATGGTGATGATGCTTAGATCCCTGACGGCGGGGCTATGTTCGCCTCTATCAAGGATGGTTTCAGCTTTGATGATGATAATGATAGGGTTGGCAGTGATGTGTCTGATGGTGAAGGTGTGACTCGGGCATCTCGTTTTTTCGAGATTGGTAGTGATGAAATCCATTTGAATTTTTATTTTTGAATATTTTTGACCATGTGTGGGTATTTTACTGTATTGTTTTGGTGGGTGGGATTCTTCGTTGGAGAATCTGGTTGGAGTGCTAGGCACGGTGAGTTTGTGCTGGATGAATTTTTTGAATTTTGAAATTTGTAAGGTTAACTGTGTTTTTAGAGGGTCTGTATGTTATAGTGAATGTTCTGTATAGTTCCCACATTTCCCTAAAATAGATTTTTAATAAAATAAAATAAATGAATTTCAGGTGAGTTATTAAACTCGATGGAATGTAGGATGGGGAGAGATTGACTTACAGAAACATAGCTGGGTTTGAAATAAAATCTTTTTCTTAGGATGTCCAATATCATATATCACCTTCGAATAAGAGAGGCCTCATCATGATTTTATTTATTCCATTATCACTCTAATTAATGAAGAATAAATGATCTAACTAAGCTTTCAGAGGCCCTAAAAACATCTGAATTCGTTATGTCAGCTTTAATCTCTTTTTCGATGAAGGATTTATGCCATGTTGTGGCATCGTCAATGGTCAGTGATTTGTGGGAAGACGTTTTATGGTTCAAAGACATTATGTTCAAATATATTTTCCTAGTATGTCCAGTTTTAAATAAGGATATCTCCATAAATGATAACATTAAGTGACTTGTATTCACTTGGTGTACTAGTGTTTGTGTTGTTCCGAACCTAATGAGGAAACCGCTCATCAACTATTCTTCAAGGGTTGATGGGTGATGTATGTATGGGTTGTGTTTGAGAGTATCATATGTAATTATTCTCAGGAATTTTCAAGACCATATTTCTGTAACATATGTTTCCAAGTATTTGAGTCGAACAATGAGAAAAACAATGAAATAGCATGCATACTGGCCACATGGTGTTGGTGTATTTGGAAAGCCATAAATTGTCCTCTCTTCAAGGGAATATCAAAATCATGTGTGGCCATCATTGAAATAATCTAAACCTTGTTGATTGGCTTGGATGTCATTTTCAATCACTATGTGCTTGCAGCATCTCTACATCTGATTCTTGGTACCACTACATCAACAATCGCTCACCCTAGTCCCCCAGTTGGTAATTGGGTTATGTGGAATCCTCATCTTTTTAGATTAAAACTCAGAATTGATGGGTTGTGTCTATCTATCATTATGTGGGGGTTAGTTTGTGATAGTAAAGGTTCCTTTATCTTTTCATTCCCATCTTACTTTGGGAATGGATGTTCTCTATAGGCTAAAGTGAATTCTCTTCCTACCGGTCTTGATTTTTGTAAATGGAGTAATATTTCCCTTAATGCACTGGAAATAGATTCTCATGTTCTCCTCAGTTCTCTTCAATTACATTCACCAACCCCAAGCTCAATAGTCTACTAAGTACGAAAGAGAATGAATCTAATTTATGATTACATGGTGGTAACTTATATTTGGAGAGAAGGAGATAGGGCATCTGAATTTTTCACATCCAAACCTCCTATTGATAATGGTCTGTCATGTGTTGACCCAATTGGGTCCATTATATATGATTGTGCGAGGATTGTTATAGGATATTATCTGGGTCTTCACTTCATAGTCCCATGTAACCCAGTTTTCCCATAGATCCCATTTTTTCATGGGAACCCTCTTTCTTTAATAAAATTAATTTATTTTGATGGTGACTTGTAGTAGCTATAGTTTTTAACAATCCTAATAGACTATTAATATAATTTAATTCTAAAATAACATGCCCATTTCATATTATGAACATTTATTATATTAAATGGTGATGATACAAAAGTTCCAATATGAAAATATAATATTTGTATCTAGACATCTGTAATGTGACTAAGCGTCTTCAAATTCAACCTGGTATATACGATAATCATAACATTCACACGAACAGATAATAATAATATATTCTAATGAAAATATTTTGGAATGATATTCAAAGAAAACTATTATAATAACAAGGTTCATGAATATTTATTGATATTATTTAGAGTAAATTTTTCATGGGTATTGATTGATATAAAATTCGGTAAATATCACCCAATCATATTTTGACAACATAAAATGACTAATATAGTTTGATTCAAACATATTATAAAATATTTTATAAAAATTATAACATCACATATGTTTAGAAATTTGATTGGAAAAATAAACCCCCGATATATTTTCAATGTAGATTTGTCTATTTTCTATCAGTGCATATATTATTGTTATAGATCAACTAAGTAGAAAATTTTTAGTGATTCATTTTACCACTTATGTTATACAAGTTTATATATTACTATTTAAACCAAAGGTTTTATATTTGGGTTTTTGTTCATTTTATATAAGAAAATTCTCAATGTATAAAATGGAATAACCAAAAAAATATTTTATTTTGAAGATTTGATAGATCCATTCCCAACTAAAATGAAAGATACTTATTGGAGTATTTTATATCCTAAATTCTAATACATGGGAAAAATACATTGTGAATAAATAAAATACTAGAACTAAATTACACAATAGAAATGAAGAGAGTACATATGTCACTCATAGTTAAGCTCTTAGACAATGATTGTTTCTCAAGAGAACTATACATTGGTTGGGTGTTCTATTCGATTAATTACATTGAAACGACAAAATTTGATGATTTGGATATATTTTAAATAATGAGATATTCATATTGGTATTTAATGTATTTAACTAACTCTTTTAGATATATTCAATCAAAAATTATTTTTTGTGACAAGTTTCTAGAATATTAATGATCATGATAGACATAATTTATCAGAATAATTTTTTAGACAACATGATAAAGGAATGTTGTATTTTATATCTTATTTATAAAAATATATAATGAGATATAAATATTAAAGGTCCCAGTTCATTAATGTCTATCCAATTGATATTCTAATTATTCAATGATTTAATTATTGATAAGGAGAGATAGAGTGGATCAACATCATTTTATTTTGGAAACATGTAATTGACTAGAGAAGGTTTGGAAAAATTATTGTGAATAAATTTAGGATACTAAGTAACTTAACTTATTGTTCCTTTATTTTTGACTATTAGAGAACTATTGTGTTTTTATGGAGGAAATATTTCATCTATTAGAGTAATGACTTCCCTATATCAGGCCACTAATGCTATATGTGGTATATGGAATACATTTAAGAATCATATCTCTATATTTTTTGATAAATGTATATCAATTTTGTGAATTCATTTTAGTGGGAACTATAAATATATAATTAAATCTATTACATAATTAAAGAATTTAGTTGGTATAAAGGAAGAGGACATTTCCCTTTAGATTTAGTATGCCAACCCTTAATGTAAATTTTTATAGTGGTTCAACATGGCATATAGTGGCTGCACCGGATCAATGATATCCACCTTTAGGATGCATGATGAGTATATTTTTGGTATATTGTGAAATCATCATGTGTATTCACCATAGATGATTCCCAATATAGTTTATATATTTAATATTCCTTGGGACATTTTTTTAATTTCCATTCATTATTCACTATAAATTTTTTGTTATTGAATATGATTATATGTAAAGTTAAAATATTATTCCAATTAAAAACTTGAGAATATATTATAATGAGTTATATTTAAATGAGAATTATTAAAAATATCATCACCCATATTCACCCAACTCTCATGGTCCCATGGGTTTACATGTCTAAACTAAATGACCAAGCAATTTTGAAGGTATAAGGACCAAAATTGTCATACTAGGGTGGGGGTGAATATAAGTTCTCAAAATTTTTTCTATTTTAGATTGTTTTTTTCATGTTATCAAAATAAT
The DNA here is from genome assembly GCA_963277665.1 of Viscum album. Classification (NCBI taxonomy): domain Eukaryota; kingdom Viridiplantae; phylum Streptophyta; class Magnoliopsida; order Santalales; family Viscaceae; genus Viscum; species Viscum album. The sequence goes on along the minus strand of OY728145.1, from coordinate 717,933,291 downwards.
TTTAAAAAAATTTACTTAATCATGAAAAAAAAAATCTCACATAAAACTAATGTATAATGACATCAATATTTTATGGGATTTCCCTAAAATTTGATATATCCATGTAGAGTACACTAGAGATGATTATATATACCCAATCCATAAGAACATAATATATTTAAATGTAATTTTTATTTTTAACACATTCTTAAGTAATGGGTAACTACCTACACTCATATGTCTAATAATTTCTTCATAAGAAGGATATGATGATATGATTATTTGGTTTCTCATAATGAATGTATAGTATAGTAATGAATACTCCATGCTAAATTAAATGTTTCTTTTTAGAATCAAATATTTTGAAAAAGAAAAATATTCCAATGTGTACTATCTTTTCACAAATACATATTCTAAATATCTAGATATAGAATATTGCATTCACATATAAAATTTTATTTGTATATATTGTTTTCCAATAAAATTTAACTTATTAAAAATACTAATTTAATAATTAATATAAAAAAATTCCACATCCCAAAAAATAATTCGCAATAAATTATTTCAATCATGGTTAGGTAAAATTCTCTAAAATACCCCATATCATTCAATATATTATATTTTTGTTCTTATTTTTCCAAATGCTAGTTTTTTTAAAAAATCATGAAGTAGAGTAACAAAATATTTCTTCATTTCATAGTTAATGAATTAATTTTAAAAAATCATGACTTATAAGTCAATATTATTTAGATATTAAATCCATTTCAATCCATAAAATTATGTATTTGAACACACCATTGAATAGTTTCCTCCAATTTATTGTGTGATTTAGTCTAAATTTCTCTATCAGCTTCCAAAAACCCCCTCTAGTAAAATTTAAATTTGGATGATTATATTCATTAACATTATAAGGATACTTTATTAAATAAACCTCATAAAATTACTAAATTTAAATCACATCCCCTTTTTGAATATTTTTATTCATGATAAATAATTTATCCATTCCATAGATGAGAATATATATTATATATTTTTCTTAGATAATTCATAAAAATCCAATGATTTAATTTCTAGTAAAATGGATTGCATTAATAATGGACTATCTGATATATTCTCTAATTAGTAAAATCATGAATGTAAAAAAGACTATGATAAGTCCCACTAATCGTCAAAACCAAACTTAAAACTAATTTTATTATAATTCTACCATTATCGTAAGAAAAATTAGTCAAAAATATTCTCTAAAAACAACAACTACAACTAAGGAAATCCATGTATAACAACTGTAAATATACCATCTTTTTCAAATTTCAATCATTACATATCTAGATATTCAACAACCTCTAACTGTAAGGATTTGTTTTCTTTGGGGACTAGATATATATTATTCTTTTTTAATAATTTATTAAAGGTCTCACATATGTTCTTCTTACACAGTATCCTTTATATAAATATTTTACTTGATAACTACATAAATAACTAGGGGAAATGAAACCAAATTAACAGTGGACCTAGATTTTCAGTATGGGTAAACAAGGGAGATATAAATCATTTATCATAGGGGATAATATGGTATGAGTAATAGTATGATAGTATGTTCATAACTAATTATTACACACCAAAAAAGGGATATATCATAAATCATGGTTCATGGCATTAGAATTTTTAATAAAAAAAATGAGTAATATGAGAGTGAAATCATCAATAATAAATCCTAACAAATGATATAAAATCATAAGAATATAAAATATTATTTCTATACATATATTCATAAAAAATAATATATGTAGTTAAGGAAAACATCCTAGGCCATCATAGCATAGTTGATATATCCCCATAGTTGACTGGGTTTACTCCCTTATCCCATTGAAATTGTGGAATAGTTACCATAGTGTACTTTGTAGAATACCCATTACATATTATATTATCTCATGAGATATCATGAATTTTCTAATATATTAGTTGTATGTATTATTATGGTCCCACCAAGTTACAAAATTTAACCCATATATATATGTTCTGGTAGAGCTTCAAAACATTCATATTTTAACATCACATAATAAACCCAATGAAAAGAGATGTGTTTCATGAAGAACTATGAAGATCATTTCATAAAAAATCTATATAACCATGTTTTTTTGTGGAAAAAACACATATCACCAAAGTAGAATCAATGAATCTTGACATAGATAGAAATCCATATTTTAACATTATTCGATAATATAATGTGAAAAATAATAATAAATATACATTTAAAAAAAATATAAATACAAATCCATTGTAAAACAATTTTATATTATTTAAATAAAGAATCATAAGGATGAATTCTTATAATAGTTAATAAATATGTTGAAAATGATAAAAATAAAATTGGAATATTTTTCGAAATGATATGTGTTAAAAAATTAAAATTATATTCTATTACTTTTATAGAAAAAAATATTATAAAATTACTTTAATCAATTAATTATGAAAGGAAAAGTATAGGCGTTAAATTTTCATGAATATATAAGAGGATTATTCCAAGCTGAAAAGAATATGTGGGTTATGCTTCACTTATACGTATAAATCGGGAAACTTATTTACAACAGGAAGTAAAATGTTGGAAGGTAATGTAATATGCATATAATAACTATGGTAGATGAAATTTGATTGTGATTTAGAGATACTTTTCACTCTTTCACCTGATATAAATTCATTCATAACATTCTAGACATGAGAATGATATTATAAAGAATCTAAAAATTTTATGCCCCTAGTTTTCATGAAATCTCATTAATCTACTATTTAATAAAAATAACCATATTAATAACTTAATCCATAGATTAATTCATATCTATAAAATTATATATTCTTAAAATATAATCATTCACTACACATGCACTTGATAGGTAATGATTATTTTCAACAATCGGTGTTAGTAAATTAAATTATTACATTAGTGTCTTGTAATATCAATGTCAAGAACCATTATATGTTCCCATTTTTGTCAGTACAATATTTTAATAGATATATCAATTTTTTATCAATGATTTATACATCCAATTATTCACATTATAGAATCTATTGGCATTGTTTTGAAGAAAATTATACCTGCCAAACATATTCCTAGTAACATACCAAAATTAACAGAACACATTTTAATGATACTGTATTTTTATATCAACTATTAATAATAATTTTAAAAAAATATGTTAATATTTAATTTTATATATATTTAAAATATATAATTAATAATTGTTTTTTGAAATTTATGAATAATTAGATATGTCTCCCCATGGGAGAAGTATTTCATGCATATAATAGAGAAAATTTTCAATATTACCTGAAAATGAAGGAAGGTGTAAATTATTTTAACCTTAAATAAAAATAAAATATATTATGGATATCAAATTTATTATGTAAATACCCATTTTAACCCTCCATGTAATGTGGCCATAAAAAAAGAAAAATTTGTCCATAAAGGCAGTAGTCCGTACGTAACTCAATAAACATTTTCATTTTTCAAGTGGTTGTAAAGAAGATAGATAATGGTAATTATATTAATATAATAATGTTTCAGAAAAATAATTGTATTTATATTATTATATTATTATTTTCGTAATGGTATTATATTAGTATGGATGAAAATATATATAAGAGAAGGTAAATGAGTATGTAATAGTCACATTCAGAGTTTAAATATTCTCTTGAATCATCCATTGGAAATGGAGTACAAAGGGATTTATCATCAATCATGGTGATGAAAAAGGAGGAATATTCATTTGAGAGATGTAAATTTGTAAACTATTCATGATAATTTTTAATGGGAGGTTTTTCATGAATTAGGTTGAAGTTATCTCTATTTATATGTGGTAAAGAGGGATGTTAACGTTGAAATAAATGTTATGAAATTGGTAAAAATGGAATTGTATGGTATTTTGGTCATTTGGGTGAGTAAATGTTGTTTTCAAGTGTGTCTGAGTGAATTTCAATCCTAAAAAAATATTCTAAAAGTTTTATGTTATAACAACTGATGGGGCCACATTCATAGAAGTAATTTTATGGTTTCTCATATATTTATTTCAAGGGGTATGTGATTTATAGGAAACAAATTATAGTTTTAGACACTTTTCTATGAGTGGATGGGTTATAATACCATGTAGTTTTCATAGAGGGAAAATTGGGCCTTATTCAGTTGGTTTTTTAGGAGAGAAAAATTAGGGATATTAGTTATATAATCATGTGACCCATGTTTGAAAACAATGCACCTATTAATAGAAGTAACCTATATAATTTCCATATGGCTTGAAAAATGTTGGGGGTAACTGTGAAACCTACCCATGTTGGAGAGTTATTTTCATTTCATCTTATTTTTTTATTATTCCACCCATGTCCTTCCCCACATGAACTATCTGAAAATAAATCATTTTATAGGATTTCCCCCTCTCCTAGATCCTTGTTGTGTGATTTGATGTGTTTTTAAAGTTGTTCATCATTTAGATCCAGAGGATTATATCCTCTAGTCTCTTTATCTAGGTTTATATTCGTTTTAGCATTCCATATAAGAATAACTTTCAAGGTTAGATGATTTTTTTGATAGCATTTCTTGGATTTGGTAATTTGTTTGGGTAATGGTTGTGTGCCATAGTAGAGGTCACTTTTAGGTTGTTTTCATCAGAATGTGACATCATTCTGATGCATGAAGAATATTTTTCCACTTCATTTTAGTTTATCTATGTGTTCCATTATTTCTTATGTTTTTTAAATTCATTTTTTGACTAGATAATCCTTTTTTGGACTATATATGATTTATTTTCTATGGATTTTATTGATATTGATTTATTTTTAGGTGTAAAAGTTGTGAAATTTCATTTTGGAAATATTATCATGATATAAAATTTTATTTAATGAAATACTAATGTTTGATAAAATTACATAGTTGGTTTTATAAAATAAACACACCTAATCTTTTGTTTTAAACAAAATTAATAGTCCATTTTGGGTTAACTTTTGATTTTAAAGAGGGATTTCATGTTTCAAAGTGTTTTTTGTTTTTAAAAAGTGAACTGATATATCCTTTTAAATTTAGTGGTAATGCATGTTGATGATTACATAATTTTTATATATTTATTAATATTCCATGCTTTTTGAAAAAAAGTATTTGTAAATTTATATGTCTTATGTATAAAAGTGATGTCACGGTTGGGACCCTTTGATGCATTGGTAAGCTATTGAATATTTGTTATCTTCCATTTGTTTTGTTGATTTTTTGATTATTTATTTGATAGATTCTTGGTTACAAGATTCATATTGTGGTTATGTGTTGTCACTCACATTTATGGTAGCTTGGGAGGTGAGGAGGATGTGATTTTTGTGAAAGGTCTACAGTCTTGTTATTATCATATGATAATGTTATTTTTTATCAAATATCTCTATTATTATTCCAGGATGATACAGGGGATCCTATGTGGGTGGTATTGTGATTTTTCTTGGATAAAATAGGTTTTTTATTTTTCTATGACCCCCTTTATTATATGTAACACCTGTATTTAGGGTTAATCTCAAATAAGAATACATAAAGTGATATATTAGATATATGTGTGAGCGTACCTAGAAGTTATCTTAGTACTAATTTTTATATCATTAATGGTCTTGTTAGTCCAATTTTTTTGGTAAATTCCTTATATCTATATTATTTCACATTCATTTATATATAGGAATTTGTATTTTTTACTACATGGATGGGAATTTATAGTGTGTTTCTACTTTTGGGGGTTATCCTTATTTTTTCTAGATTTATTACATCCATTTATTTATTATGTTTCTTAATGACTATTTACCCTTACATCCACATTTACCCTGAGTTGGGTGAGTGTGAGAATTATTTTTAAAAAACAAGGTTTAAGTGGTTTTCAATGATCAATTCATATTTTAATACTCTTTAGAACTTTTAAATTATGTGCGGGCTACATTTCAATTTCTTTAGGTTTGCAGAAAAATATTCATTTTTTCCTTCGAATGGAAATTTTTTAAATTGACCAATTTTATAATGTCGTTTTACAAATATAGTTATTTTTTGTATGTAAATGTTTTAAACTTTGTTAACCATAAGTGTTTTTAAGTGAAAATGGAATCCTATTTTTCCACACCTTTTATTAAAAATAGAATATATTTTTTTCATTTGTAAAAAAATTAAAATGGACTCATGGTCGTATCCTACTAGATTCTTCTCAAACACAACATATTCACATTATCTAGTATGTAGTTTTTATGTATTGAGTTATTATTTTAAAGTTATGTATTTAATGTTAGATCTAGTTTTATAATTATTGAAAGAATATGGTAGTTTGGTTCATGGTTGTGACATTAGTTCCATGAGGTGATGGTGATCAGACCTTTAGTTTGTACAACTATTGGACTTGAGATTGTTTTTAGCTCTTTAGTCTTCTATTTTTTTCCTTTTATCACCCATTTTATTTTTTTATCTCTATACTTGTAGGTTATTTATATGAGATAAACTTTCTTGTATATGCCTATTTATATATGTTATTCCTTTTTTATTCATTTTCATAACTTATTTAGGGTTAAACCACCCACAATGATTTTATGGGATACCATTGATTCTTTTCATTTTTATAAGGGATTAGGGATACTCACCATCTATGTGGGGGGCTCGGATTGGAATACAATGGATGGATGTCTGAATTTGGTTCATTGAAAATTGATATAAGACCATCAAGGTTCTTGAAAATGGTCCAATCTTATTGACACTCATTGTCTGGTATTTTGATGTTAGTGGTAGATAAGAGATAGGACTATCTTGACTGAGTTGGTTGGTCCAATAATGTACATGGTCAACAAATTCTTGAATCAGATCTCAATATTCAATGGGTGGCCAAGAGTTTTCATTTTTTAGGGTTTGGTGGATTTTTGTTGAGGTGTTTCAGTGTTTAGTGATATTTCTATACTTTGTTATTGGATTTTTAGGAGATTTCCTAATAAATACATCTTTTAGAGTGATAATAGGATGGATTTATTTGTGAAATTTATTAAGCACAAGGTCAATCAAACCAAGTGTATTATATGAAGACCATTCTGGATTAACTTTTAGTATCACTCACATGGTTGGCACACATCATTAAATACCATGTTTCCAAACAACGCATATTGGAGAATGTTATAAACCTGTATTTTTGTATCTGGATTTTATTGGTTTGGGATTATTTTTATTTAATGTTTTTTTAATATGTTTAAGTTATGTTTTTTGGTCTTTGGTAAAGATGAAAATAAATATTTTATTCTTGGTTATATGTATTATTTTGAAAAAACGGTTATAATGGTTTCCTAGTTGAAGTTGTTTTCAACAAAAGAAAAATGTTTTTGTTTGTGTGGGTTTTAAATGAAAACATATCATATGTTATAAGATAGTAGAATCCATGAAATGTTTTATGGTTAGTTGAGGTTTTCTTATTTAAAGACTCCAATCCATTTTGAAATAAAATTCAGGTATGTGTTAGTTTCAAAATGGTTTTTGGTTTTTTCTTTTTGAAATGTTTCAATATATTTGGAAATGGGGATTTGGAAATTTTTTGGTTGTTCTGAGTTTTTTTTCCCTTATTTGACTTACTTTAGGGACTTTCTGACCGTAATTGGTTTGGTTTATTTGTGATTGATCTCATTATGTTGAAATATTATAATGAGATTTTGTGGAGTAGTTTGTTTCTAATGTTTTAGAATAAGTCTCCATGAAAGTAATTGGTAGTTTGGGATGTGAATTACTATGGTAGTTATACTAGTGATATAATAGTTATAAATATAGTTTCTAACCTTAAAAAAGCTCATGATAGAGTGGTAGAGAAATTTTATTCCAATCTCTTGTATCATGCTTGAGAGCTTCCCAAGTAGCACCATTATGTTTTCAATATTGATTGGGGACCCAATGAGGTTATTTGGTGGTTATTAAATGATGAAAAGATTTTTTACTCATTAAAGGATTGTAAAACCTATAAGGTGAGATTAACTATTTCAATGTTCTATGGTTTGGGTCTGAGATGGTGGAATATCAACATTTATAACCAACCGTTTGAGGATATATCTTTGTGTTTTTTCAATGATTACTTAATTAAGTAGTTTTATCCAAAATAGTAGAGTTTCAAGAGTAAAATGAATGTAATAGGAATACTCTAAGGAGAAAACTCTTTTAATGAATATGTCAAGTATTGCATAGCCTTTTCTCATTTCTCTCTAGAGTATTCTTCTGAATCTATAAAAAAAATAGATTCCTTGCAATATGAGTCCATCTACGTATAAATTCATAAGTTTTGTATTTGGTTCCAGATACCTTTTAAGAATTGATTTTAAAGTCTAATGTTATTGTAGAAATTTTTTATGGAAGCCTATTGTATGTGATGCATTATTTTCCTCAAGAGCTAGTGATAAGGGGTTTTCTAGTGATGAAGGGAGGGGGGAAGGTGGTAAGGGAGGGGAGTTTTCTTCTGTACCAACCATTCAAGTATTAGTAAAGAGTAATTCATTTTTTAGTTCCCCATGTGGTATTTTTGGTCATGTCTTATAACACCATGATATTTTAGAAATTAAAACTATGTTTGATAGTGTATTCGATAGGAAACAACGATGTTAAAGGGACCATGAAATTTTTTACCTTTATAGCATAGCCATTAAAATAGAGGGTATGAAAAGTATTGACTACACTAAAATGTATATATATGTTTCCTACTAGATATATATTATTGATGTTTTTTATAAAATAATCAATAATGTTTTAGAGAAGTAATTTTATTATACAAAAATACATTTTCCTAAAAATATATTTTTTATTGATTTTCACAAAAAAAATAAAAAGTAATTTTTTGAGATATTATAAAATAAAATTATAAAATTATATTTTGTTTCTAAATCATCATATATAAATTTAAATTGGGTTAAAGTTTTCCAGATTTATGAAAATATTTATTTTTTAGTGAATAATAAAAAATAATAATTTTTTTAGAAAAATAGATTTTATTTACAATAAATTAAGAAATTATAAATACCCATTATGTTTTTATTATTATTTAAAGTGACATAATTAAAATATAATTATATTTAAAACAATTATTTTCTCTTAAATCAACTTCATATTGGATTTTAGTATATTTTTTTCTTTGGGTTTGTAAATGATATTTTTATGATAACAATTTTATAGTACATAATATTTATCAATTAAAGGTAAATAAAAATCCCAAATGACTAACTATTTAAATGAAATATATATATTATATGTTATTTCATATTAATATGGATTCATATAATAATTATTTTTCATCATATTTTTAATAGAAAATCATTCGTTCCCTAAAAAATACAATTATTGGAAACATTCTTTTTTATTATATCTATGGGTTTAATATTAAATTAAAAGGTACCACTTATGTGAATTTAATTTATAAAAAAATGATTTCATATTTATAATAGAGAAAATTTATATTATAAAATATTTTCAAAATAAATTTTCCCTATAATGAATAATAAAAACAATAAATAGAAATTAGTGTGCTCATGGTAAAAATAGTTTTATGAGGTGTCAAAGTAAAACAATATGGATAAAAATTATCTTAAAATTTGTCTAAAAACAATTTTATAGAAAACTTTTTAAATTATAATTTATTATTATTTATTATTATTTAGTTTTAATTCATATCGTATGTGAAATAATTTTGGGAACGCCATTTTCTTTTTAATAATGAAAAGTGTGCCACTCACCTCACTCAAAAAATTACACCATCTCTACACTAATATTCATAGTATTAATACCTTTTTTTGTCCAATACCTTGAAAAAAATACCAAAATATAATTACCACATTATAGAGTATATTTCGTTTCCATAAATACATTCTAATAATAAATTTGGTATATTAATAAAGAGGTGGTGTGAGGAGAGCTAAAATTCTATCTAATCATTTTTTGTTTTATTTCTTCATCCATATCTATAAAATATTCATAAAATGTGATCATATGATAACAAAAGTTTATATTATATAATTGGAATTTACAATATTAATGTCATATCATAAATAAATATCCTCTTACATCAAATTGTATATGAAATCATCATTCATGTGTGTGGCAGACTACTGCTCAATGAACTGATGGTATTCATCTACCATCATCACCTATCATAGGTTGATGTAATGATTGGTTTAATTTATATTTATAAATTATTTTTTTTAACATATTAATACATATTGACCTATTATATCACATATAAATTTATTAATTTCAATTATTTAGTTAATAAAATTATATCACACATTTGTACGATGGACTATCATCTCATGAAACGATTTGATTTGTTTATCACTAACTCTTAAAATATAAGGAAATAAGGATATTTTTAATGAATATATATGATATAAGGACCTGGCATTAAACATTACTTAATCTTGTGTTAAGTCAATAATTTGACTCCAATTCACATAAGGATCTTTTTATGTTTAGTGCTTTAGAGAATTAGGTCATAACTTATACATAACAACTTAAATATTACAAGTAGACACTTATACTCACTTTCTATTTTTTTTATAAAACAAAATCCCTTTAAAAAGAAATAGGATATCGTTTCATGTTTTAACAGTATAAATTTTCCATGATCCCATCCTTGATTGCATTCTTCTTTAAGTCATGTGAAAAAACATTTCTAAAGAAAGGATGAGCATAAAAAGCTCATTAAGGGATACACAAAGAAGGAAAACTCTTAGTTTTGGAATAACATGAAACCCATGAATACTTTATCATAAAGTAATACTTTTCACCTTTATAAAGTAGTAAATATACTTCACTAAATATAATCTCCTTTATTTCCCTTTTTGTACCCAAAATATTTCCATAAACCCATCAAAAGCAACATATAACTTATAAAGGTAACTTAGGACATAAACATACTTAAATGGAATAAACATACAGTTGTCTTCCACACATATCACTAAATATAATAGCCATACATCTAACATCAAAACCTAATGCATTAGACGTTATAACATAACCACTCATTTTTGGTTTATCATGGAACCACGCATCATTTGGTTTACGACCAAACCACCTGTCTTTGGATTATCATGTAAGAACCCATTAAATGTCCAAGTACCATTACATAATCATAACACATGAAATACTGAAAATATAAACATTTAACATATCATTTAAAATAAGAAGAAATAATTTCATGATATTGAAATATTTAATCCATTTCAAAACCCATTTTGAATACCAAAACACCCAAAATTGAATAATGGATTTCTTTTCCTTTAAAAATAGTATGTCTTATAGAAGATTCCAAATATCAAATAACGGTTATGGTGGTAGAGAGGTCATTATCACTACATATGTTAAACTCATTTATTTTTTCAACTAGAAAAATGCTTTGTAGAAAATAGATTCAATTTTAATGACATTAAAATTCAAAGGGTTTTATTATACATTGTATAAAAGAATAAGGTGTATATTATCATTATATGCCTCAATGAAAAAAGATTGAGACAAAGTACCTTAACTTGAGTCTAACATGTCTCGACATTATTTATATTCCTCTATAATAAACATTTGTTAATTTCTAATTTCTTCATAACCATTTTCAATTTTATTATTCATTTTATATTAATTATCATCGTGTTATAAAAATTTAATAATTGTTTAATTTTATATCATTCTATTTGTCGATATTCATTACTTCAGTCAAAAATAAACTTATGTGATGTAAATTTTACATATGGAAAAATGTCCATCATATCCAGAATATTATTCATGATTTAAATATCATATTTATCAAATATATATGTACTTATAATATCCATAATATTTGGAGATAAGAAATGAAATTCACCATTCATGGAGATGGTAGGTCACACATACGCATGAACACTACATTCATTTCTTTTTCATATTGAAACAATAATAATCAAAAGTTATAAATGTATATTATAATACCATGATTATATTTATATCATTTATGTCTCATAGGTTTAATAAAGCCATCTGTTATATGTTCCATGTATATCACGAACGAGTCATATCATTTTGAGGGGGAGGTAGTCTACACTTCCTCAAATGAATTTATCCTATTTACAAATCATGAAAATAATAAAATTATATTGTTAATAGAAATTACAAAATCATAGAAACAAAATAAATATACTATGTATTATATTTAATTATATTTCCATCATAATTTCCACCATGAGAGGTAGTATGGGAAAATTAAACAATCATCATTTTGTGAGGCAGTTGTTGGTCGTACATAGAAACAATATGTTTGTATCCATTAGATGGAGGTGTGTGTAATTGTATTTTTAATACATATCATATAAATATCCTATTATATCAATAATACTTGTTTTTATGTAATAAAAAAAATAAAAAAATCATATTGTGTGGAGATGGAAAATAAAGGAAAGGAACTTGAGAGAAGACGTTACCTAAAAATCAGAAAACATATTTTTATTTGATCAAAAATGATTTCTTGAATTGCCTTATGAAATAGGAATGTAATCTAGGAGGAATGAAGTGATGTTGGGAGCTTATTTGATCCGATTTTGGATGATCCAAGGGGCTTTAGAGTTGTGAGTATGTGGGTAGAGGTGGTGACCTTTATTAAGAAGTATAAGGGGCACTTTAGGAAAGTATTGGAATGTTATTTTATATAAATTAAATTACGTTTAAAAAATTCCAAAACTCATTTAATTTTAATATAAGATAATTTTAGTTCTAATAAAAATCATACAACAGTTTTTAGAAATATTTTTAATATTTTTTTATCCTTATCTTTTGTATTAAACCCTTATTTTACCGTTTCTAATCTTATTGTGATATCAAGTTATATATATATTTTGGGTAAATGTAAATACCATATCATGTCAAATGAAGCACAAAATTTTTTTATGACATATTTTGAAATATCTTAACCATTTTTCAGAATACTATATTTTTAGGAATTTAATATCATTTAATAAACTATTTTATATTTTATGTTATGAATTATGTCAATTTTGGACACTATTCATACTTTCCTTTTTTTTAAAACTCATAACAACTTGATTCCTTCAAAAAAACATTAAATAAATAATAAAATGTCATATTAACCTATAAAATTAATGGATGAAAGTAATTTTTTAAATAATATTTATTTAAACATTTATAATATCATTTATTTTAATCCTTTATTAAGTAATCAATCACTGCATCATTATTGTGCCATAATTAACATTATTTATTTAATGTATGAAAATTATAAATAAAATACCATGATGTAGGAAATCATATTAGATTTTGAATTACAATTTATATTCAAATAGATCAATTATACATCCCTATATAAAAAATGTTTTAGTAAGAAGATACATGTTTATTTTATGTTTCTCTTCACTTTAAATTAACTCTTATAACATGTCATTATCACACCCAAGTGGCTCCATGGGGTCTCAAAATCGACCCAAGGATGAACATTGTAGGAAAAATATCATCCAATATGATTTTGACATGTGTTAGGGTAGTTTAATATTATTGTAATTTTATTTTTCCCTCTTATTTACCAGATTTACCCTTTACTATGGTAAATAAAAATAATTAATGAAGTACTATTCATAATGTCCAAAAATAAAAGGTACATATTTATAAAATTTGAAACATATGATTTAAAATATGGAATACATTTTTAAAAATTTAAAACATGGAATTTTTATAAATTAATATCAAATTAATTCCCATTGTCAAAACCAAAAAGTAGGGTTTTAAGAAATAAAAACTATCAAAAGATTGACATGCGTTTATATCCAATTTGAATGAGAAATTACTTATAGTGATCAAATTTGTATTAAATGATAAAAAAAATAATCAAAATAAACTTTAAAACCAATTAAAAGGATAATATAAATGTATAAATAAATTAGATGAAAAGATAATTTTGAATTAAAATGCAATATTTTTCACTATTCATTAAAATATGAATTTCATCAGATAAATACCAAAATTTAAATGAAAGTAAATTTTGATCTTTTGATTCTAAAGAATATGCTTATTTTTTCTAATAAAACATATAATAGTGAAAAAATATAATTAAATATTTTTATCCATCAAAAGGGGAAAAATGGATGTTTAAGACTATTAGAGTATTTTATGATTAAAATTGGATTCATTCTCATTTTAAGCCTCTAAAATTTATTGGATATATGTAAAATCATTTAACAAAAATGTATAATCATTTTTTATTTTGTTCTATTCATTCCCTCCATTACAACAACTACGTGTTAAATTCCATTTAAAATAATAATGTTATTATTGTATTTTTTCAGTATAACTCAATGTTTAGTTCAACGTAAGATTTCAGAGAAACCCATTGTTGCAAGTCTAGTAATCTATAAAAAAAAGTTCCTTATTTAATGTAAAATTAATATATTATTCATTAATATTAATATATTTGAAAAGGTATTATTCTATAAATACATGAGATGCTACACCATTTCCCCCTTTTGGAAATTGGGTCCCCGCAATTTTATTTACATATCAAATAAGTGGGGATATTTCTCCCTCATAGCATTTTATGATTCCCAAGTTGCCTCTTCAACCATATGGTTTTTTCAAAAAATAATTACATGATGAATCACATTATTCCACAACACATGATTTCTATGGTCAAGAATCTGTACGGGTGGTTCCTCATACGAATGATTCTCTTCCAACTGAACTACTTATGGACTCAAAACATGAGATGGATATAGAATATAAATTATAAACATTGAAACATGAAAAACATTGTGCAACTGGGATAAACCTAGAGGTAAGTCCACCCTATAGGAAACTGATCCAACTTTATCTAAAATTTCATAGGGTATAATGAACCTCAGACTCATATTTCCCTTTTTACAAAAACACGTCACACTTTTCCATAGAGAAACATCGAGAAGACATGATCACCTACCTCCAAAGAAAGATCCTTCCTTCGGTTATCCGCAAAACCTTTCTCTCAGATCAGTGTTTTCCTCATGTGCTTCTAAATCAACTAAAATTTTTCAACCATCTATTCTATCAATTCTGTTCCAATCAACTTATTTTCACCTACTTCATCAAAAAAAGATGGAGATCGACATTCGTTTCAATATAATACATCATATTGTGATATATGTATAGTCGAATAAAAATTGTTATTATAAGAGAAATCAACCAAAGAAATATGTTGATCCCAACTTCCCCGGTAATCCATTGAACAAGAACATAGAATATCCTCCAAGGTCTGAGTTGTTCATTCTGACTACCCATCTTATTGAGGATGAAAAGAAATTATGAAATTTAATTCAATTCACAATGACATCTAAAGGCCTTTCCAAATGATATAAGTGAACCTCAAATCATGATAAGGTACAATGGGGAGAGAAATTCGATGTGACATAAAAATATATTTAATATATAGTCAATAATGTTGATCTAGAGATATAGTATCTCAAATATGAAGGAAATGAGAAGATTTATTCAATCGATCAATAATAACACATATTTCATTTTTACCCTGATAATTCTTTGGTAATCCCCCTATGAAGTCTATGAACACATTTCCCCAATTCCACTCTGGCACTGGAAAAGGATAAAGTAACCCTTTCAGTATCTATCATTCTAATTTAACCTGTTGACAAGTCAAACAATTCTCTATAAAGTCATCAATATCTCTTTTCATTCCATCCCACCCATAATACTCCCGATGATCTATGTATATCTTAGTACTTACAGAATGAACTAAAAATGGATAACTATGAGCTTCAAATAACAACACTTTCTTTAACTGTGAATCACAAGGCACACATAATATCTTTCTAAACCTCAAAACATAATCTTTCTCATTGTCAAATTCAGGTAACTTATCCTTATGAACCAATTATTCTTTGTTCTACAAATCATTATCTTCTTTATACTCTTTCATAATTCTGTATGATAGAGATGATTTCATTGCTACATGAAACAAAACTGAGGAATTCCCTGAAACAACAACTTTCAATCCAAATTTCATCAAATCATAAACCAAAGGATCTCATTCCAAACATAGTGTGGTTAATGTATAATTTCTCTTTCGACTCAAAACATCAACCTCTTTATTTTCTTTTAACAAATTTTAATTTATCATGAAATCATGATCATTGATTAATTCTATCTATCTCCTTTGTATCATGTTTAATTATTTCTGATTGAACATATTCTTCCATCTTTTGTGATCAGTATATATTTCACACTTTATGCTATACAAATGATGTCTCCAAAACTGAAGAAATTACCAATATTTTTTTTAGTTCCTCAAAACAATCATCACATTCTTTTTTCCAAATGAAAATAAATCACTTCTGTGTTATCATATGTAGTGTACTAGATAGCTATGAAAGGTTTTAAAAAACCCTTCAGTAATAACACACTAATCCAAGAAAACTATGAATCTCTATGATATTGGTAGGTCATGGCCACTCTTCAATATCTTTGGTTTTAGGAGGGTCAACAGTTATGCCATATTTTAAAAAAATATGACCATGTAAAGATATTTTTTGCAACCAAAATTCACTCTTAATAAAATTTCCATATAGTTTATTTTCTTTTATGGTTTGAAAAACAATCCTTAAGTGACTTCCATGTTCCTCTCAGCTTTTAGAATATCCAATATATCGTCCATAAAAACAACCACAAACTAATCTAAAAACTGATGAAATACTCCATTCATGATATTCATAATTAGAGTAGGTTCATTAGATAACCCAAAGAGAATAAGTACAAACACATAATTCCCATATTATATTCGGAAAGTTGTCTTTGGAATTTCATCCTCCTTTAACTTCAGTTGATGGTACCTAGACCAAAAAAAATTTGAAAAATACTAAGCTCCCTAGATCTGATCAAAAAAATCATCGATATGAGGTAAAAGATACTTGTTATTAATAGTGATGTTATTCAAGGATTTATAATCAATGTATAATCTCATAGAACCATCTTTCTTTTTCAAAAAAAACTGGATCTGCCCAAGGTGAAGTGCTAGGTTGAATGAAAAATTTATCAAGTAATTCATGCAACTGATTTTTTTAATTTCTCCAGTTCTACTTAAGGAATTAAATAAGGGGGTTTTCAAATAGGATTAGCATCAAGAACTCAATCAATATTAAATTCACCCACCCTATAGGGAATAATACCAGGAAATTCATTACAAAAAACATCATTGAATTCATTCACTACTAGAATTTCACCAATCAAAACTATTTCTTTACTTTAAAAAATATGAGCCGGATAACTTTCACTACTATATTTAATCAATCTTTTATCTTCTTTTTTTTATCAAAGGTATTAAATCATTGAATAAAACTTCCTTGGATTTAAAATCTATTTTATCATGATAAACTAAAATTTAATCCATACCCAAAAGATATCAAATACCACTATGGGAAGTAAAACAAGATTTGCAGGAAATAATATCCAACTAATGATAATATGATGATTCCTATAAATCATGGATTATTTAATACATCCAATCATAGTTTTTTACTAGAATTTCTATATCACATTCACATGGTTCTATTTCTAATTTACTTGAAAATATCTATGAAATAAAGGAATGTGATGATCCTGAGTCAAGTAGAGTATTGGAATATTTTGAATAAATCGGTAACATACCTATAATCACTTAATTTGACAGTCCCACATCAACCGTAGTAGTTACAAATGATTTTTACATGCCCTCCTCCTTTTTATATTAATGGTTTCCACCCAAGATAATCATATTTGGAAACATATTGGCATAATTTCTTAACTAATTGCAACTAAAGAATCTTACCACTAGTTTTTTGTTGCCTATCCGATCATATTCCTTATAGTTATGGGAAATATGACCAGTCTCACTACATCAAAAGCACTTCCCTAACTTTTATAAACACACTTTGGGATTCTTTTTACCAAACATCTCATAAGTTTGAAAAAAACATTCTTACCTTCATGCTTATTTGATGATTTATTTCCCATTTCCTACCAGCTGCATCACTTCTATTATTTGCTCTCATGGAATAAATTCTCATTAGAAAACCCAATTTCTACCTTCTCATCACATTGGAAAAGTTTCTCATATATTTTGAACTCACGGGAAGCTAACTTCCTTTGATATTTACGCTTAAATCCAGAGTAAAACTTATTTATCATACTATCAATATCCCAGATAAAATTTTGGATGTTCTATGACAAATAAATGAAATTTTCCTCATATGTAGCCATTTAAAAATCATCTTTTTGTCTCAATTCCAAGAATTTATTTTCCATCCTCTATTGAACAGCATTAGAAAAATATTTATTAAAGAATATATTCTTAAATTCATTCAATTTAATGGTCTCAATCTCTTCACTTCCTCTAATAGTTTTAATCATTGTCCACCATTGATCAGTTTCACCTAAAAAATTATAAATAGAAAGACTAAACTTTTGATTTTTTTTAACAACCCATAACATCAAAAACAAATTCCAATGAATTAATACACCCTTCATCTTGCACAGGGTCACGTGATCCTTTGAATGATTGGGGACATTGCCTTATGAAATTCTCTATGATCTATATATGCCTCTGTTGTGGGTCTAGTTGATCTCATGCATGGAAACCACCTCCACTCTAGATTCAACTAAGCCATCAATGTAACAAATTTTTCTATTCTGATTCTGAACATCTCTGGATGTTAACATTGAAGGTTATTTCCTTCTGTATGGTTTCCCAGCACAGCATCCCTATTTTCTTTGTGGAAAACCATTCTGAACAGTAATATCTTAGACTAAGAACGTGAAAATCATCAAATGATATGTCATTTCAATTTGACCATAAATTAAAAATATTTTATGGATATTATATTAACCATATTATAACTCCTAATATAATCTAAACCTTCCTCTAATACTATCTATAAGGCCCTAACTATAAACAATACATAATCTTGAAATAAGTCAATAATTTTACTTTAATTCACATCAAGGATCTTTTCAGGTTTAGAGATTTAGATAATTAGGTCCTAAATTATACATATAAACTTAAATTTTACAAGTAGAAACTTCTAATCACTATCTATTTTTTCATCAATAAAAGACTCATTAAAAATAAACATTGTATTGTTTCATGTTTTAACATCATAACTTTTTTTGATCTCATAATTGACACTGTTTTTTTTAAGTACTATAAAAACCATTTTAAAAAATTGGATAAGAATAAAAATCTCAGTAGGGACACACAAAGAAAGAAAACTGTTAGTCATGGGATAACATAAAGACCATGAATACATTATCATAAATTAATAATTTTAACCTTTAAGAAATAGTAAATATACATCACTGAATATAATCTCATTTATTGAAATTTTTTTAACCAAAAGATTACCATAAACCCATTGAAAGAAACATAGAACATATAATGGTAACATGGGACATAAATATACTTAAATAGAATGATTGTACGGTCAACTTCCACACATATCACTAAATGTAATAGTCATACATCTGACCTCCATACCCAATGAATTGGAGTTTATAACATAACCACTCGTCCTTGGTATATCATATAACCATTGGTCATTTGGTTTATCATATAACCAAATGTATTTGGTTTTTTACGTAACCACTCTTCAAATGTCAAATTACCATTATAGAATCATAACACATAAAATATTTCAAATATCAACATGTAATAATTCATTTACAATCATATGAATTAATTTGAACATATTGAACTATTCAATATTTTTCAAAAACCATTTTCAATACCAAAACATACAAAATGGGAATAAGGGATTTATATTCCTTTAAAAAATTAAGGCTTATAGAGGAAGCCAAATATTATATAATGGTTACGGTGGTGTACAGTTCGTTGTCATTCCATACTTTAAAAACATTCCTTTTTTCGTTTAGTAAAAAAAATCATAAAAATTATTCCCTTCAATTGAAATTAAAAGTAAAAGGGGTTTATTATAAACCTTATAAAATATGAATGTGTATATTATCAAAATATGCCTCAATGAGATTGATTGATGTCCCATACATTGAGTCTGACTTGTCTTGTTCATTATTTATGTTCCTAAATATTAATAATATTTTAATTTATACTTTATTCAGAACCTTTTACATTTTTATTATTCATTTTATATTATTTTTTCAACATGTTATAAAACTAAAATAATTATTTAAGTTCATATCGGTCGGTTTGTCGATATTCGGTACATAAGTCAAAAATGAACTTGTTTGAAGTAAATTGTCCTTGTGGTCTAAATTACATCATCTTGAGAATATTATTCACAATTTAAATATCATATATATCCCATATTTTTTTAGTTATAATAACCATAATATATGGAGATAATAAATTAAATGCACCATTCATATAGATGGTAGGCTGTACGTACACTTAAACGTTACATTCATTTATTTTTCATATTAAAAGAATAATAATAAAATTATATAAATGTATATTATAATTAAATATTATATTTATATCATGTATGTATCATAGTTTTAATAACACCATCCTTTATACATTCCATGTAGAGCATGAATGATTCATATCACTTTAAAGGGGCGGTAGTCCACACTTCTTCAAATAAAATTATCATATTTACACATCATGGAAACAATAAAGTTATTATGTAAATAAAAATTACAGAATAAGTGAAAAAATATATATATATTATATATTATATTTAAATAAAGTTCCATCATAATGGCTACCATGATAGGTAGTATTGGAAAATTGAAGGGTCATCATTTCATGAGGTAGTAGTTTGTCATACACAATAACAGTATGTTGGTATCTTTTAGATGGAGGTGTGTGTAAGTGTAGTTAGAATAATTATCATAGAAACATCCTAGTTTATTGAGGATACATGTTTTTTTATGTTATAAAATAATAATAAGAGCATAGGGAGTGGATAATAAAAATAAAGGGAAGAATCTTGAGAAAAGACGTCACCTCTAAATCGGGTAAATTTATTTTATTTGAGCAAAAATGATATCTTAGAATTCTTTCTGAATGAGGTATAACTTCTAGGAGTAAGATAGGGATGTTGGAAGTTTATTTGAGTAGAAGTTGGATAAGAAAAAGGGAATTTAGAAGTGTGATTAAGTGGGTAGATGTGCTGGCCTTTTATTAGAGTGAGGAGGGGCACTTTAAGAAAGTATTGAAATATTGTTTTATTATAAATTCATTTTCAATTAAAAAAGTTCCAAAACTAATTTAATTCAAATATAAGTAGATTTAATTTTGAATAAATATAATCCAATAATTTTTAGACATGTTTTTAATATTTTGTTTATCCTTATCATTTTGGTTTAACCCATATTTTACCATTTTTAATCATACAATGATATCATGTTATTTACACATTGTGGGTTAATGTAATTACCATATCATGTCAAACGTTCCAAAAAATAAATTTATGACATATTTGAAGTTATATTAACCATTTTTATTATTCATATATTTTTTATAATTTGATATCATTTAATAAACTATTTTTATATTTTTAGTTACGAATTATGTCAATTTTGGACACTATTTGTACTATTCTTTTTTACAAATTCATAAAAACTATATTCCTTAGAAAAATCATTGAATCAATACTAAAATTTCATATTAACCAAGATATTTCTTTTATGACATTAATTATGTAAAATAATATTTATTATAATATTTATTATAAAATTTATTTGAATCCTTTTATAATGAAACTATCATTGCATCATCATTGTGTCATAATTAAAATTATTTATTTAAAGTCTAAATATTAAAAATAAAATACCATGATGTAGGAAATATTTTTATATTTATAATTATTATTTTTAGTATAAAATATCAATTATATAACCCCATATAAAAAAATTTAGTAAGAAGATGCAAGTTTATGTTATTTTTCTCGTTACTTTAAATTAATTCTTATAACATATCATTAACACACCCAAGTTGCTCCATGTGGTCCCAAGATTGACCCATGGATTCCCATGGTCATAAATATCTCATCTAATATGATTAGAATATGTTTTAGGGTATATTAATATTATTATAATATTTTTGTACTCTAATTTTCCATATTTACCCTTTAACCATGGTAAATAAAAATAATTATTGAAGTTACTATTAAAAATGTCCAAAAATAAAAGGTACCTATTTACAAAATTTAGACCTTATGATTCCAAATAACAAATCCATTTTCCAAAATTCAAAACACATAGTTTTGATAAATTAATTTAAAATTAATATCTTTTTTCAAAACCAAAAAGCGGGGTTTTATGAAATAAATACTATCAAATGATTGACATCAGTTTATGTCCAATTTCAAAAAAAATTACTTCCAATGACTAAAATTGGATTAAATAATAAAAAAACAAAATCCAATCACACATTAAAAACAATTAAATGGACAATCTAAATATATAAATAAATTTAATGAAAAAAATTATTTTTCATTATTCATAAAAATATGAATTTCATTAGAAAAATACCAATAATTTCATCCAAAGTATGTTTTGATCATTTTACTATAAAGAATCTGTTTATATTTTCAAATATAACATATAAAAGTGATAAAAACTTTATTTAAAAATGTTTCTCCATCAAAAGGAGGTAATATAGCCTTTTAAATATATTATAGTATTTAATTCTTATAATTCGATTTATTCTCATTTTTAGCCTCTAAAATTTATTGGATAAACGTAAAACCATTTAACAAACATGTATAATCATATTTTAGTTAGTTATATTCATTCCATCCATTACAACTTCTAAGCATTAGCTACCATTTAAAATAATAATAATATTATTGTATTATTTTTCGATATAACTCAATGTTCTGTGTAACGTAAGATTTTGGAGAAACCCATTGTTGGGTGTTGAGTACGCTATCGGAAAAAGTGTCACCTTCAACATAAAATTAATATCTTATTCATAAATATTAATATGTATGAAAAGGTATTATTCTATTAATACATGGGATGCTACATATGATATAATGAAATAAAAATTACGTTAATTTCATATTTATTATTCCGAATAGATAATATATAATTTTCATTCTTAAAATGAAGAATAATAGCATTATTTGTGTACATGGGGACTACCATCTCCAAAAATATATTAGATACATTTTCTTGAAAACATCACAAGATGATATGAATATTTGTATTTAATTAAATATAGTTGAATTAATGATATTATAATTATTATGTAAATATAAAATAATACATTATTTATTTTTATAATTATCATTGAAAACTGGAAACATTACTCATGCGTACGTAATTCTTACCATCTTCATCATTGTAACATGGTTCATTTTTCAGAACCAATTTTTACGATGGGATTTAAACATATTATTTAGGAATATGTATATAAATATTTCATGATTTTTATTATTGATATTTTTAAATATCGACTGCTTTTCCACAATCACGACACTTAAGTCATTTTAAATCAAAGAATTGAACATCATTAAAACAAGTAATATGGAATTAATTGATTAAATATTTTCACATGTAATCAATAAAATAACATAAATGAGTTTAGTATAATGTATAAAATGTGTCAAATGTTATTAAGAAATTAAATAATTCAATGCATCTTATTGTATAATAGTTAAAGTGAAAAAAAGGAATGTATGGACTCTAGGTAAGGTTTTCTTATTTCATTTTTATTTTTATGATATATATTCCATATTGACCACTTATTTACCATTTGTGGTGTATAAAATCCCACTTATAAATGTAATATTGTTAGGTCCACTAGGTCGGATACCCTGAGAGGGAGATGAATCAGGGTATGACCGATTACAACTTTCTATCGTTTGGATATTGTTTTGTTGTTAGAAAAAACTCAACTCTATCTTAATCCCTTTGAAATATATGAATAGATATGAAATAATACATAAAACATGGAAATTTTTAGTTGGTTCACCCTCACTGGGCTATGTCCAAGAGGCATATAATGGCAACGTGATGATGTACCAAATTCACTAAGGTCCACTGCAAATAATTATTACAATGTTTGGATATGATCAGGCTCACTAACTTTACAATGTTTTAGGTTCTACTCACTACATTCCCAAGGGTCACTCCCGATGTCTCTTTATGTGGCTCACTACTAGAGGAAAGGGTCGTTGTCTTCCTCTTTCTGTGCTCCCTACTCTGGGAAAGGAATCCACACACCATTTATTGACTTGTAGGTCAAACAGAGTTTATGGACATGTGTGTCCCTTCATTGGAATGAATTCCTACATCCTCTACTATAGGTAGATGCTTTTTTGAAGTCCAATGTTCACCTGTAGATTAATTCCACCTTCCCGAGTACTTCTAGGTACTGAAAAATACTTTCATAAATTGGTTTGATGTTTTTTCAGGCCTCCTTGTGCAAATAGAAAATCACATGCTCCTTTCTTGTTCTATGTACCCAATTTGGTATATAGAACACCTCCTTTGTCTACCGCTACTATCTGTTGAAAACTGATACCACCTCCATGTACCACTACCTTTTCTCTGCCTCTGTGAACTACCTTCTATCTGTGAACTATTCTCTATTCATGAACCATCTTCGCTTTCACATACCGAAACTCCGATTTCGTGTACTGCTTGTGGAATTATCCATTTCACTTACTTCTCCATGTACCATGTAACACCCCCAAATGATAAAGGGTTAAATGACTAAATGATATGACTCATGTCAACA
Source organism: Viscum album (assembly GCA_963277665.1). Classification (NCBI taxonomy): domain Eukaryota; kingdom Viridiplantae; phylum Streptophyta; class Magnoliopsida; order Santalales; family Viscaceae; genus Viscum; species Viscum album. Next base: position 717,908,587 of record OY728145.1, on the reverse strand, counting down.
AGGTGCACCTTCCTTTTTAGGAGCCTGTCTGATTAGAACTCCACAGTTAAGCATTCTTGGCCTGGAGTAGTGATCAGGATGGGTGACCTCTTGGGAAGTTTCCCAGGGTGTGTGTGAGTGAGGACAAAACACATTGGAAAGGACATGTGTTGGCATGTGGGGACTGTCATTAGTCAGATGACCCGTTCAGGGATGTGGGTGGACCCTAGGGTGGCCCCCACTTGTCTGTGAGGGAAACCGGTGGTACCTAGTGGGTCAGGACCTAACGGCCATGTTAAGGCGGGGTGGTTGTGCTGTCACCGGGACCCGGTTGTCACATTTGGTATCAGAGATGGTACCCAGGCTTAAGTGCAACGCACTGTCTGGGTTGAGATGTAGGGCCCACAACGAGGACGTTGTGCTCTAAAGGGGGGTTGATTTTAACACCCCCAGATGATAAAGGGTTAAATTACTAAATAATATGACTCAGGTCAACAAGGTGCACCTTCCTTTTCGGGAGCCTGTCTGATTAGAACTCCACAGTTAAGCATGTATGGCCTGGAGTAGTGATCAGGATGGGTGACCTTCTGGGAAGTTTACCAGGGTGTGTGTGAGTGGGGACAAAACACATTGGAAAGGACATGTGTTGGCCTGTGTAGACTTTCATTAGTCAGATGACCTGTTAAGGCATGTGGGTGGACCGTGGGGTGGGCCCCATGTGTCTACGGGGGCAACTGGTGGTACCTGGTGTGTCAGGACCCGACGACCTTGTTAAGGCGGTGCATGTGGGTGGACTGTGGGGTGGGCCCCATGTGTCTTCGGGGGCAACTGGTGGTACCTGGTGTGCCAGGACCTGACGTCCTTGTTAAGGCGGGGTGTCTACACTGTCATTGGGACCCAGTTGTCACATACCAAGTCTGCCTTTGCGGGTTAATAATCCCCATAAACACCTTTAGTAGAATTTCTTTCGCACGAACCACTTCACCATTCATGGAACTCTTCCTTACGATCCTTCTTTGGGATTTTCTAAAATCCCAGAACAAATATATATTATCTAATTATATTCAACCTCAATATAAATCAGTGAGATTTGTGAATCTTATATAGGCAAAGATACCCACAAAATTTTCAAATCTATGATTTACAAAATCTTCAATCCAACCTTCACTGTATACTGATACTTCTATCGCCACAAACGGCAAGCCACCCATGAACCATATTTCATATGTGGTCTATGTACTGCATCTACTCTTACGCAGTCGATCTCCTCTATCAATGACAAGCCATCTGCCTATCGCGTCAACTTCCACTGTGAACAATTTTTTTTTCACAAACCGCTCTGGCGTACCATTCTCGTCGCTCCGCGTACCGTTCTTAGAACATGGTATGTGGTCCATGAATTCTATTATGTGGTTCCCATTCATTTCTAACTTTATTCAATGTTCATCAAACTATTCACTCCTATGAATAAATCCTTCCTTTTCCAACCTCAAACTCCTGATTTAGGGGCCCAAAAATTTTATAAAACACTATGAAACCAGGCAACCTAAAAAACTATCTTTAGAAAACCCCAACAAATACTCATTGGTAGTCGTCTGGCTTTATCAAAAAATACAACCACACCCAAATCATACTGAGAAGACATTATGAGGGATATTTTCCAAAATATATAATTAATCCTTCATAATTAATGACATTATCAGTTTAAATTTTAATTATTTACTCCATATTTTTTTGACAAGAAAGTTAAGAAGTTTTAAATAATTTAATAAATAAATTTATTTTCATTGGGTTATATTACTTCATCGTTATATTTTCAATTATATTTTTATGTGTTTAATATATTTTTGTTAAATTAGGTTTTATTTCCACATTTGTTTTGGATTGACTTTTGATAGACAAAATATATTCATATATTAATTTTCAAATTCAACGGTTTGTTTTTTGTAAGGATTATTCAACATATATTCATTTTCATTGATACATATGTTAATGATATGAATCTATATTAATCATGGAGTTGTATATACTATTATTAGACCAGTTATATCATGAATCTCACAATTATTAGGATATTTAAATTATCTTTTGAAGTTACTCTTTCTTGGGCATTTGATTCAAGAGTCACTAAAGTGGAAAAGGGTATATGTTACAATATCTATTCCTTTCAAGATTATTTATGTTGAATGTCATTTTGGTGGTTATCATATAATAATATTATCATGAAATGCATATATTTATTATACAATTGTTATGAATGTGTATTACATGTTTAATTTCTATTTCTTATCTTCTTGATTGAATTAACACCAAGAAATCAATTTGTATTTGATAATGTTCTTGTATATTTCCTTTTTATCATTTATCTTTCTCTTCTATATAGATTTTTTATAAAATGTTATCAAAAATTTTATTTTATAAATAACTATTATTTACTAATTTAAATTTAAATTATTGTTTAAATTATATAAAAATGTTCCACAAGGAAATTTCACAAAATTACAAATGAGTCAATTTTGACTTCATTTTTCATAGTGGTGTGAAAAATATGTATATTATTAACAATTAGTCCATTAATGGATTTTAAAACCATAATTTACATTATTTTATTTTTTTTTACTTCATATGTGTCCAAATTTTTTATCAAATGTATTTCTAAAATATTTTGATAATTTTTTGTTTTTAAAAGATGTTTTATAAATGACATGTTTATTTTCCTCAAAAAATGATTTTAATTGTATTTTAAGGTTATTTTAATTCACCGACATCAACCAACATTGTTTTTTAATATTATATAAGGGGATATTTTTTAATGACACTATACAAATACAAACTATTGATGGATTGTGATTTTTTAAAAGATATTTTTTTCTAAATCATTTCATTTTCACTGGTTAATCATTTTTAAAATAGATTATTATAAATTGATATTATTTTCAATGGATTAATCATGTATCAAAGAAATTGTTATGGAAAAAGTTTACTTTCCATGGGATAAAATGTTTCAATAAATTAATAAGGATATAATTTATTTCTTATGTGTTAATCATTTACTAAAGAGACGATTGAGAAATATGTTTATCTTCTAAGGGTTAATTATGTTTCAAGGTGATTTTTATAGGAATGATTTCATTATCATAAGATGATCATGATTTAAATATATTTTAATGAAAAACAGTTATTTTCAATTATTAAATAATTTTAAGGTATAATGATTTTTATATGAGTATATAATGTATTTAATTCTATATCTACTTTATTCTTGATATAGAACATGGAATTTTTTTATGATGATAGGTGGTTAAATTATATAACAAATACATGTGGTTATGTTACAAATGAAAGATGGTTGGTTATGTTACTGAATAATGATCATTGGTTTCGTGATAAACCATGGATGACTGGTTCCATTGTAGCCCTCTAAAACATAGGGTACCCCTGAGAGGGAAGTTAACCAGAAAGGCAATAAAATTTTGAAGAATTAATGAGAAAAAAATTACCTCAGGCAGAAATAAGATTTATATATTCTTGGTATGGGATTATAATGTTTCTTATAATGAATATTAATTTTACATGGCTCATTATTAATTATTTTGATGAATCTTCTCTTTATTATAGATATATGAAATTATTTCATGTTTGATTATATAGGTATTGATTGGTATTAATATTATTATTTTATACTCAATAAATCTGATTATGTAATCATACCTTTATGTAGATATTATTATCTATGTTGAAATTCAATTGTCATTGATTATTTTTACCCTTACTAACTATTTTATATAACCCTTATTATGTTCAATTTTATATAGGTGTGAATATTTAGGTTGAATACTTTATTTCTTAATGGGTTTCATATGGATGATTATAATGACCAAATGTTGAGTATGAATGGATTGGTATAGTAGGAGATGATTTTCATTTTTATGAACTGGTTATTTACAAATCCTTGATGTTAATATTTTATTCTAATTCTATAAAACTATTCACCTAAATGGTTATTTTGTTTTTAATTGATCTAATTTTTTCTTTTCATGTTTTCAGTTTTGTATGGAAAAAAATCCTAACCTTCATCTGTATAAAATTTTGAAATGTAATTATCATGTTTTAAACACTGGATCCTGTATTTTCAGTTCAAGGATATTGTAAATTCAAACATATTGTACATATATTCCAAAGATATATCATCTATGTGGTTGTTTTATCCATATATTGAGGTTTATTGAGAAGGTTGAACATCAAAAGAAGATGTTGGAGATCCTATTCAATATTATTTAGTGTTCTATTTCATAACTTCTATTAGATATTTGTGATATTATCTATGGTTAGTATCTTCCAATATTTTATTTGTTTTATTTTTAGGAATGGGAGAATTACCCATATTTTTTGTTCATAGAATCCTTTTTTTACTATATGAAACATATTTATCACTATTTTCTGTTGTTTAATATGTTCATGCATCATTGTTATTTATTATATCGATTTTATTGTGTAAACCATGTTCCATTTTATATTCATTGGTTTATACATGGGAGGAACATATGGTGATATATTTGATCTTCGGTGATGCAGTTTCATTTCAATTTGGGTTTTGGATACCATCATACAATATATCTCTATTGAAATTAATATGGAATATTTTTCCTAGTAGATGGATGTGAACAACCTCATATTACATTTGGGACACTAAATTTATAACATTTTTATTTCTTCTCAATGGATGAGATTTTTTCCTAATAATCATGGGTTTTTAAACTCATTGTGATTAAATAATCTATCTTGAAATCCTTCAGAATGTTTAGCCATCAAGTTATTATTTTTGGTATCAGTATAGTTATGCTTGGTCAATGAAACTTTATAGTTCCCTTTGGAGATTTTTGAAACATGGTTTCTCAGTGTCACCGTCAAGTTATGTAGGTATGTGTTTTAAATTGATCAATTACATCAGATTAATTATAAATAGAATAGAGACCTATGTTTTGTCACCACTCGCTCCAAGACTTTTTTATTTCTAAAATTGGTTAGCTTTTTGGACCTCTTGGTTTCATATGAGGTTGTGTTCCCATATATGGTTCTTAGATATTGTTATTGTGGATAATAGAATTGTGTACCTTGGGATTTGATCCTTCTCTTTTGTATACCTATCTTGTTTTTGACTGATACTAGGTAAATTATATATGATCGATAGACATATCCCAAGTCACCATGGGTTTATTATATTTATTCAAGAATCATATTCTAAGATCATATAGTGGATTTTCTATTTTAACTCATTAATTGATATGTTCTTACATTGGGTCTTTAATTTTGTTTTCTAGGAGGTTAGTGGTAATAAATTCATCGGTTTGGTAGGGTTTTGTTGAAATTCCCACATTTTGAGGATTCTAAGTCCCTTTTAGAGGAAGAAAGAGTAATTAGGGGTGTTTTTTGTGACACTAGGGGGTGTCACTATATGGGTAGTAAATTTTTTATGTATTTTTTTTATTTTTGACGGTTTTATAGGTGCAAATTTGGAGTTTATAAGACATTTATATAGTTTCACGGTTAGGTTGACTGTTTTTACAACCATTGGGGTTCCATTGGTGAAACTATGAGACGTTTAAAATGTGTATAGTTTGATACCATGGTTAGGTATTATAGTTATGTAACCATGAATCTGAAGTTTTTAAACCATTTTCTTCTCAAAAGAGTTGATTTTAATGGTTTACCCATAGTTTTAAAAACACTGTACGGTAAATATATAGCCTACATAGGTTGGAGTGTTATTTTAAAATCATCTTATTTTAATTTGAGCCTTCAATACCAAACCTCTCCCACTCAAAACAGCTGACCTAATCACCTTTAATGGGTTTATTACTCCTAAAAAACTATTAATTGATGAATTATAGCTGGGGTATTGGTGCTTATTTTTCTTAATTAAGAGTTATGAGATTCTCACTTCCATTTCTCTAGGATTATACCTTTATCTCCAATCCCTCTAATCCTAAGAGTCATGATTTGTTAATTTCCATGTATATTGTTTCTTGGATATAAGTATTTTGGTTTGAAATGCTTTTGAGCTATAGTAAGAGTTTATTTGGTGTGGATTTCATCAAAGATTATTTGGTTCTGATACTTGTGGTTTTTTATTCCATTTATTTTGATTTTATTCATGAGTTCCATTTTTTAATAGATTTTATAAATTTCGGTTTGCCCAAGATAATATTGGTTTAGACTATATAAAATTATTTTAAAAAATATTTCATTGACTATGATTTATTTTCATGTGTAAAATGGTTAGAATTAAATTCATGAAACTTTATATTGATAAAAAATTTTATTTTATACACTCACAATGATTGATAAATTTACATGGTTAGTTTTCTAAAATAAACACATATGATTTTGAGGATTTATTAAAAATGGGGTTTCCATAGTGGGTTACCATTTTTTTTTAAAGATGGATTTCATTTTTTAATGGTTTTTTGTTTTAATGTGAATTGAGATTTCCCCTAAATTGTGTGGTTATATATGTTGATGATTATAATCTCATTTTTAATTGTGTTGGAATTATAATTTGTTTTGAAAAAAGTATTTCCAAATTTATATTGTATTTATAAATTTGAAGACCCAGTGGGAACCTTATGATATGTTGATAATTAATTGTTCCCCTAATTTACCCTTTTCTGTTTTTCAGGTTGTTATTATCTATATGATAGATGATTGGTTATGTGATGCATGTGGGTCATGTTTTTTAGGGATTATATTTAGTGTAGTTTGAGTGGTGGGAAGGGAATGATTTTGGTGTTATCCCTAGAGGTTTTATCATGTGATGAATTTTTTTTCATGGGCCGCCTCTTTTTTATTCCATGTAGAGATTGAGGGATCTAATATTGTGGTTGTGGGACATTCCTTGTATAGACATGGTTTTTCACCGACTAGAACCCCATTCCATATATATAACACATGTATTTAGGGGTTGTCTCTAAAGAGACTACATAGGGAAATTCAGTGGATAGATGTATGATTTTTCATTTTTAGTAGCTAGGTCCATGGTTTCATATCTTACAAGGCCCCATTAGTCTGCACACTTTCATCTCATGATATATAGATTTGGTATGAATACATTATTTATATATTGGAATGTGTATTGTTTATTTCATGGATGGAATTTCAAAGTGTGTTGATCACCTTATAGATGATCCTTTTCTTGAATATTTCTATTATATATTTTTATTTATCATATTGATTCTTGATTATTTACCCTTACTTTATTTTTTACTCTATGTTGGATTTTTATGTAAGATTTTAATTGAAAAATTGGAAACATTTTTTCAAATAAACATTCATATTAGCATTTTATTATATTTCTTCGACCGTGTTTGGGTTCAATTTCAATTTTGTGATGTTTAAAGACCAATTTTTGGTGTTTCTGTGGAATTGGATTTGTTTGAAAATAACACAAATTTATTAGTTTTTTTACACATGTAAATTTTTTATAAATTTATTGTTTTTATATTTTATTATCTCATTAATTCAAATGAATGTGAAAACCTATTTTTCTATTCATTATCTTCAAACCAGTTTATTTGGATAATTTTATAAACTAATATAAAGGGACTCATGTTGGTTTCCAAATTTCATTGGATCAGACCCTACATACAAATGTTTTATTTTATATAGTATTTATTTAATTTGATGGTATTTTAACATCTTTGATTTATGGTTGGATCTAATGTCATCTTCCTTAGAGGAAGATGTTTTTCATGATCTTTTTGTTGATTGTAGTATCATGGTGACATGGTGATTGGTCCCACAGTATGTAAAATATGATGGCTCGAGTTTGTTTTGTCCTCCTTTACCTTTTTTCCAATCATTTATCTTCCTTTTATTCATGTACCTATATAATAGTTTGTTATTTATTTGAGATTCTTTTTCTTGTATAAGCATGTTTTTTATTTTATCCCTTTTTAGTCATTTTAATTTTTTTTAAAAGTAAAACCACCCCAATGGTAATGTGTGATACCCCTAACCCTTTTCGACAACCTAAGGAAATCTGTAAATCTCTTCATGTATATGGAAGATTTCAATGGGAATAAGATGGATGGATTTACAGTGTTGGTTTGAAACATATGGGAAATTTTAATGTAGGAAAATTTAAGCCTCATGAAATTAACTTTTTTACCTTTGTTAACATCGATTAAATTATAAAATTAAAGTTATTATATTTCAAAAAATATAATATTGCAAATATTTCAAAACATATTTGTGATTAATTTAAATTTGGGGTCTATTTATTCCAATTAATATTATAAATATATGAAAGTTATTTTTTTAATTATAAACTGGGATATAAAAAAAAATATTGCTTATAGAAAAAAGAATATTTATAGATTATATGATTATTTCTTTTATTTATTATAAAAAAATAAATAAAATAGTGTCAAAATTAATTTCAAATGAATAATATTATTTATTCACAATACACTATAATATTTTTTGTTTAATAAAATAAAATATGTGTAGTTCATAAAAATCAAATCCATAAAAGAATATATATTAGTGTAAAATTATATTTTAATTTATTTAAATATAATAGTTGAATTTTAACAATAAATTTATATCAATAGGGACATTTATATTAATTTTCATATATTTCAATGTTATGTAACTTCATTTATCCACAAAAATTGAAAAAAAAATATAACATCTATATAATTATTTATTTTGGTTCAGAGTTTCATAAGAAAAAAATTTATCAAACACATAAAACGAATTTCAGAAAAATATTTTATAAAATATTTTGGATTTAATATTTATCCTTTATAATGATATCAACCACAAAATTAAATTACCTTGAGTAATGAAAATTATGATTCATCTACCTCAATAAATCCTCAGGTTCCTACATAGATTTCCAAAACATAATGCCTCACCACAAAACATTGATGAATTTTGTGGTCATGTTACACAACACATTATCTCATTAATCCTGAATCGACACAAAATTTTCATTGTAATAAAGACCATGTTATAGATGTAATGAATCTTTTTTTTGTAAAGATAAATGATTTGGTATGTACGTCCTTAAAATAAATATATGAAACAAATTGTGAATTTGGGAGAAGTAATGCGGAACTACTGAGGGATAAGAAACCATACAAATATAATTAAGAATATAAAATGTACTACTATTTATATAGATCATATTTCCCTTATTTAAAAATATAATAACCTCATTCTAATATGATATTTGATGGAATATATATTCAACCACATTGAATGACATATCTCAATGATTATTATCATTATATCACATTTGTTGACTGTGAAATACCCTAATGTACTTCTAAATAGATTTAAATTTATATTCCATTTTCTCAACATGATCATGTAACAATACCTTAAGGTGTCCAACAATATCCAAACTTGATAAATTTTTTTCATCATTTTATCATGGACTTCATGAGGATCTATATAAATTCTTAACTGAATATTTTTTTTATGTGAAAATTAGGCCACATGAATGTATTGACCCCATCCAACATTAAAATTCATAGGATAGGCATTAATCAAGTCATATATTTTCTTGCCTCTCAGAACCACAATATGTCTAATGATGATATATAATACCAACATTCAGCATTTTATTTAAGGATTTTTAAATTCTTCACATGAATTTTGACAAAAACCTCAACCCTTGATTATATTTCAATTGAGAGTGGTAATGCATGAAACAATACAACATTCAGAAGATATATCATAGAAATTTGGTATAGTAATAACTATTCTATAATATAAATATATTATGTTGACATGATGAGATTATCAGCTACAATCCAAATGGATCTATTACATTTATATGTATTGGGAGTCCTACAAGGAAATGAATGGGGTTGTTTTCCTATTTACATACATGTAAGGGTAATGTTTTCATAATACCCATAATCATATGAAATTACAACTGAATATTTTAACACACTATGTATAAAGATGCATACGATAATATATCACTCTGAATATCATAGCATATTAAATTTCTTTTGAGATCCAACTAAATATTTTCAATTCTATGAGGGATAGGGAATTTTGAGATATGGGTAGCATCCAATATATCCTTCTTAGATTTTTTTATTATATAGAGACATATATATATAGTTCTTGAAAAAGATCATTACATGATGATAAAGGTCGAACATAAGATTAATCATAACCATGATTTGATATTCCAAATACACCTTCCATTCTGGTTTAATATTCATATGTATAGATGGTTAAAAATACATTTGAGAATGATATTATTTCACCCATTTTATATTGATTTCATGTTTCATACCTTCAAAATTTATATGTATTTGATCTCCTTTAATAATTATCAAGTATATTACAGCATGGTCCTTCTAAATCCATGTATATAGAACCACATTTAACGTTGAATGGTGGTAATATATTATTCATTCATATTAAATAACTAAATAAAACTATAACCTTCAATAGATATTAAAATATTTCTATATTTCTATCACATATTTGAAAATATAGAAGATGTTGTTAAATAATGAGTCAGCTAATCAATATCTGGAACATTCAATTGGAATGAGGAATAAACTATGATGATTTAATTACATCCAATAAAACAACCCCATACATTATTTCATTTTTAATTATATATCACAAACTCTTCTCCACTGTATGGTAATATGAAAATAGTTTCCTTGGACAACATTCTTATTAGTTCCATAAAATTATGCTTACATGAATATCCCAAAATGAAATTATCTTCCATATATTAAAACATGTATAATTGACATTATATCAATGTAAATCAATAAAAATAATTATTACTATCATGAAAATAGAGAAAATGAATGGATTTAAGATGTTATTTCTAGTCTAGTCTAGCGGTCAATAAGAATTGTATTACAATTATGAATAGATATAATATCACTCTTAATTAAATAAATCATGAATTATACATTTGAATAATTATTTAGGCCATTCTAAATATGGAATATATTTTATCCTTTTAGTGGGATTTAAATAAATCTTCATATTATCATTATTCTATCTCATTCTCACGGAGTATATTTAAGTATAATCAATAAATACTATAAAAAAATAATCAAGGTAATCTATAATGATACTTCACAAAAAATACATGAGAGGAAGTTAGTTATATTTATGTCTAATGTAATCACTATAACTTCATATCATCCATACCATTTATAGAAACATTTATTTTTCACAATTATTTGATGATATCAAGATCTGGAGACATTATTGTTTAACCATTTACTTTTTATAATGTTAAAATTTAATTATTGATAACCCATTCAAACTACAATGAAACAATGATTAGTGTTTTGAGCCCATTGGGATGGTAAAATGGTCATGCAGACAAATTTATTATAAAACATGGGAAAACAATATATTTATAAAGGAAAATCAACGTTAAAGAACTAGTAAACTAGATAGATGACTATAATTTTGGTTCCAAAATGAGAGCCAAACCTAAACAAAAACAATGAGAAGATACATGGGAAATTTCAATAATTGGTTTTAATAATTTTTTTGAAAATTTATTTCAATAACATCCATAAAATCAATCATGTAAATATTCAACCCCATGATAACAATCTATATATTGATAATTATTATAGGACATCACATAAAGAGTCTTTCAACTATAGATTAACTGATCAAATTTTAATCAAAATTGATGTCGTTAAAATATCATATAATTGTGAAAATAAATATATATAGGGGGAATAATTGTTTTAGGAAAATATCATTAAGAATTATAATTTTGAAACCGGAATTTTAATTTCCCAATAAAGTATAGTTTCAAGAATTTTAAATTCATGAATCATATAATAGTTTAATTTTATGGTTTTTTATACAAAACTAATGTTGATGAGGTATTTAAAGAATTATCTTCCTTCTCAAATTACAACTTGAATACAAAACTATCAATTCTCTCCAATAGTTTGTAACATAATTTTAATCATTATAGGTGTCACACTTGTCTCATTTAAAAAATTATATTTTTATTCCAATGTATCATCTATATATGAGGGACAAATTTTTTTAGTTTTTTTAGATTAGTGAATGACCTTGTGAACCAACTAATCTCAATCTGAACCTAGTCACCATACACATATCGTTGATTTTTAAAATATGTTACCTACACATCAATCAAGATTAACATTTGAAATATAATTAAATTTATGTTAAATTAATTATTTATTAGATATCTATGAAATTAATTTTAATTCACACTCTTATATGAATAATTTAATTTAAAAACTCCCTATATAAGAAGATATAACAAGAAGTTAAGCTTTTTTCTCAATATACCATTTCTTTATACCAACCCAACAACAATACCCTTCATAAAATTAATAAAATGAATACATACATGGTGTAATGTAATTTTTTATAGTTTTTTATTTCTATAAATAAATAATGTACATGAAAATGTGATCTTCCTACTAATAAATTAAAATTTTTCGAAATCCTCATTATCCTAAAAAATACCAAAACTTAATTAAAAACAATCATACAATCCCAAAATGGAATTTATTTTACAAATAATTAAAAAAATTAAAAATATCAATTTAACCTATTAAATGAAACTATTATAAAGATTTTATGGTTGTGATCATAAAATTATATATCTTCATTATTCACAATTATTTACTAGTTTCATTTCATCTTCTTCAAACCTAACTAAATATTAGTTACTGACATTTGGTCCAACACCATTCACTATTTGGAACATAGTTTAGGGAATGAATCTCATAATATTATTTCTTCCTCTCCTAATTTTTAATCTTTCTGATTTTTCAAAATTTTCTATTTATCATCATGAGTTTTAAAATTCATTCTTTTGATCACTAAAAACCTAAACATTATCGAAGATTCTTCCAGCAGTTTCTTTTTGGTCGGTTTATGAATCCCATGGTTTGATCATAAAATCCAAGAATGTATCATTGTCCATTATCAAATTGTATCTTTGTCCTCCCTTAAGAAAATTTATCATGAGCTTTAAATATTTATATGTGTTCATTATTCTTTGAGATTATTTTTTTAGAATTATTTTAATCGGTTTCCAAGAATCTATAGAATTTACTTCACCTAGTATCTGATCCTGATGTTGGTAATGGGTTGATCTCCCACCTTGATTCCTCATCAATTCAACTTACATTAATTTTTTATTCCATAATTTAATATCATAATATACCAAATATTAAGACATACATATTCATTTTGAACTGAATCATGTAGTAATTTTTTCCTCAGTTATAATTTTTTTAAATTAGATGATGATCAAACCCTCTATTATTAAAACAATGAATGAAACCCATTTTAAATCATTATCAGAACTCAATAAGTGTCTCAAATTAATAGATATAGTGATGTAAAAGATAAAAATTTTAAATACCCATTCATGTTATAATTGCACAACTAGATCAAATTCCTTGAAATTATCCTTCAAGAAAGATATGACATGATGACCCAAGAGAATGTATGATTTGTTTCAAGAGATAATTAAACATCTTTCAACACTGGCCGGAGATAATGCACTTATATGTCTATTCGAAAATATTTTTTCACCCTATATATGGAGTGCTACACATGATATCCATACATAACGTGGTATCAAAAAACTTTTTCCCACATTGGAATGTAGGGGTAGATGATACATTCCATCACGACTTTCTATCTTTTGAGTATCTCACTTGATGTTTGTTTCATGGAACTCTATATATTTATCTCCTGATGATCCACGTAATTTTATTGAACCATTGAACTATAATACATGTGGATGGGTAGCCATACATCCATCCCAATTATTATGTTTTATCACTGAATGATTGGTATTAAAAAACCAATATCTCAAAAGAGGATTCCAACCTATATATACTTGCATGTATTGCTAAAAATTTTAATCTAATCAAGACCGATTACAACCATTGATAATTCCACAATTCCACTTTTCCACCTCTGTTTATACCACCTACTAACTTAATAAAGACCAAATATATCCTACAAGGCTTCTAACAATGATTCATATCCCCAATCTAGTGTTAATTGACAACACACCAACAACATCCAATATAAGCATGCAAGACATCCCTTGGGAAACCAGTTACGTGAGATTATCTCATGACATCAACCCACCAAGTTGAAGTAAAAAAGATTGATGTATGATCCCTTACACAGAATAATGATAACGAATTAACCATATTGAGAACCTCATAGATTGTGGACATTGCCTTGAAAATTGAGTAAGCTTCCACCCAATAACACACTGAATGAACTTGATCTCTACTATCGTCTTTCCATCTGTCCACCTTCAGAACTATGATAATATACTTATGGTTGGATAGTCCCATAGAATTAGTTTAATGTTATTGTAGTATTATTATAAGGAATCCAATAATGGAACACGGATCAACAAAATAGAAAATCGTGTCACACTCCTTGAAATATATGGAAGACAAATGATACTAGAGAAAGATCCTATATTGGTATTACTAGATAGATGATCTCCCAAGGGAATACCTAATATAATTAAAGATATAATTCCAAGAAAGTTGATGTGTGGTTTGTAAATTCACTCAATCATGGTTATTTAAGTTTACATTATTGGTCCATATTGTGTGTTTAATTTAGGATTTGAATGTTTAAAGGATGATCCACATTATACGGTAAGAATATATTAATTTTTTATTTAATGGTAAGTTTACCAACCGTAAGAGTCTCTTATGTTAAATTGATGTTGGATTGTGATGAAATGATTTTTTTATACAATCACTTTTCTAACCATAATCCCATACATAAAACGTTATTTATGAATATAGTTTCTAAAAATTCAAAATGTGATATCGAATTATTAGTTAATTGAAATGAAATACTTAATTTAGAAATTATAATATTCTTGCGATATTCTTTTTACAAAATATAAATCATATTTTGAAATTTTTTGCATTAAAATTTTAAAAAACTAAAAAAATTAGGTCATAAAGTACTTTATTTTAACGATAATAATAAATTTTAATGATATATATTAAAATAAAAAATATATATTTACGAAAATATTAACATAGTATAATCAATATTTTTTTCAAAAATTATAATAATAAAATTATCTCATTTAATTCTTAACAATATATTTTTTCCAATTATTATGTTCTAATAATCCAAACAAGTGACCTAAAAATATTTATTAAAAGATTTTAAATTACATTAAATATTTCATTCAAATGAGGATTTCACCAAAAACCATGAAATTATATTCATAAAATAAATATGGAAATTCATTGATACCATTTAATAAACTTAACACAAAAATAAATAACATTTTATCAATAAATAAATGAATACTTATTTCAACTCATATTAACCAAAATAAAATATTTTAATATTAAATGAATATTTTTTTTATTAAGACAGTTTTTCAATACCTAATATAGATATATAATCATGTAATGAAATAAAGAAACATGATAATTCCATACACATATGTATTTTTTATACTCAATCCTTAAATTTTATTTATTCAGTTGAAGGACAAATTTATAAAGGATGATAAATTATGTTCCACAAAAAAGTAGTTTTTAAAATGTTTCATTCCCATGTGTTATATTAAGTAGTAACTAGTGTATGTTAATCAAAATATAAAATTTTTTGGTTAAATTATTATTTTTTATCTATAAAAATGGTGGATAATAGATATTTTATAATAGTTTAAGAAAAAATACTTTTTCATTAACATATCATTTCAAACATATCATTACCTCCTTAAGAATAGACAGACATTATATGAATCCATAATAATTAGTCCTTCTACATGTATGAAAACATTTAAATATTTTATGAATACTAAAAGCTCATATAGCTGTGTTTAAAATAATATAATATTATAATGAAGTGGTAAAAGTACAAAATGGATTAGTATTTTTATTTAATAGACCATTTTAAAGAATAAATTTGATATTTACAACCCAATTCAATGTTTCAAAACTAATGATTATTTTAAATTGTACACCCAATGTCATACCAAGACAGAAAAGATTCAAGTGTTAAAGAGATTTATAAACAAGATTAAATAAATAGAGAAGAATAAATAGATAACATCCTCAAAATAGAACTCCAAATATAATATTTATTAAATTTATTTAAAATTATAATAGGAATTTTTAATTTTGAAATCAATTAATTTTGATAAAAATTGGTTTTTTAATGTATACTACTTTTGATAATAGTTTATCCGAAATCAAGAAACATCCCCCAAAATTTAAATCATACAATTTTACATTTCTAACCATAATTTTGCATAATCAATTTATACAATTAAACTTCAAAAAGTGTTTATAGTTGAGTAATTTCAATACATGTTACAGGATTAAAATATAATCTCAAATGAATATGTGTCACAAATTTCTTATGAGTCAGTAACACAATATTGATAATTAAGATACATTTTTTATTTCTATATAGAAACATGAGTATTGTGATCATATTATGAAGTATCATTTTAAAATTTTATAGGAATAATAGAATTTGGGTGCATTCCCAACACCTAACTACATGAATTGTGTGGCTTCATAAACTGGGAGCACTAAAATGAGGTCCTAAAAAGATCAGTCACATATCCTCGAACATACCTCCCTATATTCCAGAGGATGTGGACGAGTAACAGGGGTTCAATAATGGTACGATTGGAAGACTATAACTTCATGATAATTATATAATAATGGTATTTAATATATAATAGATCAACAAAATAATCATCATAAATGAAATGTAAATGAAAATAAACTATCTCAATAATTATAAATACAAATACCACATATAGTAAAATATAAATACTGATTTCTTATCAATACTAAAAGGTAAGAATTTATAAATTTAAGAATACATAAAAATAATAATTAAAATTAGAAAATTGTTCAAAGGATATATCCATCAACATCTTTCTCTCCAAATAATTCTTTTACTCCTAATATTCCATTCATAAGAGTGACTGCAAAAGCATAATCTGTAATCCTAAAACTGTGACCATGATATCTCTTTGGTCACCTATAGCATTGGAGGCCTGAACCTGGTGTGACATTAACTCATTAAGTAACCACTAATTGTTTATAATACTAACCATTCAATGATTGTAAAACACAATAGTGTGTAGTAATATCAAATAAGTAAGTAAATAAATAAATTTAAACATGTAGGGATCATGTTCCATGAAAACATCTGACTAGCCATACATAATTTTGTCTAATATAGAATATCTCTGAACATACCCAATTGTATGGATATAACATATATAAATAGATATATAAAGATATATACACACTGGTTAGCATCCAATGAATAATATGAATAAATCCATGTAATAGAAAGGGTGATGGTAATAAGGTATCCTAAAGACCTATGGCTAAAAACACTATATTCCATGAATGGGTGTATTTAAAACTATAGAGAAGTTTTGGGTAGAACTATATATTAGAACATAAGACCATTAGTTTTTATATGACATTGTGGTACATATGAAATTTTCCCTAATAATTTAATCATTTTAAAGAGATATGACTAATCATATATAAAAAAAAAATTATATATTTGGTTTTTCCTATGTTCCTTTCCAAAGTGTTTGGTATAGAGGATCCCAATTACCACTCAATGAGTAATTTGATTATGTGTAATATATGATCCAATGCATAGATATTTTTTAAAATGAAAACCAAGAATCACTAATATCCTCTAATTCACTATGATCCCATAAAAGGATTTCCATGAAAAAGAATCCAATGTATTACTCAGAGTATAAAGAATGACATCTATAATATGATCCCACCCCAGGAGTTTTATAAATTTTAATCCAATGTTTCTCTAATGGTGTAATAAAATTCAAGAAACCTATGAGCCTATCCATGGTACTCCATAATGAGGAAACTAATATCTTTCCTGGTATATATAATATTACACAACATATGAACATGCCCTCAGAGATCCATATTAACAAACACAAGTATCGCTCATGGTGTAGTGTAATTCTATTAAAGTGTTTCGAATTAGTTTTTATTCACAGTACATGGGATTCATCCAAAAAAATTGAACGTGCCTAGAATCATTTCATTTATTCTTTTAAAATTTAATATATAAATGATAAGCTATGAATAATTTAATAAAGAACTCTATATTTTTAAGAATTACATTTATCAAAAATCATGTATAAATTAAGTGTACCATTCACATAAAAATGTGACCTACATTCCAAACAGCATTATATCAATTTCCCCTTTTATTAGAGAAGATTACTAACCACATAAGTGGTTTTATTACACAATTGCGCAAATGAAATAACATATAATTTAATATATTCTAGAAAAAATTTATACTATGGTTAATTAAACCCAACTAGAAGTTGATTAAACCATGATCAGGGAATTATAAAACTATTATCTCAAATAACACCCATAAAGGGTGATTAAATATACAAAGAAAGCATAGTTAATGACATTCAACTGACAATCCAATGAATTATTTTAGGTCATCATAATATAACATGAACTTTTGTGTCTCGATTTCCCAATACCCATGGATTGTGATACTCAAATCATATCACATGAGGCTGAAGATATGTTTGGGGTAACCTTAGAATTGACTGAGGGTGTTAGAGGATCTCATCAATGGTAGTAAAAACTCCCATGCTTATAACTGATATGTTAGTCAATTTTTCAGTCCATTAATAAATTTAATTCCTCTTTTTAGAACTATGTACAAATGAAACTCTCTTAGTGTACCTTAGATGATTTCTAGGTAGGTTAAAGATATTCTCTGAACAATGTTTAGACTATAAATATATGAATGATTACCAATTAGGCTCACGAAAGTACATTCATACTGATAAAAAAGCACCTATCATGTTTTATAAAAAACTATACCCATATTACCAGTAAATAGAATAATAAACCATCATTGTGCGACTCCTTATGAATGATATAGACTGTAACTTGGGATGTATCATTAATAACTGACCACAATATTATCACTATTGAGGAATTGTGTGATTATTTAAAAAACACCCACCATTTTCCACCCTCACCTCATGGTGTCTACATTTGTTGTGTACATAGACAAAAATTTTATAGGTGTGATACTTTTCAAGAATCAAAATGATTTAGGAGTGTTTCATTCCTTGGATTCTCAAGAAAACTGGTTGTGAATATATCAGCTAGACTCCATCGAAACCCATAAATAATAATTAAAGTGGGTATCATCCTAAGAATTAAAAATATCATACTACTCAACCACACATGTTTTTAGATGAAAAGGTGAAAAATCTAAAATGTTATTTATTTTTCCAGTACCTATACATATAATTATATGAAAAAAACATTCGATGTTATCCTACCTACCATACAAGTGTTCTAATCGTCATTTACTAAAGGAAAGAACTCATTCCAAAACACATGATCAATCAACCATAGAACACAAGTTCTGGAAAAGGCCCGTATACTTGTACCACTTGAAAATCCTTATAATAGAGAGAAAAACATACCTCATAGAAGAAAAATGGATCAGATTCACTTTAGACATACTCTAGATACTCCTTTCGAGAAACGCTCATGAATATCAAAAGAAATAAGGGATGAATTCCCAATCTAAATTGACTGGCATTTCACATTTCCATAACCTTTTATAAAAACATCTAAATAATTAGGATGGGTTAGACTTCCCCTAATTCCCAGGTCATAATCATTAATGATGACTCTTGATTAAAACATAGAATCCCAATGATTAATGATTTCCACCAAACCAATATGGTTTAATAAATCATTTTATATTTTCTAGGGGTTCCTCATGTATCAATGTATAAAACCCCATGGTTTTATCAACACAACAATATACAATTGGATACTATAAATAGGCTTATCATCTCTATTCATACCATTTTCTAATTTCCCATAGAAAGGATTTATATACAAAGTAATATTACCCAAAATGACTATTAACTTAGATAATGACTTAACAAGTTGTACAACACTAGTGATGAATAAAAATAAATGTACCATAACCAAATATGTATCAGAACAATCCCTATAAATTTATAACACATTGAAATGAAGTATTACACGACGCCCCCATACATAATAAGGGTCAATTTACAAATTGGCCGCCTAATTATCCTAGGATTATTTTTAGAGACTAACAATCACAATTGGGATAATGGTACCTAAAAATATTAATGTGTGAAAAAACATCATATAATTTAGAAATTATTTATTTATTTATTTGATATTTCTACCTGTATAGGGATATCTCGTTCTAAAATATAAATCATCAACCCTAATACTATGGCACACTGAAATAGTCAATAGGCTTACCATCCCAACTTATGTTCTCATCATATAATAAATGGTAATCATAGAATAATGGGAATCATTCCCCTTACCGTCTAACAAAGAACTCATATATATTTTTAATCTCATGTTAAAAGAGGCTTAATTTAGAAAACAACAGTATATGGTTTTATTTAATCCATCACACTAATTCTCACGTTATTTTTAAACAATTATAAAGGTTAATTTTAAAAAAATATTGTACCAGTTATAATATATAATGATTATTGTTTTTTTATTAGAAAAATAAAAAAGGAAACATAGCCATGTTATATCAAAATTCAATTCAAACATTAATTATTTATCTGAAAACCTGTGACAATTTATTGTAATCTATCTTATAAATTATTTATATTCATTCAAAAAATTATTTTCATAATTAACACATTTGGTATTAAATGAATAAAAATATAAAATACAATATATAAGGGGAAACCGTTTAGGTTTTAATCTTAATTTTAATTAAACAATTCCTCATATTTATACAGCCGAAAAGTCGATGAAATGTTTTTATTAATAAAAATGGATAAGTTCATCAATATTCAACCACATATTTATATGTAACATGTATAAGTGTTTTTCAAATCATAAAATAATCATATAAATGTAATATTAATATACCATCATATGGTTTAGTATTAATTTATATCCAAATTATAGTGACCTAGAAGGGTCTCTACAAGATAATATGAGTACCGATAATTGAAACCCATAATATTCATATTATTAAAATTCCCAAACACCCATAATGGGTTCATATTATAAAAAATATGCCCTCACAAGACTACCGAGGTTCAATTTTTCATTTATGAATTTAGAAATATGGTTTGCCCTTCTCATGTTATAGATTCACAATCTTTTACATAATAAATCATTTTTCTATAAGACTTACTTTTCAACATATAAACATATTACTAGAATTGTTAAGTTATATGAGTTACCATTAGAAATAGATAAATGTATATTTTGTTACAAGTAACATTTTGAATTCATGTTGTTGAAACCAGGTTTATTCCATGGTTTTCAGAGTATAACCATTCAAATATAAGATGGTTCAATTATATGTGTCACCATTTTATATTTCATAATATCCTATAAATTTTATAAATTAGAAAATTATTTCCCATTTAATTGAAAAAATTAATTCTTCATCCCATAAGACCAATTGTTCTTGTATGAATCAGGTCATGATTGGTTAGTTATGGCTCCACTATCAAGATATATGAGAAAACATCATTTAGGCCTATGCTAACACTTTAAGAACCATTATTAGACTATCATCATATCAAGGCATTCTATCACCTAGAATAATGTAACAAAATGATATAAATAATGAATCACTTATGAATGTCATATAGAAAAGCAGACTAAATAACACCTAAAACATGTTATTCAAATAATCATTCTATGAAGACATGCAACGAACATGTAAGATGTATTATGAAATTATGTAATGTGTCCTACATGGCATGGAATATGCATGGAATGTGATTCTCAATGTTCCTTTAATGATGCATGTAATAGTAATTCCTTTCTATAATGGGGGAATAGTAAAATACCATAAATATTATAAATCAGTAACCAAAAAATGAACATTAATAACTTAAGGAGAAATAATAATTAACTCTAATAATGAATATCATTATCAATATTTCAATCCCTAGTGATATAGACTTTTCCTTATGCACTGGTTGATCTCTCCCAAATAGAAGTTTTTTTCAAGCACTGAACAATCCTAATCTTCCATATAGAATTTATTAATAGTAATATAGTATAATATAATGATCTGATGCCACATTTCGAAAGATTGACCTAAGAGATACAAAAATAGTGTCACAATTAGGTCTACCACATGGCCCCAAGTGTACCTACATTATCATTAGAGGATGACAACAAGCATTGGGGGTATATTGATGGTATTATATGGAGACTATACCCACATGATCAATGCTTTAAAATATTACATATAATGTAATAAATCAAAATTGAACCGAATCATCAAAGGAAATGTCCATAAAATTCATGAGTTCTAAATTTTTATTATGATCATAATATCCCAAGTAAAAGAATGACCAAAGAGTATTATCCTTAATTTAAACCTGCAACCATGAGGTATATTTGGGTACTCGGTTGCAATGGATGCATGAAGAGGATGTGAGATAATTTTAGTTGTTCACCACCAATGGTGTCTAATTATAAATAGTTTGTGAGTATAAAATATTGTAGTGCAACATAAAATCAATATGATTGTAAATAAATAAATGTTAAAATGATGGGAAAATATTACTTAAGGTCCCCAAGCCAACATAACTACTTCATCCAATGACGAAATATCTATGAACCTACCCATATTTAAATATTTTAATATATGTAAACGCACACACATATATATATAGAGATATACTTGCGTTAGTGTGGATCCAAGGCATAAGAACAAGAAATACTTTTAATAGAAAGTGTGATGTTAATAAGTTTGTTCATGGACTGGTGGTTATAGACCCAAGTTTATAATAATCAATGTGTCTAAAACCATAGAGAAATTCTATGCAGTTGGATGTATATCAACATAATTACATTATTTGTCCAAGGATCCAAGGTCTATAACCAAGAAATAATAGTAAACTAATCACCACATGTAGATACCATTAACCACATGGGATAATAAATCATGATATATTTTTTTATATCTCTGATCTAGTAAAAAGGCTTTCTATAATTAGGAACCCATTTATTTTTCAATGATCAATATGATTGTGTTTAATTTATGAGAAAATAAATGGTGTTCCAAAAAGTGGAAACTCAAGTATCTCTTATAACAACCAAATGGATTGTTATCCTAGCCAAGGTCTTTTGTAAAAAGGATGCCCATGTATATCTTAAATTGTGAGGAAATGTGTCTATCCTATTATCCCATATAATGTGTCCTATAAAAATTCAAATCACATATCACTAAAGGGGAAATAAAATTAAAGTAGCCTATGAGATCATACATGGAACTCTATAATGGGGAAATCAATAACTTTAATGGTAAATTAATCTCAGACAGCCTATTAGACCATCATAGGTGTTTAATAATAATGTACCCATGTATCACTCATTCCATAGTGTAATTCCTTTTACATGATGTATATTAGTATTCAATCATTTTTATGGGCTTCATCCATTCTAATTCAAGTATCATGAATAATTTCACTCCTTTTAAATGTTCAGGTTTATAATATAATCCAAGCGTAATATAATAAAAAATTATATGTATAAAAGCCTATAATTTTTTACAAATAAAGTATAAATAAATATATCCACTCCCCAAATAAGGTAACATATATTCAAAATATTAAAATTTGATTTAACATTTTATTAATGAATATGGAGCACCTCGTTGTTGGATTTCATAGAAAATTGGGTACGATTGAAATAAAGAAATAATATAATTTTATAAAACGTTATGTGATAGTTAATACAAGTCTCATAAAAGATTATTAAATCATGTTCAGATAATTTTAAAATGATCCTTTATAATCACAATCATAAGGGGTGATTAAATTTCCTATGAAGTAATATGTTACTATATACAATAAACACACCCAAAATGGGGTTGTTCTAGTTGGTGTAAATACACTCTAATTGTTCAATTCAAAATAATAAATTCAATATAAATTTATACATGAGAATTTACATTTTGAATTTAACATTTTAAATGTGACACATAGAAATTATGGAACATGGAATAATAGTGTAATATATAATCATAGTAGAAATTAATGTAAATTTATTACACCAATATGTCATTCTTATAATGCCTTTCTTGTCTATTATCTAGATCTGATTTGATCTGATTTTGGTTATATATATATATATAACTCCATGAATATAAGATAAAATAACTTTTATTAAAAAATAATTTTGTATTATTAGAAAAACCATTAAAATATGGAAGTGGAATTATAGAATCATTGAGGGATTCAAACTCAATAGACAATGAGAAATTCTGAGTGAAAATTAGGGACATCTCTCCAAGGTATAGAAAATATAGAAGAGGAATGCATATGGAGCTTTTCTATAATTGGCCGGGGAAGATGGGGTAAATACCATTTAGGATTAGGGGTTTATTTGTAAGTTTTAACCTTTCAAATAGGTGCATATTTAAGAAACGCATTTTGATAAACCATGGGGTAGTACTATCAAAAGTGATATTCACCCCCATGACTAGGTTAATGGTTAGTAAAATCATGAACAAAACATGTAGGGATACTATAAAAGTTTAACTTCCTCTTACGTGACTAGAAAAAAAGTTTCAAAAACCATGTGCAAGTTGTCCAACCACCTTTGTAATTTACTACATACATTTCTCACAACCATGTGGCCTCAGGCACATGTTTAACCAAACTATGATATACACTATACTCCCATGGACCAAGATGCAAGTTCCCCAATAAGTATATTTATATATTCATTAAATTCTTCCACTATAAATATATCACATGGTTTAGGCCACACTGATAGCACTAATAGTGCACCAAATGTTTGACTTTGTCTATATCTCCCTAAAAGGATTTTTCATTGATTCATGCCCATAAAACTTATCTAAACTCCAAAGAAACCTCTTTTTACTCAAAAAACATTGAAAAACAAGACTTTTATTTTTTCCAACACTTGGATTCAAATTGTGAGTGTCATTTTATGATTTTTAAATTCCTCCAAAGGAATGTTTAAAATTCTCTAGGAATTTCCTGGTCTAAAACACAAGACATTACATAGTGTAAAAAACAACATTGAAGCTTCATTTTAAACAAAAAATAAAAAATTTAACATTTCCTATAATAATAATGAAAAGTAATAATAAAAATTAATAAATGAAAATAATAACTCCCATTATTTAATAACCTTTCTTCATTAAAGGGTAATATTGATATCATCCCTAATTGTTTGAGTAAACCCCCCTTGAATTTTTAAAATTTAATTAATCCAAGAAAAATAAATAAACATTATATTTTAAAAATTATTATCATAATGAAATTGATCAATTGATATATCATTATAATGTTTCTTCCAAAAATAACACAAGAACTCTATTAATATTATATGTGAAAAAATGGATACTACCCTTCTTTTTTCATCACATCACGACCTTATTTACGAAAATAGAGCAATAAAAATAATTAAATCTAGTTAGAAATAGAGGGTACCAAATAAATCATAACATAATTTTAAAAACAGAATTAGATGAAAAGAAAAGGCCTTGGGTGGACTCCCATGAGGCCCTATATTTATAATATTTTGTAATACTTTAATGAAAATGTATTTATCAAGATCAATTATTCCATAGAAGACCTTTTGCTTCCATTAAAATATTATTTTATCTTTTTAACATTAACAATGACTTTTATATTCTCTTCTATAATAATTTCAATAGTTTTATTTTCATGTTATCTAAAAATATTTAATGTTCCAATATAAATGGATTTTAGTTTTCCAGGAAAGTGATTAAGTATTGAATTAAATAGAACAACATTTAAATATGCCTTGAATTATCTACTTTTATGATAGAATTATGAAAAAAACATTATCTATCAATTTGTAAATCCAAAACTTCTATAAGAATCTATCTTAATTCCATAAAACTCACCATGTTCAAGAAAATTCCTCACTCTAGTAGTCTTAAAATCAATTTCCAAATCCTTAAAAACATTATAGACTTGTGTTTCACCTCCATAAGTAAATTAAAATATTTTCCAAACAAAATAAATTATATTAACACATAAAATTTAGGGTTTGGAATGTATTTATGTATGTCTATAAATCATAAACAATTTTTATGGACCAATAATTATTATAAGTATTGAATAAATACTCTAAAATATTCTTAAAATCCCCATTTGAATTTTAATTATATACATTATATTATGGAATGTAATAATTTAATATTCATTTTGTAAAACCATATTTCCAAATAAATTTTTTTTAATTTAAAATTGTTGAAATGGGTTATACGGTCTCTGATTATACCATTGGAAAAATCCAATATATAATAGAGGTTCGTTTTGATGAATTATATTAGAATATTTTCCTAATTGTTTTTGAAATAAAATATCATCAACCCACCATGAAATATAATCAAAAGACACATTATAATAATTTAAATGAGAATATGGAAATGGCCTTTCAAAATATAACCCCAAAACATACATACTTTTGACCTCCAAAATTATTTTTTGAGGTAGAATTTGTACCCTCAATGGATTTATAAACATTTTTGCATTATAATATCCCATAAACAAATTATTGGAATCCATAATTAATGAAGGATAATAAAATATATCTTTATGGTCTTTTAGGTCTTCCATTTCACCTCTAGGATTACCTCCCCATGGTGAGGTGTGAAAAATATTTAAAATATGGAAAATATCTACCTCTATAAAACACATCCACAAGATATATCATACACATATCGTACAGAGTAAATGATCATCTGAAAGAAAATACATAATATCATATATGATCATCTTGTATTGATTATACTATATATCATTAAAAATAACTCATGCTCATAATAAATTATAAATATCATTATAACTATGAGATTTTCTAACTATAACAATGAGTAAAATTTCATCATGAAAGGTATAATTAATCTATCTGCGAGAGTCACATAAGTACAAGGAAAATTATAAAAATGGCATGGAACAACATTCGTAGAACAACTTTTATCAATTACATCTAAATAAAAATCCTATAAAAATTTATCCTCCTAATTAGTCTTTTAATAGATTATTTCTTTGATAATAGATACATAAATTATTTTTTCATATAAATATTGTCAAATTATAATATAATATGTATTACCTAAACTTCTCTAGAGAAAACCATCAACTCCTTATTAGTGGAATAGTTAATTTCATCATCCTCTCATATTATACAAGAATAATATAACACATATAATCGCATATCATTTATTTTTCTAAAATATCAAAAATCCATATTAGTATAATGAAACATAATTTCATAATGTAATTTCCAATCAGTTGTATTGGTGATAGGTGATGAATTGAGTTTCTCATTAATAGTACTAGATGATTTCAAAAAAAATTATCAATGAAAAAGGGTGAATCCTTAACCAATAGTGGAAATAAGGTATTTTTTATATTTTAAAAATAATTAATAAATATTGTTATATATTTTCATTTTCTAGGTAAGCCCCTCTTTGTTTATTTTTCATCCATCCCCTTGTGTTTGGGTATTTTTTTATAATGTGGAGGCCAATTCTCATTTAGAGATAAAGATATATTACTAGGAAAAATGACCTAATTTTAGTGGATGTATATTTTTTGAGTTAATTGTGTCTTTGTATAAATGTTTCAAAGGGGATTATAAGGGTTTCCCATTATTTTGGAAGGCTCCATATGTTTTTCATGCTCTATTGTGGAAGCTGGTTTGAAGGTGTCTATAGGGAATTTACACACTGTCTCAATATTATATGACATGTGACTCTATCGAGGAACAAGAAATGAAATGGGTAATAACATGAATAGGTTATATGAATTTAACCTAATACTTTCTTTTTATTGTCCTATAATTGTAATTTTGACTCTATGTGACTTATGTTTTAGCATAACGCATTTTTTGGGATATACACGAAGTTAAAGGGTTACAAACCTATATTTTATGGCCTTGGTGGTTTTAAAGAAAATATTCACTTGTAATTTCATAATTTATTATGTATAGTGGTTCTATCTCAATCTCTAGGTGATTCCCAGATGATTTTGGGGTATCATCTTCCCTTTCAGATGTCTTGTTTATGAGATCAATCAATAATGTATTGTTTTCCACTGGTTTTCCCCCATCATTCATTTTTTTGATTGTGGAGGTTTAATATATTCACCATGGTTGTATTGGGTGTTTAACATGACCTTGTTTTTTATAGAATAAATATTTTTATATTCATATCATTCTTTATTGTTGGTTATTTTAGTTGGAAATTTTTCTAAATCGCCAGATTGAGGTAGGAGGCCTAAAAGCTAACCCTGTGACCTATTAATTGATAAGAATGTGAAATTATTTCCTTTTCAACTACAAAACAAGAAAATATATTAATTTTTGTATTATTTATGATAAATCATGGGGTGGATTATTCCTTGGACCTAATTGGGGTCAATGGTATTGTGTCTTGGCTTGTGGCTACCCATTGGGTGATTGAACTCTAGATTATTAATGTAATGTCTTAAAGATTGTTTACTATGATATGATAAGAAAGGTGATTAGTTTATATAAAATAACACTAATAGTGGATTATTGTTTATTTAAATGTGTGATGATAATTTAAAAAATATATATATGTGTAATTCAAATAAGAATGGCAACTTGAGTAATTAAGAATTGAGTATTATGATGTGATATTGATATATCCTTGTTGTTATGACTTCTATTGTGATTGATTTTGTAACTCTTATATAGTTTTATTGGCATAGTGATACATGATAGAAGTATTATATAGAAAAATAGTCCATGTTAGACGTGATGAAGTTATTATATTGTGGGATTAACCTAATAATACCTAATAGAATGATTATATTAGAGTCCGGGCCTAATGATACATGATGAAATTATTATTTAGGGGGCATGACATATATAATGCTGAACGTTATTACATATAGGTAATTCCATTGAGTATTAAATTCATATATAGAATGATTTGTTCTAGTTATATGGATGTAACATGGTTTATGGTGATGGATGGTGTAGTTGTATTACAAGCTCAAAGATATTATAGAATAATGTCGATGCAGGTTGATTTTTATTTTATATTATTTTTTTAATTAGTAAATGTATTTATTTCTATACTAAATGAAAACATTATCCTACTTCTTTGGTTTATACATAGTGGTGTCGACCTATAGATATTTTCTCAAACCCTATTTAAGTCTCTATTTGGTACCTATGCTGATTACATAGACACAAGTTTGGATGAGTGAAATAGAGGTTTTGCTGATTATTGCTTATTGGATGGGATGGAGTTTTGAGATGGGAACAATATGGGAATTGGGAACCAATACTTTTGTAACAATGTTGTGTTAATGGGTTCTTTTATTTTTATTTTTTTAGTTTTACATTTAGATTCATTTAAGTATTTCATTACATGATTTATTATTATTGGTCTATTGGTTCCTCCTTTTACTTCCCCATTATATGTTATATTGTTTCTAGTATTTTTTGTTACTATAAATTAATTTATATTTTTTATATTTGTTATATTGTAACTCTATACTAGGGGGAGAGTCACACTACTACTTCTTACCACCCCTAGTCTTATTCTTTATCCTTTGGCATATGGGGAGGCATGATTCAGGTCACATAACAAACCTGATTTTGACACGAGAGAGTGATCCATCTGTGGATGTTACCAAGAGGTAGCTGAGGTGATGGTCATTGTTTTATATTTAATTATTATATTGGAAAACTAGAATAGATATTAATTTATTTAGACATTTTTTATGATCTTGTGCATGGGAGTAGTTAACCCATGTACATCGGAAAATCCAATATCCCTGGATAGAATTGGTGGTAAGGATGTTTTCCTATTACGGTTGGTATTATTTCTCCCTAGGTGAGTCACATGTTGATTTTTTTTATTTTATATTGTGTTTTATACTTGAGGAAAAATATGGAATCTAATTTGTGTACATGAATCATGATAGGAACGTAGGGATATATATTTATATTCATTGTTCATGATAGGAACATACTTATTTCATGTGATATATTTTTCCTTTATATATATGAAATTAGATACCTGTTAAATCTAAAAAATAGAAATAAATTAACTTTTATGTTATTCTTAAAAACTTATAAGCCTTGTTTAGAGATACCATGAGCCAATGGTTCCCTATTATTATCACTTGTTGAGGTTTAAATTGTCCTTATCCATTGTTCTAAGGTTTGGGTTTGTTATATAGTGAAAAAACCTCCTCATCACCTTCGTGTTGATATTTAATAGAGTAGAAATAAGTACACTCATAATATGGTTGAGCTAGAGATTCCAGTTACTATATACGGATAAATAGTTGTTCAACATCATGGAAACTTCATGATGGTCATCAAATCCAATGGTAGGTATACATTTCATACTATTACTATGATGGATAAGTGGACTAGAGAGATTCATCTATAAAAAATCCTCTATTCACTAGGTTATGAGGCCCTGAGGATGCTAAGTTTAGGATCAAGTATGTTTATATATTTTTCAAACAATAAGGGAAACCAACAGATGGGAGGGTGAAGCATTAATCATATATACTTCATTTACCTATTAAGTGTCGGTGGTAAATTATAGAGAATTTTGAAAATTTATTGGAGTTATCTTAGAAGGAAATCGAGGAGAAGTTATTATTCCACTCGGATTGGATGACATTGAGGAATGAGAAGGCTCACATATATAGAAACCTAATGCAAGATACATTTTCAGTGACGAACTATAATTCATGTTTCACCAACTTTTATCCCATTTCACCATCATTAGTAAAAAATCTTATCTCTAGGGAATGATTATTTTAGGATGGTCTTCACTATGAGATATGTTCACATGTGAACATATTTCTCTTTATTATATTTTTTGATTTGATTCATAAAGAAACCATAATGGATTGTAATAAGTGAGATTCCATGAATAATAGCTCGGATTTTTTATCTAGGATAAAGGGGAGCTCTTCTTCTAGTTTTAGGAAGTGCCTCTGTTATAGTTTTTCCAACGAAGAGGTAGGAAGAGAAATTATGATAGTGGGAATCCATATTAAGACCTTATTCCATTATAGTGTTATCATTGTTTCCATATGGCACACAAGAAGGCCCAGTGTCCATCCCCAACACCGAAGTATCAAGTTTCAGTAGGTTCAGTCATCATCAGATTCGTTTTTGCAACTTATAACTATAGAGAAATGCAAGTGGAAAAATGAAGGTACCAGAGTTTGAGAAGGACTCATATATCCCTCACTAGGTAGGAATATGGAGTTCTAAATGTATTTTAGGTATAATAATAGAATGTGGTATCCTAGAGTTTGATTGGTTGTACTAGTAAAGAGAAATAGTTCAGGGAGTTAGAGTGGAGATAGGGAACAAGGGAAAGTTCACTACACAAAATGAAGTATTCTTCTACTATTTTGGATTCATTAAATTATACTGTAATAAGTATAATTAGTTTTTTCATATACCATATCTTTTATTTTTTTATTCCATAGAATCACATTAATTTATATCTTTTCCTTTTGCGATTGGGATGCGGTCAGTTTTGGAAATCACGGATGTTGTCTTAACCATCAATACACCTTTGGGAGTGCTATCATAAAATATAAAATGTTTCATTTCATGTTCTGTAAAAAAGGATGTATGTTATTTCATTTGGGAATTGATCATACTAGAAATGGTATATTTCAATTTTTTATAGGAATGGGTTGGTTAGTCCTATACCATGCTCATATTGGTAGTAAATGGATGAGAGTTTCCTTCCATTCTCTAATAGGAGGTAAGAATTTTCACCAAGGAGAGTGGAATTGTTATGTTGGTTGTGCAATAAAAATTTAGTGAATATTGGATTTTCTCAAATCTCATATAATAGTTCATACTCTAACTAATGGTGGAATTTTTCATGAATATTTTCCACCAATGGTAGATAATTGTTTAGGATTTATTTCTTGATGAGTTCTATGGTTTATTATCCAAGAGGGTGATTAATTTTATGATCTATTTGGTGCTCATAGTAGACTTGGTTTATACTCTACCTTAATAGATTATAATAGATGAGCTTCAGGATTGAATATTATATTATATTATTTTGAATAAATATTTTTAATTTGGCCTAACATATCTCCATGTGGTTGTCCTGTTATTTTCTACTTGATGAATGATCATATTTTTCTCTTATGTGATAATTATTGGAGATTGAACTAGATGATTGTCAACAAAGTGCATTTCCTTATAATAATTGATTATATATTCTATAAGATAAGATGTTATATGATGTTCTATAAAATATATTAAATATCAAGATACAACCAATTGAGTGTGTGACCAACATACATTGAGTATACTTTATTTTGGATAAGTATTGGATCATCTAAGTTTATAGTGGTTTTTTTTTGTGTGAATAACGAACTGGAATTATTCATGGATTTTATGAATAAGATCTTTCATCCTTTTATAGATTGGTTTTTGGTGGTTTTTTTTTATGAAATATTAGTGTACAATCTGTTGGAAAATAATCATTCCCAATATCTTGACATAATATTTTGCAAATTGAGATACCATAAAATTTAAACCAATATGGAAAAATATAGTTTCAAGATTGATAATTTCACTTCATAGTCCATTTCACCATAGAGATATCAATTTAAGTGTCCCTAAATAAGGTTGTATCCATGGTATATTTGGATAGACCAGATAATTTTATTATATTTTGAATATATCTGGATTTCACATGTTATTATTAGTACTTTGTCAAGGATGTTTCCTATTTTACATCACCAATGTCAGGGTTAACCCTGAAGGGGTGATGTGTGTTTGGTTAGATGCTTATAAGAGATCATTTTAAGAGTTGAAATGAATTTTTTCCTTAGAACATATCGTACCATTACCTTTCATGTGTAAATTATATATAATGTACTTTAACACCTTTAAAGATTGAATCTGATTAGTTCTTATTTAGCTAGATCGGGGGTTCATTTATGGTTCCAGATAGTTAATGCCACATGGTTTGAATTATCATTATCATGATCTATAAATAGATATTTTGTTACATTACCTAAGGTTCTTGAGACCCTATCATAAGATTGAAATGTTTCTGGTTTTTCTGAACCACATGATACTCATGTATATGTTTTATCAATGGGATGAGAACCTCCAATAGAGGAGTATAGAAAAAAAAAAGTCATTTAACATTGATATAGATTATATATCTATAAAGGGAACTATTGTTTCCTATTCCTTAAGACAAAATATGCATCAATAGGACTTGTTGGAGTCTTATGACAAAAGGATGATGATGGAACTATTTATAGAAATTCATTTTGATGTTCAAAAGTACAAGGGATGAGTAGCTCAGACTTTGGAATCTATCATACCTTTCTTGTTAACTAGATCTATAATTAGCAGTTATTTGATGTCAATGGTTTAGTTGTGAGAGATAACTTATATAATAGAAGGGACACCACTAGGATGGTCTCTTCGGTGTGGAAATTAACTTCCTTTTCATGCATTTGTATGTGTTCTTATAGTCTTTCATGAGGATCTTATTAGGTAATTTTATACCACATGAAGGGTAGTATATCCTAGATTGAAAATATGTATTGTGATCTCTGTACATAGCATTGGTGGTCCGAAATGAATTAGAAGGTGGTAGGCTTTGTGGTGAGATGTTTCACATGTTAGAAAGTGAATGCCAAGTATCAGAATCCTACAGGGATATTGTATCCACTAGACATACCAAAATATAAATGGTAATATTTCACTTTGGATTTTGAGATAGTATTACCTATGACGCTTCATAAGAATGATATTGTATGGGTGGTTGTTGATCGACCGATGAAGGTAACCCACTTATTTACTATCAGAGAGACTTTCACTATAAATGTCAATGATTATATATAAGAGTTTGGTATATTTTGGTTTCATGATTTTCTGAGTATTATAATATATTTATAGATCCTCATTACATATCTCAGTTATTGGAGGGTCTTCAGAATGTTTCGTGATTTTAGGTTCTCTTGAGTACAGCCTAACATCCTCAAACTAATGTCCAATATCAGAAAACTATTTAGGTTTTAGATGAAATATTATGAACATTTATTTTGGATATTGATGTTTTATGGGAGAATCATATGTTACTCAGGGATTTTTTTGAATAATAATATCATTCTGGCATGCATCCAGAAGGCAGTTTTCGAGGTTTAGTGTGGAAAGATGTTTTGTTCAACTCTCTATTGGTTGGAGGTATGTGAATCACTGTGTGTTGGAACTCTTATCATGCAAGAAATTTTTAATAATGTTCATATAATCAGAATGTTTTTGGTGAGTACATAGTTCATGAATAAATAATAAATTGTCCATAGGAGATGAAATATGGAGTTTGATGTCGGTCATCATGTTTTCCTTCAAGTGCAGCATAGGATGGAGATATTATAAATCCGGATAGAGGGAAATTTTGAACCATGGTTTTCATTTAATTTGATACAGTGGAAAGGTTTGTTTTAGAGGCGTATCTATTAACCCTTCCATGGAACATTAATTACATACATGAGATGTTTCATGTGTCACAACTTTAGAGTTATAATCCTAAACCTTCTCATACGAAATTCACTAAGTATGTCAATATTTTTATAGATTAATCCCTTATGTATAAGTTGATAAAGATTATGTATCATAGTGAGAAGAGTCTCTGGTTTGGAATATACCTTCTGGTTTGAGTTTAGTGGTACCATGGATGTGTTTAAGAGTTTTTCTTGGAGAGGGAGTTTCATTTGTGATCATAGTTGCCAAAACAATTTGAGTAGACCCAATAGTGATACAATTATTATATTAAAGAATATCTATTATATGGTGAAGATGTTGTAATATCTCATCTTTTTCAATTTATGTACCTGTTTTATTATTCTTTTGAACCTATTTTGGTTGGATTTTTCTTTTTTGTTCGTACCTTGGAGGTTGAGTCTCATTCAAAAGATATAGAGCATTTTATTGGGAAAATGACATCTTTTATGGGGGTTTTTAAATATTTTAATCCAATTGTGTCTATGTATAAATTTAATATGTTGGCCTTATAGGGCTACCTATGAATTTGGAAGTCCCTAGTGGTGGTTGAGGAACATTTGTAGAAAATGGGAGTACAACTAGCTATAGGAAATATATTCGTCGTGTAAATGTTATACAACATGTAAGTGTCTCTAGAAACAAATCAATGAA
This sequence comes from Viscum album, assembly GCA_963277665.1. Taxonomy (NCBI): domain Eukaryota; kingdom Viridiplantae; phylum Streptophyta; class Magnoliopsida; order Santalales; family Viscaceae; genus Viscum; species Viscum album. The sequence goes on along the minus strand of OY728145.1, from coordinate 717,873,272 downwards.
ATTATTCATGATTTAAATTGGTAACACTCTAAGAAACTAATACATGACATCTAATGTCTGAGGATAGTAATTTTAAATTTACATGATTCATTTTTTGGGTGTATCTCATATTTCTGGAAATACGTGGTGTGAAAGGATCACATACTATGTATTCTGAAGTGCCCAGATCAGTGTGAATCACTGAGAGGGGGAGGGGTGAATCAGTGATCCCTTAAAACTTTTTACTAATTGATTCTTATCAATTAAACCTCTATGACTGGTTAAAGCCTCGATCCACTCTTCTTGTATCTCTCAACCTTTCCCGAATGATGCAGTAATGAAAAGGCACAGGACACAAGGATTTACAAGGTTCGGCACCAAAGGCCTACATCCTTGCCATGCTCTCCCAGCATGGATTCTCCATTATAACCTGTTAAAATTACAATGGTCGATACAGAGTCCCACTGTATCTCTCCTGAGTCCCACAGGAGGGTCTTTATACTGCGTCCCACAGTGTTACCAGAGTCCCACTGCCCTGCTCCAGAATCCCACTAAAGACTTCTTCTCCCTGAGTCCCACAGGGTCTTCTCTTGGCTCCTCGAGTCACACGAGTAGCTCTTCTTCTCTTTCAGCTTCTTCAAGTATCTTCAGCAGTCTGGGATAAAGACTGCTGGCCTTGCTCTGTACCTCTGATCACTTGTGATGATCAGGTCTTCTCGTCTTGCTCAGGATTTATCTCCTTCTTCTAAGGATGACCTGGCTTCTCTCTTCAACTACTGAATACTCAGACAACTGATATCTTTAACTTCAGTCTGGTCCAGTCTCACTTCACTTCACTTCATGCACTGAATGCATGGAAACTCTGAATCCTCATGCACTGACTGCATGGCCTTCTCAATTTCTTCAAGATCCTCTGGTCTTGGACAACTCAAATGCACACCACTGATTTGACTCTGTTCACGTGTGCACGTGTATGCATGCATGCATGCACTCTCCTTCTCTTTCTTCTAGGTGCAATAATCCCACAAAGGGTGTAGTCACTTTAAGCACACACCTTCTTCCTCCTTCACACACTTTATCCAATTTGTTTACACACTTAGAGTGTGTTCTACTTTAGTGTGGGTCACTCCTTATTTCTTCTAAGTGTATACACACTTCTTAGTGCACACACTTAGGTTCGGCCAACTTGTCTCTTTACACACACTTGTTTCATTTTGCACACACTTGACACTTTGGCCTTCACTTCCTCTTGCACACACACAAAGTATTCTTTGTTCTTCAAAGTGTGCACACATAAGGCTACGACCCTCGGCCTCCTTCCCTTCTTGTACTCTTCCACTTTGCACACACACTTTGCTTTTCCCTTTTAATCTTCAAGTGTGCACAACCTCAAGGGCTACGGCCTCTTCTTGTTCTTTTTGCACACAAGGATCAAAGGCCTCGGGTTCTCCTCAACTTTGGTTGCACAAGGCTACGGCATTTCCTTCTCTCCTTGCACACACACGGGGCAAGGCCTCGGCCTTCTTTGGCACACACACAAAGTGTGGTCTTCCACTTCACTTGGCACACAAGGCACTAAGGCTCGGCCTTCTCTTGCTCACACCCGAAAACCAACCCAAAGAAGCGCGCAAGTGGTGCAGCCCTCCTCTTCTTTCCCACTATCGCGAAATTCCTCAAGCACTTGAGTGCAAGGAGGCTCGGGTGCGCAAGTGCCACTGCCACAAGGGCGTGCAAGTGTGCACTGGCCGCGGGTCACGCAAGTCCTCAAGGACACCTTGGCCGCGCTAGTGCAAACCGCGCAGGAGGCACGGTGCACAGAGGGAGCGCACAACTTTGTGCTGCCCAACCTCCACTTCTTGTCGCGCAAAGGGGTTGCGCGCAAGGGACTCCAGCCACGCAAGGTACTTGCGTGGGGCTTCTACTTCGCGAGGCAGAGCACTCCCGCGAGTCTTTTAAGTTTTTCAGCAAGCACTCCAAGTGCTCGGGATCTCTTTTTATAGGCGAGGAGAGCCTCGATTCATCCGCGTGTTAAATCTTGAATCACCGAAGATTTCGGATCTTCAAAATCTTTCCAAGTTTTTGCGTTTTCTCTTTGGTGCACGCGGGTTCTTTTGTTTATTATCTTCCTCACGTGCATGCGACTTAGAACGCATGCACGGCCTCTTTTCTTCCAATCCATGCAAATCACAAACCCTTCAAAGCCTCGGCAGATTCTCTTGCCTCGGCCGAACACGAAATTCTCCATCCAACGTGTGCATGCATATTTTTTTACATGTATATGTTCAGTATGGCCATACGAGCCGAATGGAGGTCTCGGTTTCGACAATGGTGGCCGGGAACTCAATAACCATCGTCGGGAAGGCGCCTGGTTCAGCGGCAGCTCGCGGGTGGCCTTCGGCTGAGCTCGAGGAAGGAGACGGACGTTGGGCCGTTGGATACGGTGATCAAAAAGGCTTCGACGGCTTGGATCAGATCGGGGGCGCGGCGGATTAGATGAGCGGCGCCGATCGTCCGCGAGATCAGATGAGCGGCTGGGATTCGCTCCCGGGAATTTTTCCGCGTCCCACATCGAAACGGGCCGCGGAATTCTCGCGCTTTATCACCCTGGCGCTGCCCGCTACTAGCCAGTTGAATCTCCTCCCTCCATGGTGCCGCCCCGCACCGTGTTCTCCCTGCGGGCGCGCTCTGCGCCCACTCATGCCTCCTGCGGGCGCGCTCCTAGCGCCCACTATGCACCTCGGGCGCGCGGGTTTCACCACCGCGTGTCCTCGAGGGCTTACACACGGCCCCTGCCGCTCGAGCTGGCCACATGGGATCCCCCCTTGGGCGTGGCGCCTTAGGCCTACATGTGCCTTGGGGGTTGAACCCTTAAGGCTGGCTTGAGATGGCTAATTTTTTGCAAGTAAATAGAACAAGTACTATGTTAAAAACAAAGTAACCAAGTTCAAATGCCATTCCTTCTTCTAAGCCACTCTTTCCATTTCTTCTTATTCTTCTTAAGAATTCCTCCATTTCTTCTCCTCACATGATCTTCACTTAGGATATGGAATTCAAAAGGTTCACCATCAACCGAAGCTCCTGAATCAAATATGAATTCTCCAATGTGCTTCATTGATCTAATCAGAGATCAAGTTGGATCACTTCCAATTCACATGCACTAAGAGTTAGCACATGGACTTCTTTAATCCACTTCATCCACTTATAACTTGTGGATGGATCATCTTCATCTCCTCATGCATTGTCAATACAATGCATGGTCTTCAAACAATGTTGTGACTTTGTATCATCAGGATACAAGTTCTATGAACTTAAAGAGCAGCTCAGCAATCGTCAGATTTTACTAGAGAATTTTTCAACCACATCTCCTATGCCACTTAGTGAATCTCCTAAGTGACACGCATCTTAGTACCATGGCCATTCTTCATTTATCACCAACACCATCACAACCTTTGTCATTCACATCGTGACATTCCTTGACTTCCATTCATTCCAAGACAACTTCATGCCTCATTGACAACAAATGCAACACAGTGCACTTCAATCTCCCCCTTTGTATTTGTTGTCAATACACCTTCAGCACATATGAATGGGTCAATATGTGTGCCAATATTTTCTCCCCCTTATTGGAAATCAAATGCAAAGGTGTGGTGTGGTTCACTTTCAAAAATATCTTCCTCCCTTTGAATAGCATCTTCTTGAAAATTACTAAGAGAGGGATGATGCCACATGTTCTTCTTAGCAAAGAACCTTTAGTAAATCAACTCTAAGTCTACTTGGGCTAACCCGGTGTAGAAAACAAGAGTGATATAACCAAGGAACTCAATGCTGTCCACATTCACTATAAACATGTGAGATCATGCTTAGGGGTTGAATTTTTTCAGATATTCAATGAATTGCTGAATCCTGCACATACTTCACAAAACACATTAGAGAGTTCAGGTGCAAAGATAAAGCTCCCCCATTCATCCTTCTTAAGATAGAATTAATCTCAGAATCCCATCTTCTCCAGATAAGCTCCCCCTCAAGGGGTGCACTCCGTTCTGTCCAAACCATCCTCCAGTTGAGAATGATCATCATCTTCAATTCCCTGTAATTTTAGCACATGTAAATGCAAGTGATTAGGGAATAAGATGGAACCTCCTTGGTTCATCAATGTGAACAACAAGGTTGAGAAGATTCTCTCAACCGAGATGTCCCATTTTCACCATTCTTCACACTTGCACATTTGATCTTCAATGATGTTGGTGCTGGTGTGGATCTCAATACATCTTCATGTGAAATATTCTTCTTCCATCTTGCCTTAGCAATTGCCAGAACTTCATCTTCAGCTCTTTTCAGATCTTTGGCAAGTTGCAACTGATTTGGCCATATGACTAGTAAATCATTTGGAAGAGTGGCCTCAGTTTTGGAAGTTCCACATGGTTCTTTGGATGCTACTAAGCTACCTCTCTTCGGCAACTTATTTTCAATCAATCCCTTCTGCTTCTTCTGGATTGATTGTCTGTTTGAGTCCAGTCTGTTTCTATTCAGTTCCATGGCTTGTTCACAAAGATCCATGGTATGACCTTTCTTTCCACAGTAGAAGCATGTCTTCTTGGTGGCTCTCCTTGATGCATCACCCTTCTTGGATTTGAATTCCAAGGACTTCTCTTCATTTCTCAAACACTTCTTGGGAGCATTTTCTAGTTTCTTCTTGCTTCCCAAGGAATCTTTCTGAGCCAGGTTCTGTGATCTTTTCTTCTTTCCAGCTTTGGATACATTCGGAGATTGACATGTATCAAATTGTTGACCACTTTTGCAATCATCCCAGATGTTGTCAAGTAATCCAAATCTATTTGCAGTAAACAGATGTCTCTGGACCTGTGGATGCTGCTTCTTTTCCTCTGGCTTGCTCCCCCTTGGCATGGGCTTCCTCTGTGCTTTGGCATTCAGTGGACTGTACCAACAATACTTTGCACAATGCCCATACTTGTTACAACACCAGCATTGTCCCACGAATATTGACCTCTTCAGTCCTTCTGATTGTAGGGTACTTTTCTTGACCTGTTGTGCTGTTTCAGGAGAGCTCTGCTTCTTTACTGTCTTCATCCATATTTGTTTGGAATTATCCTTCCATCCTGCACTTTTTGTGGAAACACAATTAGAAGCATCAGTACAAGATGGTATGGATGGTATCTTCTTTCTGGAAGATGTTGCACTTTTATTAGAGGATGTCTTTCTCTTAGAATCATCCTGCTCAAAGCATACTTGAGTAGCAACATGTCTTCTTCCAGCTGACTGGGAGGATTCAGCTTTAGGTGATTGCTGATTGTTCAATATCACCTCTAGTTCTAAGTATTTCATGTTGAGGGAGTTCTTCTCATCCTCAACAGTTCTTAGCTTTCCTTCCCAATTCTCTTCCAGCTGTTTTATCTGGTCTTCATGCACCTGCTTCATTTCAAGCAATGAGTTGTCAAGCTCCTTCCCCCTTTTGACTTTGTCTTCTAGTTGAGCATCTCTGACAACCATTGACACTTTGTGCCTCTTTTCCAGTGCATTGACAACATCTTTGACTATTATCATAAAGAATTCTTTCTCAGAAAGGCTTCTCTGCAATTATTCAGCAGTGTCTTCATATCTTTCATTGCAAAGAGAAATTGTTTCATCTTTAGCCTTCACCAGCTTTCTGAGAGTGTTGGTTATGCCAACCCTTTTAGCCAGCTGATCTTCCATAGCATTGGCTTCTTCTTCTAACTGTGATTTTTCTTCTTAAAGATCATGGATGCCTGTAGCTATACACTTTGCCACTTCCATGGGAACTGTCTTCTGAAGATATTTGAGTGCACTCTGAAGATCATTCATTGTTTCAACTTCATCACAGCTAGGACAGGCTTTCTTCATCTTCTTGGCCTGTTTCTTCTTTCTATTTTTCTGAGTCTTGGTAGATATATCCATTTGAGGCTGGTCGCTCATTTCCTCAAATCTGCACTTCATAAAGACTCCCTTGGATCTTTTAGAGGTAACCTCCCTCTGATACCAATTGAAGTGCCCAGATCAGTGTGAATCACTGAGAGGGGGAGGGGGTGAATCAGTGATCCCTTAAAACTTTTTACTAATTGATTCTTATCAATTAAACCTCTATGACTGGTTAAAGCCTCGATCCACTCTTCTTGTATCTCTCAACCTTTCCCGAATGATGCAGTAATGAAAAGGCACAGGACACAAGGATTTACAAGTTTCGGCACCAAAGGCCTACATCCTTGCCATGCTCTCCCAGCATGGATTCTCCATTATAACCTGTTAAAATTACAATGGTCGATACAGAGTCCCACTGTATCTCTCCTGAGTCCCACAGGAGGGTCTTTATACTGCGTCCCACAGTGTTACCAGAGTCCCACTGGCCTGCTCCAGAATCCCACTGAAGACTTCTTCTCCCTGAGTCCCACAGGGTCTTCTCTTGGCTCCTCGAGTCACACGAGTAGCTCTTCTTCTCTTTCAGCTTCTTCAAGTATCTTCAGCAGTCTGGGATAAAGACTGCTGGCCTTGCTCTGTACCTATGATCACTTGTGATGATCAGGTCTTCTCGTCTTGCTCAGGATTTATCTCCTTCTTCTAAGGATGACCTAGCTTCTCTCTTCAACTACTGAATACTCAGACAACTGATATCTTTAACTTCAGTCTGGTCCAGTCTCACTTCACTTCACTTCATGCACTGAATGCATGGCAACTCTGAATCCTCATGCACTGACTGCATGGCCTTCTCAATTTCTTCAAGATCCTCTGGCCTTGGACAACTCAAATGCACACCACTGATTTGACTCTGTTCACGTGTGCACGTGCATGCATGCATGCATGCACTCTCCTTCTCTTTCTTCTAGGTGCAATAATCCCACAAAGGGTGTAGTCACTTTAAGCACACACCGTCTTCCTCCTTCACACACTTTATCCAATTTGTTTACACACTTAGAGTGTGTTCTACTTTAGTGTGGGTCACTCCTTATTTCTTCTAAGTGTATACACACTTCTTAGTGCACACACTTAGGTTCGGCCAACTTGTCTCTTTACACACACTTGTTTCATTTTGCACACACTTGAAACTTTGGCCTTCACTTCCTCTTGCACACACACAAAGTATTCTTTGTTCTTCAAAGTGTGCACACACAAGGCTACGACCCTCGGCCTCCTTCCCTTCTTGTACTCTTCCACTTTGCACACACACTTTGCTTTTCCCTTTTAATCTTCAAGTGTGCACAACCTCAAGGGCTACGGCCTCTTCTTGTTCTTTTTGCACACAAGTCTCAAAGGCCTCGGGTTCTCCTCAACTTTGGTTGCACAAGGCTACGGCCTTTCCTTCTCTCCTTGCACACACACGGGGCAAGGCCTCGGCCTTCTTTGGCACACACACAAAGTGTGGTCTTCCACTTCACTTGGCACACAAGGCACTAAGGCTCGGCCTTCTCTTTCTCACACCTGAACACCAACCCAAAGAAGCCCACAAGTGGTGCAGCCCTCCCCTTCTTTCCCACTATCGCGAAAGTCCTCAAGCACTTGAGTGCAAGGAGGCTCGGGTGCGCAAGTGCCACTGCCACAAGGGCGTGCAAGTGTGCACTGGTCGCGGGTCGCGCAAGTCCTCAAGGACACCTTGGCCGCGCTAGTGCAAACCGCGCAGGAGGCACGGTGCACAGAGGGAGCGCACAACTTTGTGCTGCCCAACCTCCACTTCTTGTCGCGCAAAGGGGTTGCGCGCAAGGGACTCCAGCCACGCAAGGTACTTGCGTGGGGCTTCTACTTCGCGAGGCAGAGCACTCCCGTGGGTCTTTCAAGTTTTCCAGCAAGCAATCCAAGTTCTCGGGATCTCTTTTTATAGGCGAGGAGAGCCTCGGTTCATCCGCGTGTTAAATCTTGAATCACCGAAGATTTCGGATCTTCAAAATCTTTCCAAGTTTTTGCGTTTTATCTTCGGTGCACGCGGGTTCTTTTATTTATTATCTTCCTCACGTGCATGCGACTTAGAACGCATGCACGACCTCTTTTCTTCCAATCCATGCAAATCACGAACCCTTCAAAGCCTCGGCAGATTCTCTTGCCTCGGCCGAACACAAAATTCTCCATCCAACGTGTGCATGCATATTTTTTTGCATGTATATGTTCAGTATGGCCATACGAGCCGAATGGAGGTCTCGGTTTCGACAATGGTGGTCGGGAACTCAATAACCATCATCGGGAAGGCGCCTGGTTCAGCGGCAGCTCGCGGGTGGCCTTCGGCTGAGCTCAAGGAAGGAGACGGACGCTGGGCCGTTGGATGCGGTGATCAAAAAGGCTTCGACGGCTTGGATCAGATCGGGGGCGCGGCTGATTAGATGAGCGGCGCCGATCGTCCGCGAGATCAGATGAGCGGCTGGGATTCGCTCCCGGGAATTTTTCCGCGTCCCACATCGAAACGGGCCGCAGAATTCTCGCACTTTATCACCCTGGCGCTGCCCGCTACTAGCCAGTTGAATCTCCTCCCTCCACGGTGCCGCCCCGCACCGTGTTCTCCCTGCGGGCGCGCTCTGCGCCCACTCATGCCTCCTGCGGGCGCGCTCCTAGCGCCTACTATGCACCTCGGGCGCGCGGGTTTCACCACCGCGTGTCCTCGGGGGCTTACACACGGCCCCTGCCGCTCGAGCTGGCCACATGGGATCCCCCCTTGGGCGTGGCGCCTTTGGCCTACATGTGCCTTGGGGGTTGAACCCTTAAGGCTGGCTTGAGATGGCTAATTTTTTGCAAGTAAATAGAACAAGTACTTTGTTAAAAACAAAGTAACCAAGTTCAAATGCCATTCCTTCTTCTAAGCCATTCTTTCCATTTCTTCTTATTCTTCTTAAGAATTCCTCCATTTCTTCTCCTCACATGATCTTCACTTAGGATATGGAATTCAAAAGGTTCACCATCAACCGAAGCTCCTGAATCAAATATGAATTCTCCAATGTGCTTCATTGATCTAATCAGAGATCAAGTTGGATCACTTCCAATTCACATGCACTAAGAGTTAGCACATGGACTTCTTTAATCCACTTCATCCACTTAGAACTTGTGGATGGATCATCTTCATCTCCTCATGCATTGTCAATACAATGCATGGTCTTCAAACAATGTTGTGACTGTGTATCATCAGGATACAAGTTCTATGAACTTAAAGAGCAGCTCAGCAATCGTCAGATTTTACTAGAGAATGTTTCAACCACATCTCCTATGCCACTTAGTGAATCTCCTAAGTGACACGCATCTTAGTACCATGGCCATTCTTCATTTATCACCAACACCATCACAACCTTTGTCATTCACATCGTGACATTCCTTGACTTCCATTCATTCCAAGACAACTTCATGCCTCATTGACAACAAATGCAACACAGTGCACTTCATATTCTTTAGCCTCGATGGGTTTAAAGACACAATTCTCATATAATTCAATTCTTTGTTACATTAATTATTTTCTTTCTAGGATTAGTTTATTTATCATGGAATTTGGAGTCTTATATTCCATTTTTTAAATTGTTTTAATTTAGTGAATCACTAGTGAGTTGTTTTCCAGAGAATTGATCCTCCCTTGTGTTGTTCTACTATTGTGGAAGTGTAATCACTTGACAATGGTTGTTTTGGATTTTTTCACTATATTTTTTTAATATAGGTTCCTTCTTATGATCTTCCTCACCTTTATTCTTGTTGGTGATTTCGGTTGTAATCATTTCTTAAATTTCATATAATGGTTGGGTGTTTAAACATAACAATATGGTCTAATAATTGTTATACATCTTCAATGATTTTTCTTATGCCAACACAACATGTGAATAAATTAATTTTTTGATTAATTATTTTAAATCATAGATTGTATTATTCATTGGATTCCTTTCGGTTCAATGGTATTGTGACTTGGATAGTAGCTACCCTAAGGGTGATCGAACACTTCGTTATATATGAATTTGTTAATGGATTATTTTTTCATTAGTAAGATATGAGGACCTAGGTGATTTACTAATATAATATCAAAATATTAATTTATTATTGTTTATTGAAATGGATTATGAAAATTTGATATATAATGGAGGTGGAATTCAAATATAAATTATAAATTTTAGTATTAACCATTGAGGCTTATGATGTGATATTGTTATATCTTTGTTGTTATGACTTGTGTTGTGAATGATGACATAATTATTATAGTGGGATTGGCCTAGTTATACATGTTTAAATTCATATATAGCAGGCTTGAGACACTAAAACAAACTTAAATTACTATATATTTGTATTTCTCTAGTAGTAAATGATTAAATTCTTATATATTAGGATTGAATAAGTCATAGTTGATGATGAAACTATTATATGCATGAATTTTACCATAGGATAAAATTATTATACATAGTAATTTCTCTTGGATATGTGGTTGTGTTATGGTTTATGGTTATGGTTTGAATAGTTGTGCTACATGGTAAGAGATATTCCAAGATGGTGCTGAAGTAGGTTAATTTTCATAGTTTATTAATTTTTTAATTAATAAACATTTTATTTTCATTGTTTCCTGCAGTCATTATCAACCTTTTTTAGGGAAAATGGTTTTTGAACTACTAAATTTTACAGACACACTATTCAGTTAACTGTTTGGTATATGAGATGATTATATGGGTATGGGTTTAGACAAGGTCAAGGGACCTTGTTTCTGATTTTTTTTCTTACTGGGTAGGATGGTGTATTAAGATGGGAATAACCTGGGGTTACAGAACATGGTCTTTTGAGTTAATTTGGAGTTATTTGATTCCTTAATTTAATTTTTTTTCAGTTTCACGTTTAGTTACACTTCATCCATTCATTAAATGATTGATTATTATTTTTTTTATTGGTTCCTCCTTTTAAATGACAAATTATATTAAATTTTTTATTTTATTTTCTATTAATTTGATATTTATTTATATTATTTACAGGTATTTTAGTATAAATCTATTACAATGGTATATTCTACCCACTATTTCTTATTATCCCCCACTACTAGTCTATAGCCTCTAGAATATGGGGATGATCCCATGTGGTCATGTGAAAAACCTAATATTTCAACTGGATATATTTTTGGATCAGGGTACTATACTATGATCCTATAAAAATCAACACAAACTATAAATATCCAAATATTAATGATGTTTTTAATAGGAGATAATATTGGTATTTCTTTGACCATGAAATTATTTATTATATTTCCCATAATAGAAACAATATTTCCTAATAGATTTCCTTATGTTACCCTAAACTGAAATTTATATAAATTTATAATTATTTTGGTCCATTGAAATCTATCTAAAATTAGTTCACGATTAATAAAATAGTAATTAAAAGTGCTCTCAATGGTTGAAAAATTATTGCTCATTCATCCACTCTATAATTTATGATAATGGATCCACTGTTATCATTTGAATAATAGTTGGGAAACCACATAAGAGAATGAAAATTTAGAGATATAAAAGTATCACAAATGGATAAGTAAATATTTTATTCTCAAATATATATAGGGATACATTTATATGTTTGTATCTTGAATAACCTTTTCAAAAGTAAAGTAAATATTCCTTATAAAACCATTGATATATATATTATATAAATGATTGTTAAAATGATCCTTCCTTGAGGAAGAATTTTGATTCCTCAAATCTTTACAGACACCCAAATTGGTTATTTTACTGACATGAATTTTATCACACTTTTAATTATTGATAGGTATTAATACTCTTTTCATTGTGACTACGTGAATAATGCAAAATAAAATACTATATTAAATAAGATATATAATCTCATAATATACCATCATAATTATATATTTTATCACATTAGATGTCATGTTTTTATTCAGTCTTTGTCGAACTTTAACTCTCAGATTGGGGTATGTTTCCATCAAAATCCTATATAAATAAAATAAAGGAATAATCCCTATTATATAAACATTAGACCAACATATTTGTTTGTAGAACCCATCGATATTTATAATATTTTTTTTTTGAATATTTTTAGATGAAAAAATAACTTTAAGTGATGAATTCTAACAGAAAAGTCAATATTAAATTTTTACATTGATTGTTTTTAGAAAAAAAAATTGATCCTTTCTCACTTGAAGTAAGACACTTCTATTGAGTAGGTCCTTGGTATTAAACATTTTTCAGAAAGTGAGTGTGAAAAAACATATATGAAATTTTCAATCTGTTTTAAAATTTTCATTATCACTGACACTGGGTATAACACACTCCCATGAGTTTCCTCATCATATTTTAATATTTTTTTCAAAAATAAATTCAATGGATCTGTTTAAAATCACTCCCTCAAAACATTTTAAATTATAAAAAATTTATAAATGAAATTAGTTTCATGTTATCATAAAATATATTCGTGTTCAAACATTAAAATTTTATTCTCCACTATACACATTATTTTAGAAAAAAAATTATCATCCAAATCTTTAAATTTGTATACATTTTCATTTGGTCTAGATTAAATAGTGTTTAAAACATCATTGTAAACATCCAATGAAATATCATCAACCAATAATGGATTTTCAAATTTATATTTATTATTAGAATGAGTATTCAAACCATAAAAGCTCAAAATTTAAATATTTATAAATATATTAATCTATTATTTTATTTTAAAAACAATGAATTTAAATATTTGGTCTATAGAATTATGTATAACTTTACCCATAAAAAATAAATAAAATATTTTATATTTGATAAGAAAGTCATATCCAAGAAGATATGTATTTCTTTATCTCATTTCATATATAAAAAGAAAAAATCAATAGGTAAAAACATCTCTCAAAATCCAACTTATTGGTCTTTAATTCATCCTATGGGTTGAGTAATAGATTATTCATCCCAATGTTAAATAATGCTTGTGGTTGTTTCTCACCAAACCACAACCAATAAAATATTAATAAATGAATCATGTTTATAATTTATCATTGATCACAAATACTATTATCTTTTCCAATAATACATATTTTGAGTAGAATGAAAAATCTACTAGTATTGTTATTGTTTTGAGGGAATTTCCATTAAAGAAAATATTATAACCTTTTGTGAGAATATATTGGGATTAGTATTATATAATTTTCTTATTATAATAAATTATTGAGTGATTTTATATATGAAGTAATTTTAATGAAGGATTGGATTAATGGATTATTTACATGGAGCATGGTTAAATATCAAAAAACTAGAGTTGATTAGTTTTGAAACTTTTTGGGTTTTATTTTTTGAGGAGATTGAAGGTTAGGGTATAGTTCTCTTTAATTCAAGTGATCTCTTGAAAATAAAAAAAATATCCTATATTTTTTTCATCTTATTTACATAAGAAATTATAGCGCAATGTTCGGGAGAAAAAAATTAGATTTTCTTAATTTTCAAGGATGTTTTCCATATTTCCATATAAATATTTATACAGTTTTTTCTACCAGATACAACATGTTCAATATTTTGAGATCACCCTAAGTTATTTTCTACATGTTTTATAACATTAATCGTCTTATTATTTTCATAATCATGAAATTTTCCATAGGGTTCAATTATATTTTTTATAGTAGTTTACCTTTTTCCCATCCACTTAACCTCATTTCATTTCAGTGAATTTATATTAATGATCGTGATTTTGGTTTTATATTACTCTCTTGAGACTCTATCCTAGTCTACATTTTATCCATCATAGATTTCATATTTCTCTCAAAATTCCCTTTTTGATTTTATGATTAAACTATTTATTGGTATTAAAATTGATATTTGGGATAATGAGAGAAAATTAGAAGAGGTTTTCTTATCATTTCTTTTTGAAAATATGATTGTTTAAAATTATTTTTGTCACAAAATTTGTTGTCAATTTAAAATATATAAATACTATGTTGAAACATAGAACCATATACACAAAAATTAAAATTTTCATAATCTTTACATGACATATTGATAATTGGGAAAATTTTCTCAGAGTGTATTAACATTGAATAATTAATATTTTCTCACTATGTACCTAAATATGATTTTGATAAACCACTTAATTAGAAGATTTTTTGGAATTTTCATTTATTAATGATTTATATTATTCCTTGAATTTATTAAACATATTATTCATCCCAACAGATTAAATTATGATACTTTTTTCTCAATGAACACTCCATCAACTATAATATTTTATATTTTTAATAGAGATGTAATTTTTTGTAATATCCCATCAATTTTTATCATATTTTTTCATTATAATCTATAACTGAAGATATATCAACTAAATTATCATATGAAGTGTAAAAACTATCATTGAAAGTATCCATGGGTACATGAAAAAAGAGATGCTAATTAATAACTACCTAAGATGATAAAGAAATATATACCAAACATCTTAAAGGGAATATCCATCCTCCTGAATGAAACTAGTAATCTAATAGTAATTTTTTTATTTAAATTTCATTGTGTATAATTGTGTGACAAAATAATATTAATTATTTTCAAAAAACATTTAAACATGTTCTCATAAACATATAATAAAAAATTATATCATTCTAATTAAGGTATGATATTAACACAACAATCTTAATTCTATCCTCAGTGATCCATTGAAATTTCATTTATAACACTTTGTTGTAGTATCCTCTATTTAATTCTAGAAAATATTTATCAAATAGACAAATAAAAATGGGAAAATGTAATATAAAATTATATCATCTCATCTGTTATTCATCTATTTAATATCTAGTCAATTGATGTTTTTTTAATATATGAGGAAGTTGATACTCCCCCAATTTATTCCTTCATATGTTTTACCAAATTTTATGTTATTATAGATGGAATTTATTTCCAATATGAATCCCTTATCTCATATTTTCTATTTATAATTTTTTCCTTGGTAAGGGAAAAAATGTTTATTTATTTATAGAATGAATTACTAAATACATATAGAATATATCTCTATGGTCATATAATATAAAATTATCAAGACATATCAACCATATAAATTTAGGAAAGCTCTTATAAAATAGTAATGAACACACATATTTTAGAAAATATATTTTGAATAAATAATTTATGAAATTTATTTACGATTTTTATAATTTTTTATGTTTTCAAACATGGTCACATGAATAATTATAATTAAACTATGATTTTCAAATTATTTATATGTTTTTTAACATAAGAAAATTTAATCATTTGTACCTCATATGAAATAATGTATAATAACGAGTAGGGTTTCAAACCTATAGTGAAGGTAAAATAAGTGTACAAACTAATAAATAGAAAAACATTGAAAAATAAAACATTAAAAACTATCTATTAGGGTGTAAAAATAATAAAACAAAACAATTAAATTGGAAAGCGATTTAGAAATGAGAATGTAAAACGATAACAATAATGAGAAAAATCTAGATGAATTTAAATAGTGTTTTTTAAAATAATTTCACCATTAATGAAAAGTTTATTATAACCACGTTTAAATAATCAATTATGTAAATCTCCATCACAAAGATAGAAACCTATTTATGGATGGTTATTTCACCTCACCCCATTAATAATGATCCAATAACATTTTAATTGAATAAATTATAATCAAAATTGATCACTCCAGAATAATTTTACATTTTATAAATAAATTACTAAAGGAAAAAATCTAGTTTTTTAGATAAAAATGGCAAGAAGAAGTAAAAGGATGAATCCATATTTTTAATTCCCCATGACATAAATTATCTAATAATTTTTTCTTCAGTAGTAATATTATAATTATGTTACAATATCATTTATAATGAAGTTAATTAAACAAGATAGGTAACAAGAGATATTCTATATAATATTAAAATATGAAAAATTACTTCCATGGCTCTCTCCCAACACCCAGATAATGTTACTTCATTTGAGGTGTAACTCCAAAATCCTCATTAATTTTCTCTAATGATATTTATGGCTCATCCATGTGTAAGAAAAAGTTTATTTTTATCCATTTTTTAGATCAATGAAAAATTGTGTTCACTAATTAAAATCACTCTTAACCAAATAACTAAACATTGCTTACTGGTTAAACATGTCCATTATCTACATGTAATTAGATCAAAGACATATATGGAAAACTAAAATAATATTTCATGTATTTTTATGAAATAGTTAGAAACGTTTAAAAACATCTCTGATATACATGAAAAAATTCCCCAAAAATGACTCTTACATTTGAAAAAAATACATGAATGACTATTCGTTAGCCTCAGAATCACAGTAAATTACACTAAATCATTGGCACTCCTCTATAAAACTTGATCCATAAACTTTTATCCATGAAATAAATCTATTAGTAATAGTTGTGTAAGGTCTTCAAGAACACCGTTTATGAATAAATTTATCTTTCAAACATTGAACTATATTATCTTTGAAGCCTCACCGTTATAGAAAAAAATGAATACCATAGCCTGATTCAACACCTTAAATTCATATCAAAATATAATTTATTCCCCTTTCAAAGCAATTATTAAATAATATCATGACATCATATTCAATGTGACTGGTACCCTACTTATATTTTTGTTATTGTTCAGTTATACATACCTGGTGTACAAAATTCAAGAATAGTTGTGATTCATATATATTAAACCCAACAAAATATCAATTTTTGAAATTTATTATAACACAGTTTACTAGTCGGAACCATATAAAGGTAATGAATCCTGGTAGCATAGTTCATACTCTTCCAATTTTAACACCGGCTAAATTTTCTTCGTTATTCAATCACCGTTATATATTATCATAGTCAATCATTTTGGCACCCAGATCCTAAACATATTCAATGTTTCATTAATCATTTGGATATCATTTAGCCAAAGATTTATTTTTTCAATCTTCAATTTCAATAGAGTATCGTTATCTTTCATTAAAAACCCTCATATAGCATAAGGAGATCCATCCTGAAGCTATTATTAAACATCATTATACTATAATATTCAATAAGTTTCAGTTTACCTATGTCCCAAAAAATTCCTAAGAAGATATCAAATTTAGTTTCTATAAAATTTGAGAATATTTCTTGATCAAAATTAATCTCCCTTGATCTGTCCACATATTCTCCACTTTCTGTATATTTGTATTTTTTTATTAAATCTAAATCAACCATAAAGGAAGCATATCACATTATCATTTCACTATATAATAAAGTTAATTGTTTCCTTAATCATGGTATTTTGATGTTTTCTATGTTAATTCCCTCACTTAGAGTCACTTAA
Source organism: Viscum album (assembly GCA_963277665.1). Classification (NCBI taxonomy): domain Eukaryota; kingdom Viridiplantae; phylum Streptophyta; class Magnoliopsida; order Santalales; family Viscaceae; genus Viscum; species Viscum album. Next base: position 717,856,054 of record OY728145.1, on the reverse strand, counting down.
GTAACTATAATTGATCCATGTGGTAGGTTAATTTCATGAATTAAAAGCTCACAAGAGGTGACATGTGGTTTGTTGAGAGTGTATTTATTTTTTATCTAGTGTTTGGTTTGTGTATCATAAGACTATCCTATAATAACATGATATTGGAGTGAGGTATCATGATTATATCGATATAGTCACATTAAAACTAAACAACCACATGTGTTCCATTCTTGGTTAACCTAGATTCACTACATTAAAATAATTAATTACAATGGTCACATAATTGAAAATGACTAATTCAATAAGATTGTATGATGATCATACCATATTCCCTTTACAAAATATAAAAAATAATGTATAATTTTATATGTTAAATTATAAAAAATATAAAAAAACTATTCAATGAATTAATAAATTTTTATGTTAATATTCCAATCCAAAAGTACATATTAAAATCAAAAAATTATATTTATGAAAAAATTGATTCCATAGATTCAAAATATTTCATTCCAAAAACATATTTTAAAAAATATATCAACAAAATCAAAACCATATATTTTTTCATATTACTAAATTATAATATAAGATAGTGGGAAAAAACATTCATAATTCTAATTAATTATATTTCTATAAATATTTCATTTTGGTGAATTTTTCACCCAAAAATGAATTATTTTTCATAAAATAAATACATATATTCATTGAAAATAATTTTTATCAGATAAATACCAAAATCATAAACTTTCAACCAAAAAATTAAAGAACTCCAATTTCAACTTATAATAAGAAAAATTATATATTTTAATGTTAAAAACATATTTTTGAAATAAAAAATTTTTGAACTGAAAAATTGATTTAGAATCATGCAACAAAATAAATGCACAACACACTGAAAAGTGTTATGATCTAAGCATTTGATCAGAATCATCCTCAATAGAGTGTGAATAATATTTTTCCCAAATTAATTGTTTCTATATTATGGATAATCAACAAAAATATTCCTTAAACATTAATTTCTCGCAAAAACAATTAATAGGTTTTCCTAGTGATGACTAAATAGTTCATATGAATTCAATATGAAAATTCCGATGGAATTAATTAAATAATTAACATAACTGAACAAAGTTCATTCTATAAAGAATTATAAACATATGTATAAAATTATAAATGATTTCTCATAAAAACTCAACATCATGATTTGGGGGTAGATTAAGATATTATTGAGAAAATAAATTGGAATATTCTTGAATAATAGTTATATATTTAATGTTCAGATTATCTGCACATATTTTTCATAGATACTTTTATGAGAGTATATTCTTTCCCATAAAATGTAATTATTTTATATTCCAATTTTTTATTCATCCTCTCACTTATATATGTTAATATTTTTGTTTATGATATTAAATGTGGCTTTAATTCCCCAAAAATTCATATAGGGTCTATGTCAATAGATCTAACCAATTCATAAAATCAAATAAAATATTAAAATATAAAGAATACTAACATTTATAAGATTTACATTCCAACGAGATTTTATTGGTGAGGGAATATATAGTTGAGATGATATAATCCTACTACAATATGTTTTCACCAATTAATAAACATCTAATCATTAAGGTTTTCATGTGATGTAGTTACAAATATAAAGGATAAGGTATAACCAATATATTATAAAATATTTATAGTTCTATAATGAATACTAAGCACACCTCTCAATTCATTACCCATGTGATCAACATTCATATTTCTGATCACATTGTACTTCCTTTTATCCTTTCACCAATGAGCTTACTAATGTCGAATAAAATTAGTTACTAGAGGACTCATTTAATTCATAGAATAACTACCATATTTATTACAATTGTTGTGTTGTAGTGTCTATGGTTCATTTGGTTAATTATTATTATTATTGAAAAATATCTTTATCTCAATTTTATTTTAATTTTCATGATTTCCTTTTATTATATAGATAAATCATTTTCATATTACCTTGTATAAATTTCCTCCATGAATTTTTATAAAATTTTTTCATAGATGGAAATTAATTTTTTTTTCCTTCAAGTATTTTTTTATTTTAATTGAAATGAATATACATATTATCATTTTTTCACAAAACCATAGGAATAATTAGAGTCCCACTCTACATTTATTCATTGATAGAACATCAATTTATTTCTTCATAGCTATAAAAGGAAAAAATGTCCATTTTTAAAATCATATACCTATTCTCTAAACAATCAAAATACATTTCTGTCATATTCAATAATAAAATTTGGAGAATACCGTGAAATATAGGTAAATGTTTCCCCATATGTACTAATTAATATATCATCCTGCTAATTAAATTCGAGGAATTCCCACTCCAATATAAATGATCATATTTAAAGGTGAAATATTATTGAAAAATACATTCTTAAATGATTCTAATTTCATAGATTAAATTTCAACCTCTTTACTAATGTTCTTATTAAGAGTACACCATTTATAAACATTACCCTATAAATTACACACATCCAAAACAACATTCTCATATTTTATGAACTATAAAAAATAAAATATATTTTCTATATAATCGATCAATTTCCTAACAAAAAGTGGGATCGGAGAAAAACTAAAAGTTTATTTATTTTGTATTATAAAGGACTAAATAGAAGTTTTATTCTTTATTGATATGTTTAGGATATCAACCCTATTTATAAAATAATATATATATATATATATATATTCATAAATCTTTGTGAACATTTTCATGAGGTTTTTCGCACCATGTTTTATCCCAGTGGGTCAGTCATTTATACCTTCACCACATTGTCAATTAAAATCATTATTAACTATGTCATTATAGGTTCCATCTTATTAAAAAATAATTAATGTTAGGGAGTTGAATGTTCCTGATGTTAAATCATTTATATTAGAAAGAGAAAATAATAAATAATATATGAACACTAACTTATGAAATTCAATGTTTAAATCTCAATTATTGGTTTCTAATTTAGTTTTAGGTAATCAATAAATTATTCAACCAATTTCTTGAATACTTAATACTGGTTAGGAAAAAGAATTTTAATTAAATAATAATATACCTTAGGCATATCAAACCATTTTTATATATATTTTTATTTGTTTTGAAATGGGTGAAGATTTAGTTAATACCTAACCAAACATTTTGGGGTTATTTCCCCATGGTTAATTTAAATTAAAACCTATATTCACATGTTTGTATCCATATATGGACTTAATTTTATAGAAACTAGACAATAAAAATATTATAAATCTTTCAGGTATTTCTTACATTTAACCTTAACCATATAATATTCAATAATGTTATATAGTACTAATCCCCAAAAATATCTAAATCTTTTTGTTATACTAACTGACATGATGCAAGAATAAAATACATGCATAAAATTATTTTTTAATAAATTATTCCTCATATCTCCCAATAATAATAAGTATAGAACTATAATCATTTATTTTATTAGATATTATTCATATAATCAGTTAATTTGGAAAACATATTCAACATATCTCACATGTTCATCTCAAATAATATCTTTATTAGACATGTCCAATTTTGAACCTTCTTCTTTAACCTGAATAAATAGAAACATAAGAATGGTAGGTATTATAGGTACAATAATGTTCATCATGGAGCTTATCAATATATGATTATTGGAGATTATATTATAAAAATAAGGGTATGAGAACATGATCATTACATATGAAATGATATCTAATAAGATATAGGCCAAAAAACACGATTCATGAAATTAAACATTTTCATGAAATATACATTAGTCATAATCATGAAGATTCATCAATAATCAGTCATAATACATAAAACATATCATAATAACAAAACATAATATATTGGCATACATATAATTATGGTAAATAATTTCCATAATAATGAATTACTATGATGTCTAGGATAACATAGTTGAAAAAGTCTCATAGTTTATTGTTTTCACTACCCAATAAATTTTATATTTTCTTATGAGATATCATGATTTTACAAATGAATTGGAAGGATTTATAATTTTTCATCCACCAGTGACATATTGGAACCTGCAGACACACACACACACACACACACATATATATATATATTCTATAGGAAAATTACTACAATCATATATCAAGACAACAAAAAAACCACAAAAAAATAGATGGGTTTCATGGAACACTTCATTAACCATCTATAAAATGGATTTATATTCTAGAATAATAACATATCACTTAAATAACACCGAAGTATATTTACATATATTAAAAACACCCTTAAAATATTATTTGATAAATAATAGTAGTTTTTTAATAACCATTTTATTTTCAAAATTGTTAATATTTAATTTCATTTCAAATAAATTATAAAATATGAAACTAAAGATTCATCAAGAAAAATAAAGATAATTGTGAAAGAATATATTCTCATAAAAACATTACAAACAAAAATTGTTGTCAAAACATCACATATGTAAAATATGAGAACATTATTTCCAAACATTTTTAATAAAATTCATGATTTTAGAAAATGTCCTTACTTAACTATTCAATCAGGGATACAGATATCTATAAAATTAATATGGGAGTTTTTTAGGGTATTCCTGAACAAAAATAATATTTTGAGTGATTTTTACAAACATGATTCGTATAGGATAAAATATTTACTAGGAGAAGTGAAATCAGGAAGGATATTGGAAATAATGTCATATATTATATCCCTATTTTCATGAAATATATTTAAAAACATATATATATAACATTAAAATATTAATCACTTATTTTTTAAACATCCTAAAATATATAAACATTTACACTGTTAATTTATAATCATTCATTATAGATGTATTAGTTCATAAATAGTTATTTTTATCATCAAATGTTAGTAATTTTGATTGTTTAATAAATGTTTGGAAATATAGACATGAAACCAAATTTATTGATAAAAGTTTCTTATTTCAAAAATCATATAAGTTAATGTAGTAATTTTATTTATTTATTTTTTCATTGCCAATTTATGTTGTTCGAAACTATGTGAATGGATTATGATAATAGAAAATATAATAAACCTATTTCTTGGTTAGAGTAGAATACTGAATAGGGGGGTTGAGTATCTATGAAAAATTTCTATTTAAAAAAGTGTTCTTAAAAAGATTTCCCCTTCAAGTTAAATATAGCCTAGCCAATCAAAGTAATACAGTTATAAATATTTGACTATTTAAATAATTTCATAGAAGATTGATTGATTCTTAGTAATAATAATAGTTATTAATATTACTTTTGAAACTATTTTTCCAAGACAGTGAAATTATATCCTCCTTCCAAGATTTACTATCAAATTAAGTTTAGTGATTTTTGATTTATAAAGTAGAGTATTAAAATAGAGAAAACTAAAATAAGCAGCACTGTGGATATAAAACAAGTGGTTCAGTCTAAAGACAAGACCTAATCTACTCTACTTTGTGATCACCTGCCACCAAGAAGTTTATATAAATAAAATTGATCCACACCCTAGACCAGTGTTAAACAAAAGTACACAGGACTGTCCAGTTCGCACAAGGACCTCTTCCATAGTTATTCATGGGTAAAGACTACCAAGCCATATAGGGACCACTTCCACACTTATCCATGGGTATATAGAAGAGTAAATGAGTGTTTGAGTAAGGATATCTTGTATCATTGAGATTAATGCAGGAGACAGAGTGTGTTTCTATACAGATACAAACTCTATTCGAAAATTAATAAAATTATTCACAATAGAGCAGTAATATTGAGATAGGATTATAAATGCTCTGAGCGTTGATCTTTGAAGCTGTGGACTTATAAAATGAGGTAGATGCAGAACTCAAGTCCTTGTATGGAAATTAGAGTGTCTCAAGTTAGATAGATTCGGATTGTGTTCTTCATGGTGTTTTATAGTGCGAAGATGTTCTTGGGATTTTAGTATGCTTAGTGTGTTCTTTTACAGAATTGGGTTTCATGATCCAATTCAAAGAAATGTATTCTATTCTAACTCTCACTCCCACCAGCTTGTTCTTTTGTATCGTGTTTTTTCTACATGCTTTTCACCGCTTATTTCGGGGCTACACTACTATTTTTATCATGGAGTGCATGTGTTGGAGCCGACATGTTGCATGTATTATGCACCTCGTACCTCGTACTGTCTTATGATATCTCTATAATGAAACATTAATTATATTAGTGCATTAAAATTGTCAAATATGACTATTAGAGATTAAATTGAAAGACGACAAAATATATTATGAAACTGTGTCACAGTGTGTCATGGATCGGTGTCTCCTTCACACGGTGTCTAGATTGGTCATAGTGTCTTGTTCACGGTGTCTCATGGTTACAGTTTTTGGATGTCATTATGTCTTGTTCATGGTGTCTCATAGTCACAGTGTTTGCATGTCATGGTGTCTTGTTCACAGTGTCTCATGGTCACGGATTCTGGATGTCACAGTGTCTTGTTCACGATGTCTCATTATCATTGTGTCTGGATGTCATGGTGTCTTTTCCACAATGTCTCATGGTCGCAGTGTTTGGATGTCACTGTGTCTAGATGTCATGGGGTCTTGTTCACGGTGTCTCATGGTCACAGTGTATGGATTTCATTGTGAGAAAGACATAACCAGTGGGAGACTCATGGTGTCTCAGACTTTTCAAAATAACTGTATTAAGACTTAATCAATGATGATCATAGAATGGATTAGACATAATCATTTTCAAAGAGGGTATTATAAAATTAAATCAAGGATAGTATAAAGTAATTAAACAGAATGTTGAGAAATTAATATCTTTAATGGCTCTTCTTAAATCATGAGAATACTTAAAAAATAATACACATGATTTGATATAATTTATAGGATTTAACCAGGTTTAATAGGATTTGTGATCATTAAAACATGATTAGAGAATGAGGATTACAACAATCTCCCCCATTTTTATGATCACAAATCATGTAGATTTAAAGTGGATATTTGATTATACTATATATATATAGATAAATTTCTAACATATAGATATTTATCCCCCTTTTGGGATTATCAAAATGATGGAATAAGAGAAGTCATGAAAAGTGCACATTTTATTAAAGAAAATAAGATCCAGTACAAACAGAAAAGAGAAAAATTAAAGTAACATCATTCCTATCAAGAAGGAGTAATAATTTTTCTTCTTCAGGGGTTGGCCTTCTCTTTGCCTTTAGTAGTAGTAGTAGAAGAAGAATCTATAGGAGCATAGGTCGAGGTAGAATAAGGGAGTGAGGTGGTTGATAGAGAAGGTAAAGTAAGGCCTTCAAAGATCAATGGATCCTGAGTGGGAGTAGGAGAAGAGTGAGGTAGGAGTTGATCAAGGATCAAAGGCTTGATCTGACTTAGAGCTTGGCTGAAAGACATATTAGTGGAGGCTAGGGCAGAGGTGAAGGTAGTCAATCTAGGTCATAGAGGTGCAACCGCAAGAAAAATAGTGGATGTACTATGTACATGAATTTAAGTCCACAGAAGCCTAATGAAATCCGCAATGACCTCTCCACCATACTTCATGGATTTATAAAAATCATCCTTGTTTTCTATAAACTTATCCATCAAGCATGTGAACTCTGTAATATTTTTGACTTGAGTCTTGAAATCTTGAGTTACAGGTGGAATATACAAGTTTTTTACAAGATACATGAAATGATTATTCATGTCAGTCTTGGAGAATATTCTATTGAAGTAGAAATACAATTTCTTGGAAATATCTTGTTGAGCATCATTAGAAATTTTAGAATGGATTTAGGCTAGGATAAGAACTATGTCATTGTTCTTGATAACTGCAGAGAGAGAATCTTTGTTGAAGCCACTAAGTACATTCTGAAGCTCTTCTTTGACCACTATTCTGAGCAGATCACTGTCTAAATAGGGTCGATAGGATTGAACAAAGTCTTTAGAAATAGTGACAGCGGTGGTGTGTTATTTCTTTTTATTCATCACTTTCTAATGACATCTCATATACTCATCAGTCTATTCTCAACTATTACTTCCTAAATCTCATGAATCATTTTGGGTTGTATTTTCCAAAAAAATGTCTCCAAAAATAATGAGGCATCATTCTCACTTAGATGTGTGAGAAGAGTAACTTGGGAATGTAGAACTATTTTAACACCAGACAAAACGGTAGCACCAAATTCCTTTATATCATCCTTACTCACAAAGGATGGTTCTTTTGATGAAGGTTTGGAAAAATGGACTGATACAGGCATAGGTTCATTCTCAAGAGAAAGATTCAAGACATATTTCAGTTGGAACATAATATAAAGGTCAAGGCATTTTACTAAAACTTGCTGAGAGTCATCCACATCATAGAAACTGGGGAACTTATACTGAGTGCTTATAGGGATCAGATCAACTGGATTTGGTACTTCGATAGATTCTAGATTTGGGGGGTTTCTCCCCCTCAATGATTTTATCCTTCTCAAGACTAAGAGGCATAGGATCATGATAAAATTACACAAACGCATCTCGTAGATATTCTCTCAGTTCCTGCCTAGCCAGCTAAAAAACTAGGTCCATCATTTCCCCAGCTGAAGGAATGATTTCGGGAACAGATTGTTTCATTGTGAGTTCCTAAAGGTCATATCCTTTCATAGTAGGTAGTTCTTCCTATGTAGGTTCTTCTACAACATTATTCTCGGTTTCTTGGACAGTATATTTTGTTTTAGCCTCGGTTTGAGCTTTCAGAGTAACAACTTCTGTAGGTGTAGGGACTTCTTTTTCACTTACCACAAGAGGAATACGAGTATTAGCTTCCTAAAACAAAAATAGTTTCCCTGGGGGGCACAACAGCCTCTTCTTCCTCTTCAACAGAATATTCAACAACCTCATCTAGTTCCAAACCAGGATCTAAAATATCTCTTTGTCTTGGGAGATGTTCCACAGGATTGAATTTTTCGTAAATTCTATCATTGTCTTCCACCCATTATTTTTTCCAAGGATTCAAATTTATCATCATCCTCTTGTTAGTGACTTTTCAAAGGTAACACTCACAATCCTTTATAACTTCCTCGTTAAGTCCAATCATACCTTTGGCAAGAAGCATGGATGATATAAGCTGAGAATAGATCATGGAGGTTGACATGGATGTGGCTTTTATAAGTTCACACATGTGGTGAATGATATACTTGTAAAGGTTGATCATATACCCATTTTTCATAAGGTGGATTAGAAACACATCCTAATATTTCAAAATAGAAAAATATTCTTTTTTGGGGAAAACTAGATTCTGAATAAACGTGATTAGAAGACATGATTATCAATCTATTTCATCAGCAATGGCTCGCAACTTGGTTCCATTTCTAGTTATGGCTTTCAAATCATCCTCCATATCAAAGAATTTAGTTGAAACTGAAGGTACTCTCTGATAATACTCACAGATTCCATCATGAGGTATTCTAAGGTATTTATCCCATAACCTCGAAGAGAATGAGCATTTCTAGCCATCTATCCAGCTTATCACGACATAACTATCACCAAAATCAAAATAGAACTGTACATACTGATAAACCTGAGCCCCTAACTTAGGGTAGATAGGTCTATCTTCCTTAAATAACCACTCTAACTAGAATTTTTTTTCTAAAAAGTTCAAAAATAGAGACTTACTATATAGAAGCCACTTTGTGAAAACCTCTTTCTTAGGTACTACAACTCGGTTTACTAGATTTGGATTTAAAGTTCCCTTGGGTGCAAGCATGGGTGCAATCTTCTTCTTCTTTGAGCTACGCTTCTCAGGATTTGATGATGAAGGTCATTTCATCCTGTGAATCTACCAGAAGTTAAAGAGAGAGAAAAGGGTTGCAAGGATGATGAAGGATTCGAAATGAGTGAATAGAAGAAATCCCGAGTGAAGAATTGAGTGATACATTCTTTATTTTATCATTTAGGAATACCAAATATCACCAAAGTAAAAAATGGAGGAAAAAAAGGTGAAATGAGTAATTACCACGATACGGTTTTTAATTAATAACTAAACATCAAAGAGAAGCTTTATGGTGAGACCATATCGGGTCTTTATAGTGAGACAGAGAATGAATGTTACTGTGAGACAGTAATGCAGTGAGACAGTAAGTGAGCGTTACAGTGAGATAGTAATATGGTGAGACAATAACTGAGCATTATTGTGAGATAGTAACTATTAGACAGTAGTCATGAAGCACTAGCTGTGAGACTGTAATCATGAAACAGTAAGATATACAGCAGTAAGATATTTACTTAAGATTTATCATGACTATTTCATGTATGATGTAGTCTATTCTTTCAGAATTTATTGTTTTGGTAAATATATCAGCAAGATGATACTCGATACTAATGAATTACAAAGTGATATCTCCCTTTTGATAATTATCTCTCAAAAAGTGATGTCTTACATCAATATGATTTGTCCTAGAATGTGAAACATGATTTTTTTTACATGTTAATAGCACTTGTGTTGTCATAATTTATAGGTATATGCCTGAATTGATATATATATATATATAATCTAGTAATGTGTGTTTCATCAACAAGATTTTTGCACAACATCAGCCAGCATCTATGTATTCAGCTTCTACAGTAGACAATGAAATAGAGTTTTGTTTCTTACTACACTATGATACTAGTGACTTTCTTAAAACGTGACATGTTCCAGAGGTGCTTTTTCTATCTAACCTACAACCAGCAAAGTCAGCATGAAAATAACTAAATAATTCAAATGATTGTCCTCTAGGATAGAATAATCCTAGATTGGGTGTATGCTTGAGGTATTTGAAAATTCTCTTTACATCATTTAAATGAGTTTCCTTAGGACTTTCTTGAAAAGAGTATACATACACACACTGAAAATAATATCAGGTCGACTAGTAGTTAAGTATAGTAAACTTCCAATCGATCCTCTATAAGTAGTTTGATCAACAGATTTTCTATCTTCAACAAGATCCAACATACAAGTGTTACTCATATGAGTGTTACTAATTTTAGTGAAATCCAATCCAAAACGTTTTAGAAGATCTCTAATATATTAACATTGAGTTAAAATAATACCATTATTATTTTAAAAGATTTTAAATCCAAGAAAGAATTTTAGTTAACCCATTAAACTCGTTTCAAATTCATTTTTCATCATTTTAGAAAAATAAACACATAAAAATTTCTTCAGGATCCAAAGATAATTTCATCTACAAATATTTGAAAAACTAAAACATCATTAGAAATTTGTTTTATAAAAAGGGTAGGTTCAACTATTCCTTTTGTAAAACCTTTGGAAATAAGAAAAGTACTTAATCTATCATTCCAGGCTCTTGGAGCTTATTTTAAACCATATAGAGATTTTGATAATTTAAAATTATGATTTGGAAAATGGGAGTTTGTAAAACCAAGGGATTGTTCAATAAATACACCCTCAACAATATACCCATTTAATAATGCACTCATAACATTCATTTTACATAGTTTGAAATTCAGATATGCAGCATAAGTAAGTAGGATTCTGATGGATTCAAGTTTAGCTACGAGTGCAAAGGTCTCCTCATAGTCAATTCCTTCTTCTTGACTATAGCCTGGTGCCACCAATTGATCCTTTTTTTAACTATGTTACCAGCTTCATCTACCATATTTTTAAACACCCATTTAGTGTATATGGTGACTGTTTCATTAGGTCTCTCAAAAAGTTTCCAAACATTGTTCATTTCAAACTAATTAAGTTATTATTTCATAGCCATCACCAAAAATTCATCATTGATAGCATCATTAATGTTTTTAGGTTCATGTTGTGACAAGAAGACTTGATGTTCAGTCTGATTTCTAAGAGACCCCCTAGTTTGAGTTCTTTATTCTAGGTCTCCTACAACAGCATCTATGGGATTGTTCTTAAGAGTTCTAACTTCTCAAGTGAAGGAGGGACTAGTGATTTCAGGTTCATCAGTAGGTTCATCTTCTATATAATTTTTAGAACTAGAATTTTTTACCGATTCTTTCATAGACTGATTTGAGGATTTTTGATTAATGTTTAGATTCAATAGATCGTCCTCCAGGTTCTCTAGAATAGTTTTAGGATCATGTGGATCTGTTTCATCATATTTTAAATGGACATATTCTTCCACGCATTTAGTTCTTTTATTGAATACTTTATAGGAATTACTAGACATGGGATATCCTAAAGAGATACCTTCATCACTTTTGGATGCAAATTTGTCAATATTATCCTCAGTATTAAGGATATAGACTTTGAAAACAAAAACATTGAAGTAGTTAACCTTTGGTTTTTGATTGTTCCATAACTCATAAAGAGTCCTTTTAAGAAAAGGTATGATCAATACTCTATTGATTATGTAGAATGTTTTATTGACAGCTTCATCCCAAAAATAAATAGGAATGTCATATTCACTGAGCATTTTTCTAGAAATCTCTTCTAGGGTTCTATTTCTTCTATCTACTACTTCATTTTCTTGAGGTGTTCTAGGGGAAAATTAATTAAGATTTTAACCATTTTGTGAGAAAAAGGATTCAAAATCTTGATTTTCAAACTCACATCCATGATCAATTCTTAAGGATTTAATTGTAAGTCAACTATGATTTTCTACAGACGTGGAATATTTAGTAAAATAAGATCAAGCTTCAATCTTGTGAGCCATAAAGAAGGTCAAAGAATATCTAGAAAAGTCATCACAGGAACATAAACATAGTGCTTCCCATTTAAACTAGAAACTCCAGATGGTCCAAACATATCCATGAGAACTAGTTCGAGAGGTTGATAATATGACACTTCTTTCTTCGATTTTAAGGAAAATTTGTGTTGTTTTTCCTTTTGATGGGGATTACATATGTTTTCATTTGGAAACTTGAGTTTGGGTAAGTCTTTAACTAGGATTTTTATAGTTATATTTTTAATGGAGTGAACATTAAAGTGTCCCTATCTCTTATGCCAGAGTCAAGAAACTTTATGAAATACACTTAAGTATGAATAATTTTGAGAAGCTAAGAAATATAAGTTAACAGAGTAAATATTTTCATTTCTTAATGCATAAAATACTTATTCTTATTTAGAATTAATGACATTTCAAGTGTCATCTTCAAATATAACATGAAATCCATCATCACATAACTGTGAGATACTGAGCATATTGTATTTGAATCCATCATTAAACAGTACTTTAGAAATCAATACTGAATTAGAGTTACCGATTTGGCTGAGGCTAATAATCTTTCCTTTGTCACTGTCACCAAATGGGACACGTCCACCATCTATTTTGATTAGGTTCTTGAAGCCTGAGTAGTCTCCTATAATGTGCCTTGAACATCCACTATCCAAGTACCATAGACTATTATAGGAACTCTTTAAGAAGCTTTCCTACAAAATGATCTAGCAAAAATAGATTTTGGTACCCATACTCGTTTGGGTCCAGAAATATTACTAATAAGTGCTTTTAAACCCATATATGTCTCATATTTTTTTTATAAGCATTAAGTAAAGTATTTAAAAAATAAACACTATTTGTTCTGGAAAAACTTGAAACCATAGAAAGTTTATCATAACATGAATTAGAAGATTTATTTCCAGAATTGGAAGTAAAACTCTATATCCTAGATTTATAAACAAACATTGTTCAAACAAGTTTTCTTTTTCTAGGTTGATAACCAATTCCAGTGTTTTGTTTAAGGGAAATTTGTTTTCCTAACATTTGGGTAAGGGTATTTTTTCCATTGTTAAACTTTTCTAGGTCATTCTTTAATTTCTCAGTAGACATTTTTAATTTGTTGTTCTCTTTGAGTAGTTGGGAATTTTTCTCCTTTTAAGTTGTGAGTTTATATTTAATAGTCACATTAAGAGCATGTTTTTTCTTAACTTATTTATATTTGTCTTTTAGTTCATTTTATGCTTCTTCATGCATGTTACAGTATTAAAACATTTCTATATTAGTCATTTTTTTCAGAGTCACTCTCATATTCAGAATATTGTGAATTACTTTCATGAGTGTCCAGTGTTACCTCATATGTGTTTGTCATAAAACACATATTGGCTTTGCTAGCATGTTCATCATGTGATGTTTCTGAGTCACATGAACTATACTTAGAGGCACTCTAGGTTTCTTTCATTGCCTTTTTATACTTCTTTTCCTTGTCCTCATATACCTTTTTGTACTTGAGCTTTGGACAAGAAGCCTTGATATTTCCCTTGCACTTACATTCATAGCAGACAATCTCATCAGTCTTGTCACTTCTTTTCTAGTCCTTCTTCCAACTTCCATTTTGATCATATTTTCCCTTGAAGTTAGGCTTTCGGAAAAAGTCCTTCTTCTTGTAAAATATTTTTAATCTTCTAGATATTTGAGCCATCTTTTCTTCACTATCGGGTGATGATTGTTTACTACTGGAACTTTCTGTAAAAGCTTCCAATTTCCATTTGTCTTTGTGCTTAGAGGTGGTGGTCATGAATGCAACAGATTTCCTTTTTGGTTTATCCTCCTCCTCCTTGTTGACTTTAAACTCTTCTTCATACATCATCAGTTTCCCAAAGAGTTCTTTTATAGGTATCTTTCTGATGTCTCATGATTCTCTAATAGAGACAGAGGTTCCCCAACATCTATTAGGCAGACATCTGAGAATTATCATGATCTGTTCCTTGGTAGTGACCTCTCTTCTATGAGAAATCATTATGTTGACAATCTCATTGAACCTAAGATACATGTCAAAGATAGGTTCATCAGGTTTGATTTTAAAGTTATCATATTTATAGTATAAGTATTAAGTATCATTTATTTTAGACTATATGTTCCTTCATGTGAAACAGACAGGGTATCCCAAATTTCATGGGCAGTATTACAATCAGAAATTCTATTGAATTCCTCATCTACTAAGGAGAATTATAAATCATTCATTCCATTTCAATTGTTATTTTAGGCATTTTTGAAAGGTTCATCCCATGTAATTATATCAGTAGGAAGAATCTTGTATTTATCTATAATGGATTACTAAATCTCAAAGCCCATACTCTCTAAGTACATTTTCATTTTAATTTTCCATTGACAAAAGTTGGTTCCATTAAATAATGGTGGTATGTTGGTTTCATCTCCTTCCAATATATTATCCATAATAACATAATAGGTTTAAAGATCTAGAAATTTATAATTTACATGAAATTTAACGATCATTAAAGTAAAACCACCATCATTGTTGCATGATATTAAACAATGTCTTAATAAAATGTTCTTTGATACCAAATGTTGGTCGGAGTAGAATACATAAGAGGGGGGGATTGAGTATCTAGAAAAAAATTCTATTTAAAAATGTGTTCCTCAAAAGATTTCCCTTTCATGTTAAATATAGCCCAGTTAATCAATGTAATATGATTATAAAGGTTTGACTGTTCAAATAACATCTTAGAAGATTGATTATTTCATAGTAATAATAATAGTTACTAATATTACTTTTGAAACTATTTTACTAAGACAAATAAATTATAACTTCATTCCAAGATTAACTATCAATGTATGTTAAGTGATTTCTGAATTATACAGCAGAGCAGTAAAATAGAGAAAACTAAAATAAGCAGCATGGTGGATATAAAACAGGTGGTTCAGTCTCAAGCTGAGACATAATCCACTCTACTTGGTGATCACCTGCCGCTAATAATTTTATATAAATAAACATGATCACCACCCTAGATCAGGGTTAAACAATAGTACACAAGACTGTCTAGGTCGCACAATGGCCTCTTCCACATTTCTTTGTGGGTAAAAACTACCAGGCCACACAGGGACCTCTTCAACACATATCTGTGGGTATACACAAAAGTAAATGAGTTTTTGAGTAAGTATATCTTGTATCCTTCAGTTTAATGTAGGATATAGAGTGTTTTTCTATACATATACACACTCTTCTCAAAAATTAATAAAATGATACACAACATCAAAGTAATTTTGTTATAGGTTTATAAATTCTCTGAGTGTTGATCTTTGCAGCTCTGGACTTCAGAAATGAGGAAGATGCACAACTCAAGTCCTCATATGGAAAAAAGAGTTTTTCAAGAAAGAAATATTTGTCTTGTCTTCTTCATGGTGTTTTACAGTGAAAAGATGTTCTTGGGATTATAGTATGCTTCTTTGGTTCTTCAGCAGAATCAGGTTGCATGAGCCAATTCACAAAAATGTATTCTGTTCTAACACTCACACCCACCAGCTTGTTCTTTTATATCGTGTTTTTTTCCTGATATCATTTCGTCTCTTATTTCTAGGCCATACTACTCTTTTTATCAGGGATTACATGTGTTGGAGCTAATAGGTTTCATGTATTCGGCATCTCATACCTCGTATTATCCAATGATATGTCTACAAAGAAACATTAATTACGTCAGTGCATTAAAATCTTCAATATGACCGTAAGAGATTAAATTTAAAGACGAAAAAATATATTTGGAAATTGTTTCATAGTATGTCATGGAAATAGTGTCTTTTTCACATGGTGTCTATATTAGTCATGGTGTCTTGTTCATGGTGTCTCATGGTCCCGGTGTCTGGATGTCATGGTGTCTTGTTCACAGTGTCTCATAGTCACGGTGTTTGGATGTCATGGTGTCTTTATCATAGTGTCTCATGGCCACGGTGTCTATATGTCATGGTTTCTTGTTCACGGTGTCTCATAGTTACGATGTCTGGATGTCATGGTGTCTTGTTCACGGTGTCTCATGGTCACGGTGTTAGGATTTCATGGTGTCTTGTTTGTGGTGTCTCATAGTCACGGTGTCAGGATGTCACGATGTCTTGTTCACAGTGTCTCATGGTCATGTGTCTGGATTTCTTTGCCAGAAATACATAACTAGTGGTAGACTCACATTGTCTCAGACTTTTCAAAATAATTGTATTTGGACTTAAGCAACAATGATCATAGAATGGATTAGACTTAATCATTTGTTAAAGAAGGTATTACAAAATTAAATTAAGAAAAATATAAAGTAATTAAACTTAGTGTAGATAAATTAAGATCTTGAATGGATATTATTAATGCATGATAATACTTAAACAATAATACACATGATTTGTTATAATATATAGGATTTAACCAGGTTGAATAGGATTTCTGATCATTAAAACATGATTAGTGCATTAGGAGTCCAACACTATTGTTAGTAACTTAACAATAATGGAAAAATAGTTTATAAGGATCATTATTTTTTATTTCATTCATTAATAACCAGATTCTTGGAATATAACACTACTAATATCAATATATTAATTAAATATATTTAATAAATACCCATTTTGTCAGGTATGAAAAAAAAAAGAACATTTCTCTCCATAGATGTAGGAGTCCCTATGTTCTCATGAATGGCATTCTCATTTTCCTTTGAATGGAATGAACCTATATATTAATTTGACATTTAAAAAACAAAAAAATTTATTAAATAAATATAATTACATTAATGTTTACCATTGAACCATACCCGTATGGTGGTTATGAAAAATGGAACCCAATGATCCCAATGGTGGTAGTTCTCCTGTAACTCGAGTGAAATTTATATTTTTTTTTCAAATTATGGATAGTGATATATATAATGGAAGTTTTAGTAAATAAAAATTTTAATTTAATAATTATTTTAACGTAAATATATTAAAATATAAATAATATTTTTATATAATTATTTAGGAGAGATATAGTTATGATAGAGATAGAGAGTGGGTAATACTCATGTCGAGAGTTGGAGTATTCTCTTGAATAATCCTTTAAAAATGCTAACATATGGACTATAAATGAAACAAGGGGATACCAAATAATGGAAAAAAATATAAGATAGTTAAAATTATAATTATTTCAGGTGAATATTTATTGATAATAATGTATTTAATTAATTGGATGTGATATCTTTTTATAGGAGAAGAAGCTGGACTCTCACTTGGAAATGAATATTATGTATAGGGAATGAGTTGAATTTAATGAGGGATAGGTAAGTAATATGAGGAATAGTTGATGAATATGTTGGATTTACATTTAAAACAAATAAAATATCTTCTATATGGTCTTATATTCATAGTAATGTAGAAAACATGATCCTCATGAAATGAAAAATTTTAACCCATAATAACATCAATTTACAATTATCCATGGTAATTATTTAATTAATAAAAAATTATTTTGAAAACCATATTATGTTGTTTTAGGAGAAACTATTATTGGCACTCTATTTAATCCAATTAGATTGCATAATTTTATAATACTAACTTTTACATTTAAATATAAGATATATAGGAAAATATTTTTATAGAAAAAATGATTTTTATACAGAAATTTGTTTTATAAATGTTACCTATATATTACTAGTTAAATATATGTTTATAGATTATTAATAAAAAAATAATATATATAATACTCATTTAAAAATTTAAAATTATTTTTTAAAAAAATAATACCAATTTTATTTGAAACCAGTTTTAGAAAAATTAAATTTTAAAGCATAAATTTGTCATCTTTTATATTTAGATATAACAACTAAATTTTTAAAATGAATTATTATAAAAATAATCTCTATTTTTTCTAAAAATATTTCATTATATTTTACCTTCATTTGTAACATCCAATACAACAATTTAATTTTAACAGTTGTATCTTGATTTTTTAGTTACCTATTGCATTTGAAGTATGTTTTTAAAGGAATCATTGTTATTTATCGAATTGTAAAATATCATAGTTTTGAAACAATAGTTTTATTATATATACAATTATAGTGTTTTTAAAAAAATATATTAAAACTATTTAGTTTCACTAATAATTTATCCATAATAATTACTTGTAAAATAACTAATGGTTGGTGAATCATTTGACTTCAATCAGCAAAAATGTCACAAACCCACATTAAAAATTCTTTCTAACACATCCAACTATAAGAAATTTTCTAACTTACCAATTAAATATAATTATAAACTAAATAAACTATTTTTAATAACCTTTCCTAGTAAATTAATTTCATTTTAATTAGTTAAAATATCGTACACCTTTGGGTTTTTAGGAACATCAAATGTTATATCATATCATTCTCATAATTCAATGTAAATGTTTGAGTATTTTGAAAAATATGGAATATTACTCTAAATGTAAAAATTAATAGGTGGAATTCAAAATATGAAATATTAGAAATAAAAAATAAATATATACTAGATTATATCCATTAGATATGTTAACCAATAGCATGATAAAAATATTCTAGTATTTATCTCCATATTAATGATAATAGAAAAGTGTTTCATCCAGACCATAAAAAATCACCATCCTTATGAGTATATTGATCTCCCATTGATTGAGATATACTAATTACCTATAAAACCTTGGTAGAAAAATTTTATTTATAAATATTTAATTATCTTAATGTGTTTCAATTTCACTCATATAGTATCAAACATTTTTTTAGAGTTATATTATATCATGATTCTATCATTTATCAATATTCAATAAAAAATGGATAATTTACTATCTTAAATTAAAATCAATTTTATGAATTAAATTCATATAGGTTCAAAAGAAACATTAATCCTCCGTAATCTTGGGTCAGTTTTTTAACCACAAAAATTAATGAGTTATTTTCAATTACATGTGTGGACATTGATTTTATGAAAATACCCCCAACATTATGACTTAATTTAAAATGTTTCATTCACAAATGATTTAGTGAATTCCTCTGAATATAAACTAAAATTTATTTAGGAAACAAATATCTTCATAGTAATATTTATCTCATTTCAAGGATTATATATGAGTCCCCCCTCAAAATTTCATAATTACATGAGAATTTTTAAAATATAATTTATTTCAACTTTTATAAGAGTAGTGAATTCTCACTATTTTCTTAGAAAAAATTGTTCAATATTACTATTTATTTAAACATAAGTCCATAATGATTAATTCATGATCCAAAGTGATTCATTATTCTTAACTCCATAAATTAAATCAATGTATTATGTTTTTTAAAAATTATTTTTTAAAAAACATCCCTTTTACCTCATTTCAAAATTTTAAATTATAAAAAGGTGGAGACTTCCAGAAAGGTTTTTTTTTGTGATGGTAATCTCACTATCATCACTATAAAGCATCCGTAGTAAAAAATTAGCTATTTTGTCACCCTTTTGAATGTTTTTACATTCAATAATATCTTTTCACTAAATATTTCTTTTTTATCATATAACACTGTCCCTAAATGTGAGGATGATTTTTGGAAAACATCTTCTTTATCTATTTATTTTTTACTTATACTAAGATTAAACATAAACATAAAATCCTACACTATAGATTAATTTCCTATTAGTAAATATAGTTTAACTTTCATTACATAGGCTACTGAGATTTTAGAATCCTTAAGTGAAATAATTTCTTACTTTATATATACAAATACCTACACAATATGGATTATATAATGATTCAAATCTTTATTCATATTTATTTATAACCTATATCAATGATTTCATAATAAATTCTATAAATAAATCTTGTATTCTCATTGATTTGGTTGAATAAATCATCCATTTTTTTTATTTGTAAATGTAGACAAATAATATAATTTTTTATTTCAAATTTTAATCCTCTCCTTCATAACGTTGCAATATTATTCATGGATATTAGTAAATGGGTGGAAAAGATTTTTTATTTTGTTATAAATCATCACCTATATATAGGTAGGGTCTGAAAGAACCTCTAATAATGTATTTTATCCCTTTATATCAATATTTAAGTTCATTGTTTCTATTTCATTAAAAAAATCATTGTCGGGTCAAATTATTAATTTTCTTTTATAACTAGATTTAAAACATAAAGAATAATTGATTAAATTTATGGTCTCCATAATTTAAACATATATTTATTATTATAAGAAAAATAATTTAGACTACTATTCATGTTAAAAAATTTACCATGGTAAAAGAAATTAAAAATATAAATAATAAATGAAATTATCTTTCAACTCTAATACTAATAGATATACAATTCAGTTTTATAACACATTAAAAAAAATTATTCTGATTTAGGAGAGTGAACTCTTCTCTTAAATTATTAACTTTCCCAACATAATTTCAAGTCTTTTATAGATAAAAATTAGTATTATTTTAATTCTACTACAACATTTTTTAGGAAACTAATTTATTACTATTAAGGACATTATTACAATGTTGTCAATCATATATTATTAATATTTACATATTCCCATTAAAATATGATCTTCCCATTCATTTTTATGTTATTTAGACTTTGCATTATTTTTCAGTTTTAATATATATTTTTTTAACTATTTATTATTCATTTTTCAATAGGGTATATAAATAAACGATTGAGTATATTTATTTTATTCTTTTCTTATCGTGGATGATTTTTGGAATAATAAAAATTCATTGATTGTTGAAAAATTACATAACATTAATAATTAAATTTCATAAATCCTGGGAAAAATTCATTGGATGAAAATCATGAACTAATTTATTTCATCTAAATCAATTATTATGGTTATGTTTAATATCCCATTGTCACAATTATTCTTATCATGTATAAATATTGTTTTATGTGTTCATTTTTTTTATAAATATAATTTCACCTTAAGAACTCATACATTATTATTTTTACCCATGGTTGAGATGTTTCGAAACCACTTTTATATAATTTGACAACATGGATCCTAATTAAACATACTTTGGGAGTCTCATACAACTCCAATACATCCACATTACATTCATTAAATAATATTTCACACCATATCTTGAATTAACTATCATTTTTGTCCCTAATATGGGATTTATGTCATTACAAATTATATATTTTAATTATTCCATATTAGGAATCCTATGTTTACTCTTCTATAAAATGGATTTTACATTCTCATCATATTTAATAATTTTAACTACTACTCCATAAATTGGCCCCCATTCACCATTACTTTGGAATAATCTTCATTATTATATTTTATTCTCCTACCAGGTTTTTCCTTGACAGTTTTCAGATCTGATTTGATTTTATTAATATTTTATATTTTATATTCTATTTCAATTATAATGTAACTTAGAAAATTTAACTTCTCTTTTATTTTTTGATTTTCTATTTAATAAATAATTTATAGATAACTATTCCTATCTTAGATTCGTATTTTATAATATAATTATGAAATACTTTGAGAATATAATAAATTATTAATATCTAAATCATGACCCAATTCATGTATAGTTTAAATAAATTAATTATTTTAGTTAGATAATTCTAAAAATTATCAACATAATATTTTTAACACTTCACCAATAATAGTAACAACATCTCTTCCTAATTGTATGTGACAATATGAAAATATAGGATTACCAATTATTCCCTTAGTCATTATTGATTAAAAATAATATAAAATCAATTTCACTCAGCAGAACTGAACATCACATCCTCCATGAAATATATTTTTCAACTCCTACCTCATTTTATTGATTATAAAGAAATCCCCACTGGTTTTGATAATGAAAAAAACAACATAAATAGATTTTCATTATATATTTTAATAGGGTGTCACAAAACCTTCATCATTCAATGGGTTTTTTAATAAGGTTACATTAATGTTTTGCATAATTCAAATGATAAGGTTAATGAATTGTATCCCAGTATATTTGATCAGTTATAGTAAAAAACAATATCTTCTTTTATATGTTGAATTTTTTTACTATATTTTCTCAAATTATTATGAAAATGTATTCACATTATAAATAAATCACTATAAGACAATAGATAACCAAGAATATATCATTTTCTTATCTAATAGTCAGATCTATGAAAAGTGTGATTCATTATAAGATAATCTTCATCTATAGAAAAAAGTAAAAAAGTTTCATTTCCCATGTGTTCTAAAAGTACCCTCATTGTTACACTCCCTAAAATACCCTTAAAATATGACTATACTATTAGTGATTTTGTATATTTAGTCTTATTAATACATAATTACATAGGAAAATAAACATGTATTATCTATAAAAATGATGTAT
The DNA here is from genome assembly GCA_963277665.1 of Viscum album. Lineage (NCBI taxonomy): Eukaryota > Viridiplantae > Streptophyta > Magnoliopsida > Santalales > Viscaceae > Viscum > Viscum album. The sequence goes on along the minus strand of OY728145.1, from coordinate 717,833,073 downwards.
AAATGTAAAATAATTTTTTCATTGATATATTTTAATATATTATAAAAACAAATTCACTAATTTCGTACTAACACCTACATGCCATAATTTTTTTAAGTTTTTTATCTCATTTTTATGAATTTTTGCTTAACAAGTCCTTCATCAAAAAGCATAAATGCAATATTTTAACATAGAGACACAAATGTAACAATTATTTTATAAATACTAAAACATGAGTCATTTTTTCTATATATATTAATTGTCTTATAATATATTTTTAGTATAAAACTATTTTTTGAAATTTTAAGGATACTACATAATGAAACTTTTATAGGTTATGGGTGGTTTTTTTGGAAATTGTTTTCTATACACACTTTTCTTATTTTAAATATTTCAAATTGTAAATATGAATACATTACTCACTCAATATAAAATAAATTAATATTATTTTATCTTGACATTAATGATAATCTCATCATGTTAAAAAAAATAAAATTTTTACATATTTACTTTAAAACATAGAAAATCGTTGATATTATGTATTCAATATTATATAACATAACGAAATGTGTTGTGATAGTCATTAAAAATGAAATAAGTACAGGATGAAAAAATTATTTTAACACCTCTTACATTATGTCTTACATGTATAGAATATTCTTAATATTATAAAATTATCATCATGAGGAATTCATATAATTATGATTATTCCAGAAATGGAATCCCTCATTTCGAAAAAAAAATATGAGTAGTCTGTGTAAGAGATGATAAATTTTATCCTTCGCTAGTAAAAAATCACCCATTATGTAGAATTAAATAAATTAAAACATTACCTTGATTCCATCAATTATTATTTTTTTATGATATAATAATTACACTAATATATATATAAATCTTGATATTTATTGTAATTCCCGTTGATTGGAGAGGAATAATAAGTGTCCTAAATAATGACACCACATGACCTTCGGCATCATTTCATGTGTGCAAGATGTTTCCCAATATCATTAGAGATTTATAATGACAATACGGGTATACGCTAACTATATATTAGAGTAAAATAATAGTGTAGATTTTGAAAATCAGAGACATCTAGAATTAAAAAGTAAATAGATATCCTCGAGAGTTCCAAATCAATAATTACAAGTCTTTCTTTAAAAAAAGAACCATATACATGTCAAATATTCATACATCCCTATGCTAGTGAAGAAAAATCATATGTGAAAAAAAACAAAAAATGGAACTCCTAAAAAAGTGATCTTGTGTCCTAATTGTCAAACCCAAATACTTTAAAATATGATACTTTTGTAATAAATTTATTTTCTTCGATAAATTGTAATCTGTACAACAATGGGTTTAAACAAAACATGGTTAAGTCATTCTATGAACCCAAAATTTTGATTTATTCATAAATAAAGATTGATAATTTATTTCCAAAAATAAAAGGAAATTTTGATTTAAACATATCTGAATTAAATTTTGGTGAATATTTTGGACTTTATTGAGAATTGTTTTTCATTAATAGGGAAAAATACTAATTTTTACCATAAAAATAATTTTGTTTTATATTTTATAATGTTTAGATATATATTTAATTGTATTTAATGGATAATTAGTTTAATCATATATAACATAATCCAATTTATCTCCTTGTAATAATTTTAATATTGAATTTTGATATTAAAAAATTATAAAAATTTCTATCTATTTTTTTATAACTTGACATTCTCATCGTGTTTTTCAGATTAATTTTAAAACAGAGTTTTCTGGTTGTGTGTAATGAATTTCTAAAAATGTATTAAATATTTGTAATCATCATAAGTTATAATTTATAATAATTAATCTTATTGTTTTATCAAAAATGAATAATAACAATAGAGAATATAATTGTCCTCGTTAGGGTAAATATTTTTTTATCGGTTGTTAAACTGTGATTATAATGGTTTAGATAATCCACCAATTTGTAAAAAAAACTTATTTAACAACATATTGACCCTTATGATGTTTTTATTCATTTTTATGAGTTTTTGGGATGGTTTTCCACAAATGTGACCTATATAATAAGTTATGTAAAGAAAAGTAAAATAAAGAACCTATATTGATTTTAATATCTATAATGTATTGGGATGTGGACAAAAAAATAAAGGTTTTATTATTGATAATATTTTTTGAAGATAAATAAATAATTTATCATAATATTAATCATTGATTTTTAGTGATGAAATAATTACTTAAAATTTTTAATAAATTCCTTAATGTAATTAATTAGTTAACAATTAAATAGAATAAATTATTGTAAATATATTAAAATTAAAGTAAATTTAATGAATTATTTTGATAAATTATTTTTTAGATGATTATATCAAGTTATGTAGGTTTGGATGATTATTTCTGAATTCCATTAGTTTCTTGTTAATTTTTAAATTAAATTGAAATGAAAAATGTCAAAATTAACATTAATTTTATTTTAGGATAAATTTTATTTTATTTAATGAATTAAAATTACTAAAAATATTATATTCTGAAATTTTATTTTTTAAATGATGTATAAAAATCATATATGTTCTATTAATATACCAATTATTATTATATAATTAATATATTGACCCCTATGTAGTAAAAACAATGTTAATGGAGTTTTTGTTAAAGTGGTGTATTTCTCATGTTATAGGCACTTTTGTTTAAATTAATTTCAAATACACATTCAATTTATATTTTTAAATTATATATAATATTTATTGTAATTAGGATCAAATTATCTAGTAAGGATCAATTTAATTTAATATTAATGGATAAATAACCTAGGTTATAATTCTAGTTACCATAGTGAAAATCTAAAATTGTAAAGGTAAGGAAACATTAATGTTGAAGTGTAAAATGGTTAAACATGCATATTAATTCCTTTTGGGGTTGTTTTGAGGGCACATAATCCTTAATTACATTTAATTTTCAATTTTTTATCCACCTAAGGTGATATTGACCGCCCATGTGGAAATACATTTAGGTATTTACAAAAATACCACTCATCCTCAACTATAAATGGGCACCCACTACCCTCACTTCATCAGATGATAAAAACATTTTAGATCATATAATACCTAACAAATAAATTAAAAACATCTATACCCTTATCCTATAATATTAATTTTCGGTAAAAATTTATCCTATGAATGATTTACTAAAAAATTATATAGGATACACAAAGAAGAGGTAACTTTCTTCAACGAGCATATTTATTTTATTTCATTGTACTATATAAGTTTTATTAGACCATTGTGATATATTAACCTCAGTATATTCCATATAAGATTATTTTTTTGAAAAAAATCACGACCTAAAACTATTTCCACTTCCATCAAATGTGATTCTAAATATTTATTCGTGCGTACAGCAGTCTACCTCCGCGCAAACCATTTTTCTTCATTTTTCAATTTCCACCACTTAATGTTATGCATGATGATTGATATAATATATATATATATATATGATAGTTAAAAAATATTTATACCTACATAGTCACTATCTTAGATATATCTAGTTACCTTTCATTCTATTGGAGATATGACAATGTCGATTGTATGTATGTTGGACTACTACCTCCTGTAGCAATGTGATTCAACTTTCACTAACTCTTCATATGGAAGGTTATAAATCTATATTTAATGATTATATTTGATATAAATGAAATTATTATGATATGAAACAAATATTTATCATTATTGGGAAATAATATATATCATTTTTTTCCTTTTATCTTCTCTCATGTAAAGATGATAACATAATTCGTGTACGTCTACACTGTCGACTTCACGAAGAAATGTGACTCTATTCTCATTACCAAAAACATGGATGATATATATATGTATAAAATATGATATATATATATATATACTATAATTATATAAAGATAAAACATTACTTACCTTTTTTAAATAATGTTATTTGAAAATTGGAAATTGTTCTCACACATATGTATGACTTACTGACTCTATGATCATAACTTAAATGATCTTTTCGAACCATAATTCATGGTTGATTTTAAATGTAAAATTCATATAAAAATGCTAATTATGTCATGATTATTATAAAGGATATGATATTACTACATAATATATGCATGAACTTGATCATTCATGCCAAAACATACTTGAGAGAACAACAAAAGTAACACGTGAAACAACTAAAACTAGGAATGATAAATAATGAATAGGTAATAAGATATTATATAAGGATCATATATGATATTATAAATATTAATATGGTTTTGTAATGAGTTAATAACATTCTTAAAACTACTATATATGAGGTTATATAATGTTCAAATAGTATGAAGCGTAAGGTAATGGATTTCATATCAATTTACATTCCACTGAGACTTATTAGATGTTATGGGAAATTCAATTTTATGTGGTGTATATACTGACCTTCCAACATGTAATATCATGAATAATTAATTATTTGTGGTATTTTAATTTTAAATTTTATTTATTTTATCCATGGGGATTGGAGTTTAAAATTACCAAATAGTAAAATTTATTGTAAACTATCACTTTCTTTTGTTATTGTAAACATTCTATTGAAATAATCACATTCATTAATAATTTTTTTCTTGAAATTAAAATCATCTTCAATTTCAATATTATTCTATAATGGATATTACTATTAACTAAAGTGAATTCAATTTTCAGAAATACTATTTACTTTAAATGTTATTTGACTACTTAAGGAAATATTTAAAAATATGTATCTTTTAGGAAATATGGATATTTGAAAAAGAATAGTGTCTATAAATTAAATATATAATTAGATATATTAAAAATTATTTATAAATGAAATAAATGTGTTAGAGATAATTTAATGTACGAACTAGGATTCATTATTAGTCTCATCATATGAATCAGTTAGCCATATTATATTTGTTTTTATGTAATATGTTTTTAATTGTCTTGTGAATGGTCTTATGATAAAATTATCATGTTCCTGGTAAACATGACATATAATAGTTAATTATTTCCTTAAATTGGAATTTATTTATTATTATCTATGTTATTTTTATATGGATATTATCTCTGGATTCATTTTATTCTCAATTGATTGATTAAATGGATTGTATTTTCAATTACTTAGCTTTCCCATATTGTTTATGCCTTATTAAGTTAATTGACTTGAAAGTTTGTTCAGTTATTTACCTTTAAAAAATTATTATTATTATTTCTTAATGATAAATTACAATTAAATAAAACCTTACTGAGTATGTTATCACACCCTTATTTAGTTTCCCTTTCCCCATGACATAATAAGGAATCCTTTGAATTATTCCACAATGTTTCTAAAATTTTTTTTTATTTGTGTACTATATTTTATTTTTAAAAAACTAAATTGTGTATAATGATTGTATTTGGTTCTAAAAAAAACTATATAGATCATTCCTTTATAATTTAATCTAGTGTATCTGTGATAATTTAATAAATTCAGGCATTGACTTTGGGCTACTACGGTCACAGTTGTTACAGTTAGAATTAGATTTATTTTCATATAAACATTAGGAACTTTATTTTGTATAACATATATTATAAAATATAATCCTAAGGAATTATTTGTGGATATTTATAGAAGAACATTCAAAAGTTTTGGTAAAGTATAGATTAAGTGGGTTTTCCTATAAATGCATCACTATCATGATACTGACAGAAGATGTGTATCTTGAATAGAGGTACCTAGGGGTAATATGTATAGAAAAGGAACATTGGTCTTGACTCTATTATTTCTTGGTAGATGAAAATATACCTTGCTACACACATGGTTTGAAATTCCCATGGGATATTTTTAATATAATGCACAATTTATTTAAAAAACATTATGATTTATTTCATATTATATATATCCCTAAGAAACCATGTTTATTTTTATGATATTAAGTATGAATAATGATTTCATTTTAGGTTAATTATTTCACTATTTTTGGGATTATAAATTATGATTCATAATTATATGATATAATCTATTATATTTCATATTTCAGAAATGGTACCTTTAAGAAATAATGGGTACCATGTTAATGCAAATAATCAAATAGTGGGGATGGTTGTTTCATTAATTAGATTAAGCGATTAATTCAAAGGGAAATAATCTCCCAAAAATTATCATAATATGAGGACATAGTTTCCTGTTATAACAAGATAGTGAAATAATTCTCTATGTATTGCAGCTTAAAATAGAAGCATGGTAAAAATATGATGACATGTAAAAATATTGAAAAATTAAATAATGGAAGGAAGGATCTTTCAACATGTGATAATTGGGAAAAGAAACACTTGGGTATATGCCCGAAGAGAATGTGAGTTTCCTAAAAGTGTGGATAGATAGGAAAAATGTGCTCATGATTGAAGGGGAAATAAATAAACTTAAAATGTTCAATTCTTCACCTATATATTAATGGCTCACTTTTCAAATGAATTCCCTAATCGTCAAGTGAATCAAACTCATCAAGAGGTAAGGAACCAAGTCAAATAATATGAATTTGAAACAACCAAAATGTAATGATAAGTGTTATCATGTATATAGATACCTGAAATATTTTAATGATTATATTTTGGTTGAAAAAATTATGAATTCTCATGGTTGTTACTACATTAACATTTGTTAAAGGATTTTAATGCATTTTTTAATGGTACCATAAACGTTTATTTAGTTTCATTCTGAACTTCATGGAAAACACATGATTGAGGGAATTATAACCCCTAATATTTTACTGATATTTATATTATTATTTTAGGAACAATTGATGATTGATATGGATAAATTAAATTGGATTATGATGAATACTTTGAAACTAATTAATGATATGTTGACAATGGGGTATATTATTTCATTGATGTAGTTTAAAACATTTTTTTATTTAATGAATATATCCAATAATATTTGTTTTATATCCAGAATATGGAATCATTCATGTTCTATATTTTTTTCTAATTTGATTTATTATCATGTTTTAAATGAATACAAGATGAATGTAAACACATGTTTGGTATGTGATTATTATGTGATAGTTCATATTGTTTTGGGGATTAATGAGAGGAAGAATTTTGGAAATTTAGAGTCCTTATTTCTAAAACTAATGGTTTTTATCCTCTTGTACGGGCTGTAAGTTTAACTATTTTGGAAGTGGTTTAAGATGAACATTGGATGAGGTTTAAGAGATTAACATATTACTTCACCATCTAAAGATTTATACATATTGGAAACATTAAACTAAAAATTTTGTATTAATAATAAATTTAAATTAAGGGAATTAGTATTCATTATATTACAGATATAAAGATATATAAAAAGTGAATTCTAGTGTATCAGGAATAAAAAAATCATTCTTTAATATAAATTTCTTATAGTAATAAATGAAGTGGGAAATCAGAGAGGCACACCAAAATATAAAATTTTTCTTATGAAATAGTGATATATAAAGTAAGTATATATTCTTATGTTATCATTCTACATTAAAAATTAATTCATCGATATTATAAAAAATGATCTTTAAATAAAATTGTTTAGAAAAAAACCATCATGGTATCATTGAATAATTTTTGAGGTGATTGTGTTTGTTGAAAAAGCAGGTATCAATGCTCAGTTTGTTGACAAAGGGTCTTTTCATGGAAATTTTTCAAGTTTAATATAGGTTTTTGATAAGTTATTATAACAAAAAACCTGAAAAATAGACTTGAAAAACTGGAGGTAGTATAAAAAGAACAGATTCAAGGTGGCACCATTTTCAATGTTTTCCAAGTTTTTGGGCCTCAAAATCAGTGAATAGAGAAAAGTGTTTTTGAAAAATAGTCTTTCTCACTAGTGTCTCAGATACATGGAATGTTTAATTCCATATGTTTTCTAATATCATAACATCAAATTATGGAAAAGGAAATAGGGGCACTCAGGTTCTGGTTTGGGCACACAAGGTGACTAGGGCGACTTGCGCGCTGGGAGGAAAATTGTGTGTGGTGATTAAGGTGGACAAAATACCTATCAATAGTGGGATACCCATCCTCTTTTTTCAGGAATATCAACACTTAGAGAGAATTATAGCTTCACTTGTGAAACTAGGTTTGGGTGCGCAAGTGGTGGTTTGGGCGCGCATGTATAAATTTATTCATAAGTTGCACGCCAGTTGTTAGTTGTGCGCCAATATTGGTTTTGGTACAAAAGGGTGTGAGTAACCAAACTTTTGAGTTAAAAAAGGTAGTTTCAAGCAATTGGTTTGGTGACACTTTCACAACAGGCTTGGAGAAGTGCTCTGGTCATTCTAGGATTGCGCAGAAGTTGAAAGATTTCCCAGTACACCAGCAGTAAAAGGGTATTCATCAGTGGATTAAAATTTCACTTCAACAGCGCATCTACATAAAGTAGAGGATGCATTCATTTGAGATAATGATAGGTCTAACAAGTACTTAAACTATGGGTGGATCTTTTGAAGAAGTAGTGATTTCTCTTCAGTTGTGAGATCAGTGAGCTTTCAAATTGTGATTGGCTGTAAACCAGGAGGGATAGTGAGTCAACTATGAACTTTGTAAATAGTGGTGCGCTTTTATTGGATTCGGTACATCATCACACTACTGGTGTATTCTCCTTTAAAATATCCTTTTGTAGGTGAACCATGTAAAATTTATGTTTCATGTGAATGATTTAATATTTTTTTATACTCTACAACAGGAATGAGAGAGAAGAGAATTTTTTATAACAAAGAAACAAGATCAAAGGGTAGGTTTTTTTAATCATTCAAACACTGATTCACCCCCCACCCCCTTTCATGGTAACTAGCCTAGTGAACATAACAAAAGTTTTATCCTTTAGAATCATTTTTATGATATTAATGACCTTTTTCATGCTACTTTGGTTTGTGGATTTGTGGTTGTTAACATTCATTGGGTCACCCACATTCTTATGATCAATTTTCTTTATCACTCTTTATCTATATTTGGGTTTTTGTTTTATCTACAATGAATATATATTAATTTACCACCTATTTTATCCAACATGGATACCAAGTTACGTAATTGTTCTATATGAACTTCATACTTTATTTTCTCTCTTATTAAGAGGATATTTTATTATCTCTTTTTGCGATGTGGGGTTTTTTTAAAATGATATTTTAAAATTTAAAACCATTTCTTAGTAATATATAATTTAAATTAGGATGATGGAATTTATTTAAGTTGGGGAGAATGTATCACCCCATTAGTTTTGAAAAATATTCTTTTTCAATAAATTTAATTTCATCGATATCATGTAATACATGAAACATCAAGTTTAAAAAAGCACAATTTAGTCATGATTTGTGAACATTAATTAGAATTAATTTGTAACAATTTTAGAAAATTTATTTTAAAAAATAAAAATCATTCTAAAAATAATCATATAAAAATTATCCTAGGGTGATTTGTTGGATTTTCATGAAAAGTTTCATTTTTGGATGAATTGTTTAAAATACTAAATTTTAATTGAAAATATAAATTTAATTTAAATTATTTATAATTTTAAATTATATTTTTAATAGTTTTTAAAGTAAAATTAGAAAAAATATATAACAATTAATCCAATATAGGTCATTTTATTCATTTTCATGTTTAATTCAGATATAAAAACATTAAAAACATTTTAACATTTTCTCTTTAAAACTTGTTTTCTTATCGTGTATGCGTTATTTATTTTAATTTCAAATTTTACAATTCTATTAAACGAGTTTGAAAAAATGGATTAAAAATTATGAATCATCAACAAAAATTAATTTATATAATTTTCAACAAAATTTTTTATCAATAAGATTAGTGAAAATTTAAAAAAATCATTATCATGATTAAGGTACAAATAGTTTTACTGAGGGTTTGACTAGCCATATTTCGACCCTTAAGACCATAGGCCCAATGTTTATGAGTATTTTGGACACTTTTCCATGAACATGACATGTATAATAATTTATTTCATTAAAAATAAAAAAAATAACCTTTATTTCATTTATTATCTACAAAGAATTAGGTTGGGGAAAATAATATAATATTGGAAGAAAGGGTTTTCACAGCATAAAATGTAATTTATTTTTTCTATGTTTTCAATCCACATTGGTTTGATAAGGAAATTTCATGCCATGTTATCTTACAGTTCTTTTGGATTCATTTTTTATGGTGATATAGTTTCCCAGTGTTTACCAAAATTTTGGGTAAAAATTTGAGATAATTGAGAAAGCTTTTTTGGAAGAGGAAATATAGTCATGTAGATATAATTGTAGGAAAATGGAAATTTAGGATTATAGAAATTTATGAAATGTAATATGCAGGTTCATCACATAAAATTATGAAAAATTAATGTGTTTCTTACTGGATCTATAACTTATTCAAAGTTGGATTTGTGTGAAAAAGGATGTTTTGTGTGCACCAATGAAATATAGGTGAATGTTTCTGAAGTAAGTGACTTTTATTATAAAGGATACATAAAAATGAAAATTTTCAATTCCAAAAAACTTATTTCTCAAAAGTTCTTAATTTTTTTGGAAATCCATGTTTCATGCCCCATTGTAATATAAATATATTTTCTTACAAAAGGTAACATCAAAAAAATGGGGTTCTGAAGACCAAGAATTTGGGTAAAAGGGTGATGGTGTGCATGGAAGTTTCACATAAGGTCAGAAGAATCAAAATATAGGGTGATACCTCCATTATTTTAGAGAAATATCAAATCTAGGATTTGGTGCCACTATAAAAAAATGTTACCTGAAGCCATGTTGCAGGATGTAAACATGAATACAAAAATAACAATGATTATTTCCATGTGATATTCATTGTTTTTTTTTGAATCTTAGAGTTATGTTAAAAAAATGAACTTTTCATGAAAAATGAGTTTTTTCATTAATTTTTAACTTATGGGAAAATTAACATATAGCATGAAAGCATAATAGTTGTGAAAATGTGAAAGTGGTGCACTAATAATATGTTTTGAAAATCGTTATTGAGTTAAAAATGCTTTCAAGGGAATCAATTGAGGACTGTGGTACAAGAAGAGTATCCTTCTAATTTGGGATGAAGACTTATACGCTCAATATATTGATGTAACCATATTGTATATATACTAACTAATATTTACCCTAGGTAGTGTGCAAAGGGATTCAAAAAATTTGACCAAAGTGATGTAGTGTTTTATCTGAAAATTTCTACTAGAGGTAGTGAGATTAGTATAGAGTATTTGTGTATGATATTTTATGTAATCTACAATATCTATTGAAGAATAGTGGATTTAGGTACAATGTACTCATTTTCATAGAATGATATTTGGAATAGCACTAAATGGTGAACCAACTAAAAATATTATGTCTTGATTCAATTTATTTATATATTTGTTTAGTATTTTCATGATTCTATAAGATAGGTTTAACAAGTTCTTACCAACATGGGGACAAGATCTGTCTCATTGAAAGATAAAGTTGACACCCTTGTTCACCCCTCCACTCTTAGGGTGATCTAGGTTCCTAAACATTAGTTCGATTATAGATATTATTTTGAAAGATAAATTTTTTTACCATTATATTAATTTAGTATAAATTTATGGAGATGAAATAATTACATTAACTACTTAGGAAATGTAAATCATGTAATTATTTACTAAACAATAAAATAAAATAAATGATCATAAATATAATAAAATTGAAATAAATTCAACAAATTATTGCATTCTATTATGTTTATATGAATATATCATGTTACATGGGTTTAGAAAAAATAATTAAAATTCCATCATTGTCCTATATTTTAACATTTAATTTATATGAATAATGTCAAAATTGAAATTAATGTTATTTAATGCTTAAGGATATTTATTAAATGATTATTAATTAATAAAAATCCTATAATCTGAAAATTTATTTTTAAAAGATAATAAATATAAATTAAGTTCCACTTATTGACCTATGGTTATTTTATAATAAATGTATTGAACCTAAGTAGTAAAAAGCCTTTTAATGTTGTTGTGGTTAAAAAATTGTATCTTCGTGTTACATGAACTTATGTTAAAATTAACTTCAAATAAACATTGTATTTATAGTTTTAAATTATATATTATATATATAATTAGTGGGTATAACTTATATAATATGTTTCACTTCAGTTTAGTCTAAAAGAGAAAATTATCTAGTTTATAAAACAAGTTACTATAGTAAACAAATTTATAAATGTTGGGATACATAGAAGTTAAAGAACAATATGTTTTAAAAAATATTTTTTAATTAGTCATAGTTGTATTTAACAACCATATAATCCATACATCCATTTAATTATAAATTTATTATCTAATTTAGGTATGATTGACCTTAAAATAGATAATACTTTTGGGTATTTATAAAATGCTAGTCCTCATCCACTATTAGTGGGTACTCACTCCCCTCACTTCTTCACACCATAAAATCAATTCAGTTCAGACAGGATGTACCCAAATCACTTACCAAAATAGATCCCCTCATCATAGAAAGATTATTATTTGATGAAATATGACCTAGTAAGGCTTTAGTGAAAACCTAATGATGATACTCGAAGAAGGGAAAATATTATTCAACTATCATCTTTATTTTATTTCATTCGCACCCTATATAAAATTTTGTTCAACCATGATGATATAAGAAACTCATTATCATCCATATAATGTAATTTTTTATAATAATTGAATAAACTAAAACCATCTCCACATCCATAAAATGGTTTATGACATCATCATTCGTGTGTATGAAAAACTAATGCCTCGTGAATTAATTTCATTTATTTTTTCATTTACACCACTCAATGTTGGATATGATGATGAATCAAAGATATATATATTATATTAATAATTTAGTTAACCTTATAGTTTCACTATATCATATTTATCACTTTTACCTTCCATTCTGTGGTAAATATGATAACATCTCTGGTTTTTATAGCGAATTACTAACTCATGAAGCAATGTCATTTGTCTTTTACTAATGTATCACATGGACGATGATAAAGACAATGAAAATTATTATATATGATATAAATGAAGTAATTATTATATTTATGACATTGTTTTCATACAATAAAATAATATATATATATATCATTTTTTTCTTCCCTTTCCATTCATGTGAATATGATAACATCATTTGTGTTCATGTGGACAACCACCTTCACGATGCAATGTGACGTTATTTTCACCACCACACCACATTTTTGATAAATCTAAGTATATAATATTGTAAATATGATATTATTATCATTCTGTAATGATAAAACCGAACTAACCCCTTCTCCATAAGTATCATTGAAAAATGTTTAGATTAATCATTTTTACATTCAATCTACCATCTCCATGATCCTAATAGAATTAATTTTACACAAATATAAATCATGGTTGGTTTTAAAAGTATAATTGATATAAAATATGATAATTATATAAATATTGTATCTAAAAGAAGATATAACTAGAAAATATGTGCAAGAACTAGATCATTATTGACAAAAAACACATTATAAAAAAGGAATTTTACCTCTAAAACAAAAAAAATGAACAGGTATTAATGAACAGTTATTAACATGTTACATAAGGATCATATATGATATTAATAAATGAATATATTTCTATAATAAGTTCATAAAAATATTAAAAACTATATAATAAGTTAAAGATCATTCAACCAAAAGGAAGCATAAGGTAATCTATTTCACCTGAATTTACATTCCCTTGAGACTTATATGTTATTATTCACCAAGTATGTTTTATTTAGTGTATATGATTCCCCTTTGAATTTTTTTATCATGAAAAAATTATTATCCATGATATTTAAAATTTAAAATTTAATTAATTAAGCTAATAGGATTTGAATTTAAATTTACAAAATGCTAAAATTTATTGCGCAATCTCACAATCTTTTGTAATTGTTCATATTTTCTTAAAACAATGACATTCTACAATAATTTTTCATTATAAAATAATTTTCTACTAAATATCAATATTCATTTTTTATAGATATAATAATTTCCTAATCCATATATAATTTTTATAAAGGGTGTTTTCTTTGAAATTTATTTAATTATTTGGGGAAATATTTATAAATATGTATCCTTTACTCAATATAGATATTTGACAAGGCATATTATATATGAATTAAATCAGTTAATCAATACATGAAAAAATATTTGTACATACTAAAAATAGGTTGTGGACTTGTTAATGAATTCCCCTTGATGAATCGGTAGTCTCATGAGATGAATCAATTCTCCAAATTATATGGGTTTTTACCCAGAATGTTTTAAACAGTCTTGTGAAATATGTTGATGGTTATATTTTCATGTTCCTAGAAAATATGATATCCAATAATTAATCATTTACTTTATTCATAATTTAGTTATTATTATCCACTATATTTTTAACATTGATATTATATATGGCTTTATTATATTCTATGTTTATTGATTTATATGGTTCTATAAAAGTACTAAATTAATAAGTCCTTTAATATTTGACCAATTGTATCTAATTAAATGAATAAAGTAAGGCACCAAATTTAGTCTAATTGGTTTGGGGTCAATGAAATTTCCCAACCCCATTCTCCCATGCTTTATACCAGTAGCCCGAATCAATCATAGGTTATATGTAATTTGATTTTTGAATACCTATAAAAATTACCTTTCTTGGTCACAAAATAATAGTTTGAGTTCATGAGAGTGGGATTCAGTTTTCCATCAACAATGTCATCAAAATAATTGTTCAAATCTGAGAAATAAATGTGTTTTGAGGTGAATAATCAAGAAAGATATGAGAAATATAAACTAAACTACTCTTGTTCATTGGGTTCCAAGGGGACACATGTGATCTTGCATACCTACTTTTTCTAGTGAAATATTTATCTTCCAATACTAAAATAAGGAATACATGTCGACTAAATAGAGCAAATAATCATACGTCAATAGAAATTATGAAATGATGTCAACCCCTTAGAGGATAAACCTATGTGGTCGAGGTGATAATGAAACACTACCAAACCCTATGAGGATGATCCTAGTTTTTCAAGTAATAATGAATGAATGAAAACCCTAAAAGGATGAACGTAGGATCTAAATGAAATCTAGTATCATTGCTGACCCCTAAGAGGATGATCCTAGTTGTTCGGTGTAATTAGGGTAACTAATAAATATAAGGATGATGAAATTAAATTCAAGTAGTTAGGAAACCA